>CM060908.1:720831027-723331027 GCA_030737815.1 Allium fistulosum
CCTAGATATTTCCAGAGTTAAAATCCTTTGGTGTAAAGTAGGGAATATTTCCGTACCACCAAAATTAAGAGGGATTACATATTTAGGCCAAAATTTGATAGTCGGTTATTATAACGACCCAGTATTTTCAACCATTCGCATCCATTATAAGTGTATAGGTAGACACTCATGCCGGAGTTGAATTGCTCAAAATACTGCGTTGGAAATAAAATTTGGCAGAAACTCAGCATATACAGTAAATAAAATAATTACAGATCACAGACACAGAGTAATATAACAATAATGCAGCGGAAACAAAGGATAGTAGTTCATGAAGCTACTATATATATATAACATAGTTAAACAAGATACAACAAAGGTCTCGAATACAATAGATGTCTCAATACAATAATCAAATACCAGATCTGAATACATCACTGGAATCAACGGAATAACTGAAAGCAGGATCGATAGATAGCTGGATCTCCAAGTGAAGCTCCAACTCCAAAGGTGAGTCTCAAATGCTGTATCACTCAGTCTGACCCGAGCGTAAAGCAAAACACAAAACACTCGAGTCAGGATTAACATTCTTATATAAATAAATCCAACTCAAGTGAAATATCAACTAAAATACAAGTAACTTAAAGGATGTTGGGATAACCATCCTCTAAGGATCCGTTAAACTATTTACTATGTAGTAATATACGCTATATACAGTAGTGTCTAAATAAGTAAAGTATAATCATATCGGAAAATAGCGTTAAGGGGATGGAGAACCTTAATGCGGTCGGATCTTAAAATCATAATCGTAGTAAAGCTCGATATGGTAGGTGACACGGCACAACTAGGCAATGCCAGGGTAGATATACCAATTATGCACACGGACTGATGGATACGCATAGCAGCCACTACCGTTCCACCTCGAACAACATTCCCAAATCGGAGGATGGCCATCTAGTCAAATCATAAGTAAGAGTATAAATCGAAGAAATGCGTCCGAGAAGAGGTGCTACCTCACTGGTCCGAGATCGCTCCTGTTTTAGCCACCTTATGCCAACTCACGGGAGTTGGGTCCACGTAATATACCTTAAGAACGTCGCCACCATCCTACTTCATTCTGGAATCTCCACCGCGTACACGGTTGTCAAAGTGGTTTTCGGTATCGACAGAGAGTATGTCCATATCCGATCCCGGTCTCTTTGCCAACCAATCGTTATTATAACACCGTGGTCGTTTCAAAATAGTTTATACTTCAAACCAAAATCATTATCATTTAAAAACCCAATTTAATACGATATCCTTTCACTTCAAATATCCATTTTCAAAATCATATTACTTTCCAAAGTTATAATGCTTTCGAAATCATAGTCTGGAAATCACAGTATTTTGGTAATCGTAACATTTCCTTTTAACAGTTTAGATATTAGAATTTCGTTATAAAATAAATTAGTTACCTCAAATTTCACAAATCGATTCAAATTAACTCGAATTCCAAAAATTTAATTAAATCAAATCTCACATTATCAGTTTCAACTCGATTTAGCTTCTAAATAAACCATTTCAATTTATCGATTTCAAATACATATCTGAACCATAAAATAAGTCATTTCAATTTTAATATATATCAAAGCTTTAAATATTCGACATTTCAAAACTAAATTCGATAAATTTATATACATATCAGATTCACTTTATAATTATTTAGTTTTGAAATATTAACTTAACATTTCCAAGACATTTGAATACAATTTCAATTTACAATTTAAATAAACAAAAGATCTCATTTAAATATTTACGTTTGAAATATCCATTTAATTCACCTTTTCAAATTTCAAGTTGTAAATCACTTCTTAAAATTTCAAATTCAATACATTTCAAATCAAACTTATTTAAGTATAATTCTTAAATAAATACAATTTCAATCAAATTTCTAATCATTATAAATTCTATATTTGAAAATATAGATATTAAATAAATACTTAAACATATTATTTATCAACTTTACAACTTTAATAAATCCTTAAATCAATATTTATCAAAACCATATATTTCTTTTCAAAACCATAGAAATCATTTTCACAACGTTTATATATAGACCAACGGTGTCTGTATATAATTTTCTATCCTATGGTCAAGTGATACGGATATTTATCATTTCAATCCGCAATTTAAAACATATTCGGGTATATATCTTTTCAACCTGAAATCCCAAATTCAATTTAATGAAAATCGCTTTGGTTTATCATTTCAACCCATAACGATTTTCTCCTATTCTACAAGATCGTTCGGGTATGTATCATTTCAACCCATAGTGATTCTATACTAATAGGGAACTTGCAGAGTGATAACATATATGATAATAAAATAACAACAGCAACATGCATATATCAACAATATAAATAACAGATAATGGTGTCAGATGTCACAGGTGAACAGATACAGATAATGACATATATATAACAATGTAAATAACTAACAGCAGCATATTTCAATTGACATTTCAATTGAAATCAAATTTAATAAATATAAGAACGTTAATCAGAGTGATTGCTCACCTTTCGAGGCTAGAGTGAATAGACAATGAAACGAGTTACAGATCTAAGCACGAGTTCCAAAGCAAACAGAATTGGCACAAATTGGACGAACAAAGCTGATAACAGAAATTGATGGAAACAAATCAATTTAGTTTGATATAGAGTTTAAACGAGATGTATACTATATTATTATTATTCTCTTTAAAATCAAATTCAATTTAAAATACACGTGTACTTTATATAAATCTTAAATTTAACCATATATACATATATTCACATCAATATACATACATACATATATATATATAAATCAAAATATCTGGTATAAATCCAAATATTAAATCAATTACAAAAACCAATAAAGCTTTAAGTAAACCCTTTACATATTACATGCCCTTACAATACATAGATGCAAACATTACCCCAAAACTTACGTATATAACAAAATCTGGTGTTATGTACCATATATACAAAAGAACCCAATATGGATATAGTTTTAAACAAGATTTAGCCTGTAACCAATAAGTGCGAAAACAATTTACACATACAGCTTGTAAAAAGGTTTATAATATGCATATAACGCTAAAATATATAGTCTTTTTTAAAAAAATAAAATAATAATAATACAAACCTTGTATACTAATATAGATAAAACGTTTCAACAATACATATATACCTATTAATATAACTTGAAGATTGTTGGTATAAAATGAATATAACATTTGCAGTAAATATCTGCACCTATTATATATCTAAGCCAATGCATACAAATGCTTACAAACCGGTTACTTTCAAAATATATAACTAACCCACGCAAGTTATAAAATATATGCAAACCACTATACTTTACACATATACAACACAGTAACGCTGTCATATAATATAAACTAATATATATATCAAAGTAATTTTTTTTAAACATATTTTGTATAACTTATATGTAGATCTTAATATCACCATATGTAAAAAAAACAACCAAAAATTTATTCGACGTCACCGAACGAATTGTGTAAGATATTATTATTGTTATTATACAAATCACTATAACCATATCAAAATAAGATATATACCAGTACTTTTATATGTAAGCTTTATAAACAACAGATAGATCCTTGTTTAATAAGAACAGATACTACACTTCATATTATAGTCAATAATTTAATATATACATACGTATTATTGTTTAAAGTAATAGAATAAAAATCAAACCTGATGTGTATGGAATCAAGGAGGAAAAACAGTTTGTTTAAACATGTTTGTTAACAAAACCAATATATATACCCACCTTAATATAAGCACTGTAAACTTAGAAATCAAACAAAATATAATTTCACAGGCAAACTAGATATACAAATATCTATACATATACATAAATATAAACCTATAACGCCTTACAGTATTTCCAAACGAAGCTGGAACAAATGACCGGCTCGATGGACCATGCAGTCAGCAGGAAGAGAAAGGAGGAGCCGAATAAATCGAAGGGAAGTAACTGCTCGGTTTTGCTGGCCGAGACTAGATGCCGTGGGTGCAAGGCTAGGAGGCACGGCCCATAGAGGAGGGTGTTGCAGAGAAGAGTCGAGTGGGGCTGTGAGGCGTTGGATGTGGTAGTTGCCGGCGCTTGGGTGGAAGTGGGGTTGAGGGAGATCGGCAAGCTGGGCTAATTATGGCAGAGAGGCACGTGGGGATTGGGTTGAGCAGTTTGGGTTCGAGTGCGGTGGGAGGAGGAGGGCAGAGACGTGAGGCGGAGTGGAGCTGGGAACATGAGGCGGCCACTGCTTGGAAGAGAGGGGAAAAGGTATTGGATCCAGAGGAATTAGAGAAGGGAAGGAGGAAGATTTGTAGGCTACGGGACTTTCTTTTATTTGCTTTCTTTGGATGAATGAGAGGAGAAGATCTGGAGAGAGGAACGTAAATCTCACAAATAAAATGAATGCCAGTAGAGAAGGGAGGCTAGAATAAAGGGAAAGGAAGAGGACAGCTCACAAATGAAAATGAATGCACGGAAAATAAATGAATAAAACGTACATCGAAGATGCGAAAAAAATTCAAAAGAAACGGTAAGGTAGGAATAGAAATAGGTTGAATTGTTCAGAGGCTTAAATGTAGGAGCACGCTAAAAATTTAAACTGAAGGAAGGAGTAAAGTCAGAAATTTTGGTACCGTTACGGTGGACAGTTTATTCGTTCCGACACGTACCGGATCTCAAATTGCAGAGTTGAATATACCGTGGAGATCAGCACGACGAGACGATCAAAACGGTACACAGATATCAGTGATACGGTCATCCGATCAAAAGTCGATAACCGGTACCAGAAATGCTGCTATTCTAACCGAATTAAGATAAACGGAGCAACAGAAGTCCAAATTTGACGAAACGAAAGATGACGTCTCACTCAGAAGATGATTTACAAATTTTCTATGTAAAAATATTTAGGTTTGGAAAACATTTTATTATCACCAATTTTTAACTGATTAAATTGAAGTAAATTTACGCTCGAAATAAATTTTCATATTTTCGGATGAAAATTTACCAGTTGCTATGTTTAATTAGACGCATTCCAAATATCAAATTTATATTTCAAAATTTTATTGTTTGAAATTTCACAAAATTTAACTAATTACGTTATTTAACAGTTAAAATTTACGGGTCGTTACAGTTATTGAACTATCAAATAAACAAACATTCAAAAAAAGATTTAATTTCATAGGAAAAACCAACATTGGTTAAGTATATAGACAATCACTAGCCTCATTTCATAAATCTTTTATTAATTTAAATTCACATTTCAGATACTTGGAAATCACTTCCATATACTTAGTTCAATAGGATAAGTATATTCACAAACCGTTATATTTTCGATACTTAGAAAATATAACCATGCATTTATCTCAATGGTATAAGTATATTCATAAACTATTTCAATTTTCAAAACTTCGAAATTTTCCACATACTTATACAATGATATACGTATATCCAGCAAACACTTAGAAATATTCCTATTTTGAAATCTTATTTTAAATGATCAAACCCAAATGTCATTTAAAACGGAGAAAACCAAACACCAATTCCTTTATAAAACATTCTTAACAAATTCCAAACCCCGTTTATAAAACTTCTCCTTCTAAGATCCTTAAAACTCATTTATAATTTTTTTATAAATATCCAAAGCCATTTATAAACTCCTTCCATATTTAATCCAACTCATTTATAGACTCTTTAAGTCAATCAGGTCCACTTAATAAAACATAAGTTATTTAAAATAACCTAAAATAACTTAAAATAATAAGTTATTATTTAAACATCCTTCTTTTTATTTTTTAAATTAAATCTCATTTAAAATAATAGCTTAGAAATCTCATTAATAATATATTAAATTAAATTTAAACACTATTATTATAAATAAGTTAATTTCAAAACAATATTAATATAATAATTAATTGACTTTAAAACGTTATTAGAACAATAATTAATCAACCTTAACTAATATAACAATGAAAAATTATTTATCCTTTAAATAAAAATTAAATAACTTAAATCAATATAATTAATTAACTTTAATTAAAATTAAAGTGTAGCTAAATAATTTTTAAAAAATGATTAAAAATATAATTAAAGCATTTTAAACTCGTAACTAATAACTTTTAAATAGTAATTAAACATTCTTAAATAACTTTTAAGAATCATATTAATAAATAATTTGCTTAAAATCATATTTTAAACAATTATAAATTATCTTTAAAACATTATTAATAAATAATTATTACGTTTTAAAACTTATTACTAAATAATAATTGCCTTTAAACATTATAATAAAAGTAATTATTCTTAAAGTAACTTTCAAACAATAATTAGCTTTCGAGTTTGAAGGAGGCTTATCGATCACCATGGTACTTAAACAAGCTACCATATTATTATTAGTTTAACTTTTCAAGTCCATAACAGATATTTACATAATCAACGATTACATAAATAAATTCAGCACTTAACCATTATGGGTTAAAATATCACTTATTCAAAGCGGGATAACAATTAACGATATATATATATCTATATATATATAAATATATATATATATATAATCGAATGTCCAAATCTATAAAATAGCAGAACGGTGATTTATTCTGCTAATTAAATGTCAAATTAATTTAATTAACGGAATGGTGTTTTATTCCACTAACAGAGGTCCAATTACCATATTCAATCCAATTTAACTCGACAGTAATTTATTTGGCCAAATAACATCAATATTTAATGTATATAAATTTTAATCGATGTTATTATTAAAATAACGTGATTTAAATCATATCCATTTAAATACATTATAAATTTATACTTGCCCAAAGCTATCATTAAGTTACACTAAAATGTTGTACTCGTCCATACGAGTACAACGCAAAAATCCGTATGTAAATAAAATTTAAAATGATCACATTATGGCATTTTACAGTTTTTGAACATAATAATATAATAAATCCTTATTTAACAAAGAATTCTCACCCTCAATAGGAAGGCCCAAGCCAACAACATTGCAACCCGCTATCCACCAACACAACAAAGCTACAACCTTCTTCCTAAACCCCTGCTCCATTATTCCATGCCTGAACACACGAACCCGTGCACATGCACACGGCCACCCATTGCGGCGTCCAAACCCATCAGCAAGCTCGCCATCCCACCCTCATCGCGATGGACCTACGCTCCTCCGCTCCTCCGCTCTGACCCTCTGAAGCAAAACTCAATCACCTCATCCCAAAAGCCGAAACCTGGAACTCAAATCATACATGGAAATCGAGCAAATACACCCACTCCATTCCACGTTTTGCCTTGCCACCACCTCCGAAAGGACCACCACACCCTATTCCTCCTTCATGACACGCGCGCAGCGATTTAACTACTCCACCATGCCGCAGTTCGACAAAGTTCGAACACCCCCAAACAGTCTCCTTAAACCCTAACCAAAGCAATCTACGACAAACCAAAGACCAAATCAACAATCGACCACGATCACGACCTCCGCCACGTCCCAAGGCTCCTTCTCGACATCTCCGTTCGACCTCTCGACCACCGGTTCGTCGAAAATTATTTTTCGAACAAAATTAGGTCATCTCCTCCTCCTCGATGAACCAGGCCACTAAAAATCACGCGGACACTTCTAAAAATCCCCAATCACCGATACGAACCCATCCGTACCCTTCGTTAACCAATCCGTGATCGTCGGATTCGATCGTTTTCTCGACCACTTGCAGTAATTTAAAGATTTCTCTCTAAATACTCGATGAAAATCCATGAAACTATTTTTAGAAGAAACCAGATTCGATGATGAACAACTTTCATGTTAATCACTAAGGCTAAAAATGAGTGGATTGAGAGGATTTGATTTTTGAATGGATGAAATGGTTATTTTGCATCCTCTGTAAAAAAAATGAAGAAGAAAAGAATCTTTTCTGTTGTTATCTGTGCGATGATCCCTGGAATCAATGGCGTCAGTGTGATATTTATAGATGGAGGAAACATAGGGGTGAAGGATTGATTTGGTAATGATGTGCTGAGGTGAGATAGTAGGTTGGTTGAAGTGAAATTATAGGAGAATGGTGATGATGTTGGCTGAGGTGGTGAAGTGAAAAGAGAGGGAAGAGGTTTTATCTGGTGAAGATTTGATATATCTAGATATTTATCAAACATATCGGGGTATGGTGCTGCCAATTATTCCGACTGTGTACGAATGGATAACGAAAAAATAAAATATAAAATCGTGTCGATTGCAAAACATCAATAAAATTGGCCAGTTTTCTTATTTTATGAAATTTCAAATGTATAGACGTTTGACGTAAAAAGCGTCAAATGGAAAATTGATTATTTCCCAAATTAAAAATTATGGAAAAATTCTAAAAATTAAATTAAAAATATGTCACTAGAAATCAAGTCTAAATTTGAAACATAGATTTTATTATATTTTAATTCAAATCCTAATATTTAAACAAATTAAATATTCAAATTTAGAGACCCAAAAATACGGATCGTTACACTCTCCTCCCATTAAAAGAATTTCGTCCTCGAAATTTCAGCATAAGAACACTCAATATTATTCATAATCCTGCATGATGTTCATAGATAATCTATATACAGAATATGATTCGATCACTACTCGAATACATGACTCCACTTCCAAACCAATATCGTTTGCCCGATTTACTAGTGCGGACCCGGATCAGGCTCCAAGATCAAGAACCTATACCCTCCTTACATAGTTATAGCTATGATAGAAAACCTTAGTTCCATATCAAGAACCCTCATCAAGTGCTCGACGTCAAAAATCGAGTAATAGATCCTTATTCGGAATAGTGTGGAACATCTCCGAGCCTTGTACTCGAATGTTAGATCAAAACTATATGGGAAGAGAAATGATCTACATACACCTTCACACTTATTTAATTGGATATTTCTCATACCAATTCTATTCTAATCAAATATTTATGAAAATCATTTCATAAAACTCCATTGGATTTGTAAAACTTATAAAACACCCTTTGAAACCGTACCATATACTTTGGAAACTTAAGTGTCAAATACTTGGATATTTATTTCAAAAACTTTTGAAATGGTATTCTAACCCATAACAAATATATATAGCTCGAGTAACCCCAAAAGTATACCAAGGAACTGGGTACTACTAAACAGTATCATACACTCCTCACAAGAAGGATAATACTCAAGAGAAACTTTTACCATCCGAACGTATCTCTTACCCAATTTTAATTATTTTCGAGCCACTCGAACTAGTTAACTAAAATAACTTCTTTCTTTCAAACCCATATTGAAACAATATAAATGTATTTCCAAATAAATGGTTTAACAAACTACCTTTTTCCAACTTACTTCAGATTCATCCGGATTCAAACTTGTCCCAACTGTACAATGAAAAAGGGAATAATTTACTAAATGCACGATACCGTTCGCCAAAGCAAACATCCAATCGTCACTTAGAAGATTATTCCGATCACCACAAAACAAATCGGGACTTATTCCCTGAACCAAATCCAAAGGAATACACATTTCTTTTTAAATTCCCTTCAAAGATTTTTATACTCAAATATATTTCTAAGCTACTATTTCCAAAATATTGAACACCAAAAACCACTTTAAGCTCCAAAGCTATTCTTAAATAAAATTATTAATTCCTTTCTCCAAAATCATTTTAAATAATAATATACACCTTTACTTTTTAGTAAATCAAATCCTTCGAATCAAATCAAAATTTATTTTTATCCAAACAGTTATATAGTGAGATCCTAACGGCAGCAATCCCCTACTTAGGAATGATTTTATCCCTATAACATTTTCAATTACTATTATTAACTTGTAACCCATGAAAATCAATTTTCCAAATCAACGGGATTTAAACTCTCGAATTCCTCTTATTTATAAGGCACATTTTAATAAATAAAATTTATTCTCTTAAAAGAAATCATTTACCAAATATTTATTGCGAAAATATTCTAGCTTTCTTCATACAAATTATTCTTCAAGTTTTATTTCGGAAATGTTTAAGTTTTCTTTATATAAACTTCTTTTATGGAACCTTAATTTAAAACAACCAATTTTTATATTCAATCGGTTTTAAAATATTTACTTCTAAATATTCTAAATTCCTTTTAATAAAATAACATTTACTAAAACATAATTTTACCAAATCAACCTTTATACAAAATTGTTTCGAAAATATTCAAATTTTCTTTTAGATAAACAACCTTTAGAAATCTAGTTTTAACCCAACATTATCAACGAACACCTTATATTCAAATTATGAAACTTAATTCACAAGGTATTCGTTTCAATGTTCCCAAAATTTCTATCTGCCCAATCCAGATTTCCAAAAGGAAGACTCTAGATAGATTGATGGATAATAGTCACTGCTTAGAAATGGGCGAGCATGGCTGATCAAATCCTAGATGATAATGATGAAATACTATCACTCTTAACAACCAAGCGCAACCAAGAATAGCTATGGAAAATTTCTCTTTTATATATAAAGTATAATCTTAGGTAAAATTATATCATTTACCTAAATTTTAAAACAATACTAAGTCAATTGGTCTTGTTCGAGTGTTTAGGAAATCCCTATCGATAACGTTGGCTAAACGCATCGATCGAAATTCTTAAGCCACTCAACAGATCAAACAACATAGTATAAAACATTTTTATATCACTAACAAATACGCACTCCCATATATATACACTTTCAAACTCATCCTAGGGTATCACTTACCCTATCTCCAATGAGTCAATCCCACCAAAGCCTAGGTGTTCGCGCAACCTAAGCTCTGATACCAAATGTAATGACTCACTTTTCCGTACACTTTAAGCTGACAATAAACCACACATGTCCAACCCAAATTGAATGGAAAGGCGGATAGTTAGGGAAAAGAAAGAAGATAATAATAAACTAAACAAATACAGAATCTTACACCGGAATGAATAATCTATATTATATAACAAATCTTTACACAAAAACAAAACTGAAATTTATGTATATACAAGGGTCAATCAGAGTATACTAACCTATTCAGCACGGACAGTTGTAACAACCTGTCCTCACAATTACTGATAAATACAACAATAAATGCAACTGAAAAATAACCATCTACGTGAATACGTCTTTAGGCCTCCACCTCATCTTCCAAAGCTCTAAATGTCCAAGTAAACCTGGAAATATGCTTGGTCTGACCCGAGCATTATAGGAAGAAAACGCCCCGATCAGTCTGGTATAACCAGCGTGAGAAACACAATCAAATGGATTCTTAAAGTTTAAATAACCTTTCAAACAAGGGTATCTCGTAAGACCACGCCGCATATAAATACGAACGGGTTTTTACCTTACGATAACCAAAACCTTTATATCAGAAAATCCAGTGATATTATAATAATGTCTAAGGGAGAAAATAATAATAATCAAGTAGCTGTGATGCTCGTGAGTGTACATCACAACAATACTAGGTATATAATTGAAAATCGATAGGGCACATTCGCTAATTGTGTAGGATTTCCATGGAAGTGTCCTTAGTACTTCGAGAAACAATCCTCCTGCACAAGGATCAGAGATATCCATCCGAAGTAACATACATCCTGAAACACCCCACACCCCTTAGTATACCCAAGAAGGGCACACCAAAGGATATGGTGCTTTATAGGTATAACTAAAACATCATAGAGACTAAGATTCACAAGACAAATAAGTAAAAGCAGCGGAAACAATTAAATAATAACTTGTCATTCAAAATTAAACTTCATTTCGAAATAAATCATAAAAACATGACATGTATCAAAATAGCTCAAATTCATGTCTCATGAAAATACATCTTAGTCTTACATAATCAGAGTGCAAAAGTAATAATAATAATAATAATAATCATAATCCCTCTCGTAAGTGCCAAATCCATCATAAGAAAAATGAAAAAAATGAAAAGCAGAAGAATACATCTGCTACGAGAAAGCTCCAGAAATGAATCTCCGAGCAACCTGAATCAACTCAACTCTGCTGGCCTATTGGGGGGAGGGGAAATAGAGGCATGGGTCAGACAATAAGTCTGGTGAGTGAAAGTAATTACTAGCATTTCTAAGCAAGATAAAGATAATAGACTAAGCAATAGTTCTAGCATGAAAGCCAAATACAGAAAAGATAAAACTGGGGTGAAATACTGTTTCTGATTCCGTTTGACCGTTTGCATAGATTGTTTGATTTGATTGTTTGCACTTGTCTTAAATTGTTGTGATTAGGCTGAAAACCCTAATCCTATCTCAACTGCTAACTTGATTAGGCTGAAATCCTAATTCTACCCGTTGATCGGCCTATTCTATCTCTGTTGTGCCACTATGAACCAATCCTGTCGATCACATCCAAAGTCACATCTTTAGCGCTTAGGATGCAGTAGCAAATTATTTACCCTAATCGATGTCGCACGCTCGGTCATCGCCGGTACACACTAACTGTCGCCCCCTATTTGACCCTCTATTTACCCTAATCAGCATAAGCGTGCCCAGCCTCACCTAACAGTTGTGAGACCATCAGTTCTAGACCTGAAAGGGAATGCTGCCCAACCTCACCTAACTGTTGTGAGACCATCAGCCCTAGACCTGGAAGGGAATGCTGCTGGTACTGGTCCTAACAAACAATCTTCTAGTTTTGCGCCCCTTGCCCAAATCCCCAAATTTGAGCCTCTATCTATTGGCCACTTATTTACCCTAATAAGCATAAGCGTGTCCCGGCCTTACCTACTATTGTGAGAGTATCGGTCCTAGATCTGAGAGGGAATGCTACCGGTACGGGCCCTGCTTCTATATTTGCTTATTAACTTAATCTAAGTTTTAAAATAAGCCTCTTCTGTTATTTCTTTCTTTGCTATATTTGCTTATTAACTTAATCCAAGATCTAAGTTTTAAAATAAGCATCTTTTGTTCTCTCTCCCTTCAAATTATAACTTACGTGTTATAATTGTTCTTGCAACTGTTACTCTTCTATTTTCGCTTTTTAATTATAACTACTAGTTATAATCATACTTGCAAATATCTTAAATTGGCCTATTTCAGTCTATCTCTATTTTATTTCAGTTTTTCTTATTTTACATCTGATTTCTGTAAATTTAATGTTTTTCTATTTTAATCCATATTAGCGAATTCTTTTCTTTTTAATATTTTATTCGCGTCAAAAAGGAATAAAAAGAAACTAAAATTTATAGGCTAAATTTTAACTTAAAATAGATGTAAATAACTGTTAATAACTGTAAAAAATTGCAAATAACTGAATAAAATAGCTGAATAAAATACACTGGAAAGAACTTCTGAAATTTATTTAAAAATAGACTTTAAATAAACTTACATAAATATTATCTCAAAATTGTAGAAAAACTACAACTATTGAGAACCCTACTATTTTAAATTACTTAAAAATCTAAAATAATTACAAAACACTCACCTGTGGTCCTTAGCTCTATTCATTGGCCTTCCCGGATCCACTTCTAGAGCATAGAATATTTTTATTAAAAGATCTTCTCTCTAGAAATTTTTTCTATTTAGGGTTCAGCCTCAGGCAATGAACCCAATTGGGAGAATCTGAACGAGGAAAACAACTAGTCTAGTGTCTTATTTATAGTGTGGCTTGGGGATCTCAGGCCGTTGGATTTGAAGATTGAATCTGGTGCAACCATGTTATAGGCTCACTAGGAACCGTCGGATGTAGCTAAGAACGCATGAGATTTGACGAAAATTGCTAAATAGGTTGTTCGGCTCGTACCTGGACGAAATAACGTCCAGGTGTTTTGGTGGGTTGACCTAGCTTCATTAGGGATTGACCTATAGGTTGACCCAACCTTTGCATGGGTCAACCTCTATGGGGTCTATTATTATTTTTCTTTTTTATCAGATTCTTATTTCTCTCGTAACTTCTTCATACTACCTCAGATTTCGACAAGTTATATATGAAATTTATCAGAAAATCGCCACGGACCCAATGGTGCAACTTTCGTAGCTTGATTCCGACAATTTCACAAACTTATTTTATTATTAAATTAATTCTTTATTTAATTATTATAGCTTAAATTTTGGGTTGTTACATTCTCCCCTCCTTAAAGGATTTCGTCCCCGAAATCTCTAAGGACAGAAGAATGAAATAAATATTTACATTCAAATTCTACAACCACATATTCAACCATCATCCATTACATCTGTTGTCCTTAAGCTTTCTAATGCAAATTATGATATATGCAATAGTGTAGTGTCAATGTCCCTAACTAATGCAAAAGATTAGGCGGTCTACTGATTCAGTCGGCCTCCTTTTTATGCAATCATGTCCGTGCCATGTATCCAAATGAATGCAAATTTCCTAATGATAACCGATAGTTCTACATGCGTGCTACAATCATCATCAAAATGCAACAATCATACGATAATCACTCATTATAGCAACCATGGAAATAAAAATGCAAGTGCACACACATCCATATACATATGCTTTAGTGACCTAGTTAGGCCGATCCCTAAGAGATAATAGTGCCTAGTGTGTGTATATGCGTCCATTAGCATCCACTAGCAAACACTTGCAACCACTAGTGTCAAACATACATAACATGTTCTAGTAACATGTTTACATTAAGTCCTACCATCCATAGGTTAAACCCTAAGATCAACCCTCCCAAATGATACTAAAGGGGAAAACCTATTCAAAACTAAAGATGGAAATAGGATATTCAAGACGTAGCATCGAAAAGATGTGGATAAGAGGTACGTATTTTATCCTCAGCCTCCCACGTAGTGTTCTCAATACTATCTCCCCACTGCACCTTAACCAAAGGGACTTCTTTATTCCTAAGCTTCTTGATATCATGTCCAACGATCTTGGTAGGAATGCGACGAACCGATGCTTCTCTCTCAACTTCAACTTCCTCAAGATAGCTAGGTTCCACAACTTCTGCTGAATCATGTAAGCACTTTCTCAAGTGAGAAACATGAAAAACATCATGAACTCCCGTGAGCCTCTTTGGTAGCTTTATCCGATACGCCATCTTCCCTACCCTTTCCACAATGGGGAACGGTCCTACGAATCTGGGAGCAAGTTTCCCATTTGATCCAAACCTCACTACCTTTCTTAGCGGAGACACCTTAATGAAAACCAAATCTCCTACCTCGAACTCAATATCCCTTCTCTGCTTATTTGCATAGGATTTCTGTCTATCTTGGGTCGTCTTTATTCTTCTTCTAATCAATTCAATCTTTTCCGAAGTTTCTCTAACCATGTCGAGACCCAGTACCAATCTTTCTATAGACTCCAACCAACACGAAGGCGACTTGCAAGGTTTTCCATAAAGGGCTTCAAAAGAAGCCATCCCAATGCTAGCCTGAAAACTATTGTTATAAGAGAATTCCACTAAAGGAATGTGCTCCACCCAAGTTCCTCCAAAATCAAGAATGCACATCCTCAACAAATCCTAAAGAACTCTATTAACTCTCTCTGTTTGGCCATCCGTTTGAGGGTGATAGGCCATACTCAATCTGAGTTATGTACCTAAAGCCTCTTGCAAGCTCCTCCAAAACTAGCTAGTAAAGATAGGGTCTCTGTCGCTCACTATGCTAGAGGGAACTCCATGAAGTCGGACTATCTCACGAACGTATATGGATGCCAAATAAGGTGTTGTCCTCTTACTCTTAATCGGAATGAAGTGGGCGCTCTTAGTCAAACGATCTACAATCACCTAAATACTGGTATTCCCTTTCCTAGATCGGGGTAAACCATCTATAAACTCCATCGAAACACTATCCAACTTCCATTCGGGTACATCCAATGGCTGAAGCAATCCGCCAGGCTTCTGTTGCTCCACCTTAACTCTTTGGCACATAAGACACTTAGCCACGAACTCTGCTACATCCTTCTTCATGCCACTCCAATAAAACACTCTCTTCATGTTCCTATACATCTTATCATCGCCTGGATGAATAGTCATCTGAGAATAGTGTGCCTCTGTTAGAACTACTCTCATTAAATCACCAGTGCGGGGAATACAAAGACTTCCATCTCTCCTTAGCCACCCTTTACCATCGATGGAATAACGTTGGAGATGTCTAGAGACCTCTCCTCTGCTAATCCTATCCATAATATCCACAAGCTCTGAATCTTTTCGCTGCCTCGAGCCAATCTGATCAATAAGGGTAGGCTTAACCTCAAGTGCTGCCAATAATCCAGGGGTAATGTCCGTAGAAAGCTTAAAATCATAGGTAGAAAAAAACTCTAGGCTCTTCCACTCCACGAACATTGGACTAAGGGTTGCTCTCTTCCTACTTAATGCATCCCCAACCACGTTCCCTTTGCCAGGGGTCTAAGCTATCTCAAAGTCGTATGATGCCAAAAACTCCATCCAACGCTGCTACCTCAAGTTTAAATCCTTTTGCGAGAACATGTACTTCAATGATTTATGGTCAGTGAAAAGCTCGAACCTCTCTCCTAGTAGGTAATGTCTCCAAGACTTGAGCGCGAAAATACACTACGCCATAGATGGCCTTCTGCAACAGATTTGCATGGTGTTGCCAGCTAAAATGTTGCGATAGGTATGCTGATTTTTGTCTATTGCAACACACGCTTTAAGGTGTTAGCATAGATATCAGCAAAATGTTGCAGTAGCTATAGCTGTATTCAAATTAAAAAATTAATAAAATTAGCAATCCGCGTGAATACGATCCAACGATCTATATTTAATCCGACTGTTAAAATGGATCACCACTGCACTTTTTACCAAATTTTCGTTTTCCCGCCTATGTTGGTGTAGATCCCCTTTCAGTTTTCAATTCATAATTCTCAAATCAAAAAGCAAATTCACGAAATCCAGCAAATTCATACTTCCAATTCGCATATGCTTTTCGATGTCAGATTGGAATTCGGTATCAGACTCCTAGAGCTCCGGAATCAGATCCGGCATGAAGTGAAAAGCGCCACCTCCTTCATACTCCTAGTGCTCCGGAATCAGATCCGGCATGAAGTGTTTCAGGTTGGGGTCGTGGTTGGGTGAGGCTGATTGTAGAAGTAGGTCGCGGTGGGTTTGTTTGTCGCGGAATGTTGCGGGGTTTGTCAGTGTTCGATTGGTGGTTAGTTGTTGATTTTAGAGGCAAATCGTGGGTTTTATTTGGGTTGATGGGTTGGTGATAAAGACGATTCATGAAGTGACGGGGAAGTCGAATTTGGGTACCGAAGTTAGCATTTTTGGAATTCACGATTAGAGGAGGGGGGTTCGGCTCACTGCAGTGTGATTAACGTGTTTGTTTGGTTTATGGGTTGAGTTTGTCGACTGCGTTGTAGCTGGAAGGTAGTGATGCAGGTTGTAGGAGCAGTTTGTACAGGGAGATGGTTGAGGAGGTTGAGCGGTGTAGTTTCATGGAGGTGCTGCTGTTGTTCGTTAGTGAAGTTCTGGATGGTTCAGGTAGGAAGAAGAAGAAGTTGAAGGAAGAAGTCATTGATGATGGTTTAAATAAAAGAGTTTTGTGGAGCAAGGAGGAACTGAATTGTAGTTAGTTTGTTTGGGTGATATGAAGCGGGGAGGAGCGGAGGAGCAGTTCGTTGTAAGTGTGGGGGTATTTTGGTGATTGAAGTGCTGTTGTAGTAGAGGAGTTGTAGTGATGAGTTGATGGAGGTGGATTCTCTTGTTGGTTATTTAGACGCGAATGCCTTCAAAGCTATGTCACCCAATTGGTGATCTTGTAAGTGACAATTCTACTATCACAGTTGTAAATGCATATGCTGCTGCTAGTGATGATATTGCAGCTGTTGTTCTTAAAGACGCTGGGTTTGCTACTGAAACGTGGGCTGAAATGGCACTAATTTCTTCTAATGGTATAGTTGCAGCAGTTTGGGGATGGTGGCAGTGAAGGGTAATGTATTACTTATTAACACGCAACCTGTTCGATGAAATGTCAATTTTTATTTATCATGGTTTCAGGTCTTTTACCAAGGCAGAGCTAAAAGCAAGGTTATTTCAGTTTTCACTGAACAATTTGCTAAGAATGATGGCTGGAAAAAGGTCGGATGATTCAGAAGAAGCCATGAAAGAGTTGCAAAAGTCAATCATCGAGGAGGTGTTCAAATTCGCAGGAGGTGATCATTTGTGCATCATTTTACGTCGTTTCAAAGAAGGCTCGATCTTCCGAAATCGGATGAATCCCGGTTAGGTCGATCCCCGCCGGGACTGCGGTGCCCCGGACCCCCGTCGGCGCTGCGCCCGGACCCGCTTCTCGGCTCGCCTTCGGCTCGGCACTCGGCTCGCCTTCGGCTCGACACTCGGCTCGTCATATATTCGTCAGTGTCAGTATAAATTGAAACTGCATATGTAATGAGTGAACTGAGTGATGTAGTGAGGAATATCTGTATATGTAAATATCAGTGTTATATATCATTGAATTGTAAAATAGTGGAGTCAGGAATTTGTACTATTTCTAATGTTGAAATAAAATATTTATTTAAATAAATTACTGTTTGAATATCAAATTCTGTGCAAATAGCATTTTATTAAATAAATATTTATTTCTACTAAAAAATCAAATATGCTCTACATTGTGGGCCCCACAAATTCAGAAAGTTAATATCTATAGCAACATTTTGGAATGTTGGTACAGACACCTATGGATGTTGCTATAGACCCAAATATGGTTCTATTGCAACAATATTTCTTATGTTGCCTTAGATAGTCAAAATGTTGCCTTTGAGGTCTGCGGCAACGCGGCAAAATGCAACACCGAGAAAGTGTTGCCTTTGCCCTTTTTTAGCCTACAGCATCATTTTTTGGCACTTCCTGCATCACTTCTTTGGTGTTGCAGTATGCAATCTATGGCGTAGTGATAATAGCAGCTAGCTCCAAATCATGGGTAGGGTATTTCTTCTCATGAGTTCTCAACTGTCTACTCCCATAGCATACTACCCTCCAATCTTGCATCAATACTGCTCCAAGGCCAGTCCCACATGCATCAGTGTATACTGTAAAAGGCTTAGCTCCATCGGATAAAACTAACACTGGTGCACTAGTAAGGGCTCTCTTTAGCATGATGAAGGACTGCTCACAATCCACATCCCGCACGAATGCCGCATTCTTCTTAGTGAGATGAGTAAGCGGTTCTAAAATCTTAGCGAAATCTCTGATAAACTTCCTATAATTACCAGCTAAACCTAGGAAGCTTCTAACTTCGGTAGCATTCTTGGGGGCCTTCCAATCTTGTACTGCCACTATCTTAGCGGGCTCCAATGCTAAACCCTTTCTTGAGACTACATGCCCCAAGAAACGCACCTCCTTACACCAAAAGTGACACTTCGAGAATTTTACTTTCAACTGATGAACACGAAGTGTACGAAGAACCTCCTCAAGATGAATATCATGCTCTTCCATACTCTTGGAAAACACCAGAATGTCATCCAGAAACACTACAACAAACTTATTTAAGACATCTCGAAAAACATGACTCATCAGATCTACAAAATAGGCTGGGGCATTGGTCAGCCCAAACGGCATAACCAACCACTCAATGAATCTATCGGGTCTCCTAAATGCTGTCTTATCGATGCTATCGTCAGCGACCCTAAGTTGATTAAATCTAGTGGCTAAGTCAAGCTGAGAAAATACTGAAGAGCCAACCAACTGATCGAAAAGATCGTCTATCCTCAAAAGTGGGTAACGGTTCTTCTTCGTGAGCTTATTCAACTCTCTATAGTCTATGCAAAGTCAAAGGGAACCATCTGCCTTTGTAGAGAAGACGACTGGCGCTCCCCACTCAGACATGCTCTGTTTGATGAAGCCTTTCTCCAATAGCTCACCAATCTTCTTACTTAACTACTTCCTCTACCTAGGAGCCATATGTCTCACGGGCAATGCCACTGGCTTAGCATTGTCATTTAGATAGATACTAAAGTCGATCTCTCCCTTAGGGGGATAGTCCCCTAACCTCCTCAAAAACATCTAGGAAATCTCTAACAACTGGAATTGAATCTAACTGTCCTAGTGATGAATCAAGGGAATAAAGGAAGCTCAACATGACTGACCCCTGTCGGTCGGAAGAAACCTCAAGAGTCCTTCCACTACATGTCTCTAGTCTGATGACTCTTCTCTCGTAGTCTAAGATCGCACCATAAGTGGACAACCAGTCCATCCCCAAAATCATCCCATATCCCAAAAATCCCAATACATGGGCGTCATAGTCAAACTCTACACCTAGTATAAAAATTTCAAACCCCTACAAATCATGGATAAATGTGCTAATCCTCCTACGGAGTTTCAAACAACTATAGGGTCTACTACTAGAGAAATATCTATGTGCAAACAATCAACCAAGGAACTAGAAATGAAAGAATGTGATGCTCTAGAGTCAAAAAAAGTTCGAATAGGAAAATCTGAAATATAGATCAAACCTTCTACAGAGACTTTCCTACCTCGATCCGGTCCACTACTAGAAGGTGCTGCATCCAAAGCTTGTACTTGCGCCGTAGGTGTGCCTGCTCTCTGCCTCGTCTTTTGAGGACAAGCTCTACTAAGGTGTCCAGGCTGCCCATAGTTATAACACCTCCCCTTCATCGTGTCCTTCTTACAGTCCTTTGTGAAATGCCCAACCAATCCACAACTATGACATTTCTCGCCTTTCTTGATCTGTCCCTTTTAAGGTCTTCCTCCTTTCTTCTTGTCCTTCTTATTCTTACACCACTGCTTCTTAGAGTTTTCTAATTTAGGAACCTCCTTAACTTCTTCTTTCTTAGCAACATCTGACATAAGAGCCATTTCCATAAGTGATTCGTACGTCGCTCCCATAGGTACATGTGTCAACGCCAACCCTTGGAGGGGCTGCTTCAAACCCTTAGCAAACTTGGTGGTCTTCTTATGCGGTGTATTAACAAGCTCGATCCCGAACCACGATAACTCATTAAACTGATTTATATACTCTTTTACCGAAAGACTCCCTTGCTTTAGACTTGTTGGGCATGTTTTCACCGAACCAAAGAAGGGAGGTCACCACCGAATCAGAATAAGGAAGTCCTCGCCGAGCCAGAGTAAAGCAGGCATCGCCAAGCCAAGACAAGGAAAGCTCTACCGAACCAATGCCCAGCCGAACCAACTCCACCCATCCACTACCGGACCATCCCAAGACCAACTCCTAGCCGAACCAACCCTTGCTTCACTACCTGCCGAGCCAACACACCTCCAAGGCCTAGCTGAACCACCCACTACCGGACCATCCACTACCGGACCAACCCACCACCGAACCATTCATTGCCAAATCAAGGCCATCCTCTCACCACCGAACCACTCGCCACTAGACCAATCATCGCCCCACCTACTACTGGTCCAATCCACTTCTCCATCCACTACCGAACCAACATCGCCAGGCCAGATCACGTCAGCCCAGGCCCATCAACAACTATATACTTCCAAGACCCCTACCCCCAGCCTCACTTTATAAATAGAGTGGTAGGGGTACAACAATGGCAGACAAGTTTGAGAGCTCAAGCACAGATAGAACTTTCAAACAACTTTTGTATACTTGTATCAAAGCTTTGTACTTGTAATCTGAACAAGAAAGGAGAAATAATATATAAAGTGGACGTAGGCACATTCTGGCTGAACCACTATAAATCTGTGTGTCTTTTATAGTTTAGTCCCTGCTTTTAACATATTTGCATAAATCACCCAGATCACTAAAAACAACATAAAATCAACTAAATCATACGACTTGGAGGTGTTTGCCCATTTTTTGTGCAAACATTTTTGGTGCTTTCACTGAGAACGGGAGCTCGAAGCTTCAACTTCTCCCACTTAACCTTCTTCCTAACAGCGTCGTTCATTGCTTGG
Organism: Allium fistulosum; assembly: GCA_030737815.1. NCBI lineage: Eukaryota > Viridiplantae > Streptophyta > Magnoliopsida > Asparagales > Amaryllidaceae > Allium > Allium fistulosum. Next base: position 720,852,903 of record CM060908.1, read on the forward strand.
AAAACATGCCTCCGAGGTAGAAAAAAGACGTTAACAAAGGAAAGAACATCGCAACTAGCAGTGTTCCAGATCCAGTGGTCACAGATCAAGTAAATCATCCCATTCCAACAGCAGTACCAAATGAAGGAAGCCTTGGTAGACCAACTCATGTCACGCTTAAGGGATGTTGAAGAGTCCAACCGCAACACTGAATCATGGGGTGAGTCCCAGTCTGGAAGATCTTAGAGGAAACAAAGATCTTCCTTCTTCGAAGAAGCTAACGACAGAAGCGGCCGTGGTAGGAGCCGAGACCGAACTCAGTCCGAACACCGACCCGAGGAAATGCTTGGAACCGAACCCAACGGGGGAGGTACCAGGCAGAGGTCAACTGTAGGCGAGCCTGTCATGCTGCCTAACCACGGAAACGCTAATGAACAGGGCCGAGCTAGAGTCCAGCATGAAGTTGGACCCGAGGAAGTGCTTAGATCAGAACCCAACAGGGGAAGATCGAGGCAAGGGCCAACTATAGCTGACCCTAGCATGCTCCCAGAAGACCGAAGACAACCACTGGAAAATATTAGGAATAATAGACGATACCATCCCTACAGGTCATCTGGACGGAATCAATCCCACAGAGAAGAACCAAACTCATTTTTATCTGCTCCAAATTCTGATGAAAGGATGGCACGCTTGTTCAGAGAGTGCGTCCAACGAGATCAAAGAGACCGAGGAATAGGCGCTAGGGTAACCAGCCCTTTCGCCCGCAATATCGAAATTGCCATCACCCCCCCGAGAATGGAAAATGCCAACAATGGAACCTTACAAAGGAACCTCTGACCCCGTTGTACACTTACAGAGATACACACAACATATGCTCATGAGTGGAGCGACAGAAGGAGTACTGTGCAAATGCTTTCCACTATTCTTAGCAGATCTAGCTACCTCCTGGTTCTGTCATCTACCCCAAGGATCCATCAGCTCATGGGAGATGTTGAAAGAAAAGTTCATCAGCCAGTTCCGCATTCATGTGGAGCAACCTAAGGACGCTTATTCCTTATCCAGTATCAAACAGAAACCTGGAGAGAAAGTACAGCAATATCTAACCCGATTCAATGTCGTAGCGGCCGCAGTCCAAGATGCCGATGAGAAGCTTATCTTAATGTCCCTCTATAGTGGTGTGCATCCGGATACTAAATTTGCTAGAAGATTGACAAAGGAAAAACTAGCTACTTTACCCGATTTCTTCCATGAAGTTGGGAAATATATGAGGCTGGAAGACGCTGCCACTGAGGGGCAGTCAGGGCAACAAAATAAGGCGGCTCACGGCAACGCGCCCGCTGTAGCAAAGGACATTCGAAGAAATGATTCTAGAGACAATGCTGGGGGCAAGAAGGGAGAAAAGCGTCTATATCGGCCAGGATCGAGATTTGACGCTTACACCCCTTTGAATGAAACGATCGAAAACATCTTCCAGGCCACTCAAGATGAAGTTAAATACAAACGCCCCCCGCACAAGAAGGAATCAGATAACGCAATTAAGTTTGGAAAATTCTGCCGCTTCCACGAATCCCATGGGCATGATACCAATGAATGCCATCATCTCCGGGACTTGATTGAAGAACATATCAGAAGAAGGAAACTAGAACGCTATGTAAAAAGTCAGAACAGGACTCCAGCTCCTGCCAATGAAAACCCAAGGCTACCCTCTCCAGAAATAGGCAGAGGAAATCGCAACACAAGCGGCTCTAGTTAAGAAAAGATAATGGTCCATACCATCTCGGGAGGGTCACACATCGCCGACGGAAGCTGGGCAGAGATGGAAAGGTACAGAAAGTCACTTAGAAACAATGAAGAATGCGTTAATTCTATTATAGAAGAACGCCACCCGAAGCGGATAGAGAATGGTGACATCACATTCAGTAGGCGTGACCTGGAGGGAAGGCAGTACCCTCACACGGATCCCATGGTTATCTCTGCCCGGCTTGGTCCAACCGAGGTTTTTCGAATTTTAGTAGACACTGGAAGCTCAGTGAATATCCTATTCAAGCATGCCTTTGACAAAATGAAGCTGTCATTAAAGGATGTTCTTCCCTGCAACAAACCACTACACGGTTTCATAGGAAATGCGAAGATGCCCCTCGGGCAACTGGACCTCTTTGTTGAAATTGGGAGTCATCCCCGCTCCGTTGTGCGGAAACAGACATTTTGTGCTGATAGAAAACCACTCGGCCTACAACGCCTTCTTAGGAAGACCAGCCTTGTTTGACTTCCAAATTGTCCTGGCCCCATGGTGCCTGAAGATGAAATTTCCAACGGACAATGGAATAGGAGAAGTGGAGGGAGACCAGGACATTGCTGGAGATTGCTATGTAACTGAACTTCGCAATAACCACAGGAAGGACAAAGGGAAGAGTGCAGAGATTGCCCTCTGCACAAAAAGTTTGGAAGCATAGCAACCAAAGAAAGCCCCTCCTCTTCGATATACCAGCGACCCTTTCAATGAATTAGACCCCAGGGACAAAGAGGAGGAGGCCACCGCCGAGCCTGCAAAGGTTATGGAATTTGTATCTGTAGACAAACATGACTCGAGTAGACTATTGAAAGTCGGGTCCCAACTAAAAGCAGAGTTGAAGGAACAACTCATCGATTTTCTCCGCCACAACTTGGATGTATTTGCATGGTCACACGCTGACATGACTGGAATCTCCCCCAACATAGCATGCCACGTACTAAACATTAATCCTACCATGGTGCCAGTAAAACAGAAAAAGAGAAGTATGGGGGTAGAACGATCAGCAGCCCTCGATGAAGAAGTAAAGAACCTACTTGCCAATGACTTCATACGAGAAGCCATCTACCCAGAGTGGATCGCCAACCCGGTGCTAGTGAAGAAGGCTAATGGGAAGTGGCGAACATGCATTGACTTCTCCAACTTAAATGATGCCTGCCTGAAGGATTGCTTCCCACTTCCCCGAATCGATCAGCTTGTGGACAGCACAGCCGGGCACGAACTCTTATCTTTTATGGACGCATACTCAGGATATAACCAAATTCCTATGCATGCTCCCGATCAAGACCACACTAGTTTCATCACTGACCGGGGATTTTACTGCTACAAGGTAATGCCTTTCGGACTTAAAAACGCAGGAGCCACCTATCAGCGCCTCGTCAACAAGATGTTTGCGGGGCTAATAGGACAAACTATGGAAGTTTATGTGGATGACATGCTGGTAAAGTCAAGGAAAGCCGACGATCACGTAAGCCACCTGGATGAAATGTTTCAAGTACTTCGCCAATATGGAATGAAGCTGAATCCTCTAAAGTGCTCCTTCGGAGTATCATCAGGAAAGTTTCTAGGATTCATCGTCCATGCCAGAGGAATTGAAGCAAACCCTGAACAAGTCCGAGCTTTGAAAGATATCAGGATACCTTCCACCCAAAAAGAAATTCAAAGCCTAAATGGGAAGGTGGCCGCCCTGAGTAGATTCATCTCTAAAGCGACTGACAAATGCATCCCCTTCTTCGAGGCCCTAAAGAAAGACAAAGGAAAGTTCGAATGTACTGGCGAATGCTTAACAGCTTTCCTTAACTTAATCGAACACCTCCAGAGACCACCAGTACTCTCAACTCCGAACAAAGGCGAGGAGCTATACATATACCTTGCTGTGTCATCTCATGCTCTAAGCACCGCCTTGGTGAGAGAAGACAAACGCACGCAGCGGCCAGTATACTTTGTAAGCAAGAGGTTTACAGGAGCAGAAGCCAGATATCCTAAACTTGAGAAACTAGCGTACTATTTACTAATCACATCATGGAAGCTGCGTCACTATTTCCAATCTCATTCCATCAGAGTTCTGACCGATCAACCACTAAGGCAGGTACTCCATCGTCCCGACACTTTTGGGTGACTACTTAAATGGTGCATTAAACTAAGTCAATATGATATCACCTACCATCCTCGCACCGCCATCAAGGGACAAGCCATGGCCGATTTCATTGCCGAATTCACTACCAACGAAGGTAAGGAGCAATCGGAAATAGCAGAAGACATCAAGTGGAATCTCTTTGTGGATGGTGCGTCAAACGAACAAGGCTCGGGGGCAGGTGTAGTAATAATCACCCCCAGGGGAAATAAGCTACACTATGCTCTAAGGTTGGAATTCGCTGCCACCAACAACGATGCAGAGTATGAAGCAGTGATAGCTGGATTAGAACTTGCCTTAGAAATCAGAGCCAATTCTTTGTGTCTTTATAGTGATTTTCAACTTATTGTAAATCAAATACTAGGAGAATTTCAGGCTCGAGGAGAACGACTCATAGCATATCTAAAGAAAACCAAGTTGCTTCTCGATCAATTGGATCGCTATTTAATCAAACACATCCCTCGGGAAGAGAACCAAGAGGCCGACGAATTGGCGAAGCAAGCTAGCATGAGATACGGCACTATTTCCGGAGCAGTAGCCATCTCAAAGCAACTGACCCCGAGTTTTGAGCAAGTGAATCTGATAGCTGCAACCGAAGAAGCAACTTGGATGACTCCCATCCGAGACTACTTACAAAGTGGCACACTACCCAACGGGCGTAACAAAGTCAATAAAATCTTGAGGAGAGCTTCCCGCTACACAATACAAGAAGTCACCCTTTATCGGCGCGGCTTCTCTAACCCCTTATTAAGGTGTGTCGCCGGAAGGGAAGCAAAGGAAATCTTATCCAACATCCATCAAGGAAGCTGCGGAGATCACACTGGAGGGCAAACTCTGGCAAAGAAGATACTCCGATATTGATATTTCTGGCCCACCTTAAACAAAGACGCCTTAGACTTCGTCAAAAAATGTGACAGATGTAAGAAATTTGCTAAGATTCCGCGGCTACCAACAATTGAGATTACTCAAATGACCAGCCCTTAGCCCTTTGCAGTATGGGGAATTGACTTGATTGGCGAACTGCCAATGGGTCGAGGCGGAGCCAAATACGCTATAGTGGCAGTCGACTATTTCACCAAATGGGTGGAAGCAGAACCCCTAAATAAAGTATCTTTAGCAAAAGTTATTAACTTCTTGATCAAAAATGTTCTGTGCAGGTACGGAGTCCCATTTAAAATCATATCGGACAATGGACTTCAGTTTGACAGCGAGGAGTTCGCCAACTGGTTCCAAGAGCATGGAATTCACAAAAGCTTCTCGTCCGTAGCTTATCCCCAGGCAAACGGACAAGTCAAAGCCGTCAATAAAATTCTCAAAACTCTAATCAAAAAGAAACTTGAAAAGTCAAAAGGCGCTTGGGTGGATGAACTTCCTACGGCACTGTGGGTTTATCGCACATCTTTCAGAACATCAACGGGGCATACTCCTTTCTCTTTGGCATACGGATCGGAGGCTATGCTCCCAGTTGAAACTATAGTGTCTTCCCACCGTAGGATCCACTATAACCTAGAAGAGAACGAAGAGCTCCTCCACATGTCTTTGGATCTAATTGAGGAAAGAAGAAATGATGCAGCCCTCAAAGCAGCAGCTCACAAGCAAAAAGTGGCAACACAATACAACTCCAAAGTCAAGCATCATAGCTTACAAAAAGGAGATCTTGTCCTCAAGCGAGTCTTCCCGCGCCCCGGAGCGCTAGATCCAATCTGGGACGGACCATATGTAATTCATAAAGATCTCCTCAATGGAGCTTATATTTTGTCAATAGTGGACGGGGAGGTGTTCCAAAGGGCATGGAACATCCAACACCTTCGTCGATACTTTTCTTAACTTGTACTGCCCATATGAAGTGAATTAACAAAGAGAATCAGTGGACGTAGGCATTTTCGTGCCGAACCACTTTAAAAAACTTGTCTCTTTTTAACTTGTTCCTTTATATCTTGGCTGCTTGTTAACTTTATCCTTTTCTGTTGAACAAAATCCTGTGTAATGACATTCCCATTCAAGACACATCACGGCGCAACCTCACCTGGACAAGACCTAACGGGTACTATGCGAATCTATGCCATCGCCAATGAGACACTTTTGCTCCAGCATCCCTCTGTTGCGAGTTAACTCATTGCTCGCGATCGGCCCTTAAAGCCAACTGTAATGAGCCAATTATAAGCCACCGAGAAGGCCGACTATAGCCGAGGCAGCTCATTACGGTGTTTGGCTTGCCGGCAACCATGAGCTTACTTTAAGCCCCAACATAAGGTGTGGCCAGCCAGGGGTAGTTCACGGTTGACGATCGGCACCCACGCTAGCCGGCCACGGTAAATCGAATAATACCCACGATTACGGGACATAATGGCCCGGGTAATTACTGTGCGCGATCTCGGCTCCGAGTGTCTTAAGTACGGCTGTGGTAAAAAAGATAAACTCCCCGCAGAGGCGTAAGATGGGTGACAAATGTCTCCAAGACCCACAGCTAGGGAAAGTGACTACAAAACCCATTTGCCACGAACTTAAGCACATCGAAGGCCTTCCGTGATTGGAATTTTTACTATTTCTCATATTTCAATTTTATTTAAAAAACTTTCCTCCTATCCTCTATAACGATCCCTAAAGTACAGGACACAGAATAGGAGACATTCGCTAATGGGAGTGGGAACTCACAACGGGACACTAGGCCGCATTCCATACTCAGTCACACAAGACATTCAAAGTTGCCATCTACAAGTAAAATATTAAGGGTGGTATTTTCTTCTTCCGTGTATAAATACGTGGCTATAATTTATTCACACATCACACTAACATTGCAAGACATGAAATTATGTTTTAAGCAAGAACTTGACATCAAACACAATTGAATTACAAGCATATGCATAGCTTTATTTCTCATACAACATATCCAAATAAAAAAGCATTCAAATATGACAGAATCAGCTTAAGTTAAAAAATTACACGCCAAAAATAATGTTTTTTATTACAAGTAACATAATTACAACCTAAAAGTTACGTTACTATTTTGAGACTAACATATACAACAATGTTCAGTAAGCAAAAAGATATCCAGGTCAAGTAAAGGAGCCGGCTGCATCGGAGATGTACCCTTGTCTTGTTGACCGCCTGTCCGATCAAGGAAAGAATTCATTAGTCATAAGCAACCAAGTTAACGAAAAGACTAAAGGGGAGGACTTACCAGCATCTGCTCCTTGATCATCTTGATCATCATCCTCTACTTGCACACCTACCTCCTCAGCAGCAAGCAGCCACATGCCCTCCTTCACCGCCACCTTCTCCTCCTTGGTGAATTGAGCCGTAACCACATCCATTCTGAAGACCTCGCCACCCTCCTTATCCGCATCAGCCTTGGCCTCCTCCAGAGCCTTGAGATAAATCCTAGCCATGACTCGGGGATAATCATCCATCCAGGATAAGTTACCCTGTTTCCAAGTATGGAAGTACATATCCTGGAGCATCTCATCCATCATCCCCTCGTTCTCCTCGAACTCCCTCATTCGGACCTTAGAAGCCAATAGCTTTGCAACGGCAGCATCCCTCTCCGATCGGTATCGCGAGCGGTCAGCCTGAAGGGATTTCCTCATCGCCTCCATCTCATCCTTTAGCTTGGTTTGAGCCAGCTCTGCAGCTTCAAGCCTCCCGGATAACTCCTCTACCCGCTCGAGATCCGCTTTCCGAACCTCATCCATCGTTGCAATAGCCATATCGATCCGTTCCTTGCAGGCAGCCTCAATTTTCTGCAACTCTGTCCTGCTGACCTCTTCCATAGTCTTCTTTAATTGCCTAGATGCAGCCTCATGCTGAGAAATCTGGATGGCTTGATCAGCAAGTTGTTTAGCCTGGTCAGAAACCATTAACTGCAGTCGAATATTGGCGCTCCCGATTTCCTCCCCAGCCTTGACCAGTCGGGAATGGTGCCCCATCAGCTTCTTGGTTTCCTCGGCGACCCGGTCGATGTTCGCCTTAGCTTCATCCCCCAGAGTTACAACCCGATTGGTAAGCAAATCAAGGTCCAAGGACTTATCCTCATCAAGCACCCGTACCATAGGATTGCGAGGGAGAAGGTGTTCACCAGTAGCCTCGTCGAAGGAGATATCATGAGAGGCCAGGTCTAGATCTGGATGACCCGCAAACGGATTACGAGCCAAGCCAGGGTGATCTATCGGGGTAACGGTAGGATTTTCAGACGGATGCGGAGAAGGTATGAACTCAGTATCCCCCTCCGTGATATCGTGAAGAGGCTGGAGTGGGGGCTGAGGACCAGGTGAAGGTTCGAACAAGGAGTGGCTCCTCTTCTTCTTCTGAATACCCTCTTCAATGACCCTAAGAAGAGAACGGTAGCCGACTACATCCCCGGAGCGGTTAGTCGGAGGCTCGGTTTAGTAGAAGCTTTGAGGAACTTATATTGTACGAGGCGGTGCTGAACATCTGAGGTCTTGGCCGCTTTGCCCGCTCCTGGAATGAAAACCAAGTGTCACAAGCATGCATTGAACCGTAATTCAAGAAATATATAAAGTTAAGAAGAGTAAAAAAATCACCTTGAATCACAGAAGTTGCCTCAGCTGAAGCACTCCTGGAAGATAAATCGGCGCCAGTCCCGGCCTTACGATCTTTCTTGGGCTTCTCCGCCAAAGCTGGTCCTTCCTCCAACCCTTCGAAGGCTTGGCGGAGAGCGTCATCTGTCCACTCTTGAATCACGCCTGCTTGCCCAGGAGGTAAAGCCCCGGTGCCATCACCGCTCTATCCTTCGCCACCCTCATCGCTGTGACGATCACCATCACCTTCTCTACCACTTCAACTCTCCGCCTCACCTCCTTCATCCTCGCCTCTTTCCTCCTCCACATTTTCCTCCTCTGGAACATCTGGACATGTGCTGGGAGAGGGTCCATCGGACTTCTTGAGTTTCTTTCCCCCGGCGACTGGATGTATCGAGAAGGGTCTCCTTTTGCTGCTCTTCGCCGTAGCCCCTCCTTTAGCTTTGGCAGCCCTCTCCTCCGCCGTGTCTCTCTTCTTGACCACGGACTGATGTGGTAGAATCAGGTTGTGCCCTAGAAGTGTAGCGTTCATGATCAAGTTAGAAGCTGACCTATCCCTTCCCGAAATGGCTTCAATCTCCGCAGCCATCTGAACCAGGCGATCGTTCTCCACGATCGCAAAGCCACCTGTTGCTAGCAAGAAATAAATACACATAAGAAGAAGCATTGCAGTCAGAATGAAAATTATAATGAGATTCAACTTACAGTCAGAAGTGAAGAGGCGGAAAGAAACAGAGTCATCTCTGACAAAAAACCATTCCTTCTTGAACATGCTGAACTTCGAGTATAAATCCAGGACTGGCTTGAAGGACACGGCCGACTCCAAGCTAATATACGGAGACCCCTTCTTGTAGCCTCTTAAATTGTACAGATATCGGATTTCCCGGTTGGAGGGAGGACGCCCGTATCTCCTCTAGAAGATAACAAACATGCTCACCAAAATAGCGTAGGATATAGGCTGAAGCTGGAAAGGAGCCACCTTCAGGTATGTGATGAAGCTGACTATCCAAGCATTAAGAGGTGGGATGGCACCACACATGCAATGATACCTTCTAAAAGCAAAATAGCCTTCAGGGGGGTTATACGGCATCACTCCTTCCCCCGGCAACAACATATGCGCTCTGTCGATCCCAAAAGAGCGAGAAATAACATCAAGCTGCTCGTCTTTGAGGGAGCTAGGGGAGCAATCAGGAGGTGAGTTCAGAAGCTCTTAAGGACCGTACCCGTCCACTAGCGATCTCGGGGTGGGTCCACGTCGTTCTGGATTCGGTTGGACTGGAGGCACGACGGGGGACTCTTTTCTGTCCGTAGATTTCTTCTTGTCGGAACGGGTTTCTACTTTATGAGACATTATCTACAACACGAGAAAGCACATTGTAGAATGAGGGATGTAGAGATATAAACAAGCAAGTGTATGTTGTCTAGAGTTTCACTTATAATTCAACACATAAACTCATTCGGTATAACAAGGCAAGTACTTCATTCGGCATTCAAACTCATTCGGTATAACAAGGCAAGTACTTCATTCGGCACTCAAACCCATTCGGTAATTCAAGGTTAAAACTTCATTCGGCACTCAAGCCCATTCGGTAGTTCAAGGCACGAAGATTCATTCGGCACTCGAACTCCACGGGTTCGTTCGGTAGATCGAAACATGAAAGTCATTCGGCAATCACCTGATTCGGTAGTCAAGTGTGATTCGGCAATATGATTGATCTGGCAGAAAAATTTGATTCGGCTATCTCACTTGGTAGGGAATAACGAGAGCATAATGCCCATACTTATAGGCAAACGTAAATGATCGAACCAACTGGGTCGGCACATAGGACCGGATGAAAATGTCCAAACTGAAAGAAAGCGAGGCATATGACTGGCATATGCCCCACTTTGGGGGGCAAATGTTGGGCATGTTTTCACCGAACCAAAGACGGGAGGTCACCACCGAATCAGAATAAGGAAGTCCTCGCCGAACCAAAGTAAAGCAGGCATCGCCAAGCCAAGACAAGGAAAGCTCTACCGAACCAATGCCCAGCCGAACCAACTCCACCCATCCACTACCGGACCATCCCAAGACCAACTCCTAGTTGAACCAATCCTTGCTCCACTACCTGCCAAGCCAACACACCTCCAAGGCCTAGCCGAACCACCCACTACCGGACCATCCACTACCGGACCAACCCACCACCGAACCATTCATTGCCGAATCAAGGCCATCCTCTCACCACCGAACCACTCGCCACCGAACCAATCATCGCCCCACCTACTACCGGTCCAATCCACTTCTCCATCCACTACCGAACCAACATCGCCAGGCCAGATCACGTCAGCCCAGGCCCATCAACAGCTATATACTTCCAAGACCCTTACCCCCAGCCTCACTCTATAAATAGAGGGGTAGGGGTACAACAATGGCAGACAAGTTTGAGAGCTCAAGCACGGATAGAACTTTCAAACAACTTTCATATACTTGTATCAAAGCTTTGTACTTGTAATCTGAACAAGAAAGGAGAAATAATATATAAAGTGGACGTAGGCACATTCTGGCTGAACCACTATAAATCTGTGTGTCTTTTACAGTTTAGTCCCTGCTTTTTACATATTTGCATAAATCACCCAGATCACTAAAAACAACATAAAATCAACTAAATCATACGACTTGGAGGTGTTTGCCCATTTTTTGTGCAAACAAGACTAATGAACTTCTCCAACTGCATGCTTTCCTCGGCTTGCGACAAGAACTTTCTCTCGAACCTTTCCCGAAATCCAAACCAACCAATGTCTCTACCCTCCATCTCTAAAATCTCCCACTAGTAAGAAGCTTCTCCCTTCAACTGACAAGATGCAAGCTGAATTCTATGTCGGTCCTCCAATCCTAATAGCCCAAATATCCGCTCTGTATTCCTTAACCAAGTTCATGCCTCCATGAAATCTCCGTGCCGGAAAACGTCTTGCCTCCTAAACTAGCGATGTCCTTGCATAGCTTAGAAAAATTGGCTGCTGCAGGTGGATTAATGGGATCTCTACCCGCCGGTGCTACATTGGGCGCTTGCCCTTGCACCTCTGGTGCCGTAGTTTGGAGGTATCTACTGAACCAGACAAGGACATGGACACCCACTGGAAGATTTGGGGTGTCCACCATTCTATGCAAAGAAAAGAAAATTTAGGCTCGAAAGAATCGAAAGAAAGTTGAACTTGACTTTGAGGGGATTTTTAAAAAAAACTCTCTTATACTTGAAAAATATTTCTAAGAGTTTCTTTCTGAAAAATAGTTTGAAAATATGTTACCTTTGAAAAATACTTTACTTTTAAAACAAGTTTTTAAGAATCTTGTAACCTTAGGCTCTGATACAAATGAAACATCCCTCACCCCTTACTATACCCAAGAAGGGTACACCAAAGGATATGGTGCGTTATAGGTATAGCTAAAGCATCACAGAGACCAAGATTCATAAGACAAATAAGTAAAAGCATTGAAAACATTTAAATAATAACTTCTCATTCAAAATTAAACTTCATTTCGAAATAAATCATAAAAACATGACATGTCTCAGAATAGCTCAAATTCATGTCTCATGAAAAATACATCTTAGTCTAACATAATCAGAGTGCAAAATTAACAATAATAATAATCATAATAATCATAATTCCTATCACAGGTGCCAAATCCATCATAAGCAAAACGAAAAAGATGAAAAGCAGAAGAATACATCTGAAATGAGAAAGCTACAGAAATGAATCTCCGAGCAACCTGAATCAACTCAACTCTACTCGCCTATTGGGGGGGAGGGAGGGGAAATAGAGGAATGGGTCAGACAATAAGTCTGGTGAGTGAAAGTAATTACTAGCATTTCTAAGAAAGATAAAGATAATAGACTAAGCAATAGTTCTAGCATGAAAGGAAAATACAGAAAAGATAAAACTGGGTGAAATACTATTTCTGATTCTGTTTGACTGTTTTCTTAGATTGTTTGATTTGATTGTTTGCACTTGTCTTAAACTGCCATTATTAGGCCGAAAACCCTAATCCTATCTCAATTGCTAACTTGATTAGGCTGAAATCCTAATTCTACCCGTTGATCGACCTATTCTATCTCTTTTGTGCCACTGTGAACCAATCCCGTCGGTCATAGCAAAAGACACCTCTTTAGCGCTTAGGATGCAGTAGCGAATTATTTACCCTAATCGATGCCGCACGCTCGGTCATCGCTGGTACACACTAACTGTCGACCCCTATTTGACCCTTTATTTACCCTAATCAGCCTAAGCGTGCCCAGCCTCACCTAACTGTTGTGAGACCATCAGTCCTAGACCTGAAAGGGAATGCTGCCCAACCTCACCTAACTGTTGTGAGACCATAAGTCCTAGACCTAGAAGGGAATGCTGTCGGTACTGGTCTTAACAAACAATCTTCTAGTTTTGCGCCCCTAGCCCAAACCCCCAAATTTGAGCCTCTGTCTATTGGCCACTTATTTACCCTAATCAGCATAAGCGTGTCCCAGCCTCACCTTCTTTTGTGAGACCATCAGTCCTAAATCTGAAAGGGAATGCTACCGGTACATGCCTTACTTCTATATTTGCTTATTAACTTAATCTAAGTTTTAAAATAAGCCTCTTCTGTTATTTCTTTCTTTGCTATATTTGCTTATTAACTAAATCCAAGATCTAATTTTAAAATAAGCCTCTTTTGTTATCTCATCCTTCTAATTATAACCTACGTGTTATAATTGTTCTTGCAACCGTTACTCTTCTATTTTCTCTTTTTAGTTATAACTACTAGTTATAATCATACTTGCAAATATCTTAAATTTGCCTATTTCAGTCTATCTCTATATTATTTCAGTTTTTCTTATTTTACATCTGATTTCTATAAATTTAGTGTTTTTCTGTTTTAATCCATATTAGCGAATTCTTTTCTTTTTAATATTTTATTCGCGTCAAAAAGGAATAAAAAGAAACTAACATTTACAGGCTAAATTTCAACTTAAAATAGATGTAAATAACTGTAAATAATTGCAAATAACTGAATAAAATAGCTGAATAAAATAGACTGGAAAGAACTTATGAAATTTACTTAAAAATAGACTATAAATAAATTTACATTAGGATTGTCTCAAAATAGTAGAAAAACTACAACTATTGAGAACCCAATTTTTTTAAATTACTTAAAAATCTAAAATAATTACAAAACACTCACCTGTGGTCCTTAGCTCCATTGGCCTTCCCGGATCCACTTCTAGGGCGTAGAATATTTTTATTAAAAAGATCTTCTCTCTTGAAAATTTTTCTATCTAGGGTTCAGCCTCGGGCAATGAACCCAATTCGGAGACAATCTGAATGAGAAAAATAGCTAGGTCTACGGTCTTATTTATAGTGTGGCTTAGGGATCTCAGGCAGTTGGATTTGAAGATTGAATTTGGTGCAACCACGTCATCTAGGAACTGTCGGATGCAGCTAAGAACGCACGAGATTTGATGAAAATCGCAAAATAGGTTGTTCGGCTCGTACCTGGACGAAATAACGTCCATGTGTTTTGGCGGGTCGACCTTGCTTCATTGGGGGTCAACCTTTAGGTCGACCAGACCTTTGCATGGGTCGACCCCTATGGGGTCTATTATTTTGTTTTTGTTTTTGTCCGATTCTTATTTCTCTTGTAACTTCTTCATACTAGCTCGGATTTGGACAAGTTATATATGGAAATTGATCAGAAAATCGCCATAGACCCAATGGTGCAACTTTTGTAGCTTAAAATTAATTCGTTAATTAATTATTATAGCTTAAATTTTGGGTTGTTACACATCCCTAGTGATGTAGCATAGGAATAACATAGCTAATCTCGCTAAGACCGAGTGCATCGCCCCATGCATGCATAACAACTGTGAGTGACATCTAGAAGGAGCCGACTACACCCAAAGGGTTTGCCAACCCTACTGGCCATGCCTCCTATCTCTGGTTTTAGTCATTCCCGCTGATGAGGCTATGTCCGGCATTCTAGCTTATGCGTCGCTACCAAAATAGATCATGGAATCCCACATGGATTCCAATACCCCAACGGGTCTCGGAATCACACATAGATTCCCACATCTCAATTAGATCTTGGAATCACATTCGGGTTCCCATACCTCAATGGGTATCAGAATCACACATGGATCCCAACATCTCAAAATATCACGAATCTCCTCCATTCAACCTTATATGGTTTTCGGAGTGGTTACGGGTTCGAGTCATCTCTTACGAGTACACTCTTCCGCTTTTGGGCTGCTCCATAAAACCAAACGCCGATTTCTAGAATGCTTAATACCGGTTCTTTTGGAAATAATCAAACAATATGTAAGAGCGGGGATCACCCCCTAACCGTTTAAGCGGACGAGTCTCCTTATCGTTTGTCCTAGAAGAACGAAGCAAGTTTATACGTATAGTATAACACCACCGATGGTAGCTGTACAATATAATCCTTGTGTTTCTCCTAGATATTTCCAGAGTTAAAATCCTTCGGTGTTTAGTTGGGAATATTTCTGTACCACCAAAATTAAGAAGGATTACATATTTAGGCCAAGATTTGATAGTCGGTTATTGAACTATCAAATAAACAAACATTCAAACAAATATTTAATTTCATAGGAAAAAACCAACATTGGTTAAGCATATAGACAATCACTAGCCTCATTCATAAATCTTTTATTAATTTAAATTTATGTTTCAGATACTTGGAAATAACTTCCATATACATACCTCAATAGGATAAGTATATTCACAAACCACTATATTTTCAATACTTAGAAAATATAACCATATACTTATCTCAATGGTATAAGTATATTCACAAACCATTTCACTTTTCAAAACTTGGAAATTTTCCATATACTTATACAGTGATATACGTATATCCACTAAACACTTAGAAAGATTCCTATTTTAAAATCTTATTTTAAATGATCAAACCCAAATGTCATTTAAAATGGAGAAAACCAAACACCAATTCCTTTATAAAACATTCTTAACAAATTCCAAACCCCGTTTATAAAACTTCTCCTTCTCTGATCCTTAAAACTCATTTACAAACTCTTTTATAAATATCCAAAGCCATTTATAAACTCCTTCCATATTTAATCCAACTCATTTATAGACTCTTTAAGTCAATCAAGTCCTCTTAATAAACCATAAGTTATTTAAAATAACCTTAAATAACTTAAAATAATAAGTTATTATTTAAACATCCTTCTTTTTATTTTTTAAATTAAATCTCATTTAAAATAATAACTTAGAAATCTCATTAATAATATATTAAATTAAATTTAAACACTATTATTATAAATAAGTTAATTTCAAAACAATATTAGTATAATAATTAATTGCCTTTAAAACATTATTAAAAACTATAATTAATCAACCTAAACTAATATAACAGTGAAAATTTATTTATCCTATAAATAAAAATTAAATAACTTAAATCAATATAACTAATTAACTTTAATTAAAAATTAAAGTGTAGTTAAATAATTTAAATAAGTAATTAAAATATAATTAAAGCATTTTAAAGCCATAACTAATAACTTTTAAATAGTAATTAAACATTCTTAAATAACTTTTAAGAATCATATCAATAAATAATTTGCTTTAAATCATATTTTAAAAAATTATAAATTATCTTTAAAACATTATTAATAAATAATTATTACTTTTTAAAACTTATTACTAAATAATAATTGCCTTTAAACCTTATAATAAAAGTAATTATTCTTAAAGTAACTTTCAAACAATAATTAGGTTTCGAGTTTGAAGGAGGCTTATCGATCACCATGATACTTAAACAAGCTACCATATTGTTATTAACTTAACTTTTCAAGTCCATAACCTATATTTACATTATCAACGATTACGTAAATAAATTCAGTACTTAATTGTCATGGGTTTAAATATCTCTTATTCAAAGCGGGATATCAATTAACGATATATATAATCGAATGTCCAATTCTATGAAATAGGAGAACGGGGATTTATTATGCTAATTAAATGTCAAATTAATTTAATTAACGGAATGGTGTTTTATTCCGCTAACAGGGGTCCAATTACCATATTCGATCAATTTAACTCGAGAGTAATTTATTTGGCCAAATAACATCAATATTTTAAGGTATATAAATTTTAATTGACGTTATTATTAAAATAACATGATTTAAATCCTGTCCATTTAAATACGTCATAAACTTATACTTTCCTAAAGCTATCTATAAGTTACACTAAAATGTTGTACTCGTCCATATGAGTACAATGCAAAAATATGTATGTAAATCAGATTTAAATTGATCACGTTATGGCATTTTACAGTTTTTGAACATAATAATATAATAAATCTGTATTTAACAAAGAATTCTTACCCCAATAGGAAGTCCTAAGCCCACAACATTGCAACCCGCTGTCTACCAATGCAACAAAGCTACAGCCTTCTTCCCAAACCCCTGCACCATTATTTCCATGCCTGAACACACGAAACCATGTACATTCATGCACATGCACATGCACATGGCCACCCATTGCCACGTCCAAACCCATCAGCAAGCTTGCTGTCCCATCCTCATCACGATGGACTTACCCTCTTCTGCTTCGACCCTTTAAAGCAAAACTCGACCACCTCGTCCCAAAAGCCCAAACTTAGAACTCAAATCGTACACGGAAATTGAGCAAATACACCCACTCCATTCCACATTTTGCCTCGCCACCACCTCCTAAAGGACCGCCACACCCTACGCCTCCTTCATGACACGCGCGTAGCAACTCGACCACTCCACCATGCCGCAGTTCGATAAAGTTCGAACACCACCAAACAGTCTCCTTAAACCCTAACCAAAGCAATCTACGACAAACCAAAGCCGAAATCAAAAATCGGCCACGGTCACGACCTTCGCCTCGTCCCAAGGCTCCTCCCCGACATCTTCGCTCGACCTCTCGACCACTGGTTTCGAACGAAATTAGGTCATATCCTCCTCCTCGATGAACCAGGCCGCTAAAAATCACGCGAACACTTCTAAAAATCTCCAATCACCGATATGAACCTATTCGTACCCTCCGTTCGCCAATCCGTGATTGTCAAAAATGATCATTTTCTCGACCACTTGCAATAATTTAAAGATTTCTCTTTAGATACTCGACGAAAATCCATGGAACTATTTTTAGAGGAAAGTAGATTCAATGACGAACAACTTTCATGTTGATCACTAAGGCTAAAAATGAGTGGATTGAGAGGATTTGATTTTTGAATGGATGAAATGGTTATTTTGCATTCTCTGTAAAAAAAATGAAGAAGAAAAGAAGCTTCTCTGTTGTTATCTGTGCGATGATCCCTGGAATCAATGGCGTTAGTGTGATATTTATAGATGGAGGAAACTTAGGGGTTAAGGATTGATTTAGTGATGATGTGCTGAGGTGAGATAGTAGGGTGGCTGAAGTGAAATTATAAGGGAATGGTGATGACGTTGGCTGAGGTGGTGACGTGAAAAGAGAGGGAAGAGGTTTTATCTGGTGAAGATTTGATTTAAAAAAAATATCTAGATGTTTATCGAACATTTCGAGGTACGACGCTGCCCAATATTCCGACTGCGTACGAACTACTAACGACAAAATAAAATATAAAATCATGTCGATGGCAAAACATCAATAAAATTGGTCAGTTTTCTTATTCTATCAAATTTCAAATGTACGGACATTTGACGTAAAAAGCGTCAAACGGAAAATTGATTATTTCCCAAATTAAAAATTATGGAAAAATTCTAAAAATTAAATTAAAAATATGTCACTAGAAATCAAGTCTAAATTTGAACATAGATTTTATCTTATTTTAATTCAAATCCTAATATTTAAACACATTAAATATTCAAATTTGGAGACCCAAAAACACGGGTCATTACAGTCTATAAAGTTAAATAAAATATTAATTTTATTTGAAAGAAACTTAGAAAAGTTCTAAATTAATTTAGATTACATAGGCCCATAAAAGATCCAATAAAGGATTATTTTTAAAATTTACCCTTTATCCTCGCTTTAGCCCGACATAGTTTCAATAAAAACATCTTGTTTTATACATGTTATTGAAATGAGGTAACCGATCAACCACTAGTGATGATTGGTGTCATAAAATTTTAAAGATGTTTCAATGATGTATATCATATGGTAACTTTTTCTATGGTTACTTTAAAAAACACAATGGGTCGTTATTAACAATACTCTATGAGCACATGTGTTGAAAGAGTTAATGGTATGTTTAAGGGGTAGTTGTGTAATTTTATTATGTATCATAATATACAAATAGTAATCCCTAGGATAAAGGTTTTAAACAATCGTAGTCCATGTCGTTCGAGGTTGAGCAGAGCACTAGGTGCTAAGAATTTCTTTAGAGTCCATATGGAGTCCAAACAAAGCCTGGACAAAAATAAGCGATCGCCACATAATCTGGTATAAATAAATTTTGCATTAAGTAATTATAGAAACAGCAACTAGATAAATGAGAAACTCAATTTGTATTGATTATACCATCACTATTTATTATTTTATTATAAGTGATATATTTAAATAATTTAAGTTTATCGTCAATAAATTAAATTAATACTATATAGCTTATAATAGCAATAAAATTTGTTTGTTATAATGTTAATATATAGTGAAATTTATGTCATAACTGTAACCAAATATTTGTGCACCTAATAACGACGACTTCATAAAAAAGCACAATAATTGTGAATAATTTAGTTTTTTAATTTATACTAGATTACTTTAGTTTATACCCCAAATATATTTAAAAAGAATTTAAAAATAAATAGTATAATAAAGTGAAATAGAAAACCATTAAATCAAATTTCAAAGAAGTGAAAAGTTAATGAGTAATTATTATTGTACTTTCATTTTTTTAACCCAATAACCAAGTAAATAAGCACTGAAAAACATGAAAATTGTATGTTTATTTTGAATTATAAAAAAGAATATTTATTAAATAATATTCTACATATTTTTAAATGAAAGATATAAAGTGGGAATAAGTTTTGATACATTAAAAGATGAAGAACTCCAATAAATAAACAAAGTAATTGAGTTTTTTAGTGTATTTATATCTGATTTAGTCAAAGTAAAAAAGTTTTACCAAAAACACTTTTATTTTCTTAGTGCCAATAAAAGCTTAGCGCTTAGACGATGTCGTGGACAAGTAGTAGAATAAAGCATTAAAGTAAAAAGTAGGGCATCAAAATTGAAAAATATCGCCTAAATAGTGACCTAGCTGCACCCTTGACTACATAGATCATGGTTACGAAATATTTTGTAACCACGTATATTAGATTATAATAATGAACATATTATAGAATATTCCTAGTCATTTACCATTTCAAAAACGGGTTACCGATATACCGACAAAAATAATGTACGTATGCTAATACTGCAGTATCCCTTAAATTTTAATAATTAAATAAACATTTAATCAAGGTAAAATGTAATTTTAGTAAAAGGGCAAACTAGATTATTTTTTTTGGTAAATAATTGAATTAAGCGATGAAACTAAAATCATTGTGGAGAGCATATTATTCTGGTTAATTTCACTATAGAAACATCTAAATCGGATACTCGAATTAAAAGCTATAACTAAAAGAAGAATTTAGTTTGATGAACTTGTTAGGTCCAATAGACCATTTGTAACAAATATGGTACTAGTATTGTTTCTTAACTCAGTAAGAATCATACGTACATTTCTTTCTTCATCTTCCTTTTCTTTTCAAACAAAGAAACCGTAAACCTAAATTTCTAGGTCTAAAATTATTTACTCAAATCTTCATCAAATTCAACTAAATTTGGATTTAAAGAGATTAGGGCAAAGAGAGCAATAAGAAGTTACAAAAACTAAAGTGATCCATAGAGTTTAGAATTAGGGCAATTTCGGATGGCGTGGGAGGAGATGATTCCAACCTAAATAAAAGCTATTTCAGTTAATCTGTGGGTGAGAACCTGTTTACTTTATTATATGGTATCATATATGCTTCGATTTCATCTTTATAGCATATGTTAAGTTAATGACCATAGTTGATATGATGACCATGAATGCAAGTTCAATTGAAACATTGATACTGAAATTTGTGGTTTAGGAATATTGATTGGCCATTATTGTTAAAATATGACATTTGTTTAATAATGGAAGAAGAAGATGAATAGAAAGAGTAAATATAATTAAAGTATCACTATGTGAATGAATAAAAATGATGTATGGACTTGAAAGAGATATGAATTCAATGAATACAACAATGTATAACAATCATTTTTGGATGGTTAAGAATTACAATAATGATAAAGAAGACGTAAGAAAAATGAACAATGATTAGGTTGAAATTGATGTAACTATGATGAATAAAATGTAAATTTTAAGTAATAAATCAACGGAATGACCACGTAAATGTGGTTAATATGAGAATGGACAAGTTGCTAAGTGAAATAACACAAGAAAAGGGAGAAAATAGGTAACCAACAGTAAGTCAAACATCTAAAATAAAAGTCCAGATGTTTGAAATTTGGTTAATTTTATTAACATACCATTTTCCTCCTTTCTGATCCCACTATTTTTTTTTCAAATTATTGACAAATTTACCCTTGAAATTATTTAGGCTAATATTACTTTTCTCTTTTCTCTATATTTTCTTCTTCTTTTCTATTACTGTAAACATAGAAGACTTTAGTGATGGTAAAATATGCAAAGAAGACAATTTTTTGGTAGAAGATGGTGATTTTGAAGAAGAAAATAAAAATGAATTTCTGGTATTTCAAAAGTCTTTTTAAAGTTGAACGTAAGTTTTTCTAGTGTTTTCTTTAAAGGAACTAAGATGTGATAACAAATAAGTCTAGGCCTAACTTGGATTATTGGTAAACCTAGCGCCTAACGCACTTTGATTGCTATTGAACCTAGTGTTGTGTAATATATTTCATAGCCGAGAAGTTTTTTTTGGAAGAACCATGCTGATTTTTACTAATTGGAAGAAGATGGAACAAAAAATAGGAAGATAAAGTAAGCATGGTTATTTTTGGAAGAAACTGAGGTGAGAAAAGGAAAAAAATGGGGCGTGTGTTTTTTTTAAAATGCTAGGGTGAGATAGGAGGAAAACGATGTGTTAATAGAATTAGCCTTTTTTCTAAGAGAAATGTGTGATCCTCTAAAGTAGAGGAGAGCACACATGTACGTATATATATACCACCAAAAGTAATGGAGAAAGTGAAGGAGCTACCAACATGCCTGGCAGATGACAAATCATAACACAAAAATATCTAAGATAACAACATCAAGTAACTTCTAGAATGAGCTCCGACAAGGCCACCGTTCATTTCACCTCAGTATTGAACTCTAGCAAGGCCACCGCCCGATAATGAAGTGTTAGAAGTACCCAATGTAAACCATAGTACATCCAAGTGAACAACTGAGATCAACAAGCAGCTCCACTAGAGGATGAACCCCGATCTTATTTTCTGATTCATTGGATTATGTTTGAAATTCTTTTAGGTTTAAATTTATTTTAAGTTTCATAAACCTATGCTCTCATACCAACTTGTAACATCCCCCACATGGAGGCCCAAAACTAACGCTACAGATGCTATAGTTATCCATAGTTATTAATCCTCGGCGACTAAATACGATAATGTTAGATACATTGATATAATAGATACACATGGATATGGAAAAAATTTAAAATCAACAAACAACTTTCTCGTTCCATTTCAAAACATTTCAAATTCATTACATGATCCCAATATGAGAACCATGTTTAGAGAAAATATATTTATTACAACATACGCCTAGAGCGACATATGAAGATGCACACTTGGATGATTAGAGTATATATAGGCAATTAAACAACTTTGCCTTTACAATACCAACACAGTGGAATCAAAATAAAAGAGAACTCTAAATAGCTATCATGCCTCCTGCACGTCTCCGGAAGCTTATTCGTCTAAAGAGGTACCTGAAAAGCTCAAATCTCAAACTACTCAAAATCAATTGAGTACCCGAGAGTTTAAGGGGAAAACATAAACTTCGAGTCAGACATAAAGCCTGGTATGAATAATAATCTACCATCTCAAACCATTTAGATATCTAATGAGACCACGCCGCTTAGCGAAACTGGTTTTTCCCTTACTAGTATCTTATTCAAAACTTTATAAAACCATATACTGTGCTCCTACATCCACAATGGTTAATACACAGTTCAAAATATTATGATGATATGCAAAACAAGTAAATCAATTTTGGATTATCCATCCCCATTCATTTTGACTATCTGTCTCAATTATAGTTTCTAGGGTTACTTTTAACCTATTAGTTTTCATAGGCTGACTAATAACCAGTTTAATGTTTATGGACTCCCGATCCAGTTTCATATTTTTCATGGGATTACTATTAACCTATTTCAATTTATGGACTCCCTGTCCTATTTCATAGTTTTCATGGGATCACTAAGAACCTATTGGCCCTTGCCAATAACATCATTATTTCATGGGTTCTCCCTAAACCTATTGGTAACTCTAATAACTTCCCTCTTATCCTAGTTTTCATGGGTTGACTAGGAACCTATTGACTTCTATCAATAACTAAATCCGGATATAGTTTTCATGGGTTCACTACAAACCTATTGGCCCCTGCCAATAACTCAATCTAATCATAGTTTTCATGGGTTTACTATGAACCTATTGGCTCCCACCAATAACTTAATCTAATCCTAGTTTTCATGGGTTTACTATGAACCTGTCTATCTAACAACTTCAATATTTAGGCATCCTACATTCTAATTTATATGACCTCCTGGATGAAATTCTTCTCATTCAGGTGCTAATTCAGTTTATATTCTTACTGGGTCAACCTAGCTGGTTATTCTGGCCTTCCCTAAAATACAGTTATGGGTCCATTATAATGTGAATATACATATATAAAGAAGTAAACATAATAACATAATAATACCAATGCCTATGGTGTAATATCCTTGAAATCCTTTTACATATAACTTGGTTAATCCCTTTAACCTATTAATCAAGGAAAACTTCTTCAAAAACCCCTTACTTAAAATCATTTCAAAACTCTTTTATTATGACATGGTTTTCCTTTAAAATGAGATTGGGTTATTTGTTTTGAAAACTAAGGCTTTTGAAACCTTTAATTCTTTCTTTCGAAACCATTAGAAAACTTCCGTTTGAAAGCATTAAACTCTTCTTTCCAAAACACTAGGCTCCTACCTTTCGAAACACTTTAAAACCTTCCTTTCGAAACCTTTCGAATGTATTAAAGTGAAACCATTTAATTATAGAAGCATAGCTTCGAAACCATATGAAAGTACACCTTTTGAAACCATTGGGTTTTTCTTTAAGTATCTTTTAGGTCAAAGTGAACATAAACGAAAGTATCCCTTTTGAAACTATTATTCATCGTATAAAAGTTTTTGGGGAAAACTTGATGGCATCGGAACCATCCTTTTGAAAGCTTTAAAACATTAAGTAAAACATTGAACGATAGCATCGAAACCCTTTCGAAGCCATTGTCTTCAAAACCCTTGAACCCTTCCGAAAGCTTTTAGGAAGTGGCTTAGTACGTTTTCAAAACAAAAGTTACCTTTCGAACGCGTTGATGACTTCAATACATTCGATAGGCAAAAGAACGGCATAAGGGCTTTGACTAGATCGAACCCACCCTTTTCGAAAGGATTGGATTTAAAACTAAATAACTTCTTCGAAAGCTACAATTTAACAAGAGGCAGCAACCCCTTTCGAAAGCAATTTAGAAAGACCCCTTCGAAAGCATCTGTTTCGATCCATTCGAAAGTTTTAGCAAAATAAGCAAGCGCATTTCTTTAGAAAACAAAACAAAGGTTTCATTCTCATTGGAAGCTAAGTTTGGACACCATGTCTTCCGCCTTTCTACAATCCACTACGTACCAATGTTGATACCTTGTGTATTGGTTTCGGTTTCGTGGGTTTTGACCTGGTAGGTTTCGACTTGATTGAAGGTGGAAGCTATGGGTCGAAAGGTGCTTCTAATAGAGGCAGAACCCACTTTTCTGGGTAAAAGCTGATTAATGCCAATAAAAGCAAATACTTTCTAACTAACCTGCCTATTTGTAAACATGTGATTGGTTTCCTCAACTTTTCGAATTCTTTACAAAAATAACTGCCGCATAATTTCAAATTTAAACCAAGATTAATTTAACAATTAAGCCCTTCCATTAAGCAAAACAATAAAATAATTTAGGTCCCCTTTCAAAATAATTTAATTCTCAAAGTAAATCACTTAGGAAAAATCTCCAAAAATCACAGAAATTCACTTTTAATATGTTATCTAACATATCTAAATTTCAGACCCAAATTCTCAATATAATTTCCAAAATAAATTTCTAAACCTAATTAACCATATTTTACTTTGAAAATTCATAATAAATTATCCATAACTTGGAAAATTATGAAAATTAAAACCCAACTCCAAAATCATGTTTTAATGACATAAAAATTTCTCAAGGCATTCGAAATTACTTTTAATCGGTTTTACCCTTAAAATATCATAAAATCATGTTTAAACAATCTTGTTTAAATAAAACATGTTATGATCCAAGCATATTATCGTCCAAATCATCATAAAAATTGATTTAATCTTAAACCCGAAAACAAATGATCATAAAAACAAAATAGAGATGATATAGATATTCACCTTAATTTGGATAAGGGGATTGGATTGAGATTGAGATTTATTCCCCTTGCTTTAATTCCTTAGCTTTAGTTTTAATTTCTCCTCTTTTATTTCTATCCATGTCGGAGGAATAGTAGTCTCTGGATCATGCACATACTTATGAAGATGAGACACATTATAGACACCTGCCACACTGCTCAGCAACTCTACTCTGTATGCGAGATTTCCAATCTTCTCTATAATCTGGAATGGACCAACATATCTCGATGCCAGCTTTCCTGACCTCCCGAACCGTACCACACCCTTCATCGGTGATACTTTAATGAAAACCGTATCTCCAAATGAGAATTCTAGGTCCTTACGCCTATTATCTTTCTTATCAAATTTAACAATAAGGGTATATTCAAAATTATCAATTTCTTAATATATAGATTTTCATTAGTCAGACCAAGATTAGAAGAAAGGAATCATATTCATATAATCACCGTTAAATTCTCAATCCATCTAAACAATGTTTCCAATTCGATTTATAACATTTCTAGAACAAAATAGGGTACAATAAAATTAATTACATATAATCAACTTACTAATCATGAACTCACTCATTTTAAAAGCCATCCCCTTTTATTTATAGAACTGTCTCTTGACTTGATCTTAGTTCCCTTCCTTTGCTCGATTTATCTTTCAATTTGTTTCTATTTTTGATTTGAGAAACTAGGATTAGAAGAGATAGAAATTTCATAGAATCTGGACGCACTGTTCTAATTTTTGTGAATTAGGGTTAGGTTTAGTGTCTTACTTATAGGCACAGGATTCAGCATCGTCCGTTCAAAAAGATATAATTAAATCCCAAACATTGAAAAATGATAGGATAAATCTGGGCTGTTCTGCCTAGGCAAACCCTAACTATAGAATGCCTATGGTCGATCATTGGGTCTTGGGCAGTCTACCGCTACATGTCGACCGACAACACCAGGGTGTTGACTATTGTTAAATTTTGGTTAATAAATTTTTAACATTTTATTTCTTTCCAAATTTACTTAAATTAATTTCGATTCCAAAAATTTAAAACATCAATAACTTTCTTATATTAGCTCCGATTTCAAAAGGTTATATATGTAATTGTCGTGAAAATTGCTAGAAATGCAATGGTGCAAGTTTCATAGCCAAATCCGTACATTTGTAAAATTCCCATTATTTCCTTTGTTATATTTATTTTTAATTCTTTATTAAATTTTCGCTTAAATTTCTAGGGTGTTAATCGTAAATAATCATCATCGTATGGCAGGATAATGGTGATTATATACACATCCTAAATATATAAACACACATACACACAAAGTATACAACAATAAGTACGCTCTCTCATCCTATCTTTAACTCAATCTAAAATGTAAATTAGTCTACCTTAAATGGGTTAAACACACCAAGGATCAGTTAAACACTAGACCCAAGCTTCGATACCAAATGTTACGCCCCACTATTCTTAACGCCTAAAATTAGTGTCAAATGCCATCAAAATACGCTGGTGCACTAATTATTGATGAAAAACCATTAGGACAATAGGTAAATAATTCAAAAGCTAAAAAATTAAATAAACGGAGAAATCTCATAGTGGAGTAATATTAACAAACATATAAGTACACAACATCCCATGCAATGACCATTGTCATAAATGGTACATCTAAAGTTCATCTATATCCATATTGCATCAAATATTATTATGTATGTTGAATAAACTACAATAGCTCTATAATAGTATATAAGTAGCAAACCCTAAGAAATATACACATACATACAATGTATATAATAGTATGAAGAGAAAAATGAAGAAGGGTTTCCAACCTAGAGACCGTATCATTCCTATCACGCACCCGGGCTAGTCCCTAACCTAGACATAGAGTCTACTAGTAATGAGAGTTGTACCGCTTACATACCATATAAGCGGGATCAAGTCCCATCATAGTGTTTTTTTCTACTCTTCTCCTACATCAAGTACTTGTGTTGCACATAAAACTGCATAACACCAAAAACTGGAAAATTAGCATAAGTAGAAAACATCATATTATATTTTTTCATCAAAATCATTAATGCAAGGGTACGCTAATAGCACCATAAGGCAATCAAAAAGAGTAAATATCACACCACTTGTGCCAAAAGTTGGCACAAACAGCCAAAAGATATATAGAAGAGAATAAAGCGAAGAAATTAAATGAAAAATAATAGAAAACAACACACAATAATTATAGTGGTTCAGCTAATCACTAGCCAACATCCACTTGAACTTGTTTCTTGCTATGCAAAGTTTTTACAAAAGGTGATCTTATGGATCGGTATTGACGTGAGAGATTACAACAGAAGTACATAAATTTGTAATAAAACAAAAATGATCTTGAAACCATGTCTATCATGCTCTATTTATAGATAAAGTTCAATAGATTTTTCTCCACCATGTTCTTTTCCACGTTCCCCACATCCAGATGGAGCCTCTCAGAAAAGATCATGGCCAAATCAGCAAGTTTCATGCCCTATGGATCAGTACTGATCCATAAGTTTGATCGTAAAGCCTTCTTTGATCCCACGATCTTGCTTGGTTGGCTAGTATCTTCATATGCAAAACTTGGATGTATTGATGTGAGCTCAAACTACGTGGAAGTCTTTGGTTCGTCCGCTAGTTAATAACACATGGGTTTGTAATCTTGAAACTTAGATTGGTGCTTTAATGTTTGAGTCGTGGATAGTTGGAGGGCCATCTCATGTTGCATGACTTAGTTAACTAGCACCTTAGTTTCACTCATCAAAAAGCATAACATGATTTTGGTCATGTTCCATGGATCGGTGTTGAATCCTGGTTATGGAACGGTACTGATCTAAGACCTTTGCAACTTCCTGGATTTTTGTATTGGGACTTTCGGTGATTTAGCATGTAGGCTATTATTGAAGATCTTTCGTAAGAGAAAGGCTTTATCCATTTAACTTGCATGGTATCTGAGTTTAAAAGTGATTGTAATGGGTTTTAACTCGGTTAATCTCCCATCTAATCATTCTGACTCATCTAAATATTGCTTGGCCACAAAGCTAGATAATATTGCCTTCCGAAATATATCTTATTTTAACAAGATATGCTTTGAATCAAGATAAATTATGGATTCACCATCATTAGTTTCAAGTTCTATTCCGAATAGATGATACTTTCCTCTGAACCGTGTTCACGAACCATTGTATGTTTTACTGATTGTTTAATTGCCTCGAACGGCTTCGAACTGCCACTCTTGTGTAATATAAGAATTGGAGCATGCTCTTCGAGTTCACTATTCCCATTTTTAGAAAGTTTTCAACGATCTCCCTCTTTGAATTTTTCAGGTAGGACTTCATTCCTCGAAACTCCATTTGCCTTTGTATTGCTCTTCAAATTAGTTTCCATCACCACATATTTGCATACATATGTATAAAAATATCAATATGTGTGTATGTATGTATTAAATACATGGATTGGTACCGATCCATAGGTCATGGATTGGTGCCCTAAATATAGATGATTCCTCTGTTTATCTTTATGGATCACTACATATTAAGGTACGAGCCCACACTTTTTTTTCACTTATTATATTCATTTTCCTTGAGACCTTCATTCCCATGCTTGACATCACCGATCTTTGCCCACCAGCTTGAACTATAACCACCACCGACACTTTGATTAAGCACCACTACGACTCACGATCTTCATGCTTGTACTTTGTGAAACCATCTACCATCTCGATTTAAAGATCTAATTCGACCATTCTTGAACCCAATCACAGCGATTTGCTTTTAGGTGGGTGATGGTGTCCCATACGATGACGATCTTCATGTGGGCGATATAAACTTCAACCACATTTAATCATCGACGGAACTCCATTGCTCCCTCTCTATGGATCGGGGCCTGAACCCACGCTTAGAAAATTTGCATTAAAAATTGAACTATAAGTGACACATTAGAGGAATTGGAGACTTACTTGAAGCAAGTTGCAAATTCCTTTGGTATGACTCGAGCTCAAGTTCTACGAGCTTCAGCTTGAGTCAGCTTTGAGTCTTACGCATGGCAAGCATGAGTTTTTTCAAAGTGATCCTAATTTTTAGTAAAAATTTGACCAAATACGCTCTAATATTTGGGATAGGGTTCCTTAGCAATTTTAATTGAGCCGTGATCGATGATTCATAATTCAATTGGATGGTTTTTAATAAGGATCACACTAAAGGCATATCGGCACTTGAACAAATTGCTTGTCAGTTTTCCTACCAAACGATGGATTTGAATTGTACGACATTAGATGCATGCACTATGCAGCTTTAGATGCGCATATTGCACAATTTTAACTACACGCTAATTCATGCACTAAACGACTTCAGATGCACATATTGCATAACTTTAACTGCACATTATTGCCCCACGTCGATGTATGAGATCTGATTAGTCAACACACGTTGGTATCCATTGGATTTGGTACATTGACTATAAGGGTTCTCTTTCTAACATGAAGATCAGAGCTTTCAATATTCTTGATATCTCTTACGTGTAAAGGTTTTAATAGTTATGGATCGTAGACGTTCCTCCCGTCTTTCAACAATGGAAACAGGTCCTTTAACATCAAGATATGTTGAATCTGACACTAAATCATGCTCAATGACATTTCCTGCATTAAGGCCTATTCCTGCACCATCTAGGTCTCAGTCTTTTAGTCAAAAAGCGAAGAAGCCTTTAGAAATAGTTCCTTTTATGTTAGCTAGTGAGCATATAGTTGGGGTTGCCCCCAACATCGATGTAGGCTGCTATTATTTTGAAGATCCTTAGGATTCACCAACTTCAAAGGTAGACGAAGTGTCTCTTAAGAGGGTATGCAAGAAACACAGTGTTCCCTTTGATGATGTGTTAGTTCATGCGGGCACTAAAGGGCACATCTCCCACTAGAGGGATGCACATCTTGTAATTAGTACATGTGCATGGCCAGATGTGCTCCACTATTCAGTCATTTTATTTGCATAATCCTGCAGTTCGTGAAGCTTGCTCCTGTCGAATGGGATCCAATTAGCTATGCTTTCTTGAAAAACATGTATATGATCTTCGTCTATCATTTGAATCGAGAATCCCGCTCTATGGAGATCCATTGTCTATACAACTTTAAGAATCAAAAGGGGTCTCCTTCACTCACTTTCTTGGAATCCACCAAGTTATGCCGGATAGTGTTGGGCTTTTGAAACAAGATAAGCTACTTTAAGGATGAGTTTTTCTTTGAGCATTGCCCTTTCGGTTTCACATAAAGGTGGTTATCTGGATGTAAGGCTCGTTCTCACTTTCGTTACTAGCATAAACGTCATACACTCAGCTATTCATATTGTTTCTTCTTGCATTTGCAGATAATTTACAAAGACCCAACGGCGCGGCCTTAGCAAGGACTCTTGCAGCTCTCCATCAAGTCCCACTCGATGAAAGGGAAATGAAATTGCTCCTTACTAATGATAACTTGCGCACTTATAACCTTTTGGAAGATGGTCATAGTGTGGGTCATGTATTGAAAATTAGGGATGATGATGGTTTATAGCAAGAGCTTGATGCAACTGCTAATGTTGATGAGTGTAAGGACCCGTATTTTACATATCAAAGGATGGTAAAAGATTTTTATTATATTTGTATGAGGTCGAATGATTCTATAATTTTGGGACATGACTCTTAGAGACATTTTACACACCAAAGATTTTTTATGAATTTCTATGTGACGATTTTGACCTTGAAAAACTTGTTTGGGCTATAACTTTTGACAATGGTCGAATTGGAGTCTTAAACTAGTTCCATTGCATCTAGATGATGGTTTCTCTTTTTGTAGAGTGGTCATAACAGAAAAATGGATTTACGGTTAGGGAATTATGCCTATTTCAAGTTTTAAAAGCTGCTGGTCAGAATTAGTGTGTAATTAGTTAAGCCCATTAGTTGGCCCATTAGTCTAATTAGAGATTACTATAAATAGGGGCTGTAGAAGTCAAACTAGAACTTTTCCCTCTCATTTTAAATCAGGTATAAACCCTAATTAGCCCTAGATCCATTCTAATTTCATCCAAAATCACCCAAATTGCTCTCTTAATCAAACTAAATTGTGGAATAGAGATTGGATCCTCAGTTAGAAGCTACGGATCACCACATTGTTTGATTTGGAGTGCTTTTCATTGCTGTTCCGATTAGATATACATACAAATTGGTTTAATTTGGTAACTGGTGAGTGGTTTATGCCTTCTCACTATACTACACCTGTTTATATGGTAGAATTATAGGATTTAACATGTTATAAGTTGAATTTGGCTATAAAACCTTTTTTTAAACTTTAATGACATGTTAATCCATGTATATGATATAGACTGATTAGAAATCACCTTGATTTATGCTCATATATTCATGTTATATCTAGATCTATGTTAGAAATTGTGTTATTTATCTTATTTTGATGGATTGTAAGTTTGATTGAATGAAATTGCTTATTATTCTATGTTTGGATGATATGATTTGATGTTGTTTGTTAGTGTTCTGGATTTATAGAAGATAGGTCAGCGAATTAGGAAAATCGGAGGCAAAGTTGGTCGAAATTGGACGAAACTTGAAAGAGGTGCTCTGGAGCATAGTGGGAGCCTACATGATAAGTCGCACTTGCAAATCTTTTAAGGGCTAAACTTGGATTCGAGTTAAGACTTGAGTCGATGATGAGTTAAGGTGGTGGCTCCTATGAGTTAGTGGTTGGCATAGATGGATAGAGCTTGGCTAGATGAGATATTTCATAGCAAGGTTTAGGACAATTAGCTAAGTATAGGATGTGATGATGAGTTGCACCTTAAACTTGGAGTTGGATGCTTGGAAGTGGAGACTGGGTTGTTATGATTGATAGGAAGGGGTCTAAGGCATTTGGAGGATGAGTACTAGAAGCCAAAAGGGAGATCGGACCAAAATATGGAAAAGTGTTAACTCGGACCCAAGTTAAAGGTTTAACTCGACATCGAGTTAAAGGATTAACTTGGGAACCGAATTAAAGGATTAACTCGGCACCGAGTTAAGGAGGAGGGTCTGGTGGTAGTGGATCTTCCAGGAACTGTTGTTGAGGTTCTGTAGATCGTGCTAAAGGTGGTGGCTCATTCATACCAGGTTGGATGATGATATAACAGCACAATGAAAAGCTATGGTCTGCAGATGTTGACTCATGTTAGGAGTAGGTTCAGAAGAGGGTGGCTTTTAAAGGAGAGGACCATATGATCGGGGAACTCCTCATGAATAATGGAAATTGGATTGAGCAAGAAGGGTTCGATATCCAAATGGAGCAAAGGTGGGCTGGGTGTATGTGCTAAGGAATCATTGATACTCGAAAAGTTTTTAGCTGTACTCGAAGCAGGGATATTGTAATTGGGGATGCCCATGGGTCAATTGAGCTACTTGTATACCCTAGACCTATAGCTTTGGGTCTAGTGTCTAGCTTTGGGTTGCAAGACGCGCATCCAACTTTGGGCTGCGAGATACGAGAGTACAATGGAGAACCATGGTTTCCATTAGTCTCTAGCTTGGGGGTCATATGAGTTATCATATATTCAAAGCACAAGGACTGATAGTTAGGTGATGGAAGCTATGGATGCTTTGGTTGTTTTCTTTAGTCGAATATCACTCGTAGGTATCAGGGAAGTAGGTATTAGAGATAGGAATGCCTGAAAGAATGATATCCTTTATTTGGTTTGTGGTATATCTTTATGATACTGTAGAGTAGCATATTATAGTGTTATATGCTAACTCTTTGGTTGTAGGGACATGTCGGTATTCGTTCGTGTACTCTCTTGTTCCTTACCATATTTACCTATATAGTATTTTGAAAGTCGTATACTACTCACACCAGACTGTTGTCTGACCAAGGTTTTATACTTTGCTTCTTATTATCTTTGGTACTCTTAAATGAGTAGACTAGATAACAGTTCTAGGTGACATAGTAGCTGTATGGAGCTATCTCTATTATATAGTTATATGGATTCTAAGCTTATTCCGCTGTGCAGCATTAAGGAGCCTTAGCAATGACTGCTTACTATTTGCATGTGAGACAATTGTTGAATTGTTCCAGTTTTATAAACTCTACTATTGATGTATTATTGTGTGGATCTTTACTCTGATGATTTGTTCATATAATTATTACTGTCTTTTCTGTTGTATATGTGATATTATATTTTGTCCATGCACTGTGAGATATACGATAGGTTGTATGCTGCATTTGTTCATTCTAAACCTTGATGATCATCCTATACCATCCGAGCACGGATGCAGTGCACTATTTATATATTATTCGTGCATATGGTATAGGGTGGTCATCAAATTTGGTATCAGAGAATTGGTTAAACGATTAACTGGAGTTGATACCATGATCTAGTAGAGATAGAGAAATGTTATCGCCATAGACTGGATCGAGAGTGTGCATATATATAGACACACACACACGAGAGGGTGCGTACTTATTATCAGTTTGGTTTTCAAAACTATATAGTAATATATTATATAGTATTAGTCGCATGCATATGAACATGACAGATACAGTTTTCTTTATGAGAGACCAATCATTCTTGTTACAGATAAGAATGATACGACATACAAGGAATACTGTAAGATATGTTTCAGGAGTTGAAGAAGGAGTAGGATCAAGAGCTGCTACTCCTAATTTTTAAGCTATGTTTAATGCTATGATAGCGACGATGATAAGGAATGCTCCTGGTATGGCAGTTGGTGGATGTTCTCCCGTGCAAGCGCCTAGTGCTGATTTCGCTAAGTTGAGCAAAGATTACTCTACTTTGGGAGAAAATCCATTTTGTGGAATGGAATCAGCCATAAAAGTGCAAGACTGAACTGATACTTGTGAATGCATCTCTAGTGATATGGATGTGGATGGTGCTATGAAGAGAAAGTTGGCTCATAGAAAACTTTAGGGGCGGGCCATGAGTTGGAGGAACACCATGACTATTTCAACACCTGAAGATCACTTTGGGAACGGTTTAAGGCAAGGTTTGAAGAAGGATTGCTTTGAAACGGTGAAGGATAAGCAGGTTGTTAAGTAGTATGCTTTAGACGCAGTCCTGACTTTGTCGGGTGCTCCTTGTCAAAGGAGAAGAGGAAAGGAGTCATCATTCAAGGTATGCTTTCTATTGCTGATGTTCCTGTTCGAGTTTTGTTTAATACCGGTGCTTCTCATTCATTCATCTGTAGTGATCTAGTATATAGATTAGGATTGGCACCAAAAATAGTAAACCGACTCCTAATCGCAATGAACCCAGTTGAAGGCTCTATTAGTCTTTGCATAGTTTGTCATGGCCTAGTTTTATCGAGTCATGGATGTTCTTTGGTTTGTAATTGTTTTGTTTTGAACTTTTTGGGTTTAGGATTATCTTGGGTATGGACTGGCTTAGGAAGTGTGCACCACAGTGGATTGCGAGAAGCTACTAGTGACAATCGGAGATGTGGATGGGTGAACGATAGTGATTAGCTGCCTACTATAGGATGGGGTGATGGTTAGTTTTCTATATTCGCTTAAGATTCCATAGGAGGGATTGTCATCAGTGCTTATCGCTAGGGAGTATCCGGGTGTCTTCGAGGAAGTGACTGGATTGCCATCGCATAGAGAGATCGAGTTGCGGATAGACTTGGTGAAGGAAGCCAGACCGGTAGTCTTTCCTTTGAGGCATATGGTACCTAAAGAGAAGAAGGGATTGGAGGTTCAAGTGAATGACCTATTGAAGAAAGGGTTCATTTGAAGGAGCATATCTAAGTGGGGCGCATATGTAGTATTTGCCACAAAGGCGGATAGCTCTTTGAGGTTGTGTGTGGATTATTGTGACCTGAATATAGTGATGAAGAAAAACAAGTATCCACTACCATGCGCTGATAACTTATTCGATCAGCTGCACGATGCGAAGGTGTTATCCTAAATGAATTTGGTGATAGGATTTCACTAGTTGAGAGTAGCGAAGGAGAGTGTGTCTATTACTGCGTTTTGTATGCCTTTGGGTTTCTATGAGTGGTTGGTGATGCCATTTGGATTGACCAACGCTCTGGTATACTTTTTAGATCTCATGAATCGGGTTTCCAAAGACCAGTTGAATAAGTTCGTGCTTGTGTTCGTGGATGATATTTTGATCTGCTCCAGAACTAAAGAGGATCACAAGACGCAATTAAGAAGTGTGCTAGAGATATTGAGGAAGCATAAGTTGAGAGCGAAGTTATCTAAGTGTCACTTATGAATAGAAGAAGTGGGATTCTTGGGTCACATCGTTTCGGGACAACATATAGCAGTGGATCCTGCGAAGGTTGCAGTGGTCCAAGATTGGAATCAGCCCAAGAATGCTATGGATGTGAGAAGTTTCCTAGGATTGGTGGGATGTTATAGACGCTTCATAAAGGCCTTCTCAAAGGTAGATGCACCATTGAGTAATTTGATGAAGAAGAATCAGACTTATTATGGGATGCAAAGTGTGAGCATGCACTTGTGAGTCTGAAAGAGAGGATGATGAGTGCACCAATGTTAACCATTCCAAGTGGAAATGAAGAGCTGACAGTATATACCGATGCTTGTTGCACTGTATTAGGTGTGGTTTTGATGTAGAAAGGGAAAGTTATTGCTTAGCTAGTCGATAGCTGAAACCACACGAAAGGAATTATCCAACTCATGATTTGGAATTGGCGGTAATTGTTTTTTCGTTGAGGATGTTGAGGCACTATTTGCTAGGAGAAAGGTTTGAGCTATTTACGAACCACAAATCCTTGAAGTACCTTTTCACTCAGAAGGATCTCAACCTTCAACAACAACGGTGGTTGGAATTCTTGGCCTCTTATGATTTAGGTATTTCTTATAGTCTAGGAAAAGGGGATGTAGTCGGTAATGCAGTGAGTAGAAGACATGTTGGGTTGGGAGCAATGTTCTTGGAACGGAAGCAGATAGAGTATATTGCTGGATTTGATTTCAGGCTTCACTGCGAGCTAGAACCTGAAATGTTGGCAAGCTTATCAATTAGAACTACTCTGATTGAAAGGATCGGTACTAGCTGAAGCAAGATGCTAGGCTAGCAGAGATCATTATGAAGATAGAGGAAGGAGTAGAATCTAAAAATACAAAGCAATATGAACTCGACCGAGAATGTTGGCTTCGTAAGGACATGAGGTTGTTTTTTTCCGATGTTGATGGATTACGAGATGAAGTGTTAAAAGTGTGCCACTATTCCAAGTTCACCATTCATCCCGGTGGTAACAAGATGACCAAGATATGAAGCAAACCTATTATTGGGAAGGTATGAAGAGGGATCTAGGGGCATTCATCTCGAAGTGTATAAACTGTCAATGGGTGAAGGTAGAGTAGAAGAAATCTAGTGGTTTTTTGCAACCATTAGAGATTCCTAAGTGGAAATGGGAGCAAATATCGATGGATTTTTGTTGATGGATTGCTGAGGATTCGAGCAGGGTTCGATGACATTTGGGTCATAGTTGATCGGTTGACCAAGAGTGTAAGGTTTATACCTATCAAGTAAGATAGAACGACATCCAAGCTGGCGAAGTTGTATGTAAAATGGATAGTACGATTTCATGGTGTGCCGAAGAGCATTATGAGCGACCAAGACCTGTTGTTCACTGTGAGTTTTGGAAGAGCTTACAAGAGGCGTTAAGGTTGGAGCAACATATTTGTACAACTTATCATCCACAAACAGATGGGTGGAACGAAAAAGTAAATCGTATATTGGAAGATCTCTTGCGAGCATGCATTATAAACTAGGGTGGGTCATGGGATGATCATTTGCATTTGGTGGATGCATACAACAAGAGTTATCAGTCGAGTATTGGTATGGCTCTGTATGAAGCATTGTATGGCCAACCATGTAACGCTCCTTCATGTTGGTTGGAAGTGGGCGAGAAACTGATACTTAGGCCAGATATGATTAGAGAGACTTTGGAGAAGATTGAGGTCATTCAGCAATGAGTGAAAGCTGCTCAGAATCAACAGAAAACCTATGCGAATAAAAGACGAAGATATTTAGAGTTTTCTGTCAAAGATAGGGTATTTATAAAGGTTTCTCCTCTAAAGAATGTAGTTCGATTTTGTATAAAGGGTGGCACCGAGGTTCGTAGGTCCTTTTTCGATAGTCGAGAGAATTGGGAAGCTAGCTGATAAGGTTGACTTACCTCAGAAGATGGCGGGAGTGCATAAATTTTTTTATGTCTCTTATCTATGAAAGTTTATGCATGAATCAGGCATGATGTTCACACCGGATCAACTAAAGATGTTGAGGTAGAACCAGAAGTTTCTATATCTCCTTGGTCGCTTCATATTGTTGGGTAGGATACGAAACAGCTTAGAAGGAAGAAGGTGAAATTAGTAAAGGTACAATAGAGCGGAAGTAATGACAATTGTACGTGTGAGACGGAGGAGAGCATGAGGACTAGGTGCCTGAAACTCTTTGAATGGTAAGACCCAACGTTTATTGTATTTACTTTCACCATTGCATATTATATTCGATAACTTAGTATTCCGCATGCTAGGATAAGTTCACTATATTATTGACTGCATGGCTGCTAATTTGATATGTGTGATGGTTGATTATGATTTGTAGGAATGCGGGATGACCATTATTGCTTACACTTTGGCTTGTTTGGGGATTTCGAGGGCGGAATTCTTAAAGGAGGGTGAATGTAACGACTTGTATTTTACGTATCAAAAGATTGTAAAATATTTTTATTTTATTTGTATTAGGTCGTATGAATCTATAATTTTTGGATACGACTCTTAAGTATATTTTACACATCTATGATTTTTCACGAATTTCTGTGTGACCATTTTGAATCTGAAAACCTTGTTTATGCTATAAATTTTGACCGATGCCGAATTAGAGTCTCAAACCAGATCCATTGCTTCTTGATGATGGTTTCCCTTTCCGTAGAGTAGTCATAATAGAAAAATGGACATACGGTTAGAAGGTTATGCCCATTTAAAGTTTTAAAAGCTGTTGTCCAGAATTAGTGTGTAATTAGTTAAGCTTATTAGTTGGTCCATTAGTCTAGCTAAAGATTACTATAAATAAGGACTGTAGAGGTCAAATTAGAACTTTTCCCTCTCATTCTAAATCAGGTCTTGACAATAATTAGCCCTAGATCCATCCTAATTTCACCCAAAATTACACAAATTGCTCTTTAAATCGAACTAAATTACGGATTAGAGATTGGATCCTCAATTAGAAGATAGGGATCATTAAATTGCTTGATTTGGACTACTTTTCTTCGCTGCCCTGATTAGATCTACATACACATTGGTTGAATTTGATAATTGGTGAGTGGTTTTTGCCTTCGTACTATAAAACATGTTTATATGGTAGAATCGTAGGATTTAACATGTTTTAAGTTAATTTTAGCTATAAAACTTTTTTAACTTTATTGACATGTTAATCCATGCATAGGATATAGATTTATTAGAAATCATCTTGATTTATGCTCATATATTCATGCTATATGTAGATCTATGTTAGAAATTGTCTTGTTTACCTTATATTGATGGATTGCAAGTTTGATTGGATGAAATTGCTTATTATTCTATCTTTGGATGATATGATTTGATGTTTTTTTATTAGTCTTTAGGATGTATAGAAAGATAGGTTGGCGAATTGGACAAATCGGAGGGAAAGTTGGTCGAAATTGGACGAAATTTGGAGGAGAGGCTCTAAAGCATAGTGGGAGCATACATGATAAGTGTAACATCTCCTATCTTGAGGCCCGAAGCTAAATGCTACAGATGCTGTAGTCATCCATAGTATTAACTTTCGGTGATAAAATACGATAATGTTAATGGTATCCATAACATAAGAAGCATATGAATATGAAATAAAATCATTACAAATTAAAACAACTTTTCTAATTACATTTCAAAGCAATATTTCATATTCAATTTACATAATCCCATAATCGATTCCCAAGTTTTGATCAAATATAATTATTACAAAATACGCCAAGAGCGACATGTGAAGATGCCCCCTTGGATGATCAGAGTAATAAAAAGACACATAAGACTTAATACATCACAGCGGAAATAAAAATAAATAGCACTAATTAGCTAACTTTGCCTCCTTCATGTCTTCGAAAGCTTTATTCGTCCACCTACTAAACCTGAAAAACCTTAACTCTCAATCTTCTCGAATTAATTTTGAGCACCTGAGAGTTTAAGGGAAAAACATAAACTTCGAGTCAGATATAAAGCCGGGTGTGAATAATACTACTACATCTCAGTTTACTGAGTGAGATAACGCCACTTAGTGGAACGGGTTTCCCCTCACTAATATCCCTTTAAAAATATCTTTTGCAAATCAGAATCCTGCATTCAAACTGATTAAAACAATAAAAGCAATACCACATAAGCTCAAAATCAGGTAATAAATGGACAATCTGTGCAAACTATATAGTTTTGTTTGGCTAACTACTAACCTTTGGCTGACTCGGGCCTACCAGAAAAAATATATAATCTAACATATGTTAGACACACTTCTGGATGGTCTATCCTTAACTCACTTCTCCCAGGGTCTCCAGATCATAATGGTTTTGCGGGCTCATCAATAACCTATGCTTCTTCTTTGTATATTCCTTTCTGTGTGTAACATCATTTAAGTCTTACCTTTGACTAAACCCTACAAACTAGAATTTTGGACTAAATTAACTAGAGGCTATAGCTAATGTATAGGGCGTGACCCTATACCAGTACCATCTAGTATTCTATTATCCGAGTCATTTACTCAGGGTAACCACCTATCAAATTTTCCCTGAAAACCTTTCAAATTGATTTAACCCTTTAATCATACTTAGACAAGGAAAATATACTTTTGCTTTACTCAAAGCTATTTGCCATGTTATGTATACTTCACTCAAAACAATGTTGATGAAATATATTGAGGGTTACCCATCCCTCTAAAGTAAGTTAAAACCCTTTTTAACTTAAAAACTCTTAGGCCACAAAGCCAAGGTAAACCGTTCGGAACCTTTGTTTAAAAACTTTAAACAATCCTTTCGAAACGATTGAAAGTACCCCTTTCGAAACATATTAACTACTATACCTTGAAATACTAGGCCGAAAGGCCAAAACCTACCTTTTGAAACCTTTATAACAAACTTTCGAAATCATTGAAGGTATCCATTCGAAACCTTTTTAAACCACAGACATCCTCTTTTCAAAACACAATAAAACTTGCCTTTCGAAAGCAATTATAAACCTTCCATTTAAAACACTTTAAGTACCTTTCAAAACCATTGGGGAACCTCCCCTTCGAGACCTTCGTTTAAATCTTTCGAAATCAATGTAGTTGTTTACTCAAAATAAACCTTTTGAAAGCATTGGGTTCAAGTAAAAGCTTGTGGAACATAGTTTCAAAACCATTAAAACCATTCTATTCGAAACCTATCGGTTTATCTTTCAATAAAACAAAGGGTCCTAAATTAACTCTTTCGAAAAGCACTCTTTCGAAAGCGATTTCCTAAGTAGAAGAAAGTGGAAGGTTTCGACATCAACCCTTTCGAAAGCATTGGAGAAGCGGCTCTTATTTTAAAAGCGAAAGCACCCCTTCGAAACCATATTTAAAGGCAACAGCCTCAACTGGGTCGAAAGGTAGAATTGTGGCAACATATGTTTTGACCCTGTAGAAAGCTAGTTTAAAACAAAAGGCGGCAACCTCTATCGAAAGCATTCTTTTAAAAGCAAGCAAGGGGCATTTCCATTTGAAACCAAAACGAAGTACCGACCCCTTCGAAAGCACTGTTTCGACCTTATGCATTTCGCCTAACTCCAATTCACTACGCACCAAGGCATTGACACCATGTGAATTAGTTTTGACTTGGTCGAAGGTGGAAGCATGAAGACGAAAGCTTGCTACCGGTAGTGGCGAAACAACAAACACTTAGAAAAACCGTTTTCTTCCTTTATAAAGTAATTTCTTTCCAAATAACTTGCTTATTTGTCATAATACAATTGGTTGCCAATTTCTTTTCCAAAATCTTTTCTAAAAGTGCTGCTGAATTCAGTAACTATTTATTTAAAACATTTAGCAAATTGCCCATTCTCCTATTATATATATATGTAAAACGTTTAAGTCCCATACCTTAAATAATTTTATATACTTAATAAAACACTTAGGAAAATTTTCCAAAAATTCCAAATTATCACTTTTAATATGTTTTCTAACATATTTAAATTTCTGACCCAAAGCTAACATATAATAGCCGTAATTAATTTAAACCCAAAATAACCATTTTCTTCACTAGAAAATTCATAATAAATCCACAATAATTCATAAAATTATGAAACTTGAAACCCATCTCTAAAATAATATTTTTGACCTCATATCAAAAATGCAAGTCATTTGAATGTTATTTAATAGGTTTTCCAAATCGATTCTTATCATAAAATCTATATGAAATGGCCTAAATCATCAACAAGCATATATATCCATTTAAACACTCAAAACATGGAAAAACATTTGCAAAATAAATTCGGATCTCAATTTAGCAACCAAAAATCATAAAATAGGAGATGTAACCTATTATTTACCTTTAGCTTGTGATTAAGGAGTTTGAGATTTGCTTCTTGAATTAGATTGATTAAGCATCTTTCCTCTTGATTTTCGCTTATCTTTTTCTTCTTTTCTCCTAATGGTGGTCGGCCTCTTCTTGGTTTAGTTTTAGTTAACAGGTTAAAATAGCACGTGTGGATTGGCAGCTGGGCTCGTCATAATGGTTCAGCATATATGGTTCGGTGCATATCAGAGAAGTTAACAGGTTATCAAGCCTACAACAAAGTGAGGCGCTCGGCATTTCTTCGCTTTGGGTTACACTACTATTTGCTTCGAGTCCCTTGAGAGTTTACTTCGAGTCACTTACGAGGAAACCCTGGGCCGGCAACATATGGGTCAGTCATGAAGGATTCAGCATGCCTGGATCGGTCAACCTAACCTATCAGATTTGGGCCAAGTTACCTTAGTCATGGGCCTAGACAGGAGAACTAGCCTATCTTCGTCTATAAATAGAGGGGCATGGGTCTAGTTAAAGGGACCTTTTTTCGAGAACTCCAGGGAGACTCTGCCATTTTCGGTACTCAACTTCTTCTTACTCAAACTTGTATTCAAGCCATTTGTTTACGGATTGTATCTGTATTCAATTATTTGAAGAAGCAATAAAGATTACATTCAAAGTGGACGTAGGCAGTTACGTCGAACCACTATAAATCCGGTGTTCTTGTTTCTGTTGTTGTTTTTGCATTCTACTGTGATATTCCTCTGTTTTAATTTACTTTCTTCATTAATCTCTCTATATAAATCTATTCAAGGGTGTTAGTGATCAATTTTTGTGCTAACACTAGCCAACTTGGCTAGTTAATCGACTTTTGTTTTTTCCTTCCTGGGGATGTGTGTTATAGTGTAATACTCAAAGTCATTGAGCAGTTACAGAACCTTCAACAGATAGGAGGCTAGTCTCTCTCCCTTGGCCTGGAATTCTTTCCTCACTTGGCAGACCACCAATTGAGAGTCACTATTTATTTGTAAAGTTTGACCCCCAATTCTTTTTCCATCTTGAGTCCTACGATCAGCGCTTCATACTTGGCTATATTGTTAGTTATGTGGAACTCAATTTTTAGAGCATGGTAAACTTATCGTTCCCTAGGGATCACTAAAACCACTCCTCCCCTCGAGCAACGTTCATTGGATGTTCCGTCTTTGTACAACTTCCATTGAGCATTCTGCT
Organism: Allium fistulosum; assembly: GCA_030737815.1. Taxonomy (NCBI): domain Eukaryota; kingdom Viridiplantae; phylum Streptophyta; class Magnoliopsida; order Asparagales; family Amaryllidaceae; genus Allium; species Allium fistulosum. The sequence goes on from CM060908.1 coordinate 720,895,821, forward strand.
CTATATCTTCCTCTCTGTCATCATCCCGAATTGTGAAACCAGCAATAAAATTAGCCAAAGCTCAGCCTTGGATTACCCTTTTTGGATGATATGATATTTCATATTGACTTAATTCAATGTTCCAATTTAACAGTCTCCCTGAAGTCTCAAGTCATTGCAGAACCTATCTTAATGGCTAATTAGTCAACACCTTAATTGGTTGAGCTTGGATATAGGGACAAAATTTCCTCGATGTGATCAACAGGTAATAGGCTAGCTTTTCCAACTTAGGATATGTAACAACCCGAATTCCAATGGGTCCGAATTTTTTGCAAAAATGCTAAAACCCAAGCCCACTGAATTTCGAGTTGGGTATCTGGTATCTTGCAAATAGGCAAAGAAAAATATATCAGAGCTCAAGTAAATATCTCACAGCGGAACTGACTAAAATATAATAGTAAGTAAATACTCACCAAGATAATAACACTTTCTAAACAAGTATCTTAAAGCTGGAAAGTCTCTGCCATCTACCTAACCTGTGGGATGTATGAGGAGAGGGTCAAAACTATAGTTCCAATGAACGGACAAATTATACACTTCTAAGCTTAATTCTACATATACCGTTTTATTTCCATTTTCTATTATGTTAGGTTCATTGGGTTTATAATACTCTCTCCTCTGTGTGTGAATCGTACCCATCTACTCCCTAGTAGATTAAAACCTAATAACAAATATATATATATATAGCTACATGCCCAATGACCGCATCGGTCCTAGGTACTACCCATAGTACCTTCTGTATCCTCCTCGAAAAGGACTCTATCATCTTGCTTCTAGACGTTTTGTAACTACATCTGTAAAGGACAGCTTCGTGAGGCTCACAATACAGATGTTCCACCTTCTACTATGAAAACGTAAAACTGCGTCCGCACTAGCCTATACTAATGCTCGGACATCCACGATGTACTACCCAGTGCGTACCTTGAGGACTATACGCAATCGTTCTGTCAACTCGCTGAATCCCGCCAACAAGGTCTACCTTGTATGGAACTCAGTCGGGGATTTTCTATATCTCTAAAGGACAGCTTCGTTAGGCCAACAATACAGATATTCTACTTGGTTTGTCTCTTTTCTTACCGTGGCTATGGCCCTATGCAGCCACCCCTCAACTAATCGAAAGACCTCTAAAGAATTAAGTGGTTGTGCTCTACTGCAAACAATCTAAACATCCAATTAGCTGCGCCCCTCATCCAATGTCTCGATAGTGAAAGAATCATTGGCAAGTTGGTTTAACTCTAGTCTTTCCCGAACTCGTTCTTGATTGATGATGACTTGATCTCCTCATGCGACTATCCTTTTGGGTCCTTCCCACTAAAACCTACTCGCAAGTCAGAGTATGGTGTCATATGAATATCCTACTCCATTCATCAACCTTTTGACTGCCTACAAAGGTCTGCTTAGTTAGGCCTGTAATGTAAAAGCATTCGAGGCATATTCTCTTGATGGAACACCTACAGACCTGCCTCCGGGGGTGCAGCTTCGTTAGGCCTACCCCAGAGGGCCATCCTAGAGTACCCTCACGTCCCGTTGAAGTCTCGTACTTCCTTCTAGCCCAAATTAACTAAGTTGGATGTGTTATTTTTGTGCTATAAATCTATGATGAACTGCTTTGTTAGGCTTTTCATCCTTTGGGCTGCTCCAAACGCATTCTACCATTTTATTAGACCCTACGTCTAATCTTTTATTATGCGTTTAGTTTACTTTTCTAATTCTATTGGCTACTTATTTACCCTAATCAGCATAAGCGTGTCCTAGCCTCACCTAACTATTGTGAGACCATCAGTTCCTGACTGAAAGGGAATGTTGTTGGTATAGACCTTTCTTTTATGTTTTCTTATTAACATAGTGTAAGTTTTAAAATAAGCCTTTTCTGTTATCTCTAATTATAACCTATGTTATATACTTGCAATCGTTACTTCTATATTCTTTTATAATCTACATGTTATAAATATAATTGCAAGTGTCTCTTTTCTATTCTAGTCTGTCTTCTTTTATTATGATATTGAATTCTCTTTAGTTCTCTTATATTATATGACAATCTTGGCCTGGGACTACATCCGACTGTCACAAATTTACTTATCATAATAACTGCTTTGCTTTTATTCTACTATCTGCATAGTAAATGCAGATCTAGGCACATTTCTGTTTATTGTTTATAGTCTTGTCAAATAATTAACTTGATTTCTTTTTTAATTCTTTAACTCTTCACTTTATTCTCTTTTATTCTAGGAAGTAGTTCTATTCTATTTGGTTGGTTACAAAACTGTGCTAAAAATCCATTTCCATATTTTAATACTAATTAATGTTATAAACAATAACTCGAATTTGCAAGATATTTCTCTTATTGTTTCTTTAACTATTAGGTAATGCAAAATACAGAAATGTCTCTATTTTACACTAATTCCCTTTTTCTTTCTTTTATTATTACAATTACGTTTATCATTATTTTTGCAATATTAAACTATGGAAATGTATTCTCTTTTCTAAACCAACCAACTAATCTATCACAAACTTCCAAATCAGGTTATTAGATTTCCCCCTTTTTAATTTATTTCTCCCATTTTAGCGTAATTTACTGTAAATTTCTTGCTTTTAGGCTTAAGCCTTTCTCTATAACTGTTAAGCCTAATATTATTCATATTTAATTGGATTCCTATCTTTCTTTTCCATATAAATAATAATTAAATATAAGCTCTCTTATAGAATTTACAGTTTCAACATAACTAGTTAGCAGAACTAATTACTGAAATACTGAATTAAAATATTTAATGGGAATCTAATTATAATATATCATAAACGTAAAAGATATATAATTCAAATCCACTCATAAGTCGTCCTTAGCTTTGCTCCATGGTCTTAACTCTGCTTCATGGCCTTCTTGGATCCCCTTCTAAGGTGTCTAATATTTTTATTAAGAAGATCTTCTCCCTAGAAATATTTTCTATTTAGGGTCCAACCTCAGGCATTGAACCCAATTGGGAGAAAATCTAATTGTGGGAAAATAGCTAGGCCTAGGGTCCTATTTATAGTGGAGTTTGGGGATCTCAGACCATGGGATTTTTGGATTGAATTTGGTGTAACCATGTCACAGGTTTGCTGTGAATCGTTGGATCCAGAAAACGACGTTTCGGATTGCGCAAAAATCAAATTTGAAGAGTTCGACATGTACCTGGACAAATCGTCGTCCAGGATATAACGCGGGTCGACCTATAGGTCGACTTGTGTGCTTTGAAGGTCGACCCTAGGGTCGACTTGTGTGCCTTGGGGTCGACCCATGCTATTTTATTATTACTTTTTCTGTTTCCTTGATTCGTTTCTCTTGTAACTTCTTCGTATTAACTCGGATTTTGATAAGTTATATATGGAAATTGATCGGAAAATCACCATGAACCCAATGGTATAAGTTTCGAGGCCATATTCTGAGAATTCCAAAAACGTTTATTTTCATTGTTCATCATTATTTGGTTATTTAATTATCTAAAAATGTAGGGTGTTACAGGATAATTCTTTCTGCTCTTGCTAATCGCTTGTTGATATAATATACGAGCCTTTGAATCCTGGTCTCTTCATTTATAAGGGAAGCACTCAAAGCATGAACATATATTGTTAAATAAATAAATAAATCTTCTCCCTCCAATGGATTTGATAAGGTAAGTGGTCTTTCTAGATGATCCACCAACACTTGAAAAGCATCCTTACATTCTTGCATCTAGGAAAGGTTTCTTTTCCTCATCTTGAGGAGATAAAAAAATGGTATACATTTGTCTATAGACTTTGTGACAAATCGACTCAATGCAGCTAGTTCTCCATTCAGATTTGGCAACTCTTTTATCACCTTTGGGGCTTCAACATTTCTCAAGGCTTCAACCTTTTCTGGATTGCCTCAATACCTCTCAAGTTCACAATAAAACCCAAGAACTGACACAACTCCAAACGAGCATTTTAGTGCATTAAGCTTCATTCCATATCTTTGGAGCATACTAAAATTTTTAGACAAATCTTCCAAATGGTGCGTTGATTACCATGATATTACTAGCATATCGTCCACGTAGACTTCCATCGAACGTCCGATCTGATCTTTGAACATGGAATTTACAAGTCTCTGTTAGGTAGCTTCAATGTTTTTAAGACTAAATGGCATGACAAGGTAACAGTAAAATCCCAAATCAACTATGAAATGGGTATGTTCCTCACCCGGGATGTGCATTGGAATTTTGTTATAGTTGGAATAAGCATTTATGAACGATAGCAATTCATGGTCGGTGGTCGAATCCACCAGTTAGTCGATCTTCGGTAGTGGGAAGCTGTCCTTCAGGCATGCCTTATTTAAATCTGAATAGTCAATGCATATCCTCTGCATCCCGTTGGACTTCTTAGCAAGGACCAGATTGGATACCCATTTACAGTATAGAGCATCACGAATGAACCCATTAGCTTTTAGCTTATCCAACTCTTCTCTCACCACAACAGATCGCTTCGGACCTAGCTATGTCACTTCTGTTTCGTATTAAGAGATCTGGGGTTCACATTCAAAGTGTGGCATGCTATCCTCGGTGATATTCCATACATGTTAGAATGTGTCCCAGCAAACAAATCCAGGTTCACTTGGAGAAACCCTCTCGCTTACTTTTCATCTTTATGCCGGGTTGAGATCCAATTTTCAGGACCTGAGTAGGATCATCCCGACTGACCGAGATTTTGATCCCAACTAGACGGAGGCTGCCCTTGCATCCTCTGACTCTATCCTCGAACCCATAGCTTTGTGAAATTTGCTATGCTGACTGAGCTAGGGATTAGGTGTTGATTGCTTCAATTGATTTTGCACGGAGAGTCTTCTCTACGTCCTTTCCCTTTTCACTCCACTTTGCCCCCCTCAAGTCCTTGATGTAATAATCTCATCATACGTCTAATCACTTTGAATGACCCCCCCTCCATTTTCCATAGGGAATTTCATTATCTGGCACCATAGAGTCAGAGCCACCTGGTTACTAAGTAGGTTGGTCGACCCAAAAATGCATTATATGCACAAAAAATGTCCATACAACGAAGGTCACAACCCGCATTCTCTTGCGATCACCTTTACCTAAAACCACCAGTAAGTCTACACATCCCACAGGTTCTGTGGCCCCTTTGGTAAATCCTTAAATCCGGGTTTTAAAAGGCTTCAGATCATAACCATCTACCATCATCTGGTCGTAAGCTTTCTTAAACAATATATTCACTGAACTTACACAATCGACAAGAACTTTCTTCCCAGTTACTGGCCCAATCATGACCAATATCATCAAGGGTTCAAGCATGGTTGCTTCAATCCAATCCGCATCTCGATTTCATGAGTCATGGTGTTTAATGGCTTTGCGGAGCTATATCTTTGACAAAGAAGCAACATTCCTTCACAACATAATTCAAAGAGCTTACGTACCTTTCCATCTCATTCTAGTAATTCTTAGCTGGATGAGGCCTGCCAGTGATTGTATTGATAACAAGTCTTTTTCCAAACTACCTAGGCTCGTTATCACTAGGCCCAGCTTGACCCTGTTGGAGCAATTGTCCTTGGGGTTGAGCATTTCCTTACCCGCCATCCTACGGGGATTTCACATATTGTTCGAGTTTTTTCTTCTCAATCAAGTCCTCTACCACTTCACACAAATGCCTAAATTCATTTGTGTTATGGTCATGCATCTTGTAAAGACTGCGGCGCTTCCCAAATCTCTTCTCGTTTTCTATTGATTCTCTCGAAGCTGGTTTCTTGTAATGTTCCATACCTTGTATTGCAAGATAAATATTCTCAATTGAGTTGTCCAACGACGTATAATCCTCATACTTCAGGAATCTCGGATGTTTCTTAGGTTTCGGTTTTCTATCTCTGTTTCCTTAGTTACTTCTTTTCTGATTGTCCCCTTTGTTTCGGTTTGCTTCACTTCAACATTACTCTCTTCCACCTCATTTGACTATCTACCACCAACCCTTCCAGCCGATGTATTTTCCTCCTACAAGCGCAAATAAGAGGTTGCCTACCTATAGAATTCATTCACAGTCATTGGGGATTTCAATATCAACCATCTTCCGAAATTGGTATCCAAGTGTATTCCCCTGATTAATGCCATCAAAAAATGCCTTCCTTTGCATTTCTCACATCCATTACTACTGTGTTAAATCTTCTTAAAAAGTCATCCAATAACTCTCTAGCACTTTGAAAAAGGTTTGACAATAACATTACATCCTTCAGATGGGTCGTATGCAAGCAAAATTGTTCGACAAATTTCCTAACTAATATATCAAACGAAGATATGGATCTCGATGGAAGTCGGGTGAACCACATCGTAGCAACACCCTCTAAAAATATCAAGAAGCATCGACATCTCACAGTATTTATTGCTCTTTCTGTGTCCATATGCCATTCGTAATTCAATGAGTGCTGCCATGATGCCCCATCTTTATGCCCTCATTAAAAAAGAACATTACAATGTAATATCGTCTGTTAATGTGGAGAATAAGGCCTTATAGGAGCGACCATTTGTATTATTACTTTGGGCGAGTATCGATACGTTGAATTGAGTGAAAATATTTTTCTTTTATAAGAGGATTCAACGTATCTAATCTAGGCACAAAACAACAACTCGATGGCTTAATATAATTTAAAACAATATAAAATATAATAGAACGTAGAATCACAGAATGCGACAAAGAAATATAAACATTTTTCATAAAGCGGATGTGAACATGTATATGATACATGATGTGAACTACAAAAGGTGGTCATAAAAGATCCATGATATACATAAGGGGTATAAAGGACAACTTAAAATAATATACAACCGAATGTATTGCTATCTCAACATACATGATAGGCTACAATACTACTAGACTACAAGTCTACGAAAATATACGGAGAAGCTTCAGGCTGATCAACTCTAAAATCACCAAGTAGAAGAACTTGAAATAACTCAGTCTGACCCGAGTATTACATAAAGATAATAAACGGATCAGTCTAGTCTAATTCAAATCAATGTGAAATAAAAGTGATGATAGTTTACAAGCCATAACAAGAACATAAAAACTAACATAAAGTTAATATGAAACTCACATAGAGTTAAACAAAGAGGAATATTATCCTTCTTAAAATTATTCACCAAATCACAAAAACATTATTAGCTTATAAAAGCAAATCTCACAAAATATTGGTGAATCACAAATTTCATAAAATCCAAAAAATCAATAATTAGAAATCTAGAAACCTAAAAGGGGAGACCTATCATGAATGGGAGCATAAAACTAACCGAACATATGTTATCATAAATAGTCAAGGGACACATAAATGGATAGTGAATCCATAACTCTAATGAGCCGAAGCTCCATAAATCAGCTTATCATGGATCAATATAAAAGACAAGTCATTAAACCTATCTTCCTAAGTGTTATTTACCTTCAAATAGTAACTAATAAAATAACACTCATACGTCCCATACCACACTTGTTTATTTGAATATTTACTTCAAGTTAGTAAACACCATTCAGGAGAAAATATGGATTCAATCGAATAAGTCCAGGAATTAATCGACAAAGTAAACGCAAACGTTCCATACAACTTGTTTTACTAAGTCGTTTGATTGAATTACTCATCCGAATGAAGAAACAGTTTTATATACTATTAATAGGTTTGGAAATTCTTTTCTAAATTACTTGTTTTGGAAAAAGAGTTGAAAATTTATAAAATGAGATTTTTAAATGTTTATAAATAGTATCAAAGTGTTTTAATAAAAATAGGAGTTAGAAACTTTCATGCGATATAATCGAATTACTTCTAAATCACTTTATAAATCACTTGAAATCTCTATATTTATTTTTCAATCAAAATTCTATTTATTTGAAAATAACTTATCATAAAATTCACTAATAATCATATCATCAAATTATAATTAAACCACTAAAATTCAGCAGTAATTGAATACATTAAAAATGGAGTTTCTTCCATAGAATACAAAGGCATCAAAAATGGAATTTCTTCCATAGAACACAATCAAAATGCGATTATTTTCCATTGATTCAAAACTCAAAATTCATATAAGAAAATCATCGGAAAACAAAATTAAAAACTAAAGCAACGCAACTAAAAATGATCGGCAAACAAGCGACAAGGAGAAAGGCAACCGGGGGACGGAAAACTGCTTGGAGCAAGCTCTAGGTATTTCGTCCCCCTTGATCGCTGGTGCACCTGATTTTTGTTAAATCAAATTTTGTTTACTACTTTAGCATTTTATTGAAACTGCTGCATGCACTTAACAATATCAGATACTGCAATTAAAAGGATAGAGCAAAATTTGATTTCATAATTTAGAAAGCAGTAAACTTACAGTGAGCAAATAAGGAGTAGATTTAGTAAACACTGACAGTAATCACCAAACAAAGATCAATAGAACTAGTATTTTCACCATTCAACCACATGCAAATGAATCTAGACTAGAATTACGAGGGTTACTCACCTTAACATCCCAAAATTTCCAAAATTGCAAGCAATCAACACAAGGCCAAAACTCAAAATTTTTTGCGTTTTCATCCTCGGTGCAGCAAGCGTTTGGCATAACAAAATTAAGTATTTTCCTATGAAATTTATGCAGAAGGTGTGCTTCTGAGTTGAGAATAACATATCCAAATTTCATATTTTTAGGATTTTATTATAATTAGTTAAGAATTTTCTACTGACCTTCATTTTCTGTCCAGATTTAACCCGAAAATAACTTGAGAAAAGATCATCTTTGACCCATCAAAACTAAACAAAATGCCATAAAATTTGGAGCAGAGGTGCTGGAACATGTCAACAATAACATATCCAAATTTGAGAATTTTTTGGATTTCATTTGATTTGTTTTGATTTTTGAAACGGAAGAGGCTAAGGTTTTGTTTGAGAAGAGAAAGATGGAATACGTTTTTTGTTTTGTGAAAAGTGAAGATGAGAATAGATGTATTTTTATATTTCTCAAGTTCTAATGTGTTTTAGGATAATGGGGAGATATCCAATAAGATGTGTTGCTAAAATTTCCTTATTACAAAGTGTTGTTGATTACAACTTTCATTTACAAAACACTTTAATTTGTATTTTAACAACTTGTTTATTTCAAAATCTTAACCACTAAACTTTTAACAAGTTCCACATTATTAAATCTCCAATTTATAATCTACAAAATGTTTAGGTCTTATTAAATAGTATTTTCCATAATAAACTTTATCGTTATTATTAACGTCGTAAAAATACATCGTTTGTGTCCAAATATAAAAAATTAAATACAACCTTTAATTAAAAATGCTTTTCTCCATATTTTGATAAAATGAATCATTAGTTAAGAAATCATATTGCCAATAATGAAATTATCTGCATTATAATTTATTTATTCACTTCGTTCAAAGTAGCTCTTATATACTTAAGTACAAGAGTATAAAAAAGACGATTCATTAAATTCCCAATTTTATTATATCGAAAATCTCTTAATTATTTATTTATCACTAACTTAAATTATTCTTTTAATTTAATTTCAGGTAGTCTAAACGAGGGTTGTTACAGACTCCCCTTTATGAAAATTACGTCCCCGCAATTCTTTATAGAGAAAAATCAATAACAATTCTCAAACGAATACAACTTTCTAAAGGTAAATAAGCAATCGATAAAGGATCTTTAAACGAAGGAAACATCACTAATGAGCAGTAGAGGATAATATGGAATGCATTCCACCTTCAAAGCAACAGCACGACTAGGATTATACTTCTAAGTCAAATCGAATGAGATCTAAAAATCTCGAAGAGCTCTAGGCTCAAGAACACAAATAGGAATCACTTAGACATTTCCGAAAATGAGATACAATAAAGACATCAAGAATAGCGGCAAATTAGGCTTAGAAAAGAGACTCGATAAGCAATTGGGACAATGTGTTCAGTAATTTGAAACGCATAACTCCAATCAAAGAAAAATATGAATAAGAGCTAAGTTTCTTTCCAAAAATTTAATTTTTTTTTTGCATTTTATCTTATGCCTTTAAACTTTTTAGTTTACAACCACTAACATTATTTATCCCTTTTTTCAAGCTTCTTTAAATGTTAACATTTCAAAATTTCAAAATTGTTCATTTCAAAATTTTGTTTTTCTAAAGTCCTCTTTTATTTTGCAAAAAAAGATTTAAACCAGTTAAACATTTACTTTTATTTTAAGATTACAATTCAAAGCTTCGGAAATCAAATTCTTTTAATTTAATCACCAATTCAAAATACTTTTCAAATTTTCAAAACACAAATTTTCAAAAGATATAAAATTTTATAAAATATTCTAAGTATCGAAATTATGAGAAATTTCGGTAGAGTCTCCTTTGTACGAAGAGCCTTTCAAACAATTTCAATATAATAATTCAGATATACATCGACCAAAACATGGTCGGAAACAATTTACATATCAAAATTTTAGCATTCCAATATTTTAAACCGTAGGCGCCGTATCTTGTTTTCACATTTTAAGCAAGCTATTTAGCTTGTTGTGAGCAAAAGCGAACTAAATTCGCTAATAATCCAAACATACTCCAGTGGTACTTATTCTTATACCCCATATAGGTTAACACATAATTTATACCAAAAGTATAAAACTAAAATCGTTCAAACTCTAGTTTATAAATATTTTCATTTTCTAATTTTTGGACTGCTGTATAAAATCCAAATTTTCACTGAGAAAAACTCAAAATTTGCTAAAACTCTTAAAAAGAAAGTTACTCTAAAGTCTAAGCTTTCTGACAAGATAAAGATCATCGAAATCAGATTTATGGTTTAAAAGTTATGTCCAAAATACTTTCAACCTTTAGTCTTATAAATTACTAATCGGGCAGAGCTGCCTACTAATTTTCAAACTCATTTTAGACCAAACAAATTCCAAAATTTTAAAAATGATAAAAAGAAAACTTTTAGCTTCCTGTAAGTACTTTCTTTCACAAAAAGATTGACTCCATTTGGAGCTATAATTGTCAAGATATCGTTGTTTTAGTACGGTGCATTTTTAATTAAAATTTCAATACTAAGGCCATTTTAAAATTATTTCTTTCAAACTAATTCAAAAATCCAAAAACATATATTCTTCAAAGAAATCTTTACACTATTTCATTCATTACTTGATCTATCTTTCAGAAAGTTTAAGACTACAAAATTTTGGAATTTATCCTATTCAACCGACTTTCAAAATCAAATTATATAAATCACTTTCACTAATTTTTTACAATTTATACTCTATTCGAATAATAACTTTTATTTTCATTTTAACTATACTAATATTGACATTATTTCCAAATTACTACACAAAATTCATTTAATATGCACTAAAACCAATGGATATGTAAAATTTAAAACTACTAACAATGCATAATTATTCAATATTTTATAAACAATAAATACAACTTCTTATCAAACTATCTTTTAAATAAATAGGTGTTTAATAAATAATAGAAAGCATAATTTGATAATACTTGTAAAACAAAAGTTTTTCCTTATTATCATAGCTTTTCAAAAAGAACAAATTTATTGTAATTGAATCAATGGTACAAAAGTTATGATTAATACAAGTGCAAGTTCAAAATTCAATATCGCTGGCGATCAATCTCAGGACAGCGATAAAGATATACAACTTAGACCAGTTAAACCTCATCTTTGCAATTTAGAACATAAAACTTATAAAATTAGTAATTAAACTCATTAACCATAATAATAACTCATAGTGAATGATTCCAAAATCTAGAAATAGCCATAAGAAAGTAAATGATAACTAATCTCATATTTCACTAAATCATGAGATACATAAATATAAACTTCCATAGGCAAAATTGAATTATGGTGAAATCTCAACTAAATCTCAAATCACAATGTTTGAATCAATAAACACATAATTATTGACATATGACTTAACATACAAATAAGCTATAATAAAATATGCCCAAAACCCATAGTCATAATAAGGCATATTAATCAAAATCACCAATTCATAAATCCATATCAAGTCTCAATTTGACTATCATTAAAAATACGGTGATAATAATATAAGATCTCCAAATTCACAAAAGAAATCGATCTCAGATGCAATGACAATGTCTCTAACACCTCCCCAAGCAGTTTCATCCATGACAAGGTCGTTAACACCTCGCTAAGCAGTTTCATCCGTGAAAAGGTCGCTGACACCTCGCTAAGCAGTTTTTTTCGTGACAAGGTCACTAATACCTCGCTAAGAAGTTTCATACATGACAAAGTCGCTGATACCTCACTAAAATTATTCCAACCATTTCTTTAGTTAATGAAATTACTTTAACTTTTTAGAGTATGAAAAACAACCATGAAATAACCAAGATCATGTGATTTTATAACTTTCCGTCGGTGAAGTTTGGCTTATGTCAAAAGTCATTGTCACGACGTATAATTATCCCAACCAAAGTGGATCTCTCCACACGACCATCTATCGCCCAAAAAAATAAGATCTTGTGGTATTGCCATCCATTAAGACGAATACATGTCTAAACCTGCAAAATCTGATACTGTGCTTTTGAAAGGTGTACTAACACAGCCTCAAACAGTGATAAAAAATTATCAGTGATAGATATAACTATCATTTGTGTTAATATTAATTAACACTAGCCATGCGGTTGGTCGTCGACTGTTACGGCAAGGGCTAGCTGCCGTGATTCCGATACGTCAGCCTGCCAGTTGAATGGATACTAGCTTATCCAGTTAAAGTTATTCATTCATTCCCAAAATATTTTTTTAATCTAACATATGATTTGAAATGCAACAACCAAGTAAGAAAGTAAGCGAAAGAGAGTTCAAGCAAAAAAAAAATAGAAACAAAGATTAGAACTTTAACTTAGTTCAAATTCGGAACAAGGAATCACTCTGTTTTGGGATAGGTTTTCAAAGTAGCTAAGTTCAAAATTTGTAAAAGTGTTCAACACAAAATTTATTACATACGAAGTCAGCTTTTCGAAACATCAAAAATCATCGATGTCTGACCAGAATTGAAAAGGATATGGTCAATTTACTAAAAATGTTCAGCTAAGGGAATGTAAATTTCAAAGGGACAAAGTTGAGAGTTTGCAATAGGTTTTCGATCAACCTATGCTGCAAATTTGTAAAAGTTTTCAACATGAAAGTTGTCACACATGAAGTTAGATTTTCGTAACATTAAAAATTATCGAAATCCGACAAGAAGAGAAAAGGATATGGTCAATTTACTAACAGTGTTTAGCAGGGAATATAAATTTCAAAGGGACAAAGCTGAGATTTTGCAGCGGGTTTTTGATCAAACTATGCTCAAAAGTTGCAAAAGTGTTCAAAATGAAAGTTGTCACACACAAATTTAGCTTTCTGGAACATCAAAAATTATCAAAATCCGACTAGAAATGAAGAAGATATGGTCAATTTACTAACTCATGCAAACATAGATATAATGATTAAAGTGTGTTTGCGACAAAAACTATACTTTTATTCTAGGTTTTCAATTCAACTTTGCAAATATCTATTTTTTAGGGTAAAATCATATTAAAAACTGAAATACAATTAAATTTAAACAAAAATTGTGAGAGGATTTCTAAAAAATCATTCAATTCCAAATAATATTTCAAGTTCTAAAAAGTTTGATTTCCTCATCTAAATATTATTTAAAATCTTTTTAAACATTTAAGATTTTAAAGCATTTGAACACAAATTTTAGTGTCTCATTTCCTCGGTCAAATTTTTAGGAACCCTTATTGAAAAACATTAGCTAAACGCTTCGACCAGAATTCTTAAAGCGTATAACGGACAACTTGTCCCAAAAAATAGATTTTCTGAAGATTTTTTTTATTAAATTTCTTTCAATGCCTTTACATACTTTATAAATGATACTTCATTAAAATCAATTTAAAGATATTTCCTTTTATCTATGCTTGCTTTAATCAATTATCCATCTAGAAATTCATCTTAGTTTCTAATTTAATTATCCATATAATAAATTAATTATTAAACCAAATTCAATTTTGCCTTGTGGTAGTGACGTCAAATCCATACACCACAAGGTCCAATTAATATCGAGTAGGTCTTTTAAATTCTCAAATGGTAAATTCTAGTCAACGTTAATCATTAATGGTTACTAAGTTTTATTTTTAAAGATGCAAGCATTTATTATTGATAGCTAATTATAAAGACACTTAAATTTGAGGTCTCAGTGGAAAGCAGTTCATCCGCTTCCACTATGCAACTCAGATCGCTAAGGACAAAGGCACACAATTCAATTTCAAGTCTACTAAAGTTGAATCCAAACATTTGTTCAAAGGAAGAATTACTTCAAGATACAAATTAGTGTGTACAGAAAATATGCACGATGCATCCTAAGATTTTCTAAGATATGACCCATCTATAAAGGAAGAATTCCTAGTAACAACCCAAAGATCTCTAAGGGATGGTGTCGAAGGCACATCCAGGAAAAGATTCTCATCTTTAATATTGTATATTATTTCAAACTCGGCTCTGATACTAAGTTGTGACACCCTACCTTTATGATCTCATTAACAAAGAGCATTACAATGTAATATCATTTGTTAATGTGGAGAATACGGCTTGATAGGAGTGACCATCTGTATTATTACTTTGGGCAAATATCGATACGTTGGATTGAGTGAAAATATTTTTCTTTTATAAGAGGATTCAATGTATCCAATCCAAGAACAAAAGAATAACACAGTGTCTTAATATAATTTAGAACAATATAAAATATAACAGAACATAGAATCACAGAATGCGACAAAGAAATATAAACATTTCACATAAAGCGAATGTGAAAATGTATACAATACATAATGTGAACTAAAAAAGTTGGTCAAAAAAGACCCACGATATACATAAGAGGTACAAAGGACAACTTAAAAGAATATACAACCGAATGAATTCCTATATAAACATACAAGATAGGCTACAATACTACAAGACTACGAGTCTACGAAAATATACGGGGAAACTTCAAACTAATCCAACTCTAAGATCACCAAGTAGAAGAACCTGAAATAACTCGGTCTGACCCGAGTATTACATAAAGATAATAAACGGATCATACTAGTCTAATTCGAATCAATGCGAGATAAAAGTGATGATAGTTTACAAGCCATAACAGAAATATAAAAACTCACATAAAGTTAACATGAAACTCACATAGAGTTAAACAAAGAGGAATATTATCCTTCTTAAAATTATTCACCAAATCACAAAACAATTATTAGCTTATAAAAGAAAATCTCATAAAATATTGGTGAAACACAAATTTCATAAAATCCAGAAATCGATCATTAGAAATCCAGAAACCTAAAGGGGGAGACCTATCATAAATGAGAGCATAAAACTCACCAAATACATGTTATCATAAATGGTCAAGGGGCCCATAAATGGACAGTGAATCTATAACCCTAATGAGCCGAAGCTCCATAAATCCGCTTATCAGGGACCAAATAAAAGACAAGTCATTAAACTTATCTTTGTAAGTGTTATTTACCTTCAAATAGTAACTAATCAAATAACATCCGTACGTTCCATACCGCACTTGTTTATTTGAATATTTATTACAAGTCAGTAAACACCACGCAAAATAAAATATGGTTTTAATCGAATAAGTCTAGGAATTAATCGACAAAGTAAATGCAAGCGTTCCATACCACTTATTTTACTAAGTCGTTTGATTGAATTTCTCATTCGAATGAAGAAACAGTTTTATATACTATTAATAGGTTTGGAAATTCTTTTCTAAATTATTTGTTTTGGAAAAATAGTTGAAAATCCATAAAAATGAGATTTTTAAATGTTTATAAATAGAATCAAAGTGTTTTAATAAAAATGGGAGTTAGAAACCTTCATGTAATATAATTGAATTACTCCTGAATCACTTTATAAATCACCTGAAATCTCTATATTTATTTTTTAATCAAAATTGATATTTATTTTAAAATCAACTTATCAAAAAAATTCACAAATATTCATATCATCAAAATATGAATTAAACCACTGAAATTCAATTGTAATTGAATACATCGAAAATGGAATTTCTTCCATTGAACACAAAGGCATCAAAAAAGGAATTTCTTCCAGAGAACACAAAATGCAATTATTTTCCATTGATTCAAAACTCAAAATTTATATAAGAAAATCATGGAAAAACAATATTATATTTTAGAATAATGAAACTTAAGACGATCGGCGAACAAGCGACAAGGAGGAAGGCAACCGAGGGACGGACAACTGCCTGGAGCAAGCTCTAGGCATTTCGTCCCCCTTGATCGTTGGTGCACCGGATTTTTGTTAAATCAAATTTTGTTTACTACTTTAGCATTTTATTGAAACTATTACATGTACTTAACAATACCAGATACCGTAATTAAAAGGATAGAGCAAAGTTTGATTTCAACATTTAAAAAGTGATGCAGCGCGAGCTACGAATTCACAAGTCTTAGGTCACTCACGACCTAACAAACCAAAACTGGAAAATAAGTCGTTAAAAATTGAAGTCTTAGGTCGCTCACGACCTAATGGGTTCTTAGGTCGCTCACGACCTAAGGAAGATGGGCTACGAGCTAACGGAACCAACGATCAGGAATGCGTACGACCTAAGGAGCTAAGGCATAAGTCGTGGGAACGACCTACCGGTTTCAAAGATCACATGCTACGACCTAACAGGCTAGGGGGAAATGAGCTACGACTTAAGGGAAGTGCTGAGCTACGACCTAAGGGAAGTGCTGGGTTACGACCTAAAGCTAACAAGGAGGCTAGCGAGTTAGCAGTGTGTGAAGATTGGCGCAGAGCTGAAGTAATAGGTCGCGAGCGACCTAGTGGAGAGCTACGACCTAACAATCTGAAGGGAAAGGTGATACGACCTAACAAATTACGACCTATGTTAGGTCGCAGGAAAACAGAACGACCTAAGTTAGGTTGCGAAGTTTTAGATCGTGAGGAGTTAAGTCGCGAGGCCTTAGGTCGTGAAGTTTCTGGAACTACTTATCTGTTAGGTCGCAAAACTCTGGATATCGTTGATTCTTATACCGTATTGATCTCTGTCGTTGAACCTTAAGTCGCTACATGTTTTAGGTCGTTACCAACCTAAAGCTTAGGTCGCGAAGTTTCTGATGCGCTAATGTTTTAAGTCGCTGAAGCATTGGATGCCGTAGAATCTCATGCCGAGTTAATCTACACCGTTGATTCTTTAAAGTGTGAAGAAGCTACTGTTAAGTCGCTACCATCTTATACTAAGTCGTAGGTCGCAACTGTTATAGGTTAAGCCGTCTGTCGTTCATATGTTCTGTTGTAAGTCGTGTACGACTTATGTTGAGTCGGAGACTTTGATAGGTCGCGTCTGTTCTAGGTCGTAGGTTGTTTTCGACCTAAGTACTTGTAATATTTTGAAGTTTTCTGTTGTGTTGAGTTGTAGCCTATAAATAGGCGTGTAAGGTCATTTTGTAAAGGTTGTTGAAAATTGAATAAAATTCTCTTTTGATTGCTTTGTGCTTTCATTCCAAATTGGTAGTTGAGTGTAATCTCCTATCTCCTCTTTCGGATAATCGAGTGCGCTCGATTCAACAATTGTAGAAGCCGATTCGCGGAATCAAGTGCGCTTGATCAACGCTTGAAGAATTGAAGATCTTTGAACCCGGTATCATGCGCGATCAACGAGTTTGAGATAGCTAGAGTTCGGTATCTTCGGATCAACGAATTCGGGCATTTCAGCATCTTCCAATTCACTGATTGCTACATTCAACGGTCTACATTGTTTTTGTAATATCCGCTGCGTCAGTTTGGTATCAGAGCTTGTTCTAGCCAATCATAGCTAGATCGAGACTTGGAGCCTAATCATTTTGAAGAGTTGTGAAGTTTTCAAGTATGCCGCCAAGAAGAGCTAATCGTCACCAAAACGTAGAAGCTTTGTATCGAAGAGAAGAAGCTGATGAGATGGAGCAAAGAATCAATGAAAACTTTAGTGAAAAGCTTAACGAAGGAATTGGCCGGTTAGAGAAGCTTATGACAGAAATGAATCAAAATCGAAGAAGGGTTTCACCTGAATCTAACCATGGGGGTAGTAGAGTCTCTCCACATTCCAATCGAGACAGAAGTGTTGAAAATGATCAAGGGCGTGGGAGGAACGTGAATGATCGAGAACGGAGGAATGTAGATAGAAGGGATGATGGTAGTAGACGTAATGGAAGTAGAGATGTGGGTGGACAAGATAGACAACGATATACATCTGATTTTGAAGAGGAATATGATGGTGGTAGTGTTCAAGGACAAGGACGAGGACAAGGAAGAAATAACTCTGAGTATGATCACAAATGGGAGTCGGGGATGAAGACTGAAATTCCTGAATTCAAAGGTGGTATGCAAGCGGAGGAGTTTCTAGATTGGGTAGCTAATGTCGAGGAGATTTTTGACTTCAAAGAAGTTCCAAAACATCATAGAGTGATATTGGTTGCTACGAGGCTGAGGGGTAGAGCTTTGGCATGGTGGCAGCAGACCAAACTTACATGTGATCGGATGGGAAAGTCAAAAGTTGAATCTTGGGAGAAGATGAAGAAATTGATGAAAGCAACGTTCTTACCTTACAATTATCAGTCATTGATGTATCAACGTTTACAGAATTTGAGGCAGGGCACAAAGACAGTTAATGACTATGCTGATGAATTCTATCAACTTATTGCAAGGAATGATATTATGGAAACGGAAGAGCAGCTGACATCTAGATTCATTGGGGGATTGAGAATGCAGATCCAGGATATGGTTAATATGTTCGATCCAAGATCTGTGGCGGAAGCACATGAGAAAGCGTTGGCTTGGGAGAAGCAGAGACGACGAGGAAGTGGTGTGTTTACTAATTTTAACAATCAAGTGAAGGGTGTTGGTGGAAGTTCTAATGTTTCTAAACCTATCAGTAGACCAGTAGTGAAGGAGGCTGAGAAGACAAAGGTTAACAACGGTTTCAAATGTTACAATTGTCAGGAATTGGGTCACAAAAGTAATGAATGTCCAAAGACGAAGAAGAGAGCTATGATAGCTGAGGTTGAGGATGATGATGAAGAAGCTGAATACTCTAATTCTTTACCAGTTGAGGAGGAAGACTTGCTGTCAGGAGATGACGGGTACGCATTGATGATGAGGAGAAGTTGTTTAACACCGAAGCAAGAGGAGGAAAGTAGTTGGTTGAGGAACAATATCTTTCAATCAACATGCACCATTCTGGGAAGAGTTTGTAAATTTGTTATTGATGTTGGGAGTTGTGATAATATTATCTCTACAGAAGCAGTGAAGAAGTTGGAGTTGAAAACTGAGAAACATCCTAAACCATACAAGTTAGCTTGGTTGAGGAAGGGTGGTGAAGTGAAAGTTGGACGTAGAGCTTGTGTGAAGTTTTCAATTGGGAAGAAATACAAAGATGAAATCTGGTGTGATGTCGTAGATATGGACGTTTGTCATTTGTTACTGGGGAGACCGTGGCAGTATGATCGAACTGTGCAGCATGACGGACGAACCAACAGTTACAGTTTCATGTTCGAAGGCACAAAGATTACTCTAGTTCCAAAGAAGCGACAACAGGAGGAAAACAAGTTGGAGGAGATTGAAGAGCTCAAAACTTTGTTATCGCTGAAGGAGTTTGTGAAGGAAGTAGAGGAGGAACCTGAAGTGTTTTTGTTAATTGGGCGAGAGAGCAGTGAAGAGATTGAGATTCCAGAAGAAGTTAAACCAGTTTTGAAAGAATTTGACGATGTATTTCCAGAGGATTTACCAACAGAGTTGCCACCGTTGAGGGATATACAACATCAGATAGATCTTGTTCCAGGTGCTGTGTTGCCACACAGACCACATTATCGAATGAGTCCGAAGGAACATGAAGAATTGAGAAGGCAGGTAGAGGAATTGCTTGAACATGGGCGTGTGTAGGATAGTTTAAGTCCTTGTGCTGTACCAGCTTTATTGGTACCCAAAAAGGATGGGAAGTGGAGGATGTGCACTGACAGTCGAGCATTGAATAAGATTACTGTGAGATATAGATTTCCAATGCCGAGGTTGGATGACTTGTTGAATCAAATAAGCGGAGCAACTATCTTTTCGAAGATTGATTTGAAGAGTGGATATCATCAAATTCGTATCAGACCAGGAGATGAGTGGAAAACTGCTTTTAAAACCAGGGAGGGTCTATACGAGTGGTTCGTCATGCCGTTTGGTTTATCCAATGCACCGAGTACTTTTATGAGGGTGATGAATCAGATTTTTCGACCGTTCATTGGGAAATTTGTAGTGGTGTATTTTGATGATATTCTGATTTACAATGGGAGTCCAGAGAAACATTTGAATCATCTTAGAGAAGTGCTGATGGTATTGCTACAAGAACAATTCTATGCTGCAACGAAGAAATGCGTGTTCATGACGCATAGTGTTTTATTTCTGGGGTATGTTGTTTCGAAGGAAGGTATACAGGTGGACCAGAGTAAAGTTGAGGCGATCAGAGATTGGCCACAGCCCAAGACGATAACGGAAGTTCGTAGTTTTCACGGGTTGGCTTCATTTTATCGAAGGTTTATTCCACACTTTAGCAGTGTGATGGCACCTGTGACTGATTGTATGAAGGGTAAACAGTTTGCATGGACAGAGGAAGCCGGGGTTGCTTTTGAGCGAATCAAAGAACTTTTGACGTCTGCACCAATTCTAGTATTACCAAATTTTCAGTTAGTGTTTGAACTACATACTGATGCATCCAAGGTTGGAATTGGAGGAGTGTTGAATCAGAAGGGACGTCCAATTGCATATTTCAGTGAGAAGTTGTCAGGAGCAAAGATGCGATACAGTACATATGATGTGGAATTCTATGCTGTTGTACAATCTATTAAACACTGGAGACACTATCTATTTCAGAAGGAGTTTGTTCTGTATATTGATCATGAAGCACTGAAGCATTTGCAAGGGCAAGATAAGATTTCAGCGAGACATGCATCGTGGATTGCATATCTGCAGCAGTTTACTTTTGTTGTTAAACACAAGTCAGGGGTGACAAATCGTGTGGCTGATGCTTTGAGTAGGAGGAGTCATTTGTTGACTACACTAAAGGTTGAAGTGACGGGGTTTGAAATATTGCCAGAATTATTTACTGAAGATCCTTACTTTGCAAAATTTGTTGATAAAGTCAAGGAGGGAGAGACGGATGATTTCGTGATGGTAGATGGTTTTCTGTTCAAAGGAAATCGATTGTGCATACCGGAGGGTAGTTTGAGAATGAAGATTATCAAGGAGTTACATGAAGAAGGGCATGTTGGAAGAGACCGTACCTTACAGTTAATTTCACAATCCTACTTTTGGCCATCGATGAGGAAAGAAGTGGAGAGGTTTGTTGAGAGATGTCATATCTGTCAAGTTTCGAAAGGAACTGCGACTAATGCGGGTTTATATATGCCGTTACCGATACCAACTAAACCATGGGTTGATGTGAGTATGGACTTTGTGTTGGGGTTGCCGAGAACGCAGCGTGGTAATGATTCCATTTATGTGGTGGTTGACCGATTTTCGAAGATGGCACATTTTATTGCTTGTAAGAAGACGGCGGATGCTGTTCATGTTGCTCAATTGTTTTTCAAGGAGATCTATCGACTTCATGGATTGCCAGAATCTATTGTGTCAGATAGAGATACTCGGTTTCTGAGCCACTTCTGGTCAAGTTTGTGGAAAATGGTGGGAACAAAGCTGAGATTTAGTAGTGCTTATCACCCGCAGACGGATGGACAAACCGAGGTTGTGAACAGATCATTGGGAAATTTGCTGAGGTGTCTTGTTCAAGATAATCTGAAGAGTTGGGATGTGAAGTTATGCCAGGCAGAATTTGCTCATAATCATGCTGTGAATCGAAGTACTGGGTTCAGTCCATTCCAGATTGTCTATTCGAGCTTACCAAAAGGACCGTTAGATTTAACGGTGATACCACACTCAAAGGGGACAATTAAGAAAGCTGCTGATTTTGTTGAAGGACTGACGGAATGTCATAAAATCGTTCAAGAACGATTAGAGAAAGCAAATGAGAAGTATAAACAATCCGCAGATTTGAAACGAAGGAATGTTAAATTTCATGAAGGTGATCTGGTTTATGCAGTATTAACGAAAGATCGTTTTCCAGTAGGCGCGTACAATAAATTGAAAGCACGAAAAATTGGTCCGGTGGAAGTTGTGAAACGAATCAATGAAAATGCGTATAAACTGAAGCTGCCAGATGATGTGTATACGTCTGACGTGTTCAATGTTAAACATCTCGTACCATATCACGGGAATGAACGATCTGATGGAGATGAATTTACAAATTCGAGGTCGAATTTTTCTCAACCTGGGGAGGATGATGCAGCGCGAGCTACGAATTCACAAGTCTTAGGTCACTCACGACCTAACAAACCAAAACTGGAAAATAAGTCGTTAAAAATTGAAGTCTTAGGTCGCTCACGACCTAATGGGTTCTTAGGTCGCTCACGACCTAAGGAAGATGGGCTACGAGCTAACAGAACCAACGCTCAGGAATGCGTACGACCTAAGGAGCTAAGGCATAAGTCGTGGGAACGACCTACCGGTTTCAAAGAACACATGCTATGACCTAACAGGCTAGGGGGAAATGAGCTACAACTTAAGGGAAGTGCTGAGCTACGACCTAAGGGAAGTGCTGGGTTACGACCTAAAGCTAACAAGGAGACTAGCGAGTTAGCAGTGTGTGAAGATTGGCGCAGAGCTGAAGTAATAGGTCGCGAGCGACCTAGTGGAGAGCTACGACCTAACAATCTGAAGGGAAAGGTGATACGACCTAACAAATTACGACCTATGTTAGGTCGCAGGAAAACAGAACGACCTAAGTTAGGTCGCGAAGTTTTAGATCGTGAGGAGTTAAGTCGCGAGGCCTTAGGTCGTGAAGTTTCTGGAACTACTTATCTGTTAGGTCGCAAAACTCTGGATATCGTTGATTCTTATACCGCATTGATCTCTGCCGTTGAACCTTAAGTCGCTACATGTTTTAGGTCATTACCAACCTAAAGCTTAGGTCGCGAAGTTTCTGATGCGCTAATGTTTTAAGTCGCTGAAGCATTGGATGCCGTAGAATCTCATGCTGAGTTAATCTACACCGTTGATTCTTTAAAGTGTGAAGAAGCTGCTGTTAAGTCGCTACCATCTTATACTAAGTCGTAGGTCGCAACTGTTATAGGTTAAGTCGTCTGTCGTTCATATGTTCTGTTGTAAGTCGTGTACGACTTATGTTGAGTCGGAGACTTTGATAGGTCGCGTCTGTTCTAGGTCGTAGGTCGTTTTCGACCTAAGTACTTGTAATATTTTGAAGTTTTCTGTTGTGTTGAGTTGTAGCCTATAAATAGGCGTGTAAGGTCATTTTGTAAAGGTTGTTGAAAATTGAATAAAATTCTCTTTTGATTGCTTTGTGCTTTCATTCCAAATTGGTAGTTGAGTGTAATCTCCTATCTCCTCTTTCGGATAATCGAGTGCGCTCGATTCAACGATTGTAGAAGCCGATTCGCGGAATTAAGTGCGCTTGATCAACGCTTGAAGAATTGAAGATCTTTGAACCCGGTATCGTGCGCGATCAACGAGTTCGAGATAGCTAGAGTTCGGTATCTTCGGATCAACGAATTCGGGCATTTCAGCATCTTCCAATCCACCGATTGCTACATTCAACGGTCTACATTGTTTTTGTAATATCCGCTGCGTCAAAAAGCAGTAAACCGATAGTGAGCAAATGAGTAGATTTAGAAAACACTGATAGTAATCACCAAAAAAAGATCAATAAAGCTAGTATTTTAACCATTCAACCATATTCAAATGAATCTAGACTAGAAGTGTGAGAGTTACTCACCTTAACATCCCAAAATTCCCAAAATTGCAAGCATTCAATACATGGCCAAAACTCATAATTTTCTGCATTTTCGTCCTCGGTGCAACAAGGATTTCGCATACCAAAACTAAGTATTTTCCTATAATTTTTTTACAGAAGTTGTGCTTATGAGTTGAAAACATATCCAAGTTTCAAAATTTTATGATTTTTCTATAATTATTTATGAATTTTCTACTGACCTTCATTTTCTATCAGATTTAACCCAAAAACCAATTGAGGAAAGATCGCCTTTGACCCACCAATACTAAACCAAATGCCATGAAATTTGGAGCAGAGATGCTGGAACATGTCAGTAATAACATATCCAAATTTGAGAATTTTTGGGATTTTATTTTATTTGTTTTCTTTTTTGGAAGGGAAGAGCTAGGGTTTTACTTGAGAAGAGGAAGATGGAACACGTTTTCTGGTTTGTGAAAAGTGAAGATGAGAATTAATGTATTCTCATGTTTCTCAAGTTCTAATGGGCTTTAGGATAATGAGTAGAGATCCAATAAGAAGTGTTGCTAAAATTTCCTTATTACAACGTGTTGCTAATTACAACTTACAATTATAAAACACTGTAATTTGTATTTTAACAACTTGTTTGTTTCAAAATCTTATCCACTAAAATTTTAACAAGTTCCACTTATAAAATCTCCATTTTATAAATACAACATGTTTAGATTTTATTAAACAATATTTTCCATAATAAACTTTATCGTTATTATTAACGTTGTAAAAATACATCGTTTGTGTCTATGTATCAAAATTTAAATACAACCTTTAATTAAAAAGGGTTTTCTCCATATATTGATAAAATGAATCACTAATTAAGAAATCATATTCCAAATAATGAAGTTATCTCCATAATAATTTATTTATTCATTTTGTTCAAAATAGGTCTTATATACTTAAATACAAGAGTTAAAGAGCATCAAAAAGACGATTCATTAAATTCCAAATTTTATTAAAATCTATTAATTATTTACTTATCACTAAATTAAATTATTCATTTAATTTAATTTCAGGTAGTCTAAACCAGGGTTGTTACAGCTGCCTTGGATCCATCATTCCATTATAGGACGACATCGTAGGCATGGAGAATCTTCTAGAATATTCCTCATGGAAAATTTCTTTGGTGAATGTGTTTCTACTGGGAGAAGTGCCACATTCATCATTACTTCTATGCTGATTTTCATTTACTAACTTCTTTACTATATCGACCAATGATTACGGTTCTATTGGATCCACTGAACAGAGATAACCATGGTTTGCCCCAAGTATTTAACTTTGTGAATGGTCTCGGTTAGTTCCATAATACCTAGGTTCCTTTATCTCTTAGAGAGTTGTTCGTCCAAATAATCGATTTATATGATTTCTATAGGACGGATCAACAGCAGGCGTCTGAATCTCAACATTTTGGCCATCTCTGACATGACTGTCTTCACCACCAACATCATCTCCTGCACCTAAACCATGGCTACAGGGATTGATACCGATCCGAGGAGATGGATCGGTACTGATCCATGCTCTTGCATTTTGATCATTGTCCAACTTACTTTTCAAGGTACTGGTCTCTTTCCTCTTCATTTTCTACTTCCTTTCTCTATGGTTTCCACCGGATGATAAAGAACTCTCCTCTTCTGAATTGAAAGGTGACAACTCACTTCTATTCCTTTTGGGACTATGAAATAACTAATGCAGCAAGTCTAGACTTTCCTTCATCTATTTCATAATTTCATCCTAGCTTTCACGCAGCTTGTCATTCAACTCCTTCATCATCCTATCCATCGCAACCTATTTTATCATATCCGAGGCACTCTGAATTTCAATAATGTCAGATTGACCAACTTCTTCAACATGTTGAGAGCCAGCATTCTCAACATCGTTAGAAGGCTTGGAGGCAGTGGACTTTTCCTTAGTATTTCATGGAGCCATTACTCTGGTTAATCATATCATAAATTTGTCAAAATTTGAATAATCAAGATTATAGAAATTAAACTGGCGGATCTACTTCGTGGACTAAAGCAATCCAAAAGTTGAAAATAGATCCGAATAGTAAGAGATCGATACGCTCTTTGTGAAAGCACAAAAATATATACGCCAAAAGTTAGCATAACACCCAAAAGATTTATAAAAGAGAATAAAGTGAAAAAATTAAATGAAAATTGAGGGAAAACAACACACAACAATTATAGTGGTTCGGCTAATCATTGGCCTATTTCCACTTGAACTTAATTTCTGATTCTATAAAGTTTTAACAAAAGCTAATCTTATGAATCGGTGGTCTATGGATCGGTATTGACCAGAGAGATTACAGCAGATGTACAGAAATTTGTAATATAAGTTAAAAGATCCCAAAACCATGCATATTACCCTCTATTTATAGTTGAAGGTCGATAGATGTTTCTCTACCACGTTCTTTCCCATGTTCCATATGTCAAGAAAGAGCCGTTCAGAAAAGATTATGGTCAAGTCAACAAGGTTCAGGGATTGGTACCGAACCATGCTCTATGGATCGGTACTGATCCATAAGATTGGTTATAAAGCCTTCTTTAATCCCTCGATGTTGCTTGGTTGGTTAGTATCTTTATATGCAGAAATGGATGTATGGATGTGAGCTCAAACTATGGTAAAGCCTTTGGTTCATCAGCTAATTAAAATCACTTGGGTTTGTAATCTTGAAACTTGGGTTGGTGGGTTAATGTTTGAGTCATGGATAGCTGGCAGGGCATCTCATTTTGCATGACTTAGTTAACTAGCACCTTAATTTCACTCAGCAAGAAGCATAAAATGATTTTGGTTAAGTTCCATGGATTGGTACCGAACCATGGCTATAGATTAGTACTGATCCAAGACCTTTGCAAATTCCTGGATTTTGGTATTGTCACTTTGGGTGATTTGGCATGTAGGCCATTATTGAAGATCTTTGGTAAGTTAAGGCTTCATCCATTGAACTTGCCTGGTATCTAAGTTTAAAAGTGATTGTACTGGGTTTCTACTCGGTTATTCTCCTGTTTGATCATTCTAACTCATCCAAATATGGCTTCGTCACAAAGTTGGATAACACACACCAATCTAATGGCACTCAAAATCAACTCTAATAACTCATCAAACATCATCATATGTATCCTAGTCACCCTCATAAACATCAAATTCATCAAATGTATACAAACTAATCTATATTAGTAACACAAACATCGATACATAAGGAGACCAAAAACCATAATGAATTACACAACATTCATGTAGCGATAGTGGTAAACATCACATAACTCATCCCAATGAAATTTCAACTCAAACCCACAAGCATATATGATAATCCCAACAAACAATATAGCACATATGCCAAAATAGTCCAAAGTGGTGTACTCATAAAATTGTCTTACCACTGTTTATTAATACATTTATTTTAATAATCTCAAAAAAATATTCCTCCTCAAAATGATAATATACTTTAAAAATCTTCATTGTTAAAATATTACAATATATATACCTCAAGACATCATTATTTAATTATATTGATAATTTATGTCTACTTACTTTCAAGATAAAAATATTGTTATTTTATGTCAGAATAATAATATTTTAAATCATCTTATTATTGTTCATAATCACTTTATTATTATTTAACTCAAAACAATAATGTTACATGCTTAATCTCAGAAATCATTTTATTATTATTATCCTCTTTTATGGATAATAAAGTCGACATATCCAAAATAATTATAATGTATTCGAACGTCCATAATTTACATTATAATTTCTTTTCAAAGTTATATTATTAGTGTCTCAAAACAGTAATAATAACAACAATATTAGTAATAATAATATTATACCATATATATTTAGAAGTTATGCTTTTACAATTTTCTTCCAAAGACATTAACTCACCTTAAAATCCTTAAAAATGCCATATTTATAATTAGTCTTAAAACAAAATTAATAAACCATTTAATCAATTTATTTAAAATAGACTTATTTTTTTAATAAATAACTTATCATTAAAACCCATTTATTAACCTTTAAAATCTTTTATTACAATCATAATTCATTAAATTAACTTAAGTATGTTTGACTTTTATTTATTCAAATATAACATTTTCCCTTTTATAAAGCTTGAAATCAATTTAAAATGTTTTACCATAATAATACTTTAAAACATTTCATAAATTAACTATTTAATAATTATCAATTATGAATTTCCTGAAAATTCATAGTGGATAATTTAAATCTATAAACACTTAAATCTTCAATGGATCCAATATAAACCAACAACATAAAATAATGTGTGTTTTCATCAAAAATGACCAAATACCCTAGATCAAAAACTTGGTAAGGCCTAGGATCTTGGGTGTCATCCTAGTGTTGGTTTCTAAGAGCTGGGATCTCTGTTCATTAAATTTATAAACTTCTTACTCTAATTCAGATCATAAATCACAAACATATATACTGGAAAGCAAGAAGTAATGTAACGATCCCGTTTTTAAGTCAAATTTAAATTAGCAATTAATATAAATTTTGGATTTAATTGTGAATTAATTTGAAAATTTGGAAATAAATATATTTTGTATATATAACAAATCTATCTCATAATGCTTAATTAATAAAAACATAAAACATGTTTCATAAATTAAAATAAAGTAGGGATTTAAAACATAATTATAAATTAATTTAAAATAAGGACTTAAACATAAATTTAATTATTGTTAACAAGTGTAGGGAAATTAATTCATGCAATTACAAGTGTAGCTTAATATAGACAAGTGGCAAAGATCATTTTCTTTTATTGAATAATATACAAATAAGAATTTAGCTTCACAGTTCAGTTCAAAACTTTCTTCATCTTTCTCTAAAATTCTCAAACCTGAAATCAAAACTAAATCAAGTTTCAACCTTAAAGCAAACTGAAGTTACAAATTCAAATTAAAGATCATCTCAGCATAGTTTTCAACTACAAGTGAATTAGGGTTCCAATCTGAAGCTAAGTAATTCAGATCTAATTTCAACTCAGATCAAAATTGCAGATTCAACAAATCAAAACCAAAGACCAAATTTATTTTCCAGTTTTAAAATATTTCCAGGCCTCTGCCTTCATCCAGGTGAGCAAACTAACCTTGAATCTGATATACATCTTGATGAATGTTTGAAGTTTGGTTGTGGTAAATGTTGTATGAATGAAGGAAAATTGTTTGTATGTATATATCCATTGTTAGATAAGCTGTGCATGTTTGAATATACCTCTCTGTTTATATTTACAGGCCACAAATCCATCAAATAAATTCATATCTTTTTATTTAACCAATTCAAGTTAAGATTTCTGGAAAGAAGATGTTTATAATAATGTAAAGTAACTTTTGAAAATAATTTCAGGTGAAAAATATTAAGTGAATATTGTGAAATATTGATTTACACTAAAATCATTATAAATTAGCAAAATCAAGCATTTCAATTTTACAATCTGATTATATAATCATGTTCATATTACAAAATGATGATTTTAGGTGAAGGTCTTATGAATTTTAAGCTTATAATGGTTGAGAATTTTTAAGTTGAACGGAAAAGGCATTTTTGTCAATATCCGATGATTGACGAAGTTATGGTCGACGTGATCAAGGTGGAGGGTGGCTTGTGTGTTGTAGATCGACAGAAAAATGCTTGTAAATTTTTCCGATCATCGAGGGTGATGGGCGAGATCATTTTAGGGTTTAAATTGGATGTTTTGTCGAACTGGTTCTCGAGGAAACTGTTTCGTCATCGAGGCAATTCAGGTGATTGAACCGAGGGGGATGGTAACGTGGCGTTGTGGCGAAGCGATGTACGAGGTGGCGACGATTCAGATGGCCGAAGGTGTTGTGGCATGACGTTTTTTCGATGGTAGGGTTTGGGTTCGAATGCTTGAATGGCTCGTTTTCGATCCTTTGGCGAACTCGTGGAACTGGGAAGTCAGGATCATCGGCGAGGTCTTCGACGATATGTGGATGGTCGTAGAATGGATCGGAGTTGATCGGTTAGATGATGCACGTGCACGTGTGATAATGTATATCAGTTGTCGTTTGTAAGTTTGGGGAAGACGAGGAGTACTTGGGTTCAAGCTCGAGAAAATGTAAGTTCGACTCGAGGCAAAAGAAAATATGGGTAACTCGAAGTAAGGCTCGGGTATTTTGGGATTTAACTCGAAGTTATCTCGGGTTTAATATTGTTGCAGTTTTAAATTTTTAAATTAAACAAGTTTTGAAAGTTAAACGATTTCTTACTTAAATCTTTTATATGATGAATGTCTAATTAAGTTTGAATGTATTAAAAGGTTTTTAAAAAAATTATTTTGAGTTTAAAGTGTTTTTAATATATAACCTTTGTTTTTGAAAAGTTTATTTTTAAATAAACTTAATATTGTGATTAAGTTATGATTAAAGGTTGATTAATGAAAGTGATTAAAAAATAATTAATTAAAGGATAATTAATTAATTTGATTAATTAATTTAGGTAATTAATTTGAGGGTAATTAATTAAAGGTTAATTAATTAATGAAATTGATTATGGATAATCACTTATCGTAATTAATTAAGGATAATTAATTAAATGTAATTAATTAAGGGTAATTAATTAAAGGATAATTAATTAATTAAAGGTTAATTAATTAATGATTAAAGGTGAATTAATTAAAGGTTAATTAATTTATAATTAAAAGATAGTTACTTTTATTAGTGGTTAATTAATTATGTAATAAACTTAAGGTTAATTAATTGATGTAATTAATTAAGGGATAATTAATTAATTGAGGATAATTAATTAAGATGGATGATTAAAGTTGATTAATTAATTTCATTAATCAATAATGGTTTTGTAATTAATATTAAGTTAAGTAGGATTAATTAATTAATTCATAAGTAATTAATTTGGAAATTAAATTGAATTGATTAGAGATTAAACAACTAATTAATCTAGCTTAGAGATGATTGTTGTATTGAATGCTTGAATTGTTGAATATCTCTGATATGTGATTATGATACTTTGTGATATGAATTGCTTTGTTCTGAGCTGTGACGGTTGTGATATATTGCTATGTGATTGTGAACTTCTGAATTGAAATAAAATTGTTGGCCCTTAAAACGGCATTTGAATTTCGATGCGACCGGGGGTCGGATTCCAAATGGTTATCTGAAAACCACATCGAATCTTAATGGTGGATCTTTTGTTTAAAAGATTATAAATGGAAATTTGTTGTGACTTATGTATCAACGTGTTTTTGAATAAGCGCTCATTATTTGGTTAAGCTGGGAGAGGACATTAAGTCATAAAACCCATTCCGAATAGTGATACGACGAAATGGGATTGCATTTGAAGATGGTGGAGAAGACCGGGTATTTTCGAGAACGAAAGGATTACCTGTCGATTGTCTCTGCACTGAGTCGCGCCGGTATAGAGATCTCCATATGTGATGGGGAGTCCGATCGGGAATGTGAATACCCGGATTTGCAAGGGCTTCTTTTGAAGTGCCTTCGGTTCTGTTCGAACCCGGAACATACCTATATGGTTGTATGTCTGACATTACACTTTGAGACATAAAGCTGATTTCTATCAAATACATTTCTGTTTGGTGGCGGAGAATTTATTCTCTTAGCTTAACACCCTTCTTTGAGACGTACGAGCTCAGAGGTTATGTAGTTGATGGTTATTAGTGATATACTCCCAACTTGGTAGTGTGGCATGCTGAGTGCTGATCATTGGTTGATCGAAGCATGGCTTCTGTGAAAAGCGTAGCTTTGTGGACAAGACTTCATCGAACCAGACACCCCGGAAATGGTCGAAACAGGAAGGATGCGGCAAGGTTGTTTGGGGGTAGCGCCCTCAGGGTATGTACATTTCCTTCTGGATAAAAAAGTGGTATTCTAGTATGGAGCCCAGATATTTCTCTTATGGGGTTGTTGGTGATAGAGGTACCTCGATAAAGGTTGGTTACGACTGGGATGGCATACTCGTGTGTGGAGTTATCTAGTTACAGCTTCTTTGCACCAGAAGCGTGAGGTAACTTAGCCTTGTGTTGGCAGAGAGCTGGTTAAGTTCTCGAGGCGTCCCTCCAGAGGCGTACCCATTCGGAAAGAAAGTTCCTTAGCCTAAACATTTGTTGGAAATCCAAACAAAACAATACGAGCTCTATACGGTTTTAGTTGTATAACCTACCATTTACTTATGGTAGTGACCCGCCGTTTAAGTGATAGTTATAGTAGGCATACTACGAAATGTGTATGCTGACTAAGATTAATATTATAATTTCAGAATGTTTTCTACACTATGCACTAATAATAATATCAAAAGAATTTTCGCATATCAAGCATGTTTGACTGCTATAAGGAGAAATCTCCCCCAAGTGTGTGATTGCATTGTGTGTGTGCGGGGAGGCCTTATGGTAGTTTCATTTTCCAAAAAGCATAAGTGGATTTCTTTTTATTGCTTTTGTTCAATCAAAATGTTTTTGTTTGCTCACACCAGTCCCACGACTGACCTGGAGTTTATTGTCCCCTTTCTAAACTCTGGGTGCCCATAATTTTTCACACGGGCAGTCTAGAGTCAGGTTATCAGCTAGTTCAGATAGTCTTTGGATCTAGAAGTCTTTGGATTTGGAAGTGCACCGAGTTTTCTTAAGTTCAACATGATTGGGGGTTCAAGCTATCATTGGTTTGGAGCTTTGGATATGAAGATACAGTTGTTGGATTCTACCTCTCTCTTGAAGACTATATTGAAGTTATCTTTCGTTTGGAGCTCTGTCGATGGTCGTCAAGCTAGACTATCACATTTGCTGTTGTGTTTCGTTTGTTTTGTTGTTCCGCTATGGTGTTGTATTTTATATTGGCTCTGATATTGTTGGGCATCTGTTGTATCATATTGTATCAGATATTGTATCCATTGTTGTATATCAATGATATATTCATTTATGTTTTCCGCTGTGTTGTTATTACTTAATGTGTTATAAGCTCCGACGATACGGTTTTCGAGCGTCGAATTCTGGGTCGTCACTAGTGGTATCAAAGCTAAAGGTTGAATAAGAACTTTAGTTTCGGAGTATAACATATTAGGTGACTCATTAGAGATAGGGTGAAGTATACCCTAGAATGAGTATATTCCCTAAGATATCTGGTCTGTATGCCTCAGTCAATTCTCTTACTATTTACTGATAGTGAGAATGAGTGCAAGAAGAGGATGAGGTAGGGGACAAGGGAGGACCACTACAAATGGTCGATACTCTGCAACAACAGTAATGGTTGGGAACAACTTTTTCTATCAACCTCTTTTGATCATCATCCAATATCGATTCTTTGATAGTTTCTGGCAGCTCGAAGAAGAAGCTTTGGTGTGGTGGTGGCCCTGCGAATCTTTGTTTACGTTGTAGAAAAATTCCTATTTCGTATTCTCATCATCAGTTTTCTTTTCGTTCTTGACTTTAATATATTTGAAATTTTAATTGGAATGAATTGATTAACAAAATATGAAGCTAAATTAGATTGTATCAATAAATCGATTTTGGTTAAAACCAAAATTGGGAATTTTGTTGTGATTTCTTGTGAGGATCCAAGTCCGAAGAGGGACAAGTTAATGTATACTTTTGGGTATTCCGACCTGAGGTAGGAATTCATATTGTTCAAGAATTTCCTTTGTTCCGAATCGAGCACCATGCAATCGATTCTTTTCTATGATGGATCTAGCCCAAGGATTCCATCAGTTGAGAATTGCGAAAAAAAAATTGTATCCAATTGTCTGTTTTATTGGGTCTCAATACATTCTACGAATGGTTAGTTATCCCTTCAGACTAACAAATGTCCCTATATATTTCGTAGATCAGATGACCCGAATATTTCGTGAAGTGTTGAATGAGTTTGTTCTCGTATTTATTGATATTTTGATTTGGTAAGCCAAATGTAGAATAGATATTCAGTTTGATCTGGTAAAAACATTCTCCATCTATTCTTTGTTGTCTCCCTATCTAGCAAATTTCGAGGACGAAATTTTCTTAAGGGGGGAATTTGTAACGATCCTGTTTTTAAGTCAAATTTAAATTAGCAATTAATATAAATTTTGGATTTAATTGTGAATTAATTTGAAAATTTGGAAATAAATATATTTTGTATATATAACAAATCTATCTCATAATGCTTAACTAATAAAAACATAAAACATGTTTCATAAATTAAAATAAAGTAGGTATTTAAAACATAATTATAAATTAATTTAAAATAAGGACTTAAACATAAATTTAATTATTGTTAACAAGTGTAGGGAAATTAATTGATGCAATTACAAGTGTAGCTTAATATAGACAAGTGGCAAAGATCATTTTCTTTTATTGAATAATATACAAATAAGAATTTAGCTTCATAGTTCAGTTCAAAACTTTCTTCATCTTTCTCTAAAATTCTCAAACCTGAAATCAAAACTAAATCAAGTTTCAACCAGAAAGCAAACTAAAGTTATAAATTCAAATCAAAGATCATCTCAGCATAGTTTTCAACTACAAGTGAATCAGGGTTCCAATTTGAAGCTAAGTAATTCAGATCTAATTTCAACTCAGATCAAAATTGCAGATTCAACAAATCAAAACCAAAGACCAAATTCATTTTCCAATTTTAAAACATTTCCAGGCCTTTGTCTTCACCCAAGTAAGCAAACTAACCTTGAATCTGATATACATCTTGATGAATGTTTGAAGTTTGGTTGTGGTAAATGTTGTATGAATGAAAGAAAATTGTTTGTATGTATATATCCATAGTCAGATAGGCTGTGCATGTTTGAATATACCTCTCTGTTTATATTTACAGGCCAGAAATCCATCAAATAAATTCATATCTTTTTATTTTAACCAATTCAAGTTAAGATTTCTGGAAAGAAGATGTTTATAATAATGTAAAGTAACTTTTGAAAATAATTTCAGGTGAAAAATATTAAGTGAATATTGTGAAAATATTGATTTACACTTAAATCATTATAAATCAGCAAAATCAAGCATTTCAATTTTACAATCTGATTATATAATCGTGTTCGTATTACAAAATGATGATTTTAGGTGAAGGTCTCATGATTTTTAAGCTTATAATGGTTGAGAATTTTTAAGTTGAACAGAAAAGGCATATTTGTCAATATCTGATGATTGACGAAGTTATGGTCGATGTGATCAAGGTGGAGGGTGGCTTGTGTGTTGTAGTTCGATGGAAAAATGCTTGTAAATTTTTCCGATCATCGAGGGTGATGGGCGAGATCATTTTAGGGTTTAAACTATGTGTTTTGTCGAACTGGTTCTCGGGGAAACTGTGTCGTCGTCGAGGCAATTCATGTGATCGGACCGAGGGGGATGGGAACGTGGCGTTGTGGCAAAGCGATGTACGAGGTGGCGATGATTCAGATGGCCGGAGGTGTCGTGGTGTGATGTTTTTTCAATGGTAGGGTTTGGGTTCGAATGCTTGAACGGCTCGTTTTCGATCCTTTGGCGAACTCATGGAACTGGGAAGTCAGGATCATCGACGAGGTCTTCGTCGACATGTGGATGGTCGTAGAATGGATCGGAGTCGATCGGTTAGATAGTGCACGTGCACGTGTGATAATGTATATCAGGTGTCGTTTGTAAGTTTGGAGAAGACGAGGAGTACTCGGGTTCAAGCTCGAGAAAATGTAAGTTCGAATCAAAGCAAAAGAAATTATGGGTAACTCGAAGTAAGGCTCGGGTATTTTGGGATTTAACTTGAAGTTATCTCAGGTTTAATATTGTTGCAGTTTTAAAATTTTAAATTAAACAAGTTTTGAAAGTTAAACGATTTCTTACTTAATTCTTTTATATGATGAATGTCTAATTAAGTTGGAATGTATTAAAAGGTTAAAAAAATTATTTTGAGTTTAAAGTGTTTTTAATATATAACCTTTGTTTTTGAAAATTTTATTTTTAAATAAACTTAATATTGTGATTAAGTTATGATTAAAGGTTGATTAATGAAAGTGATTAAAGAATAATTAATTAAAGGATAATTAATTAATGTGATTAATTAATTTAGGAAATTAATTTAAGGGTAATTAATTAAAGGTTAATTAATTAAAGGTTAATTAATTAATGAAATTGATTATGGTTAATCACTTGTCTTAATTAATTAAGGATAATTAACTAAATGTAATTAATTAAGGGTAATTAATTAAAGGATAATTAATTAATTAAAGGTTAATTACTTTATGATTAAAAGATAATTACTTTTATTAGTGGTTAATTAATTATGTAATAAACTTAAGGTTAATTGATTGATGTAATTAATTAAGGGATAATTAATTAATTGAGGATAATTAATTAAGACGGATGATTAAAGTTGATTAATTAATTTCATTAATTAATAATGGTTTTGTAATTAATATTAAGTTAAGCGGGATTGAGTAATTAATTCATAAGTAATTAATTTGGAAATTAAATTGAATTGATTAGAGATTAAACAACTAATTAATCTAGCTTAGAGATGATTGTTGTATTGAATGCTTGAATTGTTGAATATCTCTGATATGTGATTATGATACTTTGTGATATGAATTGCTTTGTTCTGTGCTGTGACATCTGTGATATATTGCTATGTGATTGTGAACTTCTGAATTGAAATAAAATTGTTGGCCTTTAAAACGACATTTGAATTTCGATGCGACCGGGGGTCGGATTCCAAATGGTTATCCGAAAACCACATCGAATCTTAATGGTGGATCTTTTGTTTAAAAGATTACAAATGAAAATTTGTTGTGACTCATGTATCCACGTGTTTTTGAATCGGTTAAGCCGGGAGAGGACATTAAGTCATAAAACCCATTCTGAATAGTGATACGACGAAATGGGATTGCATTTGAAGACGGTGGAGAAGACCGGGTATTTTCGAGAACGAAAGGATTACCTATCGATTGTCTCTGCACTGAGTCGCGCCGGTATAGAGATCTCCATATGTGATAGGGAGTCCAATCGGGATTGTGAATACTTGGATTTGCAAGGGCTTCTTTTGAAGTTTCGTCGGTTCTGTTCGAACCCGGAACAAACCTGTATGGTTGTATGTAAGACATTACACTTTGAGATATAAAGCTGATTTCTATCAAATACATTTCTGTTTGGTGGCGGAGAATTTATTCTCTTAGCTTAACATCCTTCTTTGAGACGTACGAGCTCAGAGGTTATGTAGTTGATGGTTATTAGTGATACTCCCACCTTGGTAGTGTGGCATGCTGAGTGCTGATCATTGGATTATCGAAGCATGGCTTTTGTGAAAAGCGTAGCTTTGTGGACGAGACTTCATCGAACCTCACACCCCGGAAATGGTTGAAACAGGAAGGATGCGGCAAGGTTGTTTGGGGGTAGCGCCCTCAGGGTATGTACATTCCCTTCTGGATAAAAAATTGGTATTCTGGTATGGAGCCCAAATATTTCTCTTATGTGGTTGTTGGTGATAGAGGTACCTCGATAAAGGTTGGTTACGACCGGGGATGGCATACTCGTGTGTGGAGTTATCTAGTTATAGCTTCATTGCACTAGAAGCGTAAGGTAACTCGGCCTTATGTTGGCAGAAAGCTGGTTAAGTTCTCGGGGCGTCCCTCCAGAGGCGTACCCATTCGGAAAGGAAGTTCCTTAGCCTGACCATTTGTTGGAAATCCAAACAAAACAATATGAGCTCTGTACGGTTTTAGTTGTATAACCTGCCATTTACTTATGGTGGTGACCCGCCGTTTAAGTGATAGCTATAGTAGGCATACTACGAAATGTGTATGCTGGCTAAGATTAATATTATAATTTCGGAATGTTTTCTACACTATGCACTAATAATAATATCAAAAGGATTTTCGCGTATCAAGCATGTTTGACTACTATAAGGAGAAATCTCCTCCAAGTGTGCGATTGCATTGTGTGTGTGCGGGGAGGCCTTATGGTAGTTTCATTTTCCAAAAATCATAAGTGGATTTCTTTTTATTGCTTTTGTTCAATCAAAATGTTTTTGTTTGCTCACACTAGTCCCACGACTGACCTGGAGTTTATTGTTCCCTTTCTAAACTCTGGGTGCCCATAATTTTTCACACGGGCAGTCTAGAGTCAGGTTATCAGCTAGTTCTGATAGTCTTTGGATCTAGAAGTCTTTGGATTTGGAAGTGCACCGAGTTTGCTTAAGTTCAGCATGATTGGGGGTTCGAGCTATCTTTCGTTTGGAGCTTTGGATATGAAGATACAGTTGTTGGATTCTATCTCTCTCTTGAAGACTATATTAAAGTTGTCTTTCTTTTGGAGCTCTGTCGATGGTCGTCAAGCTAGAATATCACATTTTCTGTTGTGTTCCGTTTGTTGTGTTGTTCTGCTGTGGTGTTGTATTTTATATTGGATCTGATATTGTTGGGCATCTGTTATATCATATTGTATCGGATATTGTATCCATTGTTGTATATCAATGATATATTCATTCTGTTTTCCGCTGTGTTGTTACTACTTAATGTGTTATAAGCTCCGACGATACGGTTTTCGAGCGTCGAATTCCGGGTCGTCACAAGTAAAGTGTAGGAAGAGTAAATAACACATAGAATTTATAATGGTTTGACAATCTTGGCCTATGTTCACTTTATATCATTATTATGATTTCTCAAGTTTACAATTGCTACAATGTTTACTAGATCTCTCTAGATTGGTAACAATAATTGTATCTTACTAGATCCGTAATTGGAAAACCACGATGCCATAGATCTTGAGGAAGAGCGCTATAGAAATTCGGTTTAGCAAATTTGATTCGTTGGTTTCCAGTCCTCCAAACTTGTCCACCATTACTATTCATCAATAAAGTATTTATAAGTATGAAGTTCCTACAGAGTAGGCACTTTCCATTTATAACAAAGTTGCTTCAGTAGAATTTGGTTCGATAGAAATTCGATTCGGTAGAGATTCGATTCGGTAGAGATTCGGTTCGTAGAGACTTGGTTCGGCAAGTAGGCTACCGGACCATTTTCCCTATTCAACACTTACTCCCTATCAATCGTTTCTACTATTCCTATTCAGGTTGATATTTTTTGTTCCATAACTTCTTCGTTTTAAGTTCGAATTAGGTGAACCTTGGACCAATAGCTTTGTATCATCGAGTATAACATTCTATTGTTTTTGGTTGTTCCATTTGGTGAAGTGGATAGTAAATCTACAAGATAGTACCCAAATTGGTTAGGTGAAGGACTATTTTAAAGACAACTATATCTTTCAATCTATAGATTGAGACATGGTTTCAACCAAGTTGAATCTCCTAAACTCACACATAAATTCCTACTAGTTTATGTCTATTACAAGACTGTGCCAAATTTGCCCCCAACGCTTTACCCTAGAAAGTATGCTCTGTGGATATGACCATTCATCTAGTTAAGTTCTTCTAACCTGTACGAGATGGTTTCAATCCATCGTTTCTCCTGAACTCATACATACATTCAATCTACAGTTTGTGACTAGTACACAGTCAAGGTAGAATTCTATGATGATCAATTATGACCATTCATCTAGTCTATATATCAAGAGAGTTATCCAACTTGAAGGGTCAAGAATGTCCGTTCTTTCCCAATCATAAGTATGTTCATCCACTTACATCGGTGTCACATATTCTAGTGGTAAGGTGTTATTATGACCTCGAGTATTTCTATCAAATATCAATTAGAAGTTTTTCTTAAAAGTAAGTCATACCTTTGCGTTGCAATCCTTATAATCCATGAAGATACTCAGTCTCTAGAGTGCCATGTCATACTTGATATTTAGATGGAAGTTGACCCTTTCTCTTGGGTTTTTTGCAGAAATTATGCTCCATTACCTCTGGTGGAGCCAGACCTTATCTTTAAGACTGGTCATAATTACACTCCACCATCTCTGTGGAGTGAGCCTGGTCTCTGAGGATGAAAACCGGACAATTCACTGCCTCCGATGAAGTTATACCTTATCTCTAAGGTTAAGCAACAATAAATTCCATTGTATCTAGTGGAGTTGAACTCTATTTCTTGGGATAGGAAGCTTATACTTCACTATCTTTGGCAGAGTTGGGCTAGTTTATACTATGTTATCTCTGGCAAAGTAAATTGAGTTTATACTCTGCTTTCTCTAGTAGAGTTGTTTGAGTTTATGCTCTACTATCTTTAGTAGAGTTGTTTGAGTTCATAGTCCACTACATCTTGTAGAGTAATAGAATAATAAGTAAGCTATTCCAAGCAATTAGTGGTGAAAATATTTCATTATTTCTAGGTTAGAAAACATTCAAAAATCTAGCCATTCACTCATCGGTAAAAGGGACTTTCGTCATTAAGACTGAGAGGCATTTGATGAACCCATCCAGTCATTCATCACATGGAAATGACTTATGGCTATTTAGTTCTTTACAATTCATATGCACATCTATTTCTGAATGCTTAGTAAGAGATGGATATGCTCTGACATCTGTGAGGGGTCCAACACTATGGACCCAAGCATGGTTTATACTATTCCATTTTACGAACTCGGTTCCATCGAGGCCAACAGATGGGAGATCATGGCACTCTCGCTAGAGTTACTTACAAATGGCTAAGTCAAAAATACAGTTTATAGATTAATTCCGTAATATTATACTACTATGGAAAAGTTAGTCCTATTGGTTCATATCAAAAATTATTCAATTGGTTCATAAAATAGTCACAATACACATATTTATTGGACTAGAAAATCAAGTTCATAACTAAGAAATTCAAAAAAGTTCATAAAGAAAGTACAGAAATTGAATCAAGTCTATTGGTTCGGATCTAAATGCACCTTAAGTTTAATCCCGGAGCTTTCATGTGATATCTATCTCTTGACGTCTTACATGTGTTGGCATACCATGTTACACTCCAAAAAGTTATTTTAACAGCAAATATATCAACGGAGAAAGGTCTAAAAATCATCCCTTAGTGTCTTCAATGGATGACCATGTTGCGATTGTTACCTATTTGAAGCTTGACCACTATTCAATGGGCTCTTAACATAATGCAACAACCTCTTCTCTCATATGTGTTTCTCAACGGTGTCTCTGCGATGTCAGCATTCATTGGTTTCATGCTATAAATATCATGGTAGATGCAATATTTTCTAGTTCCCATCTTTGCCATTGTCGACATTTTGGTCAATGGTTCACCATAATCCACAATTTTCTTAGTTATAAGATAGATTCATTTTCGAGTTTCTGTAAGCTCTAAATGGGAAAACTTGCTTTTTCCTCTTTTGAGGCGTTTCTTTCCTCCAATTATGTTATCCATCTTTCTCTTTCCCTTATCTTGAAGTTTTTCATCTCTAACTTGGTTGACATTTATTTGTCAAGCCTCAATATCAGTATCCTTCAAGCACATGTACTTATTAGCCTGATAATAGAAGTCCTCCAAGATGGTGGTTGGGTTCTTCTTAAGTTCCCTATTAAATTTCATCTTCTCGTTGATTCCTAAAACAAAAGGAACATGGACAATCTGTTCGTCTGGTTGACATATAATGGAATATATAGCGATGAGCTATGTAAGATAGCTTTATAGGGATTCTCTATCCTTTTGCTTTATATCTACCAAGAACCTCTTTTTTTGGGCTAAACAGCTTAAACTCTAAACTGATTCATGAACTTTTCCTTCAACACGGCCTTAGTGCTAATGGATACGTGCTCCAAATGACTAAACCACATAGTCGCTAGGTCTAACAAGAATAAAGGTAAGTAATGACACATTACTCTCCTTATAGCTTCATCTGCTTCCATATGCTGAATGTAGCACCTCAAATGCATTTGTAGGATCGTTTTTTCTAGCTCAACATTCCATAACCAACATCTTAAACCATGGGGGTTTGATTGCATATAAGATGTTTGAAGTGAATGAGCTCTGTTTCATCTCATCAACATCCGGTCTTCGGTTCTTCTCGTCTAACGCTCGATGTGTTAACTTAAAGAATCACTTCTCCACTAATAGAGTGCTTCCTTGGGTTGCTTGGTGGGCCACAACGTACCCCATGTGCAATAGATCAACCAGTTATGGACCGGTCAGTTCAACAACAAGCAATCCCATTTGGGAGCCAAACATGTAATGCCAATATCAATATTGACTTCCAACGGGACATATTATATTAGATTGGTGGGGGATCCATTGCTTGGATCACTGCCGATCTATTTGGAATTAAAATGTACTAGTTTGAGCTTTGTTTGATTCGACTGTGTAGAATTCTGTATCTTCATAGTTGCTTCTTACCATGATCGTTCTCTTGTATCCATTCCTAATTGATTTCCAATAAAGTTCTTGCTTCGATCTCTCTAGGTGTTGGTGTTTCTTGCTCCATGCATCTAAGGAATGCATCCATCATCTCCTAATGCTTAGCTAAAAAAGAAGTTTCCATAATTTCCATCATAGTCTGTACCTCTTCCTTGGTGAAGTAGTCGACTAGTTGAAACGGACCAAACATTGCTTCCTAATTGCATCCATGAGCAAACTGCTCTCCATAAAATAGCGTCATCTTCGATCCTTGCTTTCTAATTGGTGGCTACATGTTCTGAATTGAGTTATCAATGAAAGCACCAATATTTTTGCAGCAAAAATGATCAACACCCTTTAAATAGAGAGTTAGTAAATCCTAGGATCATGATTGTGATCCTGATGACGGTTTCTA
Source organism: Allium fistulosum (assembly GCA_030737815.1). Classification (NCBI taxonomy): domain Eukaryota; kingdom Viridiplantae; phylum Streptophyta; class Magnoliopsida; order Asparagales; family Amaryllidaceae; genus Allium; species Allium fistulosum. The sequence continues at coordinate 720,938,423 of CM060908.1, forward strand.
GAAGGTGGGATCTATAGTCATCAAATTTGTTAAGTTTTTACTCTAATTAGGATCATAAATCATAGATAGATATAGTAGAAACAAAGAAGTAAAGCGTAGAAAAATTAAGCAACACACATAAATTTCATAGTAGTTTGTTAATCTCTGGCCTACGTCCATTTTATATCTTTATTATGATTTCTTCGATTTACAATTGCTACAATGCTTACTAGTATCTCTGGACAGGATATAATATTGTAGGTTACTAGATCTGTGATTGACAAAGCTCTGATGTTGTATATCTTAAGAAGTGCTCCTAAAATTCGACTCTGTAATTCGGCTTTGTAATTCGGTTAGGCAGTAATTCGATTCGACTAGTTCAGTTTGTAGTTTATAGTGCTCCAACTTGCATGCTATTACTATTCATTCATGGAGTATTTATAAGTATGAGGTTACTACAAAGTAGGTACTTGTACGTATGACCAAGTTGGTTCGGTAGAAATTTAATTTGATAGATATTTGGTTCGATAAGCACACTACCCTACAATTTTCCCTATTTAGCACTTACTCCCTACCATATTGTTTTTGATGTTCCTTTCTAGACCAACCTTCTTTATGCTATAATTTCTTCCTTTTAAGCCGGAATAGGTTGAAATTTTGACCAATAGCTTTGTATGGTCTAAGTAGAACACTCCAATGCCTTTGGAGGTTCCATTTGGGTGAAGTAGATAGTACCTCTCCAAGGTGGGGCATAAATTGGTTAGGTGAAGGACCATTTTTTAGATGACCACTCCTTTGAATTTGTAGCTTGGATTGAGACGCAGTCTCTACTAAATTGCATTTCTTGACCTCAAGCATGCTTTCCTACTGGTTTGGGTCTATTTTGAGGTTGTGCCAAATTTCCCTTGATAGTGTGGAAACAACATGTCATAATAATATAATAATTGAATTAATATTCGGTTTAACCCAATACAAAAAAACTCAAGCATGCCAACATCCATGAACAATGTAATAATCCAATATTGAGAAGCAACTAAATGAAATGAAGGATAAAGTTACAGACGATTAAATGATTTTTTAATAATAAAACATGAATATTGAGATTATGAAGATTTGGAAATATGGAATTTATATAGATTTAATGATAAAGTATTTTATGAAGTCGAGAATTTTGATGAAATTTTTTTTGTTGGTTCGATTTTCTAAAAGTATGATTTAATTGGTGTATTTATTTATATGGGTAACATTATTTGTAAAATGATTATAAATGAATTATTTTAGTATTAAATATTTTTGAAGTAATGAATTAATAAAATAACAATTTTTGTAATTTAAATTAAAATTGATGTTTCAAAGTACAAATGATTACTAAAGAGAATAAAAATGATTTAATAATTTTATAAAGTTAAACAATGATTAATAAAAGTGATTTGAAAATTTATTATAATAAATAATGAATTTTTTTGTTTAAAAGTTGAATTGGGAATTTATATATAATGGGCTCAATAGTGTAAATTTGAGATAACTATTTAATCGCATAGAAATATTGTAAAATATAATAAGAGTAATTTTATCTCCATCCACCATTTTATTTAGTTAATCCACTCTAATTATAAGCATTATTTGAATTTTGTAAGTTATTTAGTTTATCCTCGATATTTATTTAACTCCTACATGTAAAAGTATACTAGTTTCAGCCATCGTTAAGAATTATCCAACCTTGAACTTGAAGCAATTAACCAACGATGAGAAGAATTTCAGTGCACAATAAATATTCAGAATAAAGAGAATGTGCATAATCAATATCCAGAATAAAGAAAACCAAAAAAATCTCTTCGCATCATTCTGCTCTACAAAAACTTTGAAAAATTACTACTATAAATTCAAATAGGTGAGGTACAATTGTCATGTTAAAAGTAAGAGAGTTGATTGCATATTAATAATTAAATTATAATGTGTATCGAATTATTTGTATGGAAATTCATTTTTTAAGGTTTGGAAGAGAAGAAACAAAGAAGAAATCAAATTTGTTAGTTAATCCACATGTGGATAAACTAAAGAAAAATTAGTGGATTAACTCAATAAAGTCAAAATGTGGATTACTTAATTAATCTTGTGGATATAGATAAAATTACCCATATAATAATTATGAAAATATACAATGTTATGTAAACATCATTAAAGGAGTGATTTTTTTAATTAGGATTTGGAGTTATTTTAATTTGGTAAAGCAAATTATTTCATAAAAAAAGAAAGGAAGTTTAGTATATTTGCAACTTATTTCTTTTTTGAGCCCATTGGGCCCAAAACTCACACTTACGATATTTTCCCATTCTCTGTTTCTCTTTAGAAGCCTAGAACCTTCCCATTAGCATACAAACTTCCTTCATACACTTTGCATTATCTTGAAGCTCATTCTTTCAACTTCGCAAAAATGATTAAAACCCTACCTCCCTCTTTAATAGTTCTTATTAATAAAATAAATTACTAGAAATTATGAAATTCAAAACAAGATTCTCTACATGGTTCTATACCCCAAAGAATCTTCAAATTCAAGTTTTGAGAAAGTTTTGGTTTGGTGAAAATCAAAGATAAAATGAAAATTAGGTCTTGGTGAAGCTATGAAGAACAGTGGGAAATTGGTGCTTCTCTTAGCTAAGGTGAGTGCTTTCTACTCGTGAATATATATCTGAAATGTTTGATTGTGTGCTTGGTTGAACTGTTTAAAGTTGTTTGCTTGCCTATTATGGATGGACCCATTTACTATGTTCTTGTTGATTGCATTCGGGAGTGATAGTGATTGTAATATAGTTGCTAGAATGTTGTTTAGTCGATGGAGTTGAAGTATGGTTCGGGTAAAGGAATGAATGGTACCCGGAGTCAACAAAATTTTCGCATGGCCTCTAAAAATCGATGCTCCAAGCCGCGGCAAAGGTGGATTGGTCAAGGTGACTGGTGCACCAGTATGAAGGTCTAGACGTGATTCATGTGCGTGTTTTGTTTAAAATAAAGTAGTATTTCTATTTTAAATTATTTCATTTATAAACTTATATAAAATGTGGTTTTGAAAGAGTGAAATTGACGCATTGCAAATATGAAATTATATTTGTGAAATTTTTTATTTTCAGCAAATAATAATTAGTGAATTAATTGTGTATTAAAATTATTAGAAACTATTTTAGGCTTTAATTAAGAGTGTTACTACCTACACACACCTAATTAACACTCTATATCCATTTATCCTCCACCCAACCAAACACTCCACATACCCACCTAGACCCATCCAATTTATTTTTATTTATTTTCTCCACTCATGCATCAATTTATTTCCTCTTCCAAAAAAATCGTAAATAGATGCCAAACCCACTTTCTTCTATAATCACATCTTTTATTTTAATACCTTTAAAAATCTTCTATGCATTTGTTCCATTCATCTCCAAAATTATTACTATAAACTATTGAATTGGAGTAGCTAATATCATCTACAATCTGCGTATTAAATAAGAAGAATGGAATAATATCATGTAAGTCCTAAAAAAATTCAAAAATAAGGTAGATTCATCAACCTATAAATTAAAAAATAAAGACAAAAAAAGAAAAAATTTCTGAACAATTATGTAAACCACCACGGCTATCAAAATTTACGGGCTTGCAAATCTGGTTAAACCTAAAATTGAGTTTTCTAAACAAAAATTAACTTTAAGGTTTACCAGTTGTATGAACTAAAAATTAAATTGAAATTAACTACTATCTTAAGCCAAAATAGCAGCAAGTAATATAATAAATCTAACCTTCAAATTAATGAGGTTACAACAAGTATAAATTCCATTCATAGTATGATAGGAACAAAACCCCTGCTTTTAATTGAAGGAATTTCTCAAAAACTTAAAAAAAGGTCTTTCTTGTATTATTAATTTGGATATGCTCTATCATTAATTGAAGATATGAGAGGCTATTATTAATTTTGATAATTATGGTTTAATTAATTTTATAATCTTTTGTCAGCAATGCCAAACCGTTACGTTATTTTTCACTCTATTTAGCATAAATGGGCGAAGTGGGTTTTTGTAGTGTTTTACGGAATTAATTTTAATACCTCTTTAGGTGGCATTAGGGATAGTTTAGGCATGTGTCGATAGTACCACCCTTAATTAATTTTTAAAAATCCTATTTAATTCTAGAAAATTATGAAATGATTCCAAAATATTATTAGTTGATTTTTAAAAGAATTTCCTATTATTTTTGAGTAAAATGAAGAGATTCAAAAATGTTTTCTATGGTTTGAAATAAACAAGAATTAATTTTAAAACTCGTAAATTTATTTAAAATTGTATTAATGTGGCGACCCACATTTCGGAAGGTTTAAATTGATAATAATCCACACATGTCCAACTCAAAAAATTCGAAACATAGATAATCAATGGGGTTAATTAAGAAAAATAAGAAAAGAAGAAGAAACAAACAAAGAATCTCGCAGCGGAATGACAAAATATAATAATCAAATAAACAGTTCGTGAAGCTGTTTATATTATACATTTGATTATGATTTATACAACATTTATCAAAGTTATATATACATTAGGGATAAATAAATAATGCAGCAGAACAATATGATGTAGGGAATAACAATAGTAATAATATACCAAATCTTCGTCTTTGTCCTCCATAATAAATCTTCAATAAGCTGAAAAAAACTCAGGACAAACCCAAGCGTAATGAAAAGATAAAACACTCGAGTCAGGACTAAAATATCCTTACGTGAGTCAAATCAATATCGCATAACATGAGCGTAATAGCGTCAGAGATGTTTACGGGATTTTACATCTCCTATCTAGTGTATAATGTGCGTGCAATAAATCAAGAGATGTTACAGGATTTTCCATCTCCTAAGGATCCGTCAAAATATTTATATATAATAAAATACGCTACATATACAATGTCTAATTAGTAAAATAAATATTTATCTTAGCGTTAAGGCTATACATTGATCCCCCTTAACGCGTTTTTAAGCACTGTCGTACAATTTTCATATAAAACACTAGTAAACCGTCGGTGGATAGGGATGCGCCGTGGTACGACAACACTAAACCAAAATCATAGGGGTCTCATATAGGGATACTACCAGTTTACCCTTCTACCAGCTTACCCTTCCCGGCTGGTGGTAACGCATCATAGCCATGATCGCCCACCGCGTCCAACACTCCCAAAATCTGAGGGTGCGCACCAATCAATCACAATGTAAATGATGGTAATACGAAGAAGTGTGTCCGCTGGGGTAGCTAACCCACTTGGCTGGTACGACTCCTGTTTTAGTCATTTCAAATTGGCACAAGTGCCAGGCAAATCCATCATCGTTCTCTTTCTTCAAATCCAGCAAACGTGCGCCAAATCCAACCACTTCATTCTGGAGTCTCCTCCACGTACACAGTTGTTAAAGTGGTTCCGGTATCGACAGAGAGTATGCCCATATCCGGCCATGGTCTCTTTGACAACCAAACATCGTTTTACACACCGGTTGGTACTTTTACATTTCAAAAACAGTTCATACTTGATATCAAAATATCAAATTCACTTCAAAATCAAATCTATTTCAAAATCATCATATTTACTCAAAATATACCATGTCACTTCAAAAATCATTTTCGCCTCAATATTTCGATTTTTCTTCCAAAATCGCTTCGAATTTCAATTTAGGTTATAACTTCATTTTAACCCAATTCGCACTTAAATCCAAGATTTAATTATAAACATTTCACCCTTTAACCATTTTGAATTTTTTAAAAATAGTTTAAAAATAGTTAAAATAGTTGAAAATAGTTTAAATAGTTCAATTTAAAATAGTTTAAGTATTAAAATGGTTTATATAGCAAAATCGTTTGGAAAATCCAAAATAATTCGAATATTTAAAAGATAGATTTAAATAGTTTATATCAAAATATTTTATATGAAAATAGTTTCAAAGTCAAACAGATTCAATTTTCAAATATTCCAACTCGAACCACTTTAAAATTTCCATTTCGATTTTTATCAATTTCAAGTTCGATTTTCGAAACATCGATTCAAAACACTTAAATCAAATTTACTTTCAATACCCAATTTGAAATCCAAATCCTCAAATATAATTCAATTCCAAGCTCAATTTCGAAATAGTTAGATTTCCATATATTCGATTTTTCATTTTCTTTAAATCAAATCATTTGAATAAATTTCAAATCAAAAATTTGAAAATCATTTAATTTAACCAATTCAGTGTTGGTATATAATTTTCTATCTTATGGCCAAGTGATTAGTTATTTCAATTTAATTTCAGGGATGGATATATATCATTTTAACCCAAATCACAATGTCATAGGTATATATCATTTCAACTTATATCTTAATTTATTCGAAATAATTCGATTTACAAAACATCAATCAATAGCATCCATCACAATCAACATCCAAATAAGCCAATAATTCACAACAATTCCATAGTTATCAATATCAAGTATTTTACTGGCAATTAAATTCCAATTTCAAATTTAACTGTCAATTTTAATTTTTAACAGTTAGTTCGAATGATAATTAAATTTATCAAACAACGATCAATAAATTTATATCACTTCATAATTTCGAATTTTAACTAGCATAAAAAATATTTTAGTACGTTGTGAGCGTTGTAAAACACTCACCTTGAGTTTTAAATTTTAAATCATATCGAACGACGTTCGAATTAACCTAAAATTTTAGTTAGCTCCAATCGACTCCACATCAATCCCTTAAGGTAGTACTCGTCGCCACGATTTCATCGTCGTTTGTTTCGTCCAATTCTGACAACGTATGAAAAAGATATACACGTTTAAAGATTTGAATAATTTATAATATAATTCATTTACATTTTATTTTATTTTTAAACCAAGCAAAATATCCATGCCGTTAATTTCATACGAGAGCAGATCTGGCCACCCAAAACTTCTTCCTTCTCCTCGTGTATTCCAGGCTAGACGTGTTCGAACCCATCGCCGTTCGATACTTCCACTACCGCGCCTCCCTACGAACCCCTATTTTGTTGGAATCGGGGAGAGCAGTTTGAACAAGTTCGACCATTTGATTTTGTTGGAGGTGCGGCTGTGAATTTTAGGGTTAGGGTTTACTATGCAAGCGTATATATATACGTGTAAACCTATTATTTTAATATTATTTTCACTATTCATGTAATTTTTCGAACGAACTCCAACCGAAGCATGCCGCCTGGCGTTTATAATGTTTTACCACTATTCCGAACGCAATGGAACAAGTTTTGAGTTCTAATTCGATCGTGTAGAGAAGATAACTTTATGAATCGTATTAAAATATTAAATTTTCAATATTCAAATCAACGCGTTTCTATCCCGTACGACCAAACGATAATTCCAAATGCTACGAAATTCGAGATTCGATAATAATACACTATTATGGATCTAATGGAACAGGTTTCGTCGAAATCCGAGACTTTGCCCCGGAAGGCTATTTTTTTACTCGCCAATTGAAATATAAAATTTTCAAATTTTCAATTAATCACTTAAATTAAATTTTTAAGTGTTGACAATCTTCCTTCATATTTAAATAACATCTAAATCAACTTTAAAAATCATTTTCATTCATTTTAAATTCAGGATTCAATTATTTGAAAATTCCAATATTAAATTCAACCAATTTAATTATCTAATAAATCACTAAAATTGAAATATAAGTCATTGAACTTATAAAATTTTCTTTTAAAACAAATTTAAATAATATACTTCAATATTTTATTACTTAATCCCAACTATTGGTTATAAAGCATTCAATATATAGAATTTCATTCCATTACTCATTATCGTTATAATCTCCGAAATTAGTTATTCCAAAATTCTATTCAAGTTCATATTCAATAACTTACATTCTAAATCATTAAATTTTTATTTTTGACCATTTTTATTCAATAATTACATCAAATTCCATAATTTAAAATAGTTAAAAAAATACGGATCGTTACATTCTCCCCCACTCAAAACTTTTCATCCTCGAAAAGGCTACGTAGAGAATTTAACATTTGATATATTATTTCTTTCAACTTATAAAATATTAAATCTCATTTACAAAACTATTACTACGTTTCTACTACACTACTTCGATCGGCTCACAGAATTTACAATTTAGTTATCAAAACAAGCTATAAATTTTTTTAAAAACTTCAAAATATTTCTAACACCCGGATTTACGGAAAATTTCGGCAGAGTCTCCTTTGCATGGCTAGATCGGAAAAAATTTCCAACACAATATATAACACAAATAGATATCAAATAAACCAAATATACATCTCATCTCAATGATGAGGCATCCCGTAGGGAAAAATATAAAAGCGCGGTATGTAATCCGAGATGTGTACCTTATTATTATTGATACGAGCGACTTCGCTCGTATTAAGTAAGCAAAAGCATATAAAAGCTACGTATATGTCCACACGGTCTTCGTATGCACCTATCTCTACTCAATTTAGAATATTAGTCATTTATATAAGATATAGAACTTGTATGAGTTAAATAGAAGCATATAACATGAATTTTAAACCAAACCATAACATAAGCATTAATATAAGACAAACAACAATTATATACAATAAAACAGTTATAACGACGATTTATAACAAAAGAAACCATTCAATTATTAGTATTCATCCAATTATTCACAACGATATGGATGTACATTATCCAATGCCAATATTTAATTTATACACTTCTGTGACGCCCCACCTCTATACTCACAATAACAAAGAGTATTAAAAGAAATACTGTCTGTTATTATGAAGAATAAGGCTGGGTAGGAGCGGCCATCCGTAGTTGGCCTTACACTAGTATTGGGTACCTCGACAGGAGTGGTATATTTTTTAAATTTTTCATCTCTTATTCATTCACTCCCATCGACATATCCAATTCCAGTATAAAACGAACTACGATGGTTCATAATGGTTTAGGACAATATATATAAAAACAACACAGATACACAAAGAATGCGGAACACAGATAAAACAAAAGTCTCATATATATATAACTGATGTCAGTTACAATACAGTTGATACAATACATATGACACAACTACAATTGTCGACTCTGGAAGTTATATATACACGTACATTATCAACTAATATACATGAATACATATCAACCTATACTATGACACGATTACTCCAAAAGATGTGAAAAGTCTTCATAGCTCAAACAGCAACTCAAAGCAGGAAATCTACAACCTGAAATAACTCGGGTCTGACCCAAGTATTACAGTCAAAAGAAAATAATACTCGGGTCAGTCTAATTCAAACTCAGTTATTAGTGAATAGCAGCAATAATAATCAGATAATCAAATAGACGACAATCACAGAAATCTCGTATATCCAACTCCTCGATAAAAGAATCGGATAACGGCAGATATAACACTAAACAATGTTAAACAACAAATCAGCAATCCAAATCATCGACAAAGATAAATAAAAAGAATTATCAATGAAGATAATTTAGAAAACAACAAAATTATTAATTCTGATTGGCTGCAGTACCCGCTAACGGGTACTACCTCGCCAATACAGCATACTAAATACGCAACAAATCCATGAATCCAGAACAAAAGAAATATCAATTAAAATCTGTCAATTCTGTGGGGCTGCAGTACACGCACGCGTGTACTGCCTCGCCACTACAAAACAACCCAAATAAATTTAGGACCTTGAGCAATGTAACAGCATGCACAAGTGAGACATGTGTAGCAGACACACATGAATACAGCTAGAATAAGCAGTGCTAACTAGATCAGAGACAACTGAATGAAATTGGGATGCAATCAGATACCAAAGTATATAAAACAATGGCGGCGCATAATGCAAGACCAAACTCAAAGGTGCAGCTACATGAAGATATAGTGAAGCTAATATGGCAACTTTGAATACCCAGATCAAATGCAAGCTCGACTAACAGACTGAATCAATGAAATGCACTCATGACCATTACATAAAACTCAAGACTGCGACATATAAAATGGATAGTCACAGTACATCTCAGAGACAGGTTCAAAAAGAACCAACAACAAATCTAGTACAAGTTAAGACAGTGGATTTAAATCCAATGCAACCAAGTTCGAATGCACTGCGACAAATATACCAGCTCAACCTACTATGAAGTGAAGGTAGCACACTCATAAGGACAGTGAAACAGGAATGTGCACCACAAAAAGGAAATGCACCAGTGAAATAACTTAGCAATGAACTAGTGCCAACTAGAACAAGTGACTCCAGACCCAATACCTTAATGAAAAAGAAACAAACTGAATCCAAATACAAAATCCAGTGTCAACAATATTTGGAGCGAATGCAGACAGTGGTCGAGGCAAAACCAGAATGCAGTTTCAAAATATCAATGACTGAGCCGAAGTCAAAGCTCATAACCAAACAAAACTCATAACCAAGTCAATAACTCCAAGAGCAAAAATGCGAAGGACCTACCACTGACCTGAACCTCAGTTAAAATATGATATGCCTCAAAGTTCGACAGTGACAACTCAAATGCAAGCCAAATGCAACCAGTGAATATGATAACACTGCAACAACTACGCTGCAAGTACTACAGGCACATGGAGATGTAGTGAAGCCAAAATGGCAAACCATGATGAAGTATATAAGTGCAGATACATTACATAAGTACCCAGCTTCGAGTCAAGCAATATAATGCAGACTCAAATATCGAATGCTCAAAACACTGAAATGACTCAAGTGATACAAATCAGCATGTGATCAGTGGCATGCCTACAATTATACAATGGAAATAGAACTTGCCGAATGGAACACTTGGATCAAAATCATGGATAAAAGCATGCAGTATGGAACAACAATGAAGCATATTTAGGTATGCAATTAAGTGATACTTGCCGAATTCCAAACTGCTCCTAAAACAGCTGCTCGAAACAACAATGCAGGCTCAAATGAATCTTCAGTGGAATGCAGACTACAACATCAAAGTTCAGTGAATAAATGCAACAACGAACTCGCTCAAAGGTCAGAAGTAAATACAGTGTGCACATGACAAAGAGCTCGAAGCCAAGACTAAAACAAAGATGGTCAGAGTAAAAGTCTACAATGAAACCAGAGTGAATATCAACATCAGGGACTTAGCCTAAATTCAAGAATATGCGCATACACACATACATATGTATGTATGCGCCTATGTAGTCTTGAATAAACAGAAGTAATGTATACAAATGGAACAATGGACAGAACCATCAGACAAATAATCAGACCTGGCTACAAAAGCAGATGAGGTGAAGACTACGAATGGGTGCAAACAAGATAAATCTACAACTGCAACCAGATCAATTGCAAGTGCAACAGGTAGATGAAGATGCAATGAAGCCAAAGCAAACAAAGGGGTTGATATGGCAATACAGCAAGTACATGAATGCTCAGTGCACTAACACAATAGAAATAAGGAATACTACTGCATGCTAACAAATACCATACATAACTCGAACACAGTGAAGCCAACCTTCAAAGGGTACAAGAAAAATGACCAAAAGTAATAACAATCATATATATATACATACATGAATGCATATATATATATACATACATTGGTGTGTCTGTAAAGGTTCATTTTGGACAGAATCAACAGAGTTTCCAATTCGAAGTCAAGTGAAAAACATCAAGTGCACAGCACTGTCAAATGAAGACTCAAATTACAATTTTCACTGCCTCAACAGTCAGAGTATCATCGACAAAGTGAAACTACACGTATACATAAGACAATATAAATTTCAGCTACAAAATGTCAAGGCATATCCGAGCGGGATGGCACACTCGAACGAAGAAACTGCTGTTAACAGCTGTGCAAACCAAAAAGAAAAACAACATCAGTGAAAATTCCTCAAACAAAATCACAGCATAACTTGGACTCAAAAACTCAATATCTAACACAATCGAAGTCGAAGTTGAACAAGTCATAAATCGACATCGTGTGACCAGCAAAGCCAAAATCGAAGCAGCATGTAATTCAAGTGGAAGACTGCAGCACTTGGCCGAAACAAGCAAAATCATCACAGCAAACAAAAGCAAAATCTCGAGCCCAAGCCCAAAATCATCATCAATACAGTGGATAAACAAAAATCGAACCATGTCAAAAAGCCAACACGAAACAAAATCGAACTACCTCAGTACGAAACGAGGAAAGAATTAGATGTGAGTGAGGGGGTCACTCACCTTTTGCCTGGCTCGAATTGGACAGCGCTTTCGAATAGACGAAGGGTCGCAGCCGAGGTCCTCAAGAGACGAACGAAAACACCGAGCATGCCCCAATTTGATTGAAGAACGAACGAGAGAAATCGTGAGCAGCCATCATCTCTCAAAGGAAATCGAGTCGAAGCCCTAATTCGCCAGGACGAGGCCGCCATTATTTTGTTTTTCTTAGACTTAGGGTTTTGATCGAACGAAAACAAATTGAATGAGGGTCGGGTCTTCGAAAATGAAGGAGGTTATACATGATTATCTCGGCCACAAAAGAAGTGGATAATTAAATTTTTGAAGCCCAATAATACCAAACCAATTTTTCTCAAAGAATTTCAACTCGAATTAAAACTCCAAATAGCAATTAACAACCATTTTTATCGTCATTGGACGAAAATAAATCGTTATAAAACTCTGGGTTGTCACAGACTCCCCTCCTTATAGAAATTGCGTCCCCGCAATTTTCATAATTAAGGTTGTCAATAACAATTATTTTTCTAACATAAACTGGTTAAGCTAGAAAAATAAAGATCGAGAACACCAAAACCAAAGAAAACTTTTAATTCCATAAAAGAAATTTACAAATTCTCACAAAATCTAATCACCAAATAGATAATCAGAAAACATCAAAACTGGATAAATGCAATTATCAGCAATATTCAATTATCAATTAGATAATTAGAATACAGAAATCACAAAACAGCAATATCTAATTATCAACAAAGATAATTAGAAAACAAAATTCACAAATCGCAAAACTGCAAATATCTGGTTATCCAACAGATAATTAGAAAACACGAACTTCTTAATCAGCAAACTATAACTATCAAAAGAGATAGATAGAAAACAGCAGTTTAATATAATCAACATAATCTAGAATCAATAAGAGACTAGAAAATCTTATAATCAGCAAAATTAGCAATTGCCAAATTATCAAAACGATAATTTTTAATTATCAAAACGATAATCAGAAATCCCAAATCAACAATTATTCAATTATCAAAAACGATAATCGAATCTCAAATCAACAAAAATTCAATTATCAAAAACGATAATCGAATCTCAAATCAACAAATATTCAATTATCAAAAACGATAATTGAATCTCAAGTCAACAAATATTCAATTATCAAAAACGATAATCAAGTCTCAAATCAACAAATATTCAATACAGTATACATGTACACATACTCTTATGGAATTAACTCATTTTAATTCCATAGCTCAGCTCTAAATCTCGATTTATCAATTTAATTTGGTCATATCTCTTTGCCATTGAACACCATGTGTGCATTGCAAGGGACTCAATTCGGTTAACCCTTGCACAAAGGCCTATAGGACTTAAACAAGTCATGCACATATCCATCATACTCCTTATGATGAATAGATCAAGGCTTCTCTCCTAGATTAGTTTTATAATCTAGTGACCAATCTCATTTCTTATTTCAGAAAATCTCAACTGTCCATACTTTCATTCATGAAAATAATGTTTTATTTCATTTCTCCAGTTGTCTCTTTCAAAATTTGTTTTATCACTTGCATATCTCCTATATTCAAGAATGTCATGATCTCTTAAACAAATCCAGTAGAATTCTATAAAAATTCTTATACTCAATCCTATTGTGAACATAGGGTAAGGTTTTAGAGAAAAACCTATAAAACATTTTAGCTTTAGATCTGAACAAATCAGCACATAAATAATTTATTGCATTGTTCATCTCCAATTTAAAACAATCTAGACATAAGCATGAACCTCATTTGTTCACACTGCCTAGCTTATTTTCCAGTTCCATTTTACATTTTTATATGGTCCAAACTCTTGCCTTTGAACACAAAGTGTGCATTGCAAAGGACTCAATTCTGTTAACCTTTGCACAGAGGCCTTCAGGACTTTAACAAGTCATGCACATACCCACCATCCACCTGATGATGAGTAGATCAAGGCACCTCTCCTAAATTACTTGGTAATTTAGAGACCATACATATTTATTCATTTAAGGAATTTTTCCTTTTTAACTCCAGAAATACTCTCGTAATCCTTTCTTCATTTCATAAGTAGGGAATTTAATTTCTTTAAAAATCATATCTAAACATACCAACATTCATGCCAAATTTTTACAACCCATTTCAAAGTCATTTCTGCTTGATCACAATTTTTTTTCCAATATTGCTTTGTTCATATCAATTTTTAAATGAACTAGACATGAGCATAAACCTCTTTGTTCATACTGCCTAATCCATTATTATTATTCAATACCATATTTCTCAGTAAATTTATCAAATTATTTGCTTATAAAAACTGAGTCATAAACTCATTTCTGTAATCAGGTTATACGATTGATTAAACAATTTTTAAAACAAAATTAGTCAATGCCAAAAGCAAATCAAAACAGTAACCAAAAATTCAACCAAAATGTCATTCATGATCATCATATATTTATTCAGAGAAATAAAGATTAACAGAAATCATAATATGATTTTCATATAAAATAATTGGTTGCCCTTACTTAGGCCTTAATGCCATAAATCTCATAAGTGATTATCACTTACTTTCCTCTTCTTTTGAAAGTGCAAACTGTTAGAAATTTTATAAAACAATTTTCATTTTAAAACGATTTCCCAATTATGTGATTAAAGCAGCAATATTAGTAACAATTTCGATAAGGAAATTGTACTTCTCAAAATACCGTAAAAACGGGTCACAAATCTGCATTGCGGTATAACCGCTTGAAAATCCACTTTTAAAATTTGACGGTTACTGAAGCCAAAGCGACAGTAATTTTTAAACGTCAAAATCTCATCAAAATAATTTACACCACAATGTAACACCAACGAATTTTCATTCATAAAAATTTTCAACTAAACTCCGTGCTTCAAAACATAGCACTAGTGTAAAAATCCCGTTATAAAGGTAACGGCAACAAAATACGTTTCATAACCAAGCATCGGTTCAACGTAAAATTAATGCAGTAACGTGCAACTCAAATTTGCACGTACTACAAAATGAACAAAGAAATCTTTCGAATATATCTTTAATGAAGATAATTCAAAACAGCAAAAATCTAATCAACATGTGATTAGCATAAAAGAAAATCAGCAAAAATCTCAACAAGAATCACATAACTGCAATCATTTCGAATCCTCAATTCAGATTCGAAATTCTCAAAGAAACAAAATAAACACAGCTATGTAAACAGCAAATGAAATTTATTTCAATTTCATATTTTGATTTTTTTTTAAATCAAAAAGATTATCAGTTGTACTCAGCGAAGACAGTTTCACTTTTATTTTTAAATAAAGATATTTAAAAATTTCATCATAATCTCAAAACTTTAGTTTTGACTCAAAACACAAAGAAAACTTCGACAAATAGTTGTAACACATGTTCCATCTAAGTTATGTTTTATATTATGTCCATAAACCCCAAGCTCTGATACCAACTGTGACGCCCCACCTCTATACTCATAATAACAAAGAGTATTAAAAGAAATACTGTCTGTTATTATGAAGAATAAGGCTGGGTAGGAGCGGCCATCCGTAGTTGGCCTTACACTAGTATTGGTTACCTCGACAGGAGTGGTATATATTTTAAATTTTTCATCTCTTATTCATTCACTCCCATTGACATATCCAATTCCAGTATAAAACGAACTACGATGGTTCATAATGGTTTAGGACAATATATATAAAAACAACACAGATACACAAAGAATGCGGAACACAGATAAAACAAAAGTCTCATATATATATAACTAATGTCAGTTACAATACAGTTGATACAATACATATGACACAACTACAATTGTCGACTCTGGAAGTTATATATACACGTACATTATCAACTAATATACATGAATACATATCAACCTATACTATGACACGATTACTCCAAAAGATGTGAAAAGTCTTCATAGCTCAAACAGCAACTCAAAGCAGGAAATCTACAACCTGAAATAACTCGGGTCTGACCCAAGTATTACAGTCAAAAGAAAATAATACTCGGGTCAGTCTAATTCAAATTCAGTTATTAGTGCATAGCAGCAATAATAATCAGATAATCAAATAAACGACAATCACAGAAATCTCGTATATCCAACTCCTCGATAAAAGAATCGGATAACGGCAGATATAACACTAAACAATGTTAAACAACAAATCAGCAATCCAAATCATCGACAAAGATAAATAAAAAGAATTATCAATGAAGATAATTTAGAAAACAACAAAATTATTAATTCTGATTGGCTGCAGTACCCGCTAACGGGTACTACCTCGCCAATACAGCATACTAAATACGCAACAAATCCATGAATCCAGAACAAAAGAAATATCAATTAAAATCTGTCAATTCTGTGGGGCTGCAGTACACGCACGCGTGTACTGCCTCGCCACTACAAAACAACCCAAATCAATTTAGGACCTTGAGCAATGTAACAGCATGCACAAGTGAGACATGTGTAGCAGACACACATGAATACAGCTAGAATAAGCAGTGCCAACTAGATCAGAGACAACTGAATGAAATTGGGATGCAATCAGATACCAAAGTATATAAAACAATGGCGGCGCATAATGCAAGACCAAACTCAAAGGTGCAGCTACATGAAGATATAGTGAAGCTAATATGGCAACAATGAATACCCAGATCAAATGCAAGCTCGACTAACAGACTGAATCAACGAAATGCACTCATGACCATTACATAAAACTCAAGACTGCGACATATAAAATGGATAGTCACAGTACATCTCAGAGACAGGTTCAAAAAGAACCAACAACAAATCTAGTACAAGTTAAGACAGTGGATTTAAATCCAATGCAACCAAGTTCGAATGCACTGCGACAAATATACCAGCTCAACCTACTATGAAGAGAAGGTAGCACACTCATAAGGACAGTGAAACAGGAATGTGCACCACAAAAAGGAAATGCACCAGTGAAATAACTTAGCAATGAACTAGTGCCAACTAGAACAAGTGACTCCAGACCCAATACCTTAATGAAAAAGAAACAATTTGAATCCAAATACAAAATCCAGTGTCAACAATATTTGGAGCGAATGCAGACAGTGGTCGAGGCAAAACCAGAATGCAGTTTCAAAATATCAATGACTGAGCCGAAGTCAAAGCTCATAACCAAACAAAACTCATAACCAAGTCAATAACTCCAAGAGCAAAAATGCGAAGGACCTACCACTGACCTGAACCTCAGTTAAAATATGATATGCCTCAAAGTTCGACAGTGACAACTCAAATGCAAGCCAAATGCAACCAGTGAATATGATAACACTGCAACAACTACGCTGCAAGTACTACAGGCACATGGAGATGTAGTGAAGCCAAAATGGCAAACCATGATGAAGTATATAAGTGCAGATACATTACATAAGTACCCAGCTTCGAGTCAAGCAATATAATGCAGACTCAAATATCGAATGCTCAAAACACTGAAATGACTCAAGTGATACAAATCAGCATGTGATCAGTGGCATGCCTACAATTATACAATGGAAATAGAACTTGCCGAATGGAACACTTGGATCAAAATCATGGATAAAAGCATGCAGTATGGAACAACAATGAAGCATATTTAGGTATGCAATTAAGTGATACTTGCCGAATTCCAAACTGCTCCTAAAACAGCTGCTCGAAACAACAATGCAGGCTCAAATGAATCTTCAGTGGAATGCAGACTACAACATCAAAGTTCAGTGAATAAATGCAACAACGAACTCGCTCAAAGGTCAGAAGTAAATACAGTGTGCACATGACAAAGAGCTCGAAGCCAAGACTAAAACAAAGATGGTCAGAGTAAAAGTCTACAATGAAACCAGAGTGAATATCAACATCAGGGACTTAGCCTAAATTCAAGAATATGCGCATACACACATACATATGTATGTATGCGCCTATGTAGTCTTGAATAAACAGAAGTAATGTATACAAATGGAACAATGGACAGAACCATCAGACAAATAATCAGACCTGGCTACAAAAGCAGATGAGGTGAAGACTACGAATGGGTGCAAACAAGATAAATCTACAACTGCAACCAGATCAATTGCAAGTGCAACAGGTAGATGAAGATGCAATGAAGCCAAAGCAAACAAAGGGGTTGATATGGCAATACAGCAAGTACATGAATGCTCAGTGCACTAACACAATAGAAATAAGGAATACTACTGCATGCTAACAAATACCATACATAACTCGAACACAGTGAAGCCAACCTTCAAAGGGTACAAGAAAAATGACCAAAAGTAATAACAATCATATATATATACATACATGAATGCATATATATATATATACATACATTGGTGTGTCTGTAAAGGTTCATTTTGGACAGAATCAACAGAGTTTCCAATTCGAAGTCAAGTGAAAAACATCAAGTGCACAGCACTGTCAAATGAAGACTCAAATTACAATTTTCACTGCCTCAACAGTCAGAGTATCATCGACAAAGTGAAACTACACGTATACATAAGACAATATAAATTTCAGCTACAAAATGTCAAGGCATATCCGAGCGGGATGGCACACTCGAACGAAGAAACTGCTGTTAACAGCTGTGCAAACCAAAAAGAAAAACAACATCAGTGAAAATGCCTCAAACAAAATCACAGCATAACTTGGACTCAAAAACTCAATATCTAACACAATCGAAGTCGAAGTTGAACAAGTCATAAATCGACATCGTGTGACCAGCAAAGCCAAAATCGAAGCAGCATGTAATTCAAGTGGAAGACTACAGCACTTGGCCGAAACAAGAAAAATCATCACAGCAAACAAAAGCAAAATCTCGAGCCCAAGCCCAAAATCATCATCAATACAGTGGATAAACAAAAATCGAACCATGTCAAAAAGCCAACACGAAACAAAATCGAACTACCTCAGTACGTAACGAGGAAAGAATTAGATGTGAGTGAGGGGGTCACTCACCTTTTGCGTGGCTCGAATTGGACAGCGCTTTCGAATAGACGAAGGGTCGCAGCCGAGGTCCTCAAGAGACGAACGAAAACACCGAGCATGCCCCAATTTAATTGAAGAACGAACGAGAGAAATCGTGAGCAGCCATCATCTCTCAAAGGAAATCGAGTCGAAGCCCTAATTCGCCAGGACGAGGCCGCCATTATTTTGTTTTTCTTAGACTTAGGGTTTTGATCGAACGAAAACAAATTGAATGAGGGTCGGGTCTTCGAAAATGAAGGAGGTTATACATGATTATCTCGGCCACAAAAGAAGTGGATAATTAAATTTTTGAAGCCCAATAATACCAAACCAATTTTTCTCAAAGAATTTCAACTCGAATTAAAACTCCAAATAGCAATTAACAACCATTTTTATCGTCATTGGACGAAAATAAATCGTTATAAAACTCTGGGTTGTCACAACTTCATTTCTTATTAGCATTTAATTGGTTTACCTCCAATTTATTCACATCTGTTTCATTCAAATTCAAATTTTTTAATTCAATTTGTTATATTTCAATTGTTTCATTCTACGTTTAACAACATCTAATAATAATTCGTTTATTCACATTCATTCTACACTTAAGTTCATTTTCATTTTAAATCAATGTTATTTTATTTGCTCATTTTAGTAATACAATTCACTAACTTCTTCCATTTATTCATTTCGGTTAGCTTTTCATACGTTAAAGTTCATTTCATAATTCAATATTGGCTTCCTTCCTTCAATTAATTTAACATCTTGTTTAACTAACATTTATCAAAGCTATAAACTATAAACTTTACTTTACATTTTCACGAACATTTGAATTATAATGTTCATATCTCCATTTTTTTCTAGCATCAACATTATTAATGAATTATTTCTTATACCCCTACTTAAGTTTCTTTACAACTTAATTCACATTCATTTTCACAATTTCATTCAATAACAAATTTATTTCTGAAACATTTTATTAATCATTACTTTGGTTTATAATTATTCTATAAAAGTCCAACTTCTTATATATGCCTTTATCTAAGTTTATAATTATCTCAAAAGTTACAAACTCAATTTCAAAATTTCTTTGCAAATTTATATTTAATTCTATAACCAATTTACAATGATATTATTTATTTCATTTGTCTACTTTCTTAAGTTCCACTTACTTATTCCATTTAGTCATTAATCATTTCATAATATACTAATTAAGTACATAACATTTATTATTACAACTAAATTTCCATTTATATACATTTTAACTACCTTTAAGTTTTGTTTACTTGTATAATATCCCATTACATATCCAAATCATCATTTTAACTTTTAACATTTGGTAAGTCTTATTATATGTTATTAGAATGCAATTTAGTATTATACAAATTAATCTAATTCATTTTACTTAATTAGAATGTTCACTATTTTAACTTGTTTAAATTTTCT
This sequence comes from Allium fistulosum, assembly GCA_030737815.1. Lineage (NCBI taxonomy): Eukaryota > Viridiplantae > Streptophyta > Magnoliopsida > Asparagales > Amaryllidaceae > Allium > Allium fistulosum. Next base: position 720,959,056 of record CM060908.1, read on the forward strand.
TTACTTTCAATTTTTAGAGTTGCAAACTTCAACTCTAAAGTTTCTTAAAACATTTAGTTTAGATTTCTTAATTCTCTTATTTTATAAGTTCTGGTTATTCAAATATTTCATTTCATTCAAATAATTTTGAAGATTATTAATTAACAAAACTTAAAAATTTTAAGTACAGGGTTCATTTCAAATCATTTGAAATAAGTATATATACTTATATCCTTTGTCTATCAAATCATACTTTTGGAATTTAAACCAAAATCCATTTATCTAAACAATTTCGTAGCAAAGCTTCTCAGAAGTCTCCCCCACTTTGAGACTCGAAAATGATCGTCGATGATGTTGCGCATTCATCACCAAAATTATTTTTCAACTACTAAAGAGGGGAGTACTGAATTCATTCCTTTTAAAATTTATTTGAAAATAATTTGTATTTGTATAAACTTTTAAACAATCTGATATTATTTTCCAAACCTTGAAAACCTTTTTCAGAAACACCGAAATTTAAATTTCTCAAATTCTTAATTTTTTTATATTCATTTTACTTGCAAATTATATTTTATAAATCACATTTACACAGTTTCATTTTCTTATAATCATATAATAGCTAAAGTTCAGGAATATTGACTGATCAAACAATAAATGATACTGATCAATATTATCATTTCTAACAACCAATTCACACTATATATACCATAATATTTTCTGAAAATTATTCCTTTATATACAAAATATAATCAAGGTAAAATTATTTCATTTACCCAATTTCAAAAAAATACTACATCGAATTGTTCTGTTCAAGTGTTTAGAGATCCCTATCAATAATGTTAATTACTCGTATTGACCATAATCCATAAGCCACTCAACAAATCAATCAACACAATATAATACAATTTTCATATTCACTAACAAATACGCACTCATAGCTATTAATACACTCAACCTTATTCTAGGGTGCCACTGACCTTATCTCTAATGAGTTACCCCTCATAGGTAAGGTTATCGCTAAACCAAAGCATTGATACCAGCTGTGACGACTCACATTGCGGAAGGTTTAAATCAACAATAATCCACACATGTCCAACTCATACAATTCGAAACATAGATAATCAATGGGGTTAATTAAGAAAAATAAGAAAAGAAGAAGAAACAAACACAGAATCTCGCAGCGGAATGACAAAATATAATAATCAAATAAACAGTTCATGAAGCTGTTTATATTATACATTTGATTATGATTTATACAACATTAATCAGAGTTATATATACATCAGGGATAAATAAATAATGCAGCAGAACAACATGATGTAGGGAATAACAATAGTAATAATATACCAAATCTTCGTCTTTGTCCTCCAGAATAAATCTTCAATAAGCTGAAAAAAACTCAATACCGACCCGAGCGTAATTAAAAGACAAAACACTCGAGCCAGGATTAAAATATCCTTATGTGAGTCAAATCAATATCGCATAACATGAGTGTAATACATCAGAGATGTTTACAGGATTTCACATCTCATATCTAGTGTATAACGTGCATGCAATAACTCAAGAGACGTTACGGGATTTTCCATCTCCTAAGGGTCTGTCAAAATATTTGTATATAGTAGAATACACTACATATATAATGTCTAATTAGTAAAATAAATATTTTTCTTAGCGTTAAGGCTTTACATTGATCCCCCTTAATGCATTTTTAAGCTTTGTTGTACAGTTTGCATATAAAACACCAGTAAACCGTCAATGGATAGGGATGCGCTGTGATACGACAATACTAAACCAAAATCGTAGGGGTCTTGTATAGGGATACTACCAGTTTACCCTTCTACCAGTTTACCCTTCCCGGCTGGTGGTAAAGCATCATAGCCATGATTGTCCACCGCGTCCAACACTCCCAAAATCCGAGGGTGCGCACGAATCAATCACAATGTAGATGATGGTAATATGAAGAAGTGTGTCCGTTCGGGGTACCTATACCACTTGGCCGGTACAACTCCTATTTTAGTCATTTTAAATTGGCACAAGTGCCAGGCTAATCCATCATCGTTCTCTTTCTTCAAATCCAGCAAACGTACGCCAAATCAAACCACTTCGTTCTGGAGTCTCCTCCACGTACACAGTTGTTAAAGTGGTTCTGGTATCGATAGAGAGTATGCCCATATTCGGCCCTGGTCTCTTTAACAACCAAACTTCATTTTATACACTGGTTGGTACTTTTACATTTCGAAAATAGTTCATACTTGATATCAAAATATCATATTTGCTTCAAAATCAAATCCATTTTGAAATCATCATATTTACTCAAAATATACCATTTCACTTCAAAAATCATTTTCGCCCCAATATTTCTATTTCGCTTCCAAAATCACTTCGAATTTCAATTTAGGTTATAACTTCATTTTAACCTTTAAATCCAAGATTTAAGTATAAACATTTCACCCCTTGACCAGTTTGAATTTTTGAAAAATAGTTTGAATAGTTTTAAAATAGTTTAAATAATTAAAATAGTTAAAAGTAGTTTAAATGGTTAAAATAGTTTAAGTGTTAAAATGGTTTATATAGCAAAATCATTTGGAAAATTCAAAATAATTTGAATATTTAAAAGATTGATTTAAATAGTTTATATCAAAATAATTTATTTGAAAATAGTTTCAAAGTCAAACTGATTCAATTTCCAAATATTCCAACTCAAACCACATTTAAATTTCCATTTTGATTTTTATCAATTCCGAGTTTGATTTTCGAAACATCGATTCAAAACACTTAAAATAAATTTACTTTCAATACCCAATTTGAAATCCAAACCCTCAAATATAATTCAATTCCGAGCTCAATTTCAAAATAGTTTGATTTCTAGAAATTCAATTTATCTTTTTCTTCAAATCAAATCATTTGAATAAATTTCAAATCAAAAATTTTATAATCATTTAATTTAACCAACCCGGTATTCGTATATAATTTTCTATCCTACGTCCAAGTGATCGGTTATTTCAATTTAATTTCAAGGATGGATATATATCATTTTAACTTAAATCACAGTGTCATAGGTATATATCATTTCAACCTATTTCTTAATTTATTCGAAAAAATTCAATTTACAGTTTTATATACTGTAAATAATATACAGGATGATAATAGGATAAATCAAAATAAATAACCATCCAAATCATCCAAAATATCAATCAATAACATCCATCACAATCAACATCCAAATCAGCCAATAATTCACAACAATTCCATAGTTATCAATATCAGGTATTTTACTGGCAATTAAATTCCAATTTCAAATTTAACCGTCAATTTTAATTTTAAACAATTAATTCGAATGATAATTAAATTTATCAAACAATGATCAATAAATTTATATCACTTCATAATTTGAAATTCAACTAGCATGAAAAATATTTTAGTACATTGTGAGCTTTATAAAACACTCACCTTGAGTTTTAAATTTTAAATCAAATCGAACGACGTTCGATTTAACCTAAAATTTTAGTTAGCTCCAATCGACTCCAAATCAGTCTCTTAACGTAGTACTCATCGCCATAATTTCATCGCCGTTTGTTACGTCCAATTCTGATAACATATAAAAAGATATACGCATTTAAAGATTTAAATAATTTATAATATAATTAACTTACATTTTCTTTTATTTTTAAACCTAGCAAAATTTTCAAGCCGTTGATTTCATGCCATAGAAGATCTGGCTATCCAAAACTCTTCCTTCACCTCGCGTATACTAGGCTAGATGCGTTCGAACCCATCGCCGGTCGATACTTCCAGTACCGCGCCTCCCTACGAACCCCTATGCAACGATCAACCACCATCAACTCGTGCGCCTACCCTTGCTTCTCCCACGGCCGAAAACCTGTTGAACTCGGCGCCTCCAACATCTCAATTTTCATGCTCGAACGTGCACTACTGTTTGGATGAGAATTGTCGCCAATCCATCACTCTAAAAGCAATCACAACCGTTGAGATTATAGATCTCTCCGAGCTCTACAATTTTCGTTTTGGGGTCGAAGCGTAAAAGCAAGAGGATTGAGAGGAATCGAGGAGGGAAGTTTGAAAATGTTCGACCATTGATTTTGTTTGAGGCGCGGCTGTGAATTTTAAGGTTAGGGTTTACTGTGCAAGCGTGTATATATATATATATATATATATATATGTGTAAACCTATTATTTTAATATTATTCTAACTATTCACATATTTTTCGGATGAACTCCAAACAAAGCAAGCCGCCTGGCCTTTATAATGTTTTACCACCATTCCGAACGCAATGGAACAAGTTTCGAGGCCTAATTCGATCGTATGGAGAAGATAGCTTTTTGAATCAAATTAAAATATTAAATTTTCGATATTCAAATCAATGTGTTTCTATCCCGTTCGACCAAACGGTAACTCCAAATGCTACGAAATTTGAAATTCGATAATAATACACTATTATGATCCAATGGACCTAGTTTCATCAAAATCCGAGACTGGGCCCCGAAAGGCTATTTTTTTACTCGTCAATTAAAATATAAAATTTTCAAAGTTTCAACTAATCGCTTAAATTAAATTTTTAAGTGTTGACAATCTTCCTTCATATTTAAATAACATCTAAATAAACTTTAAAAATCATTTTCATTCATTTTAAATTCAGGATTCAATTATTTGAGAATTTGAATATTAAATTCAAGCAATTTAATTATCCAATAAATCCCTAAAATTGAAATATAAGTCATTTAAGTTATAAAATTTTCTTTTAAAACAAATTCAAATAATAAAACAGCTACATTCATTTCAAAGTAATTCAATATTTTATTATTCAATCCCAACTATTGGTTATAGAGCATTCAATATATAGAATTGCATTCCATTACTCGTTATCGTTACAATCTCCGAAATTAGTTATTCCAAAATGCTATTGAAGTTCATATTCAATAACTTACATTCTAAATCATTAAATTTTTATTCTTGACCATTTTTATTCAATAATTATATCAAATTCCATAATTTAAAATAGTTAAAAAATATGGGTCGTTACAATTAAATTATGTAAAACTATAGAATGACTTTATAAATTATATTTGAGCATGAAAATAATTTTAAAGGTTTTAAAATATGTAGTATTTAGTTTTAAAGAATATGTATAAAGGCATTTAGAAGTTTTAATATATTTTTTTATAAATAAAACTTCTTTTCTAAATTTAAGTGTGTTATAATTGTCTATATTTCTATGTAACGAGGAATCTGAATAAGCATGGTGATAATACCTTATGGTAGAATTTCAGTAATATTCCTTGTTAGATCCTACTTTTGATGTCTTGATTGTGACAACTATATATGCAAATATTATGTGAACTAACCATATTTGCATGAAACGATGCTATTTTACTCAACAAATAATCTACCAGATTACAGACCAAATTCCAAATAGAAGTTTCAGTAATATATTGTCTATGGTCCAAGTCTAGTAGTTAATTCTTGTTAAAATCTCTCCAGAGTGGTATATGCATACACAAAGTACTCAAAAATCTTTCAAATCATAGTTCATATGCCATGACTTTTATTAAACTTGTTCACACACAAATGCATTTTGAAAAATCTTTAATATGGAAGAAAACAGGTTCGGTTGACTGAAATGCATAGGTCAGTTGACTGAGTTCCTATGCATGTGCACAATTTTATTTGAATGTTCAGTCGACTAAACCCTATGATTCAACCGACCGTTTTAACTGTCTTTTGCACTATTTCCTCTCCAATTCGAATTTCAATCATTTCAACTGGCTGAATTATTTTACTCAGTCGACTAAAACTTTATAACGGCTATATTTCTGAAAAGTCACTTCACTTCAGCGAACAGAAATAACTCTTGATTCAAGAGTCACTTCAATTGTTTTAATCACTTAATTCTGAATCTATTTTCACATTCTTATTTTCTAAACAATCTTTCCATTTGCATTCAAATACTTTCGATTCTAATCATTTGTTCATCCAAGCAAAGCTCATTAGTGATTAAGTAAACTTCCTATCTTCACGAATCACACTATATAGCACAAAGGAGATGATTATAGGAAGGGTGTACATTATTGACCTATCAGTGCTACTCAAGAGCATACTCAGTCAGAAGAAATTTTACTGTTTGTATTAGAAGTCATGTTCAGTTGCTTAGGCGGTGGAAGTCCTATTCTGTTGCTTAGGCGGTAGAAGTCCTGTTCAGTTGCTCAAGCGGTGTAATACCATTTTCTTTGGGTTAAGAGAGGGTTGATAGTTAAATTCTAGAAGGAGTTTGGGACTGGACGAAAAACGGGAAGTTCGAACCAGTATAAAAATCTCTTGTGTCATTTACTTTACTATTTTCTTTTATATTTATATTCCACACTAGTAGATAACTTAGATAATATTCCATATTATACGATCCTAAGTCACTTTCATTTGTTATCAGAGCAAGGTCATCATATAACCGTAACACAGTTATTTCATATTCAGTTAATATGGAAAATAACACTAACACAAGTTTTATTAAAGGTCAATCCACTGCACGACCACCACTATTTAATGGTTTGAATTACAATTATTGATCAACTCGAATAAGAATTTATATGCAAGCAAATGGATATGATACTTAGAATATCACTCAGAATGAATACACTATACCTACTACACCATATGCACAATGGTCAAACGCACAAAAGATAGATGCTACATCGAATGCAAAAGCCCTGAATATTTTATTTTGTGCCTTAGATAAGAACGAATTTAATAGAGTTAGCATGTGTACAACTGCTTATGAAATTTGGCGGACTCTCAAAATCACACATGAAGGAACAAAAAAGTTAAGCAAAGCAAGATTTCTACGCTCAAAATTCAGTTCCAAAATTTCAGAATGAAACTAGATGAGACCATAAATGATATTTATTCTAGATTCCAAGACATATCATTCACTGTTGGCATTAGGAGAAAAATATACAGATTTTGATATTTTTTCGAAAATCGTAAACGCTTTAACAAATGAATAGGAATAAAAAGTCTTAGCTATTGAAGAAGCTAATAACATTTCTACCATCAAACCTGAAGAGTTGATAGGAAATCCCATGTCATATGAAGTAAATTTGCAGGCAAAGCGAGATCATGCCCAAGATAGAAAGAATATTGCTTTCCAAGCTGAACAAGAAGATTCGGATTCAGATGAAGATGGCATTGCATTTATAGCAAAGAATTTCAAAAAGTTTTTAAAATTTAGAAAGAACAAGCAATTCAGAAACAACAAGAGAGACAATACCAATAAACCACCTACTTCAAATCTCGAGTGTTATGAATGTCATAAGAAGGGTCAAGTAAAGAAAGATTGTCCTGATCAAAAGAAAGCCAGGTGCAATAATAAGAAGGACAAGTACAAAATAAAGCAAGCATTCTATGTTACATGAGATGATTCAGAATCATCTTCATCATCTAATAGTGACATTGACGGTGATTTTGAACAAGCCAATGTCTGCTTTATAGCTTCGACTAACGAAGTAAGTGATCTAACTTTTGACGATTTAATAGATATAAACTCAGAGCTATTGGATAAGTTAAAAGAAGTTAAAAGAAAGTATAAAGATGCTTTAGAAAAATTAAACAAAAGTGAAATAGAAGTTGATATGCTTAAAGATGAAAAGAAAATCTTAGAAGAAGAACTTGTTAAAACACAAGAATCTTTGTCTAACTTTTCTTCTCAACTCACTATGCTATCAAATGAAATTGAAGTGAAAAAAGAAAAGAATATGACATTTGCTTCAAAAAATCATGATTTAAAATCAACTTTCAAAATTCTTCAAATAAACAGTACCAATCTTAAAACTGAGTTAGAGAATATCACTAAAAATGTATCTACTTTTAATAAATGTAGAGAAAATCTTTTTATAATTATTTATAATTCTCAAACTACTTTTAATAAAAAGGGGTTAGGATATACAAATTCTTCGAAATCTAGTTCAAAAGGAATAACTCATTATATAAAAATTTCAATATACATAAGAATTTTGTAAAAGCAAAACTAAAACCAAGGATTTCCATTCAAAAGAAAGATATTTGCAACACAAATACCATAAAGATTTGGATATCAAAAACTAATAATAATTTAATCAGAAATAAGTATATTAAATCTTTTATAAATTCAGTTCATAAAACTAAAAAATTTACTTTTAAAGGGAATTCTAAACCCTCTTGGGTTTTGTTTCCTAAGATCTAACTCTTAGGACCCTAATAAAAAGTGGGTACCAACGTCATCTCTATATTTTTTGCAGGTACAGTGGTTACTCAAAACATATGACAGGAAATAAAGATATGCTGACTAACATTATTTACTCTGATGGAGGATCTGTCACATTTGGAGATAATTCCATAGGTTGTATCATCGGCAAAGGCAATGTGAGCAATGACGGTACATCTAACTTACCTCTTATTACAAATGTTTTACTAGTTAAAAATCTAAAACATAATTTTCTTAGTATAAGTCAACTATGCGATAAATGTTTTATATAACTATTTCGAAAAATAAATGCAACATATTAGATCAAAACAATAATCTTATATTTGAAGGAAGTAGAGAATGAAATATATACATAGTAAATATGAAAGTTAATCATAACACAAATATGTGTCTAGTAGCCAAAGAAAATGATCCTTGGTTATGGCACAAAAGATTTTGTCATATAAACTTTAAAGAAATAAGCAAATTATCTAAGAATAATTTAGTAAAAGGATACCTGAAAATGAATTTTAAGGTAAATAGTATTTGTGATGCGTGTCAGTTAGGAAAATTAATTAAATCTTCTTTTAACCTAGAGAAAATAATTTCTACATTACAACCGCTTAAGTTATTGCATTTAGATCTTTTTGGACCAACCCAAGTTCAATCTATAAACCATTATAAATATGTTTTTGTAATTGTAGATGATTTCTCAAGATTTACTTGGCCCATATTTTTGAAAAATAAAGGTGATACTTTTGAAAATTTTAAAATATTTGCTAAAAGAATTCGAAATATTAAAAATTTAAAATTTAAAATATTCGGAGCGATCATGGTGGTGAATTCGATAATGATTCTTTTGAAAAATATTGTAATAAGAAAGGAATTGTTCAAAAATTTTCATTTCCTAGAACTCCGCAATGAAATGGAGTTATAGAAAGGAAAAAAAGAACACTTCAAGAATGTGCTAGGACGTTATTAAATGGAAGTAATCTTCCTAAACATTTTTGGGCAGAAGATGTAGCAACTGCTTGTTATGTTTTAAATAGAGTTGACCACTAACAAAACATACTCCATATGAACTTTTTTATGGAAGAAAACATAACATTTCATATTTTAAAGTTTTTGGTTCAAAATGTTTTCTTTTAAATACAAATGACAAACTTGGTAAATTCGATATAAAATCCGATGAAGGAATATTCATTGGATATTCAAAACGAAGCAAAGCTTATAGGATTTATAATAAAAGAACTAAAATAATCGAAGAAACACTTCATGTGTCATTCGATGAAAATTTCAAAATAAATCACAAAAAATAAGATGAAAAATTTGTTTCTAAATCAAATGTCACAGTAGATGATATTGAAAATATTGAAAATAATGTTGAAGATGAAAACAATAATTTACCAAATAATAATGAAATTTGAACTCCTCCAAGACTTCTAAGAAATCATCCTATTGAAAATATCATTGGAGAAGTAAATGCTAACGTAAGAACTCGAAACCAATTAAATCAAATGGGTCATATAGCTTTCCTATCGAACATTGAACTTAAAACTGCTAAAGAAGCCTCAACTGATGATTACTGGATTATTGCTATGCAAGAAGAATTAAATCAATTTGAATGAAATGAAGTTTGGGACTTAGTTCCTAGACCGAGTAATCAAATGGTTATTAGTACCAAATGGGTTTACAAAAATAAAGTCGACGAGCAAGGAAATATTATTCCAAACAAAGCAAGATTAGTTGCTCAAGGTTATAATTAAGAAGAAGGGATAGACTACGAGGATACATTTGGTCATGTGGCTCAACTAGAAGCCGTACGAATTTTATTATCATTTGCATGTTTTCATAACTTTAAACTATATCAAATGGATGTAAAAAGTGCTTTTCTAAATGGCTTTATAAAAGAAAATGTATATGTAGAACAACCACCTTTATTTTCATATGATAAATTTCCAGATCATATTTATAAATTAAAAAAAGCTTTATACGGTTTAAAACAAGCACCTCGTGCTTGGTACGATCATCTTAAAATTTATCTTATAAATTCTGTTTTTAAAATTGGACAAATAGATCAAACCTTATTTATAAAACAAGATAAAAATGATATTTTAGTCATACAATTTTATGTATGTTAACCCGCCTTTTGGGAAGGCAGTATACAGGCGGATTTAACCCAACCGACTTCATAATTATTGAGTGCAGAGTGATGATTATGGGGTTTGAAAGTCAGCTATAGACAATAACATGATGCCAGGATTAAACATAGTTGGTAGAAAAATGATGCAGGGTACTTGAAATATGGATGTATGCTTGAGAAGGAAGGATCGTCGTAACTTGGATCGACGTAAAATGGATCGGCATAATATGGATCGGCATAGATTGGATTAGCATAGTATGGATCGGCATAGGAAAGGATTAGCATAGTTTGGAGTGGCATAGTAAGGATGGGCATAGGAAAGGATCGGCATAGTTTGGAGCGGCATTGTAAGGATGGCATGGGAAGGATTGGCATAGCATGGATCGACAAAGTTTGGATCGGTATAGCAATTAGGATATGGGGGGTTCGGCATATGTCTCTGGCGTTAAAGGGATCGACATGTCAAGTTAAGGGCTACGTACGAACGAGTATGGATTGGATGGGAATGTTCGGCATAATATGGATCGGCGTGTCAAGTTAAGGGCTATGTACGAACGAGTATGGATTGGATGGGAAGGTTCGGCATAATATGGATCAACATAATATGGATCGGCCTAACAACCTAAGCAAAATGTGTCGGTGTGCACCTATAAGGTAGAGGGATCAGTGTACATTCCAAGCGACATTAGGAAGGATCGGCGTATCCTTATGAAGTAGGAGGATCAGCATGCTTTATGGAGGATGGAACGACATAACAACGTGTAAAGGGAGGGATCGGCATGAAGGATTCTTCAAAGACACTCGGCCTTGAATTCTGAAGGAAATAAGATCGGTAGTATGTTAGCCGATTGATATTTATGGACAAATCATGCATGTCGATTGTTATGTTGGGCCCATGTAGCTGAGAAGGCCTTGTAGCCGAAGTTTCACCTATAAATACAGTAGGTTTGGCTTCAGAAAGGGGACCTTCATTCTGTTTCTCTTTATCTTCTACTTAGGGGATAGTCTACCATTTTTATTCTGGAATTTTGGATTGTAACTGTAATCAAACTTCAGTATAATAAAAAGGATTGTTCTGGAGAGGAAGTAGGCCGGAGTTAGCCGAACCACTATAAAACTTGCGTGTTCCTTCACTTTTTCTGCTATTGATTCTGTGATCTGTGTATTTGTCTTTCTATTTGGATAATGTTTTGGGAATTTGATGCTTTCACGTATAACTGGGTGTTGGTAGTCAATTTTGATGCAAACATTTTGGTGCTTTCACCGAGAGGGACTTGCAGATGCGGATTTGGAAGCTAAGATCTCAGATTTAGAGGCTTGGATACTTAGATCTATGAAGCAATGGCTAGGCAATCTACAAGGAGACAAAAAACAGATAGGAGCCATCGTGAAGGGAGTCAGGAGGCTTCCTAAGGAGCTAATCAAACCTCAATCTTCATTAAAAGAGACGGGATGGAAACAATAATGGATGCTATGCAGGAAAGGATGCTAAAGAGACAGGAGGAAATGATGCAGAACTGTAACATCCCCTATCTAGTGGGCCAAAAATAAGCGCTACAGATGCTGCAATCATCTATAATATTAGCTTTCGGCGACTAAATACGGCTATGTTAATGGTATCTATAATATCATAAGCACTTGAATATGAAACAAAACACGGATTTCATAACAACATTTTTATATTTAAAATAGATGTTCCATATTCTTAATACATAATCCCAATATGTTCCCAGGCATAGATAAAATATATTTAATACAAAATATGCCAAGAGCGGTAAATGAAGATACCCCTTTGGATGATCAGAGTCATATAGTCATAACAAATTTAATACAAACACAGTGGAAATACAACAAAACATAAAACTGCAACTCCTAAATAGCTATCCGTTTGCCTCCTGTATGCCTCCGATAGCCTTATTTGTCATCCTACTAAACCTAAAAAAGACCTTAACCCCTCAGCCAACTCAAATTAATTTTGAGCACCCGAAAGTTTAAGGAGAAAACATAAACTTTTAGTCAGACATAAAGCCGGGTGCGAAAAATACTATACATCCCAGTTTTATATGTTAAGTGAGACCACGTCACCTAGCGGAATGGGTTTCCCCTCACTAACATCGTTTTAAAACATATCTTTGCAAAACCTTTTCCTGCAACCAAAACTGGTTAAGTACTGTAAAGCAATTCATTATGTAAACATACATAAATATGAGGTAATAATGAACTATCTGTTTAAACACATAAGTTTTGTTTCGATAACTTTTAACCTTTGGCTGACTCGGGCCTACCAGACAATATAATCAAAATTAATCTAACACATGTTAGTTAGTCTTCTTCTGGACTATCTATCCTTAACTATCTATTAAAATACTTCACTTCTGGATGGTCTATCCCTAACTTAATCATCTCCCAGGTTTCTTGATCCTAATGGTTTTTCGGGCTCGCTAATAACCTATCTGTATACAAACATATATTCTCTTCGGTGTGTGATCATAATTTTAGTGTACCTGCGACCAAGCCCTACACACTAGAATTTTGGACAACAATTAGTTGGGGCTAATAGTTAATGTATAGGGTGCGACCCCATACTAGTCCCATCTGGTATTCTAATATCTGAGTCACTTTCACTTAAGGATCCCCTACCATAAATTTCCTGGAAAACATTTTCAAAATGATTTAAAACCTTTAAATCAAACTCAAACAAGGAAAATATATAATCTTTATGCTTTACTCAAAATTACATTACCATGTTATATATATCTTCTTTACTCAAACCTTAGTTGATGATAACATTTAAACATTTGAAAGTACCTCTTTCTAAACTTTTGAAAACATCTCTTTCAAAACCAAGTGAAACCCTTTAATTTTCTAAGCCAAAAGGCCAAAACCTTACCTTTCGAAATCAAACATCAAACCTTTTGAAACTATTCAAATCATTCCTTTCAAAATCAATAAAACTTTAGACATCCTACTTTAAAAACATCTTAAACATTGCCTTAGAAAACCTTTGGAAACCCTTCCATTTTAAACCTTCTGAAACCATTCAAAGAAAACCTTTCGAAATCATTAAACTCAAAACATTTGAAACCATTGAACTAAAACCTTTCGAAAGCATTCAACCTTTTAAAACATAAACCTTTTGAAAGTTTACTTGGTTCAATTTAAAACATGTGGAAAATCTTCTTTTAAAAACCTTTCGACTTCATTGGAAGCTACCTTTCGACTTTGTCGAAAGCTCTGCTTCGAAAGCTTTAAAACACATCATTTAAAACAATGTTCCCCTGCCTTTAAAATAACTCCTTCGAAATCTTTGGGTTATACTTCAATTAGTAAAGTCGGGTAAAACATCTAAGTCGAAAGCTTTGATACCTTTCGAAAGCATTAAGAAGAGGATGGTTTTAGAAATAGGTAAACCTTTCGACTTTGTCGGATGGTTCAAAACAAAAGAATGATAAAGTGGTAGTAACCTTTTGACTTTGTCGAAAGGTTTAAAACCTTTAATTTAAATAATTGACCTGGTCGAAAGCAATCAAGTCGAAAGCAATCAAATCGAAAGCTCCTTTTCGAAAGCAAGCAGGTGTAAGCTTTTGGTTCATAAAACAAACATACCCCAACCTCTTTGGCAACCAACCTTTCGACTAAGTACCCTTCGACCTTGTTCAATTCATTTTGTACCAAGTAACTCGATACCATATGTAGTGAACTTTGACCTTGTCGAAAGCTATAACCCTTCGACTTTGTCGGAAGGTCTGGGTCGGAAGGTTTGTTGTCTAAATGGGTGAAACATGCTAAAAGCATGATTTTCTTTTTTTTAACTTAAAAAAGATAACTTTTCAACTAACTTGCCTTTGTTTGTCAAATTATCATTGTATAATAATTATTTTTCAGAAAAGTGCTGCCACTAATTTTAGAATTAAATAATAATTTTATTTTATAAAATGCCTCTTCTCCTTAATTAATTATATAAAACATTTAAGTCCCATACCTTAAATAATTTTATATATTCATCAAAACACTTAGGAAAAATTCTAGAAAATCTATTTTAATATGTTTTCCAACATAAAAATTTCAAATCCAAGAAATTATTTATCTAGCCGTAAATAATCTATAACCCAATAAATCATTTTCTTCACTAGAAAATTAATATAAAATCCACATAAATTCAGAAAATTATGAAATTGGAACCCTTCTATAAAATATCATTTCTAACCTATATAAAAAATTTCAAGGCATTTGGATGTTATTTAATAGGGTTTTCATATACATTTCATAAATACCAATATGAACATGCATAATTCACCAACAAACAAATATAAAACTTTAATCATTTAAACATGGCTTATACTTGCAAAAACATTTCGGATCTAATCTTAAAACCGAAAACTATAAGAAAATAGGATGAAGTGATTATTCACCATAGCTTTGAGATTAAAAGATGTGAGATTTGATGTTGAATTAGTTGATTATCTTCCTTCTCTTGAATCTTAGCTTTTATTATTCCTTGAGAACAATAATGGTAGCCGGCCTTAAGAGTTTTTTAGTTTGGTAAAATGAGAATGAACGTGAGTTTCAATTCCTAAGGGTTTAGGGTATTAGCCTCTCATATTTCCCATATTGCCCTTACTCATTTCCTAACACATCAGTTCATATTATCTTATTTTAATCTGCATATTAACATGGCACGACTACCCTTAGTTTAATCAAATCTCAACCTATTAATCTTCACATTATTTTATTTAATTTAACCAATTTAATATCCTAAATAATGTTACAAAAATATGGGGTGTTATAGACTCCCCACCTTAAAGAATTTCGTCCTCGAAATTACGATAAGGTACACAATCAAAATAATCAAAGGTAAAAAATACCATCAAACAAATTAGGGTAAGCCTCTCTAATCCTGCTCTCAGTCTCCCCAGTATAGTTTCTAGTATCGTCACTCCACTGGACCTTTACTAACCTGACTGTCTTGTTCCTGAACTTCTCATCTTTAGCCACAATCTGAATCGACTTTCTAACTATAGTCAAGTCCGGCTCTACTTCTAAATCTTCTAACACTGTAGGTGCTAGGGTAGTCTCCGGGTCTCTAATCCACTTTCTAAGATGGGAAACATAGAAAACATCATGAAATCCTACCAAACTATTCGATAACTCCACTTTATAAGCAAGTTTCCCGATCCTCTCAACAATACGGAAGGGTCCAACGAATCTAGGTGCTAACTTTCCTGACGTTCCAAATCTAATCACACCCTTCATCGGTGAAACCTTAATAAACACATAGTCTCCAACCGAGAATTCCAAGTCTTTCTTTCTTCTGTCTACATAACTTTTTTGTCTAGACTGAGCTTCCTTCATCATAGCTCGGATCAACTCAATCTTCTCTACGGTTTCTTTCACAAATCCGAACCAAGAACCAACCTATCCCTGGTCTCTGACTAACACACGGGAGATTTGCATGGTCTCCCATACAAAGCTTCAAACGGTGCCATCCCAATACTCGTCTGATAACTATTGTTATATGAGAACTCGACTAAATGAAGATAGTCTTCCCATGATCCCCTGAAATCCAGTACACAAGCTCTTAACAAATCCTCCAAGACTTTGTTAACTCTTTCCGTTTTCCCATCAGTCTGTGGATGGTAAGTGGTACTCATATTGAGCTTGGTTCCTAATGTTTCCTGTAGACTCTTACAAAACTCACTAGTATACAAAGAATCTCTATCACTGATGATGCTACTAGGAATCCCCTGCAGTCTAACTACATTCTTCATAAATAGCTTCGCCAAAATAGGTGTCGTCCTAGTTGACTTTACTAGAATGAAAGGAGCACTATTAGTCGGTCTATCTACTATGATCCATATGATTTCATTTCCTCTACTAGACATTGGTAACCCATCGATAAAATCCATAGAGGTAGAATCCCACTTCCATAATATAACTTCCAACGGTTGAAGCAGTCACTTGGCTTCTAGTGTTCATCCTTTGCATGCTCGCAATTCAAGCATTGCTTAACACATAAACCAATGTCTCGTTTCATATCTTCCCAGAAGAAACTTCTCTTCATATCCTGATACATCTTCGTTCCTCCTACATGGATAGTAAACGATGGCAGTCATCCAAAACTTCCTTCCTCGTGTCTCCTATGTTTGGAACACACAACCTTCCCTTCTTTCTCAACCATCCATTTTGGTCAAGACCGAAATCCTTTTAAGTCATCGCTCTCTGTTCCCTCCTTTAACTTTCTGATCCGTTCAGCCAAAACTTGATACTCCTCATGTCTAGAAGCTATCTTCTCAATCATTACCGATCGAACTTCTAAGCAAGACAATATAGCACTTCCTGCACTACAACATGCCTCAGATCTATACTGCACACTACAAGCTGATAATGCTTCTAAATCTTTCCACTCAACAATCATAGCCAATACTTCATTTTGATGTTTCCTGCAAAGTGCATCTGCTACCTTATTTCCTTTCCCGGGTGTGTATTCAATTCAAAAATCATAGGCAGCAATAAACTCCAACCATCTTTGCTGTCTCATGTTCAACTCCTTCTAAGAGAACAAGTACTTTAGCGACTTATGATTTATATATAGCTCAAATCGCTCTCTTAAGTGGTAATGCCTCCACACCTTTAAAGAAAATATTATGGCAGCTAACTCCAAATCATGCGTTGGATACCTAACTTCATGTGGTCTGAGCAGTCTAGAAGCATAGGCAATCACTTTACCTCTTTGCATCAACACAGCTCCCAATCTAGTTCCACATGCATCAGTATAAACAACCAAATATTGATTCCCCTCCGGAATTACCAACACCGGTGCATGGGTCAATAAGTGTTTCAAGCTCTGGAATGCTTCCTCGCACTTATTAGTCCATACAAACTTCACATCTTTTCACGTAAGCTTAGTCATCGGTGCAGCTATCTGTGAAAAATCCTTTATAAACCTTCGATAATATCCAGCTAATCCAAGAAAGCTCTTTATCTTGGTCACCGTCTCGGGTCTCTTCCAATTATTCACCGCCTCAATCTTGGTCGGATCTACAGACAACCCTTTCTCTGAGACTACATGACCAAGGAATTTCTCTTCCTTCTTCCAAAAATGACACTTCAAAAACTTAGCCTTCAAATGATGTTCCCTCAACGTCTCAAGCACAACTCTGAGATGAACTTCATGCTCCTTCTCATCCTTAGAGTATATCAGAATGTCATCTATGAAGACCAACACAAACCTATCCAAGCGCTCTCGGAAAATTCGGTTCATCAAATCCACAAAGAACGTTGGCGCATTAGTTAGTCCGAACGGCATGACTAAACATTCATATGATCCATACCTTGTCCTAAACATCGCCAAAGGAATACTATCCTCTGCTACTCTAAGCTGATGAAATCCTGTCGCCAAATCAAACTAAGAGAATACCTTGGCTCCACTTAACTGATTGAACAAATCATTAATTCTTGGCAATGGATATCGGTTCTTTATCGTCTTATCATTCAACTTACGATAATCGATACATAGCCTTAACGATCCGTTCGACTTCTTAGCAAACACCGCAGCAGCTCCCCCAAGGTGAACTACTTGGTCGAATAAAACTCTTGCCTTCCAAATCTACCAGCTGCAACTTCAACTCTCTCATCTCAGTGGGTGTCATCCTACTTGGTGGTCTACTCACCGGTTCTACTCCAGGCACTAAATCAATCCGAAACTTAATGGCTCATTTCGGCGATAGTCCAACTACCGGCTCAATCACATCAGCAAATTATCTAACCATAAAGACTCGATGCAACTCATCCTCTAACTCCATGATACCCAATAAAGCATTCACTTCGCAACTAGGGTTCTCTATGGTATAAACTATCCGATCACTACAATTCGAGTGACTAAGTGATATTTTCTATCATGGAAAAATATCCTAGCATCATATTTACTTAACCAATCCATCCCAAGGATAATCTCAAATCCCACAAAATCAAACACATATAAACAACAATCAAAAGCATGACCTAGCAAATCAAACTCTAAATGGTCACACGTCATCCCAAGTTTCGCATACCTTCCTATCGGATTTGCAACCCTTAAGGAAGTAACTAAATATGAGGGTTCTAGGTTAAGCTTATCTACCAAACATCGATAAATAAAAGAATGTGATGCACCATTATCAAATAGAATGCTAACAAACATACCGTGAATTTGTAGCGAGCCTCCCAGAACAGCCTTCCCTTTCTCCTGCACAACCGACCTTCAAATTGCGGGCTCCAATGCATACATTTGTCCCTTTCCGTCTCTAGCAGGCTCTTTGCATTGGTTCTTATAATTGTCGATCTAATCACAATTAAAGCATCGGATGTTCTTCTTCCCAATCACCTCCTTTCCTTTCTCTTTTCCTTTTCCAGTACGACAATCATTAGCATAGTGTCCTTTCTTATCACATTTATAACAAACCACCTCATCTTTTCTCTTCTTTTGTGCTCCTCCCTTCTAAGCATTCTTCTTTTGGAAAAACTTTCTTTTCTTGCCTTGTCCCATCTGGACCTCCTTCATTTTCTTCCTCAAACAAGCTAATGCCTCTTCCTGCCTCAACGCCATTTCTACCACTACATCACTTGGATCTCTTAGGTGCGGCAAAGTAGCACATATCAACTCCGGCCTCAAGCCTCTTCTATACTTCTCATTCCTCTTGATCGTCGTATCAACCAAGGCGTACCCGTACCAGGCCAACTCTTCAAATCTTCTTGCATACTCTAAAATAGACATCTCCCCTTGTTTAGTTCAGCAAACTTCCTAACCAATGCTGACTGCGCAATCATCGACATAAACCTTTCTTGAAACCTTCTCCTAAACTCCGCCCAAGTCATTGTTTCCTCATCAACACCAGCTACAATAGTATTCCACCAAAATAGAGCAGCTCCTTGAAGCCGTCTCGAAGCTAATCTCCTTTTCTTCTCGTCATTCAATCCTAGGTCGGAAAAGATTCTTTCACAATGTAGCAGCCAATTTTCCACCTCAATCATATCTTTAGTTCCAATGAACGCTTCCCTCCAAGCCTGGTATTGTCTCTACTCAAGTTAGCATAATGGTTGACTATCGGAGCTTCCTGAACTCCTCCTCCAGCAGCATTCCCTCCGAAAACTCTAGCTGCAATTCCAGCTTGTATCATGTTTACGAAAAACTGATACATGGCTCCCATATCCACTTAGGGAACCCCAACACTAACGGTTTCAGCTTGAGCCTGACCTGGACCTCTTCTATCATTATGTCGAGCATTTCCATTAGTGGTGGTGCAATCTCCTCCAAGATTAACTCTGCCTCTTCTTCCTTCCATATCTGTATTCAAGCTTCGTGAGATATAGATGAATAGCCTAACTAAGATAGGAGTCTAGAGATATAGCTATACTTATATATAACAAATAAAAAGTACGTTACTATAGCATTATCCCATACCACGATCTTAACTCTAATTACTAAGGATTATGTTTTCAAAATCATTTTTTTAGGTTAAGTATTTCATAAACTAGGCTCTGATACCAAACTGTAAAATCTCTTATTTAGAGGCCCAAAACTAAGCGCTACAGATGCTGCAGTCATTTATAGTATTAGCTTCTGGGGACTAAATACGGCTATGTTAATGGTATCTACAATATCAGAAGCACTTGAAAATGAGACAAAACACAGATTTCAAAACAACATTTTCTTCATTATATTTAAAACAGATGTTCCATATTCTTAATACATAATCCCAATACGTTTCCAAAGAATATATAAAATATACTTAATCCAAAATATGCCAACAGCGGTATATGAAGATACCCCCTTGGATGATCAAGGTCATATAGTCATAATAGACATAATATAAACACAGCGGAAATACAACAAAATATAAAACTACAACTCCTAAATAGCTATCTATTTGCCTCCTGCATGCCTCCTGCATGCCTCTGGTATCCTTATTCGTCATCCTACTAAACCTAAAAAAGATCTTAACCCCTCAGCCTACTCAAATTAATTTTGAGCATCCGAGAGTTAAAGGGGAAAACATAAACTTCTAGTCAGGCATAAAGTCTGGTGTGAATAATACTATACATCCCGGTTTTATATGTTAACTGAGACCACACCGCTTAGCGGAACGGGTTTCCCCTCACTAACATCCTTTTAAAACATATCTTTGCAACCTCTTCCTGCAACCAAAACGGGTTAAGTACTGTAAAGCAATCATTATGTAAACATACATAAATATCAGGTAATAATGAACTATCTGTTTAAACACATAAGTTTTGTTTGGATAACTTTTAACCTTTGGCTGACTAGGGCCTACCATAAAATATAATCAAAATTAATCTAACACATGTTAGCTATTCTTCTTCTGGACTATCTATCCTTAACTATCTGTTAAATACTTCACTTCTGGATGGTCTGTCCCTAACTTAATCATCTCCTAGGTCTTCCTGATCCTAATGGTTTTTTGGGCTCACCAATAACCTATATGTATACAAACATATATACCCTTTGGTGTGTAATCATAATTTTAGTCTACCTGTGACCAAGCCTTACACATTGGAATTTTGGACAACAATTAGTTGGGATTAATAGCTAATGTATAGGGCGCGACCCCATACTAGTCCCATCTGGTATCTAACATCTGAGTCATTTTCACTTAAGGAACCCCTCCCATAAATTTCCTTGAAAACATTTTCAAAATGATTTAAAACCTTTAAATCAAACTCAAACAAGGAAAATATATAATCTTTATGCTTTACTCAAAATCACATTACCATGTTATATATATCATCTTTACTCAAATCTTAGTTGATGAAAACATTTAAACATTTGAAAGTGCCTCTTTCTAAACTTTTCAAAACATCTCTTTCAAGACCAAGTGAAACCCTTTAATTTCCTAAGCCAAAAGGCCAAAAACTTACCTTTCAAAACCAAACATCAAACCTTTCGAAACTATATAAATCATTCCTTTTGAAAGCAGTAAAACTTTAGACATCTTACTTTAAAAACATCTTAAAACATTGCCTTAGAAACCTTTGGAAAACCTTCCATTTTAAACCTTCTGAAACCATTCAAAGCAAACCTTTCGAAATCATTGAACTCAAAACTTTCGAAACCATTGAACTAAAACCTTTCGAAAGCATTCAACCTGTTAAAACATAAACCTTTTGAAAGTTTACTTGGTTCAATTTAAAACATGTGGAAAATCTTCTTTTAAAAACCTTTCGTCTTAATTGGAAGCTACCTTTCGACTTCGTTGAAAGCTCTTCTTCGAAAGATTTAAAACACATCATTTAATACAATATTCCTCTGCCTTTAAAACAACTCCTTCGAAAGCTTTGGGTTATACTTGAACTAGTAAAGTTAGTTAAAACATCTAAGTCGAAAGCTTTGATACCTTTTGAAAGCATTGAGAAGAAGCTGGTTTTAGAAACAGGTAAACCTTTCGACTTTGTCGAATGGTTCAAAACAAAACAATGATAAAGTGGCAGTAACCTTTTGACTTTTTCGAAAGGTTTATAACCTTTATTTTGAATAATGGACCTGGTCGAAAGCAACCAAGTCGAAAGCTCCTTTTCGAAAGCGAACAGGTGTAAGCTTTTGATTTATAAAAAAAACATACCCCAACCTCTTTGGCAATCAACCTTTCCACTAAGTACCCTTCGACCTTGTTCACTTCCTTACGTACCAAGTAACTTGATACAATATGCATTGAACTTTGACCTTGTCGAAAGCTATAACCCTTCGACTTTGTCGGAAGGTCTGGGTCGGAAGGTTTGATGGCTAAAATGGTTGAAACATGCTAAAAGCATGATTTTCTTGTTTTTAACTTAAAAAATATAACTTTTCAACTAACCTACCTTTGTTTGTCAAATTCTCATTGGCCAATAAATACTTTTCAAAAAAGTACTGCCACTAATTTCAGAATTAAATAATAATTTTATTTTATAAAATGCCCCTTCTCCTTGATTAAATATATAAAACATTTAAGTCCCATAACTTAAATAATTTTATATATTCATCAAAACACTTACGAAAAATCTAGAAATATTTCAGAAAATCTATTATATTATGCTTTCCAACATATAAAAATTTCAAATCCAAATAATTATTTATTTAGCCGTAAATAATTTATAGCCCAATAAATCATTTTCTTCACTAGAAAATTAATTTAAAATCCACATAAATTCAAAAAATTATGAAAATTGGAACCCATCTCTAAAATATCATTTTTTTACCTATATTTAAATTTTCCAGGCATTTGGATGTCATTTAATAGGGTTTTTATATCAAACATTTCATAAATACCAATATGAACATGCATAATTCACCAACAAACAAGTATATAACTTTAATCATCAAAACATGGCATATACTTGAAAAAACATTTCAGATCTAATTTTAAAACCGAAAACTATAAAAAAAGGGATAAAGTAATTATTTACTTTAGCTTTGAGATTAAAAGATGTGAGATTTGATGTTGAATTTGTTGATTATCTTCCTTTTCTTGAATCCTAGCTTTTATCTTTCCTTGAGGACAATAATGGTGGCCGGCCTTAAGAGTTTTTTAGTTTGGTAAAATGAGAATGAACGTGAGTTTCAATTCTTAAGGGTTTAGGGTATAAGCCTCTAATATTTCCTATATTTCCCTTACTCATTTCCTAACACATTAGTTCATATTCTCTTATTTTAATTTGCATATTAACATAGCACAGCTACCTTTAGTTTAATCAAATCTCAACCTATTAGTCTTCACATTATTTTATTTAATTTAACCAATTTAATATCCTAAATAATGTTATAAAAATATGGGGTGTTACATGAACCTACTCTGACAGATTGTACAAGCAGGAGTACAAAACTAAGGAAATGGAGTAGCAAGGAAAATTGGAAATATGGATCACGGAGTTGGAGCACTAGGAGGTGAGGAAATCCAGAATCAGAACTAAAGAAACGAAGCAAACATGATGCAGGATGGAGTTGAACCGTCGGGAGTAACCCTTGACCGACCAGGAACGATCGGCAAAACTATAGCCGTTCGTTTTAGAACGATCGGTGCCTATCGTTCCACACTCGGGGACATGCCCTCGGGTCATGTTAGCTCGATTCTAGGTAGGATACCAGGTATGCTTTGTAGTTTGGAACTGATTGGAATATGGATGTTCATCCACAAGAGCATATTTTAGGATTCCCCCGTGCACTACAAGAAAACTAGCCTTTGGTTGTATAAATTGGTGGCATTTATTTGTGAATGCAACTAAAAATATTTCACCCTATAGTTAAACGCGGCAAAAATTATTTTACCTTTCGCGCCTTACCAAAATCTTTCCACCTAAATTTAAAAAACGTAACCAGTACATTCCCTATCGTTAAATTATCTCACACTTAAAAATTTTCTAAACATAAGGAACAAAATTTCCCAAATCACTTCAAAATAATTTCCCAAATCGCTTTTTGATTTCAACCCCACCACAAACGAATGGAATTCTCCAACTAAACTCGCTTTTCAACGCCACCTGGGAAGTCACGATTCTAGTCAACGATGGGAAGGTCACCTTGAAAAAACCCTAAAAAAGTCACTCGAAAGAGATGTCCCGTTGCCTCGATAAAGCTACTGAGTTTTTCCCGAGGTCACCACTATCTCGGTTATCTTCCCTTTGCTTGAACTTACAGTTGATTTATGTTGTGTCGATGTTGTGGATTGGTGAAGCTGCTGCCGGTAAACCACTTGATGTCGATGATGCTAAAGTTGTCAAATCTAACATTGATCGAGGAGAAGCCTGCATCATTCGAAATATGTGTGTTGCAAATAGTACTGTGTTGCATCGTTCATTGATCTGGAGATGAGTGTCGATCTGACTGCCTGATTGCATCTACAGGTACCTTGAATTGAACTGCCTCTTCAACTATTTGCCGGAGATGAACGATGTGTTGTTGTGGTTGTAGTTGTTAATGATGATAGCTGTTGTTTTAGGATTGTGGTATGTGTTGGCTGCTGTTTTGAATTTTTAACTAATTAATTTTATGGCAAGTTCTATTTTAACACTTGAAACCTCTTCCTGCATCCCTGATTTTAAAAGGAAAACTAATATACATTGCATGCCATTTTCACATATCCATCGCGAAATTGCACATGGATCGCAACTCAGATCTCATTTTCAGTTTTAGCATCATCTTTGAAATTTGATGAAAGCCTGACAAAAAGAAACTGGAGTAATGATGGTAGTGGTAAATTTATTGCTAATGCATCATTACCAAAACAGTAACAATCAAGAATATTTTCAGTATACCAACGTTAATAAGTACAATCGAGGTTAAGCTAATAACCAAAACTCAAAACCACTGGCAATGAGAAGCTTACCAAAAGAAAGTATTCATACGTTAGACTTCTTCATTGTTGAGTTTCATCATCAAAATTCTTTGTTAAATTTCAAAACAGGTTTCCATTTATGAAGCTTCTATGCATAGATTATGCAGTTTAACATTATTTTACTATTATATTGGTCGTGATTCTCTAGTTCAATAAAAACACGGTATGTGATTGTTTGATCTCATTGTATTTACATGCGATATTGAAATTAGGAAAATACAACGACTGAGATCATTGAGCTATCAATTGTGTTTCAATGGTTTTCACCTTTTTGGTGCAATATAAAATCTCTACTTATCTTAATTTTGAGAATATCTTCTTACTGGGAGACTATCTTCTTTTATGCATATGTTTAATGTAGAATGTTATTGGATATGATGTAAATAATAATTCCAATATATATATATATATAGGACTTATATGGAACAATTATGCAAAACCAAGTTTATTTATTTCAGAAAATCTCTATATTGCTGCATATAATTCAATATTAAGATGTTTAATGTAATATGCATATTTATAATTCATAACAAGGACATGTCGGTTATGTTCAAAATTTTGTATTATTATTTTTATGTACTTGAGCCTTTAAAAAAAATCCAAAAGCAAGGAGAATGAGAAATACTTGTTGTCTATGCAAAGATATGAACTAAAGCAGAGGTAGTGGTAGTGGATGTCTTGATCTTGGCTTTCTATTTCAAATCATTGCCTAGATTTATATGTATGTATATAGTATAAGCTTCCAAAACAGTTGTTTCCACCCATGTGACTAACTTTGACTAATCGTTCGAATGTGTCGGTTAACATATCTAAAAAAGCAAAATTGTTTTAACATACATTTGAAACTGTTTAAAATTTAGACTTGTTCTTCAATGTATTACTTTTTTTCTTGATACTTTTACCT
This sequence comes from Allium fistulosum, assembly GCA_030737815.1. Taxonomy (NCBI): domain Eukaryota; kingdom Viridiplantae; phylum Streptophyta; class Magnoliopsida; order Asparagales; family Amaryllidaceae; genus Allium; species Allium fistulosum. Next base: position 720,984,676 of record CM060908.1, read on the forward strand.
ACATTTGAAGCAGTTTTAAATATCATCAGTTTCTTTATTTAAGATACATATAATATTACACATACATAAGTCTTTGTTCTTTGGTAAATTGTAATGTATGTAATGCCAGTATGTTTGTAGTGTATGCTTGTTTGTTTCTTAACTTAAGTTGCACAGTAATAGAAGTGTTTTTCCTTCATTTTTTCTTGCTAACATGCTCATTTTATTTTCCCCTTACACTAACTTATTCTAATTTGATTCCATATGTTGTAGGTTTCGACCAAGCAATTCAACGTTATGCAGTACATTTACTTTCGTTGACATATCAGAAAGTGCCCAAATCAGTGCTTGCTGAGGTGAGATCGTTGACATATTGAAATTGTTGGGCTTGTTTTTCTTGTTATATTTGGTGTACAAATATTTCACCCTATATTATAAACGTAACAAAAATATTTCAGTATCCCGCCTCAATAATTTGGTACCAATCTGGGTGATATTTCTGTGGCCGATCAACAATTTGGTACCAACCTGGGTGCTACTACTGGGTCGACAATTAGAGTTGGTTAGATGATATGCACTCGAAATAGAGATGGGTCAGATCATGGCAGTAGTCTTTAACCTATTGCAGCAGTAACCAATGCAGATCGTGGTTCACGATACTAGTAGTAGGACTGGTATCGATCAATGGAAGAACACGGTCTCATCATTGTCGACTTGGTTGCACTCTTTGGTACTGCATTTTATAGATATGATTGAACTTTTTCTAGAACGATGTATAGTCAGTATAAGTTATAATTGATTGATTATGAGAGTAGAGTTGATTGATTTAGGATTGTCTTTATTAGCTTATAGCAGACATCCGGTCCAGTTTATGTTAGTTTTTAATGGTTTTATTCTAGGAGGAGATGAATTTGGTTGCGAAAGAGGCAAAAAGCTTGGGTTACATGTAATATGCTGAAACATCCATTGACGCACATTGGGTATAAGGAGACGGGTAGTTATCCACTTATCTTATATCTTTAGTTTTTAGCTATAATGTTTCCCTTTTAAGTCATACAATCAGTGAAGTTTTCATAATTTCTTAGTCTGCTTGCATTAGCTTCGGATACTTGGATATGCTTAAGGTAATTTCACATTCTTATTTAATAATATAACGTGCTCAACAACTACTGCACAAGCTATTCACAATATAAGTTTGTAGCTTGAACATGATGCTTGCAGAGTCTATTACCAGACCCCTACATCATGCAATCTAGTTGTCTCCTTATCTACTATTACAACTTGCTCTCTGTTTTGTGCAACATGTCTCACCAACATAAAACATGAGACAACGTCTTTCCACGCTAATTTAGCCTCCTACTTTAAGAAAGCATTTACTACACGTGCATGCTTTACTTTTCAGTCTGGAGCATGCATTCCTTAGCAGTAAACATCTCCACTTATGATCGTTTCAGCACTAATTTTATGTAGCTCGTCTCAGCACTAAGCTTCTACACATGTTCTTCTTTAATTCCTTGTCATCTTCATGCTGATCTTTGTTCATTCCAGCCTTATTTCATGGTGTTGTGGCAGCCTACTGGTCTAGTGTAGTGCATCATGTTACAGTTGAAGCAAGTCTGAATGGAAGACTAAATCAAATTGGATATGTCACAAGCTTCACTTGATCGCTAATACAACTCATCTCAGTTTAGATATTGAGTTAGAGATTCTCTTTCTTATAGACTAACAGTACAAAACTGTATTAATAAAGCGCGTCTTCATATGCAAATATTTTTCATACACTAGATCAATTTCAGGCTTATTGCACTTAGTTAATGATACAGTTTAGTCATGCCTTCTATACTTTCCATAAATGCATTTAGTTAAAAATTCATTCTTACCTTTTTATGATCTGTTTTTTGTATTTAGTTTAGTATATCATTAATCATTTTTAACAAATCCTGCACCGAGGAAGGAAAAAAACTTCTACTGGTTATTTTTACTACCAGCATATGGCTCACCAGTTGCCTTCAAACAGCAGGCTTTCCCTTCGTCCTAATTCCCATATTCATTTCCTACTTCAACAGCAAACCAACTTCAAAACCATATCTTATAACCTTCCCCGTACTCATATATTGTACACTTCTTGGTATTTCAGTCGGGTTGGATGATTTTCTCTATGCATATGGCATAGCATACTTTCCTGTCTCCACATCATCTCTTTTGGTCTCGACCCAACTTGTATTCACTGCATTGTTTGCCTTCTTCTTGGTGAAGAAAAAATACAGTGCATATTCCATAAATGCAATAGCATTGATTAGCATGGGTGCAGTTGTACTAGGTATTACTTCTGACGGTGATAGACCAAAAGGAGAGAGTGAAAGGAAATATTACAGAGGATTTGCAATGATGATTTTAGCTACTTCTTTGTATGGTTTATTACTGCCATTAGTGGAGTTGATGTATGCAAAGGTGAAAGAAGGAGTGATGTGTTATCGGTTGGTTATGGAAGTACAGTTTGTTCTTGGTTTTTTTGCTACTGCATTTTGTGTTGTCGGAATGTTTGTGAACCGTGATTTTCATGTTAGTTTTACAAATTATTTTATGCTGTTAAAAATATGTGAATTATGTCATTATAGTTGTTGGCTGAAATGCAAAATATAGGACGTGAAGCAAAAGCGTTCGAAAAGGAGGAATCGAGTTACTACATGGTTCTCGTTGAGATTGCTATATAGACTGAGTTTTTCTATCTGGGAACTGTAGGTGTGATTCACTATGCTTCAGCTTTAGTTGCAGGAATCATTTTTGCAGTTATTATTCCGGTAACTGAAGTTCTTGCTGTGATCTTCTTTCATGAGAAGTTTGATAGTGGGAAGGGTGTTGCTCTTGCGCTGTCTGTATGGGGATTTGTTTCTTATTTCTATGGTGAGTTTAAAGCTGACAAGAAGAAGAAGTCGATTATTTTAAAGGAGGCCAGTATCGTAGGTAATACAAATTAATTAGTATAGATGCATTGTATGTTTTCATATTAGCTCTGTTCAGTTCATTGATGGGTTGCATTTTCTTAGCCTCAATATAACATAGTAAGACATCCATAAACAAATTCCAAAAATAGAGAAAAATTATATCTCAAACCAGTTTAGGTTTCTATCAAGTTCTCTTCAAGAACAACTCTTTCTTTTTCCTTGTCCTTATTATGCAAATACTCCCTATAACTGTAAGAAGCCAAACCCCATAAAGCAAGAGCAAGCGAAATCCCCTTCTCGCTAGTGAACTTCTCATGGTAAAACACAACACCCAGTACTTCAGTTATCGGTATACACACAGCAGTAATAACATCAGAAAGTAAAGTATCCGCAGTAAAAATAACCCCAACAATGCCTAAGTAGAAGCATTGCCAAAGCGCTGCAGTAGCTACAAGAACAATGCAGTAGCTATTATTCAGGTATTATCAATTGCATCCATTATTACATACAAAATTATGTATGTTTCCTTTACGTAATTTATGTTGTAATAAGGTTGTTGGATTGATACCATGCTTATGAAACAGTGATTTTACATCTTGCTTTCTTCTTAGATGTTTTTTATTTTGGCTTCAAATGAGTAACTAAAGATTCTCAGTTTGATTTGAAATGGCCATTGAATCTAAATTTTGACTGACTTCCTCTTTTGTAAGTTGAGATGATTTGGATATGGATTTTTCCTTTTGCTGATTCTTTGACTTCCTGGCTTATTTTTGTTGTTGCATGTAGCTTTATAGATATGTGCATTCCCTGGCTGGTTGCTTGCTCCGATGAAAACATCGCATGGTTTTCGGTTTCTTCTTCTTCTTCAAGTTCTGAAGCTATTGCTACACTTTTGTTACTATTGATCCCAACATTTGCATTTTGATCAGGGCCCATATCTTCAGTCTGCTTGGTAAAAGTTTAATTATTATTTCTGGTACCTATAGTGTAGTTTCATGGTATTTACATTTTTTCTACCACCTTACTTCAATTATATTCAGTTGTCCTTGCTTCATTTACAGTCAAGCCCGGTCTTTTGGTAAAGCAAGAGAAGCATCTTCTTTGGGCCTCATCAAAAACTAGAGCACCACTCAACAAGCGCATGGAGAAAGAAAAAATGGCAGAACTCCAAATCGACAATGAGTGAAAATTAGGTGCGGCAACTCCAGTAGGCCGTAGGCATCACAAACAACTTTAGAAGGTGACAACCCCTCCCGTAGGCCCTAGTTAGATAAATCATTTATTAGTACCCGATGTGTAAATTTGTATACAAATGGTTATTGTATGTGAGTTAGGTCATTCTGTCGAAAAACTATTGTATTGGAATGGTTATGGATACTTTATTTTATTATATGGTTAATGTGTTTTTTAACTTATTTGAATATGATGATTATGTGAGTGATTGTTGATTGATATAATAGAACCAAAATAGACCATTAACAGGAAATAATAGCATGAAAAAATGGTGTAAAGTAATAAACAACTTTTAGTAGCGTTTTAAAAACGCTACCGAAATATATATAGTGGCGTTGAGTAAATGCAACCGTAAAACAGGGGTAAAGTTGGAAATTCTATTAGTAGCGCCAAAAAATCTTTTGGTGGCGTTTTTTAAACGCTACAAAAAGATTTATGGTGGCGTTTGAAAAATGCTGCCAAAAATGCATTTATAGTGGCGTTAAAATAAATGCAACAAAAAATCATAGATTTTTAGTCCCATGTTTTCTAGCGGCGTTTATCTAAACGCCACCAAAACTTTTTGTAGCATTTTTTGTGCGCCACTAAAAATCAAATTTCTTGTAGTGGTGACTCAGGGGGCAAGTCGGAGACAATGAACAAAGACTATCGCTTGATGACAACGACAAGCTGGCGGAAGTAATCAGACGGGTTATGAGAGGAGGATTGGTAAACAAAGATTTGGAAGATGTGAATACGAGCCCCTTCACTCCTAAGATCAAGCAAGCTAGGAATCCACCGAAATTCAAACTACCAACACTTGAGACATATGATGGAAAAAAAGATCCCGCTGTTTATCTGACAAGATACATAAGACATAGAAGTACTGGAGGCATCGGAGGAAGTCATGACACAGTGTTTCCCTTTGTACTTAATAGATATAGATGCGCTATTGTTCAAACAGTTGAAAAGCGGCTCTATTGGCACATGGATGGAATTGATCGAAAGGTTTATGAGGCAATTTAGGGTTCATATCTTGAGACCCAAAAATGTGATGAATTTGGCAACACCGAAACAGAGGACCAGAAAGTCCCTGAGGAGTTTTCTAACACGGTCTAATGCTGTTGCGACATCGATGGATCGTCCAAATTCATCCATGGTATTGATAGCGGCTGTATCTGGAATTTCTGATGGCACAGAGTTCAAGGATTCACTAGCACGGGATCCACCTATGGATCTAGGGGAGCTTTACCACGAAGTAGAAAAGTTCCTACGACAGGAAGACACATAAGCAAACAAATCGGAGGTGAATGCTGTGCAAAGTTGAGGATCGTCACGGGAAGTAAATTAACAAGAATGATAAATGCAAACAGAAAATGAATGATGGCAGTAATATGTCGAAGAGGCAATGGAGTGAACCAAAATTATCTTCTTACACAGATTTGAACGAACTTTTGGAAAGGATTTATTCGGATACTCAAGGACACCTTTAGTATCGAAGGTCGACAAAGAGGGAACTCTCTAAATACGAGCAGGCATCAGGAAAGCATTGCATATTCCATGAGATGGATGGGCAATACAAATGACAGTAGGCATTTGAAGGATATCATTGAGGAACATGTAAGGAATGGTCAGTTACAACAATATATAAGGACTCGGGCTATGGTGGTGGAATAGGAGCAGCCTCCGTCCACCTCGAATGAAAATGGCACCGGATCAAGGCATCATCGTCAACTTATCATTAATTAACGAGATTTATGACATGGAATAAGTAATAAACCCCACATTAAAACGGCTAAGTCACTTGCATATGTATGAGATCGACGAAGGTCACTAGGCATGCTCTGAGATGGCGATGAACCGTAGTGCTCGGGTTTGTGAAAATTTGTTTTTTCCCTTTTGCTACGAACTCTGGTTTTTCTGATACTATGGCTATTTAGTTTTTTGGTTGTATGTACTTTTATTTTATATTTTACCGAGTGGACTTTGGAATGATTAAATCAAGATTAATGTAATAAATAACACAGGTTCCAGTTATGGCCCTGACCAGAGAGACGGGGCAATAACCGTGAGTTACGATGTAACAACCCGCTATTTTGGACCATTCGCATCCATTATAAGTGTATAGGTAGACACTCATGCCGGAATTGAATTGCTCAAAATACCGCGTTGTTAATTTAAATTTGGCAAAACTGAACATATACAGTAAATAAATAATCACAGAACACAGACACAGAGTAATAATTGCAGCGGAAATAAAAGAGATAGTAGTTCATGAAGCTACTATATGAATATATAAAATACATCAGAGTTTACAACAGAAGAGTAATACGATACATCAAATACAAATCAGAATACATCACTGGAATCATCGAATACTGAAAGCTGGATAGATAGCTGGATCTCCAAGCGAAGCTCCAACTCCAAAGGTGAGTCTCGAAAGCTGAACCACTCAGTCTGACCCGAGCGTAAAGCAAAAACACAAGACACTCGAGTCAGGATTAACATTCTTATATTAATAAATCCAACTCAAGTGAAATAGCAATTGAAATACAAGTAACTCAAAGGATGTTTGGAATAACCATCCTTTAAGGATCCGTCAAACTATCTACTAGGTAGTAATGTACGATAAGTAGATAATGTCTATCAGTAATATAAAGATATCAAAATAGCGTTAAGTCATGGCCCATTCCACCCTTAACACATTTTTATTCCCACAAGCATATACAAGACCGTAGTTTCCCCAAAACCGGAAGTCACCAGAGGGCAATCCATATACTCAAGGTACAAAACAAAATCGTAGTGGTCGTGCATAAATGGAATACAAGTATGACAAGGCACATGAGGCTATACCCAAGGTAGTGATACTACCGTTCGCCTGATCCGGACTGGTGAGAACGCAACGCCGCAGCGCCCGCAACACCGTGAGACAACACTCCCAAAATCAAGGGTGCACCAATCGACAACAAGTATAAGTAGTTCGAAGAAGTGTGTCCACTTGAGGTATCAATCCTCCATTGGCCCGGCACAGCTCCTGTTTTAGTCATTTCCAATTTGACACAAGTGTCAAGGTTATCCATTATCGTTCTCTTTCTTCAGTCAACACGTACATCATTCCAACCACTTCATTCTGGATCATCACTCCACGTATAGTTATTAAAGTGGTTTTCGATTTAGACAGAGAGTATACCCATAACCGAATTCCGGTCTCTTTAATAACTTTCGTAATTATTACACCGATTGGTCGTTTATATATTTCAAAAACCAAATCAATTTCAATTTCAATCAGAGTTTATAAATCAACATTTCATTTGTCTTTCCAAATCAATTTCCATAATTTACGTTTCAAAACTTCCAATTATCATTTCACCATCTTATAATTCAATTTCAATTTTCTATTTAAAACAATTCAAATATTGATTCAAGTTCATATATACGTTTCATTCCGAAAACATTTAAACAAATTTTATTTAACATTCAAATCAATTTAAACTCATTTATCGATTCCATCCAATATTCGTTAAGTTACTTTATCATTCAAAACAATTTCTATTAAATTTCCAATTCATTAGATCAATTCTTAAGTTCAACTTCATTAAATCAAACTTACAATTTTGAATTAAACTAAATTCGTCACATCAATTCTTTCAATTACAAGTCTTACATTAATTCCAAAAATATCACATTTTCATTTCCTGTTAAAGAAATTCCATTTCACTTATTTACTTACTTAAATAATTTTCCAAAACTTAATTATTAAAGAAACTCAATTTCAGTTATTACGAAGAAAAATTCACTTATTCAAAAATTCAATTTCTCTTTTTTAAAGAATCCAATTCAATTTAATCATTAAATAATTCAATCTTATTTAATTATTAAATAATTCAAAACTTAATTATTAAATAATTTCAAAGTTTAATAATTTCAAACTTAATTATAATTTCAACTTAATTATTAAATCATTTCAAAGTTTAATTGTTTCAAACTTAATTTTTAAATCATTTCAAAGTTTAATTGTTTCAAACTTAATTTTTAAATCATTTCAAACTTAATTCAATCCTTTCTCAAATTTAACAACCTTCTTTCATCAATTTCTTTATTACTATTTCATTTCAGATTATTTAATATTCACATTTAAATTTCATTAAATTCAATTTCCAACTTCGTTTCAAAACCATATTATTATTCAATAAAATCTTCATTTTATTTTTTAAATCAAATTATTGACCAATCGGGTTTTATTTAATTTTCTTTCCTAGGTCAAAGTTCAATTTGGGTATTTATCATTTCAACCCGATTCCAATTCAATTCAAAATCAAAGCACAACAAAGGGAACTTGCAATGTGATAACTGGGATGGTGTCAAAGTAAATAAACAAGCAATAACAACAAACAATAACAATCCAATAATCAATTCAAATAATCCCGAAATAACCGTATTAATTCGCATTGTTATTTGTACGAATTAATAAAATCATTTCTAGAATCTACACTATCATTTCATGTAGATTAAAGATTATTACATTACGGTTTTCACTTGTAATTTATTTACCATTTCATACATCGTCAATTTAACAACATACATTCAGTGGTTTAAAGTGTAATTAAACAAATCCTACGTGTCAATAACGTAACAGTTAAAGGGGTCATATTATACAAATGTCAGTTAATCAAATTTAACAACTAATTATCCTATATCAAGTTCAATTTCATACTATTTATCATTTTAACATTAACAATTTAACGTCCAATATAAACATCAACAATCAATCAATTATCAGCCAATCTGTATTATCATCGCATAAATAATTATCAGATAATGGTGTCCGATGTCACAGGTGAACTGATACAGGTAATAACAGTGTAAATATCAAACAGCAGCAATATTTCAATTGTCGTTTCAATTGAAATCAAATTTTATAAATAAAAGAACGTTAATCGTGAGTGAGTGCTCACCTTTCGAGGCTAAAGGATCGATAATAGACAACGAAGTTGTAAATCCAAGTACGAATTTCCAAAGCAATGCTGGGTGGGCCCGATTTTGACAAACAAAGCTGATATATAAAGATATTGATGAGAACAAAATCAGAATCAACTCGATAGAAGCAACAATGATGTGAATATATATATTATATTTATTTCGAATCAATATTACTTTAAACACCTGATAACTTATATATATATTTTAAAATCGTTGTTTCAAATAAACACATATATACAAACATATCTATAATATAATTTGAAATGATTACATATATCTATTATCCCATTATTAATATTAAAGTACGAATTAACATATGTAAACTTATTTTGAAAACTTTATACATTAAAACAAACGCAATACCCATAAACTTATATTGTAAACAGATTATTGAACTAATATATATACTTATATGTATAATAGTAGAGTGTAAAACAAAGAACAAAATAAACCGATAGTTTAAACTAGCATATGTAAACTTTATAAAATCTGACATACTTATAAAACCATACTTCCATAACCTATACCCTACAGACCTAAATAAACATATATTTATAAAACTGCTAAATATATAAGTTATACTTTATTATTTACCTACGGATAATACTTTGAAATCAAAAATGTTAAATAAACAGTATCATCATTAATGTATGCACCCAGGTAGTATAGTATATACACTATATCTATATATGTAACCACATACATATTATAAAGCTAATAAAATATAAACTAGGACACATATAATAACCGTAATATATATGTATACCCCATATATACTTTAAACATAAAAAAACTGACGTATAAGCATTTCTACATACGGTCTAATATAGTATATAATATGATATGTCAGAGCTTTATAAAGATATATCATAATAGATGTACAACTTCCAGCTAGCTAGCATATAGCAATGTATAAAATCAATATATATATATATATATACTAATTAAAATAGACCACTTATAAATAAAACTAATATATATACAAACACATTTGAAATATATATATTACTTACTTTTAAAAGAACAGAGAGGCTCGGCTTAGACTGCACGCGAGGCCAGTGGTGGAGAGGGGCTGAGGCGAGGCGTGATCGAGGAGGCGATGATGGTGGCAGAGACGGTGGTCGAAGTTTTGGGGTGCGGTGCTGCCGAAATGGAGTGGCGTTGGATGGGTTCGTGGTGACGTGGCTCAGTGATGAATCGGCAGCAGCTCTTCTGTGAGGCGGAGTTGCTTGGATGTTGGTCGGCTATGCGCCAGGGAGGACGGAGATGGGTGGTAGGTGTTGCGCGAGAAAGGTCAGTGTGGTATTGAGGCGAGGGAGACGGTGAGGAGATGCTTTGATGGAGACGCGGCGGTGGTTCTCCGATGGCCAAGGCGGATTGGAAGCAAGGGCGGAAGGAAGCTCGGCTACATGCTGAGCTTGACGTGTTGGGAAGATAAACAATATATACATGCTGTTGGTTTTTTTTTTTTAGCTTCAGCCAAAAACTTGAAGGAAGTGGAAAAGAAGAGGAAGAGAAACTAAGATATGGCAGGGACGCGACAAGATGAGCAACCGTATCTCTTAATTACATTTTTCTTTGAACCGATGAAATATGAAAGATCAAAGGTTGTTTTGAAAATAGTGAAAGCCAATAGTCATATTTACTGGGTTATAAATGATAAATGACTATACAGTTCATGTAGATAAATCCATGATCACAACTAAACCAAAAAGGCACGAAACCGGTATCGATATGGTCCGACGTTTTACAGATTTCGCCGCTTACTGGGGACCGAAATACACAAATGAATATACCGTTTGAGAATAGCACCATGAGACGATCACAACGGTATACAGATATTAGTGGTACGATCATCCGATAAAAATCGATATCGGTACCCGAATGCTGCTATTTTGCAGAAAATAAGAACGACGGAGCAATAGATGTCCGAATTTGGAAAAATGACGAACTGATATTTTGCTCAGAAGATGGTTTAGAATTTTTCTATGTAAAAATATTTTGGTTTCGAAAACATTTTATTTTCAACGCTTTTTAACTGATTAAATTGAAGTAAATTTACGCGCGAAATAAACTTTCATATTTTCGGATGAAATTTTACCAGTTGCTATGTTTAACTAGACGCATTCCAAATATCAAATTTATATTACAAAATTTTATCATTTAAAATTTCATAAAATTTCAACTAATTATGTTATTAAAACAGTTGAAAATTTACGGGTCGTTACATTCTCCCCCACTCAAAACTTTTCGTCCCCGAAAAGGAACGAGGTAGAAGAATAGAAACAACTAGAAAGAAAACAGATTTGAAATACAAACTAACAATTAATTTAAACCATATAAATTCAAATTTAAATTAATTTATGTTCAATAATTGATTTAATCTATTTGATTTCACTAAAGTCAATCTCAACTATTTCTAAATTCATTTCTTATTATCCAATTTTCTTCAATTTAAAATTTCTAAAATCATAAATTTGAATAGTCTTTTATTATAATCATATTTTCTTTAACAATTTTAAATTCTTCTTTATTCAAAACTATTGTTAAATTTATTCTACTTAATATATCAAATCACATATATTAACCCATATAAATAAATTTAAACCATAAAAGTTCTGATTTAAATTAATTTACATTTACTAATTGCTTTTAAATTCAAGGTATTTTCATAAGTTGATCAAATTTCAATTTATTAATTCTTTCAAACGAATTTATTTATTCTTTCAAAACAAATTTTTCATTATTAACTGAATTTATTCATTATCTTATCTAACTCTATTAACATCTTTATAATCAAAATTCAGTGTGTAACATTTATTATAAGCACTCAAATTTTATTTATAAATTCAATTTATATTATATATTATCCAATTACATATTCAACTTCTGAATGATTTAGGTAAGTTGTATTAGAATGAAGTTGAACAATATACAAATAAAATTTTCCCAATTCAATTATTCAAGTTTAAATATTTATTCCAAATTTTGGTTTTATTTATAATTAAAATCATCTTTTAACAAAATTTAAGAATTATATTTCCGATTTACTTTAAACAATTTAGAGATATATATAACATATTTATCAAATCAAATTAAATTTTAAAATAAGATACTTATATATATAAATCAAATTATACTGAAGAAATTCAAATCAAAATATTTTTCAAAACAAAACCGTAGCGAATTGCTACAGAATAGTGTCTCTGCTTCGAAACTCGAAAATGAATGTCGATGATGCGGCCGCCATCACCGAAATTATTTTCCAGCGACAAAGAGAAGAGCACTGATTTCATCATTTTAAAATTCTTTGAAAACGATTTCTATTCAAAAATACTTTCAATAATATATACTTTAAAATTTTAAAACCAAAGTTCGAAATCACCGGAAACTAAATTCTCAAATTACTGAATTAAATTCATTTCAAATTCCAAATCAATTTATAAACCATATTTATAAATTCATTTAGAACAATAAATGATAATCAAATATTATCATTTCAAACAACCAATATAATTAACTTATTAAATTCCAGAAAAATTTTTACTTATATTTTCACAATATAATCAAACAAATTTATTTCATTTTCCAAATTTGAAAATAATATTGTGTCAGTTTGCTCTATTCAAGTGTTTTGGAAATCCTATCGATAGCGTTGATCAGACGAATCGATCGAAAACCCAAATCAACATCAGCAACTCAAACAACACAATATATTTTAAACATTTTAAATATTAATTTACAAATACACTTCCTCGCTCGACTATATAAGAATAGATTTCAAAGCAAAGATAGAGATTCAAATTTGATGGACTCAAATCAAAGGGAATTTTGATTCGAAAAATAAGTTTGAAACAGAAGATAAGATAATTCGATTATCACAATCGGTAGATGGATGAGTTTATTTAATTCACGGGCAACCTTAACTGGGTCCACCGTGACTTCAAAATAATATCGATGCAGAACTTCAAGGCAAATCTACATTCGATCTCAAGAAATGCAATTCAGGTATAGCAGGAGATAGATAGCATTATAAACCGAGGATACAGAAATCTCCGGTAAATCAATGCCTATTGTAAAGGAGTTTCACCCCTTTACAAATAATTCGAAGATTGGCGAGACCGCCAAGTTATTATAGGGATCATTCGAAGTGGAGTTATTGGATACTCCGAAATTGAAAGAAGACGAAATAGTGAGGGACACGAATGAAATTTGGAACCGTAGGGAACGTTCCAAAATTCAAGGAAATCGAGTCGAAAGGAAGAGATTGAAACTCGAATGAGAGTGATTCTGTAAATACATTTACCCTATATGTTGAGTTTTGCCTAGAGCTAACCTGGCTCTGATACCAACTGTAACAACCCGCTATTTTGGACCATTCGCATCCATTATAAGTGTATAGGTAGACACTCATGCCGGAATTGAATTGCTCAAAATACCGCGTTGTTAATTTAAATTTGGCAAAACTGAACATATACAGTAAATAAATAATCACAGAACACAGACACAGAGTAATAATTGCAGCGGAAATAAAAGAGATAGTAGTTCATGAAGCTACTATATGAATATATAAAATACATCAGAGTTTACAACAGAAGAGTAATACGATACATCAAATACAAATCAGAATACATCACTGGAATCATCGAATACTGAAAGCTGGATAGATAGCTGGATCTCCAAGCGAAGCTCCAACTCCAAAGGTGAGTCTCGAAAGCTGAACCACTCAGTCTGACCCGAGCGTAAAGCAAAAACACAAGACACTCGAGTCAGGATTAACATTCTTATATTAATAAATCCAACTCAAGTGAAATAGCAATTGAAATACAAGTAACTCAAAGGATGTTTGGAATAACCATCCTTTAAGGATCCGTCAAACTATCTACTAGGTAGTAATGTACGATAAGTAGATAATGTCTATCAGTAATATAAAGATATCAAAATAGCGTTAAGTCATGGCCCATTCCACCCTTAACACATTTTTATTCCCACAAGCATATACAAGACCGTAGTTTCCCCAAAACCGGAAGTCACCAGAGGGCAATCCATATACTCAAGGTACAAAACAAAATCGTAGTGGTCGCGCATAAATGGAATACAAGTATGACAAGGCACATGAGGCTATACCCAAGGTAGTGATACTACCGTTCGCCTGATCCGGACTGGTGAGAACGCAACGCCGCAGCGCCCGCAACACCGTGAGACAACACTCCCAAAATCAAGGGTGCACCAATCGACAACAAGTATAAGTAGTTCGAAGAAGTGTGTCCACTTGAGGTATCAATCCTCCATTGGCCCGGTACAGCTCCTGTTTTAGTCATTTCCAATTTGACACAAGTGTCAAGGTTATCCATTATCGTTCTCTTTCTTCAGTCAACACGTACATCATTCCAACCACTTCATTCTGGATCATCACTCCGCGTATAGTTATTAAAGTGGTTTTCGATTTAGACAGAGAGTATACCCATAACCGAATTCCGGTCTCTTTAATAACTTTCGTAATTATTACACCGATTGGTCGTTTATATATTTCAAAAACCAAATCAATTTCAATTTCAATCAGAGTTTATAAATCAACATTTCATTTGTCTTTCCAAATCAATTTCCATAATTTACGTTTCAAAACTTCCAATTATCATTTCACCATCTTATAATTCAATTTCAATTTTCTATTTAAAACAATTCAAATATTGATTCAAGTTCATATATACGTTTCATTCCGAAAACATTTAAACAAATTTTATTTAACATTCAAATCAATTTAAACTCATTTATCGATTCCATCCAATATTCGTTAAGTTACTTTATCATTCAAAACAATTTCTATTAAATTTCCAATTCATTAGATCAATTCTTAAGTTCAACTTCATTAAATCAAACTTACAATTTTGAATTAAACTAAATTCGTCACATCAATTCTTTCAATTACAAGTCTTACATTAATTCCAAAAATATCACATTTTCATTTCCTGTTAAAGAAATTCCATTTCACTTATTTACTTACTTAAATAATTTTCCAAAACTTAATTATTAAAGAAACTCAATTTCAGTTATTACGAAGAAAAATTCACTTATTCAAAAATTCAATTTCTCTTTTTTAAAGAATCCAATTCAATTTAATCATTAAATAATTCAATCTTATTTAATTATTAAATAATTCAAAACTTAATTATTAAATAATTTCAAAGTTTAATAATTTCAAACTTAATTATAATTTCAACTTAATTATTAAATCATTTCAAAGTTTAATTGTTTCAAACTTAATTTTTAAATCATTTCAAAGTTTAATTGTTTCAAACTTAATTTTTAAATCATTTCAAACTTAATTCAATCCTTTCTCAAATTTAACAACCTTCTTTCATCAATTTCTTTATTACTATTTCATTTCAGATTATTTAATATTCACGTTTAAATTTCATTAAATTCAATTTCCAACTTCGTTTCAAAACCATATTATTATTCAATAAAATCTTCATTTTATTTTTTAAATCAAATTATTGACCAATCGGGTTTTATTTAATTTTCTTTCCTAGGTCAAAGTTCAATTTGGGTATTTATCATTTCAACCCGATTCCAATTCAATTCAAAATCAAAGCACAACAAAGGGAACTTGCAATGTGATAACTGGGATGGTGTCAAAGTAAATAAACAAGCAATAACAACAAACAATAACAATCCAATAATCAATTCAAATAATCCCGAAATAACCGTATTAATTCGCATTGTTATTTGTACGAATTAATAAAATTATTTCTAGAATCTACACTATCATTTCATGTAGATTAAAGATTATTACATTACGGTTTTCACTTGTCATTTATTTACCATTTCATACATCGTCAATTTAACAACATACATTCAGTGGTTTAAAGTGTAATTAAACAAATCCTACGTGTCAATAACTTAACAGTTAAAGGGGTCATATTATACAAATGTCAGTTAATCAAATTTAACAACTAATTATCCTATATCAAGTTCAATTTCATACTATTTATCATTTTAACATTAACAATTTAACGTCCAATATAAACATCAACAATCAATCAATTATCAGCCAATCTGTATTATCATCGCATAAATAATTATCAGATAATGGTGTCCGATGTCACAGGTGAACTGATACAGGTAATAACAGTGTAAATATCAAACAGCAGCAATATTTCAATTGTCGTTTCAATTGAAATCAAATTTTATAAATAAAAGAACGTTAATCGTGAGTGAGTGCTCACCTTTCGAGGCTAAAGGATCGATAATAGACAACGAAGTTGTAAATCCAAGTACGAATTTCCAAAGCAATGCTGGGTGGGCCCGATTTTGACAAACAAAGCTGATATATAAAGATATTGATGAGAACAAAATCAGAATCAACTCGATAGAAGCAACAATGATGTGAATATATTTATTATATTTATTTCGAATCAATATTACTTTAAACACCTGATAACTTATATATATATTTTAAAATCGTTGTTTCAAATAAACACATATATACAAACATATCTATAATATAATTTGAAATGATTACATATATCTATTATCCCATTATTAATATTAAAGTACGAATTAACATATGTAAACTTATTTTGAAAACTTTATACATTAAAACAAACGCAATACCCATAAACTTATATTGTAAACAGATTATTGAACTAATATATATACTTATATGTATAATAGTAGAGTGTAAAACAAAGAACAAAATAAACCGATAGTTTAAACTAGCATATGTAAACTTTATAAAATCTGACATACTTATAAAACCATACTTCCATAACCTATACCCTACAGACCTAAATAAACATATATTTATAAAACTGCTAAATATATAAGTTATACTTTATTATTTACCTACGGATAATACTTTGAAATCAAAAATGTTAAATAAACAGTATCATCATTAATGTATGCACCCAAGTAGTATAGTATATACAATATATCTATATATGTAACCACATACATATTATAAAGCTAATAAAATATAAACTAGGACACATATAATAACCGTAATATATATGTATACCCCATATATACTTTAAACATAAAAAAACTGACGTATAAGCATTTCTACATACGGTCTAATATAGTATATAATATGATATGTCAGAGCTTTATAAAGATATATCATAATAGATGTACAACTTCCAGCTAGCTAGCATATAGCAATGTATAAAATCAATATATATATATATATACTAATTAAAATAGACCACTTATAAATAAAACTAATATATATACAAACACATTTGAAATATATATATTACTTACTTTTAAAAGAACAGAGAGGCTCGGCTTAGACTGCACGCGAGGCCAGGGGTGGAGAGGGGCTGAGGCGAGGCGTGATCGAGGAGGCGATGATGGTGGCAGAGACGGTGGTCGAAGTTTTGGGGTGCGGTGCTGCCGAAATGGAGTGGCGTTGGATGGGTTCGTGGTGACGTGGCTCAGTGATGAATCGGCAGCAGCTCTTCTGTGAGGCGGAGTTGCTTGGATGTTGGTCGGCTATGCGCCAGGGAGGACGGAGATGGGTGGTAGGTGTTGCGCGAGAAAGGTCAGTGTGGTATTGAGGCGAGGGAGACGGTGAGGAGATGCTTTGATGGAGACGCGGCGGTGGTTCTCCGGTGGCCAAGGCGGATTGGAAGCAAGGGCGGAAGGAAGCTCGGCTACATGCTGAGCTTGACGTGTTGGGAAGAGAAACAATATATACATGCTGTTGGTTTTTTTTTTTTAGCTTCAGCCAAAAACTTGAAGGAAGTGGAAAAGAAGAGGAAGAGAAACTAAGATATGGCAGGGACGCGACAAGATGAGCAACCGTATCTCTTAATTACATTTTTCTTTGAACCGATGAAATATGAAAGATCAAAGGTTGTTTTGAAAATAGTGAAAGCCAATAGTCATATTTACTGGGTTATAAATGATAAATGACTATACAGTTCATGTAGATAAATCCATGATCACAACTAAACCAAAAAGGCACGAAACCGGTATCGATATGGTCCGACGTTTTACAGATTTCGCCGCTTACTGGGGACCGAAATACACAAATGAATATACCGTTTGAGAATAGCACCATGAGACGATCACAACGGTATACAGATATTAGTGGTACGATCATCCGATAAAAATCGATATCGGTACCCGAATGCTGCTATTTTGTAGAAAATAAGAACGACGGAGCAATAGATGTCCGAATTTGGAAAAATGACGAACTGATATTTTGCTCAGAAGATGGTTTAGAATTTTTCTATGTAAAAATATTTTGGTTTCGAAAACATTTTATTTTCAACGCTTTTTAACTGATTAAATTGAAGTAAATTTACGCGCGAAATAAACTTTCATATTTTCGGACGAAATTATACCAGTTGCTATGTTTAACTAGACGCATTCCAAATATCAAATTTATATTACAAAATTTTATCGTTTAAAATTTCATAAAATTTCAACTAATTATGTTATTAAAACAGTTGAAAATTTACGGGTCGTTACATACGAGTCTTTTCGTCGGAGAGCGATAGGATGGACTCAAACATGGATAAGTCCTCAACAAGAGAGTCGAGGCCAGAGTAGGATCCCTATGGATTAAGCCCTCGACCGGAGAGTCAAGGCCAGAGAATATAACACAACAGATCGTCGAGTGAGGACTATACCTGGCAACGGGTAGGCCGCTTCGCCAGAGAGCGATAGGATCGACCTACTCAGATCATCGAGTACAGATTGTGCTTGACATGGACCTAGAGCGGTACCTGATTTGGATAAAACAACCCGAAGAGGTCTAAGGATTTAGATATGGACCCAGTGCGGTCCCGGATTTGGATAAAATGACCCGAAGAGTTCTAAGGATTTGGATATGGACTCGAAGTGGTCTCGGATTCGGATAAAACGACTCGGAGAGGTCTAAGGATTTGGATATGGACCCCGGAGTGGTCTCGGATTTGGATAAAATGACCCGGAGTGGTCCCGGATTTGGATAAAATGACCCGAAGAGGTCTGGATTTGGATATGGACCCGGAGTGGTCCCGGATTTGGATAAAATGATCCAGAGAGATCATGGATTTGGTTAATGGATTTTGGACTGGATATCGTCTCAGAACAGTCATTGATTCCACTAATGATCCAGACAGATTAAGGAATTAGATGGCAAAGGATTGGATTTTGGATTGGAAAATATGGCAATCAAGGGATTACAGACTTTCGGATTTTTGATTCAAGGCAATTCAAAACACGGCTTCCTATCGCAAGGCATGTTTTGTGGGGCAAATTGTTAACCGACCTTTTGGAAAGGCAGTATACAGGCGGATTTAACCCAACAGACTCCACAATTATCGAGTGTAGAGTGATGATTGTGGGGTCCGAAAGTCAGCTATAGGTAATAATAAGAAGCTAGGATTAAACATAGTTGGTAGAAAAACGATGCAGGGTTCTTGAAATATGGATATATGCTTGAGAAGGAAGGATCGGCATAACTTGGATCGGCGTAAAATGGATCGGTGTAATATGGATTGGCATAAATTAGATTAGCATATTATGGATCAGCATAGGAAAGGATCGGCATAGTTTGGAGCGGCATAGTAAGGATCAGCATAGAAAAGGATCGTCATAGTTTGGAGCGGCATAGTAAGGATCGACATAGAAAAGGATCGGCATAGTTTGGAGCGGCATAGTAAGGATCGGCATTGGAAGGATCACCATACATGGATTGGCAATGTTTGGATCGGTATAACATTTAGGATATGGCGGGTTTGGCATATGTCTCCGGCATTAAAGGGATTGGCATGTCAAGTTAAGGGCTACGTATGAACGAGTATGGATTGGATGGGAAGGTTCGACATAATATGGATTGGCGCACTATGGATCGGCATAACACCCTAAGAAAAATGGGACGGTATGCACCTATAAGGCTAGAGGGGTCGGTGTACATTCAAGCAACATCAGAAAGGATTGGCGTAGCCACAAGAAGGAGGAGGATCGACATGCTTTGTGGAGGATGGATCGGTATAGAATATTGGAAGGAGATGGATCGATGTAGCTACATGGAAAGGGAGGGATCGACATGAAGGACTCTTCAAAGACGCTTAGCCTTGAATTGTGAAGGAAATAGGATCGGCAGTATGTTAGCCGATCGATATTTATGGACGCATGCTGATCGTTATGGTGGGCCCATGTAGGTGAGAAGGTCTTGTAGCCGAAGTTTCACCTATAAATACAGTAGGCTTGGCTTTAGAAAGGTGACCTTCATTCTGTTTCTCTTCATCTTCTACCTAAGGGATACTCTGCCATTTTTATTCTGGAATTTTGGATTGTAACTGTAATCAAACTTCAGTATAATAAAAAGGATTGTTCTAGAGTGGACGTAGGCTGGAGTTAGCCGAACCACTATAAAACTTGCGTGTTCCTTTACTTTTTCTGCTATTGATTCTGTGATCTGCGTGTTTGTCTTTCTATTTGGATATTGTTTTGGGAATTTGGTGCTTTCACGTATAACTGGGTGTTTGGGGTCAATTTTGACGCCAACAATGTAGATGACATTATTTTTGGTTCCACAAACGACAAATTATGTCAAGAATTTTCAAATATAATGACAAGAGAATTTGACATGTCTCATATGGGAGAACTTTCATATTTTCTTGGTTTACAAATTAAACAATTAAATAATGGGATTTTTATTAATCAAGAAAAATATTGTAATAATCTTATAAAATGTTTTTATTAATCGATATGAAAATGGCAAAAGTGTTGACCAAAAACTATATCGCAGTATGATCGGATCATTACTTTACTTAACTGCTAGTCGCCTAGATTTAATGATGAGCATATGCTTATGTTCTCGTTTTCAAGCAAATCCCAAACAATCACATTTGTAGGTAGCGAAACGAATTTTGCGTTACTTAAGCAAGACTAAAGACTACGGTCTTTTTATCCAAAAGAATGTCCTTTTTAATTAGTATCATACGGAGATGTTGATTTTGAAGGATGTTGAACGGATCGAAAGAGTACAAGTGGTACTTGTCATTTCATTGTACGATCTTTAGTATCTTGGTTTAGTAAGAAACAAAATTGTGTTCCACTTTCGACGTGTGAAGCATAATATATTTCTGCTGCTTTGGCATGTGCTCAAGTAATATACATGCAGCAAACACTACAGGATTTTGGAATAAACCTATCTAAATCAATAATTTATTGTGATAATACAAGCACTATAAATTTATCGAAAAATCCTATGAATCACTCTAGAACTTAACCCATTGATATTAGACATCATTTTCTTTGCGATAATATAGAAAAAGGAAATATTTCACTAGATTTTGTACCATCAGAAAATCAAATAGCCGATATATTTACTAAACCCATAAATGAAAATGTTTTTATTAAATTAAGACGTGAACTAGGAATTGTGTTGTTACATGAGTTATAATTCGATATTAATGTACAAAATTTTTACAATTATAAAATAAATAAACAAATTTATAAGAAACAAAAAATATATTTGGAGCTGATGACACTCGAACTCTGCACTCATGGGAGGAAGTTGCATGATTTTCCAATGTTCTAATATGTTTCTTGAATTAAGGCCATACATAACTTTAATTTTACTTGCGGCCATAATCTCTTACATTTTCTAAGCTTTCATTTTTTCCTTGGCTTTAAATTTCTGAAGCTTTTTAACATTAAAAGCAAATGACCTGATATAGTTAGTTAACTCAGTATATATATATGTTTTTTAAAAACTCATAAACAATCTTTTCACATAAATTAATCCTCAAATAATATACAAACTTTATAATGTCATCACAAGAAAGCTCAAACCAATCCTCAATCGTGTTTAGCACTCCTACCTTGGATTCTTTAAACAATTGTACTCCAATATATATTCCAGTAAAGATTATTCCATCCCCGAATCATCAAACTGGATATACACTGAAAGGAAAGCAAGCTAAGAGAAACTTAGGTTTTGGTTCTCCATCAACCAAAGAAAAAATTAACGATATCCATCATTATCAATGAGAGACATTAGAATTACAACGTGAAATGTACTATGAATAAAAAGTCAATGGAAAACAATTAAATTTAATAGAACAATTTGCTCTCAAGTTCTGCGGATCATCTCCCAAGCAAAGTGTGTAGCAACTGTCTCTGCAACGTCCTCAAGTATCTCCGACCACTTGGGAACGAGGCGCTCAAAGTACTCACGTCTCCGAATTTTTCGGAACGAGGTGTTCAAAGTAATGCTTGATCTCCTATCCATCCATTACATGAAATCACCAAGGTTGAACTGAAACACCCCACACCCCTTAGTATTCCCAAAAAAGGCACACCAAAGGTTGTGGTGCGTTATAGGTATAGCTAAAGCATCACAAAGACCAAGATTCACAAGACAAATAAGTAAAAGCAGCGGAAAACATTTAAATAATAACTTATCATTCAAAATTAAATTTCATTTAGAAATTAAAATATAACATGTCTCAAAAACTCAAAATATCTCGTGTCTCATGAAAATACATCTCAGTCTCACATAATCAAGTACAAAAATAACAACACTAATAATCCCTCTCACAAATGCCAATCCATCATAAGCCAAATGAAAAAGATGAAAAGCAGAAGAATACATCTCAAATGAGAAAAATCCGGAAATGAATCTCTAAGCAACCTAAATCAACTATCCTCAACTCTGTTGGCTATTGGGGGAAAGAGGAAAGATAGAGGAGTGGGTCAGACAATAGGTCTGGTGAGTGAAAGTAATTATTAGCATTTCTAAGAAAGATAAAGATAATAGACTAAACAATAGTTCTAGCTTTAAAGGAAAATACAAAAAAGATAAAACTCGGATAAAATACTGGTTTTGATTCTGTTTGACTGTTTGCATTGACTGTTTGATTTTTTAATTGTTTGCACTTGTCTTAAACTACTTTGATTAGGCTGAAATCCTAATCCTATCTCAACTCCTATCTTGATTAGGCTGAAATCCTAATCCTACCCATTGACCAGCCTCTCCTATCTCTGTTGTGCCACCGTGGACCAATCATGTTAGTTACAGCAAAAGACACATCTTTACCGCTTAGGACGCAGTAGCGAATTATTTATCCTAATCCTTTTTACGCAATCATGTCCGTGCCATGTATCCAAATGACTGCAAATTTCCTAATGATAACTGATAGTTCTACATGTGTGCTACAATCATCATCCAAATGAAACAATCATATGTTAATCACTCATTATAGCAACCATGAAAATAAAATAAAAATGCAAGTGCACACACATCCATATGCATATGCTTTAGTGACCTAGTTAGGCGGATCTCTAAGAGATAATAGTGCCTAGTGCGTGTGTGTATGCGTCCATTAGCATCCACTAGCAAACACTTGCAACCACTTGCGTCCAACATACATAACATGTTTACATTCCGTCCTACCATCCATAGGTTAAATCCTAAGATCTAATCTCCCAAAGGATACTAAAGGAAAGAACCTATTCAAATCTATAGATGGAAATAGGAAATTCAAGACGTACCATCAAAAAGATGGGGATAAGAGGTACGTATTTCTCCTCAGCCTCCCACGTAGCGTCCTCAATACTATCTCCCTACGCACCTTAACCAAAGGGACTTCCTTATTCCTAAGCTTCTTGATATCATGTCCAATGATCTAATGCGACGAACCGATGCTTCTCTCTCCACTTCAACTTCCTTAAGTTGGCTAGGTCCCACTACTTCTGCTGAATCATGTAAGCACTTTCTCAAGTGCGAAACATGAAATACATCATGAGCTCCCGCGAGCCTCTCTGGTAGCTTTATCTGATACACCATCTTCCCTACCCTTTCCACAATAGGGAACGGTCCTACAAATCTGGGAGCAAGTTTCCCAGTTGATCCAAACCTCACTACCTTTCTTAGTGGAGACACCTTAATGAAAACCAAATCTCCTACCTCGAACTCAATATCCCTTCTCCGCTTATCTGCATAGGATTTCTGTCTATCTTGGGCCATCTTCATTCTTCATCTAATCAAATCAATCTTTTTCGAAGTCTCTCTAACCATGTCCGGACCAAGTAGTAATCTTTCTATAGACTCCAACCAACATGAAGGCGACTTGCAAGGTCTTCCATAAAGGGCTTCAATAGGAGCCATCCCAATGCTAGGCTGAAAACTATTGTTATAAGCGAATTTCACTAAAGGAAGGTGCTCCTCCCTAGTTTCTCTAAAATCAAGAATGCACATCCTCAACAAATCCTCAAGAACTCTATTAACTCTCTTCGTTTGAGGGTGATAGGCGGTACTCAATCTAAGTTGTCTCCCTAAATCCTCTTGCAAGCTTCTCCAAAACTTGCTAGAAAAGATAGGGTCTCTGTCACTATGCTAGAGGGAACTCCATGAAGTCAGACTATCTCATGAATGTATATGGATGCCAAATAAGGTGATGTCCTCTTACTCTTGACCGGAATGAAGTGGGCGCCCTTAGTCAAACGATCTACAATCACCCAAATACTGGTATTCCCTTTCCTAGATCGGGATAAACCATCTATGAAGTCCATCAAAACACTATCCCACTTCCATTCGGGTACATCCAATGGTTGAAGCAATCCGCCAGGCTTCTACTGCTCCGCCTTAACTCTTTGGCCACAAGACTCTTAGCCACAAACTCTGCTACATCCTTCTTCATGCCACTCCAATAAAACACCCTCTTCATGTCTCTATACATCTTATCACCGCCTGGATGAATAGTCATCCGAGAACGGTGTGCCTCTGCTAGGACTGCTCTCATCAAATCACCAGTGCGGGGGACACAAAGTCTTCCATCTCTCCTTAGCCACCCTTTACTATCGATGGAATAGCGTTGGAGATGTCTAGAGAACTCTCCTCTACTAATCCTATCTAGATTATCCACAAGCTCTGAATCCTCTCATTGCCTTGAGCCAATCTGATCTATGAAGGTAGGCTTAACCTCAAGTGCTGCGAATAATCCAGGAGTAATGTCCGTAGAGGGCTTAAAATCAAAGGTGGAAACAAACTCTAGGCTTTTTCACTCCACGAACATTGGGCTAAGGTTTGTTCTCTTCCTACTTAATGCATCCGCAACCACGTTCCCCTTGCCGTAGGTGTAATCTATCTCAAAGTCATATGATGCCAGAAACTCCATCCAACGATGTTGCCTCAATTTGAATAGCATGCTCTTCCATACTCTCGGAAAACACCAGAATGTCATCCACAAACACTACAACGAACATGACATCTCGAAAAACATGGCTCATTAGATCTATAAAATAGGCTGGGGCATTGGTCAACCCAAACAGCATAACCAACCACTCAAAGAATCCATTGGGTGTCCTAAATGCTATCTTATCGATGCTATCTTCAGCGACCCTAAGCTGATGAAATCCAGTGGCTAAGTCAAGCTAAGAAAATACTGAAGAGCAACCAACTGATCGAAAAGATCGTCTATCCTAGGAAGTGGGTAACGGTTCTTCTTCGTGAGCTTATTCAACTCTCTATAGTCTATGCAAAGTTGAAGGGAACCATCCGCCTTTGTAGCGAAGATGACTGGCGCTCCCCACTCAGATATGCTCCGTCTGATGAAGCCTTTCTCTAGTAGCTCACCGATCTACTTACTTAACTCCTTCCTCTCCCTAGGAGCCATATGTGTCATGGGCAATGCCACTGGCTTAGCATTGTCATTCAGATAGATCCTAAAGTCAATCTCTCTCTTATGGGGTAGCCTCCTAATCTCCTCAAAAACGTTTGGGAAATCTCTAACAACTGGAAGTGAATCTAACTCTCCTAGTAATGAATCAAGGGAATAAAGGAAGTTCAACATGACTGACCCCCGTGGGTCGCAAGAAACCTCAAGAGTCCGTCTGCTACATGTCTCTAGTCTAACGACTATCCTCTCGTAGTCCAATATTGCACCATAAGTGGATAACCAGTCCATCCCCAAAATCATCCCATATCCTGAACATCCTAGTACATAGGCATCACAATCAAACTCTACGCCTAGTATAAAAATTTTCAAACACATACAAATCATGGATAAATGTGCCGATCCTCTTATGGGGTTTGAAACAACTGTAGGATGAACAACTAGAGAAATATCTAAGTGCAAACAATCAACCAAGGAACTAGAAATGAAAGAATGCGTTGCTCCGGAGTCAAAAAGAGTTCAAGTAGGAAAATCTAAAATAGAGATCGAACTTTCTACAAAGACTTTCCTACCTCGATCCGATCCACTACTAGAAGGTGCTGCATCCAAAGCCTGCACTTGCGTCGTAGGTGTGCCTGCTCTTTGCCCCATCTTCTGAGGACAAGCTCTACTAAAGTGTCCAGGGTGCCCACAATTGTAACACCTCCCCTTTATCGTGTCCTTCTCACAGAGCTTTTAGTATTGCCCAACCAATCCACAATTTTGACACTTCTCGCCCTTCTTGATCTGTCCCTTTTGAGGTCCTCATCCTTTCTTCTTGTCCTTATCCTTCTTATTCTTCCACCACTGCTTCTTAGAGTTTTCTGATTTAGGAGCCTCCTTAACCTCTTCTTCTTTAGCAACATCTGATATGAGGGCCATTTCCATAAGTGACTCATACGTCGCTCCCATAGGTACATGTGCCAATGCCAACCCTTAGAAGGGCTAGTTCAAACCCTTAGCAAACTTGGTGGCCTTCTTATGCGGTGTATTAACAAGCTCCATCCCAAACAGCAACAACTCATTAAACTGATTTATATACTCTTTCATCGAAAGACTCCCCTGCTTCAAACTAATGAACTTCTCCAACTACATGCTTTCCTAGGCTTGCGATAAAAACTTTCTCTCAAACCTTTCCCAAAATCCAAACCAACCAATGTCTCTACCCTCCATTTCTACAATCTCCCATTAGTAAGAAGCCTCTCCCTTCAGTTGACAAGAAGCAAGCTGAACTCTCTACTGGTCCTCCAATCCTAACAGCTCAAATATCTGCTCTGTATTCCTCAACCAAGCTCGTGCCTCTACGAAATCCTCCATGATAGAAAATGTCGTACCTCTTAGACTATCGAACTCCTTGCATGGCTTAGAAAAATTGGCTGCTGCAGGTGGATTAACGAGTCCTCCACCCGCCAGTGCTGCGTTGGGCGCTTGCCCTTGCACCTCTGGTGCCGTTGCTTAGATGTATCTACAGAACTAGCCAGGGACTTGGACACCCTCTAGAAGATTTGGGGTGTAAGCCATACTATGCAAAGAAAAGAAAATTTAGGCTCGATAGAATCGTAAGAAGGTTGAACTGGACTTTGAGGGGATTTTTATAAAAACTCTCTTATACTTGAAAAACTATTTCTATAATAAGAGTTTCTTTCTGAAAAAATACTTTTAGTTTGAAGATATGTTACGTTTTAAAAATACTTTACTTTTAAAACAAGTTTTTTAGGAATCCTGAAACCTTAGGGTCTAATACCAAGTGAAACACCCCACACCCCTTAGTATTCCCAAAAGGGCACACCAAAGGATGTGGTGCGTTATAGGTATAGCTAAAGCATCACAAAGACTAAGATTCACAAGACAAATAAGTAAAAGCAGCGGAAAAGATTTAAATAATAACTTATCATTCAAAATTAAACTTCATTTAGAAATAAGTCATAAAAACATATCATGTCTCAAAAACTCAAAATATCTCGTGTCTCATGAAAATACGTCTCAGTCTCATATAATCAAAGTACAAAGATAACAATAATAATAATCCCTCTCATAAGTGCCAATCCATCATAATCCAAATGAAAAAGATAAAAAGCAGAAGAATACATCTGAAATGAGAAAAATTCGGAAATGAATCTTCAAGCAACCTTAATCAACTATCCTCAACTCTGCTGGCCTATTGGGGGAAAGAGGAAAGACAGAGGAGTAGGACAGACAATAATTCCGGTAAGTGAAAGTAATTACTAGCATTTCTAAGCAAGATAAAGATAATAGACTAAATAATAGTTCTAGCTTGAAAGGAAAATATAGAAAAGATAAAACTCGGATAAAATACTATTTCTGATTCTGTTTCACTGTTTGCTTTGATTGTTTGCACTTGTCTTAAACTACTGTGATTAGGCTAAAATCCTAATCCTATCTCAACTTCTAACTTGATTAGGCTGAAATCCTAATACTACCCATTGATCGGCCTTTCCTACCTCTGTTGCACCATTGTGAACCAATCATGTTGGTCACAGTAAAAGACCTCTTTAGCGCTTAGAATGCAGTAGCGAATTATTTACCCTAATCGATGCCGCACGCTCGGTCATCGCTGGTACACACTAACTGTCACCCCCTATTTGACCCTTTATTTACCCTAATTAGCATAAGCGTGCCCTGCCTCACCTACCCATGAGACCATCAGTCCTCGACCTGAAAGGGAATGCTGCTGGTACTGGCCTAATAAACAAATCTTCTAGCTTTGCGCCCCTTGCCCAAATCCCCATATTTGAGCCTCTATCTATTGGCCACTTATTTCCCTAATTAGCATAAGCGTGTCCCAGCCTCACCTACGTGTGAAACCATCAGTCCTAGACCTAAAAGGGAATGCTGCCAGTACGGGCCCTACTTCTGTATTTGCTTATTAACTTAATCCAAGATCTAAGTTTTAAAATAAGCCTCTTCTGTTATCTCTTCTTTCTAATTATAACCTACGTGTTATGATTGTTCTTGCAACTGTTGCTCTTCTATTTTCTCTTTTTAGTTATAACCACTTGTTATAATTTATGCTTCCAAATATCTTAAATTTTCCTATTTCAGTCCATCTCTATTTTTATTTCAGTTTTTCTCATTTTACATCTGATTTCTGTAAATTTAGTGTTATTCTATTTTAATCCATATTTGCGAATTCTTCTCTTTTTAATATTTTATTCGCATCAAAAAGGATTAAATCTCTATAAAAAGAAACTAACAATTACAGGCTAAATTCGAACTTAAAACATATGTAAATAACTGTAAATAGCTGCAAATAACCGTAAACAATTGAATAAAATAGCTGAATAAAAATAAACTGAAATGAACTTCTAAAATTTACTTAAAAACTGACTATAAATAAACTTACATAAAAGCTGTCTCAAAATTGTAGGAAAATTACAATTATTGAGAACCCTATTATTTTAAATTGCTTACAAATCTAAAATAATTACAAAACACTCACATGTGGTCCTTAGCTCTAGCCCTGGCCTTCCTGGATCCACTTCTAGGGCGTAGAATATTTTTATCAAAAAGAATTTCTCCCTAGAAAAAATTTCTATTTAGGGTTCAGCCTCAGGCAATGAACCCAATTGGAAGAAAATTTGAATGAGAATAATAGCTAGGCCTAGTGTTCTATTTATAGTGTGGCTTAGGGATCTCAGGCTGTCGGATTTGAAGATTAAATCTGGTGCAACCACGTCATAGGATCACTAGGAATCGTCGGATGCAGCTACGAACGCACAGGATTAACCAAAAATCAAAATTACTCTCTTCGGCTCGTACCTCGACGAAATATCGTCCAGGCAGAAGTGCGGGTCGACCCATGTTCCTTGAGGGTCGACCTACAGGTCGATCAGACCAAAACAAGGGTCGACCCCTAAGGGTCTTGTTATACTATTATTTTTTCGTTTTTGTATATTTAGTTCTGATTTCTTATTTCTCTTGTAACTTCTTCATACTAGCTCGGATTTCGACATGTTATATATAGAAATTGATCAGAAAATTGCCATGAACCCAATGGTGTAACTCCCATAGCTTGATTCTGACAATTTCACAAACTTATTTTATTGTTTAATTAATTTGTTAATGAATGATTATAGCTCAAATTTTGGGTTGTTTCATGAACCGCGCTCAGATGATTCCAAAAATCCGAGAAACTAAATTATTTTTGTTTATAAATTTTTAATATTGTAATATGAATAAGTATTGTATTTGTTGAAATAATCATTATATATTTGTGTTTAACATCAGAATAAAAGTCAAAATCATATACATACATACATACATACATATATATAGCTTATAACTAAATAAGGGATAAGCTAAAAGAAAGGCCAACCTCAGACCAAACAACAGTTTCAACCGACTAAATACATAGAATCGATCGACTAAAATTTCAAAGCACTTAAATTTTTTCACTAACTTCAGCCGATTGAAGGCATATCACCAATCAACTAAATTACCTCAAAAATACACTATATATATGCGGGAAAAAATTTCTGCATATCAGTCGACTGAATATTCAACATTTTTAAATTCTAACTCAGCAAACTGTCGACCGAGCCCCATTTTCTAATCGACTGAATATTGGTTTTTTACACTACATAGTTGCAGATATCAAATTTCTTCAAATCAGCCGACTGCTCTCCTAAATTCAGCCGACTGCCTCGAAAATTTTCAGTTTTTAAAATAGATCTACACTCTTTCCAATACAACTATTCAATCAAAACTTAACTCTCATCCATTCTTCATACTCCACTTACTTAAACCCTCTTTCTCCAAAAGAAACCCAACTCAAACCCTAGCCTCCTCATAAAACACCATTTTTTCTTCAAACTTCTTCAATCAAATAGCACCAAGGTCTAAACGTGCTTGTGAATCTACTACCGGCCCATCCGAGAGCCAAATTCTTGCTTAGCTCCATAATGAAACATCGGTAAATAGGTTCAACTCAATGAAAAATTCAAGGATTTTTGAAGGTGCTTTCATGAAATTCGTTGATATCAACGGCTATGCTATAAGAGAACTTGCCAAAGCTAACGGTCTTGATCATCTCATAGGTTATGATTCCAACAACGTTAAAATATACCCTCTTTTAATAAAGTTATTCTTTGCAAACATGAACCTAGACTACCAAGATCTCCGTAATAAAGACGATTGCATTTGGACCTTGGTGTGCAGAGTGAAAATTTATCTACCTTTCCAATGAATTGGCGACATACTACGATGTCCATTCGAAGGGTTGGATATTGATGATGTTGAGGTAGATATGTATAATCGAGACGAAGTTTCACATCTTTTTCTGTCGGATGATTTGACAATTTTGAAATCTAGTGCTTTACATCCGAAGGCATAGATTATTCACCGAGCACTCATTTGATTATTGCAACCCCGGACCAGTAGCTATGAAAAAGTCTATAAAAGGGATTTTCAAGCCCTCTATGCTATTTACTCATCTCAAAGAGTAAATTTGGTAAAAATTATTTTGGATGAGTTTCTCACGGTCAATCACAAGAGAAACTATAAAACAATCCACTATGCAGCCTATATCATGCGCAATTTACAAAATTTTGAAGTTCCTTTACCCGATTCGGATTTCACAACCATCAGAGAGCTAAACTCGAAGACTCTAAGTCTAATGGGTCATCCTAAACGTCCCGAACGTCAACAAATTATTAGCTTTCAATAATGGGCCGATAATTACGAACAAGGTATTCCTCAACCAAGGGACACAAATGTCCCCACTTTATCCTCTCAACCTCCTCGACAAGAAGAAGAAAAAGACAATGATGAGAATCAAGAACTCCATGATGACATAACCCCGAAACAAACACTTATAACTTTGTCTTGAAACCAACGCAAGCTTGGATGACATTTAGCTACGGTAGAGAAAAATGTGTCTAAAACAAATAAAAAGGTAAAAACAATAAAAGGCATTTTAAACAAGATTTGGAAAAAAGTCCCTTGTACCGACTCTACTTCTATAGGTGTTGCTGAAAATCCGGCCCCATTCACTTGGTCAACTTCGGAAGAAGAAGTCCACGACAGTGAGTATTTCTAGTTTTTCATTTTTTCACACATGGTCATCTTATTGTATTATTTTTAAGACATTCTCTTATGTGCTTATTGTATCTTGATGTTGTTATTTAACATTATCCTTTGTTTCTCGTATTTACATGCTCATGTTTATTTGTTTTCTATCTATGATGATAAGTTTATTTGCTTCCCTAAACTATATACTTATTTATGTGCTTATATGTTTATGTTTCTCATATTAATTGTTTTTCCATTTTGTTGATGACAAAGGGGGAGAATATGATTGATAGGGGAATATTCATTCAAAGTGAGTAAATTGTTTTCATAAATTTACAAACTTACAAAGTTGACATCATCAAAACGGGGGAGAATGTTAGAACCTACTTTTGAGGTTTTGATTGTGACAACTATATAAGAAAATATTACGTGAACTAACCATATTAGCAAGAAAAGATACTGTTATTCCACCTTTTGGCAAGGCCGTGACACCAAGGACTTGACTAGAAACCAAGGACAATCCGTCCCCAAGATCGGCTTTACACAGGTTCACTATGGATACCGGTCAATTTGGTTCGAGTCCGGATCGAGCTACAATTGACATGGTATAACAAACAAAGCTATGAAAGCCAATGTTCCAAATTTCGAGTCAATCGAATTTCGTATTGGATCGATCAAGTTTCATGAGAAGCACGTCCATTTTGTATCCATCGGCTTCATATCCATCTAGTTCACATCCATCGACTAACTTGGCAACCATTCCCTTCGTATCCATCATCCATCAACAAATGTCCATTTTGTATCAATCTCATTCCATCCATTTCGTATCGATGAGCCAATGGTCGACACAAAGAGCAGCAACCATCGATCGATACGAAGAAAGCAACATAAAGCATCGATACGAAGGCGGCCTCTAAACATCAATACGAAGCGGCATCCAAAGCATCGATATGAAAGGAGTTATACTAGACCGATACGAAAAATCATGGTCAACCAAAGGAAGCGGTCCTCTAGCATGAAACTTGGATCTCTCCTGAACTATCGCTCCATGTCATCTAATCGATACGCATAGGGATCGATACTAAGCCTGATCGATACGCAAGTATCGATACGAACCCTCCAGCCTACATACAAAACCAACCTTGGATCGATCATAACTCAAAATCGATAAGTCCAAATGCTACCAAATGTTCATAAGAGCTTGCTTACCTCCTCAAGAATGTCTCTGATCGATCTCAGCCCAAATGGACATCATTTTGATCGATACGAACAAGATGGGGATCGATCCCAATCGATCTCAAATGACCCCTGATCGATCTGGTGGGCCCACCCACATGTAAGAAGGAGCATTCCGAGTTCAAAGGCAGATATTTCCAGACTACACCTATAAATAGCAACCCTATGCCAACAAAAAAAGGACTTTTCACTCTGCTACGTCGGTATTCTGCTGCAACTCCATTGTAACTCAAGCATTAGAGTATTTCACTGTTGTAATCAGTTGTCAATCAGCAATAAACAACAAATCATTCAAAGTGGATGTAGGCTACAACGCCGAACCACTATAAATCTCTGTCTTTTTTTATTTCTATTTGCTTATCTTGGCGTGTTTGTTAGATTAGCCTCTTTTTACATTTAAATTCTTCATTTTAATCTCTTCAAATACGTCCGAAGAGTGTTGTGCCCAATTTTGGTATAAACACTTTGGTGGTTTCACTGAGAAAATTCCATTTTCTCTGATTCAATGGATTTACTACCGTTATTGGATTGCTAAAATCTAAAGAGGAGATCTAGATCTATCATCTAGTAGTTCCTTTCATTCTATTCGGATTACTCTAGATCTAGGAAAGAGCCACATTCAACATGGTTAATACCAGAACTGCTTCAAATGCTATAGATCCAGAAGGAAGGGATAGGCAAAATCCTACCCAGCTAGCCATAGCAGGCCAGACATCAGCTGGAGCTTCAGATCCACAAGGTCCTGTGACCAGAGAGGAGTTCCAGATCCTAATGCAAGAGCTAACTCAGAGCCATTAGTAGCTCACTTAGCAGTTCTGTGCCAACACGGAGCTCGCAAACCAGTTGAATGAAGAAAGGCGAAGGAGATCTAGGAGGGATCATGCTTCTTATTCCTCGACTGAAAGCTTGGCTTCATCTGACTTCAATCAAAGATCTACATGCCGTCAGTTGGATGGAAATTATGCGGAAGCCTCCGGGCATCAACGTGCTATGAATCTCGAACAAGCCGGGGTTGGCCCTTCTATAGGGCACCAAACTAGACCCTCCTCTTGTGGAGGGGTGCTTCCTTATCACACCATTCATGACCATGTTGTTGCTTCCGCTATAGATCTGGAAGTTGAGATCCAGATCTAGCTAGATCCAACCCTTCGTCAACACATCCATGCTCATGAACCCTACGTTCCCGAAGACCGGAAGCCAAGGAGGTGAGGAACGGACCGTCGATAGCGCCTGGACCGTCCCCACAATATGGAACCCGACCATGCCTTGGCCCCGAATGTCCAGATACTTGACATTCCAACCATGATCCGAGAAAGTCAAGGTATTACTAATGACGATTGGGGAATCTCCCGAAGTCATACTCCACTTACTGACGCCATCCTTTATGCTGAGCCACCTCGTCGATTCAGGATGCCTACCCTGCCCGTGTATGATGGGAGTTCGGATCCTAATCAGCACATCTTGAAGTATGAATGGCTCATGAACGCTAGTCGAGATGACGATGTGGTTAAGTGCAGAACCTTTCCTATTTCCTTAAGAGGCATCACAACCATGTGGTTCACTCGTCTACCACCCAGATCCATTTCATGCTTTCATCAGTTGGCTACAAATTTCGTTGAACAATTCCGTATGCATGTCATGAGACCAAAGGATGTCAACACCTTGTCCAGTGTTACCCAAGCTCTAGGAGAGACGCATAGACGTTATCTGGAAAGGTTTCATGCCGCCTGTGCTGAGGACAGCAATCCCATTAACAATTCTATCTTAATGGCATTGACTAAGGGAATCGATCCCGACTCTGAGTTTGGCAATTGGTTGGCTGGGAAACCCGCGGCATCGTTGGATCGTTTCTATGCTAAGGCAGCCCAGTTTTTTAGGAGAGAAGATGCTAGACGATCTAGGAAGCAGGACGATGTAGGGCCCATAGTCGAAGGCATTTAGAGTAATGTTGCTGTGAAATAGACCGGTGAGAGTTCCAGCAAGGTACAATTGAATATATAGAATAAGCAAGGTCAATCGAAAGGTAACGGAGGTCAGGGGAAGAAGAGGGACCCAAATTGTGAACTGAGACATAGAGCTCCCATGTTCGACCGATATACCCCTTTAAACACATCGCTGGAAAATGTTTACCTTCAAACTTGGACTACCGGACAGTATAAGAAGACGGCTCCGAAACCGTCATCAGAGAAGCAAATTCAGACTAGAAAATCTGCAGATTCCACGGTTGCTACAGCCATAACACGAATGAGTGCTGCAAGACATCATTGAGAAGTTGTTTAGAGAAAGGAAGTTGGAACGGTTTTTTCGGGCCCCGCGGGATGGAGGTGCGGGCCCATCTAACCCGAATCAAGGTCAAGGCCAAGCTAGGCCCGAAGAACCCTCACGTACTGGCAGGAGGTTGGTGATAAATACAGTCAGTGATGGTCCTCATCCAGCTGATTGGAGCTGGAAGGAAATGGAGTCATATGTCAGCTCGATTAGGCATATGGACTTCGAGTGTTGTAGTGATTCTGATGATGGGGCCCCGGCGAAACAACATAGAACGATGACTAACGACATCATTTTGACAAACTGAGATGCTGGTAGAGTCAAGGCCCTCACTATAGACCTATTGGTTATTTCAGCCTAGGTAGGACCGGCTTAGATGAAAAGGAACTTGGTTGACGGTGGAAGTACGGTGAACATTCTTTTTAAGCAAGCTTACGACCAAATGAAAATGGAAGCAAAAGATCTAAAACCGTGTCGGTCACGCATACATGGTTTTAACATAAGTGCAACTATACCTACTGGGATGGTGGAGTTGCCAGTTGAGTTAGGTATCGAAGATTACCGGAGAGTCAGGATGCTGTAGTTTGTTGTGTTAGACATTCATTCCCCCTATAATGCTTTCTTGGGCCGATCGACCCTCGCTGAATTTAGGGCAGCGATTACCCCATGGTGTTTGACTCTAAAGTTCCCCACTGATAAAGGGGTTGGAGTAGTTCATGGAGATCAGGCGGCTGGACGCGCCTATTATGTTGCTAAGCTACGGGATGCGCAGCGTAAGGAGAAGGGTAAGGGCGTAGAGGAATCTCTCTACATCCATTTTTTTGAGAATTGACAGCTAACGTCTGGGCCCAGGCCCGAGCACCACAACCTATTCCTAAAAGATCCTGATCCCGGAGATAATAATGATGAAGAGGAAGCTAAAGACAATTAGGCAACCCAGTAGAGTTGACGATCAATGTTTTGATCCACGATAATGACGATTCTAGAACAATAAAGGTTGGATCTCAACTCAGCCCCAAAATGAGACCAGAATTGGTTGATTTTCTCTAGGAAATCCTCGATGTGTTTGCTTGGACTCACTCAGATATGTGTGGGATCTTGCCGAACATCGCGAGCAATGCATTTAATATTGACCCGTGGCATGTCTCGGTCAAACAACGAAGGCGCGGTATGGATCTAGAGAGATCTATCGCCCTTAAGGAAGAAGTAAATAAGCTCAAGTCGAATGGGTTTATTCGTGATGCATTGTACCCAGAGTGGGTATCAAATCCAGTGCTCGTCGGAAAATCGAACGGGAAATGAAGAACTTGTGTGGACTACTCAAATTTGAATAAAGCCTGCCCCAAAGACAGTTTTCCACTTCCCAGAATTGATCAACTTGTGGATTCAACAACCGAACACGAGCTCTTATCTTTCATGGATGCGTATTCCGGCTACAATCAAATACCGATGCTCCTACCTGATTAAGAACATGCTAGCTTCCTCACTGATCTGGGACTTTATTATAAAGTAACGTCGTTCAGACTTAAGAACATTGGGGCAACTTATCAAAGGCTCGTGAACCGAATGTTCGCTAACCAGATCGAAAAAGCCAAGGAGGTGTACGTGGACGATATGCTCATGAAGTCGCGACTGTCCACCAATCACATAAAAGATTTGGAAATAATGTTCAATATACTCCAACAATACAGAATGAAGCTCAATCCATTGAAGTGTCACTTTGGAGTTGCATCGGGAAAGTTCCTTGGGTTCATCGTCAACGCTCGAGGAATTGAAGCCAATCCTAAAAAAATCTGGGCGATTTGGAATCTCAAAACTCCCATAACCATAAAGCAAGTACAAAGCCTCAACGGGAAGATGGAGGCCTTAAGCAGATTTATTTCCATATCCACAGACAAGTGCATCCCTTTCATTGATCTGATTAGAAAAGGAAAGCAGAACTTCAAATGGACAGGGGAGTGCGAAGGCGCATTCCAAGCACTAGTTCAACATTTGGCGACACCTCCCATTTTGTCGAAGTCGGTTGATCATGAGAGATTATACATCTATCTGGCGGTTTCAGCAAATGCGATCAGTGCTGCGTTGATTCGAGAAGAGGATCGGATCCAACGACCGGTCTATTATATCAACAAGCGATTAACTGGGGTAGAGAGAACCTACCCAAAGTAGGAAAAGCTAGCTTACTGCCTCATCATAGCCTCGAGAAAACTCTGTCCATATTTCCAGGCTCATCCGATCACAGTCTACACCGACCAGCCATTACGACAGATCCTTACACGACCTGAGACGTCTGGTAGATTGCTCAAGTGGAATATCGAGTTGAGTCAGTTTGACATCGCTTATACACTGAGGAGAACCATTTAAGGACAAGTCCTAGCGGACTTCATAGCTGAATTCACCATTCCGAAGGACTTTCCCGAAAATAGTGAATCTCCCAAACACGTATGCAAGCTATACACTGACATTGCATCAAACGACCGTTGCTCAGGCGCTGGAATAGTACTCGAAACTCCAGAAGGTCGATCCATATGCTATGCTATAAAGTTTGACTTCTGCACAACTAAACACGAAGTTGAGTATGAAGCTCTACTTGTTGGACTTAGACTTGCCAAAGACTTGGGAATTATTGCTGTGGAGATTTACTGTGATTCACAATTGGTCATATGCTAAGTTCGAAGAGAATATCAAGCTAGATATCGAAGATTGGCCACTTACCTAACTCGGGTCCAAGAAGTGTTGAATCACTTCGACTACTATGCTATCTATTGTATACCCCAAGAACAAAATCAAAAAGCTGATTCTTTAGCAAAACTGGCCAGAACTAGCGAGGCACAACTAATGGGACTTGTCCTAGTTGAGACACTTACTGCTCCGAGCATTGACCAAATGCACACAGGCTGGGTGCACGACGAAACACCCGAGAAGGAGTCGTGGATGACTCCATTCAGAAATTATCTTGAACATGGAACTTTACCCGAGTGCAGAAGTGAGAAAAGACAGGTTCTCCGAAAAGCTTCGCGATTTATTATCCAGAATAGAGTCCTGTAGAGAAGGGGATATTCCGTTCCTTTACTCCAGTGTATCACCCACGATGAAATCAAATGAGTGTTACACGATGTACATAAGGGAGAATGCGGCGACCACACTGGGTGGCAAGCCCTTGCGAAAAAGATACTCAGGTATGGATATTACTAGCCAACCATGAATCGAGACGCATTGTCTTATGCCAAGAGATGTGATAGGTGCCAGAAGCATGCCAGGATTCTAAGAGCCCCGCCTACCGAATCACTCAAATGGTCATTCCATGGCCGTTTGCCACATGGGGCATTGATATAATAGGGACTTTACCTTTGGCCAAGGGTGGTGCGAAATACGCCATCATTGCAGTTGACTACTTTACTAAATGGGCAGAAGTTGTGCCCCTCGACAAAGAATGTAATCAACTTTGTTGTCCGCAACATCATCTGTCGTTTTGGGCTCCCATACACAATTGTAACTGATAACGGGACCCAATTCGATAGCATCAAGTTCAAAGATTTCTATTAATGCTACCGCATCCAGAAGAAGTTCTCAACAGTAGCTTACCCTCAAGCGAATGGGAAAGTCGCATGTAGTCAACAAAGTTATCAAGTCCATTCTAAAGAAACGACTAGAGAAGGCCGGAGGCAAGTGGGTCGATGAACTTCCCATGGCCCTATGGACATATCGAACTAACCACAAGTCCACGACCAGCCACACCCCATTTGCACTTTTCTACGGCTCCGAAGCCGTTATTCCAGTTGAACTAGAGGTACTTTCACACCGTGTGACCTATTACGATCCAAAGACAAACGCTATACTACTTGCGGAATATCTGGATTTATTGGATGAGAAGCGTGAAGAGGCTGATTTGACGGCAGCCGCACACTGCAGTCGAGTTGCCCGATTATATAATGCTAAGGTCCGATCCAGAACCTTTGAAATTAGCAATCTCATAATTAATAGAATTTATCCGGTCCGTTCGGATATGAAACTGACATGGGAAGGACCATATGTCACTGAGCGGAGACTTGTAGATGGCATGTTCAAACTACAACTATTGACAGCCTCACTTTACCCAGAGCATGGAACAGCAAGAGTCTCCGTCGCTATTACACATAACTGGCTTTTATTCATTTTAGTCTGCTTTTTCTTTGAAATTTATTTATGCATTTTCTGAATTTGAACTTGTAATAAGGCAACTGACTTTGCCATACTTTCTTATTCCAGAAATAAAATGCAGACTCATCAAGCCAAAGTGGCGATCCTTGACACGCATCGTGCAACCGTCACGATGTGCGAAGAGCTAAGTTCCATCTCAAGGTGGGACTTATTCAAATAGGGATTGATTGTGATCCGACTCATCATTCGCTAAGTGAAACCTTGAACTCGAGGGAAGACAATGCTAAAGAAAAGAGGGATTGAAACACAACAATCCTCTAACGAACTCCAGCACCCGGAGTGCGAGCTGGAGTACAAACTCCAAATCCAAACTCGAAGAGGATGGATCCTCCCATCCACGACTTCGCTTACCAGATCAAGGTGGATGTGATCCAACCGTCCTCAACCTTGATAAACTGCTTGTTCCCAGAGTGCGAACGAGATCCTAAAACTTATACCGTTGCAATTGACCATCTGTCGACTAACTCCAGATCACGGAGTGCGAATTGGAGTATAAACATAATCCGTGTGACTGGCCACCCACCAACTGACTCTTGTCCCGAGAGCGCGGACTGGAGTATAAACACTAAATGGGTGTGACTAACCACCCATCAACTAACTGCGGATTCCCGGAGTGCGAATTGGAGTATAAACACCAACTAACTCCGGTCCCGAGAGCGCGGACCGGAGTATAAACATTAAACGGGTGTGACCGATCACCCGTAAAACAACTTATGTCCTTGGAGTGCGGACGCAATCCTAAACACTAACTGGGCGTGACTGACCACGCATCAACTGAATCTGGCTGTGAGAGCGCGGACCAGAGTATAAGCATCAAACGGGTGTAACCGACCGCCCATACATCAACTCGTCTCCCCGGAGCGCGGATATGATTCCAAGTATTAAACGGATGTGACCGACCACCTGTAAAATAACTTATGTCCCCATAGTGTGGACATAATTCAAAATGTCCAACGAGTGTGACCGACCGCCCATAAATAATCCTATGTCCCCGGAGCGTGGATATGGTTTTAAATAACAAGCAGGCGCGACCGACCGCCAACATGCAAGTTCAATCCCCAGAGTGCAGATGCAAGCACCAGCCGATGAACGAATGTGATTGACCACTCTAATTCATTTCACTTTAACTTCGTTTTGACTTAGTTAAATTAAAATGAGCAAAGGTGAAAAACAATTGCCGACCAACTACTTCAATTTATCCCCAAGACTGGGGGCATAACTCAAGTACCAGCCATCGACCGAGACAGTGCAACATTAATATTCGACTCAACATTTGGTTATGACCCGAAGCCATCACTTCGAGACTTAACGACTGTTATCCCGCCTTTTGGCAAGGCCGTGACACCAAAA
Organism: Allium fistulosum; assembly: GCA_030737815.1. Taxonomy (NCBI): domain Eukaryota; kingdom Viridiplantae; phylum Streptophyta; class Magnoliopsida; order Asparagales; family Amaryllidaceae; genus Allium; species Allium fistulosum. The sequence goes on from CM060908.1 coordinate 721,025,537, forward strand.
AGTTGATCGGAAAACTAAAGACAGTTCGTCATAAAAGTTCGTTATACACTGTTTCACCACAAATCTTGATGAATTTTAATCGAGTCCGGATCGGGCTACAATTGATAAGACATGTCAAGCAAGGTCACGAAAGGCAACGTTCCAAATTTCAAGTCAAGCCGAGGTCGTACGATCAAGATATCATCGATGCAAGTGGAGCACATGGTCTTGGGTTCGAATCCATAGGCAGAAACGTGCGTTCGAATCCATCAGCCTTCCCCTGCTTCGAATCGGTGAAACCCCTTTTACTTCGTATCCATCTAGCCTCGGTACTTCGTATCCATCGGTGAGTACTCTGTTCGAATCCATCGATTCGACTCCACATGGTTCACATCCATCAAACAGACATTTCCTCGAATCGATCCAGATGAGTCACTTCGAAACAACAAAGCTACAGGCTGGTGTCCTTCGGATCCATCGAGATGAATTCCTTCGAAACCACGAAGGCTAATCACTTCGTATCCATCCGATACCATTGCTTCGAATCCACCCTATCAAGACAACTTCGTATCGATCAACTATTGTATGCCTTGATCGATACGAACGAGCATGCTTTCGAATCCATTGCCTCGAATCCACCAGGTCAAAGCGGCTAAAACCATGGATTCGACCCAGTCAACTCGGAATGAAAATAGGATCGATACGAAGAAAGCGTGCCATGTCAACAATGCCACGCGCGAAGCCATTGAGTCGACCCTATCGATTCGAAGGGATCGATTCGAACCAAGCTAGTCAACCAGAAATGCAATCTTGAATCGATCATAACTTGAGATCTATAAGTCCAAATGCTATGAAATTTTCACAGAAGCTTGAGCACATGTTGAAGAATGTCCACACCAAATTTCAGCTCGATCGGACAATTTCTTGATCGATTCGAACCAAGGGTCGAATCGATCCCAAAGTGGGCCCGGATTTCCAAAGAGCGGGCATGTGGGCCCCCTGACGTGCCAGAACTGGTCTCCCTTCATTTTAGGCGAAATATCAGCCTCCTACACCTATAAATAGAGCCCCTGGTCATTCAGAAAAGGGGTCGGATAATTCTAGGAGCTAAAGAGCACTCATACTCTGCCAGATTTACTCAGAATCACCACTGCTTCCTTAGATTCAGATTGTAATCATATAATCAGTTGTACTACCTCAGAAGAAATTGTAATAATCAAGTAAACATCAATAAAATCATCAACTTCAGAGTGGACGTAGGCAAGATCGCCGAACCACTATAAATCTCGTGTTTATGTTCATTATTTCTGAATTGTGATACTCTGTTTGCTTAGATTTGAGAATTGTTTGTGAATATTGTTGATTTATATTCATACACTGGTGCTTTCACAACATTCGGGGTTTGTGACCAATTTTGGCACAAACACTTTGGTGCTTTCATTGAGAGCTGAACTCAGGAGTTCTATCATTTGAAAGTTGAATCAGAAGGCTAAGAGATTCAGATCCGAAGAATCATGACAAGACAAACAAGTAAAAGGCAGAGGCCAGAGCGAAGTCAGCACGAAGGGAGTCAAGAGGCTTCCTCAGGAGCAAACCAAGCTTCAGTTTTCATCACTAGGGAAGAGATGGAGACAATGATGAAGAGACAAGAGGAAATGATCCAGAATTTGCTTCAACAGATCGGACAACTTGGAGCACAAAATCAAGGAGCAACCAGAATCCAGAACGGAGCAGGACCATCTAACGCAGCGCCGGAGCCGGGGGGCACACACTTAGGACATGTTGATCCGAACCTGGGAAGAGAGACAAGGACATCCGAGCAACCTGGCGGCGATAGAGGGATGAATGCTCAGCCAGGGGGGCAGACACCCGAAAGCTCACACGGACTCGGGGGGCAGATCGAAGGTAGTGAACAAGGACTACAGCTTGGAGATAATGATAGATTGGAAGAGATGGTCAGGCGAGCCATGAGAGGCGGATTAGTAAACAGAGATCTTGAAGACGTGAACAAGAGTCCCTTTTCTCCTGCGATTAGATTGGCTAGGAACCCACCAGAATTCAAACTGCCAACAGTAGAGAGGTATGATGGGAGGACGGACCCTGCGGTCCATCTAACGAGGTATATAAGGCACATGGAAGTGCCGGGGGGCATCACAGGAAGTCATGGCCCGGTGCTTCCCATTGTATTTGACAGACATAGCAGCTTTATGGTTCAGACAGCTAGAGAGCGGCTCCATTGGGACATGGACCGATTTGATTGAGAAATTTATGAGGCAATTCAGGGTTCATATTTCAAGACCCAAGAATGTGATGAGTTTGGCAACGCTAAAACAGAAAGCTGGGGAGTCTTTGAGGAATTTCCTGACGTGGTTCAATGCGGCAGCAGCATCGGTGTATCGGCCAGATCCATCCATGGTTATGATGGCAGCTGTGTCCGGAATAGCTGATGGCACGGAATTCAAAAATTCATTAACTAAGGATCCACCTATGGATCTAGGAGAATTCTATCACGAGGCAGAAAAGTTTTTACGATTAGAAGACGCTAATGCTGAAAGAGAAGAAGGAGAGGGAATAGAAGTTTATGCACTTAAAGACAAAAAACCTTTTGAAAAGGATTTACATCAGGATAAAGGAAAACGAAAGGCTGAAGAAAATGATGACAGGTCAAAGCGGCAACGGAGGGAGCCGCGATTCACCACTTATTCAGAGCTGAATAAGAGTTTGGAGCGAATCTACCAAGATACACGAGAGCAAGTTCCCTACCGTAGGCCAATACGAAGGGATCCCACTGTTGACGAGAAAAAATCAGACAAATATTGCTTATTCCACGAGCTGAATGGGCATAGCACAAATGATTGTAGACATCTGAAGGATAAAGTAGAAGGGCATATCAGGAACGACAGGCTACTTCAGTATGTGAGGAGGCGAACTCCAACGGTGGAACCAGAGCGACCACCATCTACATCAGCTAGGGGTGATCCTGAACCAGGACACCTTATCAATTGATTTGAATAAACGATGAACAAGTCGTAAACTTCTCACTAACAACATCAAACCATTTACACATGTATGAGATCGCGAACGATCCACAGGCATGCTCTGAATGATTGTTGATTGTCTCGTAGTGAGGATTTACACTTCGACATCCTTGCTTTGCTTTTGTTTCATGTTGATTTGAACATTTAGACTTTGTTTGTTTGAATATTTCTATGAACGTTAATTTGATATTTTCAATTCTGTAGAAGAAGTTACTTGCGTATGCTTTGGATCGCGAACGGTCCACAAGCACACCTTGTATGGCGACGAACCGCCACGATCGCTGATTCAGAAGTTCACCCGAACGTGAACCTGACATTGATAATACTAAGTCCCCCTCCCGGGCACACTCATTCGCCTCGAACGGCACCCGACCTCGAACGGTCACCATTAGCCTCGTACGGCACTCGACCACGAACGGTCACAACTCGCCACGAACGGCACCCGACCACGAACGGTCACAACTCGCCACGAACGGCACCCGACCACGAACGGTCACAAATCGCCACGAACGGCACCCGACCACGAATGGTCACAACTCGCTACGAACGTCACCCGACCACGAACGGTCACAAATCGCCATGAACGCCACCCGACCTCGAGCGGTCACCATTTGCCTCGAACGGCGCCCGACCACGAACGGTCACAATCCACTTAATATGACATTCGATCGCGAACGATCACATTTTTGCCTCGTACGGCACACGATCACGAACGATCACATTCTTCTTTCCACGTCACCCGACCGCGAACGGTCAAAATTCATCTAGAATGACACCCGATCGCGAACGGTCATAACTCGTCTAGAACGACACCCGAACGCGAACGGTCCCCTTTATTTCTCCGCCGTGAACGGCATCCAACCACGAACGGTCCCCTTTCGCTACTTGCCGCAAACGACATCCGACCTCGAACGGTCCAATATTACCTCAAATGACATACGGTCGCGAACGATCGTCATTCGTGGTCACATAAAACTATCAATTTCTTTGCAGGTCATCAACTGGATATGAACATCCAACTTATGGCATTACAAAACACACCTTCCTATCGCAAGGCATGTTTTGGGGGGCAAATGTTATCCCGCCTTTTGGCAAGGCCGTGACACCAAAAAGTTGATCGGAAAACTAAAGACAGTTCGTCATAAAAGTTCGTTATACACTGTTTCACCACAAATCTTGATGAATTTTAATCGAGTCCGGATCGGGCTAAAATTGATAAGACATGTCAAGCAAGGTCACGAAAGGCAACGTTCCAAATTTCAAGTCAAGCCGAGGTCGTACGCTCAAGATATCATCGATGCAAGTGGAGCACATGGTCTTGGGTTCGAATCCATAGGCAGAAACGTGCGTTCGAATCCATCAGCCTTCCCCTGCTTCGAATCGGTGAAACCCCTTCACTTCGTATCCATCTAGCCTCGGTACTTCGTATCCATCGGTGAGTACTCTGTTCGAATCCATCGATTCGACTCCACATGGTTCACATCCATCAAACAGACATTTCCTCGAATCGATCCAGATGAGTCGCTTCGAAACAACAAAGCTACAGGCTGGTGTCCTTCGGATCCATCGAGATGAATTCCTTCGAAACCACGAAGGCTAATCACTTCGTATCCATCCGAAACCATTGCTTCGAATCCACCCTATCAAGACAACTTCGTATCGATCAACTATTGTATGCCTTGATCGATACGAACGAGCATGCTTTCGAATCCATTGCCTCGAATCCACCAGGTCAAAGCGGCTAAAACCATGGATTTGACCCAGTCAACTCGGAATGAAAATAGGATCGATACGAAGAAAGCGCGCCACGTCAACAATGCCACGCGCGAAGCCATCGAGTCGACCCTATCGATTCGAAGGGATCGATTCGAACCAAGCTAGTCAACCAGAAATGCAATCTTGAATCGATCATAACTTGAGATCTATAAGTCCAAATGCTATGAAATTTTCACAGAAGCTTGAGCACATGTTGAAGAATGTCCACACCAAATTTCAGCTCGATCGGACAATTTCTTGATCGATTCGAACCAAGGGTCGAATCGATCCCAAAGTGGGCCCGAATTTCCAAAGAGCGGGCATGTGGGCCCCCTGACGTGCCAGAACTGGTCTCCCTTCATTTTAGGCGAAATATCAGCCTCCTACACCTATAAATAGAGCCCCTGGTCATTCAGAAAAGGGGTCGGATAATTCTAGGAGCTAAAGAGCACTCATACTCTGCCAGATTTACTCAGAATCACCACTGCTTCCTTAGATTCAGATTGTAATCATATAATCAGTTGTACTACCTCAGAAGAAATTGTAATCATCAAGTAAACATCAATAAAATCATCAACTTCAGAGTGGACGTAGGCAAGATCGCCGAACCACTATAAATCTCGTGTTTATGTTCATTATTTCTGAATTGTGATACTCTGTTTGCTTAGATTTGAGATTTGTGTGTGAATATTGTTGATTTATATTCATACACTGGTGCTTTCACAACATTCGCGGTTTGTGACCAATTTTGGCACAAACAACGACTAGACTCAAGTTTGACTCAGAGACTGAAGTATCACAATTACATTGAATGGAAGTACGAATGTTGAAATACTTAAGTAAACAAATGCAAAGTTATGCTGGTAAAAACAAAATAAAGTTTTATTTCCAATCTTCTTTGAAAAAAGATAAGTACAAAAACTTATTCAAATAATTCCTATAAGCAGGGGCCGAACCCGCATCTATACACGGCCTACAAAATGCAAAAGGAAGCCCTATTCCATCTATCTACCAAAAAGAAAAAGCAAAAGTGCGAGTCTACGCCTTTGATTTTTTATCCTTCTTGCTCTTCTTTAGCGTAGACCCGCTTCCACTGCCGCTCGAATGTCTCTTCGAGCCTTTATGATGCAGCTCAGGCCAGAGAGGAAGGCATAAGTCGTCCCCGACTTAAGGAAAAGGGGCTATGACTTAAGACCCTAAGTCATACACAAGCTAAAGCTAACAGGGCAGATATATGTCGTCTGCGACTTAAGGGACTTAACTGGATGGAAGGAATAAGTCGTGACCGACTTAAGGAAACTGGTATGAGTCGTTCACGACTCAACGAAGACGAGGAGGTAAGTCAACCACGATTTATGGAAGAGGCTGACATAAGTCGTCCACGACTTAAAGACAGAGCCATAAGTCGTCTACGACTTAAGAAGAAGGATCTAGGAAGAGCAACACAAGTTGAGAACAAACAAGGGATAAGTCGTCTACGACTTAAGAGAAGGGATGAGACGCTGCCGAGTTACGACTTAGTTAAGTCGCCTGAACTATCTACCGAGTTATGCAGAAAGAAAACAGAGCAAAGTGGTGAAGTGTTAGGTCGCGAACGACCTAACGAGTCAAGCTATAAGTCGTTGAAGATAGGGGCCGTGGATCTTTCCTGCCGACTTAACCTGAACCGTTGATCCTTAAGTCGAATAAAGCTGGTTATCTTTAAGTCGCGAAGCACTGGATGCCGTTGATATGTCTGCCGAGTTAACCTCTGCCTTTTATTTTCTTTAAATGTTGATCTGGGATGCCGCTTGTTCTTAAGTCGCGTGAAGCCTGGTGCGTTGATTCTGCTGCGAGATAATCTCTGCCGTTGTTTGTTAAGTCGTTAAGGTCTTATGTCGTAAGTCGTTCTGTACATATGTCTTGAGTCGTATGTTTTGTAAGTCGTATGTCGTCTTTGTCATGAGTCGTTCTGTTTGTTAAGTCGCTGAAGGCAAATGTTGTAACTATGGTCTTAAGTCGCCACCGAGTCATGATAGGTCGTAGGTCGGAAGCTATAACTCGGAACCGACTTAGGAGTTAGTGAAATTTTGTTTTTTTTTTGTGTGAGTTGTAAAACGCCTATAAATAGGCCGGGTCTCTCATTTGTAAAGGTTGTTGATTTTTGAATAAAATTCTCTTTTGATTGCTTTGTGCTTTCATTCCAAATTGGTAGTTGAGTGTAATCTCCTATCTCCTCTTTCGGATAATCGAGTGCGCTCGATTCAACGATTGTAGAAGCCGATTTGCGGAATCAAGTGCGCTTGATCAACGCTTGAAGAATTGAAGATCTTTGAACCCGGTATCGTGCGCGATCAACGAGTTCGAGATAGCTAGAGTTCGGTATCTTCGGATCAATGAATTCGGGCATTTCAGCATCTTCCAATCCACCGATTGCTACATTCAACGATCTACATTGTTTTTGTAATATCCGCTGCGTCAGTTTTGGTATCAGAGCTTGTTCTAGCCAATCATAGCTAGATCGAGACTTGGAGCCTAATCATTGAGAAGTTTGAAGTTGAGCGTGAGCAAGTGAAGTTGTTCATCATTGTTCGAAGTTGTTTGATTGGATTTGAATTGGAGGCCGAAACTTTGTCCATCGTGTTCATCGCGATTTGCTACAAAGTGGAAGTTTTCGATCCGTTTCATTTTGGATCAAAGTCCGAATTGTGTTTGAATTTTGAAGTGTTGAAGAGTTGTGAAATTTTCAAGTATGCCGCCAAGAAGAGCTAATCGCCACCAAAACGTAGAAGCTTTGTATCGAAGAGAAGAGGCTGATGAGATGGAGCAAAGAATCAATGAGAATTTTAGTGAAAAGCTTAACGAAGGAATTGGCCGGTTAGAGAAGCTTATGACAGAAATGAATCAAAATCGGAGAAGGGTTTCACCTGAATCTAACCATGGGGGTAGTAGAGTCTCGCCACATTCCAATCGAGACCGAAGTGTTGAAAATGATCAAAGGCGTGGGAGGAACATGAATGATCGTGAACGAAGGAATGTAGATAGAAGGGATGATGGTGGTAGGCGTGAAGGTAGTAGAGATATGGGTGGACGAGATAGACAACAATATACATCTGATTTTGAAGAGGAGTATGATGGTGGTAGTGTTCAAGGACAAGGACGAGGACAAGGAAGAAATCACTCTGAGTATGATCACAAATGGGAGTCGGGGATGAAGACTGAAATTCCTGAATTCATAGGTGGTATGCAAGCGGAGGAGTTTCTAGATTGGGTAGCTAATGTCGAGGAGATTTTTGACTTCAAAGAAGTTCCAGAACATCGTAGAGTGAAATTGGTTGCTACGAGGCTGAGGGGTAGAGCTTTGGCATGGTGGCAACAAACCAAGCTTACACGTGATCGGATGGGAAAGTCAAAAGTTGAATCTTGGGAAAAGATGAAGAGATTGATGAAAGCAACGTTCTTACCATACAATTATCAATCTTTAATGTATCAACGTTTGCAGAACTTGAGGCAGGGCACAAAGACAGTTAATGACTATGCTGATGAATTTTACCAACTGATTGCTCGAAATGATATTATGGAGAAAGAAGAACAACTGACAGCTAGATTTGTTGGGGGACTACGAATGCAGATCCAGGATATGGTTAATATGTTTGATCCAAGATCTGTAGCGGAAGCACATCAGAAAGCGTTGGCTTGGGAGAAACAGGGGCGACGGGGAAGTGGTGTGTTTACTAATTCTAACAATCAAGCGAAGAGTGTTGGAGGAAGTTCTAATGTTTCTAAACCTATCAGTAGACCAGTGGTGAAGGAGGCTGAGAAGACGAAAGTTAACAATGGTTTCAAATGTTACAATTGTCAGGAATTGGGTCATAAAAGCAGTGAGTGTCCAAAGCCAAAGAAGAGAACCATGATTGCAGAAGTTGAGGATGAGGATGAAGAAGCTGAATGCTCTAATTCTTTACCAGTTGAGGAGGAAGACTTACTGTCAGGAGATGACGGGTACGCATTGATGATGAGGAGAAGTTGTTTAACACCGAAGCAAGAGGAGGAAAGTAGTTGGTTGAGGAACAATATCTTTCAATCTACATGCACTATTCTGGGAAGAGTTTGTAAATTTGTTATTGATGCTGGGAGTTGTGATAACATTATCTCTACAGAAGCGGTGAAGAAGTTGGAGTTGAAAACCGAGAAACATCCTAAACCGTACAAGTTAGCTTGGTTGAGGAAGGGTGGTGAAGTGAAAGTTGGACATAGAGCGTGTGTGAAGTTTTCAATTGGGAAGAAATACAAAGATGAAATCTGGTGTGATGTCGTAGACATGGACGTTTGTCATTTGTTGCTGGGGAGACCGTGGCAGTATGATAGGGCGGTGCAACATGATGGGCGTACCAACAGCTACAGTTTCATGTTTGAAGGCACAAAGATTACTCTAGTTCCGAAGAAGCGACAACAGGAGGAAAACAAGTTGGAGAAGATTGAAGAGCTCAAAACTTTGTTATCATTGAAAGAGTTTGTGAAGGAAGTAGAGGAGGAACCTGAAGTGTTTTTGTTAATTGGGCGAGAGAGTTAGGAAGTGGTTGAAATTCCAGAAGAAGTTAAACCAGTTTTGAAAGAATTTGACGATGTATTTCCAGAAGAGTTACCAACGGAGTTACCGCCATTAAGGGATATACAACATCAGATAGATCTTGTTCCAGGTGCTGTGTTGCCACACAGACCACATTATCGAATGAGTCCAAAGGAACATGAAGAGTTGCGGAGACAGGTAGAGGAATTGCTTGAGCAGGGGCGTGTACAGGAGAGTCTGAGTCCTTGTGCTGTACCAGCTTTATTGGTACCCAAAAAGGATGGAACGTGGAGGATGTGCACTGACAGTCGAGCCTTGAATAAAATTACTGTGAGATATCGATTTCCAATGCCAAGGTTGGATGACTTGTTAGATCAAATAAGCGGAGCTACTATCTTTTCGAAGATTGATTTGAAGAGCGGATATCATCAAATTCGTATCAGACCAGGCGATGAGTGGAAAACTGCTTTTAAAACCAGGGAGGGTCTATACGAATGGTTGGTCATGCCATTTGGTTTATCCAATGCACCGAGTACATTTATGAGGGTGATGAATCAGATTTTTCGACCGTTCATTGGGAAATTTTTGGTGGTGTATTTTGATGATATTCTGATTTACAGTGGGAGTCCAGAGGAACATCTGAATCATCTTAGAAAAGTGCTGATGGTACTGAGACAAGAACAATTTTATGCTGCTACGAAGAAATGCGTGTTCATGACGCACAGTGTTTTATTTCTGGGGTATGTTGTTTCAGAGAAAGGAATACAGGTTGACCAAAGTAAAGTTGAAGCAATTAGAGATTGGCCACAGCCCAAGACGATAATGGAAGTTCAAAGTTTTCACGGGTTAGCTTCATTTTATCGAAGGTTTATTCCACACTTTAGCAGTGTGATGGCACCTGTGACTGATTGTATGAAGGGTAAACAGTTTGCGTGGACAGAGGAAGCAGGGAATGCTTTTGGGAAGATCAAGGAGTTGCTGACATCTGCACCAATTCTTGTATTACCTGATTTTCAGTTGTTGTTTGAACTACATACTGATGCATCCAAGGTTGGGATTGGAGGAGTGTTGAGTCAGAAGGGACGTCCGATTGCATATTTCAGTGAGAAGTTGTCAGGAGCGAAGATGCGATACAGTACATATGATGTGGAGTTCTATGCTGTTGTACAATCTATTAAACACTGGAGACACTATCTATTTCAAAAGGAGTTTGTTCTGTATACTGATCATGAAGCTTTGAAGCATTTGCAAGGGCAAGATAAGATTTCAGCGAGACATGCATCATGGATTGCATATCTGCAACAGTTTACTTTTGTTGTTAAACACAAGTCAGGGGTGACGAATCGAGTGGCTGATGCTTTGAGTAGGAGTCATTTGTTGACTACACTGAAAATCGAGGTGACAGGGTTCGATGTGTTGCCAGAATTATTTGTCGATGATCCTTACTTTGCGAAGGTGGTTGATAGAGTCAAGGAGGGAAAGACGGATGAGTTTTTGATGGTAGATGGTTTTCTGTTCAAAGGAAGTCGATTGTGCATACCGGAGGGTAGTTTGAGAATGAAGATTATCAAGGAGTTACATGAAGAAGGGCATGTTGGAAGAGACCGTACCTTACAGTTAATTTCACAATCCTACTTTTGGCCATCAATGAGGAAAGAGGTGGAAAGGTTTGTGGAGCGTTGTCATATTTGTCAGGTTTCGAAAGGAACTGCGACTAATGCGGGTTTATATATGCCATTACCTGTACCAATTAAACCATGGGTTGATGTGAGTATGGACTTCGTGTTGGGATTACCGAGGACACAGCGTGGTAACGATTCCATATATGTGGTGGTTGACAGATTCTCGAAAATAGCACATTTTATTGCTTGTAAGAAGACGGCGGATGCTGTTCATATTGCTCAATTGTTTTTCAAGGAGATCTATCGACTTCATGGATTACCAGAATCTATTGTGTTAGATAGAGATACTCGATTTCTGAGTCATTTTTGGCTGAGTTTGTGGAAAATGGTCGGAACGAAGTTGAAGTTTAGTAGTGCCTATCATCCGCAAACTGATGGACAAACAGAGGTGGTTAATAGATCATTGGGAAACTTGTTGAGGTGTCTTGTTCAAGATAATCTGAAGAGTTGGGATGTGAAGTTATGCCAGGCAGAATTTGCTCATAATCATGCTATGAATCGAAGTACTGGGTTCAGTCCATTCCAGATTGTTTATTCGAGCTTACCGAAGGGACCGTTGGATTTGACGGTAGTGCCACAATCAAAGAAGACAATTAAGAAAGCTGCTGATTTTGTTGAAGGGCTGACGGAATGTCATAAAATCGTTCAAGAACGATTAGAGAAAGCAAATGAGAAGTATAAACAGTCTGCAGATTTGAAACGACGAAATGTTGAGTTTAATGAAGGAGATATGGTTTATGCAGTGTTAACAAAAGATCGTTTTCCAGTAGGCGCGTACAACAAGTTGAAAGCCAGGAAAATTGGTCCGGTGGAAGTTGTGAAACGAATTAATGAAAATGCTTACAAGTTGAAACTGCAAGATGATGTGTATACGTCTGACGTATTCAATGTCAAACATCTCGTACCATATCACGGGGATGGATTTGTTGTGGATGCAGAAAGTACAAATTCGAGGACGAATTTCTCTCAACCTGGGGAGGATGATGCAGCTCAGGCCAGAGAGGAAGGCATAAGTCGTCCCCGACTTAAGGAAAAGGGGCTACGACTTAAGACCCTAAGTCATACACAAGCTAAAGCTAACAGGGCAGATATATGTCGTCTGCGACTTAAGGGACTTAACTGGATGGAAGGCATAAGTCGTGACCGACTTAAGGAAACTGGTATGAGTCGTTCACGACTCAACGAAGACGAGGAGGTAAGTCAACCACGATTTATGGAAGAGGCTGACATAAGTCGTCCACGACTTAAAGACAGAGCCATAAGTCGTCTACGACTTAAGAAGAAGGATCCAGGAAGAGCAACACAAGTTGAGAACAAACAAGGGATAAGTCGTCTACGACTTAAGAGAAGGGATGAGTCGCTGCCGAGTTACGACTTAGTTAAGTCGCCTGAACTATCTACCGAGTTATGCAGAAAGAAAACAGAGCAAACTGGTGAAGTGTTAGGTCGCGAACGACCTAACGAGTCAAGCTATAAGTCGTTGAAGATAGGGGCCGTGGATCTTTCCTGCCGACTTAACCTGAACCGTTGATCCTTAAGTCGAATAAAGCTGGTTATCTTTAAGTCGCGAAGCACTGGATGTCGTTGATATGTCTGCCGAGTTAACCTCTGCCTTTTATTTTCTTTAAACGTTGATCTGGGATGCCGCTTGTTCTTAAGTCTCGTGAAGCCTGGTGCGTTGATTCTGCTGCGAGATAATCTCTGCCGTTGTTTGTTAAGTCGTTAAGGTCTTATGTCGTAAGTCGTTCTGTACATATGTCTTGAGTCGTATGTTTTTTAAGTCGTATGTCGTCTTTGTCATGAGTCGTTCTGTTTGTTAAGTCGCTGAAGGCAAATGTTGTAACTATGGTCTTAAGTCGCCACCGAGTCATGATAGGTCGTAGGTCGGAAGCTATAACTCGGAACCGACTTAGGAGTTAGTGAAATTTTGTTGTTTTTTTTTGTGTGAGTTGTAAAACGCCTATAAATAGGCCGGGTCTCTCATTTGTAAAGGTTGTTGATTTTTGAATAAAATTCTCTTTTGATTGCTTTGTGCTTTCATTCCAAATTGGTAGTTGAGTGTAATCTCCTATCTCCTCTTTCGGATAATCGAGTGCGCTCGATTCAACGATTGTAGAAGCCGATTCGCGGAATCAAGTGCGCTTGATCAACGCTTGAAGAATTGAAGATCTTTGAACCCGGTATCGTGCGCGATCAATGAGTTCGAGATAGCTAGAGTTCGGTATCTTCGGATCAACGAATTCGGGCATTTCAGCATCTTCCAATCCACCGATTGCTACATTCAACGATCTACATTGTTTTTGTAATATCCGCTGCGTCACTTTACCTCCCCAGCCCGCACCAGCTAGTTTGTCTTCGGTCGAGGGAATTACAGTTGTTTACTCTTTGGAACTTAAAAGGATCAGAATACCCTCCGTGTGTTGAACTGGAGGAACAATGGCACGCTGGTATCGATGATGGTGCCACCCGGAGAAACAATTAGCATAGGGATTGGGCCGGGACCCGCCATGCCACCGCCAACACTACTAGCTTGCTTGTCTTGCTCTATCTCGGCTTTAATTTCCGCCATTATCTCCTCGGCCCGATCTGCTCGAATCCCCATTAGCATGCTACTAGTCGGGCCTGAGGAGCTCATAATAACCACATCTTCATCAACGAAAAATGGCATTTCGGTGATCGGATCGCTTTGATGGCCGAGGAGTGCTTCCATCATTTGTTCATCAAAAACACAACTGCTTTCGTGTGTCTCCCCAGCCGATGCAACGACCGTTGTAGCTTCCGTCATTGGTGCCTTCTGCTCATGATGCATTCCTCGAGTTGTAGGAGGATCAAGTGGTGCAGAATCTAAGGCTGAATAAATATAGGAGAAAATATTAGTAATGTCTTCTAACAGTGTTCTTACATTTGGATGAAGTGTTTAGAATACCTTCCTCTGTTTGGCTAGCATGTTGGGCCGATGCGCCTTCGGAGCTATGCTCATGTACTGGAGATAGGTGTGGTTGGTTAGGATTGTATCCCGAAATGGCTGGACGATCAATAGAAGGAGCAGGTTCAGATAGAGAGACTGGGAGTACTTCAGAACTTGACTCATAGTGCTCAACCCGGGATCCTTCTCCAACATCTGGGTACTTAGCTGCTAGTTTTTCCTTTTCGAGGGCGACAATGGTATCATGAAGAACCTTAGCCTCATCTCCAATCTGATTTTCTAGTTTGAATTCATCAATAGTTAAAGTGTTGCGGGCCACTTTCTTGTCTTCGCCCAAGCGACTCCAAGCCTTATGTAGAAGGGATAATCTTCGAGCCAGCTGAGATTGCGATTCCTAAGAACGTTGGCATTATATATGACCATAAGATCTTCAAATTAATCCTCCATCCTCGCCTCCATCGCTTTAACTTCACTTTCTATTCTGGCCTCAGCCTCCTAGGCCTTCAAATTCGCCGCATCCCTTTCTTCCTTAAGCAAGATCGTCTGCTCACATGCCTCCTCAGCAGCTTTATTAGTGTCATTCTTTTCCTTGACGACCTTAGTTAACTTCGCCTTTAACTCATTAAGCTCCTTCGGTGCAGCATCTCTTTTGGCCATAACAGTGGTGTTTCGGTGACCCATCTCCTCAACCAAGGAAAAATGCGTCTGTCGCATTTTTTTCATAGACTGATTTGCCTCATCGGCTTTCTTATTGGCCTCTATTTCCGATTTCATGGAAGATTCCGCCACATTTTTAAACACTTGTATTATACGGTCCTTTTGAGCGAGATCTTCCTCCAGTTTCTCAATTGTTTTTGCCCGCTCGATGGCTACCACTAAAGCCTTTTCCGCATTCTCCACCCAGTCCCGGTACTGATTGTAGACATCATGCACATAATTATGTACCATCGTTTCCACATCATTGGGAATTCTCTTCAAGTTTGAGGGAAAATGGAAGCCATCGAAGAAGATATTTGGCAAGTCGGTTTTTAACTTAGCAATTCTGATGGCTCCCTCCCCCATAGGCTCCATAGCAGTTGATGCGGTGATAATAAGAGCTTCTGCCTCTATTCTACAACGTTGATCGCCGAATGTCGAAGTATAGGGAGGCACTACTTGGGGCGCAGACTCAAAAGGTTTCCTACTAGAGCCTGATGGTTTCGAGGGACCTATAGGTGGTGGAGATCGCGACCGAGAACGATGCCTACTTTGATGTTGCCTCTCCCTCTCACTTTCATAACGATCACGCTCCTAGCTGGAGTGGTGGCCGCGATCATGGTCTCTTTCCGATTCACGCCTATGGGATTTGGAATATGAGCTGGAAGAACGGCATGCAGAATGAAGACTGTCGAGCATAGATCCCTGTATCACCATCGTATTTGTGAAATGAAAAGAGAAGCAAAATTAGTTATCTCCAAAGATTGAGAAACATGTGATTAGAAGTTGTGTGGTGTCGTGAAGTGTGTGCATGCATGTGCAAACCCCCCAACCAATCAGTTGTGGTAGCCATGCTCGTAGGAGTTGGCTCCCCTATATCTAAAGCACTTTGAAGCCCCTCTAATCCATGGTGTTGATATGAAGACAAGTCGTCTGGAATAGGGATATCCGCCAATCCTTTCAACGAACTCTCCATTCGCGGAGGGGAAGTCTCCGGACTTATAGAAGTTGTTATAGGCGGAGACATCACAATAGTTTTACGCCTCGTGGATTTGTAGGCAATAGTCATGCCTTTTCTTTTCAACTCTGAAGATCGAAGACTCTACGGAGGCACAACTGCAGGCTCATCTCAAATGGGCACACCCTCATCATCGTCTTGTTTAGTGATTACGATTCCAGGGGCTCCTCTTCCTCTATGCCTCGCCGGAGCCATTCTGAGAACACCTACTGATCCAATGCTTTGGCCTCTTCCTATAAGCCCAATGGCAATTAAGTTTTCGTCGGTGAGAACTTCATCAATCTCTCTAAGCTCAGCCGACACCGATTGTAGAGTCCATACTATCTCTTTGAAGTGCTCTCCTTCGGGCCGCGGAACCGAAGCTGCAAAAGTAACCAAGTATTAGACTCAGCATAAATTAATCCAGTTAATCGATAAAAAGGTGGGAGCACTTACGTCTAACTAACCACCATCTGGCAAATCCGGGTGGACACCGAACGAAAAACCATTCGGTTTTGAAGTAGCTTAGTTTTCTCTAGGCTCTTGCCACTACTTGGCAATTCCTAACTGCTTCCAGAAAGGTAAATGAAGGGATGGCCCCATGACTTTTCATGTTGAATAGAAATCTGGTTTCCTCGATAGTCTGAGGTCGGAAAAGATGCTCCATAAAGATGACGTATAGGCTGTTGAGCAGAGCATACCCTTTCGGATGCAATTGAGACGGAGCAATCCTCAAGAAGAGCAACACTTCCCAGATAAATTGATAGAAAGGGGGGCATCGTTCCGGCAATGCATATGAACCTATTGCAAGCAGTATATCCTTCTGGGGATTATGGGCACTATCTTCCATGCCCGGTACCAAAACATCTTCTAGGGATAGGTCATGTCTGAGACAGATTCTGCCAAGCATATCTTTGGAAAATTTGAAACGGACAGAATCCTGTGGATTCATAATAAAAGCTGCACCCGGCATCTCATCTGGAGCGGGACTTATTACTTCAGCTGCGATCTCTGGCATTTCTATAACTAGAAGTGGAGGACTTTGGATATCCTGCGGCTCAGAGCTTTCGGGATCCATAGCTTTTGAACTCAGTAAAAATCATCATTAGATGGCAATAAACCCGTGTTCCCGCCGGTGTGAAGTGAGTGATCATGTTGTGCAGTGCAGTGCTACATAATACTTAAACTTCTACGAAGTTCGAAAGATGTTAAAGCGACAAGACTTCGAGGTTCAACCGGGATGACCGTCATCGCTGACTGTCACAACCGTGCCAAGCTGAATTTCGAGAACGATCCTTGTTAGAGTTCATTAAGTTTGTCGAGTTACAGTTCCATCGACGAGCTTCGAGGGATAGCCAAATATGCAGTTTAACACTAAAGTCTAGATATGCGAGGCTGAAGCTCGTCGGAGTCAAATGTTTAAATATACACGAATTTCGTATCCATCAAGGTTCAACATGGATCGCTCCTCCAAAAGCCTGCTTTCATATCAATTAACATCCAAGCTTTCGTATCGATCAATATCCAAAAGCTTCGTATCAATCGCCAGGTCCAAGACTTTGCATCGATCGCACGACCAAGGCTTCGTATCGATCACTCTAGATCGATATGAACTCCCACCATTAACAATCGACACGAAGTTTCTCCCTTCATCATTTCCAGATCAATGCAAAACTGCTCCCTCCATCCACCATCGATATGAATGATTCCTTCATATCCATCAATGTTTCTTCTTCCCCAAGCTGCTAAAACACCATTGCTCCTTCATCGAATTCACTCCGACCCAACTCTGGAATCAACAATGCCAGAATCGGCCACGACTTTGGATGATTTGGTGTTAGAGCTCGAGTCTCATCATTTTAGAGCAGTTTTGATTGGTCAATTACCTAGCTTAAACAATCGGTTCAAAGAATTAATGAGTTATTCAATTTGGAGACGAAGACAGTTCTTCTTTCTCGAGTTCCTTATCGATACGAAGGCAGAAAGGGAAATAATGGCAAGTGAGAAAATTTGGCTAAGTACAAATGATATTTATATGAGTTCGTACCCAAGGGGTAAAGACGTTTAGTATCCCAGTTGTTATACCGAGATAACCGGTTACCTCCATCGATATGAAGGCAGAACTTCGTATCCATCAATGCAAGCATATCCAACTGATTTGTATCCATCTGTGCATCAATACGAAAGTTACAACGATATTGCACTAGAACCACATGGTTCCATCGATATGAAGCATTGGTTTCGTATCCATCCATTCAAAGACCCTAAGATCTCATATCCATCGAAAAGTAGCATTTCAAAAGACCATCTATTTTGTATCGATAGCCATCGATACGAAACATACATTCTAGCTTCTTAGATCGATCCAGGAGAGGATCGATATGAAGGAGTGACTCAAGACAGCCATCAAACGTTGTTACAAATCAAATTTCACATCGATCTAGGAGAGGATCGATATGAGACTCGATCCAAACAAAAACTAAAGAACTTGACGACGACCCATGAACGTGCAAACGTGAACAGGAGTCAGGTTAACATACGTACATGTATGATGAATTAACATTCAATTTTCAAAATTAGCAGGAACTAAATGCTTACCTGCTGACAACTAGAATAACAAACAACAAATTGGCAGCACTCGACCTTGAGTTACAACAAAACACTACATGATCATTGGCAGTCAATAGTTCAACAATTATAATGCTGGAAAACAATCAAAGGTTACATCTCTTGATGAAAAGGCAGCGACTATTCAACGAATTGGATAGAGCTTTTTCGGAATAAAGAATGCAGCTTTTCAAAGCACGTCATGTTCACACAAGACGTACTTTGGAGGGAAAATGTTATCCCTCCTTTTGGCAAGGCCGTGACACCAAGGACTTGACTAGAAACCAAAGATAATCCATCCCGAAGATTGGCTTTACACAGGTTCACCATGGATACCGGAAAATTTGATCCGACTCTGGATCAAGCTATAATTGACATGGTGTAACAAACAAAGCTATGAAAGCAAACGTTCCAAATTTTGGGTCAATCGGATTTCGTATTGGATGGATCAAGTTTCATGAGAAGCATGTCCATTTTGTATCCATCGGCTCCGCATCCATCTGGTTCACATCCATCGACTCACTTGGCAACCATTCCCCTCATATCCATCATCCATCAACAAATGTCCATTTCGTATCGATCTCCCTCCATCCATTTTGTATCGATCAGCCAATGATCTATACGAAGAAAGCAACATAAAGCATCGATACGAAGGCGGCCTCTAAACATCGATACGTAGCGGCATCCAAAGCATTAATACGAAAGGAGTTACACTAGACCGATACGAAAAAGCATGGTCAACCAAAGGAAGCGATCCTCTAGCATGAAACTTGGATCTCTCCTGAACTATCGCTCCACGTCATCTAAGCGATACGCAGAGGGATTGATACTAAGGCTGATCGATACGCAAGTATTTATACGAGCGCTCCAGCCTACCTACAAAACCAACCTTGGATCGATCATAACTCAAAATCTACAAGTCCAAAATGCTACCAAATTTTCATAGGAGCTTGCGTACATCCTCAAGAATGTCTCTGATCGATCTCAGCCTAAATGGACCTCATTTTGATCGATACGAATAAGATGGGGATTGATCCCAATCGATGCCAAATGACCCCTGATCAATCTAGTGGGCCTACCCATGTGTGACAAGGAGCATTCCGAGCTCAAAGGAAGATATTTCTAGACTGCACTTATAAATAGCAACCCTATGCTAACAAAAAAAGGACTTTTCACTCTACTACGCCGTTATTCTGCCGCAACTCCATTGTAACTTGAGTATTATAGTATTTAACCGTTGTAATCAATTGTCAATTAGCAATAAATAGCAAATCATTCAAAGTGGACGTAGGCTACAATGTTGAACCACTATAGATCTCTGTCTTTTTCTATTTCTGTTTACTTATCTTGGCATGTTTGTTAGATTAGCCTCTTTTTACATTTAAATTCTTCTTTTTAATCTCTTCAAATACGTTCGAAGAGTGTTGTGCTCAATTTTGGTACAAACGGATACTATTTTACTTGACAAATAATCTACCAGATTCCAGATAGAAGCTTCAGTAATATATTGCTTATGGTTTGTGTATGGTCTAAGTCTAGTAGTTAATTCTTGTTAAAATCTCTCCAAAGTGGTATATGCACGCACAAGTACCTAAAAATCTTTCAAATCATAGTTCATATGCCAAGATTTTTATTAAACTTGTTCACACACAAAAGCATTTTTGAATAATCTTAAATTTGGCGGAAAACAGGTAATTCAACCGATTGAAATGCATAGGTCAATCAACTAAATTCCTGTGCACGTGCACAATTTTATTTGAATGTTCATTCGACTAAAACCCTATGATTCAGCCGAATGAATTAATTGTCTTTTGCACTATTTACTCTCTGATTCAAAATTTCAATCATTTCAGCTGGCTGAATTATTTAATTCAGTCGATTGAAACTTCATAACGGCTATATTTCTTAAAAGTCACTCCACTTCAGCGAATAGAAAAAACTCTTGGCTATATTTCTTAAAAGTCACTCCACTTCAGCGAATAGAAACAACTCTTGATTCAAGAGTTTCTTCTGTATCTTTTGATTGCTACTTTTCATGATAAGTTGCAACACTTAAACACTATATATAGCCAAGAAATCAATTGTTTTAATCACTTAATACTGATTATATTTTCACATTCTTATTGTCTAAACAACCTTGCCATTTGCATTCAAATACTTTTGATTCTAATCACTTGTTCATTCAAGAAAATATCATTAGTGATTAAATAAACTTCCTATCTTCACGAATCACAATTTCAAAACAAGCATGTTGTATGTCTATTAAAATTAATTTGCAGTAAGTGCTTTTTATTATAAAAAGGGATTATACATACATACATATATATATTAAAGGAGATTTACCTTAATGTATAAGCATACATAAACTAACATCCTAACCTTGTTTGATAAAACTTTTTATTTTAGATAAAAATGAAAGGTTATGGTTTTGGCAAATGAATATTATTTACAAAATCTCTTAATTTCCATTTTTATTTTATTTTAAATCATAAATATATAATTTATTTTCAATTTTTTAATCTAGATATATTTTTATATTGTATTACCAAATCAGACAATATGATATTTTGGTGTAAAAACCTTGCTTTCTACGCTAAATAAATAGATAAATTTAATAAAAATAAAAATAAAAATATTCGAAATTGATTTTTGATAATTATTATTTGGAAAATAAATTCTTATTTATTTGAAGTCAATTTAATAAAAGGTTTTATTTTAATAAATTGAATTAAATTAATAAATTCTTTTCAAAAATTATATTAAAAGTGAATAAATTGTTATAATTGAATATAAAATATGTTTAAAGTGTAAATGATTGTTATGCGATTAAAATAGTGGAGAATAAATAAGCGGGCACCGAATTGAATAAAATTATCGAATTATTGGGATATATTTTGTACAATGGAATGTAAAGCAATTTACATTGGATTGAAATTTATTTCTAGGATTAAAATTCAAATTAAAATGTGAAGGAAATCGATTAAAATTTAAATCGATATAAAGAAAGACTCAAAGCAATTACCCAGGCTTAAGCCCATCTAAACTATCCCTTCTCCTATATTCTAGAATATTCTCCCTCCTTCACCAATTCAAGCCCATACCCAAACTGGGTTCCATACTTTGCCCTAGCCCTTAAATTTTGAAATCAAAATTGCGACCTTATATAAATAAAAAAGAGTGCATGAAGCTGATCAAGCACGACATTGATGGCTGCGATGTGCCGGGGGGGCATGATACTTAGCTGGGGTCGTGACAAGGTGTCGTGATGTGGAAGAGTAACCGCGACCTACAACACGAGTGATGAAGTCGAGGTTGCACGTTCAAGGGAGCTTCGCGATCAGTGTCTCAATCTAGAGTCGCTCGTGCATTCGAGTGGACATGGTGAAGTGGTTGCTAGCTTCAAGCCATGGTTGCGAGCATGGTAGGTGGCTGAAAAGGGGTGGTTTAGGTGAACGACATTGGTAGGAGCTGCTCTCTCGTGCAAACTCCAAGCAGAAGTCGATGCAGTTAAGGATATGGTGCAGTTGTTAGGTGGTGATAGAAGGGAAGTGGGAGGTTGTGTGATCAAGGAAGTGAGGTTTGAAATCTAGAAAATTCATTCTCTTTGCATCAATTCGTTGAGTAAATTCTTTTACTCACAACTATTGTCTATTACATTGCATTTTGTGCTTGATCGTGCTATGTTATTGAATTGTGGATTGGGTATATTGGTATTGTTTGGTTGAGTTAGATTTTGATAACTTACTATGATCTAGATCCTATTTTTATATAAATTGGTTGATTGTTTAATGATTAGTTATTTATTGGTATGAATTGAATTGGATGAAATTAAATTGCATCATTTTGATTGACTGTTCTTGTGATGCGAACATATTAGTAATTGATTGGAAGGGGATGAATAAATTGAAATAGAAGATTTTGAAGGAAATGATATATTTTTGGAAATAAATAATAGATTTTTGAATGATTTTTATCTAAAATTTGAAATATTATAGTGATAGAAAATTATTTAAGTGAATTGTTTAGAGTATTCTATGAATATAAATTACTTAGAAAATGATGAATTTTGGAATATGATTAAATAAGTTAAATTTTGAATATTTATATTTTATTCATTTATCGTTGATTGTAAAATGTTTAAATGATTTTTATAAAATAGTATTTAACAATTTATACTTTTAAAGTGATTTGTTAATTCTTTTTTAATTTAATAAATTTGGAAGTTTGTAAATAATATATTGATATCATAGTAAGTTGAATGTTATCTAATTTTCGTATGGAAGCTATTAATTAAAAACTTATTCAATATTATTAAGAATAAATTTTGATAGTATATGTAACGACCTGTAAATTTCGAACCATTCAAATCGACAATCATCCACACATGTCAGACTTGAATTGCTCAAAACAACATATTGTTAATTTATATTTGGCAAAACTCAGCATGTACAATAAAAATATCAATCACAAAATCATAGATAGAGAGTAATAAAACAATAAGCAATGGAATAGATAAATAGTAATTCATGAAGCTACTATATAAACATTAGAGTCTGAAACAAATACAATGGAAAAAATCTCAATTACAATGGAATCTCTAATACATAAGCAGATAACAAGTGTGAATATAACAACTGGAGATAACTGGAATAACTGAAAAGCTGAGTAGACAAGAAATATCTCCAAGTGAAGCTCCAAGCTCTAAAGGTGAGTCTCTAATGCTTTGACACTCAGTTTGACCCGAGCATAAAGCAAAACACAAAACACTCGAGTCAGGATTAACATTCTTATACGAGTAAATTCAACTCAAGTGAAATGTCAACTGAAATACAAAGTAACTCAAAGGATGTTTGGGATGCCCATCCTCTAAGGATCCATTAAACTATCTACATACATAGTATAATACGCTACATATATAATGTCTAAAGTAAAGTAAACTATTAAAATAGCGTTAAGGCGTTACCCATATCCCTCTTAACACATTTTATATAATGCTGTAGTCTATACAGTACTGTAAACTCCACTAAACTGGTGGGCTATCAGAGAGCACTCCATAGGTACGACACAAACCAAACTCGTAGAAGGCACGATAAGGCATGTGACAAGGCACGCGAGGCAATGCCAAGGTAGGATTCTACCGTTTGCGGATCCGGACTTGTAGTAACGCATAACAGCTACTACCGCCCACCTCGAGACACACTCCCATAATCAAATGGTGCACCCAAATCAAATCACAAAGTAATAGAATGGTATCGAAGAAGCATGCTCGATCGGAGGTGCGACCTCACTTGGCCCAGCGTCTCCTATTTTAGTCACATCAAGTTGACTCGGGGGTGTCAGGGCTACGTTAATACCTCATATAGAATTATCGCCAAGTCATCCTACTTCGTTCTGGAATCTCCACCATGCGCACAGTTGTTAAAGTGGTTTTCGGTATTGGCAGAGAGTATGACAATATCCAATCCCAGCCTCTTTAACAACCTAACGCTTATTTCACACCGTGGTCGTTTTATTTCAAACAGTTTATACTTCATATCAAATATCATATTCATTTAAAATCATATCACTTTTGAAACCATGTTCACTTCGAAATCATATCACTTTCTAAATAATAACCATAAAATAGTTTAAACCATCATATCAAAATATTCGCATTTAAATCCATTAAATCTAAATCATGACAGTTTCAACTTAAATAGTTTAAATATTGAAAATAGTTTATATATATTGAAATAGTTATAAATTAAAAATAATTATATATTTAAAATAGGTTATAGATTTAAAATAGGTTATAGATTTAAAATAGTTTATTTATTTAAAAATAGTTTATAATTGTTTCATCCGATTTCATAAATCAATTCAAATCAACTTAAGTTCCAAAAATTCAATTTAAATCATCTCAATTCGACAATTTCGAATTCTCATTAAAACCATTTTAAATTATATAAATTTCAAATCCAAGTTTGAATTACAAATTTAAACCACTTCCAATTCAATAAACTTCAATATTCAACAGTTTACATAATTCAATTTGATAAATTTCATTTATATTCAAAATTCAACTTTAATCCTATTTAAAATTTCAAAATATTCACTTAATCATTTTTAATGACATTTAAATAAAATCTCATAATACAATTTAAAATTTAATATTAAATATTCAAATTTCAATTTTATTTAAAGTTGAAAATATTCATTTAATCACTTTTTATCAAATCGAGTTATAAATTCATACCTTTTAAAATCTCAAATCATCAAGTTCAAATCAAGCCTTATTTAAGTTCAATTCTAAACAAATTCAATTATAAATCGATTCTTATTTAAATTCAATTCTTAACAAATTGAATTACAAATCAATTCTTATTTAATTTATCCTTCCTACTTCCATTTACTTAAAGTTATTACAAAAATCTATTTTAAATTATTAATATAAATTTAAACAAATACTTAACATATTATATATATTATTATTAGTTAAATTAAATACTTAATAAATTTTATTATATTAATTCTTATTAAATTAAATCTTATTATAATTAAATATATTTTTAAATCTTATTATATATATATTTGAAATAATAAACTTATAAGGAAAATTTTATAATTTACGTTTTAAAACTTAACTTATAATTTTAAAATCTAAATTTAACACATATATAAATTAAATATTATATTATAATTTAAAATCAATATTTATCAAAACCCGTATATTTGACTTTCAAAATTTCGGAAATCATTTTTCAAAATAGACCAACGGTGTCCGTATATAGTTTTCTAACCTATGGTCAAGTGATACAGATATTTATGATTTCAATCCGCAATTATTAAATATTTACGGGTATATATCATTTCAATCCGCAATTATTAAATATTTATGGGTATATATCATTTCAACCCGCAATCCTAAATTCAATAAAATCGCTTGGGTTTATCATTTCAACCCATAACGATTTTCCCTTAATCTAGAAAATCATTCGGGTATGTATCATTTCAACCCATAGGGAATTTCTAAACTAATAGGGAAATTGTAGAGTGAGAACAAATATGATAATAATATAACATATCAACAACAAGCATATATCATCAGTAACAAATTAAATATAATATATACAACAGGTTATGGTGTCATATATCATAGGTAAACAATTGTTGATAATGGCATATCATATTCAATAATTAAATAACTTAACAATTCAAATTTAACAGCATATTTCAATCGTCGTTACATGTGAATTAAATTTACTAAATATAAGAATGTTAATCGTGAGTGATTGCTAACCTTTCGAGGCTAGAGAACAACGATGGCGAAGATGGTGACATGGACACATACACCGATACAGACACAGATAGCACGGATCGACAACTGGACAGTGACAAAGCAAGATCTAGAATTCAATGGAAACAAAATGTAATTTTATATTTTCTTAAAATCAATATTCCATTAAAACACATTTTTAGAAATAAAATCTTCATATTATATTTTAAAATCAATATTCTATTAAACCCATATTTCAAAATTTAATAACATTTTGCAAATAAATTAAAGATAACATAAATAATCAAGTTATTTCAACAATCTATTTTAAGATCTTAATATAAATCTAAATAAATACCTTCAAACATATAATATATATATATATATATACTTTCCCTCTTTGAACACAAACACTTACATTATATATAAAATTTTACTTTACTATATATATAAACAGCAGCAATACACCAGACAAAATTCACCTTATATAAGCTTACCTCATTATTATATACACACACATATATATTCTTTATAAACTTTTTTTTATAGAAAAGCAAGAGTAGACAATACACACAACTATATATATATATATATATAACTTTTTATAACTTTATAAACTTATAAATATGCAACAACTACTATAACAATATATATGCACGTACCCCTTCTACTCTCTTTTTCTTCTTCTTTCCAAACATGAAGAGGCTGCACGAAGATAAGCTCAGGCTTCACGACATTTACATGCATTTCACTTTTTTTCCTTTTATAATATAAAGGCACGACCGAATCTGCTTGGACATGGAGATAAGGTTGGCTGGAGAGGTCACTGGTTGGTCGGAGAGGGCGACTGGAAGGGTGCGACTATTCGGCATTGGATGTGGTGGCTGTGTAGAATGGAGATAGCAGGCTGTGTGCGTGTGAGGCGGGAAAACGAGGGTCGACTGGGTCAGTGAGCTTGGAGGGTGAGGCTGTGCTTTGCACGGCAGAAGTGGGAGGTGATTGACTGGCATACGTAGGAAAGGACAGAGCAAGGTCGACTGAAAAATGGAAGAGGGTGAGATGCTCGGAGCGGGCAGCCATGGCTGACGGGGCCGTTATTGCGAGGCGGTAGCTCTGGTAGGTCTTGGGCTGTGCGGGAGATGGAACGGAAGAGGTGTTTGGTGTCAGGTTTTGATGGCGGGAGATGGAATTTCTTCGGGAAAAGTGAAGTGGTCAAGGAGGAGAACGGGCATGCTTCTGTTGACTATGGGAGGGAGGAGAGAAGGCCGAGGCGAGGTTGGAGAGGGCAAAGTGATTGGCCGAGGCTGGTTGCGCGTGGAGGATGGAGATGATTCGAATAGAAATGAAGTTGAGCAAGCTTTCCAAAATATGAATGCCAAACGTAAATATTATAATATTATATATATTTCTCAAGTGAAATGAGCAGAACAAAAAGGGGAAAAGAAATGTGCGTGAAGGAAAACCAACTAGCATATCATATTGAACATTGGGAATAGAAAAGGTCAAAGGCTAAAAATAATAAAGGCTGATGACTGTTTGATTACACGATGGAAAATGAAAGGGTATAGGAAATCCAAAAGGATCTAAATGGATACCATTATGACAAATCGTTTTGTCGATTTCACCGCGTACCGGACACCGAAATGCAAAAATGAATATACCACGGAGATCAGCACGACGAGACAAACAGAATGGTACATAGATATCAGCGATACGACTAAGCTATCAAAACTCGGTATTAGTTGCCATACTACTGCTAAAACGCCGAAAAATAAGATAAATGGTGCTAGAGCAGTCCAAATTTGACGAAACAAAATATGACGTCTTACTCAGATAATGATTTATATGTTAATTATATCAAAATATTAAGATTTCGAAAATATTTAATTTTCATCAATTAACTGATTTAAAATTGAAATTGGAAATTACACAACAGAACTAACTTTCATATTTACTAGTGAAAATCTGCCATTCGCTATGCTTCAATAGACGCATACCAAATATCAAATTTTCATTGTTAAATTTAATTGTTTTATTTTCAAGAAAAATAAGTTAATTACGTTATTTAGACTGCTATTACAGGTCGTTACACTCTCCCCCACTCAAAACTTTTCGTCCCCGAAAAGGAACGAAATAGGAGAATAGAAGCAACAAAAAGGAAAGATAGATTCGGAATACATAATACCAGATAGAAAAAAATGATTCAAAACCATATAGATTTCATTAGTTTTAAATTGATTAATATTCAACTAATTTGGTTTAAGTCCATTTTATTCAATCAACAAATATTCATTGTATTCACATTTGGTTGATTTCAATTCAAGGTATTTTCATTCAATTGATTTGTTTTTCAATTTATTAACATTTGTTACAAAAAAATTTCTTTCACAATAAATTTATTTAATTTAACTCATTTATTAAATCCATTTGACCTTACTATAGCTAATTCCACCTCAATATTCAATTTCAACTATTCTTAAGTTCATATCTATTTACTTAAATAGCATTCTCTATTTATTATTCAATTTATTTCAATTGACATTTCTTATAACATAAATTAGGTATATAAACGTTCATTATTACAACCAAATTTTATTAAATTTCTCTTAACAAAATTTCATTTTTGGACATCTCATTACCTACATTTCATATTGTATAATATTCAATTACATTCAACCTTTCCAAGTAAGTTTATTAATGTTTCGAATGTAATTAAATACTATACAAATTTTTATTTTATTTTCAACATTTTTATTAAGCGAAAATTTAGCTTGAACATTTTATTACTTAAATTTTCTCTTGTATAACCTCCAATTACCAATTCGCATTAACATTTTAACTTTTTGAATATCTTAGGTAAGTTATATATATTAGAATGCAATTGAGTATTATACAAATTAATTTTTCCTAGTTCAACTGTTTCTAGCATTTCACATTTTAAACACTCTAGTTATTCAAAAATTTTGCTTCATTTCAATAATTGAAAACCATCACATACATAAAACTTAAGAGTTAAATTTCTGGTTTCACTTTAAACAATTTTGAAATAAATATATACATATATATAGTTTGTACCTTAAATCATACTCAAGAATTTCAAATCAAATCCATTTTCCAAAACAAAAGTGTAGCAAAGCTACTAAGTGGTCTCTCCACTTCGAGACTCTAAAATGCATGTCGATGATGCTGCAGTCATCACCGAAATTATTTTCCAACAACACAAGAGGAGAGTACTGACTGACTTACCTCTTTTAAAATTCTTTGGAAACAATTTCTATTCAAAATACTTTTAGATAATGTATTTTCTTTGAAAACCAAAATCCAAAGGCACCGAAAATTTAATTCTCAAATCCTTAATTTAGAAAAAATAATAGATAATGGTTTAGGATTGTAACAAACAATAAACGATAATCTAGTATTATCATTTTTAACATCCAATTCATTTAACTATCTAATTTCAGAAAATTATACTTATATATATATAATATAATCTTATAAAAAATTATTTCATTTACCAATTCGAAAACAATATTGTGTCAGTTTGCTATGTTCAAGTGTTTTGGATTTCCTATCGATAGCGTTGGCAAGACGAATCGATCGAAACCCCAAAATTCAAACTTAACAACTCAAACAACACAATATAAAACATTTTTATAATAATTAGAAATACGTTCTCTCATAGGATGATTCAAGAATGGATTCTAGAACAAGGATAGAGATTCAAATATAGAGGAACCTTAATCAAAAGAGAATTCTAACTAAGAAGATAGGCTCGAAAGGAAGATAAGATAATTAAATTACAAAAGAGGAAAGATGGATAGACTTATATAAATCGCGGCGACCTTAACCAGGTCAACCGAGACTTAGAAAAGACAAAATATCATCAACGAAGATGGGGACAAACTGGATGAGAACATCGTGGGAGACGCGATTCAAGAGATTGACGAAGGCAGGAGCATTGGTTAACCCAAGGGAATGACTAACCATTCATAGAAACCATTCGTCTGAGAGGAAAGACAACAGGTCGAGCTCTAGAAATAAGATCGAAGCGGAATTCAATTTCCCACTGAGGAGGGAGAGAAGAGAAATGACTTCAGTAAACATCAGGATAATCCCTGACTAACGGGTGGAGTCAAGATTACTAGGCTGAGAAGATAAAATTGCCTGCAAAATCCAGAGGCATTCGACATTTGATCACAAGAGAATTTCCGGGGTCATCTACTAGAGAAACGGTTTGGGCTTTGCAAGTAATAACAGCGTCAAAACTGAGGATATAGAAATCTCCGGTAAATCTACGCCTGTTGTAAAGGAGTTTCACCTCTTTACAAACCATACTAAGATTGGCGGGACCGCCGATAGGATAAGTCACACACAAGGATGAAGTTGCCCATTGAGGTGGCAAGATGTTCTCAAATTTATTATAGAGATCAACAGAATAGAGCTATGGGATGCTCCAGTATTGAGGAGAACACGAACATGAAAAGACAAGAATGGATTTCAAAACAAAGGGAAGTTCCAAAATTCAAAAGAAATCCTAATCCAGGACGAAGAATTTCAAGCTCGAACGAATATGATTCTGTAAATTAATTTTACTCATTCTAGGGTATCACTACCCTATCTCTAATGAGTTTTTACTCCATATGCTAAGTTTTGCCTAAACCAGAGCTCTGATACCAACCGTAACGACTTGTAAATTTCAAACCATTCAAATCGACAATCATCCACACATGTCAGACTTGAATTGCTCAAAACATCACATTGTTAATTTATATTTGGAAAAACTCAACATATACAGTAAATAAATCAATCACAGAATCATAGAAATAGAGTAATATAACAATAAGCAGCGGAATAGATAAATAGTAGTTCATGGAGCTACTATATAACATTAGAGTCTGAAACAAATACAATGTAAAAAATCTCAATTACAATGGAATCTCTAATACATAAGAAAATAACAAGTTTGAATATAACAACTGGAGATAACTGGAATAACTGAAAAGCTGAGTAGATAAGAAAGATTCCCAAGTGAAGATCCAAATGTGAGTCTCTAATGTTGTCACACTTAGTCTGACCCGAGCATAAAGCAAAACACAAAACACTCGAGTCAAGATTAACATTCTAATACTAGTAAATTCAACTCAAGTGAAATGTCAACTGAAATAAAAAGTAACTCAAAGGATGTTTGGGATGCCCATCCTCTAAGGATCCGTTAAACTATTTACATACATAGTACAATACTCTACATATATAATGTCTAAAGTAAAGTAAACTATTAAAATAGCGTTAAGGCATTACCCATATCCCCCTTAACAAATTTTATATAATGTCGCAGTCTATACAGTACTGTAAACTCCACCAAACCGGTAGGCTATCAGAAAGCACTCCATAGGTATGACACAAACCAAACTCGTAGAAGGCGCGATAAGGCATGTGAGAAGGCAGGCGAAGCAATGCCAGCGTAGGATTCTACCATTTGTGGATCCGGACTGATGGTAACGCAGAGCAGCTACTACCGCCCACCTCGAGACACACTCCCATAATCAAATAGTGCATCCAAATCAAATCACAAAGTAATAGAATGGTATCGAAGAAGCATGCTCGATCGGAGGTGCGACCTCACTTAGCCAGACGTGGCTCTTATTTTAGTCACATCAAGCTGACTCGTGGGAGTCAGGGCTACGTTAATACCTCATATAGAATCGTCGCCAAGCCATCCTACTTCGTTCTGGAATCTCCACCAAGTGCACAGTTGTTAAAGTGGTTTTCGATATTGGCATAGAGTATGACAATATCCGATCCCGGTCTCTTTAACAACCCAACGCTTATTTCACACCATGGTCATTTTATTTCAACCAGTTTATACTTCATATCAAATATCATATTTATTTAAAATCATATCACTTTTGAAATCATGTTCACTTCGAAATCATATCACTTTTGAAATAATAACCACAAAATAGTTTAAACCATCATATCAAAATATTCGCATTTAAATCCATTGAATCTAAATCATGACAGTTCCAACTTAAATAGTTTAAATATTGAAATTAGTTTATATATTTTAAAATAGTTATATATTTAAAATAGGTTATAGATTTAAAATAATTTATTTATTTAAAAATAGTTTATAATTGTTTCATCTGATTTCACAAATCAATTCAAATCAAATTAAGTTCCAAAAATTCAATTTAAATCATCTCAATTCGACAATTTCGAATTCTCATTAAAACCATTTTAAATTTAAACCACTTCCAATTCAATATACTTCAATATTCAATAATATACAATAACTCAATTTGATAAATTTCATTTATATTCAAAATTCAACTTTAATCCTATTTAAAATTTCAAAATATCCACTTAATCATTTTAATGACATTTAAATAAAATCTCATACTACAATTTAAAATTTAATATTACACATATTTAATCACTTTTTATCAAATCGAGTTATAAAATCATACCCTTTAAAATCTCAAATCATTAAGTTCAAATCAAGGCTTATTTAAGTTAAATTCTAAACAAATTCAATTATAAATCGATTCTTGTTTAAATTCAATTCTTAACAAATTGAATAGCAAACCAATTCTTATTTAATTTATCCTTCCAACTTCCATTTACTTAAAGTTATTACAAAAATCTATTTTAAATTATTAATATAAATTTAGACAAATACTTAACATATTATATATATATTATTAGTTAAATTAAATACTTAACAAATTTTATTATATTAATTCTTATTAAATTAAATCTTATTTTTATTAAATCTATTTTTATTAAATCTATGTTTAAATCTTATTATATATATATATATATATATTTGAAATAATAAAGTTATAAGTAAAATTTTATAATTTACATTTTAAAACTTAACTTAAAATTTTAAATTTACAAAACATATAGTTTTAAAATCTAAATTTTACACATATATAAAATAAATATTATATTATAATTAAAAATCAATATTTATCAAAACCCATATATTTTCCTTTCAAAATTTCGGAAATCATTTTTCAAAATAGGCCAACGGTGTCCGTATATAGTTTTCTAACCTATGGTCAAGCGATACGGATATTTATCATTTCAATCCGCAATTATCAAATATTTACGGGTATATATCATTTCAACCCGCAATCCCAAATTCAATAAAATCGCTTGGGTTTATCATTTCAACCCATAACGATTTTCCCTTAATCTATAAAATCATTCGGGTATGCATCATTTCAACCCATAGGGAATTTCTAAACTAACAAGGAAATTGTAGAGTGAGAACAAATATGATAATAATATAACATATCAACAACAAGCATATATCATCAGTAACAAATTAAATATAATATATACAACAGGTTATGGTGTCAGATATCATAGGTAAACAATTATAGATAATGGCATATCATATTTAACAATTAAATAACTTAACAATTCAAATTTAACAGCATATTTCAATCGTCATTACATGTGAATTAAATTTACTAAATATAAGAATGTTAATCATGAGTGATTGCTCACATTTCGAGGCTAGAGAACAACGATGGCGAAGATGGTAACATGGACACGCACACGAATACTGACACAGATAGCACGGATCGACAATGGGATAGCGACAAAGCAAGATCTAGAATTCAATGGAAACAAAATGTATTTTTATATTGCCTTAAAATCAATATTCCATTAAAACACATATTTAGAAACAAAATCTTCATATTATATTTTAAAAATCAATATTTTATTAAACCCATATTTTCAAAATTTAATAACATTTTGCAAATAAATTAAACATGACATAAATAATAAAGTTATTTCAACAATCTATTTGAAAATCTTAATATAAATCTAAATAAATACCTTCAAACATATAATATATGAATATGTACTTTCCCTCTTTCAACCCAAAAACTTACATTATATATAAAATTTTACTTTACTATATATATAAACAGTAGCAATGCACTAGACAAAATTCACCTTATATAAAATTACCTCATTATTATATATACACATATATATTCTTTATAAACTTTTATAAATTTCTTTTTATAGAAAAGCAAGAGTAGGCAATACACACACACACACCTATATATATAACTTTATAAACTTATAAATATGCAACAACTACTACAACAATATATATGCATGTACCCTGTAACAGCCTGCAAATCCGTACCCCTTGAATTTACATTAATCTCCATTAATGAACTCAAGAAGAACGAAAATACGAACCATTTGAGTTAAGAAGAAGAGGTAGAAGAAGAAAATAGAAAACAACAACATCAGAATCTCACATCGCAACGGAATAAAATATAATAGATAACAACTGATCTTTACACAAATTAAAACTATATTTGTTTTACACAATACATCATCAGAGTACACATAACATACAACTGGACAATAATCATATCATGTCCTCAATACATCTGAATGTACAACAATCAACACAGCGGAATATTTTAAAACAAGTACGGAAGTACGTATCGCCATCCAGCTCGACTCCTGAGCTCCACAGCATCCTATCCTGTAATCTATAATACTCGGTCTGACCCGAGCATTATAATAAAATAACACCCGAGTCAGTCTGGAAAACCAGCGTGAGAAAATCACACTCAATTTGATTATTAAAGTTTCAAAAATCTTTGAAAATAAAAGCATCTCGTAAGACCACGCCACAAATAAACATGTCGGGTTTTTACCGTACAATAGCTAAAACACTTTTTATCAAAATCCTCTGATATTATAATAGTGTCTATATACAAATACTTATTCAAATAGCTGAAATTGTTACATGATTAAATTCCAACTAATAGGTATACAAACAAAACCGTAAAGGCACGTAAGGAGAATGAATTTCCAACTAATGACTAGGCACTGAGGTACCACCTGTCACAGTACCTGGCCTAGATCAGCGTACCGAACCCACCCTAAGTCCCCTGCAACACAAGGTCGGAACTATCCCTTTCTGGATAATTCCGAATAAAATCACCCCATGGTTGTGATCAGCAACCGCACCACTAATCCAAAATAAAAAGGGACATCTAGACAGGGATGACCTTACTCTCAAGTGGGTGCGACCCACGAAGCCTTGCTGCATAACCCCTGATTTTCAGTCATTCCCAGTTGATGAGGCTTAAGGCTAAGCGTTACCTTTATAGAACGTATCCCTTAGAATGCCCATCGTCCACCTGACAATGTTCCGAAAGCATTCGTCCATACAAGTCCGTTCCGGGTCCGAACGGAACCGAAGGCACTACCCCTACTACATCCATTTTGGAAATATCCTCAGGATTAGTAGCGACTAGCCCTTGCACTTCACTGCTCCATCTTCGACTCCGAAATCGTTTCCACGAAACGTACAAACCGGATCGAAGTGGTTTTCGAGAAATAAATCTCGATCCCGGTCTCTTCGAAACGATCAGCGCTTTGGCCAATATTGATAGTCGGTTATTTAACTATCAATTAACATTCACAAACATCCATCCAACAACCAATAATTTTCCAAATTATTTATTTATCTCACAAATATCTTCGCAAGATATATTTCATTTTCATCCCTTTGAAAACAATTCCAAAACTGTTCCTTCCACGGAATGCATTTCCCAAATATTTATTTCCACTGAAACCCCAAGTACAAAATACTTTTAGATTTTAAAATAATTTAAAAACACTTTATTATAAAATATACTTTAAAACATTTAAATTAAAACTACTTTAATACTTTATTAAAATATATACTTTAAGAATATTTAAAATAAAACCATTTTATAAATATAAACTAAATTTCTCTTTTAAACATAATACTAAGTCACTTTTATATAATTATTACAATAATAGGTTTTGAAAATCTTACTTTGGGATTTAACATTTAGAAATAATCAATTTTCTAAAACATGGTTTTTAAAACACAATTAGAACTTTTAACTTATATTTAAAATTGCTTTGAAAACGTACTTGGTTATCCAAGGAAATACACTTCTCTTCACATCTTTTAAAAATAAATCAACATTTATTTTTAAACAAATTCATATCCCTTTATAAATTCCCACCTTGAATTTATATTTTCAAATATCCACTGATATTTTATTTTACTTTATAAACCCAGTTTACAATTTCCAAAATCTCACTTTTCTTTAACATTCCAATTTCAAACACTTAAATTAATTTACAATTGATTTCAATTTTGCTTCACTTTGAAATAAATTTCCTTATTTACTTCATTTATTTCAAAATACATTATCTTTCAGATTTTATTTCTTAATTATGTGTAAAAATCCTTTTTAACCGAAAATACCAATTTCAGATTCCCAAAGTTCCTTCTTTATCCATTAATTAAATTAAACCCTTAAATTTTAAAATAAATTAATATCACTTTAGTTTAAAATTTATATTCCCTTGTTAATTCAAAATTTCCTTATTCCATATTTGTTAAAATTCTGAATCACTTTTATTTCAATTCATTATTAAATTTATTCCCATTCACTTGAATTATTTTACTTAAAATTTTACCCTTTTATTTATTTTCAAAAATCCAATTCTATAGATTTTGATAACTCATTATACTTAGGTATTCAATCCAACTATATCAGCCAATATTTCAATTGTCAATAAAGTTATCACAGGATATCAATATTCAAAACACAGAATATTAAATAATCTAAATAATTTTGAGGAATCCTGTTGGATCCCTCCAACCTGTTTCCCTGCATCCACAGACGTTAGCAGAATACCAATTCCACTTTGAGGTGGAATATCGCGGTATATGGGTTTAAAATATTATCATCCGCTATTATGCGACGCATAGGGTCTCATCCGCTATATAATGCGGGAATATCAACAACCAATATATACATATTCCAATATATATATATATATATTGATATATACTACTATATGCTATCATATCAAAAAAATCCAATCATTCACCAAATATTTAAATTTAACTACTTAAATTTAAATAGCAACCAGATGAGTGAGATTAACTCACCTTTTATCATTAATTTGCAGTCTATTCCACTCCAGTTCCATTCTGACTTGTTTTCTCGATTTAAGACCTTGAATAAACAATTTTTTAATATGATTTTATTAATATTTGAATCAATTGAAAAATCAATTACCATTCAATCAATTTAATTAACTATTGTTTTGTTAAAACTAAATTTCCCTTTAAAGATCCGTTAGTAACTAAAAATATTATAAATAAGTTAATTAAACAAAATAAACCACCAAAATAAATTATTTTAGAATAATCTAGTAAATTGAAATATGTTTGTGTATATTTATTGTATTCCTTACATATACTAAAATAACTTATATATAGATTAAAAATCCATATATATTTTTTTCTTACATAAATCCCTATATTTTCCAAAAGCATACTTACATATATATATTTACTGTTTTAACAATATATTTCTTTGTTTGATCTAAAAACAAAATTATCTTCACCTTGCTGTAAATTTATATACTGTAAATTTATTTTTATTAAATCAAGTCAATACGATAAACGAATTCGAATACCTCACAGCCTCCATTGTCTCGATAGAGCACAAAATCAACTCACGACCCAAACCACGTGCCTCCTTCCCAAAATCGAGCAACCTCCCTGCTCCTCCGTGATATTTACGGCAACTCCTAGGCGAGCTTCCCATCGCGATGCCCTTTACAGTGCTGTCGCTTCTCTTGCTCGCACAAATTCGACTCGCACACCTCACTTGGACTCGCCATCACCACATCCCCGTCGACACAGCCGCCGCTCCGCTTCCAGTTCGAGCTGCCCCGCCCCATCACGCGAACACGTGCGCATGCCACGCCTACGTTCCAGGCTCTGATTTTTTTTCGTGATTCGATTTCGACAAAGAAGAAGCGGGAAAATCGAAATGAAAGTCGAATGAGGGAGGGGAGAAGGGGAATTGAAGTGCTCGGTTTCGATTTGTTGCTGAAGTTTGGATTTATTTAATACGATATCGGCTGAAATGAAAGAAGAGAAAGATGTGAACTATTGCGTGGAGGATTTTCTTTGCGTGTTGAATTGGGTGTACAGTGTTGAAAAGAAGGGATAAAGCTGATGTTGACCAAATATAAATATAAATTTAAATTTTAAATCAAATTGTCTCGATAAAATTTCCAACGCGTTTTTATAACGTACGCTCACACAACAACCTTAAACACTACGAAAATTGAAACCCGATAATAATACAATATTACGGATCCAATGAAATTTGTTTCGTCAATTTCCGAGACTGTGCCCCGGAGGCTATTTTTAAATACAACTTAAACGATATAAATTTCAAATCTAAACAAAACACCTTTAATTTAAATTTTTAAAGTTCTATTATCTTCAGTATTATTAATATGAATTTTATAAGCCTTCAAATTATTTTTAACAGGCTTAAAAATCCAGATTCAACATTTTACCCAATTCCGATACTTAAATTCAATAATTAATTATCCAATAAATAGAGATATTTGAAATTTAAGTTAAAATTAACCTTTTAAATATTTAAAATAAATTAAATATTCCAATTTCAAATATCTTAAAATTCCAGGTCGTCACATTCCTCCCCGCTTAAAAGAATTTCGTCCCCGAAATTACTAGTTAAGAAGAATGATTCATAACCCCTTAACTATTTCCTCAACCCAAATAGTTTTAACAACTTGCCAAAACTAACCTTTTATTAAAGACACAATATTTCTCTTATTAATTTTCCAAACCTATACATAATTCCCAAACAACATCACTTACTTATCAATTCAGATTCAAATTTGAATTCAAATTTAAATTATCAAAATTTCCCAAAATATTTCTAACTCCCTAAATTCCCGAAATTTTTTGCCAGCGTCTCCTTTGCGCGGCTAGCTCGGTACAACTACAAAAATGCCCCTACAGGCCCCAGATTCCAAAAGAAAACAAAATGCCAAGTGGCAAAATCAAAACCCAATCAAATTTCATATAGAAATTTATATACATACCTTTTTAGTCGAGCAATTCAATTTATCTTCTGAAATCAAAAACAACCATTTATCCTTTGTCTTAACATACCCGTATATCCTGTTTAGCAAGAATGTTCAATTACAACATTCAAAGTCATTTTGCATTTCTTTTACAAGTTTCAATATTTGCTTTACTAAAACCCGTACGATGTATATATATCATTCGTACGCAATACCCATCTGATCGCTCACTCGATCATACAAATTCACTTCCGAACTAGTATCGTCCACCCGACTTCCTAGTGCATACTCAGATCTGGTTTCTTAATCAGAAACCGTCATTCTCCTTGCATAGCCACCAACTATGATAGAGAATATCCAGAATCAATCAAAATCCCATACCCAGGGTTCGCCATCAAAAATCGAGTGAAAAATCCTATCTCGGATCGGTGTAATTACCTCGAAATTCTGTGCTCGAATCCGGATCAAATCGCTATGCGAATAAAATAATATACGTACATCCTACGTATTAATTTCAATTGATTATCAGCTATATCAATTCTCTTTTATTCACATTCATTTGATTTCTATTCACTTATCCACAATTATCCCATTTCACCACTTCCAATTTAAATCTCATTCAATTATTCACTTAGTATATTTTTCCATTCCAAAATTACTTAGTATATTCCCAATACCAATTTACTTAAGAATTTCATTCTTCAATTCTTAAGTTCAATATAAATATTTCTTATATTTATTTTACTACTTCACCACTGAAGTGTATATTCAAATTGAATTCCAATTCCATATGAATTCAAT
The DNA here is from genome assembly GCA_030737815.1 of Allium fistulosum. Classification (NCBI taxonomy): domain Eukaryota; kingdom Viridiplantae; phylum Streptophyta; class Magnoliopsida; order Asparagales; family Amaryllidaceae; genus Allium; species Allium fistulosum. The sequence goes on from CM060908.1 coordinate 721,064,776, forward strand.
TTATTTCAATTTATCTTCAATTCTGAATATTGAATTTTATCTTCCATTTATACTTATCCATACCATTATTTTATTAGTTTTACCCACTAATTTATTTCAATATCCAATTTGAAATCGTTATATTTCTAACAAAAAATTTCAAAAAATTTTCTAACTCCCAAAATTTTCGAAATTTTTTGGCAGAGTCTCTCTTATACGGAGGAGCTTTTGCAATTTGACAAAAGAGATAAATATATATACATCAACCCACACGGTCGGAAAAATAAAAACAGTTCATATTTCCTATTTTTATTGCGTAGGCGTACCTCTATTTAGCATTTTAAAGCAAGCGGCTTATTATTTCAGTAATTTGCGCGATCAAATTCAGCCAAACAGCTTCCCTGAAACCTGTACTTATTCAATTTAAATATGTAAGTGACAAATATATGCAATTTGTTAACATTTCACTTATATTCAAATAGCTAACACATGTATTTCTTAAGTAATGTCTGCAATGTATATTCTTAAATACATATGCAAGGTTTCAACACTAGTTTTAAATTGTTTGCAATCAATTCACATACCATTCCATTTAATTCGAATAGTTTCCAACTTAATTCTTTACATTCAATTCATTTTTAAATGAAATGAACACACATTTATTTCAATTGATTTCAAAATTTATTTATTAAACTTCTAACAAGCCATAGAATTTTAATCACTTCCGTTCTCGACAAGCGATGATCTATCCTATGCAAATTTGTCGATATCCATGCATTTAAACAACCACTCTATTTTATATCATTTTAAATCGATTCAAACTCAAGTTATATTAATTTTCACTCTATTCTAATTCATTTTCAACTATATACTTACCATTTCATTTCATATCCAACAAGTTTTACTCCAAACCATTTTATTAAACTTGACCACAACCATTTAACAATTTACTTAAGTTAACAACTTAAGTTCATCTCCATTTCCGACTAAATTCTCTTTTATTAGATTTAATTATTATATTCATCCAACCCATTTTAAACCTTATTTCACATTTACTAAAATAATATCCAAGCCAAATTTAATTTATCCATACTCGAATTGGATTTATTTTCATCTCAAATCATTTTTATTTTAATCCAATCCCATACAACTTCAATTTATATTTACTTCACTTACAATTCCATTTTATTCAATTAGATTTTATCTTCATTTTAATCCAACTCCAACTCGATTTCATTTGGTTTAAGTTAATTTCAATTTAATTCAAATACATCTGGATTTTATTTTCAGTTAAATTCAATTAATTTCAATCCAATTAAATTTTATCTCCCAATCCAAACACATTCACCATTTATAAGTTTATAATTTATCTCGTGATGATCTTTAAATTATTTAAATAAGGTTTTCAGGATTTCCAAACACCCGGCTATTGTTTCAAATCATTTCGAAATCATCAATACCTCAAAATCACACTTCTCAGATTTCTAAACCAATCCTGGCTTTTATTCCCAACAAATTTCCTTTGAAATTTCCAAAAACAAAACTATTTTTTTTCTGAATAAATCAATTTGGCAGCAATCCGTCACTCAGAAGTTCGAAAATGAATTCTGAAGATGCGGCCGTCATCCTCAGAATTATTTTCCAGCGACTGAAGTGATTTCATTGCTATATCCCTTCAAAAAATTTATTTGAAACAATTTCCTTTCTAGAATACTTTCCAAAATTAATAATTCTATTATTTGTCTTCAAAACGCTCCGAAAACACTTCCAAAATCTCCGGGATTTAAATTTACCAATTTGATTAAATCAAATTTTAACTATAATTCATTTGTATGATTTATGCTCATACAAATTTCCATTGGTTATACAAATCATTCCAATTTTATAATCTTATTATATTTTATTTTTTTATATAATTTTATTTGTTAGAATATTATCATCCAAACATCCAAACTATATAACAATTTAAGAAAATATTTCTTTTATATCAAACTACATTTTTGGGTAAAATTATTTCATTTACCCATTTCCGAAAACAATATTGTGTCGAATTGTCCTATTCAAGTGTTTAGAAACCCCTTCGATACAGTTGTCCAGACTGTGCCGACGAAGGTTCATATGCCACACAATAAATCAACCAACACAATATAAAACCATTTTATACTCAGTAACAAATACGCGCTCATATCTATTAATACACTCAACTCATTTCTAGAGTACTACAGTCTCTATTTCAATGAGTAATCCCACCAGAGCCAAGGTTATTGCTAGCCTAAGCTCTGATACCACTGTAATAGCCCGCAAATCCGTACCCCTCGAATTTACATTAATCTCCATTAATGAACTCAAGAAGAACGAAAATACGAACCATTTGAGTTAAGAAGAAGAGGTAGAAGAAGAAAATAGAAAACAACAACATCAGAATCTCACATCGCAGCGGAATAAAATATAATAGATAACAACTGATCTTTACACAAATTAAAACTATATCTGTTTTACACAATACATCATCAGAGTACACATAACATACAACTGGACAATAATCATATCATGTCCTCAATACATCTGAATGTACAACAATCAACACAGCGGAATATTTTAAAACAAGTACGGAAGTACGTATCGCCATCCAGCTCGTCTCCTGAGCTCCACAGCATCCTATCCTGTAATCTATAATACTCGGTCTGACCCGAGCATTATAATAAAATAACACCCGAGTCAGTCTGGAAAACCAGCGTGAGAAAATCACACTCAATTTGATTATTAAAGTTTCAGAAATTTTTGAAAATAAAAGCATCTTGCAAGACCACGCCACAAATAAACATGTCGAGTTTTTACCTTACGATAGCTAAAAGACTTTTTATCAAAATCCTCTGATATTATAATAGTGTCTATATACAAATACTTATTCAAATAGCTGAAATTGTTACATGATTAAATTCCATCTAATAGGTATACAAACAAACCGTAAAGGCACGTAGGGAGAATGGATTTCCAACTAATGACTAGGCACTGGGTACCACCTGTCACGGTACCTGGTCTAGATCAGCGTACCGAGGACCCACCCTAAGTCCCCTGCAACACAAGGCTGGAACTATCCCTTACTGGATAATTCCGAATAAAATCACCCCACGGTTGTGATCAGCAACCGCACCACTAAGCCGAAATAAAAAGGGACATCTAGACAGGGATGACCTTACTCTCAAGTGGGTGCGACCCACGAAGCCTTACTGCATAACCCCTGATTTTCAGTCATTCCTAGTTGATGAGGCTTGAGGCTAAGCGTTACCTTTATAGAACATATCCCTTAGAATGCCCATCGTCCACCTGACGATGTTCCGAAAGCATTCGTCCATACAAGTCCGTTCCGGGTCTGAACGGAACTGAAGGCATTACCCCTACTACATCCATTTTGGAAATATCCTCAAGATTAGTAGCGACTAGCCCTTGCACTTCACTGCTCCATCTTCGACTCCGAAATCGTTTCCACGAAACGTACAAACCGGATCGAAGTGGTTTTCGAGAAATAAATCTCGATCCCTGTCTCTTCGAAACCATCAGCACATTGGCCAATATTGATAGTCGGTTATTTAACTATCAATTAACATTCACAAACAACCATCCAACAACCAATAATTTTCCAAATTATTTATTTATCTCACAAATATCTTCGCAAGATATATTTCATTTTCATCCCTTTGAAAACAATTCCAAAACAGTTCCTTCCACAGAATGCATTTCCCAAATATTTATTTCCACTAAAACCCCAAGTACAAAATACTTTTAGATTTTAAAATAATTTAAATACACTTTATTATAAAATATACTTTAAAACATTTAAATTAATACTACTTTAATACTTTATTAAAATATATACTTTAAGAATATTTAAAATAAAACCACTTTATAAATATAAACTAAATTTATCTTTTAAACATATTACTAAGTCACTTTTATATAATTATTACAATAATAGGTTTTGAAAATCTTACTTTGGGATTTAACATTTAGAAATAATCAATTTTCTAAAACATGCTTTTTAAAACACAATTAAAACTTTTAACTTATATTTAAAATTTCTTTGAAAACGTACTTGGTTATCCAAGGAAATACACTTCTCTTCACATCTTTTAAAAATAAATCAACATTTATTTTTAAACCAATTCATATCCCTTTATAAATTCCCACCTTGAATTTATATTTTCAAATATCCATTGATATTTTATTTTTCTTTATAAACCCAGTTTATAAATTCCAAAATCTAACTTTTCTTTAACATTCCAATTTCAAACACTTAAATCAATTTACAATTGATTTCAATTTGGCTTCACTTTGAAATAAATTTCCTTATTTACTTCATTTATTTCAAAATACATTATCTTTCAGATTATATTTCTTAATTATGTGTAAAAATCCTTTTTAACTGAATATACCAATTTCAGATTCCCAAAGTTCCTTCTTTATCCATTAATTAAATTAAACCCTTAAATTTTAAAATAAATTAATATCACTTTAGTTTAAAATTTATATTCCCTTGTTAATTCAAAATTTCCTTATTCCATATTTGTTAAAATTCTGAATCACTTTTATTTCAATTCATTATTAAATTTATTCCAATTCACTTGAATTATTTTACTTAAAATTTTACCCTTTTATTTCTTTTCAAAAATCCAATTCTATAGATTTTGATAACTCATTATACTTAGGTATTCAATCCAACTATATCAGCCAATATTTCAATTGTCAATAAAGTTATCACAGGATATCAATATTCAAAACACAGAATATTAAATAATCTAAATAATTTTGAGGAATCCAGTTGGATCCCTCCAACCTGTTTCCCTGCATCCACAGACGTTAGCACAATACCAATTCCACTTCGAGGTGGAATATCGCGGTATATGGGTTTAAAATATTATAATCCGCTATTATGCGGCGCATAGGGTCTCATCCGCTATATAATGCGGGAATATCAACAACCAATATATACATATTCCAATATATATATATATATATATATATATTGATATATACTACTATATGCTATCATATCAAACCAATCCAATCATTCACCAAATATTTAAATTTAACTATTTAAATTTAAATAGCAACCAGATGAGTGAGATTAACTCACCTTTTATCATTAATTTGCAGTCTATTCCACTCCAGTTCCATTCCGACTTGTTTTCTCGATTTAAGACCTTGAATAAACAATTTTTTTATATGATTTTATTAATATTTGAATCAATTGAAAAATCAATTACCATTCAATCAATTTAATTAACTAATTGTTTTGTTAAAACTAAATTTCCCTTTAAAGATCCGTTAGTAACTAAAAATATTATAAATAAGTTAATTAAACAAAATAAACCACCTTAATAAATTATTTTAGAATAATCTAGTAAATTGAAATATGTTTGTGTATATTTATTTTATTCCTTACATATACTAAAATAACTTATATATAGATTAAAAGTCCATATATATTTTTTTCTTACATAAATTCCTATATTTTCCAAAAGCATACTTACATATATATATATATATATATATATATTTACTGTTTTAACAATATATTTCTTTGTTTGATCTAAAAACAAAATTATCTTCACCTTGCTGTAAATTTATATACTGTAAATTTATTTTTATTAAATCAAGTCAACACGATAAACGAATTCGAATACCTCACAGCCTCCATTGTCTCGACAGAGCACAAAATCAACTCACGACCCAAACCACGTGCCTCCTTCCCAAAATCGAGCAACCTCCCTGCTCCTTCGCGATATCCACGGCAACGCCTAGGTGAGCTTCCCATCGCGATGCCCTTCACAGTGTTGTCGCTTCTCTTGCTCGCACAATTTCGACTCACGCCCCTCACTTGGACTCGCCATCACCACATCCCCGTCGACACAGCCGCCGCTCCCCTTCCAGTTCGAGCTGCCCCGCCACATCATGCGAACACGTGCGCATGCCACGCCTACGTTACATGCTCTGATTTTTTTTTTGTGATTCGATTTCGACAAAGAAGAAGGGGGAAAATCGAACTGAAAGTCGAATGAGGGAGGGGAGAAGGGGAATTGAAGTGCTCGGTTTCGATTTGTTGCTGAAGTTTGGATTTATTTAATACGATATCGGCTGAAATGAAAGAAGAGAAAGATGTGAACTATTGGGTGGAGGATTTTCTTTGTGTGTTGAATTGGGTGTACAGTGTTGAAAAGAAGGAATAAAGCTGATGTTGACCAAATATAAATATAAATTTAAATTTTAAATCAAATTGTCTCGATAAAATTTCCAACGCGTTTTTATAACGTACGCTCACACAACAATCTTAAACACTACGAAAATTGAAACCCGATAATAATACAATATTACGGATCCAATGGAACTGGTTTCGTCAAATTCCGAGATTGTGCCCCGGAGGCTATTTTTAAATCAACTTAAACGATATAAATTTCAAATCTGAACAAAACACCTTTAATTTAAATTTTAAAAGTTCTATTATCTTTAGTATTATTAATATGAATTTTATAAGCCTTCAAATTATTTTTAACAGGCTTAAAAATCCAGATTCAACATTTTACCTAATTCCGATAATTAAATTCAATAATTAATTATCCAATAAATAGAGATATTTGAAATTTAAGTTAAAATTAACCTTTTAAATATCTAAAATAAATTAAATATTCCAATTTCAAATATCTTAAAATTCCGGGTCGTCACATGTACCCTTTGTACTCTTTTTTTATTTTTCTTTCCAAACAGGAAGAGGCTGCACGAAGATAACCTCAGGCTTCATAACATTTACATGCATTTCACTTTCTTTTTTTATAATATAAAGGCACGGCTGAATATGCTTGGACATGGAGATAAGGTTGGCTGGAGAGGTCAGCGGTTGGTCGGAGAGGGCGATTGGAAGGGTGCGGTTATTCGGCTTTGGATGTGGTGGCTGTGTGTAGTGGAGATAGCAGGCTATGTGCATGTGAGGCGGGAAAACAAGGGTCGGTTGGGTCAGTGAGCTTGGAGGGTGAGGCTGTGCTTTGCACGGCAGAAGTGGGAGGTGATTGACTAGCATGCATGGGAAAGAACAGAGCAAGGTCGAGTGAAAAATGGAAGAGGGTTAGATGCTCGAAGAGGGTAGCCGTGGCTGACGTGGCCATTGTTGCGAGGCGGTGGCTCTGGCAGGCCTTGGGTTGTGTAGGAGATGGAAAGGAAGAGGTGTTTGGTGTTAGGTTTTGATGGCAGGAGATGGAATTTCTTCGGGAAAAAGTGAAGTGGTCAAGGAGGAGCACGGGCATGCTTCTATTTACTATGGGAGGGAGGAGAGAAGGCTGAGGCGAGGTTGGAGAGGGCAAAGTGATTGGCCGAGGTTGGTTGCGTGCGGAGGATGGAGATGATCCGGATAAAAATGAAGTTGTGCAAGCTTTCCAAAATATGAATGCCAAACGTAAATATTATAATATTATATATATTTCTCAAGTGAAATGAGCAAAACAAAAGGGGAAAGAAATGTGCGTGAAGGAAAACTAACCAGCATATCATATTAAACATTGGGAATAGAAAAGGTCAAAAGTTGAAAATAATAAAGGTTGATGACTATTTGATTACACGGTGGAAAATGGAAGGGTATAGGAAATCCAAAAGGCTCTTAATGGATACTGTTACGACACATCGTTTTGTCGATTTCACCGCGTATCGGACACCGAAATGCACAAATGAATATACCACGGAGATCAGCATGACGAGACGAATAGAATGGTACACAGATATTAGCGATACAACTAAGCTATCAAAACTCAATATTCGCTTCCAAACTGCTATTAAAACGCCGAAAAATATGATAAACGGTGCTAGAGTAGTCCAAATTTGACGAAACAAAATATGACATCTTACTCGGAAAATGATTTATATTTTTATTATATTAAAATATTTAGATTTTGAAAATATTTAATTTTCATCAATTAACTAATTTAAAATTGAAATTGGAAATTACACAATAGACCTAACTTTTATATTTACCAGTGAAAATCTGCTATTCGCTATGCTTCAATAGACGCATACCAAATATCAAATTTTCATTGCTAAATTTAATTGTTTTATTTTCAAGAAAAATTCAGTTAATTACGTTATTTAGACCACTAAAATTACAGGTTTTTACAGTATACACATAGTATTCAATTATCATTATTTTAGTAATACAAAGGAAATCGTTTAAAAAGTATTTAGGAATATATACATATATATAAGAATTTGAATTAAGCTATTACGGAAAGTGTAATTTTGGAGATTTAGAATTGAATTTTAATTTATAGATTTCCTTGTTATTAAATGAGAGGTTTGTAAATATTTATTTTTGAAACTGTAAATGTATTTTGAAGAATGAATGAGAATTTTATAATCTGGTTTTCATTCAATTGAAAATTTGATATTTCAAATTGTTTTTAAAATTTTGGGTGAAATGCATTTTAAAACTACTTCTGAATCAATAAATAATAGAATTGTGAGTTTTGATTGATTTATATTTCTATGTAACAAGGAATTAGAATAAACGAAGTTATAGTACCGTCTAGTATGAGACTCTCGGTAATATTTCTTTGGTTATTCTTTGGACTTGTTATATAGAATAAGTATGCGACGATTAGTGTAATTTACGAGCATTATGTAAACGCAGGAGTAACACCAGGTGGTATGGAATGCCTGAGCTGATATTTTTTTGATTACTTTCTGTAAGTAGATTTCACTCTAACAGGGTCGAGTATACTGGGTTTTATGGTGATGCGCACTGAGAGTGAGTAGCTTGAGAGCCATAAGTGTGGCTATCTATTCTGTATATACTCCTATTATACATCATGGACTAAACTTGATTGACTAGTATCCATCCTAGTGGCCTAATTGTGGGATTTCTTCTCGAATCTGTGGCATACCTTTTGATGTATATGGCTCAGATCCATGGCCAAGAACCAGTGCCCTTGTTTCATATAGGCTAACAGTCTTTTACCATTAGAGGCACTTGCAGGGTCATGACCAACGCATAGTGTAGTCTTACACTTGATGGATATTGTGTCATCATGGCCGTCATGGTAACTAAGACTTTAGGAGTAGTGCTGAGAGCGTGTGAGGAAGGCTCCTGGAGTAGGCTGAGAGCTTTCAGTCTCTCGTCTGGTTATTATTGATGAGATAGCATGAGATGTTATAGACACCTACTTATTAACCTATATGAGATCATTGTGTTTACGGCTAAGAGCCGATTGGATCATTTGTCGAAATTGATGCCTAAATAGATATTTATGATGCTGAGAGCACATAGAATTGAGAGTCCTGATGATTACCCACAATACTAAGAGTTGAGTGGATTAGTAGAGATCTAAGAGACCATATGATTATTTCATTGGCCAAGGGCCAAGTTGATTACTATAAGGTTAAAGGTCTGGATGATTGTTAGGTAGTTATCGATCTCTTGGATTTTCTATGAGATCGAGAGTCAATGAAGTTATGTAACCCACTACACACCGATTTTACCGCTATCGACGATAGCTAGAAATCCTGAGAGCATGGAGTTGGACTTTGTACCTAGACCCTGTACCTATCTTTTACATGGTTCTGTGAGAGATAACCCTAGTTATTATATATATATATATTAATTTATTTATTTATCTATTGAGTGAGACGGACCCCGGGTATGTCTACTTTACGATTGTCTAAGAGATAATTTTTGCATTGCTGAGAGCATGCCATATGATATTTGATGACCTCCTATGTATGTCATTAGTTAGAGGTATTGCTGATTCACCCGCTTGATTATATGCCAATTTAGTGTGTTGCTCGACTTTACTTGTAAATGGGTTATCTTTTGTGTGCTTTTTTTGAGATATGTTGACACCTACGATATATATGTGTCGCTTGTATTGTCCTTGTTTATACTATGCCAGTTGTTATTTTATATTGACATTCACATTTTAGACATAGTCTGACACATGTGTTATTTGTATAATACTCGTGTTCGTTCGAGACATTTCAGTTCAGGGATGAGTTGAGAAGTTTGTAGTTGTTGGGTATAGATGGAAGATAGAGTATTTGTATATGATTTTGTATATTTGTAGATACATATATATGCTCATGTGTTGACATGTATATATATATATGTCATGTTTGTGTATTTTTATGATGGTGGGCATTTGACTATTTTGTAGACCAACTTAGACTTGTGTATATTCTACATTATATGTTATCGCTGCATTGATGACTCTATAATCTTTGTGATTTATCTTATATTGTGTATTGTTCTATCCTGGAGACGCACAAGTTTATTGCTTTACGCTGATACTATATATAGGTGAGTTATTTATGATTTTTGAAATATGCATCAGCGTTAGCCTAAGAGAATATTCACGTGCGACAGTCCAATATTGCCTCATTCTCTATATTATCAGACAGTATTACCTAGGAATACTCTTTGATAGTATAGATATAGAGGTAGGGTGTCACAGTCAGTACCAGAGCAGCTTTTGAAAAATACAGAGTATAAGAGACATGAGTCCTAGCATTAGATGAGACTTAGAGTCCCTATTCCCGTGGATGTGTGGTAGATTATTGTATATAGTTAAGTAATAGTAGAAGTATACGATGATTACTAAGGTAATCATCTAGGGACGTACTTGTTGTTTTCCTACTATATTATATATTTCTACTTCTACCTCTTTGTGTGTGTTTATCTCCATATGAGACGAGATGTTTAATCAATGGAAATTGTGGAGGTGGAAGTGGTTGGCTAGACCAATAAAGTTGGCATTGTTAATGTTGGTTAGACCTTTGTGTGGCTTTGAATGGAGTATCCTTATCCAGTAGCGATTAGAGTAGCATAATGAAAGCCGATAAACCACTTTTCGCTGAGTGCTTTAGTTGTTTTGTGCATGTTTGGTTGATTTGTTCTTTGTTGAAAAAATGTTTGGGCTCAGTATTGAGGGTGGGATTGAGTACGAGTTATCGCTCTAAAGCTATTAACCCAATTAAGTCTAGATGAAGCCAAAATTACTAAACTCAACGGTCTTTCCATTACCACAAGGGATAAAAAAATTATTTGTCGAACAAAAGAAACTAATATTTATATAAATAAGTAACTAAAATATAAAGAGTTATAAATCAAATTGAATGCTTGCTTGTGGATGTGTATAGTTGATTTCTGGATGCTTGATTGTTTGTTGCGTGTGATATTTGGTTATTAACATAATCACCATTAATATAAGAGAAAAAACAAGCATATGATTTTGATAAAGTAAGAAAATTAAAAATATACTAAAACACCTGAAAATGTTTATGTAATTGAATTCATGTTAAATTGTTTGTTTGGTGCTTTAAGAATTCTGTCGAAGCGTCTGGCTAGCATTATCGATAGGGATTCCTAAACACTAAGACGAGGCAATATTTTGGAAAAAATAATACAATGTTTTAAAAAAGAATACTATGTTTTATAGGAAAATAATAATGAAATTATATTTGAGGAAAGTTTAATTTTTGAAAGGTAGAAAAATATTTGTAATGATTTTGGAGAAGATGTTTTGAAGACATATTTATATTTTAAATAATTATTATGAGTTATATTTTGGAAGGAGAAATTATACTGTATTTTTATAAGTTATATAAAGGAGTTTGACATAAAAGTATATATTATTTCAAAGTAAAAGTAGTATTATTTGGGAAGATACATTGGTAATTATTTGAGATAAGTAACTACTTAGATTTTGATATAGTAATAACTTGATTGGAAATAATAAAGAAATTTTACTATATATGTATTAAGCGATGATTGCAGCCATCGAATAATAGAGGATAATTGAAGTTGCTGGCGAGGAAGTGTTGATCACATGGTCAACATTGCAGCCAATTGATGTCATTGGAATCAATGGCAAGGCAACGTCGATAAAATTATATTTTAAAGCATTTGTAAATTTGAAATATATCTTTATAGTGAATGTTCAAAATACATTATATGTAATTTTTGAATGATTGTGTGTGATTTGCTGCGGTTTCTATGAATGTTATAATATGACTGTAATGGTGTATAGTGAGAACTAATACATACATACATACATACATACATACATACATACATACATACATATATATGTGTGTGTGTGTGTGTGTGCGTGCGCGCGCGCGTGTGTGTTTTCCCAATAAAAAGAAGATTAAAATAAGATATATTCTACAAAAGTAAACTTTATGAATATGATATTTTGAGATTAGGAATAAATTTTCTAAAAGAAGTTGTATATTTTCATATTTATAAGTGTTAGTAAATAATTTCATCAAAGTGATGTACGAGTAATTTGTGAAATAATTTTTGAAATTAATATAGTGTTATAAAGTAAGTAAACTTTTGAATTATTTAGGGTGTGAAAGATATTTTTAAAAGTAGGCTTTTGATTAATGGATTATATGGGAATCATTTGGAAATATTTTGAATGAAAATGATTTCAAATAGCTATGAAGATATGGTATCTAATATTTTTGGAAAATAAAGTATTGGAAAATGTTTTGAAAAAAAATGGTAGTATATTTGGAAGTAGGAAAAAGTAAAATAAGAGAAGTTGTAACAACCCCACCGCTATGCCCAGTTTAGCAAAAAAAATTACAAGTAATGTCGTCTGCTAATCCGGAGAATACGGCTGGTTAAGGGCGATCGAATGTGAATATATCTTTATACTAACACCGACACGTTGTAACGACCCGTAAATTTCAACTGTTTTAATAACGTAATTAGTTGAAATTTTGTGAAATTTTAAACGATAAAATTTTGAAATAAAAATTTAATATTTGGAATACGTCTAGTTAAACATAGCAACTGGTAAATTTTCGTCCGAAAATATGAAAGTTTATTTCGCGCGTAAATTTACTTCAATTTAATCAGTTAAAAAAAAACGTTGAAAATAAAACGTTTTCAAAACCAAAATATTTTTACATAGAAAAATTCTAAACCATCTTTTGAGCAAGATGTCAGTTTGTCGTTTTTCCAAATTCGGACATCTTTGGCTCCGTCGATCTTATTTTTCAGCGTTTTTCTTGCATTTTCCGCTATTAGAAAATTCGAATTTTTATAATTCGATCGTGCCACTGATATCTGTATACCGTTTTGATCGTCTCGTAGTGCTGATCCCAACGGTATGTGCATTTCTGATTTTCGAACTCCGGTTCGCCGAAAATCTGTAAACGGATAGTCGTCGCGGTCCGTTAATCGAGCCTATTGTTCCTCGTGACCTTTTATATATCCGCAACGTTACCCAACAGTCAAACCAACAGCCATCAGCCTGGCAATAAATATTTTTTTTGAATTATTTTGCATGACCTTTCTCTATTCCCAATAGTCTTTATCTTCGTATATTTGGGAAAAGAATATGCGTTGATAACATGAAACGTGATAAATGTTTTGAAACTGCTGCTTGTTTTCCTTATTTCCTTGGAACCTTGATGTTGCCTCTTCCCTTTCACATTTGCCACTCCATCTTACTTGAACCCAAACTGACACGGCCTCCATTTCCACAACCGAGCTCATCTCCACCATTTTTCCAGCAGCTTGCTCCATCCCACCACGACAACCACCTCTCCATGCGACCCCGCCTTCACTTGCTTTTCCACCGAGAGCAGCACTCGACAACCACTTCCCGACCACATCTCACCTCCGCCCATCTTCCTTCCACCCATGCAGCTGACCACCGCCCATCCAAACGAGCAACCCAGCCTCGCCTCCATGGAAGCGCCAGCCCACGCATGCAAGTGCCTTGCCTCCTCCACTTACATTTCCGACCATCGCCATACTCTCTGCTTCAAACTCCACACCCTCCGCACGCGTCCAGTTGTGAGAGAGTTATGGATTGCTTGAAACAGTTAAATATATAAGGTATATACTTATTTCGTAGTTATATAGTTAAGTTTATTTATATATATAAGTTTATTTTCATATACAAGTTATAAAGTTATAAAGTTTATATTGCATAGTTGAGTATGCTGTTCGTATATATATATAAGTTGTGAATGAAACATGTATTACAGTATACTTTATGATATGATTTATAGTATATAATATAATGAGTTAGTATTTTGTTTATTGATGTTCTGGAAAAATAATAATTTATGTGAAATAAGTTTGTACTCTGCGTATGCGTGTAGATTGGTAGGATGATTTAAAATATGTATATCTATATAAGTTCTATCAAGCTATGTTTTGAAAAGAATTGTTTAGGGTAGTACTGTTCTGTATACTTTATGATCTATGTGAATATATATCACGTGCTAGCTTGGACTTGCATATGTTAGTTTATAAGCATTTTATATGGTAGTATTTCTATATTATAAAGTTTATACAAGTAGTTCTTAAAGTATGTATATTAGCTGGACGTGTCATAGCAGTGACTAATCACTTTCACATATGTAATCTGCGAAGTATCTTTTATATAATTTTGATAGTTTATATGAGTTGTTATGTACATTTTCAGGATTTTTCTTTTGTTTTCATATAAGTTAGCATATATGTATTGTGAGCTATAGAGTAAGCTGGTATAAGAATTTATATGTATATATTACGTTGTAATAGTTTATATAAAGTGATACTGTTTAGAAATGTAATTGTTATGTATAGATTTTGATTTGCTGACATATGCATATATATTATAAATATATGCTTATTTAAGAAATATAATCTATTTGATTTATAAACATATGTATGTATGGTATAGCAGTAGTTCATAGATGTATATATTAATGTTATATGAAATATATGTGAACTTAGTTTCCAAGTTCATATAGATTTTATTTATGAGTATGAAAGTTAAATATTGGTTTGAATATATATCTATATCTTATTTTAAATGTATGTTTTAAAAGTTGGTTTTAGAAATTTTTATTTATTTATGTATATTTCGTTTCAGTCTATATCGAAACTGATTTGATTTATTTCATAAATTCCTATCTATCAGCTCCTTCCATGAAATTCGTGCCAATCTTATCTTGCTTTGGAAGTTGTACTCGGATTCGTAACTCATTTCATCGTCAAATTCTCTAGCCTCGAAAGGTGAGCACTCACTCACGATTAACGTTCTTTTATTTATTAAATTTGATTTCGATTGAAACGACAATTGAAATATGCTGCTGTTAGTTAAGTACACTGTTATATATGTTATTGCCTATATCAGTTCACCTGTGACATCTGACACCATTATCTGTTAATTATTTATACGATGATAATACAGTTTGGCTGATAATTGATTGATTGTTAATATTTATATTGGATGTTAAATTGTTAATGTTAAAATGATAAACAGTATGAAATTGAACTTGATATAGGATAATTAAGTGTTAAATTTGATTTACTGACATTTGTATAATATGACCCCTTTAACTGTTGAATTTATTGACACGTAGGATTTGTTTAATTACACTTTGAACCACTGAATGTACGTTGTTAAATTGATGATGTATGAAATTGAAATTGAATGACAAGTGAAAACCGTAATGTAATAATCTTTAATCTACATGAAATGATAGTGTAGATTCTAGAAATAATTATATTAATTCGTACAAATAACAATGCGAATTAATACGGTTATTTCGGGATTATTTGAATTGATTATTTGATTGATATTGATTGTTGTTATTGTTTGTTTATTTACTTTGACACCATCTCAGTTATCACACTGCAAGTTCCCTTTGCTATGTTTTGATTTTAAATTGAATTGGAATCGGGTTGAAATGATAAATACCCAAATTGAACTTTGACCTTGGATATAGAGAATTAAATAAAACCCGATTGGTCAATAATTTGATTTAAAAATAAAACGAAGATTTTATTTGAATAAATAATACGGTTTTGAAATGAAGTTGAAATTTGAATTTTTAATGAAAGGAAAATGTTAATATTTAATAATCTGGAACAAAATATTAACAATGTAATTGATGAAAGAATGTTGTTTAATTTGATAAATTATTGATTTAAGTTTGAAATTATAATTAAGTTTGAAATTATTAAACTTTGAAATTATTTAATAATTAAGTTTAAAATTACAATTAAGTTGAAATTATTAAACTTTGAATTATTTAAATAATTAAGTTTTGAATTATTTAAGAATTAAATAAGATTGAATTATTTAATGATTAAATTGAATTGAATTCTTTATTATGAAAAATCGAACTTTTGAATAAGTGAATTTACCTCGTAAATAATTGAAATTGAGTTGCTTTATTAATTAAGTTTTTGGAAAATTATTTAAGTAAGTAAATAAGTGAAATTGAATTTCTTTAACAAGAAATAAAAATGTGATACTTTTGGAATTAATGTAAGACGTGTAATTGAAAGAATTGATTTGACGAATTTAGTTTAATTCAAAATTGTAAGTTTTAATTTAATGAAGTTGAACTTAAGAAATTGATTTAATGAACTGGAAGTTAAAAGGAATTGTTTTGAATGATAAATTAACTTAACGAATATTAAATGAAATCGATAAATGAATTTAAATTGATTTAAATGTTAAATTAAATTAATTTAAATGTTTTCGAAATGAAACTTATATACGAACTTGAATCAATATTTGAATTGTTTTAAATAGAAATTGAATTTGAATTATAAGATTTTGAAATGGTAATTTGGAAGTTTGAAATGTAAATTTTGGAAATTGGTTTTTGAAAGACAAATGAAATGTTGGTTTACGAATTGAAATTGAAATTGAAATTGATTTGGTTTTTGAAATATATAAACGACCAATCGGTGTAATAATACGTAGTTATTAAAGAGACCGGGATCGGATATGGACATACTCTCTGTCGATGCCGAAACCACTTTAATAACTAATATACGCGGAGTGTTGATCCAGAACGAAGTTGATGGTTTTGGTGAACGCGTTGACTGAAGAAAGAGAACGATATTGGATGACCCCTGACATGACTAAAACAGGAGCCGCGCCGGGCCATTGAGGATCGCCATCTCTAGCAGACACACTTCTTCGATACCATATCTATTACTATTGTGATTCGATTTGGGCGCACCCCTCGATTATGGGAGTGTTGTTTCGCGGTGTTGGGGTAGTAGCTGCTATGCCCAACATCAGTCCGGATCAGGCAACTACTAGTATCCTAGTTGGTATCGCCTCATGTACCTTGTCATACTGATTATCCTATTCGCGACCACTACGATTTTGATTTGTACCTTTAGTATATGGATTGCCCTCTGGTGACTTCCGGTTTTTGGGGAAACTACGGTCTTGTATATGCTTTTGGGAATAAAAATGTGTTAAGGGTGGAATGGGCCATGACTTAACGCTATTTTGATATCTTATTATTACTGATAGACATTATCTACTTATCGTACATTACTACCTAGTAGATAGTTTAACGGATCCTTAAAGGATGGTTATTCCAAACATCCTTTGAGTTACTTGTATTTCAATTGCTATTTCACTTGAGTTGGATTTATTAATATAAGAATGTTAATCCTGACTCGAGTGTCTTGTGTTTTGCTTTACGCTCGGGTCAGACTGAGTGGTTCAGCTTTTGAGACTCACCTTTGGAGTTGGAGTTTTGCTTGAAGATCCAGCCATCTATTCTGCTTCAGTATTCGATGATTCCAGTGATGTATTCTGATTTGTATCTGATGTATCGTATTACTCTTCTGTTGTAAACTCTGATGTATTTTATATATTCATATAGTAGCTTCATGAACTACTATCTCTTTTATTTCCGCTGCATTTATTACTCTGTGTCTGTGATCTGTGATTATATCTATTTACTGTATATGTTCAGTTTTGCCAAATTTAAATTAACAACGCGGTATTTTGAGCAATTCAACTCCGGCATGAGTGTCTACCTATACACTTATAATGGATGCGAATGGTCCAAAATGGCGGGTCGTTACAGTTGGTATCAGAGCTTTGGTAGCTCTAGGCAAAACTCAACATATAGGGTAAATGTATTTACAGAATCACTCTCATTCGAGTTTCAAATCTCTTCCCTTGACTCAAATTCTTTTGAATTTTGGAACGTTCCCCTCGGTTCCGAAATTCATTTGTGTCCTTCACCATTCGTCTTCTTTCAAATTCTGGAGCACCCCATAAGTCCATTTTGAATGATATCTATAATAGATCGGCGGTCTCGCCAATCTTCGGATTATTCGTAAAGGAGCAAAACTCCTTTATAATAGGCATCGATTTATCGGAGATTTCTGTATCCTCGGTTTACGATGCTGTCTATTCCCTGCTATACCTGAATTCCATCTCGTGAGATCGAGTGTTGATTTACCTCGGAATTCAGCATCGGTCTTATTCTTGAAGTTACGGACGATCCGGTTAAGGTTGCCCGTGAATTAAATAAACTCATCCATCTCCTTATTGTGGTAATTGAATTATCTTATTTTTGTTTCACACTTATTTTCGAATCAGAATTCTCTTTGATTTAAGTCAGCAAAAATTTGAATCCCTATTCTTATTTTGAAAATTCATTCCTGTATCGTCGAGCAAAGAAATGTATTTGTAAACTAATATATAAATGTTTTAATATATGTTGTGTTGTTTGAGTTGTTGATGTTGATTTGGGTTTCCGATCGATTCATCTGATCAACGCTATCAATAGGATTTCCAAAACACTTGAACAGAGCAAACTGACACAATATTATTTTTCAAATTTGGAAAATGAAATAAATTTGTTTGATTATATTGTGAAAATATAAGTAAAATTTTCTGGAATTTAATAGGTTAATTAAATTGTTTGTTTTAAATGATAATATTTGATTATCATTTATTGTTCTAAATAAATTTATAAATACGGATTATAAATTGATTTGGAATTTGAAATGAATTTAATTCAGAAATTTGAGAATTTAGTTTCCGGTGATTTCGAACTTTGGTTTTAAAATTTTAAAGTATATATATTGAAAGTATTTTCGAATAGAAATCGTTTTCAAAGAACTTTTAAATGTTGAAATCAGTGCTCTTCTCTTTGTCGCTGGAAAATAATTTCGGTGATGGCGGCCGCATCATCGACATTCATTTTCGAGTTTCGAAGTGGAGATACTATTCTGTAGTTTTGCTACGGTTTGTTTTGAAAAATATTTTGATTTGAATTTCTTCAGTATAATTTGATTTATATATATATAGGTATCTTATTTTAAAATTTAATTTGATCTGATATAAATATATTATATATATCTCTAAATTGTTTAAGGCTAATCAGAAATCTAATTCTTAAATTTTGTTAAAGGATGATTTTAATTATAAATAAAACCAAAAATTTGAAATAAATATTTAAACTTGAATAATTGAATTGGGAAAATTTTATTTGTATATTGTTCAACTGCATTCTAATACAACTTACCTAAATCATTCAGAAGTTGAATATGTAATTGGATAATATATAAGATAAATTGAATTTATAAATAAATTTGAGTGTTTATAATATATGTTATACACTAAATTTTGATTATAAAGATGTCAATTGAGTTAGATAGGATAATAAATAAAACTCAGTTAATAATGAAATAAATTGTTTTGAAAGAATTAATAAATTTGTTTTGAAAGAATTAATAAATTGAAATTTGATCAACTTCTGAAAATACCTTGAATTTGAAAGCAATTAGTAAATATAAATTAATTTAAATCGAAACTTTTATGGTTTAAATCAATTTATATGGGTTAAATATATGTGATTAGATATATTAAGTAGAATAAATTTAATAATAATTTGGAATAAAGAATAATTTAAATTGCTGGAAAAATATGATTATAATAAAAGACTATTCAAATTGATGGTTTTAGAAATTGTAAATTGAAGATAATTGGATAATAAGATAATGAATTTAGAAATAGTTGAGATTGATTTTAGTGAAATCAAATGGATTAAATCAATTATTGAATATCAATTAATTTAAATTTGAATTTATATGGTTTAAATCAATTGTTATTTTGTATTTCAAATCTGTTTTCTTTCCGGTTGTTTCTATTCTCCTACCTCGTTCCTTTTCGGGGACGAAAAGTTTTGAGTGGGGGAGAGTGTAACGACCCGTAAATTTCAACTGTTTTAATAACGTAATTAGTTGAAATTTTGTGAAATTTTAAACGATAAAATTTTGAAATAAAAATTTAATATTTGGAATACGTCTAGTTAAACATAGCAACTGGTAAATTTTCGTCCGAAAATATGAAAATTTATTTCGCGCGTAAATTTACTTCAATTTAATCAGTTAAAAAAAACGTTGAAAATAAAACGTTTTCAAAACCAAAATATTTTTACATAGAAAAATTCTAAACCATCTTCTGAGCAAGATGTCAGTTTGTCGTTTTTCCAAATTCGGACGTCTTTGGCTCCGTCGATCTTATTTTTCAGCGTTTTTCTTGCATTTTCCGCTATTAGAAAATTCGAATTTTTATAATTCGATCGTGCCACTGATATCTGTATACCGTTTTGATCGTCTCGTAGTGCTGATCCCAACGGTATGTGCATTTCTGATTTTCGAACTCCGGTTCGCCGAAAATCTGTAAACGGATAGTCGTCGCGGTCCGTTAATCGAGCCTATTGTTCCTCGTGACCTTTTATATATCCGCAACGTTACCCAACAGTCAAACCAACAGCCATCAGCCTGGCAATAAATATTTTTTTTTTGAATTATTTTGCATGACCTTTCTCTATTCCCAATATCTTTATCTTCGTATATTTGGGAAAAGAATATGCGTTGATAACATGAAACGTGATAAATGTTTTGAAACTGCTGCTTGTTTTCCTTATTTCCCTGGAACCTTGATGTTGCCTCTTCCCTTTCACATTTGCCACTCCATCTTACTTGAACCCAAACTGACACGGCCTCCATTTCCACAACCGAGCTCATCTCCACCATTTTTCCAGCAGCTTGCTCCATCCCACCACGACAACCACCTCTCCATGCGACCCCGCCTTCACTTGCTTTTCCACCGAGAGCAGCACTCGACAACCACTTCCCGACCACATCTCACCTCCGCCCATCTTCCTTCCACCCATGCAGCTGACCACCGCCCATCCAAACGAGCAACCCAGCCTCGCCTCCATGGAAGCGCCAGCCCACGCATGCAAGTGCCTTGCCTCCTCCACTTACATTTCCGACCATCGCCATACTCTCTGCTTCAAACTCCACACCCTCCGCACGCGTCCAGTTGTGAGAGAGTTATGGATTGCTTGAAACAGTTAAATATATAAGGTATATACTTATTTCGTAGTTATATAGTTAAGTTTATTTATATATATAAGTTTATTTTCATATTCAAGTTATAAAGTTATAAAGTTTATATTGCATAGTTGAGTATGCTGTTCGTATATATATATATATATATATATATATATAAGTTGTGAATGAAACATGTATTACAGTATACTTTATGATATGATTTATAGTATATAATATAATGAGTTAGTATTTTGTTTATTGATGTTCTGGAAAAATAATAATTTATGTGAAATAAGTTTGTACTCTGCGTATGCGTGTAGATTGGTAGGATGATTTAAAATATGTATATCTATATAAGTTCTATCAAGCTATGTTTTGAAAAGAATTGTTTAGGGTAGTACTGTTCTGTATACTTTATGATCTATGTGAATATATATCACGTGCTAGCTTGGACTTGCATATGTTAGTTTATAAGCATTTTATATGGTAGTATTTCTATATTATAAAGTTTATACAAGTAGTTCTTAAAGTATGTATATTAGCTGGACGTGTCATAGCAGTGACTAATCACTTTTACATATGTAATCTGCGAAGTATCTTTTATATAATTTTGATAGTTTATATGAGTTGTTATGTACATTTTCAGGATTTTTCTTTTGTATTCATATAAGTTAGCATATATGTATTGTGAGCTATAGAGTAAGCTGGTATAAGAATTTATATGTATATATTACGTTGTAATAGTTTATATAAAGTGATACTGTTTAGAAATGTAATTGTTATGTATAGATTTTGATTTGCTGACATATGCATATATATTATAAATATATGCTTATTTAAGAAATATAATCTATTTGATTTATAAACAAATGTATGTATGGTATAGCAGTAGTTCATAGATGTATATATTAATGTTATATGAAATATATGTGAACTTAGTTTCCAAGTTCATATAGACTTTATTTATGAGTATGAAAGTTAAATATTGGTTTGAATATATATCTATATCTTATTTTAAATGTATGTTTTAAAAGTTGGTTTTAGAAATTTTTATTTATTTATGTATATTTCGTTTCAGTCTATATCGAAACCGATTTGATTTATTTCATAAATTCCTATCTATCAGCTCCTTCCATGAAATTCGTGCCAATCTTATCTTGCTTTGGAAGTTGTACTCGGATTCGTAACTCATTTCATCGTCAAATTCTCTAGCCTCGAAAGGTGAGCACTCACTCACGATTAACGTTCTTTTATTTATTAAATTTGATTTCGATTGAAACGACAATTGAAATATGCTGTTGTTAGTTAAGTACACTGTTATATATGTTATTGCCTATATCAGTTCACCTGTGATGTAACAACCCGCATATTTGTCGATTTTATATTTAAATATTTTATTTAAATATAACATCGTTCGTCGGATTTTAGTCCGAAAAGCTACTTTTTGCAAACAGTCGAATTGGGACTCGAGACTACCCCCATTGAGTCCAAAATTACGTTTGCGATCTTTTTGAGTGTAAACTTCGATATGTTTGGAGTAAGTCGAATTTTGCTACTTTTTCTATTGGGTTTTGAGTTTGGGTTCAGCCCACTAGCCAACTTAATACCCCAAACTGAAACCCCCCTCTTCATTCACTCCCTCTTCCTCCACTTTTCAGTTCTAAGAAGATTAATGGAGGAGAAGAAAAAGAATTAAAACTCCAAGCCCTAGTTTCTCTTGCAATCTCAAATTCTTACTCCAAATTCAAAGAGAACCCATTGGTAAGCTTCATCTCCTTCTTCTCCAACTCTTTCTCTTTCCAATTTCAGTTTATTTCCTAAACCTAAATTTGGGAAATGCTTGTTTTGATCTTAGTTGGAGCTTCTTGTGTTGAGAGTGAAGAGTAATTGCTCTTGACATTGCTTCAAAGCTTCTTCTTCAATTGTTTGGGTTCAAAGGTGAGATTTTTATCTCACATCTAAGTTAATAATTATCTTCGATTGTTAGGTATGAATTCCTAACACTTATCCTTGTGCAATTCCTTAGTCGTTGTTGCTCGACCGATCGTTATCGTTGTCGTTTGGCCATTTTTGGCCTAGGTTCAGGGAATGCCCTGAATAACAGTTTCAGCCGTCTGAACGTATGGTTCAGACGTCTGAATGGAATACTGGGAATTTTCTTCTCCCAGCATTCAGACGTCTGAATCAAAATTTCATACGTCTGAATTGGTTCGTTTTGAACCAGAAAAGAAATAGGCTAAAAAGTGCCTATTTCAGACGTTTGAAGTCTAGGATTCAGACGTCTGAATTCTGTTCTGGAAAATAGTTTATTTTCCAGATTCAGACGTCTGAATTCTTGATCTCAGACGTCTGAATCTGCTGTGTTTTGCCTATTTGCCTTTTTAGCTTGAATATCCAACTCTAATCAAGTCGGGTTGATTCCCTTTTAGTTGTTATCATTTATTATCGGCCACTTTGTTAAGTCGCCCGCCTTTTAAACTTAGGTCGCTTGTCTTCACTAAGTCGTACTGTTTTGACGGGGCGCTGCCCCGCACCCCGCCGTGGGCGCTGCCCCCTGGACCCCCGCGACCTGACCGGGCAGGTCGAACCCCGTATTACTCTGCGTAGGCAATCTTATCCGAAAGCCATTTAACCGAACTTTTTACTTTGATGGTTTTGAGAATTGATTTCTTTGAACTTTACTCACGTCTTCGAACGTGAATTTTTATAATTGATTGTTTCTACAATCACTTCTATGACTTGTCACTTTAAAAATATAAAGGTTTCAATTCTAGTAGTAAATATCAAAACTCTATCATCAAAACGATTTCAACTCTATTTTCAATATCAAACTCGTTTACAAAACTGTTTTCCAATCTACTAGTATATACAAACCTTTACCTCATTCGTATGAGAAAATATAATTAAACGGCTTAGCAAAACAAGTGGTATGAAACGCTTGCGTTTACTTCGTCGGTTAATTTATGGACTTGTTCGATTGAAACTCTTGTGACAATTTCCTAGTGCAGATCTACAGTTTGTTCGTAAATATTTGAGTTAAGCAAGTGGTTATGGGACATGAAGCTAAACTCTTATATTTACTAGCTTAGTGTAATCGACACTTCTTTATGATCGATGACGATCATTTTTATGATTTAGACTAGCAATGTTGCCTTTCTCGTCCGTGTGGTCGGACTTGCCTTTCTCGTCCGTGTGTTCGGACTTGCCTTCCTCGTCCGTGTGTTCGGACTTGCCTTTCTCGTCCGTGTGTTCGGACTTGCCTTTCTCGTCCGTGTGTTCGGACTTGCCTTTCTCGTCCGTGTGTTCGGACTTGCCTTTCTCGTCCGTGTGTTCGGACTTGCCTTTCTCGTCCGTGTGTTCGGACTTGCCTTTCTCGTCCGTGTGTTCGGACTTGCCTTTCTCGTCCGTGTGTTCGGACTTGCCTTTCTCGTCCATGTGTTCGGACTTGCCTTTCTCGTCCGTGTGTTCGGACTTGCCTTCCTCGTCCGTGTGTTCGGACTTGCCTTTCTCGTCCGTGTGTTCGGACTTGCCTTTCTCGTCCGTGTGTTCGGACTTGCCTTCGGGCCATCCGTGTGTTCGGAAAATTAAATGGATAGCTTCCATGAGATAGCTTCTCGTCCGTGTGCTCGGACTTCCCCCTTTTTGTGATTTCTAGATTTCGTGTGTTGATTTCTGAATTTAATGTTTCACCAACTTTTACAATTGGCATTAATATGTATGTCATTTATTGTGGCTTGGTGAATTAAATAAAGAGTATGACATTATTTTTAATCTTTGAGAAGATTCTTGTGGTATTGATTAATCTCTTGTTGATTTTCAAATTACGTACTTATCACAGTACGCTATTATGGTTATGATACGTTTTTGTCATATCTCTTATTCTATATCACTTTATCTGATATTTATAGCTAGACTGATCCGTTTATTATTTTCTTATAAATAATACTCGGGTCAGACTGAGATTTTTCAGGTGCTTCCTCATGACTTCCTATCTGGAGCCATCATCCGACTTTTTGGCTAACTACTCTAGTTTTGTAGTTTTTGTCGTATACATTTGAGATTGAGACTCCTTGATGTATACATATTCTGTTGTCTTGCACTTGTATCTTTTATTTTGTGTTATTGTGGATCTTATTTGACCACTACTCTGATGTACACTTTCATGTGTTGTATATTTATTCATATCTATTTCCGCCTCTGTGATATGAATTGTCTGTGACTGATTTATGTTACGTTTATTTCTATATTTGTTTCCGAAGATTATATATATATAGCCACCGTGTGATAGCTTTGTGTTTGTGTCGGTATGTCGGATTTCCTCCTTAAAGATACGCATTCTATTCTATCTGACATATCGGTGCTCTCACAAAGAAGTTACATGGATGGTCGCTCCTCAACAGCCTTATTTTCCGTGCTAATTGACAGCACTACACCGTAGTGTTCTTGGTTAGCGTGGGTATAGAGGTGGGGCGTCACATGTGACATCTGACACCATTATCTGTTAATTATTTATGCGATGATAATACAGTTTGGCTGATAATTGATTGATTGTTAATATTTATATTGGATGTTAAATTGTTAATGTTAAAATGATAAACAGTATGAAATTGAACTTGATATAGGATAATTAAGTGTTAAATTTGATTTACTGACATTTGTATAATATGACCCCTTTAACTGTTGAATTTATTGACACGTAGGATTTGTTTAATTACACTTTGAACCACTGAATGTACGTTGTTAAATTGATGATGTATGAAATTGAAATTGAATGACAAGTGAAAACCGTAATGTAATAATCTTTAATCTACATGAAATGATAGTGTAGATTCTAGAAATAATTATATTAATTCGTACAAATAACAATGCGAGTTAATACGGTTATTTCGGGATTATTTGAATTGATTATTTGATTGATATTGATTGTTGTTATTGTTTGTTTATTTACTTTGACACCATCTCAGTTATCACACTACAAGTTCCCTTTGCTATGTTTTGATTTTAAATTGAATTGGAATCGGGTTGAAATGATAAATACCCAAATTGAACTTTGACCTTGGATATAGAGAATTAAATAAAACCCGATTGGTCAATAATTTGATTTAAAAATAAAACGAAGATTTTATTTGAATAAATAATACTGTTTTGAAATGAAGTTGAAATTTGAATTTTTAATGAAAGGAAAATGTTAATATTTAATAATCTGGAACAAAATATTAACAATGTAATTGATGAAAGAATGTTGTTTAATTTGATAAATTATTGAATTAAGTTTGAAATTATAATTAAGTTTGAAATTATTAAACTTTGAAATTATTTAATAATTAAGTTTAAAATTACAATTAAGTTGAAATTATTAAACTTTGAATTATTTAAATAATTAAGTTTTGAATTATTTAAGAATTAAATAAGATTGAATTATTTAATGATTAAATTGAATTGATTTCTTTAATATGAAAAATCGAACTTTTGAATAAGTGAATTTACCTCGTAAATAATTGAAATTGAGTTGCTTTATTAATTAAGTTTTTGGAAAATTATTTAAGTAAGTAAATAAGTGAAATTGAATTTCTTTAACAAGAAATAAAAATGTGATACTTTTGGAATTAATGTAAGACGTGTAATTGAAAGAATTGATTTGACGAATTTAGTTTAATTCAAAATTGTAAGTTTTAATTTAATGAAGTTGAACTTAAGAAATTGATTTAATGAACTGGAAGTTAAAAGGAATTGTTTTGAATGATAAATTAACTTAACGAATATTAAATGAAATCGATAAATGAATTTAAATTGATTTAAATGTTAAATTAAATTAATTTAAATGTTTTCGAAATGAAACTTATATACGAACTTGAATCAATATTTGAATTGTTTTAAATAGAAATTGAATTTGAATTATAAGATTTTGAAATGGTAATTTGGAAGTTTGAAAGGTAAATTTTGGAAATTGGTTTTTGAAAGACAAATGAAATGTTGGTTTACGAATTGAAATTGAAATTGATTTGGTTTTTGAAATATATAAACGACCAATCGGTGTAATAATACGTAGTTATTAAAGAGACCGGGATCGGATATGGACATACTCTCTGTCGATGCCGAAACCACTTTAATAACTAATATACGCGGAGTGTTGATCCAGAACGAAGTGGATGGTTTTGGTGAACGCGTTGACTGAAGAAAGAGAACGATATTGGATGACCCCTGACATGACTAAAACAGGAGCCGCGCCGGGCCATTGAGGATCGCCATCTCTAGCGGACACACTTCTTCGATACCATATCTATTACTATTGTGATTCGATTTGGGTGCACCCCTCGATTATGGGAGTGTTGTTTCGCGGTGTTGGGGTAGTAGCTGCTATGCCCAACATCAGTCCGGATCAGGCAACTACTAGTATCCTAGTTGGTATCGCCTCATGTACCTTGTCATACTGATTATCCTATTCGCGACCACTACGATTTTGATTTGTACCTTTAGTATATGGATTGCCCTCTGGTGACTTCCGGTTTTTGGGGAAACTACGGTCTTGTATATGCTTTTGGGAATAAAAATGTGTTAAGGGTGGAATGGGCCATGACTTAACGCTATTTTGATATCTTATTATTACTGATAGACATTATCTACTTATCGTACATTACTACCTAGTAGATAGTTTAACGGATCCTTAAAGGATGGTTATTCCAAACATCCTTTGAGTTACTTGTATTTCAATTGCTATTTCACTTGAGTTGGATTTATTAATATAAGAATGTTAATCCTGACTCGAGTGTCTTGTGTTTTGCTTTACGCTCGGGTCAGACTGAGTGGTTCAGCTTTTGAGACTCACCTTTGGAGTTGGAGCTTTGCTTGAAGATCCAGCCATCTATTCTGCTTCAGTATTCGATGATTCCAGTGATGTATTCTGATTTGTATCTGATGTATCGTATTACTCTTCTGTTGTAAACTCTGATGTATTTTATATATTCATATAGTAGCTTCATGAACTACTATCTCTTTTATTTCCGCTGCATTTATTACTCTGTGTCTGTGATCTGTGATTATATCTATTTACTGTATATGTTCAGTTTTGCCAAATTTAAATTAACAACGCGGTATTTTGAGCAATTCAACTCCGGCATGAGTGTCTACCTATACACTTATAATGGATGCGAATGGTCCAAAATGGCGGGTCGTTACACACGTCTTATTTACCTTTTTGAGGATCTGAACTGAAATTTAGATGTGTACAGTATACAAAGTAATAAACGCACTGATTAAAAATTTTCAGAATAGTATATAATATAGATAAATCAGAATCAAAGTCACAGATCACAGCGGAAAAATATACATCATCGTATACATAATAAAATGTGAGTCTACAAAATATGAGTACTAGACCCATATAAATATATACGTCATATCCAAAATCTTGTATCAGGTACAAAGTCACTACTATATAATATAGATGACATAAACTCCAAACTGTCAATATATACAAGTATGAAGTAAACTGAAACTATCAACATAGTCTACTTCAATGCTAGTCCAAAATCCAAAGTTCAATGGGTCCTTGTACCTATAAAGTCTCGGCCTGACTCAAGTATTAAAATAATAAATGGGTCAGACTATATCTAAATAAAAAGGTGAGATACTAATATCATAATTTTATGACTTAAAATAATAGGTCATATAAAATACACCGAACAAACAATCATAATAAGGCATATTAATTAAATTCACTATTTTGTAATTCCATAAATGACTTAATTCTAAAATAAGTCATCACAAAATATGCCTGAAACCCAAAAGTTCAAAAAGGCATATTAAACCAATAAATACAGATCTCAAAATTTTATGTAACATCCCTAATTTTTAATAACATTATTTAGAAGATTTAGTTAGATAAATTAAATAGAATAATGTT
This sequence comes from Allium fistulosum, assembly GCA_030737815.1. Taxonomy (NCBI): domain Eukaryota; kingdom Viridiplantae; phylum Streptophyta; class Magnoliopsida; order Asparagales; family Amaryllidaceae; genus Allium; species Allium fistulosum. The sequence goes on from CM060908.1 coordinate 721,093,821, forward strand.
GATAAGGATATTGAGATTTGAATAAAATATATAGGGTTGTGCTTAACCATAAGATAAATGGGTTTTAATTTGGGTCATTAGTTAATTAACTTGCACATGGGCATATTAGTAAAATAGCCTCCTTATTATACACGGCTATTACTTCTCATTTTGTCTATTCACGTTTCATTTTCTCACGATCATATACACAAATCTAAAACCTAAAACCAAAGTCGACCATTATCAAGGAAGAAAGGAAGAAATTTATCAAAAGCTAAAGATCTAAAAGCTAGGAAGGATTAATCAACAACAAATCTCAAGTTCTTTATCAAATTTAAGGTGAATAATAATTCATACCATCTCTTTTTGGTTTTGTAATAATATGATTTCTGATTTGAGTATTTATCTTATTTATATGGTTATTTTGAATGATGATATGCTTAAATTTATGGATTGTTTGATTTAAACTATTAAATTATGTGAAATCCGTATGGTTTTAGGGTCAAAACCGAGATTTACTGATTTTAAATTGCCATGGAAAATTTTTATGTTGAGTAAAACATGATTTTAGAGATGGGTTTTAATTTTAAGAATTTTCCAAGCTATATATGGAAATTTTATTATGAATTTTCGATGGTAAATATGAAGTATTTGGGTTAGAAATTTATTTCAAATATTCCTGAAAGGATTTGGGTCTAAATTTTTAATAGGTTTGATTACACAATGCAATCGAATTTCTGTGATTTTTGGGGATTTTTCCCAATCGATTTACTAAGGGAAATAAATTATTTTGAGAGAGGGGCTCTTTTGCAAATGTCGGTTTTGTTATATGGAAAGACATTAACGTCAAAATCCTTTGATTTAGATCTGGTATAAAAGCGGCAGTTACACAAGTAAAGTATTTGAAAAGCTTTTGGGCAGCCAATCAATGATTTTCAAATAGGCAAGTTTTTAAAAAGAAATACTAGAGTTGCTATATTTCAGCCTTTAAATCAAAAAAAGGTGTTTCGCCTTTAATAATAGTACCTTCGACTCCATATACTCCGCCTCTTCCGATTCAGAACCAACAAAGTCGAAACCTACATAGTCGAACCCAATACACATGGTATCACTTAGATGGTATGTAGTGGATTGGAAGGAAGGCGGAAGCTATAGTGTCGAAAGACAAGCTTCCAATGGGGTCGAAACCCTGCTTTGTTTTCTAAGTTAAATCCTTACCTTATTTTATTCTAAGATTTCGACTTAGTCGAAACAAAAGCTTTCAAAAGAGGTTTTTCACATTAGCTTTTAAAGAAGGTTGCTATGTTGTATTAAAGTACTAGCTTTCGAAGGAGCTCCCTTTTCTTTAAATAAAATCTTTCAAAAGGGGTTGGTTTCGACCTAGTCGAAGCCTCGCCACTACCCTACCTTTTGACCATGTTGTCCAGTTATGCTTTCAAAGGGTTGCCCTTGTTTTTACCTTAAACCAAACCTTTTTCCTAAATTGCTTTCGAAAGGGGTTGGGGATTCGAAGGAGAAGGAGTCGAAAGGGGGTTTCAACTCAGACCTTTGAAGTTTTGAGTCTAAAGTCTTTTGCTTTCGACTAAGGTGGTTTCGGCACCACCAATTTTTCCTAATTCTAGTTTTTGTTGGTTTCGAAAGAGATACTTTCGTATATAACCATATTGACCCAATGATGTTTTAAGAGTAAAATCCAATGTTTTCGAAAGGGTATTTTATTTGTTTCGAATCCTATGTTTTAAAGAATGTTTTTCTTGATACCATCGAAAGGTCTTAATGGTTTCAAAAGATATATATTTAGATTTTTGGAAAGAGGTTTTCTATGCTTTCGAAGGAGGTCATCCAAGGGTTTCAAAAGTGATGATTTAAGGTTTCAAAACTAATAAACCATTCTCATTTTTAAGGAAAAACCATGGCATAAATAATAGATTTTGGAAATAATATTCACATTGTTATTAACCCATCACTGAATTTTGGGGAAAGGGCAGAATAACCAGTTAGGTTGATCCAGTAGTGAATACAACTTAACAAATGTTAAATTATTATTTTAATGATATTGGAAGGGGCCAATAGGTTTACAGTAAGACCATGAAAACTATATGATATTGGCAAGGGCCAATAGGTTCATAGTTAGCCTATGAAAACTATGATTTGTTACTGGCAGGGGCTAGTAGGTTTGTAGTCAGCCCATCAAAACTATATCCGGATTATGATATTGGCAGTCAGCCAATAGGTTCCTAGTTAGCCCATGAACACTAGGATAAGAAATAAGATATTGGGGTTACCAATAGGTTCTTAGTGACCCCATGAAAACTAAGTAATTGGATGGATAGTCCTTAATATTTAATAGGTTAAATATAATTCTAGAAACTATAATTGAGAGATATAGTCAGAATAACTGGGGATGGGTAATCCAGAATTGATTTAATTGTTTTGCATATCATCATAATGTTTGGAAATACTATGTTTTTAACCATTGTGAATGTCGGAGCATAGTACATGGTTTACAAATGTTTTAGGATACTAGTGAGGGGGGAAACTCATTCCACCAAGCGGCGTGGTCCCACTAGATATCTAAATGGTTTGAGATGGTAAATTATTATTCATACTAGGCTTTATGTCTGACTCGAAGTTTTTTTCCCCTTAAACTCTCGGATACTCAATTGATTTTGAGTAGGTTGAGAGTTAAGGTTTTCAGGTGTTCTTTTAGATGAATAAAAGCTTCCGAGGACATGCAGGATGCAAGCTTGTTATTGGAGTTATTTTATTTCCACCGTGTGTTTTGTTTGTGAAGGCAAATTGTTTTCTTGCCTTTCTATATACTCTGATCTACCAAGGGGGCATCTTCATATGTCGCTCTTGGTGTATTTTGTAATAGTTATATGTTATCTGAACGTGGTTTGCGAATTGGGATTATGTAATCAATTTGGAATATTTTGAAATGGAATGTGGAATTTGTTTTGCTGTTTAATTTTTTTCCATATTCTTGTGTTTCTGTGTATCGATGTATCTAATGTCACCGTGTTTGGTCGCCGAGGATTAAGAACTATGGATGGATACAACATCCGTAGCCATTAGTTTTGGGCCTCCAAGTAGGGGGATGTTACACTTTGACTTAAAATAACCAAATAAGTCATAAATAAAATATGCTCAAAACAAATACTCAAATAAGGCATATCTAAAAAATCACTATTCATAAATACATATCAAGTCTCAATAGACTATCATCTCAAAATATGGTGATAACCAATTTAAAATTCCTTAGAGCCATAAAGGATACAGAATATCCATACTAAAAATCTTTGAAGAAATAATCAACAATAATGAAATAATAATGGTAGTCATCTATCAGTTTAATACAGTGACACGAAATCTACCGAAAGAGACTCGCTACATAGAAAGGAAGCCTTCCGAAAGAGACTGCAGATTAGGGACATCGCTCACAGAAAAGAGCAGTCGTGTACCTAATCAGTCCTATGCAAATTTACCTTCCTAAAGAGGTAAACATAGTCTAACTATATAAAATAAAATAAACTGATAGGTCGTAGTAACAATAGACTACGATGCATGTAAGAATCTACCTTACGAAAGAAACAACCGTATTTACACCATAACAAACCTTCCGAAAGAGATCTGCCTACCCAAATCTAAAAATGTATCGATTCTCAGATTGATGAAAAATGAGTTATCTTCTCTTGAGGATCTATCAGACTGAAATCCGAACACCCTAAGATAATACAACTCTAAGTGTTAATTGCTGTTACTCTAGTAATTTCAAGACTTTAGCTAACTGTCCCATACCAGAAAGTAATTCAAGTATTTACTAAAATCTTGTAATTTCCACTCAAACTCTATTTAACATATTATAATAATAATTGAAAGAACTGTAAGTGTCCCATCCCAACAATTCAATCGTTTATTAAAATTCTTTGTTTCATAGAAAATCACGAAATTCAACAGAAATCCAGTTCAAACTTGCATAAAAATAGCCAAAAGCTAAATACAATAAATGCCAACAATAGGTTAAAGGTAATTAATATAATTTTATCATATAGAAAATGGTTTCTAAAATATTTTGTCTATAATTCACTTTTAAACTTCTCATATTTGTTAATCCATAATAAATAAAATAAAAGAGTTTTAAATTAGTTTTTATATATCAAAGATATAATTTTTCCAAAATCACTTTTAAATCCATAAATTCATTTTAAAGAAGAGTTGCTTATTTACAGAAGCTTTTAAAATCTTTTAAAAATCGTTTAAACCTCTTTTATAACAAATCGCATGAAATTAAAATTATTGCTTTCACCATTGCTTATATAAATATTACAATATTTTATCTTTTGCTTCTAACCATTTCCAAAGTTATAATATACTTATAATAATAAATTTAAAAAGGTTTTATAAATAAATTTACTTAATTTTAAAAGTTTTGAAGAGAAATTTTGAATAAGAAATAAGTTAAGAATATAATATAATTTAGCTATATATTCTATAAATAAAATTTCAATAAGGATCAAAATGAATAAAATCTCATTTCTTGAATTCTTTTAAAACATTCAAACAATAAACCCATCTAAAATTCAATAACTAGAGCCAATATCGCTCTAAAAATATAATTCCATAATATTGAATTATTTAGCGATCCGAGTTATTTTCCGACAAACTCTGATCACACCATGATGCACAATTATCGAAATACTATAAAATCTTAATTCACAATTGGACGGAGTTACTTGTAATTTTACATTATTAATTCCTACAATGCATCAATGTAACGCCAAACAATCAAATCTCATCGAATAATTAATTATTCGATGAAATAACTAAATTGTAGCACGCAAACATATTTTAATCCAATCCACTCACACAACAAATAATCATTAAGATCTACAATTAGGGAAGCATATGCAACGAAAAATTCATGTTTTATCTAATTCAATGAATAGAAATCAATAATTATCACCCAAACAACCATATAACAACAAGCATAAGGAATTCACATTAATAGATATAGAAGTGTGATTTAAAAATAACTCACCTTAATCGTTAACTTGTAGAAAATTCTACTTTCGTTTCTCAGCCTACCCAAAAACGCTAGCACAATTTCACTGCCTCACAATGAACCCTAGACTATTTCCCATCACCATGCTAGAGCTTGCCCACCTTCGACCTACCTCGAAACCGTCGAATCACATCACGGCTACAGGTCGTCGATCACCTTCATCAGCCGCAACAGCCGCCACTATGCCCAGTTTCTTGATCGAGATTTCTCGATCGACGTGACCACCCCTTATAGCCATCGCGCTCGACCTTTACCAGCCACGTGTTCAACCCCTTGCGACCGCCGTGCTCGACTTTCACCAGCCGCCATCGATCGAGACGTGACTACCCAGGTCGTGGCTTTTGGTTCTTGCGATTTTTGTTTCTTCCATCAATTCTGATTTTTGATAAAGACTAGGGCAACATGCTTTTTAAAATTTGGGACCTGGGTTGGATAAAAGAAAGCAGGCTAATAGATTTAGATTTAGTGAGGAGATGGGCTTTGGTTTATTTTTACTAAGAATATGGGTTTAAATTCAATTTTAGCTTTAATTATTCTCTTTTGCATTTGAAGTTTTAAATGTTTATTCTTGTTGTATATTTATAAATATTTCTCGATATAATTTAAAGTGGTTTACACCTCATCTTACCAATTATATTTTTCCAACAACTTTAAAGTTTCGTTAAATTCTATTTTATTATTCACTGTACTGATATAAGAATAAATTTATTCATCTTCGTCGATTTAATGATTTTACTAAATACTAATAAAAATTCTTTTCATCCATTCCAAGTATATAAAATTATTTACATTTAAACTATTTTATATTTATTAAATTTCATTTAAATATTTAATATATTATCTAAAAATGAATTTATTAAGTACTTAAATTTTATTATAACAAAACTTTTATTAAATAGACTTTAAATGTTATAATAATTTGATTCCAAAATAATAATTATCAAAATCGAATTCAAACACTTCTGTTTTGATTAAATTAATTTAATATTACAGCTTTTAAAATAGGGTTATTATAGAAGTTAAGGTTCTTTACAAATATAGCCAGAACTTGTGATGTTGTACTCCAACTTTGTCAATTTTTCTTTAATTAGTAAGGCATTTGCATAAGTGACAATTTTGTCATTTGTTGCAATTTTAAATTTTGAAGTTTTCTAATGAAAAAATCTAAACTAAAATCGAATTACAATTCTATCCCAAAAACGCAAACTTCACATAGCAGAGCCGAACTCATTTGCTCGATACGGTTTGACCAACTTTGATGGTTTTGCCCATTCGAGAAAGCTGGGAATATAAGAAACAACTTTTACTTTGATTGCTTTGCGAAAATTTTATTGTTGTTAGGCGAAAAACTGCTTTTAAAAGGGTGGGCTTGCGTTTTAATTTGCATTTCAGAAGTGAACACACACCTATTATATCTCATCATATAAAGCTAATGTTTGAATTTGAGTTGAGGTTGGTACTTAAGAAGCATATATAGGATAAATGATGATAATAGCTCACTTTTGCTCACTTTATATTAAGTTACACTACGCCATAAATGGCCTTCTGCAACACAAAAAAATGTTGGGTCAGGCCCAAAAAATATTGCCATAGGTCTAAGGCAACACTTTTCGGGTGATGCAATTTTTGCCGTTGCCTTAGACCTCAAAGGCACCATTTTGACTATCTAAGGCAACATAAGTAATATTGTTGCAATAGAACCCTATTTGGGTCTATTTGCAAAATCCATAGGTGTCTGTAGCAACATTCCAAAATGTTGCTATAGATATTAACTTTCTGAATTTGTGGGGCCCACAATGTAGAGCATATTTGATTTTTTAATAGAAATAAATATTTATTTAATAAAATGCTATTGCATAGAATTTGATATTCAAATAGTAATTTATTTAAATAAATATTTTATTTCAACATTTGAAATAGTACATATTCCTGACTCCACTATTTTACAATTCAATGATATATAACACTGATATTCACATATACAGATATTCCTCACTACATCACTCAGTTCACTCATTACATATGCAGTTTCAATTTATACAAACACCGACACCGACAAATATATGACGGGCCGAGTGCCGAGCCGAAGGCGAACCGAGTAGCGGGTCCGGGCGCAGCGCCGGCGGGGGTCCGGGGCCCCGAAGTCCCGACGAGGATCGACCTAAAAACTATTTCAAGTGGGCACCGCCCGATTCATCCGATTTTGGAAGATCGAGCCTTCTTTGAAACGACGTAAAATGATGCACCACACATACTTCTAAACCACCAGCCTACATCCTCTAATTGCCTCACCAACAAACTATTTCAGTTGCCAAATTCGACTTCAGGTTGCCAAATCGCCTAATCACCTAATCATAATCGCTGATTACCCATTCTGACAACCCAAACATCATCAAACTTTCACACTGCAAATTCGCAACAAAACCAAGCACCACCCTTGGCTGATAGCAAACAACATTGCTTCTCACTACAAGCTATATATCTACAGATTTGGACCATCAACTCTAAGCAGACTGCTTCGCCTTTCATCATCAAGAGAATCAAAGGTCAGTTCATACATGTACATTAGTTCAAAGCACCAAGCTATATATCTTCAGATTTGGACCATCATTAGCCTACAAAAGAAAAACCAAACGTGTTTACTCAAGCATTACAATTCATACAAATTCAATTCAATTCAATTCAATTCAATTACAATTCATACCCATCATACAACGGTGATTTCAAGCTTCTTCCTCAGGAATAAAGCATCTCTGGCCGATAAGCGTTTGTAATAAATTTTTCCATTTAAAAGAGAAAAAATCATGTAAAGTTAAAAAGACATGAATTCGGCCCTCAGCTGTGATTTCCATATTTCGACCAAGATAAGGTTCAAATGAGATTTCACCAAATTTGCTGTTCCATTTAGCGTAAACGCAAAATGACACCGTGGCCAAGAGGAAAAGATGAGCAAGATTTCAAATAGTCCAAATAACCAGGTTTTAGCGACTTATGGCATTATATCAATGTGATGTACAAACTGCTTGTGCATTTATACCTAAGAGCAAGCTCAATTTCTCAAAAATAAAACAATAACTATAGCTTAAGGATCCTTTATACTTGGAGAAGACAACGAGTAGAAAATTGCTTTAATTTCATAAAGTATTTCTTATCGGAACTAAAATTATGAACATTATATTAAGTATAAAGGCTTAATAAACCTCGGTGCAAAGAAAATCATACTCAGCTCAAGCAGGCATCAAAACGCGTGTCCCAGCCATAACTCTCATGCACAAAGCAAGACATATTGTCATAACAAGCATTGTCTTTGCACTACAATACCTCACCACATCCAATCCCCTTTCCAAAACGCCTTCGTTAACCGCATGTACAATTCTCTTTGCACCATCATACAACTTCCTCATTGCAAATTCAAGAAAAGACCTAAATGTTTCAAATGTCATTCTTCCAGTAACATCCAGAACAAATCTCCTGTTGCTAGGAACTGCCAATGTTGATTGCACTTGATCAAACCAACCATTCTTCTCATTTCCCACATCATATTTTCCGATTCTCCTCAATAAATCAAAACCATTCACTGAATCACTTGAACCTTCCCCTAAACTCGAATTATTTAATACTTGATGCGATGTTCTAACCAAAGTCTCAATAGCACCATTACAGACCGTAACCAAAAGTTCCTTGATCTTCTTCTCATGCTTGGCATTTGTAATCCCACTGAAAAATTCATCATAAGTGTTAATCTCCACTGTCTTCTCCAAATAAACCGCAACTGCCGTCTTCACGAATACCTCAATGCATTTCCCAAACAACTCCTTGCACTTTTCATCACCAACCAATAAGTAGATCCAACCCCAATCCGACCCACCATCTCTGGATCCACTCTCCTTATATCCAACCACAAGGTTTCTAGCGAAACTCCCCACAACAACTGAAGCAAACCCGGATCCAGATTCTGAAAACAGTTTCTCAAGAACTCGATCGATTAATTTATTATCAGTACTACTTGAACTACCGTTTGCAACCGATCCTTTGAAAATACCAACAGTCAAAGCTTCCGAAAACCTAGAAACGGACTGAAAAACTTCGTCCGACTTCAAAAGTTTCGAAATTTGAATGAGACTATTAGGGATGTCATCGGAATCCAATTTGAGGAAGTGATTGAGGTCAGATGAGACTAGGGCTAGGGACTCGAAGATGGAAGCTAGGGTTTGGAGGAAATCGGCAATGATTCGTCGTTTCGTGTAGAGCTTATAGATGGAGAAAGCAGAGATGCCGCCAACAGCGAGGAGGAAGAGGCGGCGGAGGGATAAGTGGAGAGGCGACGTCATTAGGGATTGGAAAATTGGGGGTGAGAAACGAAAGTGGGTGAGTGAAAAGTAAAGCGGGAAATGGAAATTGGTAAGGTGTGGATCGATGGTGTGAATCGACGGCTGAAATTTTGTTTTAAATGGTGGTGTGGATCGCTGAGGTGTAATTTTTTTTTTAATTTTTTTAATTAGAATATATCTATGGAAACACTATATAAAAATGTTGCATCATGTTACACTTGTTTAGCTAGAGCAACACATTTTTATGGCTAAGGTAACACCAAAAATTTAACGTTGTAGTAGGACCAAAATTTTATAGCTGTCGCAACATTTTAGCTAGCAACACCTTGCAAAAATGTTGCAGAAGGTCATCTATGGAGTAGTGTTAACTTGCTTTAAATGCAAAATAAAGGTACATTTTTATGTTATATCGATATATATTACGATATTATTATATTTCCCCATGTTTCGGGGTACCCCCTGTTGGGATATATATTGATTTTGTGATTATATACTGTTTTGATTTTTTGAAATGCTCTCCGTACAAAGGAGACTCTGCCAAAATTTTCCAAAAAATATTAAACTTAGAAAATTACACAAAATTTATTGTATGCAAAAATAAGAAGTCGCTAATTGAATCTATTTGAAATAGTAGCATACAATAAGACAAGTTGGAGTGTGAGAGTTGTTAGATCTCATCTTTTGAGTTTTAATGAGACAAATATACATTTCCATACACACATACACTACTGTTATATTTGTAGGAATATATACAAGAAGATAAGACAATCAACATTTGAATCAAACTCAAATATGGAAGACAAAAATAATATTAGTCATATGTTAGTTATTTTAGATATAAATGTACAATCTTCTATATAATGATTCAACACACATGTAGATATTGCTTTGAAAATTTATTTTCAGAAAAAGTATATTAATTTTTTTTAAGTAATTAAGATTTTTAAAAGCAATTTGAAGTTGAAAAGGTAGAAAAATAAACATACACTAAACAAGGTATTTCAGACGTTTGAAACAAATTTGAGACATTTGAAATTTAGTTGCAGCAGTCTAATATAGGTGTTTTTTCAACTATTTTGTTTCTGCCTTTTTCTGTATAATTTTAGCCATCTAATTTTAAATTCAACTTGCTAACCTGTATGAAAAGAAGAGTCTCTTCATAACATTCAAATTCTGTAGAGTTGCCTTCATCTCCAAATTCTAGTGGCTGTAACCCTTTAACTAGAACTCTTCACAAGTATAAATATAGTTTAAATCTATCTTTTTATTCACCATTCTTATTCGATTTCTACTCTCTATACTCTTGTGAATTACAAAGGATTTCAACTTTCTACTTACTAAATCATCACGTTAAAACCATCATCTCAAGGAGATTATAGGAAGGGTGTACTTTATTGATTAATTCGTGTTATTCCAAAGTACACAAAGTCAAACTGTAACGACCCGCTATTTTCAACCATTCGCATCCGCACATGTCACACTTGAATTACTCAAAATATTAGATTGTTAATTTATATTTGGAAAAACTCAGCATATACAGTAAATAAATCAATCACAGAATCACAGACATAGTATTACAACAGTAAGCAGCGGAATAGATAAATAACAGAGTTGAAATAAAATACAACAGAATATCTCAATTACAATGATGTCTCGAATACAAACAGATGACAAGTCTGAACCAACAACTGGATAACTAGAAGCTGAACAGATATAGATGGATCTCCAAGTGAAGCTCCAACTCCAAAGGTGAGTCTCTAATGCTGTTATACTCAGTCTGATCCGAGCGTAAAGCAAAACACTAAACACTCGAGTCAGGATTAACATTCTTATATCAATAAATCCAACTCAAGTGAAATATCAACCGAAATACAAGTAACTTAAAGGTTGTTTCGGATTTCCATCCTCTAAGGATCCGTGGAACTATCTACTATGTAGTAATATATGCTATTATAATATGTTTACAGTAAAGTAAAAGTATGAAAATAGCGTTAAGGTGTTACCCATATCCCCCTTAACACATTTTATATATTCCCGTAGTCTATATAATGCTGTATGCTCCTCCGTAAATTGGAGGTTTACCCAGAGGACATCACATAGGTACGGTACAAAACAAACTCGTAGAAGGCGCTCTAGGACATGTGAACAAGGCACACGAGGAGATGCCAGAGTAGATATACCGTTTGCAGATCCGGACTGATGGTAATGCATAGCAGCTACTACCGCCCACCTCGGACACACTCCCATATCAAAAATCGAGGGGTTGCCACCAAAACAATCACAAAAATTAGAATATAGTATCGAAGAAATGTGCCCGATAGGAGGAATGACCTCACTTGGCCCGACGTAGCTCCTGATTTTAGTCATATCTAAGATGACTCACGGGAGTCGGGGTCACGTCATACCATATAGAATCATCACCAAACCATCCTACTTCATTTCTGGAATCTCCACCACGTACACAGTTGTTAAAGTGGTTTTCGGTATTGGCAGAGAGTATGACAATATCTGATCCCGGTCTCTTTAACAACCAATCGTTATTATAACACCGCGGTCATTTCAAAATAGTTTACTTCAAAACCAAGATATCATTTTCCATTTCAAAACCATATCAATACAATATCAATTCCATTTCAAATAAATCCATTTCCAAAATCATATCACGTTCAAGTTATAACACTTTCAAAATCATAACTTCCACCACTTAAAATAGTTTAGATATTAATAATATAATAAAATAGTTTTATAAAATGGTTTATATAAAATAGTTTAGATTAAAATAATTTATAAAGTAAAATATAATTTAAATATACTTTATATAATGAAATAGTTTCCTCAAATTTCACAAATCGATTTAAATCAACTTGAATTCCAAAATTCCAATTTTATTCAATCTCAATTCTTCAACTTCGATTCAATTCTGTTTCTCAATAAATCATTTCAAATTATATCGATTTCAAATACAGATTTGAACCATAAAATAAACCATTTAAATTTCAATATATTTTAAAGCTTTAATATTCACACATTTTCAAAACTTGATTTGATAATTTCGTATATATCAAAATTTTACTTCGATATTATTCAGTTTTGAAATGTTTACTTAATAAATCCAATATCATTTAAATAAACTTAAATTACATTAACTAAATATTTCCTTCGATTTATTTAAACTTGAAATATCCATTTAATCACTTTATATCAAAAATCAAGTTATAAAATCATATCTTAAAACCCTCAAATTCAATAAGTTTTAAATCGATTTAATTAAACAAAATTCTTAATTAAATACAATTTCGAATAAATTCATTTATTTTTCCAACCTTAACTTATAGAAATCATTATAAAAATCTATTTTAAAATATACATTTTTATAAATACTTAAACATATTGTATTTGACTTAAATCAAACTTTACTAAATTTAAAGCTTATTATAAAATCTATTTTATATTAAAAATTATTCATATACATAATATTTTCACATTTAAATAAAACCATATATATTTCCTTTCAAAACCATAGAAATCATTTTCAAAATATTTATATATAGACCAACAGTGTCTGTATATACTTTTCTATCCTATGGTCAAGTGATATAGATATTTATCATTTCAATCCGTAATTTAAATATATACGGGTATATATCATTTCAACCCGCAATCACAAATTCAATTCAATTTGAAAATCGCTTGGGTTTATCATTTCAACCCATAACAATTTTCTCCTATTCTACAGATCGTTCGGGTATGTATCATTTCAACCCATAGTGAATTCTATACTAATAGGGAAATTACAGAGTGATAACAGATATGATAATAATATAACAGGCATACATCATCAATATAAATAACAGGTAATGGTGTCAGGTGCCATAGGTGAACAGATATAGATAATAGCATACATATTACAATGTAAATAACTAACAGCAGCATATTTTAATTGTCATTTTAGTTGAAATCAAATTTAATAGATATAAAATCGTTAATCGCGAGTGATTGCTCACCTTTCGAGGTTAGAGGCGAACAAGAATGAGATGAATTATGAACCCAAGCACGAATTCCAAAGTAAAGCACGATGGACAAGAGTTCGACGGGCAAGCTGATAAATCGGAAATCGATGAGAATGAATCAAATTAGCTTGATAAACTGAAATAAATAAATATTATAAACTTTCTTAAGATCAATACTCAACTTAAAACACCTATCAAAATAAAATCTATACATATATACATATATCTTAAAAACCAATATCCACAGGAAAATCTATATATTTAAAATTCAAAAATCAATGTTTATAAGATTTATACATTTCTTCCAAAATTTCCTTAAATACATTTTAAACGTTATCACTAATGTAAGTAACCATATATACATCTATATATTTCCCAAAATATTAATATTAACGTAAATATAACTTATATACACTGTAATATATATACTGTAATTAATATATAACTTTTTATATATATTGTAACAACCCGGTATTCCATACCGAATAATTATCGTCTTTGCACGATTTCTTTTCCTAAGCTAATTGCAGTGGAGTTTTTAAATCAGTTAAATTTCGTTCGAAGTTTGTTTAAAGGTTAAACGGGCCGTGATAAAAAACCCATTCCCCTTTTATCTTGTTTCATTTTCCATTTTTAGACCCGACCCTCCCTTATTCGTTTTCATTCTCAACCCTAGACCTAAAACGAACGACAATGGCGGTCTCTCTCTCTCTCTCTCTTCGTTCGTCTCCAAAAATCAAGGCTTCGACAGTAGACTCTTCCTCAATTCGAACGGCTACATCAAATTGGTCGAGTCCGTCTTCACTCCCGTGGCAAAGTCGCTTCCAATTGGTCAAGATTCGTGTGGTTGAGAGAATTGTCGATCGAGGATTCCTCTTTGCTCAGGGTCGCTTCAACTTGGCGACTAAGGTGAGTAAATTTATTTACTCACATCTAACTCGAGTTTTGAATGATTTCTAGCTTGTTCAACTTGTAATTTTCGCTTCTTGGTTGACTGATTTCCACGGCTTTGAGAGTACTAATTTCTTGTAGACTTTGATCACTTTGATTTGTTTGATTGTTTTGCTGTGCTGTTGATTTCTTGACCCCCCACTGTCTCGAATTCTTTTGATGATATTGATTTTTGTGGATTTCGTATGTTCTGTCTTCGTTCAAACTGCTACTTAATTTTTAGGTTTAAACTAGGCACTGGTTCATTTTGTAATTTCGGCATGTCTTGTTTTCACTTGAACTTTGATGAACTGTGCATATGTATTAAGTTGTTTTAAGATTTTAGTCTGGGATGTGGTACACTCGGGTACATTCTTGGATGAACTGGTCATTTATTGAACCATGACCCGATGTGAAGTGTGAGATACTAGCTTGCCTTTGAGTTGTAGTCTTGGGTTTATTTGCCTGTAGAGTTTCATTCATGTGAGTTATGTGTTCCTGCACTTGAACTACCCTCTGACTTTCATCCAGTTTCATGCATTCTGGCTGTTGCTCTATGGTCTCACTGATATATGTGTGTTCGTGTGCTGTGGTGCCATACTTCTGGTGCCCTCACCCGCCTTCTATTTTTGTAGTGGTATCTCGGCATTGTGTCTGCATTGAACTCGAACTGGTTTACTTCCATGATTTATTGCCTTGAGCTTCTGGCCCCGGTGAGCTTCGTCTCTGGCCATCTTCGTTGGTTGGAATTTTCTTTGCTGATGCATTCAACATTTCCATACCGTTTGCATTACTGGATTTTGAAACATTTGTTTAACATTTTGTTTCTCGGTCAATTTTGAATATCTATTTCACTGTGAATTGTTGCCTTGATCTTCTGTTGTATATTGGTTTCATTTACATGCTGCTACATTGCTTATTGTTACTACTTCGAGCTCACCTGTTGTTTGTGGTCAGTTGCTTCGAGTTGATCCTTGTAGTGATTCATTTAGTTGCACTGTTGCATTTGGTAACTCTGTGCTTGTTTGTATTCACTCCAGATATTCTTGTACATTTGATAATCTGATACTTGTTTCCTTTTGTTTTACACTCACCTTTAAGTATTGCAGTCTTCACTCTGCAGTATGACCTGTTGCACTTGCTGTTGTAGTACTATAACCTTTGTTCTTGAGTTTGATATTTACAAGGTCCAGTTTACAGTGCATACATGTTATACTTTTGAGGAAATTGACATTTTGTTACATGTGTCCTTGAGGTTGGTTTTATTTTCTAGTCTTGGAGTTGTACTCCACTGTACTGATGATTTTGATCACTGTCTACATTCTGGATGTTGTTTCATGATTGCATACTGGTTTGCTTTTGTCTGCAATTGTGTTGAGTCATGCTAGTCGTGACTTGACCTTTTCAATTTCGACGTATGATAGTGGCAAGGCAGTGCACGCGTGCGTGTACTGCAGCCACATCGAGAGTTTTTTGGGCATTTCACCACTGTATTGGCGAGGCAGTGCACGCATGCATGAACTGTAGCCACACGGTGTTGACATTTTAACTGATATTTAAATTGTTTGAATTGTTTTGTGTTCAATTCAATATTGGGAATTTTATTTGATTCATTTCGAGTGATCATTTTGTTGTGTCCAATTATCTATTGATAATTAGATTATGAGTTTCTGATTATTTATTTTAATAATTGGATTTTGTTGTTAATTGCCGTTTAGACAATTCTGTTGTTTTCTAAAATTATCTTCATTGATGAGCTTTTTACTTATCTTTGTTGATATTTTGAATCTGCTGATTTGTTGTTTAACACTGTTACGTATTATTTTCACCGTTATCCTATTTCCTTGTTAAAGGATCGGATATGTGAATTTATTCTCTTTGTCGCCTAATTGTTATTGAATCTTGATTAATAACCGAGTTTGAATTAGACTGACCCGTGTATTATTTTCTTCTGAATTTAATACTCGGGTCAGACCCGAGTTATTTCAGGTTGTAGATTTCCTGCTTTGAGTTGCTATTTGAGCTACGAAGACTTTTCATATTTTTGAGAGATGTCGTGTCATAGTATAGGATGCAATGTATCCATGTATATTAGTCGATAATGTACTTGTATATACCTTCCTGAGTTGACTGTTGTAGTTGTATCATATGTACCGTGTCAAATGTATTGTAACTGACATCAGTTATTATATATATGAGACTTTTCGTTCCATCTGTATTCCGCATTTATGTTATCTGTGTTATTTTTATATCTATTTTTCTAAACTATTATAGCCACTGTGTAGTAGCTTTGAGTTTGTATCGGTATGTCGGATTTCCTCTAAAAATGAAATGCATATTATACTATCTGACATATCGGTGCTCGCACAAAGCAATTACACGGATGGTCGCTCCTCAACAGCCTTATTCTTCGTGCTAGTTCACAGCACTACATCGTAGTGTTCTTGGCTAGCGTGGGTATTGAGGTGGGGCGTCACAGCTTGGTATCAGAGCCTGGGGTTTAGGACAATTATAAAACATAACTTAGATGGAGCATGTGTTACAACTATTTGTCGATATTTTGTCTCTCATCTTTACATATGATTATCTTTGACTGTTAGGTATGAATTCCTAACGCTTATTCATGTGCATTTGATTTTGATTTCGTGAAAGTATTTTGGCTTCTGCCTTCGTTTGCTTTGCGAACTCAATTTGGGTTTTTGATGATGAGGATTTTGTTCTTGCGTTTTCGGCTTTGAATTGATTTAGCCGATGTTCATTTTGTTCGAATTTGGCCAATTAAAGTTATTTTGACTTTTGGACTTTGTTCCACTTTTGTTCTATGCTATGGGTGTCATTGTGTACCTGTTACACTTTGATAAAAATAGCTTGACCAGTTGCAAATTGAGTGATTTTGATTTTTCATTCATATCTAGTTTGAATCTCAGTGATTTTTAACTTGATATTTGGTGTTTTCCTCGTCTTGAATTCCATTCGACTTCGGTCATTTTGTTTTTGAGAAATTGCTAATTTCTTGATTTTCAAGACTCTGACTTTGTTTGCCGTTGGATTCTTTGATGATAATGATTGATTCATTTTGCACTCGACTGCGGCCATTAATTGTTGACTTCGACATTGACTTGACTTTTATTTTTTTGTTGAAGTCATTTCTGCAATTATGCTTGTTTTGCTTCGTTTTTCCAAGTGTTAATCGATTCTTCTTTTCCAATTGGTTGTTATCACTTTTGTCGACTTTGATAACTTCTACTTCCGGAATTTTTGGGTATTTCTACTTTGATGAATTTGGAATCGAATTATTTGGATTTTATTCACATCTTCGAATTTGAAATTTTAGTGAATTGACTTGGTTTCCAAATTTAATCGATTCTTGATTATTTCCCGATTTGTTGCTATCATTTATTAGCAACTTTGATGACATTTTCTTCGGGATTTTTGTGAAAATACTTTTGATGGATTTGGTATCGATCTCTTTGGATTCTATTCACATCTTTGTATGTGAATTCTTGTGATTGTTTGTTTCGACAATCAATTTTTGTGATTTGTCACTTTAAAAATATAAAAGTTTTCTATACTAGTAGTAAATATTAAAATCTTTTTCTCCAAACGATTTCAAAACTATTTTACTACAAAGCTCTTTTCCTAAATCATTTTTCAATCTATTAGTATATACAAACCTTTATTTCACTCGTATGAGAAATTGAATTAAACGGCTTAGTAAAACAAGTGGTATGAAACGCTTGCGTTTACTTCGTCGGTTAACTCCTGGACTTGTTCGATTGAACCTTTTGTGACAATTTTCTAGTGAAGATCTACAGTTTGTTCGTAAATATTTAAGTTAAGCTAGAGGTTATGGGACATGAAGCTAAACTCATATATTTACTGGCTTAGTGTAATTGACACTTCTTAATGATCATGACGATCATTTTTATGATTTAGACTAGACCTCATCGGTGTGATTTCGTCTCACACATATCTCTTGAGCTTTGAGGATTGTCTAGACACCATTGTGTGATTTCGTCTCACACATATTGCACGGTTAGACTAGACCTCATTGGTGTGATTTCGTCTCACACATATCTCTTGAGCTTTGAGGATTGTCTAGACACCATTTGTGTGATTTCGTCTCACACATATTTCTTTGTTGTACGGTTAGACTAGGCCTCATCGGTTTGATTTCGTCTCACACATATCTCTTGGGCTTTGAGGATTGTCTAGACACCATTGTGTGATTTCGTTTCACACATATTGCACGGTTAGACTAGACCTCATCGGTGTGATTTCGTCTCACACACATCTCTTGGGCTTTGAGGATTGTCTAGACACCATTTGTGTGATTCCATTCACACATACCTTTTTGTTTGCGAGGTTAGACTAGACACCACTTGTGCGATTCCACTCACACATACCTTTTTGCTTTTTAGTTAGTCTAGACCTTAATCTGTGTGATTCCGACTCACACATATGGGGTAGCTCCCCATGGTCTTCAGACCGTCATGTGATAGGCCTCTTTCTTTCCCTTTTTATGGTTTCTGAATTTCCTGTATGGATTTCTGGAATTTTATGTCAATAACTTGCTATGAGTACAAGTTTAGGGTATGATACCCTATTTTATCTTTGAAAAGATTCATGTGATACCGGTCGGTGAGTTTTCATGCTCCCATTTTGTGATAGGCTTTCCCCCCTTTTTATGATTTAGACTAGCGATTGTGCGATGTCTCTTTGTCTGCGAGGGAGACTATACCCCGTTTATGTGATGTTTCGCCATCACATATGTAGGGTAGCACCCTATGGTCTTTGGGCCATTCCTGTGTGAAAATTTAATGGATAGCTTCCATGAGATAGCTTCTCGTCATGTGTTATACGCGTAGGTGAGTTTTCATACTCCCATTCATGTGTTAGGCCTCCCCTTCTTTGTGATTTCTGGTTTTCGTATGTCGATTTCTAGAATTAGTGTTTTCTGGATTTCTTGTGATGATTTCTGGAATTTTGTGCTTCACCAATTTTCATGATTTTCAGTGATATGATATCCGTTTTTGTGCATTGGTGAATTCATGTGTTATTGACTTGTTATGAATACAAGTTTAGGGTATGATATCCCTTTCTATGTTTGAGAAGATTCTTGTGACATTTTTGATGAATGAAAATCCATTGGTATTATATTTTGATGCCAGTTATTTTGATGAGATTTTGACGTGTTAACTTCAGTAACCGTCAATTTTGAAATGGATTTACAAGCGGTTCTTCCGCAATACTGATATTGCTAATTTAATCACGTATTTTCAAAATTCGTTATTTTTAAAAGTTGTTTCAAAATATAAATTAAAATTGTTTTCAAAAATTTTACAGTTTGCATTTTCAAAAGAATGAGGAAGCGATTTAAACGTTTCAGCAAAATCGAGGACTATGACCCCTTTCTTTTACTGGTTCGCTTAATTCCGGACTTGTCCGTTTGAAAATGTGAAATGTTATTTTTAAAACACACAATCTTGCACTTTCAAGGAAACGATAAAGAGATTTAAACGATTTAGCAAAAGTACGGAGTATGGAACCATACTTTTACTACTTCGGTTAATTCCGGACTCGTTAATTGAATATTTATGACTTCTGATTATCGTTTTTGATAATCAGATGTTTGTGATTTCTGATTATCGCTTTTGATAATCAGATATTTGTGTTTCTGATTATCGTTTTTGATAATCGGATATTTCTGTTTCTGATTATCGTTTTTGATAATCGGATATTTGTGAGGTTTGATTATCATTTGTGATAATTAAATATTTGTCTTCTGATTATCGTTTGAGATAATTAGATATTTGATTTGTTTTCTGATTATCGTTTGAGATAATTAGATATTTGATTTGTCTTCTGATTATCGTTTGAGATAATTAGATATTTGATTTGTCTTCTGATTATCGTTTGAGATAATTAGATATTTGATTTGTCTTCTGATTATCGTTTGAGATAATTAGATGTTTGATTTGTCTTCTGATTATCGTTTGAGATAATTAGATGTTTGATTTGTCTTCTGATTATCGTTTGAGATAATTAGATGTTTGATTTGTTTTCTGATTATCGTTTGAGATAATCAGATATTTGATTTGTCTTCTGATTGTCGTTTGAGATAAGTAAATATTTGCGATTTGAAAATTCGATTATCGTTTTTGATGATTGAATATTTGTGATTTTGAGATTTGAGCTTCGTCTTTTTCCCTGGCAATTCAGGTGAGTAATTTGATTTACTCACATTCAATTCGTGCCCAGTATGTGATTTCTGCTATGTTTTCTTTTTCTTTTAATTGTTGGAACTCGATTGTTCCTGCTTTTGATTAGTCGATGCTGATTCTTTTGATTTGAAGCAGTCGAACCTTTTGATTTTGTATCTTATACTTCCCTGCTGACATTTGCTTTGCTTATGCATTCGACATTTCCATGCTCTTATGGTTGTTACCTTTTGTCCATTTATTCTTTATGATTGCGAGGAAGCAATTTCTTTAAGGAGGGAAGTCTGTAACAACCCGGTATTCCATACCAAATAATTATTGTCTTTGCACGATTTCTTTTCCTAAGCTAATTGCAGTGGAGTTTTTAAATCAGTTAAATTTCGTTCGAAGTTTGTTTAAAGGTTAAACGGGCCGTGATAAAAAACCCATTCCCCTTTTATCTTGTTTCATTTTCCATTTTTAGACCCGACCCTCCCTCATTCGTTTTCATTCTCAACCCTAGACCTAAAACGAACGACAATGGCGGTCTCTCTCTCTCTCTCTCTCTCTTCGTTCGTCTCTAAAAATTAGGGCTTCGACAGTCGACTCTTACTCAATTCGAACGGCTACATCAAATTGGTCGAGTCCGTCTTCACTTCCGTGGCAAAGTCGCTTCCAGTTGGTCAAGATTCGTGTGGTTGAGAGAATTGTCGATCGAGGATTCCTCTTTGCTCAGGGTCGCTTCAACTTGGCGACTAAGGTGAGTAAATTTATTTACTCACATCTAACTCGAGTTTTGAATGATTTCTAGCTTGTTCAACTTGTAATTTTCGCTTCTTGGTTGACTGATTTCCACGGCTTTGAGAGTACTAATTTCTTGTAGACTTTGATCACTTTGATTTGTTTGATTGTTTTGCTGTGCTGTTGATTTCTTGACCCCCACTGTCTCGAATTCTTTTGATGATATTGATTTTTGTGGATTTCGTATGTTCTGTCTTCGTTCAAACTGCTACTTAATTTTTAGGTTTAAACTAGGCACTGGTTCATTTTGTAATTCCGGCATGTCTTGTTTTCACTTGAACTTTGATGAACTGTGCATATGTATTAAGTTGTTTTAAGATTCTAGTCTGGGATGTGGTACACTCGGGTACATTCTTGGATGAACTGGTCATTTATTGATCCCTGACCCGATGTGAAGTGTGAGCTACTAGCTTGCCTTTGAGTTGTACTCTTGGGTTTATTTGCCTGTAGAGTTTCATTCCTGTGAGTTATGTGTTCTTGCACTTGAACTACCCTCTGACTTTCGTCCAGTTTCATGCATTCTGGCTGTTGCTCTATGGTCTCATTGATATATGTGTGTTCGTGTGCTGTGGTGCCATACTTCTAGTGCCCTCACCCGCCTTCTATTTTTGTAGTTGTATCTCGGCATTGTGTCTGCATTGAACTCGAACTGGTTTACTTCCATGATTTATTGCCTTGATCTTCTGGCCCCGGTGAGCTTCGTCTCTGGCCATCTTCGTTTGTTGGCATTTGCTTTGCTGATGCATTCAACATTTCCATACCGTTTGCATTACTGGATTTTGAAACATTTGTTTAACATTTTATTTCTCGGTCAATTTTGAATTTCTATTTCACTGTGAATTGTTGCCTTGATCTTCTGTTGTATATTGGTTTCATTTACATGCTGCTACATTGCTTATTGTTACTACTTCGAGCTCACCTGTTGTTTGTGGTCAGTTGCTTCGAGTTGATCCTTGTAGTGATTCATTTAGTTGCACTGCTGCATTTGGTAACTCTGTGCTTGTTTGTATTCACTCCAGATATTCTTGTACATTTGATAGTCTGATACTTGTTTCCTTTTGTTTTACACTCACCTTTAAGTATTGCAGTCTTCACTCTGCAGTATGACCTGTTGCACTTGCTGTTGTAGTACTATAACCTTTGTTCTTGAGTTTGATATTTACAAGGTCCAGTTTACAGTGCATACATGTTATACTTTTGAGGCAATTGACATTTTGTTACATGTGTCCTTGAGGTTGGTTTTCTTTTCTAGTCTTGGAGTTGTACTCCACTGTACTGATGATTTTGATCACTGTCTACATTCTGGATATTGTTTCATGATTGCATACTGGTTTGCTTTTGTCTGCAATTGTGTTGAGTCATGCTAGTCGTGACTTGACCTTTTCAATTTCGACGTTCGATAGTGGCGAGGCAGTGCATGCGTGCGTGTACTGCAGCCACACCGAGAGTTTTTTGGGCATTTCACCACTGTATTGGCGAGGTAGTGCATGCATGCGTGAACTGCAGCCACACGGTGTTGACATTTTAACTGATATTTAAATTGTTTGAATTGTTTTGTGTTCAATTCAATATTGGGAATTTTATTTGATTCATTTCGAGTGATCATTTTGTTGTGTCCAATTATCTATTGATAATTAGATTATGAGTTTCTGATTATTTATTTTAATAATTGGATTTTATTGTTAATTGTCGTTTAGACAATTCTGTTGTTTTCTAAAATTATCTTCATTGATGACCTTTTTACTTATCTTTGTTGATATTTTGAATCTGCTGATTTGTTGTTTAACACTGTTACGTGTTATTTTCACCGTTATCCTATTTCCTTGTTAAAGGATCGGATATGTGAATTTATTCTCTTTGTCGCCTAATTGTTATTGAATCTTGATTAATAACTGAGTTTGAATTAGACTGACCCGTGTATTATTTTCTTCCGAATTTAATACTCGAGTCAGACCCGAGTTATTTCAAGTTGTAGATTTCCTGCTTTGAGTAGCTGTTTGAGCTACGAAGACTTTTCATATTTTTGAGAGATGTCGTGTCATAGTATAGGATGCTATGTATCCATGTATATTAGTCGATAATGTACTTGTATATACCTTCCTGAGTTGACTGTTGTAGTTGTATCATATGTACCATGTCAAATGTATTGTAACTGACATCAGTTATTATATATATGAGACTTTTCGTTCCATCTGTATTCTGCATTTATGTTATCTGTGTTATTTTTATATCTATTGTTCTAAACTATTATAGCCACTGTGTAGTAGCTTTGAGTTTGTATCGGTATGTCGGATTTCCTCTAAAAATGAAATGCATATTATACTATCTGACATATCGGTGCTCGTACAAAGCAATTACACGGATGGTCGCTCCTCAACAGCCTTATTCTCCGTGCTAGTTCACAGCACTACATCGTAGTGTTCTTGGCTAGCGTGGGTATTGAGGTGGGGCGTCACATATATACAAACCTAATAAAATTCACTCATATATACATACTTAAATCAAATCATATATACTTGAATCCAAACATATATATAAACTCGCATACTGATTATATTTAAAATCAATATAAACTTTTATATCCCTAACAAACAGAACCATACATATAACTAATATAACATGTATGTTTAAGAACAACTTTATATATACAAATATATCAATATCTGAGCCTACCTAGTAACATATTTATATAATATTCATTATTAACTTATATACATAACTTTTCATGAGAACAACAAACAAAACCCACATATATATCATACGACTGATATATTTACAAACATATATAGTCTCATAACAAATGAGATAATTCATATAACTTGTATATAAACTCAGCACATATAAAACAACATTCGAAATATATAATACAATAAAATGTAATATAATAAAATCTAATATAATATAGTATAGTAAAATGTAATATAATATAAAATAATATAATATAATATAGTGCATATAAGACTGCAAAAGGCTCGGCTGCTTCCAATATATATAAGTGCGAAAATTTCTTTTAAAATAAACATATATATTGCTATAAACAACTTTGTAAGATTAAAACTATAAACTACAAAACTGTAAAATGCATATAACCAATATATATATAACCTTATACACATACAAAACTCATGACATTATATATAAATAAACCCCTGACAATACTAACAGCACAAAGATATACACACTCTAATATAATATACAATATATATATACACATATATAATACCTGTAAGAAGAAAGAAGATGGAGCTCGGCTAGAAGACAGAGGAGGAAGTCGGGTTTTGTAACAACCCTACATTTTAGGCTTATTTTATTTTATATTTTATTTCTGTTAAATTGAATTTCCTGATTGAAAAACTTTATTTTAATTTGAAATTATTTTAAACTTGTTTTGTTTCAAATATTTCATTTCTAAATATATATTTTGATTGTTATGTAAATTATAATTTCAAACTGGTAAAAATTGGATATTTTACTGTAAAGTGAATTTCTGTTCAAACTGGTCAAACTTTGACTTTTAAACTTTAAATTTAAATATTTAAAATTCTTAAATTTTATCTTTTATTATGAAAATAGATTTAATTCCATGAATACTGCTTTTCGTTTCGTTGAAAACGGACTTATATTGTAGAAGTTATGTAATTTTCAATTTTGTGTATAAACTGTTTATTTTGCAATATTATTTATTTTAAACATATAAATTATATTTTATTTGTCATATTTTGTTCTAATATATGTTAATATTTTATTTTATGTATAATTTTGTCTTTTAATAATTTTAAAGTGATTATAAAATTTTTCCAAAGCTTGTTGAATTTATTTTGTAATTTTAAAGCCTAATTTCTATTTTCTTTGCTATTTTCTTAATTTAACTATATATAATTAAAATTTATTTATTTATTTTATACATTCACTTTATTTTCTTTGTTTTACTTTATTAATATTCACTTTACATGTATTTAGATTAGAATAGATTTTTCCAAAGATTATTTGAATTTGTTTCAGTTTATTTAACCTAGTTTGTATATAGTGTTATTTTTCTTCATTTAATTTAATTAATATAAAATTTATTTATTTATTTTTCTTATTTACTTTATTTCTGAGTTTATTTATCTTTAATTTCAGCTATTTTCATATTTATAAATATATATAAATATATAATGGAAATTTGAAAAGTTTATGTCTCTTTAGTTGCTTAAGGTCCTTTAATCTTCCGACCTTTCATTTTCTCAACCTCCACCTTAATGATTTTTTTTGCCGTGCTTTTCTTTTCTTTTCCAGCAACATCTTCCTCATTTTTCACGTGAATTCTCACCTCTAACTTGAAAAAAATGACGGCCTCTCCCTTGTTCAAAGATTTGGTAAAATTCCCTTTCTTTTCCATTGTTTTCTACTTGTTTTGTTGATTTTGCACTTGCTCTCTTCTCCTTTTAGGCTCGGCTCCTCTCAACTCCAGCACCTTGGCTTCCTCCACCACCACCTGAACCTATCACTACCTCCTCCAGCCCAACCCCAAGCCCAAGCCGTGGCCTCCCATGATGTTGATCCACACAAAAATGAGCAAACTTCACCTATATCTTCCTAGTCGAGCACCATACATCACCACCACCTCCAACTCCTCCTTGGCCGCCACCTACATCACCACCACCTGCCATAGTGGACCCTGACACCACTGCCACACCTGTACCTAACCCACTACAGACCTGACCATGACTTGTATTGCCTTAGCCGTGACCTTATGTGGCTTAGAAACCATGTAGTTTGCCTTTGTGTTGTAGTTCATGCTCATATATCTTTGCACCATCACCATACATGTTTGGCCAACCCTATAGATCCCAAAACCAGATCCAAACCCACCCCTTAGCCATGCATTTCAGATCTGGAGCTGAAGCATAGATGGTAGAAAGCATGTGCAATCACTTTGGCTTTGGTTCATGCATTCATTTCTAACATTGTTTTATTGAATTTTGAGTTAAAAACTCATGTTGTCTGTATTTGTTTTGTTTGAATGTGACAAGGGAATTTATCTTTGGCTCTCCCATATCAAATCATATTCGTGTTATCGTGCTTGTTTGGATCCCATTCGTGCAGTCGTCGTCGTTTCTCCAGCACAAAACGGTGAGTTATTCTCACCAGACAATATGTACCTATATAACTGATAAACCGACACCATTTGAATCTGTAATGTATATCATCATGTTATATATGTTTATATTATTATCATATGATGTTCACACCTGTTATTACACTTATTATATCATATGTTACTATTATTTAATGTTATTCTGTTATTTATATCTGTTATCACCATTGCAAGTTCCCTGTAGATTAGAATCACTATGGGTTGAAATGATACATACCCGAACGGACTTTAGAATAGGGAAAAATCGTTATGGGCTGAAATGATAGGCCTGAATGATTTTTATTTAAATTATTTTAACTTGGGATTGCGGGTTTGAAATGATAGAACCCGGATTTTTCTTTTTTAACTGCGGATTGAAATGATACATATCCGTATCACTTGACCTAGGTTAGAAAATTATATACAGGCCCGTGGTTATTTTATAAAGTGTTTTGAATATTTTTAAGTATTTTAAAAGTATAAATTTATGAAATTTGATTTAAATAGATTTTGAAATGTTTAAAAATAAAGAAATTATGATTTTTCTATGTGTTAAAAATGTAATTAATGAATGGTTTAACTGGATTTTTGAAATATAACTTAAGTTGGAAATTTGGAATTTGGTTAAAAATGATATTTAAGTTATATAAATAAAATGGATATTAAATTTTATTTGGAAATGGTAAATATGATAATTTGATTAAATGTGAATTTAAGTGATTTATTAAAGTATTATTGATTTTTTCTATGAATTTAAGTGGTTAAATAAATGAATGTTTAAAAGTGATCTTTTAAAATATAACTTGACTTGGAAATGTGAAATTTGGTTTTAATTAAAGGTTTTAGTTAATTAAATAAAATTGGAAATTTAGTTAAATTTGTGAAATGGTAATTTAAATTTGAAGTGTTAAGTTATTTGTTGAAATGTGAAGAATTGGAAACTTTTACACTTAAATTTATTAAGTAAATTGTTGAAAATTGGATTTAATTATAAGAAATTTATTGTGAAAAAGATACATGTTAAATGATATGTAAATAAACATTTTAAATGTTAAATTATGATTTTTAAAATGTTTAAAGAGTTTAAAATGAAGTTATTTAATTGCTGGAAATACACTAAAAAGCTGGAAATCACTTTTAATAGCATTCAGAAATGCTATGGTTCTGAATTACACTAAAATTTGAATAAAAGGGCTACTACAGCATTTCTGAAATGCTGCAGTTGCTGCAGTTGAACTTATAGGCTAATATTGAACCCAGGTCTATTATAGCATTCTCTGGAAATGCTATAATGGTCTGCAGTCTTTGCTGAAACCAAATTTAACCCTTGTTTTGAAATCTGAACTACCGCAGCACTTCTGAATTGCTGTCTTTTCTGTTTTGAACTATAATTCAACTAAAACTGAGTTTTAACAGCAGTTTTAAGTGCTGTCTTTGCTGAATTAAAAATGTTTTCAAATATAACTTATAGCAGTTGTTTTTAAATGCTGTGAAATGCTGAAATTTTAATAATTAGGGTTTTTGACTTAGTAAACGAACTCAGAATGGTTTGAAACTTTGGAAATTGAATACTTGATTTGAAAATATAATAATTACACTTTTAAAAGGTTTAAATGAATTATTTTGATTGGAATATAAACTATTTAAAGGTGATTTGAAATGATAGTAAATGAACGATATCTTTGAATTTAAAAGGTATTTAAAGTTGAATATTGGATTTGAACTGATAGGATATTTTATTTTATTAAAATGATTTGAAATGAAGTTTTGTAAGGATATGATATTTTATTATATTAAAATGATTTGAAATGAAGTTTTGAAATTATATGAAAATTTAAATATATGGAAATGGTTTGGAATTGATTTAATCTTTATTTTGATAAAGATATGGTTTGAAATGATATTTTATTTTGAAGTAAAGTATTGTTTTTAAAAGTTATAACCACGGGTTATAATAACGTTGGGTTGTTAAAGAGACCGGGATCGGATATGGACATACTCTCTGTCTTACCGAAAACCACTTTGGCAACCATGTACGCGGTGGAGATTCCAGAATGAAGTAGGATGGTGGCGACGATCCTAAGGTATATACGTGGACCCAACTCCCGTGAGTTGGCATAAGGTGGCTAAAACAGGAGCGATTGACGGACCAATGAGGTAGCACCTCTGATCGGACACACTTCTTCGATACCATTCTATTACTTGTGATTGATTTGGTGCGCACCCTTGATTTGGGAGTGTTGTTCGAGGTGGGCGGTAGTGGCTGCTATGCGTCACCACCAGTCCGGATGCGTAATTGGTATATCTACCCTGGCATTGCCTAGTTGTGCCGTGTCACCTACCATATCGAGCTTTACTACGATTATGATTTTAAGATCCGACCGCGTTAAGGTTCTCCATCCCCTTAACGCTATTTTCTATATGATTATACTTTACTGATTAGACACTACTGTATATAGCGTATATGACTACATAGTAGATAGTTTAACGGATCCTTAGAGGATGGGCGGTCCCAAGCATCTTCTAAGTTACTTGTACCCTTATTACAGTTCACTTGAGTTGGTTTACATTATATAAGTATATATTGTCCTGACTCGAGTGTTTTGTGTTTTGCTTTACGCTCGGGTCAGCCTGAGTTATTCACAGATTTGGATTTCCACTCTCTTGGAGATTTGAATCGCTGGAGATTATCTGCTTGTCATGTCCTATCTATTCCAGTTCCGTTGTTCTACTCAGCTTGTACTTGGTTATTTTATTGAGACTTTTGTTGTACTCTATTTCTTCTGTTGTATCTTATGTAACTCTGATATATTTATATAGTAGCTTCATGAACTACTATTTCTTTTACTTCCGCTGCATTATTTTACTCTGTGTCTGTGATCTGTGATTATATTTATTTACTGTATATTCTGAGATTTGCCAAATTTTATTTACAACACGGTATTTTGAGCAATTCAACTCCGGCATGAGTGTCTACCTATACACTTATAATGGATGCGAATGGTTGAAAATATCGGGTCGTTACAGTTGGCATCAGAGCTTTGGCTTTGAGGCAAAACTTAGAATGTATGGTAAATTTATTTACAGAATCACTTTCGTTCGAGTTTGAATCTCTTCCTTTGATTCGTTTTCCTTTGAATTTTGGAACGTTCCCTGCGGTTCCGAAATTCATTCGTGTCCCTCACTATTCATCATCTTTTGATTCTGGAGTATCCCATGACTCCACTTCCAATGATCTTTATAGTGAATTGGCGGTCTCGCCAATATTCTAATTTTCTTGTAAAAGGGTGAAAATTCTTTATAATCAGCATCGATTCACCAGAGATTTATATTTATCCTTGGTTTAGATGCTAATATCTTTTATTATTCCAAACTCTATCTCTTGAGATTGAAGGTAGATTTACCCCAGAAAATCCACATTTGATCTTATCCATTGAGTCACGGTTGACCCGGTTAAGGTTGTCCACGATTTATCTAAGCTTACCCATCTCTCTATTCTGTTTAATCATCTTGTCTTTTGTTCCAATCTATCTTCCAAACATTTTGAACTATACTTGTAAATTAATGTTTTGTTTTATATTGTGTTGTTTGAGTTGTTAATGTTGATTTGGGTTTCCGATCGATTCGTCTGATCAACGCTATCGATAGGATTTCTAAAACACTTTGACAGAACAAACTGACACAATATTATTTTAAAATTTGGTTTATGAAATAAATTTGGATATATAATTTTATGGAACTTAATAAATTGATTTAAATTGATAATTTGAAATGATAATACTTGATTTATCATTTATTGTTCTGCAAACGAATTTATAAATAGTTGTTTATAAATTTATTTGGGAACTGAAATGAATTTAAAACAAGAAAGTTAAAGAATTTAATTTCCGATGGTTTCAAACCTTGTGTTTAAAATTTTTAAAAGGATATTATTTAAAGTATTTTGAATAAAATTTGTCTCTAAAGAATTTTAAAGTTTAAAAATTTAGTGCTCTTCTCTTTGTCGCTGGAAAATAATTTCGGTGATGACTGCAGCATCATCGACGTTCATTTTCGAGTTTCGAAGTGAAGAAACCATTCTGTAGTCTTGCTACAGCTTTGTTTTGGAAAATCTGATTGATTTGAATTTCTAAAATATGACTGGATTATAATATATATAAAGATATATGATTTAAATTTGATTTAACATATTATGTATATATAATTACTTATCTCCAAATGGTTTGAAGATGTTCGAAGATTCAAATTCTTAAATTTTTTCTTAAAGAATAATTTCAATTATAAAAAGAAAAATCAAAATTTTGGATAAATGATTCAAACTTGAGATAATTGAATTGGATAGTTTTATTTGTATATTACAATTGCATTCAAATATAACTTACCTTAAATTTTTTTTTTGAAGTTAACAATGTAATTGGATAATATACAATATAAAAAGGATTTTTATACACTTAAATATTAGTTATAAAAGATTAACAGAGGTAAATAGTGAAAAAGGAATTTAAAGAGATTTTATTTAAATAACTTAATAATCAAATTGATTTAATATGGAACCTTAAGTCTAACCTAGGAATTTTAATAAAGGTTATTTCCTGAAATGAATATGTTGTATAATAAATAATGTATCTTTGAATAGATAAAATAAAATACATTTGAATTGGACTTTTGGTAATAAAGTTTATGTAACTTGAATTCATAGTTTAATTGATGTCTAAATGAATAAATGTGTAAAGAAATTTGATTGTTATATTTGCTATATAAATGTTTATTTATGAAATAGATATGTCTTGGAAATTGAATAATTATGATTTAAATAGTTAAAATGTATTTTAACATCACTAAAATTTGATAATTGAAAATTTGGTTTTCAAATGGAATTTTAAGTGTAACTTATTAAAGGAATATCTATTTATGAAATGGGTATTTTAAATAAGTGTTAGGTTATGTGTTAAATTAAGAGCTAACTAAAATAGTGAGCTTTTGACTTAATAAATGAAGTATAGTTTATTTGGATATTTCATTCATAAAGGTTTGTTTTAATAAGTCATAAGTTAAATGATTTCCAAATGAATATTTCTGAAATTAAACTGATTTGAAATATTAATATATCTACTGTAGCATTTTATAAGTGCTGCTGTTTTGAAAATACAATGTTTTGGAAATTTTATAATTGAATGAACTTAGAAATGTTACAGCTTTGAAATGAATATTATTTGACATTGGATTTAAATGGTTTAAATGAAGATTATTTTTAAAAAGGTGTCATGATTTTCAAAGTATTATGTTTTTTTAAGAATAACATTTCCAAAGTGTTATGATTTTAAGTAGTACGATTTCTAAATGATAACATCTCTAAATTGTTATGATTTCAAAACATTATGGTTACAAATCTATTATCTTATTTTGTTTTTCAAACTACCTTTTGGTTGTCCTTATTTCTCTTATCTTGTTACAGAATGGGAAGGCTATTGCTTATACTAGTCTGTTTAGAAATCTTTATGTAATCTTTGATAACCTTTGTTACTCATCTGGATCTGAACACTGTTTTTCCATTCATAGACCGTCAGTCAAGTGAAAAGGGAGATTCAGACTCTAGAGGATCTTTTTCGTGCTTATATTCTTGATTTGATCACCTCCATCTTGTCAAACTTACCTATAACAATAGTTATCAGGTGTAATTCCAATCTTCTTATCATCTTGTCTTAATTCTATTTCATTTTTTCTTTTTCTGTGCTTTCCTGTACCTCATTCCTTTTCGGGGACGAAAAGTTTTTAGTGGGGGAGAGTGTAACAACCCTACATTTTAGGCTTATTTTATTTTATATTTTATTTCTGTTAAATTGAATTTCCTGATTGAAAAACTTTATTTTAATTTGAAATTATTTTAAACTTGTTTTGTTTCAAATATTTCATTTCTAAATATATATTTTGATTGTTATGTAAATTATAATTTCAAACTGGTAAAAATTGGATATTTTACTGTAAAGTGAATTTCTGTTCAAACTGGTCAAACTTTGACTTTTAAACTTTAAATTTAAATATTTAAAATTCTTAAATTTTATCTTTTATTATGAAAATAGATTTAATTCCATGAATACTGCTTTTCGTTTCGTTGAAAACGGACTTATATTGTAGAAGTTATGTAATTTTCAATTTTGTGTATAAACTGTTTATTTTGCAATATTATTTATTTTAAAACATATAAATTATATTTTATTTGTCATATTTTGTTCTAATATATGTTAATATTTTATTTTATGTATAATTTTGTCTTTTAATAATTTTAAAGTGATTATAAAATTTTTCCAAAGCTTGTTGAATTTATTTTGTAATTTTAAAGCCTAATTTCTATTTTCTTTGCTATTTTCTTAATTTAACTATATATAATTAAAATTTATTTATTTATTTTATACATTCACTTTATTTTCTTTGTTTTACTTTATTAATATTCACTTTACATGTATTTAGATTAGAATAGATTTTTCCAAAGATTATTTGAATTTGTTTCAGTTTATTTAACCTAGTTTGTATATAGTGTTATTTTTCTTCATTTAATTTAATTAATATAAAATTTATTTATTTATTTTTCTTATTTACTTTATTTCTGAGTTTATTTATCTTTAATTTCAGCTATTTTCATATTTATAAATATATATAAATATATAATGGAAATTTGAAAAGTTTATGTCTCTTTAGTT
Organism: Allium fistulosum; assembly: GCA_030737815.1. Lineage (NCBI taxonomy): Eukaryota > Viridiplantae > Streptophyta > Magnoliopsida > Asparagales > Amaryllidaceae > Allium > Allium fistulosum. Next base: position 721,126,954 of record CM060908.1, read on the forward strand.
GCTTAAGGTCCTTTAATCTTCCGACCTTTCATTTTCTCAACCTCCACCTTAATGATTTTTTTTGCCGTGCTTTTCTTTTCTTTTCCAGCAACATCTTCCTCATTTTTCACGTGAATTCTCACCTCTAACTTGAAAAAAAATGACGGCCTCTCCCTTGTTCAAAGATTTGGTAAAATTCCCTTTCTTTTCCATTGTTTTCTACTTGTTTTGTTGATTTTGCACTTGCTCTCTTCTCCTTTTAGGCTCGGCTCCTCTCAACTCCAGCACCTTGGCTTCCTCCACCACCACCTGAACCTATCACTACCTCCTCCAGCCCAACCCCAAGCCCAAGCCGTGGCCTCCCATGATGTTGATCCACACAAAAATGAGCAAACTTCACCTATATCTTCCTAGTCGAGCACCATACATCACCACCACCTCCAACTCCTCCTTGGCCGCCACCTACATCACCACCACCTGCCATAGTGGACCCTGACACCACTGCCACACCTGTACCTAACCCACTACAGACCTGACCATGACTTGTATTGCCTTAGCCGTGACCTTATGTGGCTTAGAAACCATGTAGTTTGCCTTTGTGTTGTAGTTCATGCTCATATATCTTTGCACCATCACCATACATGTTTGGCCAACCCTATAGATCCCAAAACCAGATCCAAACCCACCCCTTAGCCATGCATTTCAGATCTGGAGCTGAAGCATAGATGGTAGAAAGCATGTGCAATCACTTTGGCTTTGGTTCATGCATTCATTTCTAACATTGTTTTATTGAATTTTGAGTTAAAAACTCATGTTGTCTGTATTTGTTTTGTTTGAATGTGACAAGGGAATTTATCTTTGGCTCTCCCATATCAAATCATATTCGTGTTATCGTGCTTGTTTGGATCCCATTCGTGCAGTCGTCGTCGTTTCTCCAGCACAAAACGGTGAGTTATTCTCACCAGACAATATGTACCTATATAACTGATAAACCGACACCATTTGAATCTGTAATGTATATCATCATGTTATATATGTTTATATTATTATCATATGATGTTCACACCTGTTATTACACTTATTATATCATATGTTACTATTATTTAATGTTATTCTGTTATTTATATCTGTTATCACCATTGCAAGTTCCCTGTAGATTAGAATCACTATGGGTTGAAATGATACATACCCGAACGGACTTTAGAATAGGGAAAAATCGTTATGGGCTGAAATGATAGGCCTGAATGATTTTTATTTAAATTATTTTAACTTGGGATTGCGGGTTTGAAATGATAGAACCCGGATTTTTCTTTTTTAACTGCGGATTGAAATGATACATATCCGTATCACTTGACCTAGGTTAGAAAATTATATACAGGCCCGTGGTTATTTTATAAAGTGTTTTGAATATTTTTAAGTATTTTAAAAGTATAAATTTATGAAATTTGATTTAAATAGATTTTGAAATGTTTAAAAATAAAGAAATTATGATTTTTCTATGTGTTAAAAATGTAATTAATGAATGGTTTAACTGGATTTTTGAAATATAACTTAAGTTGGAAATTTGGAATTTGGTTAAAAATGATATTTAAGTTATATAAATAAAATGGATATTAAATTTTATTTGGAAATGGTAAATATGATAATTTGATTAAATGTGAATTTAAGTGATTTATTAAAGTATTATTGATTTTTTCTATGAATTTAAGTGGTTAAATAAATGAATGTTTAAAAGTGATCTTTTAAAATATAACTTGACTTGGAAATGTGAAATTTGGTTTTAATTAAAGGTTTTAGTTAATTAAATAAAATTGGAAATTTAGTTAAATTTGTGAAATGGTAATTTAAATTTGAAGTGTTAAGTTATTTGTTGAAATGTGAAGAATTGGAAACTTTTACACTTAAATTTATTAAGTAAATTGTTGAAAATTGGATTTAATTATAAGAAATTTATTGTGAAAAAGATACATGTTAAATGATATGTAAATAAACATTTTAAATGTTAAATTATGATTTTTAAAATGTTTAAAGAGTTTAAAATGAAGTTATTTAATTGCTGGAAATACACTAAAAAGCTGGAAATCACTTTTAATAGCATTCAGAAATGCTATGGTTCTGAATTACACTAAAATTTGAATAAAAGGGCTACTACAGCATTTCTGAAATGCTGCAGTTGCTGCAGTTGAACTTATAGGCTAATATTGAACCCAGGTCTATTATAGCATTCTCTGGAAATGCTATAATGGTCTGCAGTCTTTGCTGAAACCAAATTTAACCCTTGTTTTGAAATCTGAACTACCGCAGCACTTCTGAATTGCTGTCTTTTCTGTTTTGAACTATAATTCAACTAAAACTGAGTTTTAACAGCAGTTTTAAGTGCTGTCTTTGCTGAATTAAAAATGTTTTCAAATATAACTTATAGCAGTTGTTTTTAAATGCTGTGAAATGCTGAAATTTTAATAATTAGGGTTTTTGACTTAGTAAACGAACTCAGAATGGTTTGAAACTTTGGAAATTGAATACTTGATTTGAAAATATAATAATTACACTTTTAAAAGGTTTAAATGAATTATTTTGATTGGAATATAAACTATTTAAAGGTGATTTGAAATGATAGTAAATGAACGATATCTTTGAATTTAAAAGGTATTTAAAGTTGAATATTGGATTTGAACTGATAGGATATTTTATTTTATTAAAATGATTTGAAATGAAGTTTTGTAAGGATATGATATTTTATTATATTAAAATGATTTGAAATGAAGTTTTGAAATTATATGAAAATTTAAATATATGGAAATGGTTTGGAATTGATTTAATCTTTATTTTGATAAAGATATGGTTTGAAATGATATTTTATTTTGAAGTAAAGTATTGTTTTTAAAAGTTATAACCACGGGTTATAATAACGTTGGGTTGTTAAAGAGACCGGGATCGGATATGGACATACTCTCTGTCTTACCGAAAACCACTTTGGCAACCATGTACGCGGTGGAGATTCCAGAATGAAGTAGGATGGTGGCGACGATCCTAAGGTATATACGTGGACCCAACTCCCGTGAGTTGGCATAAGGTGGCTAAAACAGGAGCGATTGACGGACCAATGAGGTAGCACCTCTGATCGGACACACTTCTTCGATACCATTCTATTACTTGTGATTGATTTGGTGCGCACCCTTGATTTGGGAGTGTTGTTCGAGGTGGGCGGTAGTGGCTGCTATGCGTCACCACCAGTCCGGATGCGTAATTGGTATATCTACCCTGGCATTGCCTAGTTGTGCCGTGTCACCTACCATATCGAGCTTTACTACGATTATGATTTTAAGATCCGACCGCGTTAAGGTTCTCCATCCCCTTAACGCTATTTTCTATATGATTATACTTTACTGATTAGACACTACTGTATATAGCGTATATGACTACATAGTAGATAGTTTAACGGATCCTTAGAGGATGGGCGGTCCCAAGCATCTTCTAAGTTACTTGTACCCTTATTACAGTTCACTTGAGTTGGTTTACATTATATAAGTATATATTGTCCTGACTCGAGTGTTTTGTGTTTTGCTTTACGCTCGGGTCAGCCTGAGTTATTCACAGATTTGGATTTCCACTCTCTTGGAGATTTGAATCGCTGGAGATTATCTGCTTGTCATGTCCTATCTATTCCAGTTCCGTTGTTCTACTCAGCTTGTACTTGGTTATTTTATTGAGACTTTTGTTGTACTCTATTTCTTCTGTTGTATCTTATGTAACTCTGATATATTTATATAGTAGCTTCATGAACTACTATTTCTTTTACTTCCGCTGCATTATTTTACTCTGTGTCTGTGATCTGTGATTATATTTATTTACTGTATATTCTGAGATTTGCCAAATTTTATTTACAACACGGTATTTTGAGCAATTCAACTCCGGCATGAGTGTCTACCTATACACTTATAATGGATGCGAATGGTTGAAAATATCGGGTCGTTACAGGTTTTTTGGGCTGCAAGATGTAGAGGTGGAGGCCAAATAGGAGGGGAGAAGAGAAGCTCGGCTTGGGTCAGCGGAGAGGAGCGAACGGGAAGGGTTGGATACGGGAAGAGGGCCAAGCTTCGGTTGTGAGGAGAGGCCATTGAAGTGGCAGTGCGTTGTTGCCGAAGTTCGGTGGCAGACGAGAGGGAAGGGAAAGCTATGGCTCGTAGTCTTCACGTGAGGCCGAGATAGGTGGCAATGGCTAGAGCGGTGAGGGGTGTGGGATGGTTGATCGATAGGCATGCAAATCAAAACTTGATGACGTTTTTTTTTCAGGCAAAAGAAAACACCTGTTATGATTCTCATCTTTTTATTAGAAAGCAAGAGTAGGAAAGAAGAGAGAAAGTAAGTAGAGAGAGAGAGAGTGAAATATATATAAGAAGAGCAGCCTCTAAATATACATTCTTTGGTACAAAAGTATGATTTGGAAATCAAAGAGACAAAGTCTGGTTTATAAGTTTACATTTCGCATGCTCAAAATAAAATGTACTAACAAAAAATATAAAGTAGCGGGTATGGTAAAGTCAAGCACAAGATTTCAGGGAATAATAAATGCAATGACCGTTTGAAATTCGACGATTGGGCAATTGAATGGGCATAGGAACCCACAGGCTCCAAACGGAAACCGATACAGATCACTACTTTACAGATTTTGCTGCGTACCAGACTTTAAAACACAGAATTGAATATATCGCAGAGATCAGCACGACGATACGATCAAAATGGTATACAGATATCAGTGATACGATCATCCGATCAAAAATCGATAATCGGTGCCGAAAATGCTGCTAATTTGCCGAAGAGCGATAGTAGTCTAAATTTGACAAAACGGAAGATGACGTCTCACTCAGAAGATGATTTACAAATTTAATATATAAAAATATTCAGGTTTGAAAAATATTTTATTGTCATCAAATATTAACTGGTTTGAAATGAAATAAAATTACACAATAAAATAAACTTTCATATTATCAGATGAAAATTTACCATTTTCTATGTTTAATTAGACGTATTCCAAATATCAAATTTATATTTCAAAATTTTATTATTTAAAATTTCACAAAATTTCAATAAATTAAATAAATAAAACCATTAAAATTTACGGGTCGTTACACAAACATTTTTACTACTATTTGTAGTCGAAGTCCCGTTGGAGATCTTCAGGCACGAAGTCCTATTCGGTAGCTCAGGTGGTTTGTAATATACCTTTTCCTCTGGGTTAAATGAGGGTGTTATTTAAATTTAGAAGGAGTTTGGGACTAGACATAGAACGAGAAGTTCAAACCAAAATAAAAATCTCTGGTGTTTGTTTTTACTTTCTTTACTTTATTCTATTGCTTATCTACTAGTCATTATAGGTATAGACTTTATTTAAGCTATTGGTATACTAGTCTCAGCTTAGTAGAATATTTCATATTACACGATCCATAACGACTTTCATTTGGTATCGGAGGAAGACCGTCATATATCAATAACAAAGTTTTTGATATTCAAGTAATATGGACAACAATGCTTTAACTTTTATTGAAGGTCAATCTACCGCATGACCACCACTATTTAACGAATTAAATTAAAATTATTGGTCAACAAGGATGAGAATATATATGCAAGCTAATGGTTATGACACTTGGAATATCACACAATAAGAATACATAATACCTATCACTGATTTTTCACAATGGTCAAACACTCAGAAAATTGATGCTACTAGTAATGCTAAGCTATAAACATCCTTTTTTTACTCTCTAGACAAAAATAAGTTCAATAGAGTTAGTAAGTGCACAACTCTTATGAAATTTGGCGCACCTTAAAAGTAACCCATGAAGGTACAAATAAGGTTAAACAAAGTAAAATCTCTATGCTTAAAAATAAGTTTCAAAATTTTAGAATAAAGCAAGATGACAATATTAATGATGTGTATTCCAGCTTTAAAGATATTTATCATTCACTTCTTACGCTAGGAGAAAAATATACAGATTTTGATATTGTTTCAAAAATCCTTAAATCTTTAACAGATGACTAGGAACGAAAGGTTTTAGCTATCGAAGAAGTTAATGACATCTCAACCATAAAACCAGAAAAGTTAATAGGAAATCTCATGTCCTATGAAGTGAGTTTACAGGCAAAATGGGTACAAGCCTAAGACAGAAAAACAATTGCATTTCAAGAAGAGAAAGAAGAATCCAACGAAGCTAACGATGGTGCTGCTTTTCTAGCAAAGAATTTCAAAAAAAATCCAAAGTTTAAAAAGAATAAAAAGTTAGGAAATAACAGAAGTAGCAATAACAATCTATCAACTTCATCTCTTAAATGCTATGAATGTGACAAGATAGGTCACATATAGAATGATTGTCCGAACATCAAGAACGAGAAGAATAGCTTCAAAAATAAAAATGAAAAATTCTACAAGAAGGAGAAGCAAGCATTTGCAGTCACATGGGATGACTCAGACTCGTCTTCTTCCTCAGACGGTGAGAATGATTCAGAACAGGCATACGTATGCTTCATAGCCAACAATGATGATGTAAGTGAATTTTATTTCGATGATATAGTAGGAATTAATTATGAGTTAATAGATAAGCTAAAAAATCTAAAAGGAAAATATAACGACACTTTAGTAAAGTTAGATAGAAGCTAATTAGAAGTTGATATGTTAAAGGATGAAAATAAAATATTAAAGGAAGAATTGGTGAAATCTCAAGAATCTTGTGTAAATTTAACATCTCAAATAACTATATTGAGTGCTGAAATAGAAGTTCAAAAAAATGAGAATGTTAAATTAACAAAAGATAATTGTGATTTAAATTCTAGTACTAATGCACTAGCTATAGAAGTAACATACCTTAAAATATAGTTAGAATATATTTCTAAAATTGTTTCAAATTTTAATAAAGGTAGAGAAAACTTATCTAGAATTATCAATAATTTGCAGTCTTCTTTTAATAAAAAAGGTTTGGGTTATAATAAAACTAGTAAGAAAAATAAATATAGTCTTAAGAAATATAGCTCATTGTACACGAATTTCAAAAAAAAGGATGATAGTCAAAAGAAACCGATAAACAAGCCTAAATCTATAAAGATATGGGTTCTGAAGACTAACAACCATCTCATGAGAAATAAGTATATGGAGTCATTTATAACTAGTGTATATAGAAATTCTAATTTTATTTTCAAAATGAACACCAAACCCTCTTTGGTATGACTTCCTAAGACCTAACTCTTAGGACCCTAATGTAGGAAGTGGGTATCAATACAATTCAATATTTTTTGCACGTACAAATGGATGTTTATTATCTTAAACGGTTTTATTAAATAAAATGTTTCTATAGAACAACCACCACTTTTTACACATGAAATTTTTTTTGCTCATGTCTATAAACTTAAGAGAGCTTTTTAAGGTTTAAAACAAGCACCCTGTGCTTGGTATGAATGGCCAAAAATCTATCTTATAGCTTTTGGATTTGAAATTGGAAAGTTTGATCAAACTCTATTTATTGAACGAGATAAGAAAGATATATTTACAAATTTATGTAGACGGTTATCATCAGTATAAATTGTCTTTAAAAAGTTAATGAGAAAATAAATAACAACCATATATGCGCAACACTATTAATACTTCCCAAACTATTATATAAACCGGCTAAACTATATTTCAATTCACAGAAATGTTTTCTAGTAACCCACCTTAAAAGAACCCAGTCTGTTTACTAAATAGCTTTTGACAATAAGTCAATCTATTCCACAATCGATTTTAGTACGCCCTCTTCCAAAAGTGGATATTCATCCTCGTCAAAAACACCTTCTTCTTTTAATAGTTCATATTCACTAAGGATTATTCCATCACCAACCTATCACATCGGTTTCACTCCAAAAGAAAAGAAGATCAAGCAGTTAATTAACTTTAATAGTGTATCATCGTCTACCAATGACCGTCGCATTGATGAGTTACATAACTATCAACAAGAAATGATGGGACTTTAGAAAAAAATGTAATAGCAACAACGCAGTCAAGAAGGGCATTGAAATGACCCTCCTATTTCTACTCTAATTCCATAAGGTTTTTTTTTTAAGGCAAAGAGGATATATATATATATAGATAGATATATCATCCATTGCAATTATAATTCTCAGGGTCAATATCTTTTTTTCAATAAACCAAATATATCCAGGATCACAATAATCAACCAATATAAATATATCAGTACATTCACAAAGATAAGCACATACATGTGAGGATGTATATGCCTCTCTTGTTTGAATCAGAGTTCTGGAAAACAAGAGGATATTGGATTGCTGATTTTTTTTGACCAAACAATCCACTGGAAACATATACTTTAGTCTGTTTATCCTAACTAAGAAGTGATCAAGTAATAATCAGTGGAAAGCAAGCTTTTAATATAGATGTTTGTGTTAAAGTCTGAATAGTATCAAACTCAGGTTAAAAGAAAGTGGATCCTATGTGAACACAAGCAACATCTAGGCGTAATGGAAACGCGCCTAACTTATACACAAGAGGTCACGAGTTCGAGTACTATGCTGGATGGTTCAAACACAATTTTTGTCTTTTTTCATTTTTCTCCTGTACAGTTTGGAACCTGTTATCTACCTATATCTGCACATATATACTTTATTTTTGCCTATATTCTATCATACAAAACAATAATTCTTGTTTAATTATTTTTGAAACCCATTCCTACAACCTGGAAGGCTTCATGATTGATGTAAATTAAGGGTCTGTTGCTTGGGTTTTGTAAATGATAGAAGAGTTTATCATTATCCAGGTTTGAATTTCTTCTCACAAAATCTGTCTGGAATTAAGAATGCATTTGGTTAGAATCTGAGTGAAATTCAGATTCTTATCACAAATACAAAGGAAAAAGGTGTGGTAATATTTGCACTAAACATGTTTATGTGCATATATATCTGCAACTATTTGGATCTGGCTTACACTTCCCTTATTACAAATCCTTTCTTTAAAAAAAAATAGGACATGAGACATTTGTATGAAACAAGTTTAATTATGGGAACCTTGCAGCCATATAAAACATTCAACCTATACCTATTTTCTTTTGTATACATATGCCATGGTAGAAAATAAAACCATTTAATTTTCTGAGAATCAACTATCCAGATTTTCCAAAACTTAAATCCTTTCCAAAGACTCAAGATTGACTAATACATTTATAAAATGTAATCATTCGATTTTAACATGGTGTTCTTGCTAAATCCACTTACAAGATTTGATTAAAATTCTTTTTAAGCATAACAGATATTTAACTTGGTTCATAGATTCCAGATACAAGTCAATCTCTTAATAAAATACCTAACAAAATATCCATCCAATATTCAACACTTAATACAAGTAGCAATTTAAATTGTCAATACATGCAGATTTCAACATTTAGGCTCTTATCTAACTAAGTTTAGCATGCTATATCTTCTTCTCAAAGCCTTGCTCCTACTCCTACTTAGTTGCTGCAATCCCTGAAAAAGCATTTGAAACTGCCTCATTTTAAATGAGACACCCCAGATGCCATTAGCACACTAGGGTCAGACACATGTCTGGTATGAGAAAGCTCACAAAAATAATTAGTTAATTAGGTTAAAGTCAAGTTAAGTACATATACAGAAAGTTCGGCCCTTTGGAATCAGGCAAATACTTGTGTGCATGCTCTGTGTCATTGTGCATGTGCACACTTTAATTTTCTTTCCAGAGACTACATATATAAATATGGCACATACATTCAAGCATACAATTCAATCATAGTCAAACAATCATTCATACCAAACAAGAAAATAACCAATATGAGTTAAATCATTTATTCAATTCTCATATTTCAAATCTGGGAAAAACTCTAGTTTTCTCATCATCTCAAGTATTATTCCCTTGGTATATTTATCTATCCTTGGTCTCATCTGCAATATTTATGAATCAATGGACACACTGTAATGAACTAATTCACTCCATTACACAAAGATCTCAGGACTTAAACAAGCCATGTGTCAACTTGTGTTACTCAAGCACACAAGTCATTCCTGCAGTGTTCTTGACCCCAATTTCCTAATCAGGTTTAAGTTAATAATAACTCTTTTGATTTTTCATGACAAAACCATTCAGTGATTCATTTCACTAGCTAAAAACATCCATAACATGGCATCTCATATTATTCATGACCATACAGAGGCAAACAAGCAAACAACCATTGGTGATTATATAATAAGGTTCTGTATATATATATATATATTCATCCTGGTATTTAAAAGGAGTTTAGGCAACTAACATTGGCTTATGGTTTCTGGGAGAGTTTTTCTTTTGCAAACATTTGTGCTTGAGTCAAACTCAGGATGACCTGGTTTCACTGAATCACAAAATTTTGTTTGCTATGCATTTTATTGAATCAGGAGCATCAGCACATAGGCAACCCTATTGCACCCCTAATTCCTTTCTATTTCAAGCCTCAGCACTTATACATGAGTATATTGCAGCTCAACATTATTTACATCTTTCTGGGTTGAGCCAAAACCAATACTACTTGCCTATTCTCAACATTTTATTTTCTGGGTATTTGTTTATATCCCTAAACATTAACATATCAGAGATCTGAGTGTATAAAACAGATATGTATACTAACAACACATAAAACTTTGTTATAATAAAACAAATGATCAACCAAAGAGAATCAAAACATTTTCAGATTTAAATTCACAGATAAGCATTCATATATGAAAATACTCTTTTAAGAAAAATACTTATAACTGGCTGCCTACATTAGGACTTATTGCCTTAGATTTTTGAGTGAGTTTTCTCACCTAGCTCTCTTCTTTGTTTCCTTAATTAATTGATGAGCTTCTGCCCTTAGCCTCAAGCTCTCTTTCTTCCCTTGTCTTATGATTTCTATGGTGTTGTTTTTTTTTTCAAAATTCTTTTCTGAGGAGGAGAGGAGGCTGCTGCATATACATGTATATATATACAGGGTCTCTCTTAGGGTTTTGGGTATTGGCTAAGGCCATTTTTGCCCACCAGAAAAATCATGTTATCTGCATTTTAAACCCAAAGTTTTACCCTTCCCGGCTTAATTTGGGTGAAGAGAAAAGTGGTTACACATTTTTTCAGAAATTTGCTTTTCAGAAAATACTTTTCCCCTTGTCTACAATCATGCTAAAAATGTGACTTAATTTTGTTATTTATTAAATACTCTTTTCTAATTCTGCCTATACCAAGCACTTCCCTGTTTTATCTTATTTTTTTCTATTTTTAGCTTTCATGCAAATGGTATGTACTTCCTTCATTTATTTATAAGAGGCTTATTCCTTTTTATATCTTCATTCTTTTTATTTCTGCTTATATTAAAATATGTCTGTATATTTTATTTCACTAGTTTAAACTCTAGTATTTTATTAACACATATATATTTATATAAGTCTTACTGAAATAATTAGTACACCCACCTATATATTCATACATCATTCTATACTGACACACACATGCACATGTACACTCAAAAATATTCAGTAGCATTCATATATACATTTACTCATGCATACTACTTTTAAGAATTTAATCTACATATATATATATATATATTTCCATACACATCAATATGTATGTATTCTTGGAGTTCAGGGTTTTTAGCTTATATTCATGTGCATTTCCTGTGCACACATGTACACACACTGATACACTATCAAGCTATATCAATTCCTCCTTCAAAATTTATTTAAAAATTATTTTAAATTTATTTATATTTTCCAGAATAAATTCCTAAAATCTTTGGGTCATTACAGGCATCTTAATTTTATTGAAAGACATATTCTAGCATTTTATGGACGATCACCAACAAAGAATAATATACATAAAAACTCTCCTCGACTAATGGAAACTCCATCAAAAAATTACGACTCCAAACCAAGTATGACGCCGCACCTCTATACTTACACTAACCAAGGAAACTATGAGGTAATGCCGTCGACTAGCATGAAGAATAAGGCTGTTAAGGAGCGACCATCTGTGTAATTGCTTTGTGCGAATACCAATATGTCAGACAATATAACTTACATTTCATTTCAAGAGGAAATCCGACATATCAAATACAAACTCAAAGCTACCACACGGTGGCTGTGAGGACTTTGGAAACAAATATAGAAATAATCATAACACAAATCAGTCACAGATATTCATATCACAAAGGCGGAAACATATATGAATATAACACATAGAAGTGTACATCAAAGTAGTGGTCAAACTAGATCCACTACATCACAAAATTATAGATACAGGTGCTAGACAGAAGAATAAGTATACACCAAGGAGTCTATATCTCGAATGTATAACAACAAAAACTACTAAGATAAAGTAGTTAGCCAAAAGTCAGGTGACGGACCATGATAAGAAGTCAAGCAGAAGCACCTGAAATACCTCGGTCTGACCCGAGTATTATTTAAGAAGAAAATAATAAATGGATCCGCCTAGTTATAGATATCATATAAAATGAGATAGAATAGGAGATATCACAAAAACGTATGATAACAATAATGCCATACTGTGACAAGTATACATCAGATAACCACAAAAATCATACAATATCTCAAATATTCTCAAACACTAAAAAGAATGTCATATTCTTTAAATTATTCACCAAAACACAAATATTGACAAAACATATCAATGCCAATTGCAAAAATCGGTGAAACACAAATTCTAGAAATCATCAACTAGAAATCCAGAAATCATAAAAAGGGGAAGGCCTATCACAAACGGGAGCATGAAAATTCCCCAACACGTGTATCACAAATGAGCCCGAGCTCCTCCAAACAGGGTATAGTCCCCCCTTGCGGACTATGAGCCAAAGCTCCTCCTATGAGCCGAAGCTCCTCCAAACAGGGTATAGTCCCCCCTTGCGGACTATGACCCAAAGCTTCTCCTATGAGCTGAAGCACCTCAAAACAGGGTATAGTCCCCCTTTGTGGACTATGAGCCGAAACTCCTCCAAACAGGGTACAGTCCCCCATGCGGACAAAGAGACATAGCACATCGCTAGTCTAAATCACAAAATGATCACCATTGATCAATAAGAAGTGGAAATCACTCTAAGCTGGTAAATATAAGAGTTTAGCATCATGTCCTATAACCACTAGCTTAACTTAAATATTTACGAACAAATTGTAGATGTTCACTCGAAAATTGTCACAAGATTTCAATCGAACAAGTCTAAGAATTAAGCGACAAAGTAAACGCAAGCATTTCATACCACTTGTTTTACTAAGCCGTTTAATTAGGTTTCTCATACGAATGAGGTAAAGGTTTGTATATACTAATAGATTGGAAAAAAGTTTTAAAAACGAGCTTTCTATTTAAAAGTAGTGTTGAAATCGTTTTTGTAAAAGAGTTTGAGTATTTACTACTAGTATAGAAACCTTTGTATTTTAAAGTGACAAACCACAGAAATGATTGTAGAAACAATCAATCACCAAAAATTCACATACGTAAATGTGAATTAAATCCATAAAAATCGATATCAAATCCGTCAAACGGATATTCCCAAAAATCCAAAGAAAGATGTCATCAAAGTCGATAATAAGTGATAACAACTATCCGAATCAACAAAAACCGATTAAAATGGGAAATCCACACAAAACAGCCTAAAATAGGCAAAATGCACAGCTCCAAACGTCTGGGGGTTCATCCAAACGTTTGGATATGAGTTCTGGAAATTTCCCAGAAATTACCAGACGTTTGAAACTCAAACCAAACGTCTTAAAACTAACCAGACGTCTGATAGGTTTGGACCAGACGTCTGGTCCAACTCTCTGCCTTTTTGCGTTTTCCAAGGGCCAATCCAAACGTCTGGATTTCCAATCCAGCCGTCTGAATTTGAATCCATACGGCTGAATTGGAATTTAGACGTCTAAAATCCACTTGTAGGCAAAAATCAGCCTAGCCCGTAAAGGGCGAAAATCCAAACGAAATGCGATCGATCGAGCGATGGATGCTAGGGGTTTGTGCCAATCGACAACCCAGCCCTATAAGCTCTTCGATACACCACCAAAACATGTCCAAACATCCAAGATAGGATTTTTAAAGATTTTGACTTCAAAACACCAAAATTGGAAAATTCACCAAATCAATTCAAATCAAAAGCAAATGAATATGAATAGAATTTAATAATTCATACCTAACAACAATGAAAGTTATAGACGTAGATGTGAGTTCAAAAACTCACCTTTAAAACTCAAAAACAACGAACAAGAAGCTCTAAAACAAAGGAAAGGCCAATTCCTCTTCAACTTCAACTCAAGAAACTCCAATCTAAGCTAATAAGAAAGTATTTCCTAAGTTAGGGTTTAGGAATTTCTAAAATTGAAGAGAGAGAAGATGAAGAGGATGCTTACCTAAGCTTCTCCTTGATTTTGGACTTGAATTTGAGTTTCCTAATCAAAACTAGGGTTTAGGAATTTCCATTTCCCATTCTTTCCCCCATTTTTACTTTAGCTTGAAAGTGTTAGGAAATGGAATGAGTGAATGGATGAAGAGTAGAGTAGTTAGGGTATTATGTTGGGTTAGTGGGCTGAAACGCAAACCCAAAGCCCAAATAAAAAATTAGCAAAATTCTACTCAACTCCAAACATATCGATGTTTATACTCAAAAAAGTTGTAAATGCCATTTTGGACTCACTGGAAGTGGTCTCGAGTCCCAATTCGACTATTTACAAAAAGTAACATTTCGGACATTAATCCGATTAACGATGCTATATTTAAATAATACATTTAAATATACAATCGTAAAATATGCGGGTTTTTACAGACTCCCCTGCTTAAAGAAAATGCGTCCTCGCAATACTTTAAGAAGAAAATAAAAAGTAACAACCATACTAAGGCATATCAACACAAAAGAAGAAATTTTGAAATGAGAAGTTCACCCTAAGGAGCACGAGATAGTAAGTCCGGATGTGTTTGCTCGATGAATTCTCTGGATTCCCAAGAGCAATCCTTAGGATTTGAGGACCATTGAACCTTCACAAGCGGAACATCTTTATTACGAAGGTGTTTAACCTCCGTAACAAGGATACAAATAGGATGTTGCTCATAAGTCAAATTAGGTAAAACTTCAATTTCTTCAATAATACCGGGCTCAAGAATAGAATCGGAATCTCTAAGGCATTTCCGTAGTTGAAAAATTGAGCCGGTAACAAAAAGGCGATAAGCCATGGAACCAATGTGTTCGGTGATGGGAAATGGACCAATATATCGAGGTGTTAATTTTCCCGATCGACTGAAATGCACAACACCCTTCATAGGTGAAACACAAATGAACACCAAAAAAGTTTGGACCTAAAACCAGCTTCTCACCGGCTTCAAGCCAACACGAAGGAAATCAGCATGGCCTTCCGTAGAGTACCTCGAAAGGTGCCATACCAATACTAGGTTGGAAGCTATTATTATAAGAAAACTTCAAAAAGAGAAATATGATCTCTCCAACTTCCACCAAAATCAAGAACACATGCACGAAGAAGATCTTCAAGAATGCAGTCTAAAAGAGAAGGATGAGCCTCAAGGCTACATAAAACAAGAGATGAACATGAATCGGATTCACGATCTCGAATCTCACAAGTGGATAAAGTCTCGAGATCATTCCATTTGGATATCATCATAGAAACAACTACCTGTTGCTTACGACTAAGGGCATCGGCAACACGATTTCCGTTTCCGGGAAGATAGAGAATATCAAGATCATAAGATGCAAAGAACTCGAGCCAACGTTGTTGACACAAATTGAGTTCCTTCTGAGAAAATAAATACTTCAAAGATCTATGATCGGTGTAGAGAACAAATTTCTCTCCAAAAAAATAATGATGCCAAATTCTAAGAGCAAAAACAATGGCCGCGAACACTAGATCGTGAATATTCAGTCTCGGAAAGCTTTAATTGTCTAGAAGTTTAAGCGATAACACGTTCCCTTTTTACATGAGAACGACACCCGAACCAATACGACTAGTATCGGTATAAACAATAAAGTCTTGGTTCCCTTCGGGAATCACAAGAATAAAAGCATCGAAAAAGAGTTCTTTTAAATGATCCTTGTAACGACCCGTAAATTTCACCGGGTTTTAATAACGTTATTAATTGAAATTTTGCGAAATTTTAAAACGATAAAATTTTGAAATAAAATTTTATATTTGGAATGCGTTTAGTTAAACATAGCAACTGGTAAATTTTCATCCGAAAATATAGAAGTTATTTCGCGCGTAAATTTACTTCAATTTAATCAGTTAAAAAGCGATGAAAATAAAATGTTTCCAAAACCTTAATATTTTTACATAGAAAAATTCTAAACCATCTTCTGAGCAAGATGTTAGTTTGTCGATTTTCCAAATTCGGATATCTTTAGCTCCGTCGATCTTATTTTTCAGCGTTTTTCTTGCATTTTCCGCTAATAGAAAATTTAAAATTTTATAATTCAATCAAACCACTGATATCTATATACCATTTTAGTCATTTCGTCGTGCTGATCTCTACGGTATATCCAATTCTATTTTTCGACGTCTGATACATGACGAAACCCGTGAAATAGTTATGTCTATCGGTACGGTTCCGGTTCATTTTGTGACTATCAAATTTCCTACTGAGAACATCTATAGCCAGCTTTTATTCCTCTTTGAATTTAGCTTATGACCTTCACTATTCTCTAGATTTCGAAAACCCAAGAAAATTTATTGCTTTAGATTTCCAACCGTTGCCTTGCTACTTTTCTAATATACGCATATTTATAACTTTTACCAGCTCTCGGTACGTTCACATCTTTTCTTTTCTTTTGCCTCTTCATTTTGGATCTTAGCCTCCTCCCTTCCCCACTACCTTTTATTTTTGTTCACTCTTTCCACTTTCTCTTCTTCCTATTATTGCTTTTTAGAGAAAATTATATTATGTAAAGTGGCTTTCTGTAATTCATTTGAAAAGCAAAGTTAGTACTATACATATAAAGCTATATTATATATGTGGCTAGAGAAGCTACACGTTTCTTCTTCCCTCACCCATTTTTTTCTCTACTCATTTTTTTTTCTTTTTCTTTCTCGAGCGCAGTTGTTTCTCCATGGCCTACCACCAGCCGTTGAACCACCATAGTGTTCTCCAGCCGACCGAGCTTCCCACTCCCCATCACCGACCCCTTGTTCCACCGCCATTCCTCCACGTGATCCAAACGCAGCGGCCAAACAAACCCAGCAACCGAAGTCCTTCCACCAAATGCAAACCCGACCGCGCACTACTCCTTTTCCCCACGACAAACCATCCTCCTCGTCCATGAACCCACGACCGGAAACAAACCAGGCCTCGTCTCAGCACTAAGCAACCCACGCCCGTACACTCCCTACTGCCACGTCCCCACCTTCGGCCGTACGCCTTGCCTCCCACGCATCCAGTCACCAAATTACCAAGCTTCTAACCACCACTTCGTTGTTGACCTCAGCCTCCACCTAGCAAGTGCCACACCACCCGCCGCCACTCCTTCCTATCAAAAGCTCAATGCCTCCAAACTCGAACCCAAGCCGGCCTTCCTCCGCAACCCGCTGCTCCGCCTCGACCTGGAATATCTGCCGTGCCTTCCCTCGACAGCCACCTCCTCCCATGATCGACTCACGGTCGAGCTCCTCCTTTATGCAGCACTACAAGTATGTTTATATCGGTTATAGGATATAGGAGTTTGGGTACATGACTTTATATATACCAGTTATATGTATATTAGTTATAGGATTATGCGATTCTGTTTTATAAAGTTATAAAGTTTATATTATAGTATGTTTTATATGTATTATATGGTATTACATTATAATATGGTAAGTCATAGTTTAAGTAAGCTATGTGACAGAGTACATATTTTGATGTTACAGTGCATCTGACTTATAAAGAAGTATAATAGGCATGTAATTTTAAAGATACATATTTTATATATTAGTTTATAGGTACAGGTTATATTATAAAGTTCTAACATGTAGAATTGATTCAGTAGCATGTATACATTGTTGCATGTATAGTCTGGGATATGTATTGTAGCCTGAATATATCCATTTAGCTTTAATCTTGCATTGTCTGCATGTGAAAATTTACATATCTATTTCAGTCTGCATATTGGAAGGAACCGTCTGAACTATATATATATTGTTTCGCATATAAGATAATATAGTTGGATTTCACATATTTGGGTATAAATATAGTTGCATATAAAAAAAAATTTACCTTCATAAAGTAATAATAATAGTAATAATATTTATTCTCTATTTATATCAAGCTGATTCATACTCATTCCGTCAATTTTGATTTTCATCTTTGTTCGTCAAATTCGTGTTCCCTCGCTTTGTTTTGAGATCCGTTAGTTGAATTTTATCGATTGTCGAGTTCGTGATCCAATTCGTAGCTCGTCGTATCCTCTATCCTCTCTAGCCTCGAAAGGTGAGTAATCTCTCACGATTAATGTTCTTTTATTTATTAAATTTGATTTCAATTGAAACGACAATTGAAATATGTTGCTGTTAGTTAATTACACTGTTATATATGCTATTGCCTGTATCAGTTCACCTGTGACATCTGACACCATTATCTGTTAATTATTTATGCGATGATAATACAGTTTGGTTGATAATTGATTGATTGTTGATGTTTAATTAGACGTTAATTGTAAATGTTAAAGTGATAAATAGTATGCAATTGAACTTGATATAAGATAGTTAACAATTTAAAATGGATTTATATGTTGAATTTGATTAGTTGAATATGACCCCTTTAATCATTAAATTAATTGACATGTAGGATAGTGATAATTACACTGTGAACCATTGAACGTATATTGGGTTAATTGTTGTAGTATTAAAATTGAAATCGAATGACAATTGAAGAACCGTATAAATATTAGTGTAATAATCTTTAATCTACATGAAATGATAGTGTAGATTCTAGAGATAATTATATTAATTCGTACAAATAACAATGCGAATTAATACGGTTATTTCGGGATTGTTTGAATTGATTATTGGATTGATATTGATTGTTGTTATTGCTTGTTTATTTACTTTGACACCATCCCAGTTATCACACTGCAAGTTCCCTTTGCTATGTTTTGATTTGAATTGAATTGGAATCGGGTTGAAATGATAAATACCCAAATTGAACTCGACCTAGGATAGAAAATTTAATAAAAACCAATTGGTCAAATAATTTGATTTAAAATAAAATAAAGATTTTATTCGAATGAACAAAAATGGTTTTGAAGTGAAGTTGAAATTTGAATTTTTAATGAAAGGAAAATGTTAATATTCAATAATCTGAAACAAAATATTAACAATGTAATTGAGGAAAGAATGTTGTTTAATTTGAGAAATGATTGAATTAAGTTTGAAATGATTAATAATTAAGTTTGAAATTATAATTAAGTTGAAATTATTAAACTTTGAAATTATTTAATAATTAAGTTTTGAATTATTTAATACTTAAATAAGATTGAATTATTTAATGATTAAATTGAATTTAATTCTTTAATAAGAAAAATTGAACTTTTGAAATAAGTGAATTTTACTTCGTAAATATTTGAAATTGAGTTCTTTATTAATTAAGTTTTGGAAAATTATTTAAGTAAGTAAATAAGTGAGATTGAATTTCTTTAACAAGAAATAAAATGTGATTTATTGAAATTAATGTAAGACTTGGAAGTCAAAGAATTTGATTTGACGAATTTAATTTAATTCAATTTGTAAGTTTTGATATAATGAAGTTGAACTTAAGAAATTGATTTAAATGAATTGGAAATTAAATAGAATTGTTTTGAATGATAAATTTACTTAACGAATATTGAATAAAAATCGATAAATGAAGTTAAACTGATTTGAATGATAAATTTAAATAAATTTAAATGATTTCGGAATGAAACTTATATACGAACTTGAATCAATTTTGAATTGTTTTAAATAAAGATTGAAATTGAATTATAAGATTTTGAAATGATAATTTGGAAGTTTTGAAACGTAAATTGTGGAAATTGATTTAGAAAGGCAAATGAAATGTTGGTTTACGAATTCTATTTGAAATTGTATTTGATTTGGTTTTGAAATATATTAAACGACCAATCAGTGAAATAATTTCGAAGGTTATTAAAGAGACCGGAATCGGTTATGGATATACTCTCTATCTAAACCGAAAACCACTTTAATAACTATATGTGGAGTGTGATCCAGAATGAAGTGGTTGGAATGATGTACGTGATGACTGAAGAAAGAGAACGATAATGGATAGCCTTGACACTTGTGTCAAATTGGAAATGACTAAAACAGGAGCCGTGCCGGGCCAATGGAGGTCAGCTACCTCAAGTGAACACACTTCTTCGAACTACTCATTACTTGTTGTCGATTGGTGCACCCTTGATTTTGGGAGTGTTGTTTCACGGTGTTGCGGGCGCTGCGGCGTTGCGTTCTCACCAGTCCGGATCAGGCAAACGGTAGTATCACTACCTTGGGTATTGCCTCATGTGCCTTGTCATACTTGTATTCCCTATTCGCGACCACTACGAATTTGTTTTGTACCTTTAGTATATGGATTGCCCTCTTGTGACTTCCGGTTTTGGGGAAGCTACGGTCTTGTATATGCTCTTGGGAATAAAAATGTGTTAAGGGTGGAATGGGCCATGACTTAACACTATTTTGATATTTTATATTACTGATAGACATTATCTACTTAGCGTATATTACTACCTAGTAGATAGTTTAACGGATCCTTAAAGGATGGTTATTCCAAACATCCTTTGAGTTACTTGTATTTCAATTGCTATTTCACTTGAGTTGGATTTATTAATATAAGAATGTTAATCCTGACTCGAGTGCCTTGTGTTTTTGCTTTACGCTCGGGTCAGACTGAGTGTACCAGTATTCGAGACTCACCTTTGAAGTTGGAGCTTTGCTTTAAGATCCAGCCATCTATTCTGCTTTCAGAATTCGATGATTCCAGTGATGTATTCTGATTTGTATCTGATGTATCGTATTACTCTTCCGTTGTATCTGGTTTAACTCTGATGTAATATAAAGACCCACTATTTGGACCATTCAATTCGACAATAAATCCACACATGTCGGACTTGAATAATTCAAAACAATAGATTGTTAATTTAAATTGGCAAATCTCAATATATACAGTAAATAAAATAATCACAGACACAGACACAGAGTAATATAATAATAATGCAGCGGAAACAAAAGAATAGTAGTTCATGAAGCTACTATATATATAACAGAGTTAAACAAGATACAACAGAAGTCTCGAATACAATAGTCAAATACAATATCAGAATACATCACTGGAATCAACTGAATATCTGAAAGCTGGATAGATAGCTGGATCTCCAAGCGAAGCTCCCACTCCAAAGGTGAGTCTCAAATACTGTATCACTCAGTCTAACCCGAGCGTAAAGAAAACACAAAACACTCGAGTCAGGATTAACATTCTTATATCAATAAATCCAACTCAAGTGAAATAACGACTGAAATACAAGTGACTCAAAGGATGTTTGGGATAACCATCCTCTAAGGATCCATTAAACTATCTATATATACAGTAGAATACACTAAGTAGATAATGTCTAATAGTAAAGTACGATATCAAAATAGCGTTAAGTCATGGCCCATTCCACCCTTAACACATTTTTATTCCCAAGAGCATATACAAGACCGTAGTTTCCCCAAAACCGGAAGTCACCAGAGGGCAATCCATATACTAAAGGTACAAACCAAAATCGTAGTGGTCGCGAATAGGATAATCAGTATGACAAGGTACATGAGGCAATACCAACTAGGATACTAGTAGTTGCGTGATCCGGACTGATGTTGGGCATAGCAGCTACTACCCCAACACCGCGAAACAACACTCCCATAATCGAGGGGTGCACCCAAATCGAATCACAAAAGTAATAGATATGGTAACGAAGAAGTGTGTTCGCTAGAGATGGCGATCCTCAATGGCCCAGCGCGGCTCCTGTTTAAGTCATGTCAGGGGTCATCCAAAATCGTTCTCTTTCTTCAGTCAACGCGTTCACCAAAACCATCCACTTCGTTCTGGATCGACACTCCGCGTATATTAGTTATTAAAGTGGTGTCGGTATCGACAGAGAGTATGTCCATATCCGATCTCGGTCTCTTTAATAACTATGTACTATTACACCAATGGTCCTTTAATAAATTTTCAAAATAGTTATATTTCAAAACCGACATATCATTGCCATTTCAAAACCATATAAAAACGATATCACTTTTCCTTCAAATAAATCCATTTCAAAATCATATCACTTTTCTTTTAAACAGTTTAGATATTAAAATTAGTATATATAATAAAATATAAAATAATTTATATTAAAAATGATTTATATTAAAATAATTTATGAAGTAAAATATCAATAGTTTAAATATAATTTAAAATTACTTTATAAAATAAAATAGTTTCCTCAAATTTCACAAATCGATTCAAATTAACTCGAATTCCAAAATTTTAATTTAATCAAATCTCAAATCATCAATTTCAAATCGATTCAGTTTCTAAATAACCATTTCAATCTATCGATTTCAAATTCATATTTAAACCATAAAATAAGCCATTTCAATTTCAATATATTTCAAAGCTTTAAATATTCAACATTTCAATAACATCTAATACAACTTCAATTCACAAATTTAAATAAACAAAATATCCCATTTAAATTTATATAAATTTGAAATATTCATTAAAGTCACCTTTAATCAAATTCAAGTTAAAACATATCTTTAGAATTTCAAATTTAATAAATTTCAAATCAACTTAATTAAGTATAATTCTTGAATAAATATAATTTCAAATCAATTTCAAATCATTATAAACTCTATATTTGAAAATATATATATTAAATAAATACTTAAACATATTATTTATCAACTTTATTAAATCAACTTTAATGAATCTTTAAAATCAATATTTATCAAAACCATATAATTCTTTTCAAAACCATAGAAATCATGTTCAAATTATTTATATATAGACTAACGGTGTCTGTATATAATTTTCTACCCTATGGTCAAGTGGTACGGATATTTATCATTTCAATCCGCAATTTAAATATATACGGGTATATATCTTTTCAACCCGCAATCCCAAATTCAAATAAATTGAAAATCGTTTGGGTTTATCATTTCAACCCATAACGATTTTCTCCTATTTTAAAGTCCGTTCGGGTATGTATCATTTCAACCCATAGTGATTCTATACTAACAGGGAACTTGCAGAGTGATAACAGATATGATAATAATATAACAACGGTAACAGGCATATATCATCAATATAAATAACAGATAAGGGTGTCAGATGTCACAGGTGAACAGATACAGATGATGGCATATATATATCAATATAAATAACAGATAATGATGTCAGGTGTCACAGGTGAACAGATACAGATGATGGCATAGATATAACAATATAAATAACTAACAGCAGCATATTTCAATTGTCGTTTCAATTGAAATCAAATTTAATAAATATAAGAACATTAATCGTGAGTGATTGCTCACCTTTCGAGGCTAGAGATGCACGAGAAGATGACACAGATACGCACACTGATACGGACATAGAGATTGAGTTACGAATCCAAGCAAAACAAATCGGCACGAATTCAACGATCAAAGCTGATAACAGAAATCGATGAAATCAAATCACAACATTCAACATAGCAACAAATAAGACATGTCATGCGTCAAAGTTTAACAATATAATTCTATGTGCTACCGAGATCGAAATGGTCTGAAATTTGGTATGAATAAAGATCAAAACTTGTATTTTAAACTGCAAAAGAATCACTTGATTTGGACAAGAGACGAGAAAAGTTATGATGTCACGAATACAGACTCAGGCCATGTTTGCAGAAGTGTAAAATAATTTCTAAGTACAAAAGAACAGCTGCCTGGGTCTAACTTCCAGATCCTCGACCACTAATCAAACGATGTCGGATTTGGCTGAAATTTGACAGGCATAAACTAGGTAACTTTGACTTCTTTTTAAAAATAAAATCAACCCATTCCGACGTAAGACAAAAGAGATACGGTGCGTCAAACATGAACTCAGGTCGTGTTTGCAGCAGTGTAAAATAATTTCTAAGTACAAAAGAACAGCTGTCTGGGTCTAACTTCCAGATCCTCGACCACTAATCAAACAATGTCGGATTTGGCTGAAATTTGACAGGCATAAACTAGGTAACTTCGACTCCTTTTTAAAAATAAAATCAACCCAATCCAATAAAATATAAGTGAGATATGATATCGCGAACATGAAGTCTAACTACTGTTCAGAAAAAAAAATAGCATGCAAAGCTTATGAACTGTAATCATACGTAATACAATATACTTCTATATATACATTCTAATATACAACTAACATATTGCATCTAATGTAAACATACTATGAAAAAAAAAATGCAGACCACCTATTAACTAATATATATCAACTTACTAATATATCACT
This sequence comes from Allium fistulosum, assembly GCA_030737815.1. Classification (NCBI taxonomy): domain Eukaryota; kingdom Viridiplantae; phylum Streptophyta; class Magnoliopsida; order Asparagales; family Amaryllidaceae; genus Allium; species Allium fistulosum. The sequence goes on from CM060908.1 coordinate 721,151,462, forward strand.
TTAAACAAAACTAACCCCCTTTTTTTATTAAAACTTAGAACACATATACAGACTGTTATAGGAAATCACTATAAAATTTGTCTCGGTAACATATATCATTGTAATATATAAAATACTTATACGCTATCAAATTATATAACCACCATACAAATTTAAACTGGTATACATCCAGACTTCTATATGTTTTGCAATAGAATATGTATATAAGCTTAAGAAACTAGTATATAAACTGGCAGACAGAACTAAAATATAACTTATACCTTATACAGCCTTATATATATAAACCATTTAAACCATATGTACCTATATACTTTAAATATATATATAACTAATGTATATTACTGCTAACTGAATAAATATAAATATACTAACATTTAGACTGATATATAAAAATATTCTAAATATACACATGACGAACAAACTAGTACAGCCACTGATACATGATAGTTATATACTTCTCTTCTAAATGTTTATACAATAAAATCTATATATAATTTTTCTAAAAGACAAAGTCTGTTCCCCTTTTTCTTTCAACATCCTTTATCTACACATAATATAAGTCATTATAAAACGAAACCAAAACAAAGTTCAGATCAACAAATAACCAAAATATATTTATATATAGTACCGTGTTCTATGAAGAGGAACCGGGAGTGGGAAGACGGCAGGCGGCTGCTGCTGCGAAGTGGTGGCCGAAGGCGTGGTGGAGCTAATGGGCTGTCGTCGGCTGACTTGGATTTGTGGAAGGCAAAGCATGGAGATGGGTTGAGGGCGTGACAGAGGTGGAGGCCTTAGGCACGACTCGGAGAGAGGTCTGGGCGAGCTTCTAAGCTCGGCTTAGGCTGGGTGATGGTCGCGTGGCAGTGGCGACAAGAGGGCAGTTGATGTTGAGAAGCACGAAGGGGAGAGAGAGCGGGCGGGGGGGAAAAGATGGGTGCTCGGCTGCTCGTTGGTAATGCAGGGGAGGAGGTTGCGAGCTGCTTAAGAGAGTGAGGCCATGTTGATATATATGAAGAAGTAGGAAAGGTAGAAGGAGATGAAGGAAGGGTGGGTGCTGTATACATTTTTGAACGGTAATAAAAGAAAGAATAACTACAGAGAAAATTTAGTGCTAGATTATATATATTTCTCTTGTTGCTTTTCTGAGCAACGAAAAAAAAAAATGAAAAATCAAATCCAAGAAAAAGCAAATGTCACAAATCCAACAGTTGTCTGAAACATTATAATTAAGATTCATTAAATGCTAGGCTGCGCAAATCAAATCTTGAAAGCACAGAACCAAAGGGTCAACATTTTTCGGTACCGTTATGACACGAACAGTTTTATTATATCCGTTGCGTATCGGACCTTAAAATACAGAAATAAATATATCATAGAGATCAGCCCGACGAGACGATCAAAACGGTATATAGATATCAGTGGTATGGTTGAATTATAAAAATTCAAATTTTCTAATAGCGGAAAAATGCAAGAAAAACGCTGAAAAATAAGATCGACGGAGCCAATGATGTCCGAATTTGGAAAAACGACCAACTGACATCTTGCTCAGAAGATGTTTTAGAATTTTTCTATGTAAAAATATTTGCGTTTCGAAAACATTTTATTTTCATCGCTTTTTAACTGATTAAATCGAAGTAAATTTACGCGCGAAATAAACTTTCATATTTTCGGACGAAAATTTACCGGTTGCTATGTTTCACTAGACGCATTCCAAATATTAAATTTTTATTTCAAAATTTTATCGTTTAAAATTTCACAAAATTTCAACTAATTACGTTATTAAAACAGTTGAAATTTACGGGTCGTTACATGTAACTTATACATTTATATAGTAGCTTCATGAACTACTATCTCTTTTATTTCCGCTGCTATTATTACTCTGTGTCTGTGATCTGTGATTATTTTATTTATTGTATATGTTCAGTTTTGCCAAATTTAAATTAACAACGTGGTATTTTGAGCAATTCAACTCCGGCATGAGTGTCTACCTATACACTTATAATGGATGCGAATGGTCCAAAATATTGGGTCGTTACAATCCTCTTTCTCGAAAAGCTAAGACACTCAAAATTATAATGAACTTTATGTAATCATCCTTTTAGAAAAAATTACTTTTTACAAGTCAATTTACTGTGTCTGACTGTCTCATCAAAGCTTTTAGGTGATTCCTATCGATAACGTTGATCAAGCGCATCGACCAGAATTCTTAAAGCACTCAATGGGCAAAACAACAAAAAATCATCTTCTATATAATAAACATGTCTCTTAAAATTTTTACAAATATTCTTTGCTTGTTTAAGAACAAAATCCAATTATACTTATAAATATCTTATTAAAAAGATTTGCAAATTTTAAATTGTTGTTTTCATCCATAACCAATGAATACAAGGATCGTCTAATCAAGATATTCGCAGAATACTCGATTCGTAAAATGGATGAAATAAGCTGGAAGGTTCGTCAAACCGAATGACATAACGAACCACTCATAAGAATCATAACGAGTGCGGAATGCGGTAAGGGGAATGCTTCCCTCCGCAACTCGTAGCAGATGAAAACCGGTGGCAAGGTCGAGCTGAAAAGACCTTAGCACCACTCAATAGATTGCTTAGGTGGTAATCCTAAGACAAGCTCAAAAATACCGGGAAATTCACAAACTACTTGAATGAGAGAAATAACATTTTCCTCATCATGTAGGTTTAAAGAATAAAATGATGCCACCGAATTGGAATCGAAATCATTAAGAAAAATAGAAATCTTCTTAACAGATTGAGGATGTCAAAGATACATAGTCCGCTCAGGACATAGGATATGGGCTTCATAATGATTAAGCCAATCCTTTCCCAAAAATCAATTCCGAAGCCCAAGTAACGCATAACATGCAAATCGACTCGGAAAGAATAATCACATAAAATAATCTCGACATCTTTACAAAGCAAACTGAGTGTTGCGGATCCACCAACCGGATTCACAATTTTCAGCGAAGTCACCAAGCCAATAACATTCAAAGACAAAGCATCCACAAGTTCTTTTGATATAAAAGAGTGAGATGCACCCGTATCAAAAAATAACTCGAATAGGAAGAGCACGAAATATAATAATGCCATCAAGGATAGAATGAGAAATACCTTGACCAAGAGAAGTGTTACAAGGGGCTTGCACAACATTCAACTCTCACTCCTTCTTGCTTTGAAGTATGGGACACGCAGATATATGATGACTCAAACTTTTGCAATAGCGACAATAAAGGGGTTTCGCATAGTGGTCCATAGAACCACAATTGTAGCATTGTCCACAACTAGAGGTAGGAGTTCTTGCTACTGAAGTTTCTTGCTTTCCTTTCTTGTTGGGATTGGGGCCTTTGAACTAAATAGGCCTCATCATGTTATTGTTGAAGTTCTGTTTGGCACGCACAACTTCAACATCACTTTCTTTATTGGCCGCTTCTTGTCGAAGAGTGATATCTACAAGCTAATCGAAAGGAACTTCTAGTTTCAGAGGTAAAACTTTTTTGGGGTTCTTACTCAAAGCACAGATAAACTTTTGATTCTTTACAAGATCCAAAAGCTGTTGGGCAGACATGAATACGCCATCCAGAGAAGGACTACTGGATTGACTAGCGCTAGTACTGCCAGATCTAACCATTTCTCTTCTTTAGGAAAGAAAGAAAGAAAGAAAGAAGAGGAAAAAGGTTATTCTCAGAATGAGATATAAACTACTTGATTGATAAAATAAGGCATCACAAAACGAAATAGGATAGAACGGTACGAAGACTCGAATTAAATCCTATGGCACGATTCCTAAGAAAAACTTAGGACAATGATCCTTGCTAGATTATTCTACATTGTTACGAAGTTTGGCTCTGATACCAAGCTGTGACCCCCCACCTCTATACTCACACTAGCCAAGGACACTACGGGGTAATGTCGTCGACTAGCACGAAAATAAGGCTGTTGAGGAGCGACCATCTATGTAATTTCTTTGTGCGAGTATCGATATGTCAGATAATATAACTTACATTTCATTTCAAGAGGAAATCTGACATATCAAATACAAACTCAAAGCTACCACACAGTGGCTACGAGGACTTCGGAAACAAATATAGAAATAAGCATAACACAAATCAGTCACAGATATTTATATCACAAAGGCGGAAACAGATATGAATATAACACATAGAAGTGTACATCAAAGTAGTGGTCAAACTAGATCCACTACATCACAATATTATAGATACAAGTGCTAGACAAAAGAACAAGTAAACATCAAGGAGTCTATATCTCAAATGTATAACAACAAAAACTACTAAGCTAAAGTAGTTAGCCAAAAGTCAGGTGACGGACCCTAATAAGAAGTCAAGCAGAAGCACCTGAAATACCTCGGTCTGGCCCGAGTATTATTTAAGAAGAAAATAATAAACGGATCAGTCTAGCTATAAATATCATATAAAATGAGATAGGATAAGAGATATCACAAAAACGTATGATAACAATAATGCCATACTGTGACAAGTATACATCAGATAACCACAAAAATCATACAATATCTCAAAAATTCTCAAACACTAAAAAGAATGTCATATTCTTTAAATTATTCACCAAAACACAAATATTGACAAAACATATCAATGCCAATTGCAAAAATCGGTGAAACACAAATTCTTGAAATCATCAACTAGAAATCCAGAAATCATAAAAAGGGGAAGGCCTATCACAAACGAGAGCATGAAAATTCCCCAACACGTGTATCACAAATGAGCCCGAGCTCCTCCAAACAGGGTATAGTCCCCCCTTGCGGACTATGAGCCAAAGCTCCTCCTATAGTCCCCCCTTGCGGACTATGAGCCAAAGCTCCTCCTATGAGCCGAAGCTCCTCCAAATAGGGTATAGTCCCCCCTTGCGGACTATGATCCAAAGCTCCTCCTATGAGCCAAAGCTCCTCCAAACAGGGTATAGTCCCCCTTTGCGTACTATGAGCCGAAACTCCTCCAAACAGGGTACAGTCCCCCATGCGGACAAAGAGACATCGCACATCGCTAGTCTAAATCACAAAATGATCACCATTGATCAATAAGAAGTGTGAATCACACTAAGCCAGTAAATATAAGAGTTTAGCTTCATGTCCCATAACCACTAGCTTAACTTAAATATTTACAAACAAATTGTAGATTTCCACTCGAAAATTGTCACAAGATTTCAATCAAACAAGTCTAAGAATTAACCGACAAAGTAAACGCTAGCGTTTCATACCACTTGTTTTGCTAAGCCATTTAATTTGATTTCTCATACGAATGAGGTAAAGGTTTGTATATACTAATAGATTGGAAAACGGTTTTAAAAACGAGCTTTGTATTTAAAAGTAGTGTTGAAATCATTTTTGTGAAAGAGTTTGAGTATTTACTACTAGTATAGAAACCTTTGTATTTAAAGTGACAAACCACAAAAATGATTGTAGAAACAATCAATCACCAAAAATTCACATACGAAATGTAAATTAAATCCATAAAAATCGATATCAAATCCGTCAAACGGATATTCCCAAAAATCCAAAGAAAGAAGTCATCAAAGTCAATAATAAGTGATAACAACTATTCGGATCAAGAAAAACCGATTAAAATTGGAAATCCACACAAAACAGCCTAAAATAGGCAAAATGCACAGCTCTAGACGTCTGGGTTTTTATCCAGACGTCTGGATTTGAATTCTGGAAATTTCCCAGAAATTACCAAACGTCTGAAACTCAAACCAGACGTCTGAAAACTAACCAGACGTCTGGTAGGTTTGGACCAGACGTCTGGTCCAACTCTCTGCCTTTTTATGTTTTCCAGGGGCCAATTCCAGACGTCTGGATTTCCAATCCAAACGTCTGAATTTGAATCCAAACGTCTGAATTGGAATTCAGACGTCTGAAATCCACCTGTAGGCAATAATCAGCCTAGCCCGTAAAGGGCAAAGATCTAATCGAAATGCGATCGATGACTACGCCATATATTGCATACTGCAACACCCAAGAAGTGATGCAGGAAGTGCCAAAAAATTGCTGCTGTAGGCTAAAAAAGGGCAAAGGCAACACTTTCTCGGTGATGCATTTTGTCGCGTTGCCCTAGAGTCAAAGGAAACATCTTTGCGGCCCTAGGGCAACATCGGTTCTATTGTTGCCACAGGCACCAAATTTACTAAAAAGTGGGCCCCACAATCTGGGCCCCAACATGTGGGCCTACATTATGGGGCCCACTAATTCTGTGGCCCACCTTTACGGAACCCTATTGTGGGGCCCATATTCATTAATCTATGGTAACACTTTTACCATCCAATGGCAACACTTTGCCAATTTATTACCACATTTAACATCACATACTGCCACATTATATCATATCTATGGCAACACCTTTTGCAATATAAATTGGAAATGTACCGCAACATTATACTACTGCAACATTATATCATATCTATGGCAACATTATACTGCAACATTATATCATATCTAATGGCAACATTACACTACAACAAAGAACTTTTCATTTTAGAATAACCAGCAACACAAGTTTTACTTAGTCAAGTACAAAATAACAAACATACTTAAAAACATAGCCAGTGTATTCATAGTTACAGCCAGTACATACTAAATTCTACTTATTAACAGTACATTCATATTTGCGAGCCTCTAGTGCCATCAGTGCTATCAGTGCCTCTAGTGCCTCCAGTGCCTCCAGTGCCTCTAGTGCAGACGGTCGCACAAAGATCCCCAACATTAATTTGCATGTCAGGGTTTGCTTCGCCTAATTTCTTAAGCACCCATGTCAAGTTCTCCCGAACTTTTTGGTTCACCTTTGCATCAAATTCATTTTGGACCTTCTTGTTCACCTTTGCTTCGACTTCGTCAGCTATATTTTTCATTATCTTCGTTGCCAGCTCCTGTATGTATGTGCTTGTTGTTGGGGCATATTTTGAAACTTCTGCAAACTTTGTGTGCCATCCTATAAGCCAAGATGGACCGTGCGACTTTCCATCAGAAATCATTTCTTGAACAACTCCATCACTTCCTCCTTCACCTATTGCTTTTTCAATCTTATCCTGCAAAATAAAGCAGTTTCAAAATGTGACATTAAATAAAATTAATAATTCTGAAACAAGTTTCTTAAATAAGAATTGTTTTGCAATATCTATTAACAGTTTTAAAATGGATTCAGAAAATATCCTGCTATAGGTTTCAACAAAACAGGATCTAATTCTACAAAAATGTCGATGCACAAAATGAAGCATTTTTTTGACATTTGATTGAAGAGAAAATAAAATTCTTACAATTCTATACTTCATTACTGAAGTATCAGTCTTGTACACCTTTCCTTCTATCCGCTTGCGAGTTTTAACAAAAAGTTATCCATCTGATTCGTTGGACTGATACAAATTAAATGAAAAAAGTTAGACAACAAAAGGATATCAAACCAATTTTTCCAGAACATATATCACTAATCAATTCTGAAATTATACTCAAAGTCAAAGCAAAACTAAGGTAAATATGATCGCCTTTACATAAAAACAAATCTCGGTTCAAATGAAGAACATAAACCACAAGTGCACACAAGCTAAAAGTCTCGAGCAACTCACAGATGCAAAAATGGAGCAATAGTAAGTTCTCAAGCAGCTTACAAGTGCAAAAATAAAGAAACAACAAGTATAAAATCACAACATATGTAGCAACAATATCCGAGCCTTTTCAAGCATAGTATCAAGTAATGTATCAGTTTTGCAAAATTCAAGGTCATGGTGCTTGTCAAACAAAGTATATTTATACTGCAGCAATCAAACAACTTAGTCAACAAGCAAAGAGTACTGTAAATATAACCCAACCCAAATAAAACTAACAAATAGCTTTTGAAAGCAAAGGAATAAATATGCAAACTAAGAAAAGCCAAATGAAAAATGGTGGCGATAAAAGCTACTAATAGCAACTTAAATAATAGAGGTTGAATCGTCAAAAATTCAATGGAACTTCTATAAAATACTTACTTCTGAAATCATACATCCTTGCAATCTTTATCTATAAAATTATACATACACTCCCAGAACCATGCTTATACCTTTCATACCATCTTTATTCAAAACCTACATATTTAGAGTTATAATTCATAGGAAATTATGTAAACCGATTTTGGGAATTGAACATATTTGGGATTTTAAATCTTCAAAACTTATACCTTCGAAAATAATTATATACTTGAAACTTTGGAATCACATTCACAAATATACATAATTATTATACACTCAAAACCACATACTTCGAACATTAAAAAAAACCTTATATATCAGAAAATTGATGTATATAGGATCAAGTTTTGTAAGAAGTTTTTTTAAAGCAGTGTGTGAAATGCACAGAATACATGCATAAAACGGGTATGTATCTCATCATTCATATATACCTCAACTCGTATATTACTGAAATCCATATGTCCATATTGAAACCCACACACATCTAAAATTTATTTGAGTTGAAACTGCATATGTCTAAAATTCACTACATATAAATTTATGTATACTTGAAGACTCGGACATATTCAAAGTTATATGCATATATCCAAAACTTAATATACTTTAGAACTTTTAAAACCGTGCCTGTTTGAAACTAATCACATTTTTCAAAACTAAGATTTGCCCAAAATTTTGTGGAATAAAGATAGATATCAAATTCATACATATTGAAACCTTTCCTTATCATATCCAAGATCTTTACATTCGAAAGCGACAAATATGCAAACACTTGATGTACAATATGTTTAAAATTGATTTATCAAAACACTACTTCATATATTTCGAAATAGGACACATTTATGTATCTGGCAACATAGCTTTGTAAGTAAGGCACATTTTATGTCCGAAGTTGGAAACTAGGGATTTTTATGTATAAAGATTATATCTGTCTGGATATATTTGAAATCAAGTTCTTTCGAAATTTAATTCCTTTGAAACCATTTATAATTTTGAAATTTGGTTTACATGATTTCAGACTTTGAAAGATTATGTCTAAGGTTTGAAATTAAAAAATGTTATGGCTAAGATCTTAATTATTTAAAAACCAATTTTTTTAAAAGTTTGCAGATCTTTTCAGAGAATTAGAGTCTCATACCTTGAGTTTCATGACTGGGCGGATAAATGTTGATTTACAAATTGGACCAGGTCCTTGCTTTGGTGGTTGTAAGTTGGAAACATGGTCAGCTGTTCTCTTCGCTAGTTATTGCGGAAGCAATCCCTTCTGTCAATTTACATAACCGGACTCCTAGTACTTGCGGCATCAGGGCCTTAACACTTGCATCCCCAAGACATGCGCAAGCAATGATTTGAACCCAAAAACTGCTTCATCACTGTTGGAAGGAAAATCCCTTTCGCCACTATATCTTCCAAAAATAACCTTTACACAACCATGTCTTGCGGTGGCAACTCTTTTGCCACCAAGTCTTGCGGAAGTAATCCTAGCGAACAGTTGCGGAAGCATTTTCCCTTTGTCGCTGTTGACGGAAGCTACGTATTTGAACAACTGTGGCACTAAATTCCCTTTCGTCAATGTTGGTGGAAGCTTTAAACAATTGTGGTAGCAAATTTTTCAACGGAAGTACTTCATTAAACACTAAAGAAAGGAACCTCTACGAAAGCAATTAACACTTGCGGCACCCAATTTGTCAACGCTTGCGGAAGTACTTCGTTAAACACTGGCGAAAGGAACCTCTTTTGAACACCGACGAAAGGAACCTCTGCAGCAGATTAAATCGAAGCCCTAACTGAAATTCGAAACCCAAACGAACCCCAATTGAAGACCTAATTGAAACACCGAAGCCCTAATTGAACTTGAACTCGAACTTGCCCTAATCGAACCCTAATTAAGCTTGTAAACTTAGAACTTTTAGCCTTAATTGAAATCGTAGAGTGTTTGAGTGTTTGAGAGGTGTAGCGGCGGAGTACGTATTTTTTTAAGTGTTTGAGTGAAACCCTTCAATATTTTGTTAACTTTTGCCGCTTTGTTTTTGCTTCCCGCGTTAAAAATTATTTCAGCCCGCTTTTTTTCAGCCCGCACTCATTTTTTATAATATTTTTATAAGTATATAACTACTGCAACATAGTGTTTATATCTATGCTAACATCCTGAAGCTAATGTTGTAATTGACAAAAATCAGCATAGCTATCGTTACATTGTAACTAGCAACATCTTGTATTTTCGTTGCAATAGGCCATCTATGGCGTAGTGGATCGAGCGATGGATGCTAGGGGTTTATGCCAATCGACAACCCAGCCCTATAGGCTCTTCGATACACCACCAAAACATGTCCAAACATCCAAGATAGGATTTTTAAAGATTTTGACTTCAAAACACCAAAATTGGAAAATTCACCAAATCAATTCAAATCAAAAGCAAATGAACATGAATAGAAGTTAGGAATTCATACCTAACAACAATGAAAGTTATAGACGTAGATGTGAGTTCAAAAACTCACCTTTAAAACTCAAAAACAACGAACGAGAAGCTCTAAAACAAAGGAAAGGCCAATTCCTCTTCAACTTCAACTCAAGAAGCTCCAATCTAAGCTAATAAGCAAATATTTCCTAAGTTAGGGTTTAGGAATTTCTGAAATTGAAGAGAGATAGAGATGGAGAAGATGAAGAGGATGCTTACCTAAGCTTCTCCTTGATTTTGGACTTGAATTTGAGTTTCCTAATCAAAACTAGGGTTTAGGAATTTCCATTTCCCTTTCTTTCCCCTATCTTTACTTTAGCTTGAAAGTGTTAGGAAATGGAATGAGCGAATGGATGAAGAGTAAAGGAGTTAGGGTATTATGTTGGGTTAGTAGGCTAAAACACAAACCCAAAGCCCAAAATAGAAAAATAGCAAAATTCTACTCAACTCCAAACATATCGATGTTTATACTCAAAAAAGTTGTAAACGCCATTTTGGACTCAATGGAAGTGGTCTCGAATCCCAATTCGACTGTTTACAAAAAGTAACATTTCGAACTTTAATCCGGTTAACGATGCTATATTTAAATAAAACATTTAAATATACAATCATAAAATATGCAGGTTGTTACACCAAGAAACTCATGGGAAGCAGGGCCATCGGAAGAATAATCTGAACCATTCGAAAACAAATAATTTATTGTTAGCCTATCTTATTTCATTTTTGATATTCTATCCATATAACTATATATAAAATCGTTGTAATGAATAATGAAATAAATCAATAAGATATTTTTGTGTCATCGTTAAAATAAATTATACAAGAAATTATAACATTAAAGTAATACAAATTGAAAATAAATTCAAAATATGTTCATTGTCTGAATAAAAGCAAATTCAGACGTCTGATTTTAGAAATCAAACATCCGAAAACCTATAGGAAGTTAAAAAATTAACTTCTAACTTTCAGATGTTTGAAAGTAAAAACCAGACATCTGAACATACATTCAACCGTTTGACTTTAATTTTCAGACATTTGAAACACTCTTCTTTTGAACTAGAACGTTTCGGCTTTTCCCTATATAATTTCAGACGTTTGAAACTCCATTTCAGGTGGCTGAACTAGGAAAACCAAAATTGACCAGTCAACTTCAACTTTCATCCACCTAACCCCTTTTATTGCCATCTCTTCTCCATTATTTACCCTATCTTTTCAAAATTTAACCAAACTTACCTCTTCAAAAACTAAAATTTCTAAATCCAAAAATCAAAAGGCAAAACCATAAATTTCCTAAGGGCTCCTAGACAGCCTAAGAATACACCAACCACTAAAGCAAGCTCGACTGTAGTCCCTTTCAAAGATCAAATGAAAGAACGGCTCCATTACAATTATAGAAGCATTGAAAGATCTAAGCTTCTCTCCAAGATGAAAATCTTCACTGGGATCTTTTATAACCTTAACGATTTTCCATCTTATAATCTACAAGATTTTACGGAACAAGCAAAAATGACAAGCTTTATAGATGTCAATGATAATAATGTAAAAATGGATACCTTGAGGGTTCAACTTTTTTTAGCTAACACAAATAATAAAAGCATTAGGATACATAGAGATGAAGGTTGGCTTTAGTCAAGTGTTTACTATAATATTGTCAAATTCCACATAAACGACATCGCTTGTATTTTGGGAATTGTAAGACATGGACATGGTTTGGAAGATATTAACATTAAGAATAGGGATAGAGATGAAGGTAGTCGTCATTTATGGAACGATATTAGGGGAAATTCTAAATCAAAGGATCTACGTCCTCGACCTAGGCTATTGTTAAGAATGTTGATCAATACCGTCTTTCCATGGCTTGCAAGTCATGAGATTATTTATGACCTAAAACATAAGGCATTATATGGAATCTTTGGTAATATTGAAGTTAATTGGGCGAGATACATCAATTATGAGCTTTGCAACTATTTCAACTACAAGAAGAATACTCTTGTATATGCGACATATATTACTCACCTTCTTAATGATCAAAACATTCATGGGCTTGTACAAGATATTATTAGTATCAAACTAGCCGACAAAATGTTTTTTAGTCTTATGCATCTACATAAGGAAGTACCGAATTATGATCCATTTGAAATATATATGCAACATGTTCGAGCTCATAAAAATTGTCAAGCTCAAGCTTAATCTCCCACTCAACAAAAAAAGGAAAACAAGTAGCAGTACAACAAAGCAAAGAAGAAAGTGGCGATGACGATGATTAGGATGATACCAGTGATGAGAACGAAGAAGAAAGTGAGGTTGAATTGGTCAAAATAATTCATAATGACATGAAAACCTATAGACAAATCAGGATATACTCTTGATCCGTTAATACAACAAGAAATCAAAAGAAGCTTGAACAACAAATCTCTAAAGTATTTACAAAAATCAATTCAAGGATTGATCAAATAGAAACCAAAGTTGATCGAGTCTCAAATGAAGTAAAAGGGGTGAAGAATAACTTCGCCAGATGTTCTCCAACTCCCTCGCCTACATGGTGAGAATGGTGAGGTAATACTTTTATCTACTTGTTATTTTATTACTAGAAATTCTCTAGTGCATGGAAAACTTTTTTAACAAATTGTTCGTTTATTTAACTCATATTTGCTATAGATTTCGCATCATGAGATTTTCTTGTGCTTGTTTTGGGGTCTTGCATGGAATGGAGCATTTCAAGTCTTCTAGCTTATGGAAATTTGTCTCCCAACTTATATTTTTGGTTTTATGAAATCATGATGTTATACAAACTTTGAAGTCATGTATCTTGTTACGTTGTTGTTATGTTGAAATTGTGATGTTAACCAAAGCATTGTTATGTAGGTCTTGTTATGGTGCACAAAACATTATAATCATTTATTTTGTGATGTTATGCCTTGTTACTTATCTCTACTTATTTCTACCTTAAAATTTCTTATTTTGGTTGATGACAAAGGGGAAGAAATAGTATCAAATATCTGAGCATATTGATAGAGGGTGTTTTCATATGTAGGACATACTGATAGTGGGAGTTTTCTTTGCATACATACTCAAATAAAATGTATAGTTATTATCATCAAAAAGAGGGAGAATGTCAGATCTTGCCCTTTTAGTTTTAATGAGACAACTATATATTTCCATGTATATATATATATATAAATAGTAATGTTATATTTGCAGGAATATATATACAAGGAGGCAAGACGATCAACATTGGAAATGAACTCAACTATTAAAGACAAAAATAATGTTAGTCGTATATTGGTTATTTTAGATATAAATGAACAATCTCTTATATGATGATTTCACACACATACAAATATTGCTTTGAATATTTGTTTTCAAAAAAATTATATTTAAATTTTTAAGGAATTAAGGTTTTTAAAAGCAATTTAAAATTAAAAAAGAAGAAAAACAAACTACACTAAACAAGGTATCTCAGATGGTTGAACTTTAATTTCAGCCATTTGAAATAAGTGTTTTTTAACTATTTTATTTCTGCCTTTTTCTACATAATTTCAGCCATATGACTTTTAAATTTAGCCAACTAACCTATACGAGAAGAAGTATCTCTTCACAGAAATTCAAATTCTGAAGAGTTTCCTTATTCCCTAAAGGTTGCAATCCTTCTAATAGTTGTAGCCCTTCAACTACAAATATTCACAACTATAAATAGAGTTGAAATATATCATTTTTATTCACCCATTCTTATTCGATTTCTACTCTCTATACTCATGTGAATTACAAAGGATTTCAACTTTCTACTTCCTAAATCATCACGTTAAAATAATCATCTCAAGGAGATTATAGAAAGGGTGTACTTTATTGACTAATTCATGTTATTTAAGAGTACACAAAGTCAAACATTTTTACTACTGTTTGTATTCGAAGTCTTGCTGGATATCTTCAAGCACAAAGTCATGTTCGGTAGCTTAGGTGGTTTGTAATATGCCCATTCCTCAGGGTTAAGTGAGGGTGTTGTTTAAATCCTGAAGGAGAGTGGGACTGGACGTAGAACAGGAAGTTCGAACCAACATAAAAATCTCTTGGTGTGATCATTTTTTACTTCCTTTACTTTATTCCCCTGCTTATCTTCTAGTGATTAGATACATAGACTTTATTTAAGCTATTGGTATAAAGTCTTAGATTAGTAGAATATTTCATATTACTTGATCCATGGTGATTTTCAACAACCACATAGAGGATTGAGTATTGTAAGTTTGTAGAATACGAAGAAAGTCAAAGTATGATGTGTGTATGATGTTTCCCTACCAGAAATTACAAGGACGCAATTTTCTTAAAGGGGAAGTCTATAACAATCCCACTTTCTACGCCATATAAAATAGATAAATTTAAAAAAAATATTTGAATTCGATTTTTGATAATTATTATTTTGAAAATAAATGATTATTTATTTGAAGTCTATTAATAAAAGATTTTATTTTAACAAATTGAAATAAATTAATAAATTCTTTTCAAATAAACATATTGAAAGTGAATAAATTGTTTTAATTGAACATAAAATATTTTTAAAGCATAAATAATTGTTATGTTATTAAAATAGTGGAGAATAAATAAGATGGCATCGAATTAAATAAAATTGTCCAATTATTGGGATATATTTTGTACAATGGACTGTGAAGCAATTTATATTGGATCAAAATTTATTTCGAGGATTAAAATTCTAATATAAATGTGAAGGAATCAATTAAATTTAAATTGAATTATAGAAAGACTCAGCAATTAACTCAGGCTCAAACCCATTTAAACTCTTTCTCTTCTCCCATTTTCTAAAATAATCTCCCTCCTTCACCAATTCAAGCCCATACCCAAACTTGGTTCCATACTTTGCCCTAGTCTCAAAATTTTGAAACCAAAATCGAGACCTTATATATATAAAAAATAGCACATGAAGCCGCTCAGGCATTGCATGATGGCCGCAGCATAGGGGAGGGCGCAATGCTTGGCATGGGTTGTGATAAGGACCCACAATGTTGAAGAGTAACCGCGACCTAGATCGACGAAGTGGAGGTCATGTGGTCGAGGTAGCTTCGAGGATGGTGTCCCGATCTTGAGTCGCTCGTGCGTTTGAGTAGACATAGTGAAGTGGCTGCTGGCTTCAGGCGACGCTTGACACCTCAACCCCGACACAGTGGTGAGCATAGTAGGCGGCTGAAAAGAGGTGGTTCGGGCGAATGGCATTGGTAGGAGCTGTGTAATGATCTGCCTTTCTTACACCTAAAGACGACACCTAATACATCCTCGATATTCCTATGTCGATCATTTAAAAGTCCAAAAATAGGTCATTTGGAGTAAAGAAAGAAGAAGACATAACTCATATCGTGAGGAGCAATATATAATATACACAAGATTCTTTACAAAAAACATCTTTATTTATACACAACATCAGAGTGTACTGACCATTTATCATCGTGGACAATAATAACAGCTTGGCTTTACAATTGCTAATAAATAAAGGCATGAACAAAGCAAAACAAAACAGCGGAAGAATATAAGGTACGCAAATACGTCCTGGAAAATCCAGCTCGTCTCCTGAAAGCTCTAAGTATCCAGCTAAATATAAAAAATATGCTTGGGTTGACCCCGAGCATTTTAGGAAAACAACGCCCGGGTTAGTCTGGTAAAACCAGCGTGAGAAACTCAAATCACAAGGAATTTTATTTATTATAACCTGTAAAATCCTATAAAATTAAAGGTATCTCGTGTTACCCCGCCTTTTGGTCAAGGCCGAGATATCAACAAATTGGCTAAAAACGATGGATATCAGGATTGGAGATCGATTGGAAACATGGCTATGATTGATACCGTCAAAATTTGACCAAGCTCCAATTAAGGTGGGATCGATTGGGAATGATGAACAAGGCTAGGAAATGCTACGTTTCAAATTGCAGGTCAATCAGAGTTCATATGCTCAAGTTATGGATGGATCAAGGTTTATGGAAACTGGTTCATATCGATCCATTCGTATCGATCAAGGTGGATGGTGTTCGTATCCATTGAGATCGATACGAAGAAAGGAAATTGGATCGATATGAGGAGCAAATGGTTACAGGGAAAAGCGTTTCGTATCGATCAGTAAGTGATCGATACGAAGGAACGAGGCACGGATCGATATGAGGAAGGCATGGATACGAAGGCATGGATACGAAGCAGGGAATGGATCAATGGATACGAAGCGCATAGCAAAGTATTGATATGAGTAGAAGGTTTTGGCATCGATATAGAGCAAGGCGAGGATTGATACAAAAGGCTTAGCAACCGATAGATACGAAGAAGGTCAAGGCAAACGAAGCGGTTAACGAGCATGAAAGATGGATCTACATGCGATCGCTCCACATCGATCCAAGAACGATCGATATGAAGAGGATCGATGTAAAACGATCGATACGAAGATGACAGCCGACATTGGAAAATGCAAACTTGGATCGATAATAACTCTCATTCTACAAGTCCAAATGCTATGAAATTTTCACAGGAGCTTTCTTGTTTACTCGGGGACGTACATGATCGATCTCGGCTTGTTTGGACCATTTTTGGATCGATGCAAATTGTACTTGGATCGATCCAAAATCACTCTGGATCGATCTGGCGGGCCCACCTACGCAAGAGAAATGGTATTCCTGGTTTAGAGGCGGATATTTTTTGATCTACACTTATAAGTAGCGGTCCAGTGGCAACTAAAAAGGGGATCTTGTTCTGCTCTTTATGCCGAAGCTCTGCCATTTTTGTTGATTGATGTTCAAAGGCTTGTAATTGTAATCTCAATACAAAAGGAACAAAAGGATTGATTCAAAGTGGACGTAGGCCGGAGATAGTTGAACCACTATAAATCTTGTGTTCTCTCTTGCTTTCTTACATTTTAATTTTGCTATTTCTTCATTTTTATTCTCTACTTTATCTGGATCTAAGATCTGTGTTTGGATATTCTGGGATCTGTGTGTAAAAACTGGTGCTTTCACTGCTCCTAGGGTTTGTGACAAATTTTGGCACCAACACTTTGGTGCTTTCACTGAGAAGACTAGCACCCGCTACATCAGATTTGGAAAGCTAAAGGATCGGATCTGGGAGGAACCATGGTTAGACAATCAACTAGAAGGATATTACCAGAAAGGAGCCATCATGAGGGTAGTCAAGAGGCTTCCTCAGGAGCAAATCAGGCCTCAGTTTTCATCACCAGGGATGAGATGGAGATGATGATGGGAGCTATGCGGGAAGAATTGTTGAAAAGGCAAGAGGAAATGATGCAGAACCTTCTTAGACAATTTGGACAAGCAGGAGCAGCATGAGCTGCTGGAGTTCAGATCCACGAAGCTGGAACAAAAGGACCCAACAGGCAATCGGATGGAGTGGTTCAGTAGGGGGCAGCCCCTAATCAGCAAACAGCTATCAATCTAGATGGACCTAGGCTCGGAGGCACACCACCATGCAATGATAGACCAATTCATGGAGGAATACCAGATGATGCAGCGCAGCCAGGCGCCAACAGGAACATAGTAGTGCGTGATGAAGAGTATGAAAGTGTACGTGTAGTACTAAGGATCGTGTAATATGGTATATAAATGCGGAAACTGGTAATAACAGTAAAGTAAAAATTAAAGTAAGCACACCAGGAATTTTTATACTGGTTCGAACTTCCCGTTCTACGTCCAGTCCCAGAATACCCTCTAGATTTAAACTAAACCCCTCACTTAACCCGGAGGAATAGGTATACGACACCTGAGCAGCCGAACAGGAATTTTTCCGCCTCAACAGCCGAAGAGGACTTCAACTTAATACAAATAGTTTGTTGACGAATGTGTTCTGAATAACACTGATTGTCTTTTGATAGTACAACTTTCCTATAATCAAATCCTCAAGAGTATATATGTGTGTGAAGATTTAGAAGGAAGATAATCACGTAGAATCGAAGTATATGAATAAATTCAAGGATTCTAGTGATATTAAATAAGAATGAATGCTTTTATTTGCAGAAATGAATAGAGATTAGATTTTAGAAATATAAACAAGAATCGGTTATTGTAAAAGTGAATTGAATATGTTTATATAGTTGTAGAAGAGTTGTAATCTTTCATGAAGAGTTTTAGTTAACAGTTGTGTCCATACCTCTTGAAATAGAGGACATTCCTCTTCATGAAATGATCGCGTCTCTTCAGAAAACTAGTCGTTTTTCTCTGGTCGGTCGACCGGAAAACCTGGCCGGTCAGCTGAGTTTAAAAACGTATACAAAACAGAAAGTCACTGTGCACATGATACAGGGTCGGTCGACCGAGGATCCTGGTCGGTCGGCCGACCTGATGTTATATGCACAGTGAACACTATTTTGATATAAAATGTTTTGTGTGCTTGTGTAACTATTTGAGGAATGATTTAAACATTATTCTAAGACTCAATAAAAATAAAATATCCATACTAATCTCTGGATTGTAAGATTATCTCCTTTGTAGTGCACGGTATGCACTTATTCTCTTTTTGTCGCTTTCATATAGTATTCTCGTCATATGATCTCTGAAGCTTGTGTCATGAATCAAAACTCATGAATCAACATTCTCCCCCTTTTTGATTGATGACAATACTTATGTGACGAAGTAATATTGACATATATATTATAGTTTTCCCCCTGAATATATGGCGACTTTTCTGCAAAAATTCGTTAGTTTGCATACATTTCTCCCCCTTTGTCATCGACAAAAAGGAATACTTATAACAAATTAAAGTAATGCAAAACATTTAAATTTACATGGTACATTCTTGAGCTTAATTAGAAATAATTTAAAGATGTTTGCTTAGAACATAACATAACAATAATTAAGAAACAAATAAAGTACAAGAAATTCTAGAAAGTAAATAAATTGTAAACATACTACAATTACTCCTCATCAGCGTCGGTATCCCACTGTTCTGGATGAAGATTTTCATCGAGAGGAGCCGGTTCCTTACCCCGTCTTTGAGTAGTAGGTGCGGGAGTTGCCGATGTGCTGGAACTTGTGTTATCGGATGTAGACCAAGAGAAATTTGGTGCTGGTCTTTTTCCAGGAGCAACAAATGAAGCACCGGCTTCAGAAGTACACGATAAGGCATCCCATAAATTTACGAAGAAGCCTTTGATTTTCTTGAAACACCCATCAATTTTTCGAAGGCAAGAATCCAAAGCTAGTTGATTTTGGGCCAAAATATCAATGGCAGCCGCTGTGCTAGTACCGGAAGGTGGTCTTTGGATAGAGGTTTGACGAGTTATACGTTCTGTAGAATGAGTGGATGGTTGAGGTGTAGAATAGCTGCGACGTAGTTGTTCTCGTGGAATGTTACGCCATTGCTGAAAGGTTGTAATTTGGGATGGTACATTGGGTAACTTCATTAATTTTATTGTTCATGAGTCAAAGGTACGAACTTTGGATGTTTCTGATTCTGGAGCATGGGTGACAAAGTTATTAATCAACCGCATTATGTATTCTCCATAATAAATATGGAGCATTTTCCCTTGGTTGAACATAAGGAATTCATCCATAAGAAGTTGTGTCCAATTTACCTGAATATTTCCACACATAGCATATAATGCCTTGAAGTTTTCGGGATATACTAAGTGGTATGACCCTCCTCTTGGAACAATAGACTTCATCATGAATCGATGAAAAAGTCGTGCTTTAGGTCGGAGAGATGAAGTTTGCCTTAAATCGGTAGCATCATCTTCAAAGAATAGGTGACTTAGTCGGTCACGAGTTGATGGATTACAGTCTACATCATGTAACGAGATTCCACCCGGTCGAGCATTTAAAATATGATTCATTCGATCAATGGAGAGAAACATCGAAGTGCCACAAACCGATGTCCAAACACAATTTTCAGTGTTTCTCGGTGGATTTACAAGATTGAGATTTTCTAGGAATAACTTGACCATTATATGATTAATTTTCAAGTTGTTTTTCCTATGGTCAAGAAAAGCGTCAAGACCACTTTCAAGAGCGGCATTTTCAACACCGTAGGCGGTAAAATCAGGATAACTTACAAAAGACTCCTCAAAGATTTTTGCATCTTGAAGCCTTATCCATCTTTCTAAAGCTTTTTCACTTACTAGCCAAGAAGCAATTTGAGAGTCTACAGGAGTTGAGGAAGATTGGCCAGCAGTAGTCTTAAATTTCTTCTTGGGTGCCATTTTTTTTTTGAAGAATTTGAAGAAATTTAGGAAGGTTGTAATGGGGGCTAGGGTTAAAATTTGTTGTGGGAGAGTAAAGTGAAGCTGTGAGATAAAAAGGTGAATGGATGGGTTAAAATATATAGGCAATTTCAGCAGAAAAGTTCGTTCGGTCGGCTGAAATTCCTGGTTCGGTCGACCGAGTTGAGGTTCAGAACAGTGTTGAAACTTTCGGGAAGAGCTTCGGTCGACTGGTGCAGGGTATTCGGTTGACCGACTTTAAAAATGTTCTAATATCATTCGGGAAACAAGTTCGGCTGACCGAGGCATGTGAACAGACTAGTTTATGCTGTTTTTCAAACAAGAATTATAGAAATATAATTATATTATTGCATCATATATATCTATACATCTTATTAAAAAATAACATATATATATTAACTTATAGCCAAGGTGCATCAGCATCGACGTTCCCATGAATTTGGAGATGGAACGTTTTCTACCGGTGACCATATTGGAGCTATTGGAGATTGAACATGGTCAGAAGGAGATGGAGTTCTAGTGCCGCTTTGGTCAGAAATAAAATAATTTTTGTTTTTCCATATTTTTTTCATATTTTTATTCATAAGTCTTTAAACGACATTATACCTAAATCTCGTCTTAGTTTTATAAAAGTATTTTCATTTAGTGGTTTAGTAAAAATGTCAGCTATTTGATTTTCAGTGTTGATAAATTCTAGATTTATTAATCCTTTTTCCAAACAATCACGAAGAAAATGATGACGAATATCAATGTGTTTTGTTCGTGAGTGATTGACCGGATTTTTAGAAAGATTTATTGCACTGGTATTATCACAATAAATTATTGATTTTTCAAGATGACAATTAAAATCTTGTAATGTCTGTTGCATATATATACGACTTGTGCACATGCCAAAGCAGCAGATATATATTCTGCTTCACATGTTGATAAAGAAACACAGTTTTGTTGCTTACTAAACCAAGAAACTAAAGAACGTCCAATGAAGTGACATGTTCCGCTCGTACTTTTTCGATCCGTCCGACTTCCTCCAAAATCAGCATCACTATAGGAAACTAATTCAAAAGGACATTCTTTCGGATAAAATAGTCCGAAATCTTTGGTTTTAGTTAGATAACGAATAATGCGTTTAACTGCTCTCATATGTGATTCTTTGGGATTTGCTTGAAATCGAGCACACAAACAGACACTCATCATAATATCAGGGCGACTCGCTGTTAAATAAAGTAAAGAACCTATCATACTACGATATAACTTTTGATCAACACTTTTGCCATCTTCATCTCTATCGAGATGAATCGTTGTACTCATAGGAGTTGGTTTGGCAGCAGTGTTTTCAAGACCAAAACGTTTGATTAAATTATAACAATATTTTTATTGATTAATAAAAATTCCATTTTCAATTTGTTTAATTTGTAATCCAAGAAAATATGACAATTCTCCCATATGAGACATTTCAAATTCATTTGTCATTATAGTTGAAAATTCTTGACATAATTTTTCATTTGTCGAGCCGAAAATAATATCGTCAACATATATTTGAATTATTAAAATATCTTTATTAGTTTTCTTAATAAAAAGTGTTTGATCTACTTTACCGATTTCAAAACCAGATTCTAATAAATAACCTTTAAGACGATCATACCAAGCACGTGGTGCTTGTTTTAAACCGTATAACGCCTTTTTAAGTTTATATACATGATCCAGAAATTTTTCATGATTGAACAAAGGTGGTTGTTCAACAAAAACATTTTCTTTTATGAATCCATTTAAAAATGCACTTTTAACATCCATTTGATATAGTTTAAAATTATGAAAACACGCATAAGCTAATAATATTCGTATTGCTTCAAGTCGGGCAACTGGAGCAAACGTCTCTTCGTAATCAATACCTTCTTCTTGATTATATCCTTGTGCAACTAATCTTGCTTTATTCCTTGTTATATTTCCTAGTTCATCTGCTTTATTTTTGAAAACCCATTTAGTATCGATGACTGATTGATCACTGGGTTTAGGAACGAGTTCCCAAACTTCGTTTCGTTCGAATTGATTTAATTCTTCTTGCATGGCAAGTATCCAGTAGTCATCAGTTGAAGCTTCTTTTATATTCTTAGGTTCTATGTTAGAAAGAAAAGCAACATGACCAACTTGATTTAACTGATGTCTGGTTTTAACATTCATATTAACTTCTCCAATTATATTTTGCACAGGATGATCTCTTAAAATTCTAGGTGGAGATTTTATTATATTAGAAGTCACGTTTGTATTGGTTTCATGAATATCAAGATTTTCATTTGTACTATTATTCTCATTCTGAGTAGATTCATCATCAGAATCAATAGTAACACTTGGATTTATATTTTTAAAATTTTCGTTGAAAGAAACATGTAAACTTTCTTGAATAATTTGAGTTCGTTTATTATAAATTCGATAAGCCTTGCTTCGTTCCGAATATCCAACAAATATACCTTCATCGGATTTTGGATCGAATTTGCCTAGTTGATCTTTAGTATTTAAAATAAAACATTTGGAACCAGAAACTTTTAGATATGAAATATTTGGTTTTCTTCCATTTAGAAGTTCATATGGTGTATTTTTAGTTAATGGTCGAATAGAAACGCGATTTAGTACGTAACAAGCAGTAGCTACAGCTTCTGCCCAAAAATGTTTCGATAAAGTTGTTCCATTTAGTAAAGTTCTTGCACATTCTTGTAACGTTCTATTTTTCCTTTCTACAACTCCATTTTGTTGTGGTGTTCTAGGAAAAGAGAAATTATGGTTAATACCTTTCTTGTTACAAAATTGTTCAAAAACTTCATTTTCAAATTCGCCTCCATGATCACTTCTTATATTTTTAATTTTCAATGTTTTAATATTTTGAATTCTTTTAACAAAAACTTTAAAATTATCAAAAGTATCACTTTTATTTTTCAAAAAGAAAATCCAAGTATATCTAGAGAAATCATCTACAATAACAAAAACATATCTATTATGATTAATAGATTGCACTTGAGTTGGACCAAAAAGATCCATGTGTAAAAGTTCAAGTGGTTGTTCTGTAGATATTACTTTCTTTGATTTAAAAGAAGATTTTGTTAATTTTCCTAATTTACATGCATCACAAAATATCTTAGTTTCGAATTTTATATTGGGTAACCCTTTAACTAATTTATTTTTAGCAAGTTTGTTGATGGTATTAAAATTGATGTGACAAAATCTTTTGTGCCAAAGACAAGAATCGTTTTCTTTAGCTACTAGACACAAATTTGAATCATTATTAACATTTATATTTAGGATATAAATATTTTTATCTCTATTTCCTTCGAAAATAATGTTGTGATTTTTATCAAAAATGTTACATTTATTTTCTGAAAAAGTTATATTAAAACCTTTATCGCATAGTTGACTAATACTTAATAAATTATGTTTTAAATTTTTAACTAATAAAACATCAGTAATGAGAGGTAAATTAGATGTACCGTTGCTATTGACATTGCCTTTGCCAATGATATATTCTTTTGAGTTATCTCCAAAGGTGACTGCTCCTCCATTTGAGTATATAATGTTTGACAACATTTCTTTGTTTCCAGTCATGTGTTTTGAGCAACCGCTATCTAAAATCCATTTTCCTCTCTTCTTATGTGGTACCTGCAAAAAATTTATAAAAAGTTGGTACCCAATCTTTTTAGGGTCCTAAGAGTTAGATCTTAGGAAGCCAAACCCATACGGGTTCAGAATTCCCTTTATAGACATAATTTTTGTTATTATGAACAGTTTCCATAAAACTTTTGATATGTTTCTTCATTTTCAATATATTATTTGTTTTTGGAATCCATATCTTAATAGTTTTAGTATTTGAATAAACTGTTTTCCTAATATCTTTCTTAATTTTATTATTAATTTTACTTTTAGCAAAATTATTTTGTTTCTTAAATCCTAGTCCAGATTTATTGTTAGAAGTTTGAGAATTTTCTAGTATACTAGAAAGATTTTCTTTTCCTTTATTGAAATTAGAAACATTTTTAGAAATATCATCAAATTTTATTTTAAGACTAGATTTTTCTAACTCCAAATCCTTAATTTTGGATATTAAACTATTATTTTCAAAAAGTAAAACATCATTTTTATTTTTCTGAATTTTTAGTTCCTCAGATATTGACGTAATTTGAGAAGATAAGTTAGAATTCGGTTGTTGAGAAATTTCAAGTTCTTCTTCCAATATTACCTTCTCATCTTTTAACATATCTACTTCTAAAACTGTTCTATCTAACTTTCTTTGCAACTCCTTATTTTTCTTTTTAAGTTGTTTTGTTAAATTTACTAATTCATAGTTTATTTCAATTAAATCTTCAAAAGTAAAATCACTTACATCGTCTGACGAAGCCATGAAGCATACATTTGCTTGTTCATTATCACTTTCACTCTCTGATGAGGATGATGAGTCAGTGTCGTCTCAAGTGACTGAAAAAGCCTTTCTTTTGGTTTTATCCTTCTTGAAGTTATTCTTTTTACGATCTGGACAATCTTTCTTCATGTGTCCTTTCTTATGACATTCATAACATTCCATTGTTGAAGATGATGGTTTGCTGCTATTGGAATTGTTGTTGGAATTATTTTTGTTTCCCTTGAATTTGTTTCTGTTGAATTTCAAAAACTTTTTGAAATTTTTAGCGATCATTGCCATATCTTCATTATCTGAGTCGGAATCATCTTTTTCTGCTTGGAATGCTACATTTTTCTTTTCTTGTGCTCCATTTCGTTTTGCCTGCAAATTTACTTCGTAGGACATTAAATTACCTATCAACTCTTCTGGTTTTAATGTTGATAAATCAGTTGCTTCTTCAATAGCTAGGACTTTTCGTTCCCATTCGTCCGTTAAAGAATTCAAGATTTTTGTAACAACATCAAAATCAGTAAACTTTTGTTCTAGTGATAATAAAGCATGATAAATATCCTGAAATCTAGAGTACATGTCATTTATAGATTCATTTGGCCTCATTTTAAAATTTTCAAATTGATGTTTCAGCATAGAAATTTTGCTCAATTTAACTTTGTTCGTTCCTTCATGTGAAACTTTAAGAGTTCTCCAAATTTCATAGCCGGAGGTGCACATGCTAACTCTATTGAATTCATTTCTATCTAATGCACAAAATAAAATATTCATAGCCTTAGCATTTGATGTAGCATCTAGTTTTTGTGTGTTACTCCAAGTCGAGTATTCTCTAGTAGGAATTGTGAATTCTCTTTGTATAATATTCCAGATATCAAATCCACTTGATTGCATATAGATTCTCATTCTAGTTGACCAATAATTGTAATTTATACCATTGAAAAGTGGAGGTCGTGAAGTCGATTGACCTTCTGTGAAACTAGAATTAGTGTGAGTGTTAACATCGTTAATTTGTGTGGTTGCCATATTATTAGAAATAAGTAAATATCAAATAACTTTGTGATGGTTATAAGATGACCTTGCTCTGATACCAAATGAAAGTGTACGTGTAGTACTAAGGATCGTGTAATATGGTATATAAATGCGGAAACTGGTAATAACAGTAAAGTAAAAATTAAAGTAAGCACACCAGGAATTTTTATACTGGTTCAAACTTCCCGTTCTACGTCCAGTCCCAGAATACCCTCTGGATTTAAACTAAACCCCTCACTTAACCCGGAGGAATAGGTATACGACACCTGAGCAGCCGAACAGGAATTTTTCCGCCTCAACAGCCGAAGAGGACTTCAACTTAATACAAATAGTTTGTTGACGAATGTGTTCTGAATAACACTAATTGTCTTTAGATAGTACAACTTTCCTATAATCAAATCCTCAAGAGTATATATGTGTGTGAAGATTTAGAAGGAAGATAATCACGTAGAATCGAAGTATATGAATAAATTCAAGGATTCTAGTGATATTAAATAAGAATGAATGCTTTTATTTGCAGAAATGAACAGAGATTAGATTTCAGAAATATAAACAAGAATCGTTTATTGTAAAAGTGAATTGAATATGTTTATATAGTTGTAGAAGAGTTGTAATCTTTCATGAAGAGTTTTAGTTAACAGTTGTGTCCATACCTCTTGAAATAGAGGACATTCCTCTTCATGAAATGATCGCGTCTCTTCAGAAAACTAGCCGTTTTTCTCTGGTCGGTCGACTGGAAAACCTGGCCGGTCAGTTGAGTTTAGAAACGTATACAAAACAGAAAGTCACTGTGCACATGATACAGGGTCGGTCGACCGAGGATCCTGGTCGGTCGGCCGACCTGATGTTATATGCACAGTGAACACTATTTTGATATAAAATGTTTTGTGTGCTTGTGTAACTATTTGAGGAATGATTTAAACATTATTCTAAGACTCAATAAAAATAAAATATCCATACTAATCTCTGGATTGTAAGATTATCTCCTTTGTAGTGCACGGTATGCACTTATTCTCTTTTTGTCGCTTTCATATAGTATTCTCGTCATATGATCTCTGAAGCTTGTGTCATGAATCAAAACTCATGAATCAACAGAGTATGTACCTGAATTCCCTCGGGGACTCGGGGGGGCAACCCTTGGTGGACAACATTGGATTAGCTGAGATTATTTGGCGAACTATGCCCAGAGGTTTAGCAAATGAAGATATGGAAGGGGTAAATAGGAGTCCGTTTATCCGTGATATCAGAATGGCTCGGAATCCAGCAGAGTTCAAGCTACCTACTCTAGAGGTGTACAACGGTAGGGCTGATCCTACCGATCATTAGATGAGGTACACGAGACACGTGGAAGTACTGGGGGCATCGAAGGAAGTTATGGCTCGGTGTTTCCCTCTGTACTTGACGGATATAGCTGCTATGTGGTTCAGTCAGTTGGAAGATGGATCTATTAGGACATGGACAGAATTGGTGGACCGGTTTTTGAAGCAGTTTCGGGTTCATATCAAAAGGCCGAAGAATGCGTTGACACTAACGTCGGTGAAGCAGAAGACAGAAGAATCACTTAGGGCTTTCTTAACTCGGTTCAATGCAGCGGTTGCTTAGGTGGATCGGCCGGATCCATCGATGGTTTTAATGGCGGCAGTGTCAGGAGTCAGGGATAACTCGGATTTCATAGTATCATTGCTACGAGATCCACCAATGGATCTCGGGGAGTTCTTTCACGAGGCCGAAAGATTTCTTCGACAGGAGGATGCATGCTCAGATAGGAAGTTAAAGGAAGTAAACGCGGTGAAGGATGAAGAACCATCCAGTGAAAGCTCGGGTAAGGACAAGGATAAAGGGAAGAGGAAGTTGGATGAAAACTCTGGCAGGGCAAGGAAACGTTGGGGAGAGCCAAAATTCTCCACTTACACAGGATTGAACGAAACATTGGAGCGGATATTCATGGAGACTCGGGATCGCCTTCCTTATCGAAGGCTGACAAGGAGGGAACCCTCGGAATGCGAAAGGGCATCTGAAAGGCACTATCTCTTTCATGACTTGGACGGGCATGATACCAACAGCCGCAGGCATCTAAAGGATATAATCGAGGAGCATATAAGGAGTGGTTAGTTGTGGCAATATGTCGGAACTCGGAACGCGGCGGTGAAACAGGAGCAGCCACCGTCTATCTCAAATGACAATGGCGTAAGGCCCAGGAATGACGGTCGATTGGTTATCAACTGACAGGGATGGTATGGAATAAGTAGCAAACTTTGGGGAAACGGCCAAGTCATTTACTCATGTACGGGGATGGAGATAGCCAATAAGCGTGCTCTGAGATGATGATAAACTACAATGCTCTAGTTTGTAAAATCTGCTTTTTCTTTTTGGTTTGGACATTTTCTCTTTTTTGGTTTAGTTTTAGAGTTTGGTTTGAACTCCTGGTTTTTTTTGTTTTCTGGTATGGACTTTGGTTTGGATGTTTGTTTTCCGGTTTGGTTATTGGTTTGGATTTCTGATAGGGATTTTGGGTTTTTCGATTTAGTCTGGATTTTGGATTAGATTTTGATTGGATTTTTATCTGGTTTTTGGTAAACGGTCGCCGGGTATGGATTATGCCCAGCAAGGGGTAAGTCGCTTCGTCCGAACATGGCGAATCGGTGTATTCAGGTCATCGAGTATGGACTATACTCGGCAAGAGTCCGAAGAGACTAAGGTTCGGCCTAGGACTTAGGCCCCTTGTTATCTATCATATGTTAATATAGGTTGCCGAGTATGGACTATGCTCGGCAAGGGTCTGGAGCGACTAGCATAAAGGCTTAGGACCTAAGCCACAACACTACTTAGAGTTCAGGGACACTGAACCAGGATCACCATCGAGCAAGGCATTGCTTGACACAGGTCGTCGAGTGTGGATTGCGCTTGGCAAGAACCCATAGAGGTTATGGATTCGGATTTCGGCTTAGGATAAATGGAACCAGAGAGGTCCTAGATTTGGCTAAGGGCCCGGAGCGGTCTCGGATTTGGATATCGACCCGGAGAGGTCATGGATTTTGTTATTGGTTATTGGATATGGAAGAATTACAACTCGGTTGATGGGTTCGGATGGCTATGGAATTGGTTAAGGATTTGGTTACTGGGTTCGGAATCGGATATTGACTTGGAGCGGTCGTGGATTTGGATAAGGATATGGCTATGGCACTCAGATAGAATGGCTTGGTAATGAATTGGATTATTGATCGGATGGTATGGATATGGACAACACACGGACTTTGGATGTCGGACTTGAAGCTATTCAAAACACGCCTTCTTACCACAAGGCATGTTTTGGGGGGCAAATGTTACCCCGCCTTTTGGTCAAGGCCGGGATATCAACAAATAGGCTAAAAAGGATGGATATCAGGATTGGAGATCGATTGGAAACATGGCTATGATCGATACCGTCAAAATTTGACCAAGCTCCAATTAAGGTGGGATCAATTGGGAATGATGAACAAGGCTAGGAAAGGCTACATTTCAAATTTCAAGTCAATTGGAGTTCGTATGCTCAAATTATGGATGGATCAAGGTTCATGGAAACTGGTTCATATCGATCCATTCGTATCGATCAAGGTGGATGGTGTTCGTATCCATTGGGATCGATACGAAGAAAGGAAATTTGGATCGATACGAGGAGCAAATGGTTACAGGGAGAAGCATTTCGTATTGATCAGTAAGTGATCGATACGAAGGAATGAGGCTCGGATCGATATGAGGAGTATGGATACGAAGGCATGGATACAAAGCAGGGAATGGATCGATGGATATGAACGACATTGATACGAAGTGCATAGCCAAGTATCGATATGAGTAGAAGGTTTTGGCATCGATACAGAGTAAGGTGGGGATCGATATGAAAGGCTTAGCAATTGATGGATACGAAGAAGGTCAAGGCAAATGAAGTGGTCAGCGAGCATGAAAGATGGATTTACACGAGATTATCGCTCCACATCATCGATCCATGAACGATCGATACGAAGAGGATCGATGTAAAACGATCTATACGAAGATGACAACCGACATTGGAAAATGAAAACTTGGATCGATCATAACTCTGATTCTACTAGTCCAAATGCTATGAAATTTTCATAGGAGCTTTCTTGTTCACTTAGGGACGTACATGATCAATCTCGGCTTGTTTGGACCATTTTTGGATCGATACAAATTGTACTTGGATCGATCCAAAATTACTCTAGATCGATCTGGCGGGCCCACCTGCGCAAGAGAAAAGGTATTCTTGGTTTTGAGGCGGATATTTTCGAATCTACACCAATAAGTAGCATTCCTATGGCAACTAAAAAGGGGATCTTCTTCTACTCTTTACGCCGAAGCTTTGCCATTTTTGTTGATTGATGTTCAAAGGCTTGTAATTGTAATCTCAATACAAAAGGAATAAAAGGATTGATTCAAAGTGGACGTAGGCCGGAGATAGCCGAACCACTATAAATATTGTGTTCTCTCTTGCTTTCTTACATTTTAATTTTGCTATTTCTTCATTTTTATTCTCTACTTTATCTAGATCTTAGGTCTGTGTTTAGATATTATGGGATCTGTGTGTAAACACTGGTGCTTTCACTACTCCTAGGGTTTGTGACCATTTTTGGCACAAACACCTCGTAAGACCACACCGCACATAAACGCAGAAGGGCTATTACCTTACGATAACCAAAATAATTTTATAGAAAATCTAGTTATATTATGATAATGCCTAGAGTATAAATACATATTAATCATAGCCGAAATTGTTACATTATTAAATACCAGCATAATAGGTATACAATCAAGTCCGAAGGAACTTATTAGAGAATGGATTCCAACTATGAAAGAGCAAGGGTCTACCCACCAAATCAGTACACCTCTAGATAAAATGTACGGGAGGCTACAACACATTGCATCTCTACTACTCAGGACCGACCCTACCCCTTACCGGATAGCACCGAATATGATCATCCCTTATTTGCGATCGAACAACCATAATGGGCCCCGAAGCATACATAGAGATATCAACACTAGAGCTTGGCATGATCATACCCTAATGGGAGCAACCCACATAGCCCTGCTGCACGTCCCTGCTTTAGTCATTTTCCCGGTTGATGAGGCTTGAGGCTACGATTACCTTTTTATGTAGCAACCATGCTGGAATGCTAACACTACCCTACAAGCAGCAATGCAGTGCCAGCATTCAAGTTTCATCTGGGTCTGAACGAAACCAAAGGCACTACCTCTATTACATCCATTTTGGAATCACCCTTAGGATCACTAGCAAGTAGCCCTTACACTTCAAAAGCTTCACCTTCAATCATCTTCAATATATCTTCAGTTCGAAACACTTGAGTTGGATCGAAGTGGTTTTCAGATAATTTATACTTATCCGATCTCGGTCTCTTTGAAATAACTTTCGATAGTTCCGGTAAACTCAACCTCGGTTCATTTTGAAGTAATCAGACAATACATAGGATTAAGGATCACCTCCTAACTATTTAAGTGGATAGATCTCCCAATCATTTGTCCTACAAGACCAAAACGAGATTTATACGCATAATACAACTTCTTCGAAGATGACTGTGCTATATAACTCACGTGTTTCTCCTAGATATTTCTGAAGTTATATTTTTTTCTAGATTTGATAGTCGGTTATTCAACTATCAAATAAACAAACAAGCAGAAATTCAAAGATTTAATTACCCATAGACCCCACTAAGCCTTATTTTAGACAATCCATTTCATTTATGATATCTCCTTTACTTAAATTCCAAACCCATTTTAAAAACTCTTTACAAAATCTCCAAAATAATTTATAGAACTTCCATATCAATATCCCTTATTTAAAACAAACTCTTTTAATAAATCTCATTTAATAAAGTTCCTTTGATAAACCAAACTATTAATTTAAAAGCACTTTAAAACTAAACAAGTTATTTAAAAACAACCTTCTTTTTATTTAGTTATCTTTAAACGTTATTTAAAATATCAACCATAGAATAAAATATCAACCATAGAATATCATTAATAATATATTAAATTATACTAATAAATTAACTTTAAAACATTATTATTATAATGATTAATTAACTTTAAACATACTTAGTAAAACAATCAATTAATTTCAAAACATTGTTAATATAATAATTAATTATTTTCCAACATTATTAACATAGTAGTTAATTAACTTTAAATATGATTAACAAAATGATCAATTAAGTTTAAACCTCGTAATTAAATTATTTAATCCACTTAAAATACCTTTTAAATAAGTAATTAATTAAGGTAAACCTTGTTAATAATAATTAATTAACCTTAAGTACCCTTATTTAAAATAATTAACTAAATGATAAACATTATTAATTTAAGAGATTAATTACTTAAGACAGTTATTTATTAAAATGTAAATTAGCTTAATTATTATTAATTTAGAATAATAATGAACTTGAAACAATTATTAATTAAATAATAATTACTTAACATTTGTTACTTACATAAAAATTATCTTAATGTTAGTAAATTCCGAAATGGCAACTGAACACTTACTTAATTTAAATTATCCTTTAAACATCAAAAAAATAATTAACTTTTAAATCATTACAAAGAAGAAGCTTAGTGGCTACAAACGATATTTAGGCAAACTAACCTTAAATCCAATTCAATAATTTAGATTATATTACTGATATTTACATAAGCAATAATTAAATGGAAAAAATTACATTGATAGATAACACGTTATATGTCCAAGTTAACTGACATATAAATAATTGTCCAAATTAGTAAAATAGCATAATGGGGATTTGTTCTGCTAAACCAATGTCCAATATGATTTAATTAGCGGAACTGTGTTTTATTCCGCTATCAGGATGTTAGTGATAAATTACAAATTAACATAATTATTCCTATGACTATACATTTACCATCAAATCATACTTCATTGAAATTCCCAAAAGTTTATATGGAAGTGTAGTGCTTGATATTATGAATCTAGTGAAAAAGACCGTGGTTTAAAAGGGCTTCATATGGATGCGTTATGGTTTATTAAAGTTCAAACCATTATTTACAGTAAATTTCCAAATTTAATTTTATAAAACTCTACGGCCCAAGGCCCAAACCCACAACCACTCAACTGAACAATTCTTCTTCTCAAACCTAAACGCAGAAACATTCAAGGAAACAAGGCAGCACTACTCAACATTCCTCGTCTCCCTATTTACATGTGCACATTCAAGCACACAAGCTGCTTCGCTCGAGACCCCGTTGCAATGACACCTCCACATTCGCCTCGCTCTGGCCATCACGATCGACCATCCACCTTGAGCTCTGACCCTCTTCTCCTATAAACCACCAATCGAAACAGCCACTCGCCGCATTAATACGCGATCAAACTTCACCAATTCTCGAATTCCTCAATGACCTGAGACCACCCCACCATCATCGCTTTACTCCTAATCCCCGTACGCACCTCTAGAACCAAACGGCCCCAACTCGATGCCCTGATGCACTTGTATGACCTCCTCCAAACCAAGTACCCATAACAATTCCCAAAACCCTAAACCCCTTGGTCCCACCACTCCAAGCTGCCGCCAACCTTGCGCTTGCAACCGTAGCTACACTACCACCTCTAGTTGCTCCACGACCAACCATTGACCCTATCATCGACCCAAATGACTGATTTATAATTTTCCGCCAAAAATAGAAAAATCAATACCCCACACTCGATACTCCATTATAAAACCTACCTCCACTCTTAAAAATCATGACTTTCCATGATCGATCCACTGGTGCAATCCATTCTCAAAACCGCCATGGTCGAATCGTGGCTAAAATTTAGCTTCTGACTAATATAAACCCCTATCTTCTCACACACTTGATAAAAAATTTCAAAGCCAATTTTAAAATAAACTAGACTCGATCATAGGCAAGTCTCTAGTTGGTGGTTTTGGTTGAAAATAAAAAGATTTGATGGTGTGGATTTTTGGAGGACTAGAAGACATGTTTAACTAAAAACAGAGACCCGACAGTATCCTAATTTCATACACACACACACACACACACAGATATATATATATATATATATATATATATATATATATACAGAGCATACATACAAATACCCCAAAGTTTTCTAGCAAGTACATATACATAAATTTCATTACATAACTTGTTAATGAAATATGACATAAGATTTTAGACTAAAATAAGTATTCTCACCTTCCACGTCGCTCCTTGAATCTTTGCTGAAGATTTTTGATTTTGACAAGCTTTATAAAATCTAAGTTCTAAAAGAAGTATAGTTTTTTTCTTTTCTCTTTCCTGTAAAGATTTTCTTTTTTTAAATATGATGAGTGTGTGTGTGTGTGTGTCTTATATGTAAAGTAGTGTGTGCATAAGTGTATATATATATAAAGGATTAAAAGGGAGAGTAAAGAAATAAGGTTAACTATTTTCTAAGTAAAAAAATTATATAACTTTTTAAATGAGGTTAACTATTCCAACATACCAAAATATACTAGAAATACTACATATATACAAGAGCATCTACTAAGATGCTTCGTCACCTATAGTCACAACATAACTTCAAAAGACTATCAATACAACATAAAAGGATACACACAACTATACCAAAAGAACTGCTCCAAGCATCCAAGACGATTCCTCAAAGTGGGCTCTCTCCGTCAGAGTCCTTTACCTCGGGTCTCTCTATTATCATAGACTCACCGTCGTCGTCGGGAATCCATATAATCTCTGAGTCTGCATCCCTGGGTATCGGCATCCCCGGTGCAAACCATGCACCCATCTCTAAAATGAGGGCATCCAAATCTTCTTCTTCAATTGGCTCGTCGATAACCTCACCCATTTCCCAAATGATTGCATCATCATTCTCTGATTCCGGCTCCACCTCCGGAATTGATTCCACTTCTTCTAACCCATGCTCTTCCACGAATTCTTCCTCAAACTCCTACTTGAACCCCTCCTCGAACTCCTCCTCTAGTGATGGATGGTCAATATCCTCCAGTTTTAGGCAGCCATGCCCTGCTCGAAAATCCTCCTAGCCTTTATACACGCTCCTCAAATGATAATGGAAGTCCTCTATAATCAATCTACAAAAATCCTTAGAATAAAATACTAAGTTCTACTAAGGTTTACCTATGCTAAAATGATACAATGTATTTATAGAATGACTTAACTTTATTAACTTATATAGGACTCCTCTATATCCTAAGAATATATACAAAATATCCTATTTTAAAACTTAAGTTTGAATTTATATAACACTCTGCTACAATCAAAGAGTATATATAAACATTTCAGATTTATTTCACTTAACCTAAAAGTCCAAAAAATTTAGAATTTGTTTTAGCTTACTATCTTCTCAAATTTATAAGTTAAATAACTTATTCTCTTATGTTTACACAAAAAACTTAGTTAAATTTTTCCAATTTAACTTTAAAGTTTCGACTGTTTAAATCGTTGAAAATTCCAGTTCATTTTACTACATGAAAATTATCAAATAACCTATCAAAACTAGATGCACAAACCAGACTAAGCAAATAGTTAAGCTACATGAGTCTATAATATTACTTGATTAAAAATTTCAGAATTTTAAACACCCAGTTCTTATTTTAAATCATTTTGAAATATAATATATATATATATATCCCTTTTATATATCAGTTCATACTTTTGGAACTCTAAAACGAATTCGTTTTACCCAAACAAAACTTCTATGGTAGAAATCCATCACTTAGAAACTCGAAAATGAATGCTGATCATCCTCCAGTCATCACCACAATTATTTTCCAGTGATGGAAGTGAGTTTAGTGCTTTTATCTCTTCCAAATTCTTTTACAATATTTCTATTAATCAATATTTTAAAAATAATACCATTATTGATTTTTCCAAGAATTTGAAAAACAATTTCCAAATACCGGGCTTTGAGTTTTAAATTTCTCAGTTTAAGTCCATTTTTATTTATAAACCATATGTTAAGAAAATTTATATTCCAAATATACTTCCAAATATACTTCCAAATAATAATATTATTATTCCTCACCACACTTTGAAAAAAAACAACTTCAAATCTTTGGAACTTACGAACTCAAATTCTCAGTTTTAAATCCATACCTATAAACTATATTTATAAATCCTACTTATATTCACAAATCAAAGTGGTGAAATTCTGGGTCGTTACATTCTCTCCCCCCCCCCCCAAAAAAAGAATTTCGACCCCGAAATTTTATCAAAACAAAAACCAACAAAAACAAGGCTAAACAAAACCATCAACCCACCAATTAATAACTATTTTATAAATAAAAAAATATAACTTTTTAAATGAGGTTAACTATCCCAACATACCAAAATATACTAGAAATACTACATATATACAAGAGCATCTACAAAGATGCTTCATCAACTATAGTCACAACATAACATCCAAAGACTATCAATACAACATAACAGGGTACACATAACTATACCAAAAGAACTGCTCCAAGCATCCAAGATGATTCCTCAAAGTGGGCTCTCTCTATTGGAGTCCTCCACCTCGGATCCCTCTATTTCCATAGGCTTACAGTCGTCGTCGGGAATCCATACAATTGCTGGGTCTAGATCCCTGGGTATCAGCATCCTTAGTGTGAACCACGCATCCATCTCTAAAATGAGGACATCCAAATCTTCTTCTTCGATTGGCTCATCGATAATCTCAACCATTTCCCAAATGATTGCATCATCAATCTCTGATTCCGACTCCTCCTCTGAAATGGGTTCCACTTCTTCTTCTTCTAACCCATCCTCTTCCTCAAATTCTTCCTCTTCCTCAAACACCTCCTTAAACTCCTCTTCGAACTCCTCCTCTAGTGATGGATTGTGATGCAGCTCAGCCCAGAGGAGAAGGCATAAGTCGGTCACGACTTAAGGGAGCGCCACAAGATAACAAAGGCCTAGATCGGTTACGACCTAAAGGGAAGAGTATAAGTCGTACACGACTTAGTGGGAAACCAGAGGAAGAGAGTACGATGAGTTCGCGACCTAACGAAGTCTTAAAGTCGTATCAACGACCTAGTGTGACTCGGCAACGACTTAAGGAAAATTTCTGCGAGTTAACAAGTCCTTTGAGTCGTCTGAACGACCTAACGAGTCATGCTTTAAGTCGCGAAACACTGGAGGCTGTAGATTCAACTGCCGAGTTAATTTCTACCGTTGATCTTAGGTCGCTGATATGGGATGCGCATGTTTTAAGTCGCGAAGCACGGGATGCCGTTGATGTGTCTGCCGAGTTAACCTCTGCTCTTGATTCCTTTTAAGCGTTGATTTGGAATACCGCTAAGGTTTTAAGTTGCAGAAACTTGTAACCGAAGATCTTGATGCCGCGTCCATCTGAACCGTTGATTCTTGAAGCTGTGAAGAAACTGTTGTTAGGTCGCTGCCGACCTATGCTAAGTCGCGTACATTCTTAGGTCGAATCATTATAGGTCGTAGGTCGCTCTCGACCTAAGTACTTGTATTTTCTGTTGTATTTTGTCTAAGTTGTGTCGCTGTGTTGTACTGTTATGTC
This sequence comes from Allium fistulosum, assembly GCA_030737815.1. Taxonomy (NCBI): domain Eukaryota; kingdom Viridiplantae; phylum Streptophyta; class Magnoliopsida; order Asparagales; family Amaryllidaceae; genus Allium; species Allium fistulosum. The sequence goes on from CM060908.1 coordinate 721,189,097, forward strand.
GTAGGTCGTCTGGGTTCATAGGTCGACTATTGTTAAGTCGGAACCGACCTAAATACTTGTAATATTTTTAAGCTTTTTCTGAACTGTGTTGTAAATAGTAGGCGACTTATGTTAGGTCGGAGATGTGATAAGTCGGTTGCCGACTTATGACTTGTACTTTTTCTATGTTGGTATGTTGTAGCCTATAAATAGGCAAGTGAAGTCATTTGTAAAGGTTGTTGAATATTGAATAAAATTCTCTTTTGATTGCTTTGTGCTTTCATTCCAAATTGGTAGTTGAGTGTAATCTCCTATCTCCTCTTTCGGTTAATCGAGTGCGCTCGATTCAACGATTGTAGAAGCCGATTCGCGGAATCAAGTGCGCTTGATCAACGCTTGAAGAATTGAAGATCTTTGAACCCGGTATCGTGCGCGATCAACGAGTTCGAGATAGCTAGAGTTCGGTATCTTCGGATCAACGAATTCGGGCAATTCAGCATTCATCAATCCATCGATTGCTACATTCAACGATCTACATTGTTTCTGAATTATCCGCTGCGCCAGTTTTGGTATCGGAGCTTGTTCTAGCCAATCATAGCTAGATCGAGACTTGGAGCCTATTCATTTGAAGTTTGAAGAGAAGCCGAGTGCTTGAAGTATTGGGCCGTGGCCGAGAAGAAGAGGAGTCATCATTTTCGAAGATTGCTTGATCGGATTTGCATTGGAGGCCGAAACTTTGTCCATCGTGTTCATCGCGATTTGCTACAAAGTGGAAGTTTTCGATCCGTTTCATTTTGGATCAAAATCCGGAAAGTGTTTGAATTTGACGTGTTTGAGAATTTCTGAAGTTTTCAAGTATGCCGCCAAGAAGAGCTAATCGCCACCAAAACGTAGAAGCTTTGTATCGAAGAGAAGAAGCTGATGAGATGGAGCAAAGAATCAATGAGAATTTTAGTGAAAAGCTTAACGAAGGAATTGGCCGGTTAGAAAGGCTTATGACAGAAATGAATCAAAATCGGAGAAGGGTTTCACCTGAATCTAATCATGGAGGTAGTAGAGTCTCACCGCATTCTAATCGAGACCGAAGTGTTGAAAATGATCAAGGGCGTGGGAGAAACGTGAATGATCGAGAACGGAGGAACGTCGATAGAAGGGATGAAGGTGGAAGGCGAAATGGTAGTAGAGATGTTGGTGGTCAGAATCGACATCGTTATGCATCTGATTTTGAAGAAGAGTATGATGGTGGTAGTGTTCAAGGAAGAGGTCAAGGAAGAAACTATTCTGAGTATGATCACAAATGGGAGTCGGGGATGAAGACAGAAATTCCTGAATTCAAAGGTGGTATGCAAGCGGAGGAGTTTCTAGATTGGGTAGCTAATGTTGAGGAAATTTTTGACTTTAAGGAAGTTCCAGAACATCGTAGAGTGAAGTTGGTTGCTACGAGGCTGAGGGGTAGAGCTTTGGCATGGTGGCAGCAAACCAAGCTTACACGTGAACGTATGGGGAAGTCAAAAGTTGAATCTTGGGAGAAGATGAAGAAATTGATGAAAGCAACGTTCTTACCTTACAATTATCAATCTTTGATGTATCAACGTTTGCAAAACTTGAGGCAGGGCACAAAGACAGTTAATGACTATGCTGATGAATTCTATCAACTTATTGCGAGGAATGATATTATGGAAACAGAAGAGCAGCTGACATCTAGATTCATTGGGGGATTGAGAATGCAGATTCAGGATATGGTTAATATGTTCGATCCAAGATCTGTGGCGGAAGCACATCAGAAAGCGTTGGCTTGGGAAAAACAAGGAAGACGAGGAAGTGGTGTGTTTACTAATTCTAGCAATCAAGCAAAGAATGTTGGAGGAAGTTCTAATGTTTCCAAACCTATCAGCAGACCAGTGTTGAAGGAGGTTGAGAAGGCGAAAGTTAACAATGGGTTTAAATGTTACAATTGTCAAGAATTGGGTCATAAAAGCAGTGAGTGTCCAAAGCCAAAGAAGAGAACCATGATTGCAGAAGTTGACGATGAGGATGTTGATGAAGATTGTTCTAATCCAATTGAGGAGGATGAGCAGGATATTGCGTCAGGAGAAGAAGGTTGTAACCTAATGCTGAGGAGATCGTGTTTAACACCAAAGCAGGAGGAAGCTAGTTGGTTGAGTAGTAATATCTTTCAGTCAACATGTACTATTCTGGGGAAGGTGTGTAAGTTTGTGATCGACGCAGGAAGCTGTGATAATATTATTTCAACCGAAGCTGTGACAAAGTTGAAATTGAAGACAGAGAAACATCCGAGTCCATACAAGTTAGCATGGTTGAGAAAAGGAGGAGAAGTGAAAGTGGATAGACGAGTTCGTGTTCCATTCTCTATTGGGAAGAAATACAAAGATGAAATATGGTGTGATGTAGTAGAGATGGATGTTTGCCACTTATTATTGGGAAGACCATGGCAATATGATCGAGCAGTACTACATGACGGTCGGACCAATAGCTACAGTTTTATGTTTAAAGGCACGAAGATTATCTTAGTCCCGAAGAAGAGATCACAAGAAGAAAGTAAGTCAGAAGAAATTGAAGAACTGAAAACTTTATTGACTTTAAAGGAGTTTGTTAAAGAAGTTGAAGAAGAGCCGGAAGTATTCTTGTTGATTGGGCGTGAGAGCAGTGAAGAAGTTGAAATTCCTGAAGAAGTTAAACCAGTTTTGAAAGAATTTGACGATGTATTTCCAGAGGAATTACCAACGGAGTTGCCACCGTTGAGGGACATACAACATCAGATAGATCTTGTTCCAGGTGCTGTATTGCCACATAGACCACATTATCGAATGAGTCCGAAGGAACATGAAGAGTTGCGGAGGCAAGTAGAGGAATTGCTTGAGCAGGGGCGAGTGCAGGAGAGTCTGAGTCCTTGTGCTGTACCAGCTTTATTGGTACCCAAGAAGGATGGGACGTGGAGGATGTGCACTGACAGTCGAGCATTGAATAAGATTACTGTGAGATATAGATTTCCAATGCCGAGGTTGGATGACTTGTTAGATCAAATAAGCGGAGCTACTATATTTTCAAAGATTGATTTGAAGAGTGGATATCATCAAATTCGTATCAGACCAGGAGATGAGTGGAAGACTGCTTTTAAAACCAGGGAGGGTCTATACGAGTGGTTAGTCATGCCGTTTGGTTTATCAAATGCACCGAGTACTTTCATGAGGGTGATGAATCAGATTTTTCGACCGTTCATTGGGAAATTCGTGGTGGTGTATTTCGACGATATTCTTATTTACAGTGGGAGTTCAGAGGAACATCTGAATCATCTTAGAGAAGTGCTGATGGTACTGAGACAAGAACAATTTTATGCTGCTACGAAGAAATGCGTGTTCATGACGCACAGTGTTTTATTTCTGGGGTATGTTGTGTCAGAGAAAGGAATACAGGTTGACCAAAGTAAAGTGGAGGCGATCAGAAATTGGCCGCAACCCAAGACGATAACGGAAGTTCGTAGTTTTCACGGGTTGGCTTCATTCTATCGAAGGTTTATACCACACTTTAGTAGTGTGATGGCACCTGTTACAGATTGCATGAAAGGTAAACAGTTTGCATGGACAGAGGAAGCAGGGAGTGCTTTTGGGAAGATCAAGGAATTGCTGACGTCTGCACCAATCCTAGTATTACCTGATTTTCAGCTAGTGTTTGAACTACATACTGATGCATCCAAGGTTGGGATTGGAGGGGTGTTGAGTCAGAAGGGGCGTCCAATTGCATATTTCAGTGAGAAGTTGTCAGGAGCGAAGATGCGATACAGTACGTATGATGTGGAGTTCTATGCTGTTGTACAATCTATTAAGCACTGGAGACACTATCTGTTTCAGAAAGAGTTTGTTCTGTATACTGATCATGAAGCATTGAAGCATTTGCAAGGGCAAGACAAGATTTCAGCGAGACATGCATCGTGGATTGCATATCTGCAACAGTTTACTTTTGTTGTGAAACACAAGTCAGGGGTGACAAATCGAGTGGCTGATGCTTTGAGTAGGAGGAGTCATTTGTTGACTACGCTGAAAGTTGAAGTGACGGGGTTTGAAATGTTGCCGGAATTATTTGTTGAAGATCCTTACTTCATGAAGTTTGTTGATAAAGTTAAGGAGGGAAAGACGGATGAGTTCTTGATGGTAGATGGTTTTCTTTTTAAAGGAAGTCGATTGTGCATACCGGAGGGTAGTCTGAGAATGAAGATTATCAAGGAGTTACACGAAGAAGGGCATGTTGGAAGAGACCGTACCTTACAGTTAATTTCACAATCCTACTTTTGGCCATCGATGAGGAAAGAAGTGGAGAGGTTTGTTGAGCGTTGTCATATTTGTCAGGTTTCGAAAGGAACTGCGACTAATGCTGGTTTATATATGCCATTACCTGTACCAAGTAAACCATGGGTTGATGTGAGTATGGACTTCGTGTTGGGATTACCGAGGACACAGCGTGGAAACGATTCCATATATGTGGTGGTGGACAGATTTTCGAAGATGGCACATTTTATTGCTTGTAAGAAGACGGCGGATGCTGTGCATGTTGCTCAGTTGTTTTTCAGGGAGATCTATCGACTTCATGGATTGCCAGAATCTATTGTGTCGGATAGAGATACTCGATTTCTGAGTCATTTTTGGTTGAGCTTGTGGAAAATGGTGGGAACGAAGCTGAAGTTCAGTAGTGCTTATCATCCGCAAACGGATGGACAGACTGAGGTGGTTAACAGATCTTTGGGAAACTTGTTGAGGTGTCTTGTTCAAGATAATATGAGGAGTTGGGATGTGAAGTTATGCCAAGCAGAGTTTGCCCATAATCATGCTGTAAATCTAAGTACTGGGTTTAGTCCATTCCAGGTAGTATATTCCAGTTTACCGAAGGGACCATTGGATCTAACTGTAGTACCACAACCAAAGAAGACAGTTAAGAAAGCTGCTGATTTTGTTGAAGGGCTGACGGAGTGTCATAAAATCGTTCAAGAACGATTAGAGAAAGCAAATGAGAAGTATAAGCATTCTGCAGATCTGAAACGAAGGAATGTTGAATTTCATGAAGGTGATTTGGTTTATGCCGTGTTGACGAAAGATCGTTTTCCGGTGGGAACGTACAATAAATTGAAAGCATGAAAGATTGGTCCAGTTGAAATTTTAAAGAAAATCAATGAAAATGCTTATAAACTGAAGCTGCCAGATGATGTGTACACGTCTGACGTATTCAATGTCAAACACCTCATACCATATCACGGGGATGAATTTGTTGTGGATGAAGAATTTACAAATTCGCGGTCGAATTTTTCTCAACCTAGGGAGGATGATGCAGCTCAGCCCAGAGGAGAAGGCATAAGTCGGTCACGACTTAAGGGAGCGCCACAAGATAACAAAGGCCTAGATCGGTTACGACCTAAAGGGAAGAGTATAAGTCGTACACGACTTAGTGGGAAACCAGAGGAAGAGAGTACGATGAGTTCGCAACCTAACGAAGTCTTAAAGTCGTATCAACGACCTAGTGTGACTCGGCAACGACTTAAGGAAAATTTCTGCGAGTTAACAAGTCCTTTGAGTCGTCTGAACGACCTAACGAGTCATGCTTTAAGTCGCGAAACACTGGAGGCTGTAGATTCAACTGCCGAGTTAATTTCTACCGTTGATCTTAGGTCGCTGATATGGGATGCGCATGTTTTAAGTCGCGAAGCACGGGATGCCGTTGATGTGTCTGCCGAGTTAACCTCTGCTCTTGATTCCTTTTAAGCGTTGATTTGGAATACCGCTAAGGTTTTAAGTCGCAGAAACTTGTAACTGAAGATCTTGATGCCGCGTCCATCTGAACCGTTGATTCTTGAAGCTGTGAAGAAACTGTTGTTAGGTCGCTGCCGACCTATGCTAAGTCGCGTACATTCTTAGGTCGAATCATTATAGGTCGTAGGTCGCTCTCGACCTAAGTACTTGTATTTTCTGTTGTATTTTGTCTAAGTTGTGTCGCTGTGTTGTACTGTTATGTCGTAGGTCGTCTGGGTTCATAGGTCGACTATTGTTAAGTCGGAACCGACCTAAATACTTGTAATATTTTTAAGCTTTTTCTGAACTGTGTTGTAAATAGTAGGCGACTTATGTTAGGTCGGAGATGTGATAAGTCGGTTGCCGACTTATGACTTGTACTTTTTCTATGTTGGTATGTTGTAGCCTATAAATAGGCAAGTGAAGTCATTTGTAAAGGTTGTTGAATATTGAATAAAATTCTCTTTTGATTGCTTTGTGCTTTCATTCCAAATTGGTAGTTGAGTGTAATCTCCTATCTCCTCTTTCGGTTAATCGAGTGCGCTCGATTCAACGATTGTAGAAGCCGATTCGCGGAATCAAGTGCGCTTGATCAACGCTTGAAGAATTGAAGATCTTTGAACCCGGTATCGTGCGCGATCAACGAGTTCGAGATAGCTAGAGTTCGGTATCTTCGGATCAACGAATTCGGGCAATTCAGCATTCATCAATCCATCGATTGCTACATTCAACGATCTACATTGTTTCTGAATTATCCGCTGCGCCAGATTGTCAATATCCTCCAGGTTTCGGCTAGCCATGCCCTACTCGTAAAGCCTCCTAGCCTTCATACGTGCTCCTCTAATGACAATGGGAGTCCCCTATAATCAATCAACAAAAATCCTTAAATTAAAATACTAAGTTCTACTAAGGTTTACCCATGCTAAAATGATACAATGTATTTATAAAATGACTTAGCTTTATTAACTTATATAGGGCTTCCCTATACCCTAAGAATATATACAAAATATCCTATTTTAAAACTTAAGTTTATATTCGTATAACACTCTACTATAATCATAGAGTATATATAAAAATTTCAGATCCGTTTCACTTAACCTAAATGTCCAACAAATTTAGAATTTGTTTTAACTTACTATCTTCTCAAATTTATAAGTTATAAAAACTTATTCTCTTATGTTTACACGAAACACATAGTTAAATTTTGCCAATTTAACTTGGAAGTTTCGACTGTTCAAATCGTCGAAAATTCATTTCATTTTACTACATGAAAATTATCAAATAACCTATCAAAACTAGATGCACAAACCAGACTAAGCAAATAGTTAAGCTACATGAGTCTATAATATTACTTGATTAAAAATTTCAGAATTTTAAACACCCGGTTCTTATTTTAAATCATTTTGAAATATAATATATATATATATCCCTTTTATATATCAGTTCATACTTTTGGAACTCTAAAACGAATTCGGTTTACCCAAACAAAACTTCTATGGTAGAAATCCATCACTTAGAAACTCGAAAATGAATGTTGATCATGCTCCAGTCATCACCACAATTATTTTCCAGTGATGGAAGTGAGTTTAGTGCTTTTTATCTCTTCCAAATTCTTTTACAATATTTCTATTAATCAATATTTTAAAAATAATACCATTATTGATTTTTCCAAGAATTTGAAAAACAATTTCCAAATACCGGGCTTTGAGTTTTAAATTTCTCAGTTTAAGTCCATTTTTATTTATAAACCATATGTTAAGAAAATTTATATTCCAAATATACTTCCAAATAATAATATTATTATTCCTCACCACACTTTGAAAAAAAAACAATTTCAAATCTTTGGAACTTACGAACTCAAATTCTCAGTTTTAAATCCATACCTATAAACTATATTTATAAATCCTACTTATATAGATTCACTTCTTATATAAGATCATTTCATAATTGTTTATCTTTGTATAGATCGTAATTAATAAATTTTATTATAATTTAAAATTCAACTCAATATTATCGTCGAACACCTTACAATCAAACTGTGAAACTTAATTCACAAGGTGTTTGTTTCAATGTTCCTATAAATTTTCTATCTAGTCAACCCAGGTTTCAAAAAGGAAGATTCTATATAGATTAACAAATAACAGTCAATGCTTAGAACTGGGCGAGCATGACTAAGCAAACCTTAAATGATAATAATTATATATCATCAACTCCTAACAACAAAACATTAATAATATGTATACTTTATTTTTTTGAAAATTATTTCTTAAAATATATTCGAGGTAAAATTATTTCATTTACCAAATTTTAAAACAATATTATGTCAATTTGTTTAGTTTAAGCATTTAGAAACCCCTATCAACACCGTGGTGCCCCATGTCTTGACCAGAATTCATAAACTACTCAACTGATAAATCAACACAATATTAAACGGTTTTATAGCACTAACAAATACGCACATATATATACACTCAAACTCATTCTAGGGTCTCACTTACCCTATCTCAAAGGAGTCAACCCCACCAAAGCCTAGGTATTCGCTCAACCTAAGCTCTGAAATCACATGTAGCGATCTGCCTTTCTTACACCTAAAGACGACACTTAATACATCCTCGATATTCATGTGCCGATCATTTAAATGTCCGAAAAACATGTCATTTGGAGTAAAGAAAGAAGAAGACAGAAAAGAATCTCACATCGTGAAGAGCAATATATAATATACAAAAGATTCTTTACAAAAATAAATAATCTTTATTTATACACAAAATCAAAGTGTACTAACCTATTATCAGGCTGGACAGTTATAACAGCCTGTCCTTACAATTGCAGATAAATACAGACAAGAACAACACAATATAGAACAGTACAAGAATATAAGGTACACAAATACGTCCTAGAAAATCCAGCTCGTCTCTTGAAAGCTCCAAGTGTCCAACTAAATTTGGAAAATATGCTCGGGCTAACCCAAGCATTTTAGTAAAACAACGCCCGGGTCAGTCTAGTAAAACCAGCATGAGAAATTCAAATCCCAAGGAATTTTATTTATTATAACTTGTAAAATCCTTTAAAATTAAAGGTATCGTGTAAGACCATATGGAAAATAAACACGGACGAGATTTTACCTTAGGATAACCAAAACATTTTTGTTGAAAATCCAGTTATATTATGATAATGCCTAGAATACAAATACATATTAATCATAGCCAAAATTGTTACATTATTAAACTCTAGCATAATAGGTATACAATCATGTCTGACGACACTTATTGGAGAATGGATTCCAACTATGAAAAGGTAAGGGTCTATCCACCGAATCCGTACACCTCTAGATAAAATATATAGGAGCCGACAACGCATTGCACCTCTGCTACTCAGGACCGGCCCTCCGCCTTACTGGATAGCGCCGAATGTGATCACCCTTTGATTGTGGTCGAACAACCATAATGGGTCCCAATGCATACAAAGAGATATCGACACTAGATCTTGGGATGATCATACCCTAATGGGAGCGACACACATAGCCCTTCTGCACATCACTACTTTAGTCATTTTCCCGGCTGATGAGGCTTGAGGCTATAATTACCTTTTATGTAGCAACCATCTTGGAATGCTAACACTCCCCTCTAAACAGCAATGTAGTGCCATCATTCATCAATACAAGTTCATTCTGGGTCTAAATGAAGCCGAAGGCACTACCTCTACTACATCCATTTTGGAATCACCCTTAGGATCACTAGCAAGTAGCCCTTGCACTCGAAAAGCTTCACCTTCAATCATCTTCAAGATATCTTAAGTTCGAAACACTTGAGTTGGACCGAAGTGGTTTTTGGATAATTTATACTTATCTGATCTCGGTCTCTTCAAAACTACTTTCAACAGTTCTGGTAAACTCAACCCGGACCTTTTGGAAGTAATCAGACAATACATAGGAGCAGGGATCACCCCCTAACCATTTAAGTGGACGGATCTCCCTATCATTTGTCCTAGGAGTACAAAACAAGATTTATATGCATAATACAACATCATCAAAGATGACTACGCCATATAACTCACGTGTTTCTCCTAGTTATTTCCGGAGTTATATTTTGGTCTAGATTTGATAGTCAGTTATTTTAACTGTCAAATAAACAAACAAGAAGAAATTCAGAGATTTAATTACCCATAACAACCACTGGGCCTTATTTTAAATAATCTATTTCATTTATGAAATCTCCTTTACTTAAATTCCAAATCCATTTACAAAAATCTTTACAAAATCTCCAAAATTATTTATAGAACTTCCTTATCAATATTCCTTATTTAAAACAAACTCTTTTAATAAATCTCATTTAATAAAATTCCTTTGATAAACCAAATGATTATTTTAAAATCAATTTTGAAATAAACAAGTTATTATTTAAAAACATCCTTCTTTTTATTTAATTATCTTTAAATCTTATTTAAAATATCAACCTTAGAATATCATTAATAATATTGTAAATTAAATTAAAACAATATTATTATACTAATAAACTAACTTCAAAACATTATTGGTATAAAGATTAATTAATTCAAAACATACTTAATAAAATAATCAATTAATTTCAAAACATTATTAATGTAATAATTAATTATTTTCCAACATTATTAACATAGTAGTTAATTAACTTTAAATATGACTAACAAAATGATCAATTAAGTTTAAACCTCCTAAGTAAATAATTTAATCCACTTAAAATACCTTTTAAATAAGTAATTAATTAAGGTAAACCTTGTTAATAAGAATTAATTAATCTTAAATACCCTTATTTAAAATAATTAAATAACTGATAAACATTATTAATTTAAGAGATTAATTACTTAAGACAATTATTTATTAAAATGGAAATTAGCTTAATTATTATTTTAGCAAAGCTTGCCGGCTTTATAGTGGGACGTGCCACTGTATAAATAATGGAAATACAAGTGTTCTGCACATGCACAGAACATCTAAGTGGGAGCAAAGAGCCTAAACCATAATGAAAAATAAAGTATAGAAGCTAGGCAAAAGGAGCCTAGACTACTAAACAACTATGACTACGCGCCCTCCTTAAAGGAACTGCCACTACCAACATCGGACGACGGGCCAATAACATGAACATACCTAGAGAAAAGAGCAGCCAGATTCAGATCATAACCTTCAGAAGTAGGAGAGTAAATAAATTTCCTATCCCAACTGACGTCATAAAACTTACTTTTATTCTCCTCACCAATCTCACCAACCCTAGTAAGAGAAAGACCCTCACCCTCGAAATGATATATAAGACAATGATTCTCACTCTCAAAATCAGTGATAAAGGTGTAAAAAGTATCAGTCTCTGGAGAGTACTGCATATCAGATGGAACATGAATCCAGGCCCGCTCCTTAGAGTTCCAAGAAATAGAATCGGACAAAACAGAAGAAGCAAACTCAATCTGGGCCTTACCAATAGGAGCATCAACAATAGGAGCAACAACAGCAAGAGCAACAATGGAATGGGAAACATAGGGAGGAGGAGCAACCTTCGGGACCCACTTTCGGATAAGAGGATGAGGGAATGGAATCCGATTAGAAAGAGGAATAATGCTAGCGGAGGCCGATCGAGAACACACATCCAAAAGATGCCCAAAGGACTGACAGTACGTACAGATCTCTGGTTTCCAACTGTAGCGAACTCTGACCTCCATAAAATGGCCCACATCGAGTCTGACTTTTAACACCGAAGGTAATGGTTTGGCAGGGCTAATTTCAATCAGAGCTTTCGCATAAACTAATCTATTTCTTTCTACAGTGTTAGCGTCATAACATATCACCTTACCAACAAGGCCAGCTGGCTAATCATTCCCGATCATAGGCTGAAGAACAGATGGGATATGAGAAAAGTAGGCCCAGATAGGAATAGATAGTACCTAAGCCTTAGCCCGATCAACAGACAGACTCTAGGTAGTAATGATGAACGGTTTCCCATCAATGTGAATAGAACCAGCCTCAAGAATACGTTGTCTTTCATCACTACGCGAGAATTTAAAGTAGAACATTACATTATCGAAGTGAACACTTAAACCCCCTTTAGGCTTCCAAACCTGGTTGCATCGCGCCTTAACAAGTTGGTAGGCAGGATTGGAGTTAAGGAAAAAACCCACCAAATAATCCTTCCAAAAATCAACACCGACCTTGATCACTTCGACGGGAGGAATCATAACTCCCTCGACTCTACTTTATCAAAGTAACGGGGAGAATGCACACCTGCATTTTTTGGCAATTTGGAGAACAATGACAACCACCTAGGGACTGACCGAGGAGGTGATGGTTCCTCAAGTATAGGAGCTTTACCACTTGGTTTTAAACAGGGGTCATTGTGCTCGGCAATTTCATGAGCACATGGTGAGCAACTTCAAACCAGGCCAATGTCAAAAGAAATGATACCAACAGGCTAAATTGCACATGCTATTTCAACATCGGCATCTTCGGCCAAACCACATGGACTGTTATCAACTTGCTGAGTTACCACTTTATGCAAACCATTCGCAACGGGCAACTCAACATCAATTTTCGACCATGGATTATTACTAGCAGCAGAAGCTAAATACGGAGACAATGGGTGCTCACTAGAAATCAACAGACTGCTAAGCATAAGAGGCACGGTCAGGGAGTTAATAACCTTCAGCAACATAGAAAGTGGATTAACGATATCCGCCATAGGCACGGGAGACTCACACATGCCTCGTGAGGTAGCAGAAAATGCCGAGGCACAAACCGGAGACCCAGACGCTCCGATAGAAGACGAAGCGGCAGTAAACAACACGCCAGAGCGTGAAGGGGAAAGATCCAGATCTGGCAAGCTAGAGTGGATCGGTGAGTGCTTCTTCTTGGGCATTGGGAATAGACGAGATGACAGCGATGAAGAGAGAGACGATACAAAGATGAAGGAATGGAGGAGATCAGACGATGGAAGCAAAGTACCAAAAAATCGCTAGAAAAGTCAACAGGGGAGACACCATTTTTCCTGTAGAAGTTTATTTTCTTTTTGCTAATACTTTGGCAAATGAACTAGAAATTTAATTACTATTAATTTAGAATAATAATTAACTTGAAATAATTATTAATTAAATAATAATTACTTAACATTTATTACTTACATAAAAATTATCTTAACATTAGTAAATTCCAAAATGACAACTGAACGCTTACTTAATTTAAATTATCCTTTAAACATCAGAAATTTTTAATTAACTTTTAAAACATTACTAAGAAGAAGCTTAGCGGCTACAAACGGTATTTAGGCAAACTACCCTTAAATCCAATTCAATAGTTCAGATTATATTACTGATATTTACATAAGCAACAATTATGTAAATAAATGGCAAAATTCACATTGACACACATTATATGTCCAAGTTAACTAAAGTATAAATAATTGTCCAAATTACTAAAATAGCACAATGGGGATTTATTCTGCTAAACCAAATGTCCAATATGATTTAATTAGCGGAACTGTGTTTTATTCCGCTATCAGGATGTCAATGATAAATTACAAATTAACATAATTATTCTTGTGACTGTACATTTACCATCAAATCATACTTTATTGAAATTCCCAAAAGTTTATATGGAAGTGTAATGCTTGATATTATGAATCTAGTGTCGAAGACCGCGGTTCAAATGGGTTTTGTATGTACATTGTATGATTTATTAAAGTTTAAACCATTATTTACAATAAATTTCCAAATTTAATTTTATAAAACTCTACGGCCCAAACCCATAACCACTCAACCGAACAATTCTTCTTCCCAAAACCCAAATTCAAAAACATTCAAGGAAACAAGGCAACACTACTCAAGATTCCTCATCTCCTCCTCTTACCTGTGCATGTTGGTGCACTCGTGTGCACATGCACACGAGCTGCTCCGCTCGAGACCCCACCGCAACGACACCTCCACATTCGCCTCGCTTTGGCCATCACGATCGACCATCCACCTTGAGCTCCGGCCTTCTTCTCCTCAAAAACACCAATTGAAACAACCACTCACTACATTAGTACGTGATCAAACTTTGCCAATTCTCGACCTCCACAATGACCTACGATCACCCCACCACCACTGCTTTACTCCTCATCCCCGCACACAACTCTGAAACCTACTGGCCCTAACTCTATGCCCTGATGCACTTGTACGATCTCCTCCAAACTGAGCACCCATAACAATTCCCAAAACCGTAAAACCCTTAGGTCCCACAACTCTAGGCCGCTGCCAACCTTGCGCTTGCTACCGTAGCTCCACTACCACCTCTAGTTGCTGCATGACCAGCCATTGACCCTATCATCGACCCAAATGACTGATTTATAATTTTTCCCCAAAAATAGAAAAATCAATATCCCACACTCGATACTCCACTATAAAACCTATTTCCACTCATAAAAATCACGAATTTCCATGATCAATCCACTGGTAAAATCCATTCTCAAAATCGCCATGGTCGAATCGTGGCTAGAATTTAGCTTATGACTGATATAAACCACTATCTTCCCTCACACTTGATCAAAATTTTCAAAACCAATTTTAAAATAAACTAGACTCAATTACGGGCAAGTCTTTAGTTGGTGGTTTTGGTTGAAAATGAAAAGATTTGATGGTGTGGATTTTTGGAGGACTAAAAGACATGTTTAACTAAAAACAGAGATATGATTTATGTTCACAGTAAACTGGTTTCATATATATATACACACAAATATATATAGAGCATACATACAAACACCTTAAAGTTTTCAAGCAAGTATACATATATCCAACATAAATTTCATTACATAACCTGTTAATGAAATATGACATAAGATTTCAGACTAAAATAAGTATTCTCACCTTCCACGTTGCTCCTTGAATCTTTGCTTAAGATTTTTGATTTTGAGAAGTTTTACAAGCTCTAAGTTTTAAAAGAAGTATGTTTTTTTCTTTTATCTTTCCTGTAAAGATTTTCTTTTTTGAATATGATGAGTGTGTGTTTGTGTATCTTATATGTAAAGTAGTGTGTGCATAAGTATATATATATATAAAGGATTAAAAGAGAAAATAAAGAAATGAAAATATTTTCCTATCATTCTAATATATTTTCAAGGTATGCTTAAGTACATGCATGTAAGTGTTTGTTGGGTTAAAAGGAGTTTCCAAGTACTAATGACTTAAATGCTTAAGTACTTAGTGTTTTATATTTATTATTTTTATTTCATAACAAGTCACATCCTTAAGTATACTTATATATATATATATATATATAGCATACTCTAACCTATTTGCAAATTTATGCATATGGTTATGCAATAGTATTCACAACTTTTTCTCGACAAATTTTTAGCCGATGAAAAGTTTAAAATACAAAAAATGAATTTCGGTCACATTTCTGATTTTTCTTCGAACTAATTACTTTTGCAAACAAATTTTGAAAACTATTTCACCATTTATAATTATTATTTAAAATATTTTTATTTTAATTGTAAAATATATACTTAAATATTTAAATTAAATTAAATATTCACAAATCAAAGTGGTGAAATTCTGGGTCGTTACATTCTCCCCCCCCAAAAAAAAGAATTTCGACCCCGAAATTTTATCAAAACAAAAACCAACAAAAACTAGGCTAAACAAAACCATCAACCCACCAATTAATAACTATTTTATAAATAAAAAAATATAACTTTTTAAATGAGGTTAACTATCCCAACATACCAAAATATACTACATATACTACATATATACAAGAGCATCTACAAAGATGCTTCATCAACTATAGTCACAACATAACATCCAAAGACTATCAATACAACATAACAGGGTACACATAACTATACCAAAAGAACTGCTCCAAGCATCCAAGATGATTCCTCAAAGTGGGCTCTCTCTGTTGGAGTCCTCCACCTCGGATCCCTCTATTACCATAGGCTCACAGTCGTCGTCGGGAATCCATACAATTGCTGGGTCTAGATCCCTGGGTATCAGCATCCTTAGTGTGAACCACGCATCCATCTCTAAAATGAGGACATCCAAATCTTCTTCTTCAATTGGCTCATCGATAATCTCAACCATTTCCCAAATGATTGCATCATCAATCTCTGATTCCGACTCCTCCTCTGAAATGGGTTCCACTTCTTCTTCCTCAAATTCTTCCTCTTCCTCAAACACCTCCTTAAACTCCTCTTCGAACTCCTCCTCTAGTGATGGATGGTCAATATCCTCCAGGTTTCGGCTTGCCATGCCCTACTCGTAAAGCCTCCTAGCCTTCATACGTGCTCCTCTAATGACAATGGGAGTCCCCTATAATCAATCAATAAAAATCCTTAAAATAAAATACTAAGTTCTACTAAGGTTTACCCATGCTAAAATGATACAATGTATTTATAAAATGACTTAGCTTTATTAACTTATATAGGGCTTCCCTATACCCTAAGAATATATACAAAATATCCTATTTTAAAACTTAAGTTTGTATTCGTATAACACTCTACTATAATCATAGAGTATATATAAAAATTTCAGATCCGTTTCACTTAACCTAAATGTCCAACAAATTTAGAATTTGTTTTAACTTACTATCTTCTCAAATTTATAAGTTATAAAAACTTATTCTCTTATGTTTACATGAAACACATAGTTAAATTTTGCCAATTTAACTTGGAAGTTTCGACTGTTCAAATCGTCGAAAATCCCATTTCATTTGACTACATGAAAATTATCAAACAACTTGTCAAAACTAGATGCACAAACCAGACTAACCAAAGAGTTAAGCTACATGAGTCTATAATATTACTTAACTAAAAATTTCAAAATTTTAAACACCCGGTTCTTATTTTAAATCATTTTGAAATATAATTTACACATATTCCTTTTATATATCAATTCATACTTTTGGAAATCTAAAACAAATTCGTTTTACCAAAACAAAACTTCTATGGTAGCAATTCATAACTTAGAAACTCGAAAATGAAAGTCGATCATGCTGCAGTCATGACCGAAATTATTTTCCAGTGATCGAAGTTAGTTCAGAGCTTTTTATCTCTTTCAAATTCTTTTACAATATTTCTATTAATCAATATTTTCAAATTTATACCATTATTACTTTTTCCAAGAATTTGAAAAACCATTTCCAAACACCGAGCTTTGAGTTTTAAATTTCTCGATTTAAATCCATTTTTATTTATATACCATATGTTAATAAAATTTCTATCCCAAATAATACTCTTATTATTCTTCACCACACTTTCAAAAAAACAATTTCAAATCTTCGAAACTTAAGTACTCAAATTCTAAGTTTTAATTCCTTGCCTATAAACTATATTTATAAATCTACTTATATAATATCACTTCTTATATAAGATCATTTCGTAGTTATTTATCATTGTATAGATTATAATAAATAACTTTTTTTTTTGAAAAGCAATGGGCTAAGGGAGCCCTGCCCAATTTATTCATATACATCAAAATTGTACAAAATGAATTACATGAAGATACTAACATTCATCAAGAAAAAAGCAAAAAAATGGACCAGATTTCATACCAAAACAAAAATACATAACTCAGCAATTATCAACTCCTAAATCACTTCAGCCTTCCAACTCTTCTGCCAATCTTCTTATGCATTAGACTGAATAAAACATTAGCATTCTCCATTTTCTGATCAAAAATCCTTCTATTTCGTTCTTTCCAAATTTCATAAACAAAAGTTTTTAAAATGATCAACAAAGTCTCAGTCTTTGAACACTTCCATCTTGTAGCCTTGAAGATATTATACCATTCTATTCTAGAGATTTTCACTGGTCTATAAAAATTTCCATTAGCAAGTAATCTGCTCCACACTTCAAAATTAAAGTTGCAATCGAAAAATAGATGAGTATTTGATTCAGGATAGGTATGACAGAAAACACAGTCCTCATTATTTAGTATGCCAAGCTTAGTCAATTTCTGCTTAGAGTTAATAGCATTTGCCATGATTTTCCAAAGAAGAAGATTTTCTTTAGCAGGAGAATTGCTCTTCCAGATTCTTAATGCCCATGGGAAAGTTTCCGTGTTTACATTATACAACAGAGCTTTGTATACAGTAGATATAGCATTCTTCTTCCCCTTTATAGTCCAAAGAACTTTTAAATTTGAAGAATTCAGTGGTAAAGATGATAAATTTTGCCATAAATCTTTGACTTGTTTAGAACTGCAATAAGGTAGGTCAATTGAGCCATCACTGATATAAGAATTGACTTAGCATTTAATGGAATTCCAGACTGAAGTTGCAAAGGATAAGGAAGAATTTCCTAAATTCTCAAACCAGCCTTGGCCCAAGGAGATGTCCAGAAGTTTAAATCATTATTAACAAGTGGGTTGCATTGTATAATACGCATAAATGTAGATCTTAACTTCAGAATATTTCGCCAACTCCAGCTGCATAAGTTTGGAATGCTGATAGTCTAGAAATCTTTTCCTTTTAATAAGTTTTTTAAAATCCATTGTGTCCAGAGATCTTGATTTTCAGATAAAATTTTGTCATAGTATAAAGACATAGTAGCAATATTCCATAATCTAATATTTGTTATACCAAGACCACCCTTGTTCTTAGGCAGTTGAATCATCTTAAAAGAGATAGGAATTAACTTTTTTGAGAATGGGTCACCATGCCATAAAAATCTGCTCAGAGCACTATTTATCATTGATACAAGTTTACATGGGAGAATGTAGCGTTTCATCCAATAATTGACCATAGTAGTAGCAATACTTTGCACAATAACTAGTCTCCCTGCTTGTGAAAGCTTTGTATTAGGCCAAATTGATAACTTCTCAGTAATTTTTTCATAAAGTGGCAAACAATCTGAAGTTGTGATTCTTGCAGTGATGATAGGTAGACCAAGATATCTTTCATTATGTTGCATTTCACCAAGACCAGAAAATGATATAATTTCATTCTTTAAATCATCACTAATACCTGCTATTAGTATGTGAGATTTGTTAAGATTAATCTTCAAACCAGTGATTGTGTAGAATTTATCCAAAACCTCAAATATAGTGGAGATATTTGATATAGTTGGCTTTGTAAAAATGACAAGATCATCAGCAAATAAAAGATGAGTTATTAGTGGTTCTTTACATTTTGGGTGCAACTCGATCTTCCTGTAATTCACTTGCTCATATATCAAAGAATTAAGTACCTCCATTACAATAATGAACAAATATGCAGAGATCGGGTCACCTTGTCTTACACCTTGAGTTCCTTTGAAAAATCCTCTGGTACATCCATTCCTAAGTATTGAATAATGAGTTGAAGAGATACAAGTATAAATCCATGCAAGCATTGGCTTTGGAAAATTCATCCGAGAAAGAATTGCTATAATAGAACACCAAGATACTGAATAAAAAGCTTTTTGAATATCAAGTTTAATCATACATCTAGGAGAAATGCTACCAATACCATAACCTCTTGTAAGCTCTTGTGTAAGTAAGATATTATCACTAATATTTCTAGAAGGCATGTAAGCAATTTGATTATTGGATATAATTGAAGGCAGAACATTTTGGATCCTGTTTGCTGTAATCTTGGAAATAATTTTATACAGTACATTACAACATGAGATAGGTCTAAAATCAGTAACAATTCTTGCATTTGGGCATTTTGGAACAAGGGCTATATTAGTTGCATTTATATCAGTAGGCAATTTATTATGAGAAAAGAAATAAAGAATTGCTCTGTTAATATCATCCTTAATTATTTTCCAAGTATATTGAAAGAAAAAAGCACTGAAACCATCTGGACCACCACTACTATCAGGATTTAAGGAAAAGACTGCCATCTTAACCTCATCAAGTAAAACTTCTCGAATCATTTCACTTGCTTGTTCAGTACTCAAAAATGGAAGCTTCATTGAAAACAGTGGTGAAAGGTTTGGGATCATTGGAATTGGATTGGCAAGTATTGTAGAGAAATAGTCAATAAAAGCTTTAGTGATAGAATCATCATTCTCTTGTAATACTCCATTCCTATCATATATACACAAAATTCTTCCTTTGCATTGTTTAATCTTGATAGAGTTATGATAATATTTTGTATTCCTATCACCTTGCTTATTAATAGTCTCATGTAGTATTTCTTTTTTCATCAATGCTTCAAACTCTAAAGCTTCAAGTAATTCTTTTGATAAAACTGCTTCTTGACTAGCCAATGACGTATTCAGAATATCATTCTGTAGTTGCTGTTGAATAACAAACAATTTCTCCCTAATACCATCAGAGATTTTTGAACCTTTCCCAAAATTTTCTTTTGCCCAAATTTTAAGCTTTCCCTTTAACTTTTGAAGCTTTGTCTTAAGAATATATAGAGGATTACCAAAAATATTCTCCTGCCAAACCTGCATAACAATGCTTAGAAAATCATTATGATTAGTCCAAGTTTTATAAAATTTAAACGATGGATTCCTGCATATTGTCTTCTCTCCCCAAGATAAAATAATAGGAGAGTGATCAGAAATTGAGGGATTAAGGAACTTGCAATAGAGATTTGGCCATTGGTTTATTGAGTGGATATTATAAAATGCATGATCTAGTTTGCAGTAAGTTCTAGGACCAAGTTTACTTTTGTTATTCCAAGTAAACACTGCTCCAGTAGATGGTATATGAGTAAGAGATGATTTTATCAAAGTTTGATTTAAAGGAGAAATATCTTTTAAAGAGAGAGGGTTTCCTCCAATTTTTTGATCAGAGGAGTACATACAGTTAAAATCTCCAAGAACAATCCAAGGTAAATTTAAGTGAGAAAGAGAAATGAGATTAGAAAGGAAAGATAGTCTTTTATCAAGATTGTTTGTACAAAAAATGGACAAACACCTCGAAGTTGTATGATTTAGTAGATCTTATGTTATTCTTAGTGATTTGAGCGATTTATGCAAATATATAAAAAACAGGGGCTAAACTGTAAAAAGACACACAGATTTATAGTGGTTCAGCCAGAATGTGCCTACGTCCACTTTATATGTTATTTCTCTTCTCTTATTCTGATTACAAGTACAAAGCTTTGATACCAGTAAAAGAAAGTTGTTTGAAAGTTCCTTCCGTGCTTGAGCTCTCAAAACTTGTCCCCATTGCTGTACCCCTGCCCCTCTATTTATAGAGTGAGGCTGGGGGTAGGGGTCTAGGATGTGTATAGTTGCTGATGAGCCTGGGCTGATGTGATCTGGCCTGGTACGTCTTGGTTCGTCATTGCTTGGTTCGGAGGTGGTTGGAGTGTAGAATGGACCAGTAGTTACTTGGACCGGTGGTAGGATGGTGAGGTTGGTCCGGTGTGGAGATGGTTCGGCATGGGTTGGTTCGGTTATGGAGTTGGCTCGGTGGTTCTAAGGAGGAAGGGTGGTCCGGTAGGAGCTAGGAGAGATTGGTCTGCCGAATGGGTTCGAATGAGGTCTGCCGAATGGGTTCCTACGAGGCATGGATACCGAATGAGGTCTGCCGAATGGGTTCCTACGAGGCATGGATACCGAATGAGGTCTACCGAATGGGCCCTGGAAAATGAGAATGCCGAATGAATCAAGCTTCTTGGTCTCGAGGCCTTCTGGGTGAGAACTCGCCCAATATTTGCCCCCCAAAGTGGGGCATATTCTTGAATATGGCGTGCTTTGTTTGACATTTTCATTTGGCCCTTGGATGCCGAACCAGATGGTCCGGTCGTGTCCTTTTGTCTATAAGTAGGGACCGTACGCCTTTGCTATTTCCTACCTGCCGAACTAAACATTTGCTCTTGCCGGATCAAACTTCGTAGCTGAATCGAACGTGGTAGCCGAATCAACGTGGTAGCCGAATCAAAGAGGTAGCCGAATCAAAGTGGTAGCCGAATCAAAGTGGTAGCCGAATCAAATTCCCTATTTTCACTGAATCAGGTGAGATCCTTTCTATGTTGGACGAATGGTTTATCGAAGGTAGTCGTATATCTGTATAAACGGATGGAGTTGGGAATGCCGAATGGTCATGAGAACTACCGAATGGCCTTGAGAATTTTGCATTTACTTTACCGAACGACAACGGGAGTTTGAGCATTCTGATTTTATGAGTGAAATTCCATATTATATACTTACTTTTTTACATCCTTTGTTCTAACAACATGTTTTTCTGGTGTTGTAGATAATGTCTCGCAAAGCAGAAACTCGATCAGACAAGAAGAAATCCGGGGGCGAAGGAGGTTCCTCTGCCGTGCCCCCAGCTCAGCCGAATCCAGAACGTCACGGACCTGCCCCGAGATCACTAGTGGACGGGTACGGCCCTCAGGAACTTCTAAACTCCCCGCCCGATTGCTTTCCTAGCTCCCTTAAGGAAGAGCAGCTTGATGTCATCTCTCGTTCTTTCGGAATTGACAGGGCGCGAATGCTGTTGCCAGGGAGAGATGTTATGCCGTACGACCCTCCTGAAGGGTACTTTGCTTACAGTAGGTACCACTGCATGTGTGGTGCCATTCCGCCTCTTAACGCTTGGGTAACCAGCTTCCTCACATATCTCAAGGTGGCCCCATTCCAGCTTCAACCCAACTCCTATGCTATACTGGTGAGCCTCTTCGTCATTTTCCAAAGGAAGTATGGTCGTGCTCCTTCCAACCGGGAGATCCGGTACTTATATAATCCGAGGGGCTATAAGAAGGGGTCCCCATACATTAGTTTGGAGTCAGCCGTGACCTTCAAACCGGTCTTGGATCTGTATTCTAAATTCAGCATGTTCAAGAAGGAGTGGTTCTTTGTCATGGACGACTCCGTTTCAATTCGGCGCTTTACTTCTGGATGTAAGTTGATGCTTTTACTTATAATTTCTATTCCGATTGCGATGCTTCTTCTCATACTTTCTCATTTTTGCTAGCGATAGGTGGCTTTGCGATTGTGGAGACTGACCGCCTGGTTCAGACGGCGGCTGAGATAGAAGCTATTCTCGGGAAATATAGATCATCTGCCTTCTTGATCAGAAATGCGATTCTTATGGAGTATAACTTAATCCTTCCACAGCAGTCGGTAGTTAAGCTGAGGGAAACGGCGGAGGAGAGGGCGGCTGCTCAGACCAAGGAAGGTGTTACGGTAGAGAGTAGCAAGAGGAAACCTTTCACAAAACCTCCACCTGTCGGAGGTAAGAAACTCAAGAAGTCGGACGGTCCCTCCCCCAGCAATTGTCCACTTACCCAGGAGGAGGAAGACATAGAGGAGGAAAGAGGTGAGGGTGGAGATGGTCGGGAAGGTGATAAAAGTGGCGATGGCATCGGGGCCTTGCTTCCTGGGCGAGCGGGCGAGATTCAGGAGTGGACGGATGATGCGTTCCACCAGGCTTTCGAGGGGCTGGACGAAGATCCGGCTTTGGTAGAGAAAACCGGGAAAGCGGACAAGGCCGGGACCGGTGCAAGCGAGTCTTCTCAGACCCTTCCAACCAAGGTGGCTCCGACGACTCAAGGTGAACTCTTGACTCCTGCATGCTTCATTAATGATAGGGACTTAGGAATATTTTATGACCCGCTCCCGTCCTGGAATGAAATCCAGGACCTATTGCAGTATCCTACTCCTCCCCATGGTTTGTACAACCACAGATGTGTTTCTTTTCTTTTTATCTTTTAATTTGCCGTGTTTTCTCGAATTATATAGTGATGTAAGTTTGTGACACTTGTTCTTCATATCAGGAGCAGGTAGGACATCCAAGGCCTTGGATCTTCGGCACAGGCTTGAGCAATACAAGCTTTCAAAAACCTCCGCCGAGCCGAAGCCTTCGACCCACCGCTCCGGGGATGTAGTCGGCTACCGCCCTCTTCTCGGGGTTATTGAAGAGGGTATTCAACGGAGAAAGAGGAGTCATCCTTCATCCGATCCTTCACTTGGTCCTCAGTTCCCGACTCAGCCTCTTCATGATATCACGGGGGAGGATAGCGAGTTTGCACTCTCTCCGTGCCCGCTCGGAAACCCTACCGTTATTCATATCGACCGTCCTGACTTGGCTCGTAATCCATTTGCAGGTCATCCTGACCTGGATCCAAGCTCCCATGATATTACCTTTGACGAGGTCACCGGTGAACACCTTCTTCCCCGCAACCCCATGGTATGAGTACTTGATGAAGCTAAGTCCTTAGATCTCGATTTACTCACTACTCGTATAATCACTATGGGAGACGAGGCCAAGGCTAATATTGATCGGGTGGCGGAGGAGACTAAGAAGCTGATGGGGCATCATGCCCGGCTGGTTAAGGCCGGAGAGGAGATTGGGAGCGCCAACATCCGACTTCGATTGGTGGTTTCGGATCAGGCTAAACAGCTTGCGGATCAGGCTATTCAGATTTCTCAGCATGAGGCTGCTTCTGGACGACTAAGGAAAACCATGGAAGAGGCCAGTCGGGCCGAACTGCGGAAAATGGAAGCTACTTGCAAAGAACGGATTGACATGGCTATTGCCACGGTGGACGAGGTTCGGAAAGCGGATCTTGAGCAGGTGGAGGAATTGTCCGGGAAACTTGAGGCTGCAGAGCTTGCTCAAGCCAAGTTGAGGGAGGAGATGGAGGCAATGCGGGGATCCCTTCTGGTTGACTGCTCGAGATACCGATCGGAGAGAGATGCTGCCGTTGGGAGGTTATCGGCTTCCGAGGCCCGGATGAGGGAGTTTGAGGAGAATGAGGGGATGATGGACGAAATGCTTCAGGACATGTACTTCCGAACCTGGAAGCAGGGCAACCTATCCTGGATGGATGATTATCCCAGGGTCATGGCTAAGATCTATCTTCGGGCTCTGGAGGAGGCCAAGGCCGATGCGGATAAAGATGGTGGTGTGGCCTTCAGCATGGATGCGGTCACTGCCTAGTTTGCCAAGGGGGAGAAGGTGGCGGTGAAGGAGGGTATGCGGTTGCTTGCTGTTGAGGAGGCAGGGGTGCAAGTGGATGATGACGACCAGGATGGCCAATAAGCTTACGCTGGTAAGCCTTCCTTTTTAGTTTCCCTATTAACTTGGTTGCTTATTTCTAATGAATCCTTTCTTTGACTGGACAGGCGGTCAACAGGGCAAGGATAAAATTCCACTGCAGCCGGCCCCTTGATTGTACCTGGAAAAACTCTTTTTGTGGATTTGACAAAGTTGTATATGTTAGTCGTAAAATAGTAAAGTAGCCTTTAGGTTGTAATATTTTGCCACTTGTAATAAATAGTCTTATTTTTGACGTGTAGTTTTTTAACTTAAGCTGATTTTGTCGTCTTTTGAATGTTTGCCGTTATTTTGACATGCCGTATGAGAAATATAACTATGTATATTCTTTGTAATTAAATTGTGTTTGATGTCGGGTTCTGGTTTAGGACATAATTTCACGACTTGCAATGTTAGCGTGTGGCGCGAACAAATTATAGTCATGTATTTGTACATAAAGGAAGAAAATACCGCCTTTCATGTTTTGTTTGTAGATGGCAGTTTCGAATATCTTGTACGACCGAGCATGGAAAGCAGTTGAATGCCCTGTCATTCGATTGTGAATCCCCGCATCCATTGGCGAGTATCTCCTACTCTTGTATCCTGTACTTTAGGGATTGTTATAGCGGACAGGAGAAAAATTCTTGAAGAAAAACTTGAAATATGTGAAATAGTAAAACTTCCAATCACGGAAGGCCTTCGATGTGCTTAAGTTCGTGGCAAACGGGCTTTGTAGTCACTTTCCCTAGCCGTGGGTCTTGGAGACATTTGTCACCCATCTTACGCCTCCGCGGGGAGTTAATTCTTTTTTACCACAGCCGCACTTAAGACACATCGGAGCCGAGATCGCGCACAGTAACTACCCGAGCCATTATGGCCCATAGTCGTGGGTATTATTCGATTTACTGTGGCCGGCTAGCGTGGGTGCCGATCGTCAACTGTGAACTGCCCCTGGCTGGCCACACCTTATGTTGGGGCTTATAGTCGGTTCACAGTTGCCGGCGAGCCTAACGCCGTAATGAGCTGCCTCGGCTATAGTCGGCCTTCTCGGTGGCTTATAATCGGCTCATTACAGTTGGCTTTGAGGGCCGTCGCGAGCAATGAGTTAACCCGCAGCAGAGGGATGCCGGAGCAAAAGTGTCTCATTGGCGAGGGCATAGATTCGCATAGTACCTGCTAGGTCTTGTCCAGGTGAAGTTGCGTTGTGGAGTGCTTTGAATAGAAATGCTATATGCTCAGGATTTTGTTCAACAGAAAAGGATAAAGTTAACAAGCAGCCAAGATACAAAGGAACAAGTTAAAAAAGAGACAAGGTTTTTAAAGTGGTTCGGCACGAAAATGCCTACGTCCACTGATTCTCTTTGTTAATTCACTTCATATGGGCAATACAAGTTAAGAAAAGTTTCGACGGAGGTGTTGGATGTTCCATGCCCTCTGGAACACCTCTCCGTCCACTGTTGACAAAATATAGGCTCCATTGTGGAGATCTTTATGAATTACATATGGTCCATCCCAGATTGGGTCTAGTGCTCCGGGACAAGGGAAGATTCGCTTGAGGACAAGATCCCCTTCCTGTAAGGTACGATGCTTGACTTTGGAGTTGTAGTGTGCCGCCACTTTTTGTTTGTGGGCTGCTGCTTTAAGGACTGCATCATTTCTTCTCTCCTCGACTAGATCCAAAGACATGTTGAGGAGCTCTTCATTCTCTTCTGGGTTATGGTGGATCCTACGGTGGGAAGGCACAATGGTTTCAACTGGGAGCATAGCCTCCGATCCGTATGCCAAAGAGAAAGGAGTGTGCCCTGTTGATGTTCTGAAAGACGTGCGGTAGGCCCATAGTGCCGTAGGGAGTTCATCCACCCAAGTGCCCTTTGACTTTTCGAGCTTCTTTTTGAACAGAGTTTTCAGAATCTTGTTGACTGCTTCGACTTGTCCGTTTGCCTGGGGATATGCTACGGATGAGAAGCTTTTATGAATTCTGTGTTCTTGGCACCAGTTGGCGAATTCCTCGCTGTCAAACTGAAGTCCATTGTCTGATATGATTTTGAGTGGGACTCCACACCTGCATAGAACATTTTTGATTAAGAAGTTAATAACTTTTGCTGAAGATACTTTATTTAGAGGTTCCGCTTCCACCCATTTGGTGAAATAATCAACTGCCACTATAGCATATTTGGCCCCGCCTCGGCCCATTGGTAGCTCGCTGATTAAGTCAATTCCCCATATTGCGAAGGGCCAAGGGCTGGTCATCTGAGTAATCTCGGTTGTTGGTAGTCGAGGAATCTTAGCAAATTTTTGGCATCTGTCACACTTCTTGACGAAATCTAAGGCGTCCTTGCTCAAGGTGGGCCAGAAATATCCGTATCGGAGTATCTTTTTTGCTAATGTTTGCCCTCCGGTGTGATCTTCGCAGCTCCCCTGATGGATATTGGATAAGATTTCCTTGGCTTCTCTCCCAGCGACACACCTTAATAATGGGTTAGAGAATCCGCGCCGGTAGAGGATGTCTTCTTGTATTGTGTAGCGGGATGCTTTCCTCGGGATTTTCTTGACTTCGTTACGCCCGTTGGGTAGAGTGCCACTTTGTAGGTAGTCTCGGATGGGAGTCATCCAAGTTGCTTCTTCGGTTGCAGCTATCAGATTTACTTGCTCAAAACTTGGGGCCAGTTGCTTTGAGATGGTCACTGCCCCGAAGATGGTGATGTCTCTCACACTTGCTTGCTTTGCTAATTCGTCGGCCTCTCGGTTCTCCTCCCGAGGGATGTGTTTGACTAAGTAGTGATCCAATCGGCTGAGAAGTAACCTGGTCTTCTTTAGATATGCTATGAGTCGTTCTTCTCGAGCTTGGAATTCTCCTAGTATTTGATTAACAATAAGTTGAGAATCGCTGTGAAGACACAAAGAATTGGCCCCGATTTCTATGGCAATTTCTAGTCCAGCTATCACTGCTTCATATTCTGCATCGTTGTTGGTGGCAGCGAACTCAAACCTTATAGCATAGTGCAGTTTGTTTCCCCTAGGAGTTATTACTACCACACCTGCCCCCGAGCCTTGTTCGTTCGATGCACCATCCACAAAGAGATTCCACTTGATATCTTCTGCTATTTCCAATTGCTCCTTACCTTCGTTGGTAGTGAATTCTGCAATGAAATCAGCCATGGCTTGTCCCTTAATGGCGGTGCGAGGGTGATAGGTGATATCATACTGACTTAGTTCAATGCACCATTTAAGTAGTCGCCCCGAAGTGTCAGGACGATGGAGTACCTGCCTCAGTGGTTGATCGGTCAGAACTTTGACGGAATGGGACTGGAAGTAGTGACGCAGTTTTCGTGATGTGATTAGTAAACAGTATGCTAACTTCTCAAGCTTAGGATATCTAACTTCTGCCCTAGTAAACCTTTTGCTGACGAAGTAAACTGGTCGTTGCGTGCGGTTGTCTTCCCTTACCAAGGCAGCGCTTAGAGCGTGAGATGACACAGCAAGGTATAGGTATAATTCTTCGCCTTCGCTTGGAGTCGAGAGTACCGGTGGTTTCTGGAGGTGTTCGATTAGGTTATGGAAAGCGGTTACGCATTCGGCCGTCCATTCGAACTTTCCTTTATCTTTCTTTAGAGCTTCGAAAAAGGGGACGCACTTGTCTGTTGCCTTGGAGATGAATCGGCTTAGGGCGGCCACTTTTCCATTTAGGCTTTGCATTTCCTTTCGGGTGGAAGGTATCTTGACATCCCTTAGCGCTCGGACTTGTTCAGGGTTTGCTTCTATCCCTCTGGCATGAACGATGAATCCTAAGAACTTCCCTGACGACACACCGAAGGAGCATTTTAGTGGATTCAACTTCATTCCATATTGCCGAAGTACTTGAAACATCTTGCCTAGGTGGCTTACGTGATCTTTGGCCTTTCTTGACTTTACCAGCATGTCATCCACATATACTTCCATAGTTTGCCCTATTAGCCCTGCAAACATCTTGTTGACGAGGCGCTGGTAGGTGGCTCCTGCATTTTTAAGTTCGAAAGGCATTACTTTGTAGCAGTATAAACCTCGGTCAGTGATGAAACTAGTGTGGTCTTGGTCGGGAGCATGCATAGGAATTTGGTTATATCCTGAGTATGCATCCATAAAAGATAGGAGTTCGTGCCCGGCTGTGCTGTCTACAAGTTGGTCGATTCTGGGAAGTGGGAAGCAATCCTTTGGGCAGGCGTCGTTTAAGTTGGAAAAGTCAATGCAGGTTCGCCACTTCCCATTAGCCTTTTTTACCAGCACCGGGTTGGCGATCCATTCCGGGTAGATAGCTTCTCGTATGAAGTCATTGGCGAGTAGATTCTTTACTTCTTCATCGAGTGCTGCTGATCGCTCTGCCCCCATACTTCTCTTTTTTTGTTTTACAGGCGCCTTGGTAGGATCAATGTTTAATACGTGGCAGGCTATGTCGGGGGAGATTCCAGTCATGTCAGCGTGTGACCAAGCGAATACATCCAAGTTGTGGCGGAGAAAATCGATGAGTTGTTCCTTCAATTCGGCTTTTAGTTGGGACCCAATTTTCAATAGTCTACTCGAGTCGCGCTTGTCTACAGATATAAACTCCATAGCCTCTGCAGGCTCGGCGGTGGCCTCCTCCTCTTTGTCCCTAGGATCTAATTCATTGAAAGGGTCGCTGGTATATCGAAGAGGAGGGGCTTTCTTTAATTGCTACGCTTCTAGACTTTTTGTGCAGAGGGCAATCTCTACACCCTTCCCTTTATCCTTCCTGTGGTTGTTGCGAAGTTCAGTCACATAGCAGTCTCGAGCAACGTCCTGATCTCCTTCCACTTCCCCTACTCCATTGTCCGTTGGGAATTTCATCTTTAGGCACCATGGGGCTAAGACAATTTGGAAGTCAGACAAGGATGGCCTTCCTAAGAAGGCGTTGTAGGCCGACTGGTTTTCTATTAGCACAAACGTTTGTTTCCATACAGTAGAGCGGGGATGGCTTCCAATCTCAACAAAAAGGTCCAGTTGCCCGAGGGGCATCTTCGCATCTCCAGTGAAGCCGTGTAGTGGTTTATCGCAGGGGGATACATCCTTCATTGATAGCTTCATTTTGTCGAATGCGTGTTTGAACAGGATGTTTACCGAGCTTCCAGTGTCTACCAGAATTCGGTAGACTTCGGCGGGACCAAGTCGGGCAGAGATGACCATGGGATCCATGTGAGGGTATTGCCTTCCTTCTAGGTCACGCTTACCGAACGTGATGTCATTACTTTCTTTCCGCTTCGGGTGGCGCTCTTCTATAACCGAATTGACATAGTCTTTATTGTCTCTAAGCGACTTTCCGTATCTTTCCATCTCTTTCCAGCTTCTGTCTGCGATGTGTGGCCCTCCTGAGATGGTATGGACCACTATCTTTTCTTGGCTAGAGCTGCTAGCGTTGCGGTTTCCTCTGTCGGCCCCCGGGGAGGGTAGCCTTGGGTTTTCATTGGCAGGAGCTGGGGTCCTGTCCTGACCTTTTACATAACGTTCCAGTTTCTTTCTTCTGATGTGTTCCTCAATCAGATCTCGAAGATGATGGCATTCGTTGGTATCATGCCCGTGAGATTCGTGGAAGCGGCAGAATTTTCCAGACTTCTGTGCGTTATCTGATTCCTTCTTGTATGGTGGGCGTTTGTATCTAACTTCGCCTTGGGTGGCAAGGAAGATATTTTCGACGGTCTCGTTCAAAGGAGTGTAAGTGTCGAATCTTGGTCCTGGCCGATATAGGCGCTTTTCTCCCTTCTTGCCCCCAGCATTGTCTCTGGAATCATTTATTCGAACGTCCCTTGCCACAGCAGGGGCGTTGCCATGGGTAGTCTTATTTTGCTGTCCTGACTACCCCTCAACGGCAGCATCCTCAAGCCTCATGTATTTCTCGGCTTCATGGAAGAAATCGGGTAAAGTAGCTGGCTTTTCTTTTGTCAACCTTCTAGCAAATTTAGTGTCCGGATGCACACCACTGCAGAGGGCCATTAGGATAAGCTTCTCATCGGCATCTTGGACTACGGCTGCTGCGGCGTTGAATCTGGTTAGGTATTGCTGCAGCTTTTCTCCAGGTTTCTGTTTGACGCTGGATAAGGAATAAGCGTCCTTAGGTTGCTCCACATGAATGCGGAACTGACTGATAAATTTTTCTTTCAACATTTCCTACGAGCTGATGGATCCTTGGGGTAGATGACAGAACCAGGAGGTAGCAAGATCTGCTAAGAAGAGCGGAAAGCATTTGCACAGTACTCCCTCTGTTGCTCCACTCATGAGCATATGCTGCGTGTACCTCTGTAAGTGTACAACGGGATCGGAGGTTCCTTTGTAGGGTTCCATTGTTGGCATCTTCCATTCTCGGGGGGTGATAGCAATTTCGATATTGCGGGCGAAAGGGCTGGTTATCCTAGCGCCTATCCCTCGACCTCTTTGCTCCCGTTGGACACACTCTCTGAATAAGCGTGCCATCCTTTCATCAGAACTTGGAGCAGATAGAAATGAGTTTGGTTCTGTTCTGTGGGATTGTTTCCGTCCAGATGACCTGTAGGGATGGTATCGTCTATCATTCCTCATATTTTCCAGTGGATGCCTTTGATCTTCTGGGAGCATGCTTGGGTCAGCTACAGTTGGCCCTTGCCTTGATCTCCCCCTGTTGGGTTCTGATCTAAGCACTTCCTCGGGTCCAACTTCGGGCTGGACTCTAGCTCGGCCCCGTTCACTGGCGTTTCTGTGGTTAGGCAGCATGACAGGCTCAGCTACAGTTGACCTTCGCCCGGTACCTTCCCCGTTGGGTTCGGTACCAAACGTTTCCTCAGGCCTAACTTCAGGCTGTGCTCGGTCTCTGCTCCTACCACGGCTACTTCTGCCGTTAGCTCCTTCGAAGAAGGAAGATCTTTGTTGTCTTTGAGATCCTCCAGACTGGGACTCGCCCCATGATTCAGTGTTGCGGTTGGATTCTTCAGCGTCCCTTAAGCGTGACATGAGATGGTCCACCAAGGCTTCCTGCTGGGACGTGAAGCGGTTAGTTACTTCAACCACAACTCTATCCAGATCTGCTCTAGTAATTGCTACAGGCTGTTCTGTGGCAGGAGTAGTTGGGTTAGCCTGTTCTTCATTTGTTACTGTTGCTGGAGGAGGACGATTTACTTGATTCGTGACAGCTGGATCTGGAAGACTGCTGGATGCGATGTTTTTTCCTTTGTTAACATATTTTCTCTGTTTGGGAGGCATGTTTTCCAAGTGGCGGACGATGCTGTTAGGAAAACTTGTTAAGCGGATGAAGCTGAAGCTTCGAGCTTCTAGTTCTCAGTGAAAGCACCAAAAATGTTTGTACAAAAAATGGACAAACACCTCGAAGTTGTATGATTTAGTAGATCTTATGTTATTCTTAGTGATTTGAGCGATTTATGCAAATATATAAAAAACAGGGGCTAAACTGTAAAAAGACACGCAGATTTATAGTGGTTCAGCCAGAATGTGCCTACGTCCACTTTATATGTTATTTCTCTTCTCTTATTCTGATTACAAGTACAAAGCTTTGATACCAGTAAAAGAAAGTTGTTTGAAAGTTCCTTCCGTGCTTGAGCTCTCAAAACTTGTCCCCATTGTTGTACCCCTGCCCCTCTATTTATAGAGTGAGGCTGGGGGTAGGGGTCTAGGATGTGTATAGTTGCTGATGGGCCTGGGCTGATGTGATCTGGCCTGGTACGTCTTGGTTCGTCATTGCTTGGTTCGGAGGTGGTTGGAGTGTAGAATGGACTGGTAGTTGCTTGGACCGGTGGTAGGATGGTGAGGTTGGTCCGGTGTGGAGATGGTTCGGCATGGGTTGGTTCGGTTATGGAGTTGGCTCGGTGGTTCTAAGGAGGAAGGGTGGTCCGGTAGGAGCTAGGAGAGATTGGTCTGCCGAATGGGTTCGAATGAGGTCTGCCGAATGGGTTCCTACGAGGCATGGATACCGAATGTGGTCTACCGAATGGGTTCCTACGAAGCATGGATACCGAATGAGGTCTGCCGAATGGGCCCTGGAAAATGAGAATGCCGAATGAATCAAGCTTCTTGGTCTCGAGGCCTTCTGGGTGAGAACTCGCCCAACAAAGATTGTTTTGTGCATAAACAAAAGTAATCAAAAAAGGAGTATTTGAAGATAATGGAATAGCACTGAAATGAATTAATTGATCATCCTCCTGCAGCTTTGTCAATTTCAAAACGTCTGAATTCCATAAAACCAATAATCTGCCATATGGAGCACTTTGTAAATTATCCTCATGAGCCCAAACAGGAGCAATATTCTTACAAGCTAAATCAGTCTGTAGTTTATTTAACTTTGTTTCACTGATAACAATAAGTTGTAATTTCTGATCTTTAATTACTTGCTTCACTTCAGCTTGTTTTGATGCTAGGTGTCCTCCTCTTACATTCCAATATGCTATATTATTACTTAACATCATAACTGATTGGGTGAAATGAGAATAGATGGATGCTTCCTTGTATGTCTTAGACCACTTGTCTGAGAAGAAGAGACCTTAAATGATTCTGACTCATTATTGTTCCTTAGCTGAATTTCGTCAATTTTATAGTTTTTCCCATTGTTTAGATCTTCTCTTGTTTCATGGAATGAGACTTTCTTCTTACCTTTTTTTCCTTTTTTATTAGATACAACTTGTTCCTCAATAGTATCCTTTAAACAACATGGAGGAGGTAAAATCAAATGATTGGGAGGAGAAATATTGATATAAGGGGAGGTTTGTTCAGTGGAAATATCATTGTTCATTGGTTCCTTAGGAATATCCTTAATGAGATTAGAACTGGTATCTAAAAACTCTTAATGTACCAGTGTTTCTGAAGTTAAGGAAGGATTCTTTAGTGTAGAATTATTTTCAACTATGATATCTTCAACAGTGGAACATTCCTCAGTTATTCCTTTATCAATTTCTTCGACAGTGAAACTATTAATTTGCTTGTTACCAGATTGTGAGGTAGAGGTTCCTTTTTCAGTTATTAACTCTTTATTAATAGCTCCTTCATAAAAATCAGATAAAAGCAGAAAAGAGTTTGAAGTAGCAACATTTTCCTTATAACCCAATTCCACTGTGATATTATTAGATGCAATTTTCCCTATATAAGACTCAACTTCTTTTTGTATATTCTGATTATGGTCCAAATTCTTCACTCCATCATCTGTTGTTTGATTACCAGAACCTATGTTCAAATTATTATTATCTATAAGAATTCCTTGATCTAAATCCTTTCTTTTCCATACTTTAAAAGTTTTCCTATTTGAATTTCCAGCATTATGAGACTTCTGCACCTTTTCTTTCAAATTACCCTGTTCCATGCATTCCTTATAATCAATTTTCCCATTATCACCAATATCACCACTAGTTTGCATATCAAAACTTTTCACCTTATTATTTCCTGAACAGTATAGAGTTTCATGACCAAATACTTTGCATTTACTACAAATTTTTGGCTTCCAATCATATTCAACTTTAACATATGGACAGCAATCACCTAAACCATCAATTGCAATAAATTCAGGGTGCTCTTGATCAAGTGACACTTCAATCAATGCTTTAGCATACTTAAATCTAGACAATCTTTCAGTACTTTCATCAAGACAAATTAGTTTACCTACATGATATGCTAACCAATTGATACCAATTAATGTCCGAGCAATCAAAGGAACTCTATAGAAATGAACCCACACTAGCACCTTTTTAATTTGCTCCTGAAAATATCCATATGAAGGGTGCCATGTTGTAATAATGAACATCTTACCTTTAATGAAGATAGGTTCAGATTGCAATATTTTCATCCTGTCAAGATCATTCGAGAAATTAAAGAAGAAATTCTTATTATCAGATTTGATATCAACTTCACCTTTTAATCTCCAAATACTACTCAAATGCTTTGAAACAGTCAGGTAAGAGAGAGGACCATCCAAGAAAAAACCAACTAAATGATCACTCCAGTATTTAATTCCTTCATTTCTAACTTCATCAGGTAGTGCATTCGGTATCCCATCTTTCTTAATGTCAAAATGCCTAGGCACAAAAACTCTAGCATTTCTAGGCTTTTTCTTGAACAAGGATGACCACTTTAAATCTGAATCAGATAACTTTGTAAGATGATCCTGCTTCAAATCTGGATTCACATTAACAACCAAAGGTGGAAATTTCCTATCAAGATCCATAGATGATTGGTTTATAGAATTCAAACAAGAATCAAAATCAGACAAAGATGAAGGAGGGATTAAAGAAATTGAAGGAAAAGAAGTAGAAACAGAAGGTGGAGGAGGGACCAGAGAGGAAGAAAGTTTCAAAGCAGAGGGAGGGAGAGGATTCAATGAAGAGGATTGAGGAAGGGGAGAAGGGATCGGGGAAGAAAGAGAAGGGAACAGAGAAGGAGGAGGAGGGGGAAACGGGGAAGGAGGAGGAGAAGAGGATGCCGCCGTTAATTCTTTCAGATACACATCCAACTTGGAATTTTTGAAATCTAATTAGTGAATTGTTTGAAATTTTAACTTTTATTATAATTTAAAATTGAACTCAATATTATCGTCGAACATCTTACAGTCAAACTGTGAAACTTAATTCATAAGGTGTTCGTTTCAACGTTCCCATAAATTTTCTTTCTACCCAAACCGGGTTTCAAAAAGGAAGATTCTAGACAGATTAATAGTTAATAGTCAAATGTTCAGAACTGGGCGAGCATGACTAAGCAAACCTTAAATGATAATAATTATATATCATCTACTACTAACAACAACACATCAATAATAACTATACTTTATTTTTTGAAAATTATTTCTTAAAATATATTCTTAGGTAAAATTATTTCAATTACCAAATTTAAAACAATACTATATCGATTTGTCTAGTTTAAGCATTTAGAAACCCCTATAGACACCATGGTACCCATGTCTCCACCAGAATTCATAAACTACTCAACCGATAAATCAACACAATGTAAAACATTTTTATAGCACTAACAAATACGCACTTACATATGCACTCAAACTCATTCTGGGGTCTCACTCACTCAATCTCAAATGAGTCAACCCCACCAAAGCCTAGATGTTCGCTCAACCTAAGCTCTGATACCACGTGTAATGATCTTCCTTTCTTACACCTAAAGACGACACGTAATACATCCTCGATATTCGTGTGTCGATCATTTAAGTGTCTAAAAATAGGTCATTTGGAGTAAGAAAGAAGAAGACAGGACAAAATCTCACATCGTGATGAACAATATATAATATACACAAGATTCTTTACTAAAAAGAAATCACTTTATTTATACACAACATCATAGTGTACTAACCTATTATCAGCCTGGACAGTTATAACAGCCTATCATCACAATTGTTGATAAATACAGACAAGAACAAAATAGAACAGAACAGTGGAAGAATATAAGGTACGTAAATACGTCTTGGAAAATCCAACTCATCTCCTAAAAGCTCCAAGTGTGCAGCTAAATCTGGAAAATCTGCTCGGGCTGACACGAGCATTTTAGGAAAACAACGCCCGGGTTAGTCTGGTAAAACCAGCATGAGAAACTCAAATCACAAGGAATAATATTTATTATAACTTGTAAAATCCTTTAAAATTAAAGGTATCTTGTAAGACCACACTATACATAAACACGGACGGGTTTTTATCTTACGATAACCAAAACATTTTTATAGAAAATCTAGTTATATTGTGATGATTTCTAGAGTACAAATACATATTAATCATACCCGCAAATGTTACATTATTGAATTCCAACATAATAGGTATACAATCAAGTCCGAAGGCACTTATTGGAGAATGGATTCCAACTATGAAAGGGTAAGAATCTACCCACTGGATCCGTACACCGCTAGATAAAATATACAAGAGGCCGCAACACATTGCACTTCTACTACTCAGGATTGGCCCTACCCCTTACTGGATAGCGTCGAATATGATCACCCCTTGGTTGCGATTGAACAACCATAATGGGCCCCGAAGCATAGATAGAGATGTCGACACTAGATCTTAGGATGATCATACCCTAATGGGAGTGACCCATATAGCCCTACTACACATCCCTGCTTTAGTCATTTTCTCGGTTGATGAGGCTTAAGGCTACGATTACCTTTTTATGTAGCAACCATCTTGGAATGCTAACACTGCCCTCTAGGCAGCAATGCAGTTCCAGCATTCATCCATACAAGTTCGTTCTTAGACTAAATGAAACCGAAGGCACTACCACTACTATATCCATTTTGGAATCACCCTGAGGATTAGTAGCAAGTAGACCTTGCACTTCAAAAGCTTCATCTTCAATCATCTTTAAGATATATTTAGTTCAAAACATTTGAGTTGGATCGAAGTGGTTTTTGGATAATTTATACTTATCTGATCCCTGTCTCTTCGAAACAAATTATGATAGTTTCTGTAAACTCAACCCAGGTTCTTATGGAAATAATCATACAATACATAGAAGCTGGGATCACCCCTTAACCGTTTAAGTGGACGGACCTCCCTATCATTTATCCTAGGAGAATAAAATGAGATTTTTACGTATAGTACAACATCATCGAAGATGACTTTGCCATATATAACTCACGTGTTTCTCCTAAATATTTCTGGAGTTATATTTTGGTCTAGATTTGATAGTCGGTTATTTAACTATCAAATAAACAAACAAGCAGAAAGTCAGAGATTTAATTACCCATTGCAACCACTGAGCCTTATTTTAAATAATCTATTTCATTTATGAAATCTCCTTTGCTCAAATTCCAAATCCATTTACAAAATCTCCAAAATCATTTATAGAACTTCCTTATCAATATTTCTTATTTAAAACAAACTCTTTTAATAAATCTCATTTAATAAAGTTCCTTTAATAAACCAAACGATTATTTTAAAAACACTTTTAAAATAAACAAGTTATTATTTAAAAACATCGTTCTTTTTATTTAATTATCTTTAAACCTTATTTAAAATATCAACCTTAGAATATCATTAATAATGTATTAAATTAACTTAAAACGAAATTAGTATACTAAGAAATTAACTTTAAAACATTATTATTATAATGATTAATTAATTAAAAACATACTTGATATAATAATCAAATAATTTCAAAACATTATTAAGACAATAATTAATTATTTTCCAACATTATTAACATAGTAGTTAATTAACTTTAAATAAGATATAGAAAATTGTTAACCCGCCTTTAGGCAAGGCAACATACAGGCGGATTTAATCCACTCGACTGCATAATGATCGAAGTTGGATTGTCATAGATAATA
Source organism: Allium fistulosum (assembly GCA_030737815.1). Lineage (NCBI taxonomy): Eukaryota > Viridiplantae > Streptophyta > Magnoliopsida > Asparagales > Amaryllidaceae > Allium > Allium fistulosum. The sequence continues at coordinate 721,227,071 of CM060908.1, forward strand.
AACATAATCATGAGGCCAGGATATAGCATAGTCGATGAACAAACAACAAAAAATGTCTAAAATATGGTTTCAACAAAAATCAAGTCACTTCAAGTTGCTTGGAGTTTGCTTCGAGTCACCACCATGTTTACTTCGGGTTTTCAGGCAGGCTACTTTGGGCCAGAGAAGGGTTTGCTTCGGGTCTTTGATGGATTGGCGTACTTACGAGCTACTTCGAGTCATCAAACACCACACTTTGAGTCAGAGATAGGTTCACTTCGTGTCAAGCAGGCAACTACTTCGAGTGGATCGGTCAACAACCTGGGATTCACATCATTTCATATAAATCACTTTACCCCTTCTTCGTATCGATATGGCTTCGTATCCATGAAGTTTACACCCTCTTCCTTCATATCCATCGAGTGTTGGCATCGGTCTGGCTTCATCTGATCAACTACCACCCACTTCGTATCAATCCCCCTTCCACACATTTAGTATCGATCATTAAATGATCGATACAAAACCTACCACTAAACAATCGATACGAAGAACACGTGCCAACATCAATCGATACGAAGCAGCATATAAGCATGGATACGAAGACGCCTCCAAATATCGATATGAAAAGCAACCTACAAGATGGATACGAAAAGCATGGTCTAATGATAGAAGCGGTCCATCGGCATAAAATATGGATCTCACCTGAACTATCGCTCCACGTCGTCACCACTCACTTGATCGATACGCATATGATCGATACGAAGACAGATCGATGCGCAACCATGAATACATACGTGACAGCCAACTTGAAAATTCAACTTTGGATCGATCATAACTCAAAATCTACAAGTCAAACGTCTTCAAATTTTCACTATAGCTTGCATACCACCAGAAGAACGTTCCTGATCGATCCCATCACCATTGGACCATTTTTGGATCGATACGAAATGCATAGGGATCGAACAGGGATCGATCCTGAACCAGTCCAGATCGATCACGTGGGCCCACCTACGTGGGAGAAGAGGTATTCCGAAATCTAATCTAGATATTTTTAGACTACACCTATAAATAGCAGCCCAATGCCTTCAGAAAATGAACTTTTTCTTCTGTGCTGTTACTCTGCTGGAACTCCATTGTAACTTGATTATTATCAATTGTATAGTTGTAACTAGTTGAGAATCATCAATAAACATCAAACTCTTCAAAGTGGACGTAGTCTATAACGCCGAACCACTATAAATCCTCTGTTATTAAAGCTTTCTTTTTAATTTTGAGTGTTCTTCATATTTATATCCTCTGCATTTTGTCTATATGTGATCTGAGATAGTGAATTGGTGCTTTCATCAGCAACTAGGTGTTTGTGACCAATTTTGACGCAAACATTTTGGTGCTTTGATCAGCAACTGGGTGTTTGTGACCAATTTTGGCGTAAACATTTTGGTGCTTTCACTGAGAAAGCTAGCACTCAGGGATTCTGAAGCTTTGATTTTGGATTTAAAGGCTTAGGAACTTGGATTCTAGAAGCTATGGCAAAGCAATCAACAAGGAGACAAACAGCGGAAAATAGTTAGCATGAAGGAAGTCAGGAGGCTTCTTCAGGAGCAAATCAGACTTCAGTTTTACTCACCAAAGACGAAATGGAGATAATGATGGAGGCCATGCAGGAAGGGATGCTGAAAAGATAGAAGGAAATGATGAAGAACCTACTCCGGCAGATTGGACAAGCTGGAGCGCAGAATCGAGAGAATGAAGCCACTGGAACAAGGGGAATCCAGAACCAAAGTCAGGGACATGGAGCAACCAGGATTCAGGATAGAGCGGGACCATCAGGAGCAGCCCTTGAGCTAGAGGGCATACCCGCAGATCTTGTTGACCCAATTCCAGGCAGGATACGAGGCGATACTGTGCTATTTGGCATCGATGGAGGAATGGATGCTCGTCCAAAAGAACAGATCTCAAGATTCCCTCATGAACTCGGAGGGCAGGTCGGAGGTAACAGACAAGGACCACAACTTGATTACAGTGACAGATTGGCAGAGATGGTCAGACGAGCCATGAGAGGAGGATTAGTGAATAGAGATCTGGAAGATGTGAACATGAGCCCTTTCACTTCCGCAATTAGGTAGGCCAGGAACCCACCTGAATTGAAGCTACCTACACTGGAGACTTATAATGCGAGAACAGATCCTGCAGTTCATCTAACAAGGTATATGAGGCACACGGAGGTACTGGGGGCATCGGAGGAAGTGGTCCGGTGTTTCCCATTATATTTGACGGATATAACAGTGATGTGGTTAAGGCAATTAGAAAGCGGCTGCATTGGAACATGGACCGAGTTGATTGAGAAGTTTATGAGGAAATTCAGAGTTAACATTTTGAGGCCCAAGAACGTGATGGGTTTGACGACACTGAAGCAGAAAAACGGGGAGTCTTTAAGTAGTTTCCTAACACGATTCAATGCAGCGACGACATCGGTGGATCGGCCAGATCCATCCATGGTTCTGATGGCAGCTGTATCTGGCATAGCTCATGGCATGAAATTCGAGAATTCGTTGATGAGGGATCCCCCTATGGACCTAGGAGAATTTTACCATGAGGCGGAAAGGTTTCTACGATAGGAAGATGTAAAGGCTGAAAGAGAGGAAGGAGATAAAGTTGATTTTTATGCAGTCAAAGGTGGGGATCCACCAGGAAAAGATTCGAACAAGGATAAAATGAAGCAAAAAGCGGAAAACGGCTTTGACGAGTCGAGGCGGCCGTGAAAGGAGCCAAGATTCACCTCTTATTCGGAGCTGAGCGAGACTTTAGAGAGAATATATCAAGACACAAGGGGGCAGGTTCCCTACGGAAGCCAATGAGGAGGGATCCGACCAATAATGAAAGGAAATCAGACAAGTACTGCTTATTCCATGAGCTAAGTGACCATAGTATGAATGATTGCGCGCACATGAGGGATGAGATAGAAGGACATATTTGGAACAGTATGCTGTTGCAGTACGTGAAAAGGAGAGCAGCGACGGTGGAACAGGAGCGGCCAACATCTGCATCAAATGAGAACGGCTCCGGATCACGGGCATCAGCTTATCATCAACTGATTGGAATAATGACGAATAAGTAGTGAACTACACACTAACACGGTTAAGTCGCTTACACATGTACGAAATCATGAACGGTCCTCAGGCATGCACTGAGATGACTATAAACCACAACAGTGGAGGTGTTTGCACTTTGACGTTTTTGTTTTGCTTTTCTTTTCTATTTTGTGCATCTGGACTCGATTTAGTTGGACATTATTATTGTAAGACTCATTTGAATGTAATTCTGATGTTTATGATTTCAAAACCCGACCGCGAACGGTCACAATTCGCCTCGAACGGCACCCGACCGCGAATGGTCACAATTTGCCTCGAACGGCACCCGACCGCAAATGATCACAATTCACCTCGAACGGCACCCGACCGCAAATGGTCACAATTCACCTCGAACAGCACCCGACCGCGAATGGTCACAATATGTTATGAACGGCACCTGACTGCGAACGGTCACAATCCGCCTTGAACGGCATCCAACCTCGATTGGTCACATATGGCCTCGAAAGGCATACGATCTTGAACTATCGCTATTCACAATCAGGTAAGATTATTGATCTCTTTATAGGTCATCCACAGGATACGAACATCAAGCTTATGGCACTACAAAACACACCTTCCTATCGCAAGGCATGTTTTGAGGGGCAAAGTGTTAACCCGCCTTTTGGCAAGGCAACATACAGGAGGATTTAACCCACTCAGCTGCATAATGATCGAAGTTGGATTGTCACAGATAATTAACATAATCACAAGGCCAGGATATACATAGTCGATGAACAAACAGCACAAGATGTTTAAAATATGGTTTCGACAAAAATAGAGTCGCTTCAAGTTGCTTGGAGTTTACTTTGAGTCACCACCATGTTTACTTTGGGTTTTTAGGCAGGCTACTTAGGGCCAGAGAAGGTTTTGCTTCGGGTCATTGATTTGCGTACTTACGAGCTACTTCAAGTCATCAAACACCACACTTCGAGTCAGAAACGGGTTCACTTCGAGTCAAGTAGGCAGCTACTTCGATTGGATCGGTCAACAACCTGGGATTCAAATCATTCTGTATCCATCGCTTTACCCCTTCTTCGCATCGATGCGGCTTCGTATCCATCAAGTTTACACCCTCTTCCTTCATATCCATCGAGTGTTGGCATCGGTCTGGGTTCATCTGATCAACTACAACCCACTTCGTATCGATCCCCCTTCCACACATTTCGTATCGATCAGCAAATGATCGATACAAAACCTACCACTAAAGAATCGATATGAAGTACACATGCCAACATCGATCGATTCGAAGCTGCATATAAGCTTGGATACGAAGACGCCCCCAAATATCGATACGAAAAGCAATCTACAAGATGGATACGAAAAGCATGGTCTAATGTGAGAAGCGGACCATCGGCATAAAATATGGATCTCTCCTGAACAATCGCTCCACGTCATCACCACTCACTTGATCGATAGGCATATGATCGATACGAAGACAGATCGATAGGCAACCATAGATACGAAAGTGACAGCCAACTTGCATATTCAACTTTGGTTCGATCATAACTCACAATCTGCAAGTCCAAACATCTTCAAATTTTCACTATAGCTTGCTTACCACCAGAAGAACGTTCGTGATCGATCCTATCACCATGGACCATTTTTGGATCGATACGAAATGCATAAGGATCGCTCCTGAACCAGCCCGAATCGATCACGTGGGCCCACCCACGTGGGAGAGGAGGTATTCCGAGATCTAAGCTAGATATTTTCAGACTACACCTATAAATAGCAGCCCTATGCCTTTAGAAAATGAACTTTTGGCTCTATGTGTTACTCTGCTGGAACTCCATTGTAACTTGAGTATTATCAATTGTATTATTGTAAACCAGTTGAGAATCGTCAATAAATAGCAAACTCTTAAAGTGGACGTAGGCTACGACGTCGAACCACTATAAATCCTCTGCTATTACTGCTTTCTTTTTAATTTTGAGTGTTCTTCATATTTATATCCTCTACATTTTATCTATCTGTGATTTGAGATTGTGAATTGGTGCTTTCATCAGCAACTGGGTGTTTGTAACCAATTTTGGTGCTTTCACTGAAAAAGCTAGCACTCAGGGATTCTGAAGCTTGAATTTTGGATTTAAAGGCTTAGGAACTTGGATTCTAGAAGCTATGCCAAAGCAATCAACAAGGAGACAAAGAGAGGAAATGAGTCAGCATGAAGGAAGTCGGGAGGCTTCTTCAGGAGCAAATCAGACTTCAGTTTTCATCACTAGAGATGAAATGGAGGTAATGATGGAGGCTATGCAGGAAGGGATGCTGAAAAGACAGAAGGAAATGATGTAGAACCTACTCCGTTAGATTGGATAAGCTGGAGCGCAGAATCGAGATAATGAAGCCGCTGAAATAGAGGAATCCGGAACCAAAGTCAGCGACACGGAGCAACCAGGATTCAGGATAGAGCAGGACCATCAGTAGCCGCCCTTGAGCTAGGGGGTATACCCCCAGATCATGTTGACATAATTCCAGGCAGGATACCAAGCGATACTGTGTAGTTTGGCATCGGTGGAGGAATGGATGCTCGTCCAAGAGAAAGATCTCAGGATTCCCTCGTGAAATCGGGGGGCAGGTAGGAGGCAACAGACAAGGAACACAACTTGATGACAGTAACAGATTGGCCGAGATGGTCAGACAAGCCAGGAGAGGAGGATTAGTGAATAGAGATTTGGAAAATGTGAACAGGAGCCCCTTCGCTTCTGCAAATAGGCAGGGCATGAACCCACCTGAATTAAAGCTACCTACACTGGAGACTTACGATGGGAGGACGGATCCTGTAGTTCATCTGACGAGGTATATGAGGCACATGGAGGTACTGCGGGCATCAGAGGAAGTGTCCCGGTGTTTCCCATTATAATTGACGGATATAGTAGCACTGTGGTTCAGGCAATTAGAAAGTGGCTCCATTAGAACATGGACCGAGTTGATTGAGAAGTTTATGAGGCAATTCAGAGTTCACATCTCGAGGCCCAAGAACGTGATGAGTTTGACGACACTGAAGCAGAAAACCGGGGAGTCTTTGAGGAGTTCCCAAACATGATTCAATGCAGCCGCGACATCGGTGGATCCGCCAGATCCATCCATGGTTCTGATGGCAGCTATATCCGGCATAGCTGATGGCACGGAATTCAAGAATTCATTGAAAAGGGATCCACCTATGGACCTGGGAGAGTTTTACCATGAGGCGGAAATGTTTCTGCGATAGGAAGATGCAAAGGCTGAAAGAGAGGAAGGAGTTGAAGTTGATGTTTTTGCAGTCAAAGGCGGGGATCCGCCCGGGAAAGATTTGAACAAGGATAAAGGGAAGCGAAAAGCAGAAAATGGCTTTGACGAGTCGAGGCAGCCATGAATGGAGCCAAGATTCACCTCTTATTCGGAGTAGAGTGAGATTTTAGAGCGAATATATCAAGATACAAAGGGACAAGTTCCCTAGCGAAAGCCAATGAGGAGGGATCCGACCAATAATGAAAGGAAATCAGACAATTGTTACTTATTCCACGAGCTTAGTGGCGATAGTATGAATGATTGCAAGCACTTTAGGGATGAGATAGAAGGACATATTCGGAATGGTATGTTGTTGCGGTATGTGAAAAGGCGAGCAGCGACGGTGGAACAGGAGTGGCCGACATCTGCATCAAATGAGAACGACTCCGGATCACGGCATCGGTTTATCATCAACTGATTGGAATAATAATGAATAAGTAGCAAAATCTACACTAACACGGTTAAGCAGCTTACACATGTACGGGATCACGAATGGTCCTCAGGCATGCCCTAAGATGACTATAAACCGTAGCAGTGGAGGTGTTTGCACTTTGACGTTTCTGTTTTGCTTTTGTTTTCTCTTTTGTGCATTTGGACTTGATTTAGTTGGACATTTTTATTGTAAGACTCATTTGAATGTAATTCTGATGTTTATGATTTCAAATCCCGACCGCGAACAGTTGCAATTCGCCTTGAACGGCCCCCGACTATGAACGGTCACAATTCGCCTCGAACGGCACCCGACCACGAACGGTCACAATTCGCCACGAACGGCTCGAACGGTCACAATTCGCCATGAACAGCACCCGACCACGAACGGTCACAATTCGCCACGAGCGGCACCCGACCGCAAACGATCACGATCCGCCTCGAACGGCATCCGACCTCGAACATTCACATATCGCCTCGAACGGCATAAGATCTCGAACGATCGCTATTCACAATTAGGTAAGATTATTGATCTCTTTACAGGTCATCAATAGGATACGAACATCAAGCTTATGGCACTACAAAACACACATTTCTATCGCAAGGCATGTTTTGGGGGGCAAAGTGTTAACCTGCCTTTTGGAAAGTCAACATACAGGCGGATTTAACCCACTCGACCGCATAATGATTGAAGTTCGATTGTCACAGATAATAAACATAATCACAAGGCTAGGATATAGTATAGTCGACGAACAAATAACACAAGATGTTTAAAATATGGTTTCGACAAAAATCGAGTCACTTCAAGTTGCTTGGAGTTTGCTTCGAGTCACCACCACGTTTACGTCGGGTTTTCAAGCAGGCTACTTCGGGCCAGAGAAGGTTTTGCTTCGGGTCTTTGATGGATTGGCTACTTAAGAGCTACTTTGAGTCAAAGACAGGTTCACTTCAAGTCAAGCAGGCAGCTACTTTGAGTGGAACGGTCAACAACTTGGGATTCACATCATTTCATATCCATCACTTTACCCCTTCTTTGTATCGATACGGCTTCATTTCCATCAAGTTTACACCCTCTTCTTTCGTATCCAAAGAGTGTTGGCATCGGTCTGGGTTCATCTGATCAACTACCACCCACTTCGTATCGATCCCCCCTTCCACACATTTCGTATCGATCAGCAAATGATCGATATGAAACCTACCACTAAACAATCGATACGAAGAACACGTTCCAACAACGATCGGTATGAAGCAGCATATAAGCATGGAAACGAAGACGCCTCCAAATATCGATACGAAAAGCAATCTACAGGATGGATACGAAAAGCATGGTCTAATGATAGAAGCGGTCCATCGGCATAAAATATGGATCTCACCTGAACTATCGCTCCATGTTGTCACCACTCACTTGATCGATACGCATATAATCGATACGAAGACAGATCGATATGCAACCATGGATACAAACGTGACAGCCAACTTGCAAATTCAACTTTGGATCAATCATAACTCTAAATCTACAAGTCAAACGTCTTCAAATTTTCACTATAGCTTGCATACCACCAGAAGAACGTTCCTGATCGATCCCACCACCATTGGACCATTTTTGGATCGATACGAAATGCATAGGGATCGATCAGGGATCGATCTTGAACCAGCCCAGATCGATCATGTGGGCCCACCTACGTAGGAGAAGAGGTATTCCGAGATCTAATCCAGATATTTTCAGACTACACCTATAAATAGCAACCCTATGCCTTCAGAAAATGAACTTTTTCTTCTCTGCTGTTACTCTGTTGGAACTCCATTGTAACTTGACTATTATCAATTGTTCAGTTGTAACTAGTTGAGAATCATCAATAAACATCAAACTCTTCAAAGTGGACGTAGGCTATAACGCCGAACCACTATAAATCCTCTGTTATTACTACTTTCTTTTTAATTTTGAGTGTTCTTCATATTTATATCCTCTGCATTTTGTCTATATGAGATCTGAGATTGTGAATTGGTGCTTTCATCAGCAATTGGGTGTTTGTGACCAATTTTGGCGCAAACATTTTGGTGCTTTCAAAGAGAAATCTAGCACTCAGAGATTCTGAAGCTTCGATTTTGGATTTAAAGGCTTAGGAACTTGGATTCTGGAAGCTATGGCAAAGCAATCAACTAGGAGACAAACAGCAGAAAAGAGTTAGCATGAAGGAAGTCAGGAGGCTTCTTCAGGAACAAATCAGACTTCAGTTTTCATCACCAGAGATGAAATGGAGATAATGATGGAGGTCATGCAGGAAGGGATGCTAAAAAGACAAGAGGAAATGATGCAGAACCTACTCCGGCAGATTGGACAAGATAGAGAACAGAATCGAGAGAATGAAGCCGCTGGAACAAGGGGAATCCAGAACCAAAGTAAATGACACGGAGCAACTAGGATTCAGGATAGAGCGGGACCATTAGGAGCAGCCCTTGAGCTAGGGGGCATACCCGCAGATCATGTTGACCCAATTCCAGGTAGGATACGAGGCGGTACTATGCAATTTGGCATCGATGGAGGAATAATGCTCGTCCAAGAGAATAGATCTTAAGATTCCATCATGAACTCGGAGGGCTGGTCAGAGGCAATAGATAAGGAAAACAACTTGATGACAGTGATAGATTGGCAGAGATGGTCAGACGAGCCATGAGAGGAGGATTAGTGAATAGAGATCTGGAAGATGTGAACAGGAGCCCTTTCGCTACCTACACTTGAGACTTACGATAGGAGAACATATCCTACAGTTCATCTGACAAGGTATATGAGGCACACGGAGGTACTGGGGGCGTCGGAGGAAGTGGTCCGGTGTTTCCCATTATATTTGACGGATATAATAGTGATGTGGTTCAGGCAATTAGAAAGCGGCTTCATTGGAACATGGACTGAGTTGATTGAGAAGTTTATGAGGAATTCAGAGTTCACATCTTAAGGCCCAAGAACGTGATGGGTTTGACGACACTAAAGCAGAAAACCGGGGAGTCTTTGAGGAGTTTCCTAACATGATTCAATGCAGCGGCGGCATCGGTGGATCGGCCAGATCCATCCATGGTTCTGATGGCAGCTGTATCCCGCATAGCTGATGGCACGGAATTCAAGAATTCATTGACGAGGGGTCCACCTATGGACCTTGGAGAATTTTACTATGAGGCGGAAAGGTTTCTACGACAGGAAGGTGCAAAGGCTGAAAGAGAGGAAGGAGATGAAGTTGATGTTTATGAAGTCAAAGGCGGGGATCCACCAGGGAAAGATTCCAACAAGGATAAAGGGAAGCGAAAAGTGGAAAACGGCTTTGAAGAGTCGAGACGGCCGCGAAAGGAGCCAAGATTCACCTCTTATTCGGAGCTGAGCGAGACTTTAGAGTGAATATATCAAGACACAAGGGGGCAGGTTCCCTACCGAAAGCCAATGAAGAGGGATCCGACCAATAATGAAAGGAAATCAGACAAGTACTGCTTATTCCACGAGCTAAGTGTCCATAGTATGAATGATTGCGGACACTTGAGGGATGAGATAGAAGGACATATTCGGAATAGTATGTTGTTGCAGTACGTGAAAAGGCGAGCAGCGACGGTGGAACAAGTGCGGCCGACATCTACATCAAATTAGAACGACTCCTGATCACGGCATCAGCTTATTATCAACTGATTGGAATAATGACGAATAAGTAGCGAACTCCATACTAACAAGGTTAAGTCGCATACACATGTACGGAATCGTGAACGGTCCTCGGGCATGCTCTGAGACGACTATAAACCGCAGCAGTGGAGGTGTTTGCACTTTGACGTTTCTGTTTTGCTTTTATTTTCTCTTTTGTGCATATGGACTCGATTTAGTTGGACATTTTTATAGTAAGACTCATTTGAATGTAATTCTGATGTTCATGATTTTAAAACCTGACCGTGAATGGTCACAATTCGCCTCGAACGGCACCTGACCGCGAGCGGTCACAATTCGCCATGAACAGAACCCGACCGTGAACGGTCACAATTTGCCTCGAACGGCACCTAACCACGAGTGGTAACAATTCGCCTCGAACGGCACTCGACCATGAACGGTCACAATTCGCCACGAACGGCATCCGACCGCAAATGTTCACAATCCGCCTCGAACGGCATCCGACCTCGAACGGTCACGTATCACCTGGAACGGCATACGATCTCGAACGATCGCTATTCACAATCAGGTAAGATTATTGATCTCTTTACAGGTCATCAATAAGATACGAACATCAAGCTTATGGCACTAAAAAACACACCTTCCTGTCGCAAGGCATGTTTTTGGGGGCAAAGTGTTAACCCGCCTTTTGGAAAGGCAACATACAGGCGTATTTAACCCACTCGACTGCATAATGATCGAAGTTGGATTGTCACAGATAATAAACATAATCACGAGGCTAGGATATAGTATAGTCGACGAACAAACAACACAAGATGTTTAAAATATGGTTTCGACAAAAATCGAGTCGCTTAGAGTTTGCTTCGAGTCACCACCGTGTTTACTTCGGGTTTTCAAGCAAGCTACTTCGGGCCAGAGAAAGGTTTGCTTCGGGTTTTAGATAGATTGGCATACTTACGAGTTACTTTAAGTCATCGAACACCGCACTTCGAGTCGAAGACATGTCCACTTTGAGTCAAGCAGGCAGCTACTTCGATTGGATCGGTCAACAACCTGGGATTCATATCATTTCATATCCATCGCTTTACCCCTTCTTCGTATCGATACGGCTTCGTATCCATCAAGTTTACATCCTCTCCTTTGTATCCATCGAGTGTTGGCATCAGTCTGGGTTCATCTGATCAACTACCACCCACTTCGTATCGATCCTCTCTTCCACACATTTCGTATCGATCAGCAAATGATCGATACGAAACATACCACTAAATAATCGATGCGAAGAACACGTGCCAACATCGATCGATACGAAGCGGCATATAAGCATGGATACAAAGACGCCCCTAATTATCGATACGAAAAGCAATCTACAGGATGGATACGAAAAGCATGGTCTAATGATAGAAGTGGTCCATCGGCATAAAATATGGATCTCACCTAAACTTTTGCTCTACGTCATCACCACTCACTTGAACGATACGCATATGATCGATACGAAGACAGATCGATACGCAACCATAGATACAAACGTGACAACCAACTTGCAAATTCAACTTTGGATCGATCATAACTCAAAATCTACAAGTCCAAATGTCTTCAAATCTTCACTATAGCTTGCATACCACCAGAAGAACGTTCGTGATCGATCCTATCACCATTGGACCATTTTTGGATCGATACGAAATGCATATGGATCGATCCTGAACCAGCCTGGATCGATCACGTGGACCCACCCGCGGGGTAGAAGAGGTATTCCATGATCTAAGCTAGATATTTTTAGACTACTACTATAAATAGCAACCCTATGCCTTTAGATAATGAACTTTTAGCTCTTCTATGTCGTTACTCTGCTGGAACTCCATTGTAACTTGAGTATTATCAATTGTACTATTGTAAACCAGTTGAGAATCATCAATAAATAGCAAACTCTTCAAAGTGGACGTATGATACAACGCAGGACCACTATAAATCCTCTGTTATTACTTCTTTCGTTTTAACTCTGAGTGTTCTTCATATTTATATCCTCTACATTTTGTCTATCTTTGATCTGAGATTGTGAATTGGTGCTTTCATCAGCAATTGGGTGTTTGTGACCAATTTTGCCGCAAACAAAAATGATCAATTAATATTAAACCTCCTAATTAAATAATTTGATCCACTTAAAATACCTTCTAAATAATTAATTAATTAAGGTAAACCTTGTTAATAATAATTAATTAATCTAAAATACCCTTATTCAGAATAATTAACTAACTAATAAACATTATTAATTTAAGAGATTAATTACTTAAGACAATTATTTATTAAAATGGAAATTAGCTTAATTCTTATTAATTTAGAATAATAATTAACTGGAAACAATTATTAATTAAATAATAATTACTTAACATTTGGTACTTGCATAAAAATTATCTTAATGTTAGTCAATTCCAAAATGACAACCGAACGCTTACTTAATTTAAATTATCATTTAAACATCAGAAATTTTTAATTAACATTTAAAAAATTACTAAGAAGAAGCTTGGCGGCTACGGCATTTAGGCAAACTACCCTTAAATCCAATTCAATAATTAAGAAAATATTACAGTATTTACATAAGCAACAATTAGGTAAATAAATGGCAAAATTAACATTGACAGATAACACATTATATGTCCAAGTTAACCGACATATAAATAATTGTCCAAATTAATAAAATAGCACAACGGGGATTTATTCTTCTAAACCAAATGTCCAATATGATTTAATTAGACGAATTGTGTTTTATTCCGCTATCAAGATGTTAGTGATATATTACATATTAACGTAATTATTCCTATGACTATACATTTACCATCAAATCATACTTCATTGAAATTCCCAAAAGTTTAAATGGAAGTGTAGTGCTTGATATTATGAATCTAGTGTCGAAGACCGCGGTTTAAACGGGCTTCGTATGGATGCGTTATAATTTTTTAAAGTTCAAACACTTATTTACAGTAAATTTCCAAATTTAATTCTATAAAACTCTATGGCCCAAGGCCCAAACCCACAACCACTCAACCGAACAATTCTTCTTCTCATACCCAAACGCAAAAACATTCAAGGAAACAAAGCAGCACTACTCAACATTCCTCATCTCCCCTCTTACCTGTGCACGTTCATGCACGCGTGTGCACATGCACACGAGCTACTTCGCTCGAGACCCCGCCGCAACGACACCTCCACATTCGCCTCGCTCTGGCCATCACAATCGACCATCCACCTCGAGCTCTGAACCTCTTCTCCTATAAATCACCAACCGAAATAGCTGCTCGATGCATTAGTATGCGATCAAACTTCGCCAATTCTCAAACTCCTCAACGACCTGCGACAACCCCACCAGCACCACTTTACTCCTAATCCCCGTACGAACCTCTAGAATCAAACGGCCCCAACTGATGCCATGATGCACTCGTACGATCTCCTCCAAACTGAGTACCCATAACAATTCCCAAAACCCTAAAACCAATTGGTCCCACCACTCCAAGCTGCCGCCAACCTTGTGCTTGCAACCGTAGCTACACTACCACCTCTAGTTGCTCCACGACCAGCCATTGAACCTATCATCAACCCAAATGACTGATTTATAATTTTTCGCCCAAAATAGAAAAATCAATATCCCACACTCGATACTCCACTAAAAAATCTACCTCCACTCTTAAAAATCATGACTTTCCATGATCGATCCACTGGTGCAATCCATTCTCAAAACCACCATGGTCGAATTATGGCTAAAATTTAGCTCCTAGCTGATGTAAACCCCTATCTTCTCACACACTAGATAAAAAAATTCAAAATTTTAAAATAAACTAGACTCGATTAAAGGCAAGTCTCTAGTTGGTGGTTTTGGTTGAAAATGAAAATATTTGATGGTATGGATTTTTGGAGGACTAAAAGACATGTTTAACTAAAAACAGAGATATGATTTATGTTCACAGTAACCTGATTTCATATATGTATGTATGTATGTATCTATACAGATCATACATACAAACACCCCAAAGTTTTCAAGCAAGTATACATATATCCAACATAAATTTCATTGCATTAATTGTTAATGAAATATAACATAAGATTTTAAACTAAAATAAGTATTCTCACCTTCCACATTGCTCCTTGAATCTTTTCTTAAGATTTTTGATTTTGAGAAGCTTTACTAGATCTGAGTTTTAAAAGAAGTATAGCTTTTTTTTCTTTTCTCTTTCCTATAAAGATTTTCTTTTTTGAAATATGATGAGTATATGTATATATATCTTATATGTAAAGTAGTGTGTGCATAAGTGTGTATATATATAAAGGATTTAAAAGAGAAAGTAAAGAAATGAAAATATTTTCCTTTCATCCTAACATCTTTTCAATGTATGCTTAAGTACATGCATGTAAGTGTATATTGGATAAAAAGGAGTTTCCAAGCACTAATGACTTAAATGCTTAAGTACTTAGTGTTTTATATTTATTATATTTATTTCATAATAAGTCACATCCTTAAGTATACTTATATATATATATATAGCATAACTCTATCCTATTTGCAAATTTATGCAATAGCTATTCAATAGTATTCACAGCATTTTCTCGACAAATTTTTAGCCGACGAAAAGTTTAAAATTTGGAAAACGAGTTCTGGTCACATTCCTGATATTTCTTTGAACTAATTACTTTTGCAACAAATTTTGAAAACTAATTCACCATCTCTAATTATTATTCAAAATATTTTTATTTTAATTACAAAATCTATATTTGAATATTTAAATTAAATTAAATATTCACAAATCAAAGTGGTGAAATTCTGGATCGTTACAAGCTGCTCTCTCACATGAACTCCGAAGTAGAAGTCAATGTAGTTAAGGATATGAGGCAGCTGTTAGGTGTGATACAAGGGAAGTGGACGGTTGTGTGATTGGGATAGTGAGGTTTAAAGTTTGGTAAATTCATTCCCTTCACGTCAATTTAGTGAGTAAATTCTTTTACTCACAACTATTATCTATTACGTTACATTTTATGCTTGATCGTGCTATGGTACTGAATTGTTGATTGGGTATATTGGCATTGTTTAGGTGATTTATATTTTGATAACTCACTATGATCTTGATCCTATTTTTATATGAATTTGTTGATTTTTTGATGATAAGTTATTTATTGGTATGGATTGAATTGTATAAAACTAAATTGCATCATTTTGATTGATTGCTGTTGTGATGGGATAACATTAGCAATTAATTGGAAGGGGGTGACTAATTTGAAATATAAGATTTTGAAGGAAATGAAATATTTTTGGAAATAAATAGTAGATTTTTGAATGATTTTTATTTAAAACTGGAAATATTATTAGTGATGGAAAATTATTTAAGTGAATAGTTTTGAGTATTCTATGAATATAAATTATTTAGAAAATGACGAATTTTTGGATATGATTAAATAAATTAAATTCTGAATATTTATATTTTATTCATTTATGGTTGACTATAAAATGTTATAAATAGTATTTATAAAATAGTACTTAACAATTTATATTTTTAAAGTGATTTATTAATTTTTTTTTAATTTAATAAATTTGGAAGTTTGTAAATAATATTTTGATGTTATAGTAGGTTAAATCTTATCTAATTATCGCAGGAATTGAATTTTAATTTATAGTTTCCTTGTTATTAAATGAGAGGTTTGTATATATTTATTTTTAATATTGTAAATGGATTTTGAAGAAAGAATGAGAATTTTATAATCTAGTTTTCATTCAATTGAAAAATTGATATTTGAAATTGTTTTGAAGGTTTTGGGAAAATGCATTTTAAAACCTTTTACGAATCAATAAATAATAGAATTATGTATTTTGATTGATTTATATTTCTGTGTAACGAGGAATTAGGATAAACAGAGTTATAGTACTATTTAGTATGGAACTTTCGGTAATATTTCTTCGATTATTCTTTGGACTTGTTATATAGAATAAGTATGCAATGATGTATTTATTTTATGAGCATTGAGTAAACGGGCGAGTAACTCCAGGTGGTACGGGACACCTGAGCTGATATTTGTTCTATTACTTTCTATAAGTATATGTCACTCTAACAGAAAATATTATACGGAGTATTATTTGTATGGTGATACGCACTAAGAGTGAGTTGGTTGAGAGCCATAAGTGTGTCTATTTATTGTGTGTATACTCCTATAATACGCCGGGAAGTAAAAAAGACTAGCAAGTATCTATCCTAGCAGCCTAACTGCGGGGTCGCTCCCTAAATTTGTGGCACACCTTTTGATGTATCTGGCTGAGAGCTACTGCCCTGTGTCACATAGGCTAGCCGTCTGTTACCATTAAGAGCACTTGCAAGGTCGTGGCCAATGCATAGGTAGTTTTGCACTTGATGGATATTGAGACACGGTGACCATCAAGTTAACTAAGATGGTAGAAATAGCACCGAGAGCGTGTGAGGATGGCTCCTGGACCAAGCTAAGATCTGTCAGTCTCCCGTTTGGTTATTACTGATGAGGTTGCATGAGATACTATAGATACCTACTTATTCACCCATATGAGATCATTGTGTTTACGGTGTAAGCCAATCTAATCATTTGTCAAAACCAATGCCGAAATAGATACTTATGATGTTGAGAGCACATAGGGCTGGGAGTCCCGATGATTATTCACCATACTAAGAGTTAAGTGGATCAGTAGAGGTCTGAGAGACTGTATGATTCATTGGTGGAGGGCCAAGTCAATTACTATCAGGTTGAAGGTCTAGATGATTATTAGGTGGCTATCGATATCTTGGATTATCTATGAGATAAAAAGTCTATGAAGTTGTGTAACTCCATACACACCGATGTTACCGGTATCGAGGATAGCTATAAATGCTAAGAGCTTAGAGTTGGATCCTGTACCTATCTTTTACATATTTATCTTAGAGATGACCCTGGCTACCGAGGGTATGCCATATTTATATTTCATGTATGTTTGATTTAGGCGATTATTATGTATTATTTATTTATTGAGTGAGACGGACCTTGGGTATGTGCACTTTACAATATTTGAGAGATAATTCTGGCATTTCTAAGAGCATGCCACATGATGTTTGATGACCTTCTATGCGTGTCACTAGTTAAATGTATTGCCGATTCACCCACTTGACTATATGCCATTTGGTGTGTTGATTGACTTTACATCGAAATGGATTATCTTTTGTGAGCTTGGTTTTGAGATATATTGGCACTTGGGATACACACATGCTGCTTATGTTCCACTTGTTTATATCATGCCAGTTGTTATTTTATATTGACATTCGCATTATAGACATAGTCTGACCCGTGTGTTATTTATATAATACTCAAGTCGATCCGAGACATTTCAGGTTCAGGGACGAATTGACTAGTTAGTGGTTGTTGGGCATAGATGGAGGATAAAGTATTTGTATATCATTTTGTATATTTGTAGGTACATATGTTCATGTGTTGACATGTATATATTGGTCATGTATGTGTATTTTTGATGATATAGAGCACTTGACAATTTTTGAAGACCCACTTAGACTAGTGGGTATTCTATATTATATGTTATTGCTACGTTGATGACTCTATGATCACTTTGATTTATCTTATATTGTGTATTGTTCTATCTTGGAGACGCACATGTTTATTGCTTTGTGCTGATAGTGTGTACATATAGATGAGTTGTTTATGATTTTTGAAATACATACTAGTGTTAGCCCAAGAGAATATTCATGTGTGACGGTTTAATATCACCTCATTATCTGAATTATCAAACAGTATTACCTCGTAATACTCTTTGGAGGTATGGGTATAGAGGTGGGGTGTTACATTTGAAACAAATTTTGTATTTGGATTTCTTGATCTAGTCAAAATCAACCTAGATTAAATTAGAGATTTAACTTAAAAGAAAACGTTTGAAATGTTCATATGTATATGTATATGTATATGTGTATGTATATATGTATGTGTTTATATATATAATTATTTATTTATTTGATAGCAATGTTTTGGACAAATAATGCTTATATAAAAGGAAAATGTGTCCATTGCGGTGTAAATCCCAGCACCTAAACACATACACATTCACTATGTACACAATTTGAAAAGTTGCACTCATATACCCTTGAGTATATTTAGATATGCTCATAAAATATACCAAGTATAAATTTGGTATAACTATCACTCGAGTAAATCAATCGATTTAGTTAAGAGAGAGTGTGACGACCCGGATTTTTGGGACGTTTGTTAATCGGGTTTTTAACCTATCTTATTAATGAAGTATTAATATTAATTAGTCGAACAAATAAATTTCTAATACCTAGATATCTAAATTGATTTGGAAACTATAATAAATATTGAATTATAGAATCCCTATATATGATAAATCCTATAGAAATAAATAATAAACTCCACCATTTTAATTCAAGATAAAATATCCATAAATTATAGGTAAATATGTATACAAGCTTATGAGTGGAGAAAGTATTAAGTATATTAATGTATGTATATATTTCCTCATAAAATAAAATATAGGAATGTGTATAAATGTGAATATATATATGTATATACATCTGTATATATGAGGGAATGACAACATGTATAAATCCTAGTAAAGTAGAAAAGAAATTTTCATATGCATAACTATATACATAAGTCTATGTATACGTTTATACACATTCTCATAAAGTGGAAAGAGGCAAACATATTTTACACATAAAGGACATATATATATATACATACATATCAATTCATATAAAAATATGTGTAAACACATAGGGAGACAAGCATTAAATTGTAGCATACAATATATCATTTCAAGCTTACAAAACTTAAAATCAGTTCATATAAAAGAAATCAAATCACTCAAAAGAAAAGATAAAATAAGAATTGAAAAAAATAAGAGGGGTTGAAGCTTGCTGTGTACACCAGAGAGCAGCAGTGTACTCTCATATATACCTCCATTTGTTCCACATTATTTCATTTGAACAAAACTAAGTAAAACAGAAAACTATTACTTCCATTCTACAACTTAAAGCACACCAAATACAACTCAACAGAAGATCAAAGGGGAATCAAGCTAACAGTTTTCGGAAAAAAAAAGGGGGATCTGCTTCTCTGTTCATAAGCCAGACAGGTGAGTAAAGCTCACCTATTTAATCTCGAATCTGTTGATATCTGGATGTCGTGATTATATTGAAGTATAGAGGTGATAAGTTCTTGCATGAAGATAAATATTATTGTATATATATGTGTGTGTAAGTAGATGCAGGTCTGGGAAACAGAGAAGAAATGTTCTGTTCATAATTTAGAGGTTTAAAAACCTGATCAAAAATCAAATACATCTCACCTAAACAATTTAGACTCAAACTTCTGAATGAAAAGTAGTTGTATATGTATAACTTCATTTATAAAAATAGATTTTAGGGAAAATATTTGGAAAATATCCTGAAAATGGAAGTATACAGTATGAAATCGAAGATGATTCAAAAATCAATGTCCAAAATTTTGAGTTTGGATTACTTAATCAAGTTTGTTTTAGAAAATGATGATTTTTGGTATAAAGATCTCGATTTTTAGGATAGTGTATGTTGTGATATATCGAGATGATCAGAGAAGCTGTTTACGTCGATTCCGACGTTAGACGAGGAGATGGCCATCGACCTTTGGGCTGAAGGTAGCTGGGTGAGTGGCGATTGCGGGAAAATTAGTCTTGTGATTTCTAGATGGTAGGGAAGGACGGAAAGAAGTAATCTAGGGTTTTGATGAAGTTTTTGGACGTTGAGTTTCCCAGGCCATTGCGACGCCGATGGTTAGCTGGGGGAAATAGCTCCTGGGGAATTAGTCTCGTCGTGAGGTGGAGTAGATTTGGGTTAATCGGTGGGTGACTCGATGATCAGAGGCGAGTGCTTAAGTGAGATTTCGTCGATGTAGTGGTTCCAGTATTTGGTCACCACGCTCGATTTCGTGTCATAGGGAAATCGCCGGAGTTCGAGGGTCAGATTAGTCGGGGAGATAGTCGCCGACTTGCTGATGACCACGACGAGGAAGGGAGGCGGCCTGATGATCGGGACATGTGCACGTGCACGTTGTATCAGGGAAGTTGGAGTTTTGGGGGAAAGAGCAGATCACTCGGGTTTGACTCGAGCGCGATAGGGGATTGTCTCGAGATAACAGTGGTGCGCGAATGAATCACTTTGACTCGAGAAAACTTTGAAGTGATCCGGGGTTTTAATGATTTAAAACTCGAGTTATTTCTTTTACTGCTTCCTGTTTTGGGATTTTAAATATAATTTGTTCGGGTTATTAAATTCAAATGATACCGGATTTCCAGAAAAGAAAATATAATTTAGTTTCCAAGAATAATTAGTTTGTTAATAAAAACTAATTAATGATGAGAAAATTAAAAAGGTAATTAGTTAATTTAGTATTAGTTAATTAATTAGAGACTTATTAATTCGTATTAAAGGATAAAATAAATTAATTTGAGATTAATTATCTAAATGATAATTACTTAAAGGATGAATTTGTGGAAGGTCAATTAATTTAGTTAGAAAATAAAGGTCAAATTAATTAATGATCAAGGTTAATTAATTGAGGATAGTTAACCAATAGGGTAATTAATTAAAAGATTGATTGATTAAGGAAATTAAGTAAGGGTTGGTTAATTAATAAAGAATAATTAATCATTGTAAGTGATTATAAGATAATTAATTTGAGTAATTAATTAAGAATCGATGTAATTAATATGGATGGGTAGAGGTAATTAATTGGTTACTTGAAGGATAATAAATCAATGATGATTAATTAAGATGAATGATTAATTAATTGATTTGTAATTAATTAATGTTAAGTAATGATAAACTAAGTGGTTAAAGTTAGTAATTAATTTAATTAGAGGTGAATTAAAGAAATTTTGGGAGTTGATAAATCTTGCTTATGAATGATTGAATGATGTAAAGGCCTTGAATTGGTTGATATCTCTGATATGAAATATTTCCTGATATGATATGTTTGGATGGACAGTGATAGTATGGTTATCTATCATTGATGAATTACTGTGTATAAAAGTGACATCTTGTATTTAAAAATGAAGTGTATCCACTTAAATAACTTGGGTTAAGAGGATGTTGGATTCGAAAAGATCGGGGTCGGGTATCAGTAAATACCCGAACCCACTTCGATTTGTAATCTAAAATGATTCTTTATAGATTGATATGTGAAATCAATAGACTGAAAATGAATAATATGTTTTTTTGAACTAAGTAGGAATATTTAGAATTTGATTTAAGTAATTTAGCATAACAAGTAATGAACTCGTAGCGAAGTACGAGTTACCCGGGTTTCCTTTTAAATTTGAATTTAGTATTTTAAATAATATGGGTTCACTCACGCTGGTTTCCAGCCTGACCCGGGTGTTACTTTGATGTAATGCTCAGGTCAGACCGAGTATTACAGATTTTCAGGTAAGGACGTTCTGGGGCTCATGAGGCGAGCTGGATGGCAGCAAGGTATGGAGTGTATTCCGCTATGATATATTGTTGTTAGTCTGGGACATGTTGATTGTATATGTCCAGTGTTTGTGTATATGTTGTAACTCTGATGTATTAAAGTGTAATTTGACAAGTACAGATTTCATTTGTATAACTGTTATTATTTGATATTATATTTTGATCCGCTGCGAATGTGAGATTCTGTGTTTTATTTCATGTTTCTTCTTCTATCTCTTTCCTTCTTTCCTAACTATCTGGAATTTTCGGGATCGAAAATTCCGGGTCGTTACAGTTGGTATCAGAGCAAAGGTTAAGCGAAAACCTTGGCTTTGGTGGGTATACTCATTAACAATAGGGTCAATGGTACACTAGAATGAGTTGAGTATAGATATATGAGAGCGTACTTGCTATTTTCTTATATAAAGGTTTTAAATGATTTTATATAAGAATATATTTTGATATATATATATATATAAAGCAATATTTCTTACTAATAAATATTAAGGTAATTGGTTGTTAAATTATTTGGAATTAAATTAAGTGGTAATAGAAATACAACCAAAATTGAAATTAAATAAAGATAAGTTTGAAATGGATTCAAACTGAAATTAAAATCTTGAATTGAAGAAGAATTTCAAAATAAGATAATAATGAATTAGTTTTCAGATACAATAATCTTGGTTATTATCAGAAATGATTAATAAGATGAGTATTAATGAGTAAGCAAAATAAAATGATTGGGAAAGTAAAACATTTAGGTAAATATGACTTATAAATTTAGACTAAAGCTGATCTAAATTGTGAAGTTTTAAATCTAGGTCCAGAAATTTGAAAATTGTTTCAAAGTGATAAAGAAATTTGAATGAAAGGGCTTGATTCAAACAGGAGTTGTTTGAAAATTTAAAGGAAATAGTATGTATAGATGAGGGATATACATAGTATCAAAGATAATTTGAAATAAACTCTAGAGTGATGAGTTTTAATTTTCCTGAAGTGTGATGTAAAAACTTAAAATGAGATAAGTTTAGAACTTTTAAGAAAGAATATTGATAGAAATTTAAGATTTGAAATGGGAATTCAAATTGAGTAAGGTTAATGGGATTAAATTGAATTTAACTTAGAAGAAGTTAAATAAGTTTAGAATGAACAACTTGAATTGGAAATTTTAAGATGAAATTGAAATTTAACTTGGGAAGTTAAACGGTTGATTTTAAATGGGAGTTATAAATGATCTCAAAATGGGTTTGAGATCTGGAAATTGAAAATGGATGTTGTTAATTGGTGTTTGGATAAATTTGGATGTTTATTTATCCTGATATCATTCTATTGTTATAAATAAACTATGAAACTGGGAATTGGTTTTGAAGTTAGAAATGGATAATAAATTAGAATCTGAAGATTAAATTGTTTTTGAATTCTTATTTGAACTTTGTAATAAGTTAAGTAAAGATAATTTTAAAATGGAATTTTGGAATTTGGATTCAGAATTAAATGGTTTAAAGATTTAAGTTGTTAAATAAAAAAATAAAGGTTGATTTGATTTAAAAGTAAGGGTTAATTTGACTTAAGGGGTTAAATCAACATTTAAAAATTTAACTCGAATTTATATAATTCGAGATGGTTTAAAATTGAGATTTAAATTGAATTAGTTCAAACCGAATTTGATTTGAATTAATGGGAATTGTGATTTAAGATGGATAAGTTTAAAATTCAAAGGGAAAATTTGAATTGGATTAATTTGAAGTAAAATTGAAGATTGAATGAGTTCAAATTCAAAATGGGAATTGGGATTAATTCATATAGAAATTGAAATGATTTGAAATTGAAGTGGATTCAATTTGAAATTAGTCTAAATTAATTTGAAATTTGAAATTGTAATTAAAGTAAATATGTTTAAAATCAAATGGAATTTGATCTGAAATTAGAAAGATATTGAGGTTAATTCAACTTGAATTGGGACTAGATCAATTTAATGGAAATTGATTGAAATGGAGATTGGGAAATTGAACAGTTTGACTCTGGACTGTTTTCAAAATAAATTGTTTTAATATAAATCTATTTTCCCAACTATTTACTATACAACTTATTTTTTTAAACCTAAAACTATCTTGAGCTTGTTTTATAATTAATTTTGGAACTATTTAACTATTTCACAACTGTTTTATAAACTAATTACTATTTTTCTACTACTTTATAACGGATTACTGTTTTACAACTATTTTGCAATTATTTTAACTATTTTCCAACTATTTTACAATTACTTAACTATTTTACAAACTAATAATTATTTTTCAACTACTTATCTGTTTTTAAATTTTTCCAAGCTATTTTCTAAATATAAACTGGTCGGAGTTCAAACTGTTATTGATTAAATACCCAACTGTGATAAGAATTGAAGTGATAATCCAAATGGGGATTAAGGCAAATGTGGATAAGTGAATAAAATTTGAGTGAATGTGAATGGAAAGGAAATTGATTTGGTTAATAATCAATGAAGTTAAATACGTAGGATGTACGTATATTATTCTATTCGCATAGTGATTTGATCCAGATTCGAGCACACAATTTCGAGATAGTTTATCGATCCGAGTTAGGATTTTTCACTCGATTTTTGACGGCGAACCTGGATATGGATTTTTGATTGGTTCTGGATATTCTCTATCATAGTTGTGACTATGCAAGGAGAATGACGGTTTCTGATCAAGAAACCAAGTCTGAGTCTGCACTAGGAAGTCGGGTGGACAATACTAGTTCGAAAGTGAAATTGTGTGATCGAGTGAGCGATCAGATTGATATAGCATACGGATGATTTGTGTGCATCGTATGGGTTTGAATAAAATTGATATTGAAATTTGTGGATAAGAACTGTATATGATTTTTGAAATTAAAAGTATATTTCATGAAATATATGATGAAGTAAAATGGAAATTGGAAATTTCTATGATCTAAAATTCACTTTGTGAAGAAGGTAATGTGGTTAATGACTTTAAAAAAAGAGTAATCAAATTTGAATATTGATTTGGACTAAACAAACATATATATCTATGTTATATATGGAAAACTCCCCTTGTTGAATCTATTGCCAGAACAAAATGATTTTTGAAAGTATGTGAGGTATAAAAGTGAATTTATACAAGTATGAATTGAACCAAAGATTTTCCAAGATTATTGTATATATGTATATAAAAAAAGGATTTGTGAAATGATTTTGAGGAAAGGTTTTTGGGACCTTTGAATTTTGGAAAAGCTTTTGATTTTTGGGTAAAACCAATATTGGAATTTGGAAAAGCCTAATATGAGAATTATCGATTTTGAGAATAGATTTTGTGTAAAGGCATTTATATGAGATTCATACTAGGTGTATGATTTGGGAAATACTATATGTGTATAGTATAAGGTGTTTTGAGATTGGCTCTGGAGAAAAAGGCGCTCCCTTGAAATGAACTTCTCAGGAGTGCCACAGGGTGGCACTGCCTTGAGCCTCTAAGGGGGAGGTTCTAAAGTTGATCCTGTGAGGAGTCCGGACAAAACTAGTTCCTGAAGATTATTTGTGTAGCGAAAGTCGAGGGGCTGGTGCCTACAGAGGCATTTGGGTCATGCTGTGACGACAGTGTAACTCGATGTCACTGCGTTCTACTGCAGACCATAGCGAAAGTCGTGTGAGCCGCTGAGAGCCAACAGTCTACGTTTGATTTTATATCGGTAGACTGCGACACTATGGTAACATAGCGAAAGTCGTGTGTGCCGCTGAGAGCCAACAGTCTGCGTTTGATTTTACATCGGTAGACTGCGACCTATGTAAGAGTAGAGAAGTTTCATTTTGACAGCGAAAATCGTGTGTGCCGCTGAGAGCCAACAGTTACATGGACTTTTGCTGCGATGGCAACGTAACCCTGGAATGTAACTGCGATCTGTTGTGGGTTCCATGGCGTAATCGAGGGGCGCGGAGACCTACAGTTACATGGACTTTTGCTGCGATGGCAACGTAACCCAGGATGTAACTGTGACCATGGATGGGGGTGATGATTTCCAGAGCATTTTCACTAAAGATATTTCCTCTATTTTTGAAACCGTTTTCTACATTTTCAATAAAATTATTTTCCAAAGTAATTTCACTAGGTGTTGGAAACGAGTTTACCAAGTACTTATAGATTTTCAGTCTTACGCCTTATCAACGTATGACCGAATTTCTGTGAGAACAAGGATGGACTGGTTGAGACATCGAGTTATAAAAGTATTTTATAAAAACTATTTTAGTAGTATTATATAGATTTAAAAAAAATGTTTTAAAAATAATCAAAGAAATTTATCTGATTTTAAGCATCTTTATAAATGCTGGTTCCGTTCCTTTTCGAGGACGAAATGATTCAAAGAGGGGAGGAATGTGATGACTCGGATTTTTGGGACGTCTGTTAATCGGGTTTTTAACCTATCTTATTAATGAAGTATTAATATTAATTAGTCGAACAAATAAATTTCTATTACCTGGATATCTAAATTGATTTGTTAACTATAATAAATATTGAATTATAGAATCCCTGTATATGATAAATCCTATAGAAATAAATATTAAACTCCACCATTTTAATTCAAGATAAAATATCCATAAATTATAGGTAAATATGTATACAAGCTTATGAGTGGGGAAAGTATTAAGTATATAAATGTATGTATATATGCCCTCATAAAATAAAATATAGGAATGTGTATAAATGTGAATATATATATGTATATACATCTGTATATATGAGGGAATGACAACATGTATAAATCCAAGTAAAGTAGAAAAGAAAATTTCATATGCATAACTATATACATAAGTC
Source organism: Allium fistulosum (assembly GCA_030737815.1). Taxonomy (NCBI): domain Eukaryota; kingdom Viridiplantae; phylum Streptophyta; class Magnoliopsida; order Asparagales; family Amaryllidaceae; genus Allium; species Allium fistulosum. Next base: position 721,253,832 of record CM060908.1, read on the forward strand.
TATGTATACGTTTATACACATTCTCATAAAGCGGAAAGAGGCAAACATATTTTACACATAAAGGACATATATATACATACATACATATCAATTCATATAAAAATATGTGTAAACACATAGGGAGACAAGCATTAAATTGTAGCATACAATATATCATTTCAAGCTTACAAAACTTAAAATCAGGTCATATAAAAGAAATCAAATCACTTAAAAGAAAAGATAAAAAAGAATTGAAAACAATAGGAGGGGCTGAAGCTTGCAGTGTACACCAGAGAGCAGCAGTGTACTCTCATATATAACTCCATTTGTTCCACATTATTTCATTCGAACAAAACTAAGTAAAACAGAAAACTGTTACTTCCATTCTGCAACTTAAAGCACACCAAATACACCTCAACAGAAGATCAAAGGGGAATCAAGATAACAGTTTTCGGAAAAAAAAAGGGATCTACTTCTCTATTCATAAGCCAGACAGGTGAGTAAAGCTCACCTATTTAATCTCGAATCTGTTGATATCTGGATGTCGTGATTATATTGAAGTATAGAGGTGATAAGTTCTTGCATGAAGATAAATATTATTGTATATATATGTGTGTGTAAGTAGATGCAGGTCTGGGAAACAGAGAAGAAATGTTATGTTCATAATTTAGAGGTTTAAAAACCTGATCAAAAATCAAATACATCTCACCTAAACAATTTAGACTCAAACTTCTGAATGAAAAGTAGTTGTACATGTATAACTTCATTTATAAAAATAGATTCAAGGGAAAATATTGGGAAAATGTCCTAAAAATGGAAGTATAAAGTATGAAATCGAAGATGATTCAAAAATCAATGTCCAAAATTTTGAGTTTGGATTACTTAATCAAGTTTGTTTTAGAAAATGATGATTTTTGGTATAAAGATCTCAATTTTTAGGCTAGTGTATGTTGTGATATATCGAGATGATTAGAGAAGCTGTTTACGTCGATTCCGACGTTAGACGAGGAGATGGCCATTGAGCTTTGGGCTGAAGGTAGCTGGGCAAGTGGCGATTGCGGGAAAATTAGTCTTGTGATTTCTAGATGGTGGGGAAGGATGGAAAGAAGTAATCTAGGGTTTTGATGAAGTTTTTGGACGTTGAGTTTCCCAGGCCATTGCGACGCCGATGGTTGGCTGGGGAAAATCGCTCTTGGGGAATTAGTCTCGTCGTGAGGTGGAGCAGATTTGGGTTGATCGGTGGGTGACTAGATGGTCAGAGGCGAGTGCTTAAGTGAGATTTCGTCGATGTAGTGGTTCCAGTATTTGGTCACCACGCTCGATTTCGTGTCATAGGGAAATCGTCGGAGTTCGAGGGTCAGATGAGTCGGGGAGGTAATCGTCGACTTGCTGATGACCACAGCGAGGAAGGGAGTCGGTCTGATGATCGGGACATGTGCACGTGCACGTTGTATCAGGGAAGTTGGAGTTTTGGGGGAAAGAGCAGATCACTCGAGTTTGACTCGAGCGCGATAGGGGATTGTCTCGAGATAACAGTGGTGCGCAAATGAATCACTTTGACTCGAGAAAACTTTGAAGCGATCCGGGGTTTTAATGATTTAAAACCCGGGTTATTTCTTTTACTACTTCCTGTTTTGGGATTTTAAATATAATTTGTTCGGGTTGTTAAATTCAAATGATACAGGATTTCCAGAAAAGAAAATATAATTTAGTTTCCAAGAATAATTAGTTTGTTAATAAAAACTAATTAATGATGAGCAATTAAAAAGGTAATTAGTTAATTTAGTATTAGTTAATTAATTAGAGACTTATTAATTCGTATTAAAGGATAAAATAAATTAATTTGAGATTAATTATCCAAATGATAATTACTTAAAGGATGAATTTGTGGAAGGTCAATTAATTTAGTTAGAAAATAAAGGTCAAATTAATTAATGATCAAGGTTAATTAATTGAGGATAGTTAACCAATAGGGTAATTAATTAAAAGATTGATTGATTAAGGAAATTAAGTAAGGGCTGGTTAATTAATAAAGAATAATTAATCAATGTAAGTGATTATAAGATAATTAATTTGCGTAATTAATTAAGAATCGATGTAATTAATATGGATGGGTAGAGGTAATTAATTGGTTACTTGAAGGATAATAAATCAATGATGATTAATTAAGATGATTGATTAATTAATTGATTTGTAATTAATTAATGTTAAGTAATGGTAAACTAGGTGTTTAAAGTTAGTAATTAATTTAATTAGAGGTGAATTAAAGAAATTTTGGGAGTTGATAAATCTTGCTTATGAATGATTGAATAATGTAAAGGCCTTGAATTGGTTGATATCTCTGATATGAAATATTTCCTGATATGATATGTTTGGATGGACAGTGATAGTATGGTTATCTATCATTGATGAATTACTGTGTATAAAAGTGACATCTTGTATTTAAAAATGAAGTCTATCCACTTAAATAACTTGGGTTAAGAGGATGTTGGATTCGAAAAGACCGGGGTCGGGTATCAGTAAATACCCGAACCCACTTCGATTTGTAATCTAAAATGATTCTTTATAGATTGATATGTGAAATCAATAGACTGAAAATGAATAATATGTTTTTTTGAACTAAGTAGGAATACTTAGAATTTGATTTAAGTAATTGAGCATAACAAGTAATGAACTCATAGCGAAGTACGAGTTACCCGGGTTTCCTTTTAAATTTGAATTTAGTATTTTAAATAATATGGGTTTACTCACGCTGGTTTCCAGCCTGACCCGGGTGTTACTTTGATGTAATGCTCAGGTCAGACCGAGTATTACAGATTTTCAGGTAAGGACGTTCTGGGGCTAATGAGGCGAGCTGGATGGCAGGAACGTATGGAGTGTATTCCGCTGTGATATATTGTAGTTATTCTGGGATATGCTGATTGTATCTGTCCAGTGTTTGTGTATATGTTGTAACTCTGATGTATTAAAGTGTAATTTGACAAGTACAGATTTTATTTGTATAACTGTTATTATTTGATATTATATTTTGATCCGCTGCGAATGTGAGATTCTGTGTTTTATTTCTTGTTTCTTCTTCTATCTCTTTCCTTCTTTCCTAACTATCTGGAATTTTCGGGATCGAAAATTCCGGGTCATTACAGTGAGGAATGAAAATTTTCTCTCTCTAAATAAAATAAAACCTTCCTCTAATTAATGAGAAAGCTTTAAACGAGAGAAATTTAAGGTTTCTTTCTCTAAATAAATAAAACCTCCATCATTCATTTAATTGAATTTGATTCACATTAAATGCATTTGTTAATGATAATAATTAAAGAAGGTAATATACATTCAAAAATACAACTAGATTTTATTAAAACAACTAGATTAGATTAGACATTAGGCTTCATAAGCCCACTATGATCTAAATAGGAAAAACTTTTGAAATTCACCCATTTAACCCGCTTTTGACCGGCCCGGTTCCAATATATATAGGGTATGAACTTTGTATTTATTTCGGAGATTGTGGATATCTATTGTTTTTATATATACCCACTAGTACTTATATATTTTAATTGTGATATATAATCGCTACATTGATGACTATGTATTCTCTATTATTGTTTTGTATTGTGTATTGTTTTATCCTATAAATACACATATTTGTTGCTTTATGCCGATACCGAGTACATAAAGATGAGTTATATCAGATTTTAAATACTTGTCGGTGTTAGCCCATGGGAATATTCATGCATGATAGCCCAGTATCACCTCATTCGTTGAATTATCAAACAATATTACCACGTAATACTCTTTGGTGGTATGGGTATAGAGGTAGGGTCTTATAAACAATCAATAATATAATCGTCCAACAATGAAATGGTTAAACTAATAATCTATCAAATCTTAACATATACCAACTAACATCCAAATAGTCACAAAAGGGGTATAACCGTGTCTTAACGGGTGCATATACACACACCCCATATACCACCCCGAAAAATAAACATTAATTAATTAATAAATAATAATAAATACTTATTAAAGTTCAAAAATGGAATTTGAGAAAATTTCAGAAGTTTGCTACGAAACTTACACCATTGTGTTAGTAGCGAGCAACTTTCATAGATAAAGCTTTGCGGTCGGAGTTCAAACGAAGAAGTTATTGACAATTGAAAATTTCAGATCGAAAATCATTCAAAGCGAAATGAGGAAGTAAATATTGATAATAAGTTAACATTAATAACGCTGTGGAATTAATCGCTGGACCCTATTGGTCGACCGCTAGAAGTTGACCGATTGCTATAGGCGGTCGACCTATCGGTTTGGGCCGGCGGCTATTTAACCTCGGCCTAACGGTCTGGATTTAATAAATAATAATCTAACATATCGAATTGATTTGAGCTCCTATAAATATAGGCATAGCTTCTCACTTTTCTTCTCGTATTTTCTAAACTGAGCAGCGAAGCTCTGCCATTTTCCTTTCTCGCTATTTCTAGAAATTATAAAAATACTATATATATATATATTGGAGAAGGACATAAAATAAAATAGGAGAAGAGAAGGAGTGAATCAATTCTATGAAAGTGGTAAGTTTATAAATTATAAATTTAGATTCGACCTAATTCAAATCTCCTATCGGATTCTAAAAGGTATATAACATATTTTTGGTTGAAAAGAAAAAGAGTCAAGTAAGAAGAATGGATTTGGATTTGGAGATTTCAAAGCCAAAAGATGAGTGGGAAATTATGTAATTTTCATAATGCTACATTTATATCATTGAAATTCTATTTTGTTATTATGCCTATGTAAACCATTGAACTGTAGGTTTAAATAAATGAATCTAAGTTGAAATCATTGCCTACATATTCAAATTTTTTTTAACTACGATGTAATGATACACACACACACACACATCCTAGATTCGGAAGTTAAGAAGAATAGTCCCTATATTTTATGAAATATAATATTGATAGAATTGTGTAGTTAATTCTAGATTTTTGTTATTTGGGTTGTGAATTGTTAAACTTGATAATCATCAATCGGAGATGCTATATTTTGATTTGCTACTTAAATTTCTATGTTTTAATTTACTGAAATTGTAGACTGTACAATCTAGTTGTACTGATTTTCATGTGAATTTCCATAAACTATCCAACTTCACAACTGTATATGAAAATGCATCATTTGAAATGACAAGCAATATTCATATTTCCAAAGGAAAGAGACGTGCAAAGTAGGATTGTTTTTTCGTAGTTTGCACTGTCTATTTTAATAAAAATAAAAAGAGATAATTCTTTGCAATTGCAAATGCAACACAATCGCACTTTTGGTAGTTTATGGAAAGGAGCAACGGTAATATTTCTTTCTTGGGAAAGATACGATTCCAATGCATTAAAATGTAGAAATACATATTTCTAGGAAATTTACACATAAGTATATTTCTAGATATCCCTAAATGTAGAAACTAAAAAGTTATAAATAGAAATATAAATAATCCCATTTACCATATATATATAAAGTAAAGTATAAGTTTAAGAAATAAATGAATAAACGTCCATTAACATTAACACATATGGTAATGTGCAATTAATTGTACTTATATTATTAATTACAAATAAAATGTTAAAATATGAATAATGCAATAAATTAAGTAGTTAATGGAAAGTTACAGTAGTCAAGCCAATCTGGTTATAAACCCATTTATTGAATTTAATTGCAGAGACCAAATATGACATTGATAAAGGAAATTAAATAGGCACGATAAGTTAGTTCGGAAACATATGAATAAATTTAATTAATACTCGTCCAATTTAAGTATAAAAGACCATTTATAAAGGGTGTTAATTGAGCAGTAAATGACATTAACATTTATAAGGATAGAAGTTAAAGATAGTAAACATATAAAACAAAATGAAGTCCATAGCAAATAAATAAATACTAATGAATGAACTTAGGAGGCATAGTGATTTTCATGATCGAAATTATATGGCATCAATAATACGTCTGTAATGGGTGTGAATTAGTGGGATTAGCCCAATATTTAGGGTAACTATAAATGACTTGGTTTAGCAAGGGTTGGGATGTTAGGTCGGTAGAGTTACAAAACAGAAGCTTGCCCTCCGCAAGGGGCTACCAGTAGTTGTGTATATGTACTACTGATGTGAGACATCTCCAACTATCGGACCCGTGGGGATATACGTTCGCCTATGGGTTTGGGTAATTCTACGAAGGGCCTGCTTTGAGACTGAGGTATTAAATGGCCATTGAGTCCGCCTCTTTCCAATTTAAGAAGTACTAAATGGTCAGGATTATTATAACGACCCGTAAATTTTAATGGTTTTATTAATTTAATTTATTGAAATTTTGTGAAATTTTAAATAATAAAATTTTGAAATAAAAATATTTAAACATAGCAACTGGTAAATTTTCATCTGATAATACTGAAGTTTAGTTTCTAGTGCAATTCTATTTCAATTTAGATCAGTTAACATTTGATGATTATAAATTATTTTTCAAAACTGAATATTTTTATACAATAAATTTGTAAATCATCTTTTGAGTGAGACGTCATCTTACGTTTTATCAAATTTAGACTGTTATTGCTCCGTTTATCTTATTTCTGTCAAATTAGCAGCATTTTCGATACCGATTATCGACTTTTGATAGGATGATCGTACCACGGATATCTGTATGCCGTTTTGATCTTCTCTTCGTGCTGATATCTACGGTATATTCAATTGTCAATTTCAAATTCCGGTACACGGCGAAACCAATAAAACAATTATTCGTACCGGTACCAAAAAAAATTTCCTTTTGGTTTCCTGACCTTTCGTTTGTCCACCTTATAATACCAATAGTCTTTGGCATCTATTCCAACATTTAATTTGCATGACTTTTGCAATGCCATGGGTTAAAAATATTGTTGTTCCTAATTCATTTTCTTCTCTGTTAAAACTCACTCCACAAAAGAAAGGAAATGGCATATACAAAATGTCTACAGTGCTTCACTTGTTCCTTCTTCCTCTTCATTTCATTTAGATCTGCTCTAAAGAAAAAAAATTCAAATTGGCAACTTCTCCTTGCTCGCCGAACTCCACATCATCCATTTTCCTCCACGTATACTCGGCCTTCCTTTTCTCAAACTCGATCGCTCCACAACTCTCCCACCATCAGCCAAGAGTCGATCCCGCCGCCCTGAAGTCGACAGCCACTTTCCCTCCTCCCCTTCTCTACAACTCCGACCACCACCTTCCCCAACCACCAACCTTCATGGAGACCACCCGGCAGCCCACACACCTCCCACGTAATCCACCCTCTACCCACACGAAGCCTCACCACACCGCAATTAGCTCCCATCAGTGACAGCCTCTTCCCGCTTCGCTCATTCCCCTCTCGGCCTTGGTCCACACTCCACCTGAGCGCAGCAGCCGCATCTCCTCCATGTTCCGCTTGCCGCGTCACCCTAGTCACTACCCGAGCATTCCCTTCCTCGACCTCAACGCCTCGCTTCCCTACGGCCAGGCAAGTGCTACTATGCTTCTCACTCCTGTATACATATGGGAAGGTATATATATTTTTATATATATATATATATATACTGTATATATATAAGTACTATATTATATTTCCTAAAGGTCTAATATATATATACATAGAGTCTGTTGAGTTTAGATATATAGTATAACCTGGTAAGCTCATATAGTTTTCTTATAAACATTGAATTTTAATAAAAAGAAAAGGTATGTAAGTTTATATATTTATATATTAGTCCATATATCTATAAGCTTTAATATGTTGGTTTAAATATTTAATGTATGTTTACATATGTTAATATATATATATATATGATAGTTTATATAGACTTCAATAACACGTTCTGTTGTATTCTGGTATGCGTATATTTCTGTTTTGTTTAGAGGGGTATATTATATAAGCTGTCATATATTCTGTCATATATACATTAGTTTACATTTTCTGTTTACCGGATTTATATATATGTATACAAAAGTTATTAATACATTTTAGTATATAACAGTATTGATTTTATAGGTATAAGTTTATATATGGGTATATTTTCTGTTAGTATGTATATATATCTTTATTTTGGTTACAGTATAGTTTTATATATGTTTGCTTAATATATATATAGCTTTATATAGCGAAGTATATATATATATATATATATGTGTGTGTGTGTGTGTGTTTTCTAATTGAATTACACATCAGTTATAAAAATCTGGGTTCACGGTGTGTTCATATATAAGTGTGCATCTATATAATTATATACAGTTGTATAAGGTATAGGCTATGTTTGTCTACCTATAGTTGATTTGGAAGTAGTACGGTATATTTGATTTTTAAAAGAATTATGGCATGGATATGGCTTTAAATATATATAGTTCATGTTAAATTAAACATTGTTTTGCAAAGAAAAAAGGGGATATTTGAAATGAATATATTATATTACAAAAGCTTAGTCTGTTGTATGGTATGGTTGTGTGTAGATATATAAGTTGCAGTAAAATTTACATATGTTTAAGTGTTATATTTTATAAGTTTTGGTCAGTGCATAGGTTAGTATTGATATAAAGCAAGTTATATAGACTTTAGTTTAAATATTGATTCTAAAGATATAACTTGTATATAAGTTACACATATTTTATATATTTGTCTATATATTTATTCGTTTATATTAGTATTGATTTTAAACATATTATGTATATATGTTGATTTTAATATATGTGTTAATTTGAAGCAATGGATTTCTAAATACATATATATTTAAATATTAAACATGTTTGAATTTAGAATATGGTTTTTTTATATATCTTATACTATAATGCAAAACCCTTGGTCAAAGGGTCAAAGTGAAGCCTTTTTTGGACTTTTCATCCTGCCCACAGTTGACTGAATAAAGAAATAATTCATGCAGGGCACTTTTGTCTTTCTCCGACCGCATCCCACGTTTTCCACCATTACAGTTCGCACGTCTGCTTACCTACCTCTTCCCTCTTTCTCCCCTTCTCCTTTGCATCGTCTTTTCCCATCCCCTTCCACTTTCACCTCAACCGCGAAAAATTGGCAACTCCCCACCTTCGCTTCCCCAATCGCCTGCCCTAATAGCCAGTGCCAACGACATTAATCCCCGCCGTCCCGAACATCCATCAGAGGAGCACTCCCTTCCTTCAGCCGCCGTACGTAGCCACCAACTCGGTGACCAATTACTGCTCAAATCTTCCACCACCGACCGACTTTCTTTCCCCAAGTAAGATCTCGCCCTTTCTCTCACTTTTGATTTTTTGATTTTCTCAGATTTTACACACCCTCCCTAACTCTACTTCAGTCTGCCTCAAATTCCATTTTCGCCTTTCCTGTTTCACCTCCTTTACCTAACTTCGTCCTCCTCCCTCCCACTGTCTCCATGTTAAGAACAAAATAGATTCATTTTCCCTAATTTTACAACAATTTCCGGCTGCTTGGCTTACAGGATCTCGGACTAAGTACTCTTGGTAGACCTAATTCTTATATTATTTACCAGTTTGCCCATTTCTTATTTTGATTTGATTTTTAATGTTTTTTGTAGGCAATTGAATTAAACTATTACAAAATATCTAATGACCGTCAACACTCTCCTTTCACAAGAGCCGAATTGTCCATGTTTGATAAGGTATGCAGCTGTGATTCGTGGTTTACAAAGCTTAAATTTATTGAACATTAACCAAGTGTTTTGTTTTTAAGGCCTCTTTTAGTTATTCTAACATTTCTAAGTTTATCCAGTTTGATAAGTTTGATGTGGAGTTTGGTTGTATTCAGAATTAGAAGCAAATCCAAAGGCAAAATCCAACCTCTTAAATTTAGAAAAGCTGTAAAAATAATTACTTCTCTTTCTTCTACTTAATTTGAGTTTGAAAGATAATATAACTAATTTATGTTTGTATCTTCTTATTAGCGCTTTAAAATGAAACTATTGTGGAAGAGGTGAAAATGATAGTTCTTAGTTTTTGGGCATTATTTCTTAATTTTTTAAAATCGATAATTACGTGATCTTAGTTTCAACAATGAAGATGTTCATAGAAATTAAATGAGGAGATTGAAAATGGTTCTATAATACAAGACTAGAAGCCCTAATTGAAAAGTAGAAGACAATCAATCTGCATCGATCTATCTTAAATATCAAGTGACTTATTTACCTTTGATTTTTATATGCAATTTTTGTTTGTTATCAGTGACATCCCATGTCTTCTTTTCATTATATTTTTAGTAACTTATATTAGTTTATACCCATTTTTAATTAGTATTAATTTTAGCATAATAGTTTCAGGTTGGAACTTTTAAAAAGTTTATGATGAAGACGAGAGGACTTCATACCAATAACTGAAGATGTACAAGAGGAATGGAGGTACTGTTTTTTTTAATGCTTTGCTTATTTGTTTACATATTGTTCATTTCATTATTGTCTACCTTTGTATCTATAACTCAAATGGAAAAGAATGGTCTTTCAGAGAAGAAAAGGATGAGGTTTCATAAATGAGAGAGCTTGGACACAACATACTTAGAAAGAGAGAGGACTTCTTACCGATAAGTGAAGAAGTACAAGAGGAATGGAGGTACTGTTTTTTTTTTCTTTTTTCCCCCTCCCTCATGCTTTGCTTATTTGTTTATCGGTTGTTGATTTCATTATTATCTACCTATGTATCCAAAATTCAAATGGAAAAGAATGATCTTTTAGCAACGACAAGCTATAGTACTTTACTGATGGAACCTAATATTATCTAATTTGATACTTTGACTTATATTTGATGCGATGCTAGCTGATGTAGTGATAGATTTTCACTATTTCATGTACCAAATTAATGTTAGTTACTTTTTTTTATACTGCCAAAGCAAATGGTGGTGGGACATGCTGCTCTCGGGCCTCAAAAAGATGCTTGAGTTTGGTGCAACAATTGACAAAACTGTGAAATGCGTTCAACATGCTGCCAAATATTTTGAATGCTAATTAATCTTTTAACTTTCCATGACTTATTTTTTTTACTGCATAGGTCATATATAGAGATCACACATGAATGGTATAACCTATTAGAAAGTGTCACTGTTTAATTTTCTGGAATTCTAATGATTTTTTTATGATGGTTTGACATATGTTGTCTCATGAATTTGTTTTGATGTTTGTTGTAAAATGAACATATAACAGTTCCACCTATCACTCAATATGCTTATACTGTTGTACTCTTATAGTTGTGTGCTTACATTTGAAATTTAAGGTTGGTGGAATAAAAATACACTACGCTCTATCTTTAAAATCTACTACTCCATGATTCAAACTTCTCATGTAGTACGCAACAAAACATGAATTTAAGAATACATTAGCACTATAAATTCATATTGTTTAGTAGTATATTACTATTGCAACTACCAAACTTACTTGCTTATAAAATATTGTCAGACCAATTGTCCATTACATCCAAGGATTCCATGATATTTCCATCCGCAAGTAAAGCAAATAGCATAGTCAATATTTTAATATAGCAAGTCATAATTTTCATATTTCGAGCAGCAAAATAAAGATACCTAATTAGTAGGGTTCTTATATTGTTTATGCATGATAGGTTAACTTTTTTTACCATGTCCTGAACCTGGACGAATGCATGTATTTGATCACTTTTAAAAAGTTTAAGATGATAATGATCATGATGATAACATCGGACATTGAAAGCTAGCGTCTACCAGATATTTTCCTTTGAATAACACTGACTTCTTAAAATTCTCCCAGTAAAACTTCATGGTACTGTTTGTGCTTCAATAATTTAGGATGTGTATTTTATTTCCTCTTTACTTCTTCTGCGGATAATTCATTCCACTATACCTTAACAAGCCGTTAGCTCCATCTATCTTAGTTCCATCAGTATTAAAAAAGACGATAAATATGTAACAGAAATTGGGATATTTGTTTGTGTTCAACATTTTTATAGTTTTATTTGCAGTTCTTGAGTGTTTTAGAGATCTGTGTGAAAGTAATTGCATAAACATTGTGACTTATCCACCTGTCAAAGATCTGTCAAAGATAAGAAAATTATTGGGCAGAATGAAATCTTCATATGTAATCGGCTCAAGTTCTTCACTAACTAAGCAAAATAGGTTCTCTTTTAGTATTATTCTATTCGCATAACAAACTGATATTTATATGCGGATAATTACACAAGACATTATGTATTAACCATCATGTTTTATAATCTAATTATCATAAGACACTATCGTATAAGAGTTTTTTCCAAAGAGATCATAAAAGATTTTAGTCAATTCCATTTCCAATTTTCATACTCTAACTCATTGTTATATGCTTAATATATAGGCTTCTTGCATGGACATTAGTTATATAACTTCTTAACTTGAAGACATGAAACATGCCTAATTTTATGTTTGTACAACATTCAGAGGTGGAAATCCAACCATAGATAGACAAGATATGCTGTAAACTGAAATAACGAAATATGCATGGTCCTATGTTCTCTTAGAAATTGCATAAATGAAATAAAATAATTTGACCAATGTGAAAAGTGAATCATACGGTTTTACTTTACTGTTTGGTGGTAATAAAAACATTAATTGTACATAGATAAAAATATAGTTCTCTGTTCACTCACAAGTACTAGGTTCCAAAGTATTCTATATTTGGGCCAAACTACAACACTAATACAGGCCATTTGTCAATATGCATGAAACATGGAAGGTACACGGTACATTACAATTGTAGAAGCCATCTATGTCCTCTCTTTTTTACTATTTAAATAAACTATTTATACATCTATGCATTATACTTGAACAAGCCACTTGTTACAAACAATCTATGTATATACTAAATTTTGATTGAACTATGAACCAATAAACAAGAGATACAGCAACAACATTCCAGTTTTAAAATTAATTCCCATCTATGTCAAAATTTTCTATGCATACGTCCATCGGACGTGCATGAATATTGATGCTGTATAGAAACTTTGCTTCTACAGGTTATTCACTCACTTTTGGAGTATAGATGGAATTTGGAAAGACTGATTTAATTTTGATTTTTTTCATGTTATATTTAAAGGAAATTATGCTCAAGTTAATTAAAAGAATACAGTTTTAAAGTATTTATTATGTAAATTATGCGACTTGGTAGTACAGTGCCAAAAAAAGATGACAAAAATGGCATGAGATACAGAAAACATAATCCTTGGTGCCAAAGCTCATGTTATGATATTGAATCAACATCAAGATACAATATCAAACATTTAGAATCAACGGTGGACTAGATTTCATCATTATCGGGTTTACCTATCGTCTTTCTTACAACATCTTATTTCTGTTTATTTGTCATATCATCTTCCTCTTTTTTCCCGTAATTAACGAAAACATTACTATAATCTCTCGCAATATCATAATTGTAACAAAGAAAAAATACGTCACTTCCTTCTTTGCACACGTCCAACGGACGTGCCACCATACTTGTAGTTATATATACATAAGTTCACTTATATCAGTTACCTTCATCGATCCAGTTCTGATTCAATTTCGTCCATTCCTATTTATCAGCTCTATTCGTCGATTCGTGCCAATCTAGCTTTGCTTTGGAGTCGTAACTCATTCTATCATCGGATCTCTCTAACATCGAAAGGTGAGCAATCACTCACGATTAACGTTTGTATATTTATTAAATTTGATTTCAATTGAAATGACAATTGAAATATGCTGTTAGTTATTTACATTGTTATATATGCTATTATCTGTATCTGTTCACCTGTGACATCTGATACCATTATCTGTTATTTATATTGATGATATATGCATGTTATATTGTTATCATATCTGTTATCACTCTGCAAGTTCCCTGTTAGTATAGAATTCACTATGGGTTGGAATGATACATACCCGAACGATCTGTAGAATAGGAGAAAATCGTTATGGGTTGAAATGATAAACCCAAGCGATTTTCATCTGAATTGAATTTGGGATTGCGGGTTGAAAAGATATATACCCGTATATATATATTTAAATTGCGGATTGAAATGATAAATATCCATATCACCTGACCATAGGATAGAAAATTATATACAAACACCGTCGGTCTATATATAAATATTTTGGAAAGTGATTTCTATGGTTTTGAAAAGAAATATATGGTTTCAATCAATATTGAGTTTAAAGATTTATTAAAGTTGATTTAATAAAGTTGATAAATAATATGTTTAAGTATTTATTTAATATCTATATTTTAAATGTAGAGTTTATAATGATTTTATTAAATTCAGATTTGAAATTGATTTGAAATTATATTTATTTAAGAATTTTATTTAAATAGGTTTGATTTGAAATTTATTAAATTTGAAATTTAAAGATATGGTTTTATAACTTGGATTTGATTAAAAGTGAGTTAATTGAATAATTCAAATTTATATAAATTTAAATGGGATATTTTGTTTATTTAAATTTTAAATTGAAGCTATATTTAGATGTTATTGAAATAATTAAGTAAATATTTCAAACTAAATAATAGTAAAGTGAATTTGATATATATATATATGAAATTATCAAATTTAGTTTTGAAATGTTTAATATTTAGAGCTTTGAAATATATTTAAATTGAAATGGCTTATATTTATGGTTCAAATATGTATTTGAAATCGATAATTTGAAATGGTTTATTGAGAAACTGAATCGAATTGAAATTGATGATCTGAGATTTGATTAAATTTGAATTTTGGAATTCGAGTTGATTTGAATCGATTTGTGAAATTGAGGAAGCTATTTTATTATATAAATTAATTTTAAATTATATTTAAAACTATTTATATATTTTAACTTAATAAATTATTTTATTTTATAAACTATTTTAAATATACTAATTATTTTAATATAATTTTTTTTAACTTATAACTATTTTATATTATTTTATAAATTATTTTAATATAAACTATTTTAATATAAATCATTTTCAATATAAATTATTTTAACATAAACTATTTTAACTTTTAACTATTATACATAAACTATTTTATTTTATATACTAATCCTAATATCTAAACTGTTTAAGAGAAAAGTGTTATGGATTCCATAATATTATGATTTCAAGCTATGCTTTTAAAGTGTTATGAATTTCAAGGTTTTAAATTCCAAAATGTTTTGATTTTAAAGACTTATGATTTCGAAAGCGATATAACTTTGGAAAGTGAAATGATTTTGGAAATGAATATTATTTGAAGTAAGAAATGATATCGTATTGATTTGGTTTTGAAATGGGAAATGATATTTCGGTTTGGAAGTATAAACTATTTTGAAATGACCACGGTGTTATAATAACGATTGGTTGTTAAAGAGACCAGGATCGGATATGGACATACTCTCTGTCGATACAGAAAACCACTTTAACAACTGTGTACGCGGTGGAGATTCCAGAATGAAGTAGGATGGTGGCGACGATTCTATTTTGAGGTATAAACGTGGACCCGACTCCCGTGAGTTGGCATAAGGTGGCTAAAACAATAGCAATCGACGGGCTAATGAGGTAGCACCTCTGATCGGACACATTCCATCATATACCATTCTATTACTTTGTGATTGATTGGGTGCACCCCTTAATTCGGGAGTGTGGCTCGAGGTAGGTGATTGTTGCGGCTCTGCGTTACCACCGGCCTAGAAGTGTAATTGGTATATCTACCCTGGCATTGCCTAGTTGTGCTATGTCACCTGCCCTAGCGTGCTTTACTACGAGTTTGATTTGTGTCGTACCTATGGAGTATCCTCTGGTAGCCCCAGTTTACGGGGTATTACGGTACTGTATAGACTATTGGCATACCTAAAAATGTGTTAAGGTGGAATATGTAAAGCCTTAATGCTATTTTTTAATAGTATACTTTACTGTAGACATTATTATAATAGTGTATATTACTATATAGTAGATAGTTTAACGGATCCTTGGAGGATGGTTATCCCAAACATCCTTTAAGTTACTTGTATTTCTGTTGATATTTCACTTGAGTTGGATTTATTGATATAAGAATGTTAATCCTGACTCGAGTGTTTTGTGTTTTGCTTTACGCTCGGGTCAGACTGAGTGTCACAGCATTTGAGACTCACCTTTGGAGCTTTGGAGTTGGAGCTTCATCTGAAGATCCATTTCTATCTATTCAGCTTTCAACTATCCAGTTGTTGGTTCAGACTTATCATCTATTTGTATCCGAGACAACATTGTATTTAAAATATTCTGTTGTATTTTATTTCAACTCTGTTATTTATCTATTCCGCTGCTTACTTTTGTAATACTCTGTGTCTGTGATTCTATGATTGATTTATTTACTGTATATGTTGAGTTTTGCCAAATTTAAATTAACAATCTGATATTTTGAGCAATTCAAATCCGACATGTATGGATGCGAATGGTTGAAAATTTCAGGTCGTTACAATTATCATTTAGGTGCATTAGTGAAAATCTCCTAGGGGAGGTCCACTTCGGAGTTAAGGTATTAAATGGTCGTCGGGCCTGTCTCTTCCCTATCTAAGAATTATTAAGTGGCTTAGAAGAGATTTTAAATGAAGGCAACTAGGAAGTACCAAGAGGGGTTCGCCATGGGTAGGTCTTAAATGGCTAGAGAGTCTACATGTGTTCTAGGTATTGAATGGCTAAAGAGTCTGCCTATTTACCATTTAAAAGTTCTTAAGGGACCTAGGTACTTTCTCTCGCATCGTTAAGATATTATTAGATGGGAGTTGAGTTGAACCTAATATACTCCATAGTTACGAGGAGGCCAACTCGGGATTGAGGTATTAAATGATTGTTGGGTCTGCCTCTGTGTTATTTAAGAAGTATTAAGTGGCCAGGGTTTTATTTTGGGAAGTACATTGATACACCTATATAAATACGTATATAGATACTTATACCTCGAAGTAGGTTACGCATATAGATATTTATACCTTGGAGTAGGTTGGACATATCTTATGTGCATATGAAATTAAATGACTAATCTATGAACAGTAGAATAATACCTAAACAGAAATCAATCGGCATAAACTAGTGTTATGGAGAAATTATGTAATTTACCAGTCATTGGAACATTGTTCTGACCCCCTTCTCATTACAACCTATAGGATAGATTTAGGGGAACATAATTCTAGTACAAGGCATGAACGGTAGGTGGACAGGACTTCTCATTTATGCTCTACATTGACAAGGTGACCAGATATCCAAGGTAGTAGCTTTAGTTAGTATATATGTTTTATTATATTTTATTATTCGGCTGTAAGTTCATATAGATAGCACTCTGATATACTTATATTTATTACAGATTATCAACACCAACGATCCGTACCTCAATAGACTTGAATTTTTCGGATTGTTACATTTAGTATCAGAGCATAGGTTAGTCGATCATAAGAATTCTGATATGCAGAGTAAATGTATTTGTATTTTTACCTATAATATATATACATGTGTGTGTATTACACGTCAAACTCTACAAACTTCGACTATAGAAGTAGTTGTGACCATATTCCGAAATGATGGACTAGTCAACTATGAGTTGGAACAATAAATTGAGTTTACTTTATACACATACCTCCATTACCTCACGGGATATAGGCCATACTGTAATACGTTGACATTAGAAGAGCATGAGTATGACATATAGAAGGGTCCCTGAAGGTGGATGGTACTTGACTCCTTTTACTGGGCCTAGACCACTGTAGGATTGTGGATTTCACTAGATTGTTGATTGAAGACGTACGTTTCATCTAGACAAATAGGAAGTAAGAACCTATATATTGCAAATATCTTGAGGAAAGGTGTAAATATGAAGGAGTAAGTTCCCGTAAGAAGGTCTACATTAACCACCATAAGATGATAGCCAGAATTTAATATGTTCTTAATGAAGGTAAGTTGAGAATAATTGAAAATGAAGAAAAGTCCAAAAGAAAGGATAAACAAAAATATGTTTCTGAGTCTAACCTCATGTGAAAGAATTTATAAAAGATTTTAAAATTTCATGAAATATTTGAAATGGCTTTCAAACAATTGTTTTAAAAATAAAAAATCTATCGCTAAAAAGTTATTATTTTTGAAAAGTAAGTAAATACTAAATTTTTCACCATATAAAATATTTTTTAATAGTAGATTCTTGATAAACTAAAAGTTTAGGAAATTTTAATTAAATGAGCTATTTAGAAATTTTTTGATGAAACTAAAACTGGTTGGACTAAAATTCCAATTAAAGCGTTTTTGATAAAGGAGCCTTTCCTTTTTGAAATAAATGAAAAATTGAGCATATGCTTGGCTCAATGATTTCCCTATTTCTGTAATTTTAAAATTTTAATTTTTTTTAAGCGACGGATAAATGAAAATAGTACTAGATTTAAATTTGGTAAAAAGAATGCCAAATAACGAATAAGAAAAAATATTCTCGCATAAGAGAAATACAAAGAGAAAAAACTGAAATAGATTTATATACAAAATGTAAACAGTTTCATGTTAATGGATAAAAACCCAATGGCTAAAGCAGAAGGCAAACACACTACGGTAACCTAATGAAGAAAATAATCAATTAAAAGAGAAATGAGCTATATAAGGAGAAATAATTTAAATAAGAGCAATTTAGATAGAAGAAATTTAAATAGTAGCTACATTCGGAGATTTAAATAGAAACAACGTTAGGAATTTATATTAAAACCAGGTTGGTTATCTAATTAGAAATAATATAGGCGAAAAACAAAGGAAAAAAGGGTAGTTTCCATAAATATGTGCGATAATTACATATATCTTTTTAACAGTCCCCTCATAGGCTATTAGAATCTCCACTAAGGTTCAAAGTGGAAATGGCATGAGTAGTAGGAAAATGATAGAATGAAAGTCATCCTTGTCTACTCTTGTTTTTATTCTTTAAAGTTATAAAAGATATTTTAGAAACACAGTTACAGTGCATTTTTGATAAATGGTTTGGTATAACAATTGAGTTCTTGAATGCAAAACTTAATAAATGGTTTGAGTTAAAAATCCTACTTTTTTGGTGGCAAAATCTCTATTGAAACAAAAGAAGGGAGGCTTTAAAGGGAAAACTGATTTGGTGACTATTCATGCAATAAAAACTTGACTCTTACTGTTTGAAAATAAGGAATAATGTGTTGTTTTAAGAAAAGGATTTTTTAAATTAAATTGCCAACATTGACTTTTGAACTTAATAAGTAAACTTACTTCATAAATCCTAAATTACAGTATGACACCTACGATTAAAGTTTGTTATAATAAGGAGTTTTTCATGGCTCTTTTTGGAAACTAAACAATCGTTGAATTTAATAAATAGTTTCTTTGTTTATATTATAAAAATATAAAAAATTGAGCTAGGGTAGCTTTCAAAAATTATTTCTTTTAGGTTATTTGGGTTGTAATTGCTAGTTGCCTCCTTTTGGGTATTGGAAATGCATATAATATGATATGAGATATGTTCATATTTTATTACGGTGTTGATTTTCTCGATGAGATTTGATCGCTATATATATTGGAAACGGTAAAAATAAGGAAATCCTATAAGGACACTTAACTAGCGATGAATGTAAAGTAAGGCTGGAAGTTTATAAAATAAATTAGGAAATTAATTAAATCGGCAACTAAATAAAGAATGCATAAATGCCAAAAACTTTAGAATTTTGTAAAAAAAAATTTAGCAAGCGAAGGACAGGGAAGGGTTATTGCAAAACAACGGGTCTGAAACACCCAACACCCCTTAGTATTCCCAAAAAGGGCACACCAAAGGATGTGATGTGTTATAGATATAGCTAAAGAATCACAAATACTAAGATACATAAGACAAATAAGTAAAAGTAGCGGAAAATATTTAAATAATAACTTATCATTCAGAATTAAACTTCATCTCAAAATAAGTCATAAAAACATAGCATGTCTCAAAAACTCAAAATCTCTCATGTCTCATGAAAATACATCTCAGTCTCACATAATCAAAGTACAAAAATAACAATAATAATCCCTCTCACAAGTGTCAATCCATCATAAGCCAAATGAAAAAGATGAAAAGTAGAATAATACATCTGAAATGAGAAAATTCCGAAAATGAATCTCCAAGCAACCTGAATCAACTATCCTCAACTTTGCTGGCCTATTGGGGAAAAAGGAAAGATAGAGGAGTGGGTCAGACAATAAGTCTGGTGAGTGAAAGTAATTACTAGCATTTCTAAACAATATAAAGATAATAGACTAAGCAATAGTTCTAGCATGAAAGGAAGATACAGAAGAGATAAAACTTGCATAAAATACTATTTCTGATTCTGTTTGACTGTTTGCATTGATTGTTTGCACTTGTCTTAAACTGTTGTGATTAGGCTGAAACCCTAATCCTATCTCAACTGCTAACTTGATTAGGCTAAAATCCTAAACCTACCCATTGATCGACCTTTCCTATCTCTGTTGTGCCACTGTGAACCAATCCTCTTGGTCCCATAGAAAAAGACACCTCTTAGCGCTTAGGACGCAGTAGCGAATTATTTACTCTAATCGATGCCACACGCTTGGTCATCGTCGGTACACACTAACTGTCGCCCCCTACTTGACCCTTTATTTACCCTAATCAGCATAAGCATGCCCAGCCTCACCCACGTGTGAGACCATCAGTCCTAGACCTGAAAGGGAATGATGCCGGTACGGGCCACAACTGCTATATTAGCTTATTAACTTAATCCAAGATCTAAGTTTTAAAATAAGCCCCTTATGTTATTTCTTTCTTTCTAATTATAACCTACGTATTAAAATGGTTCTTGCAACTGTTACTCTTCTATTTTCTCTTTTTAGTTATAACCACTTGTTATAATCATGCTTGCAAATATCTCAAATTTTCCTTTTCAGTCCATCTCCATTTTATTTCAGTTTTTCTCATTTTACATTTGATTTCTATATATTTAGTGTTTTTCTATTTTAATCCACATTTGCGAATTCTTCACTTTTTAATATTTTATTCGCGTAAAAAAGGATTAAATCTCTATAAAAAGAAACTAACATTTACATGCTACATTCCAACTTAAAACAGATGTAAATAATTGCAAATAACTGAATAAAATAGCCGAATAAAAATTGACTGAAAAGAACTTTTGAAATTTACTTAAAAACTGACTGTAAATAAACTTATATAAAAACTGTCTCAAAATTATAGAAAAACTACAACTATTGAGAACCCTATTATTTAAATTGCTTACAAATCTAAAATAATTACAAACACTCACCCGTGGTCCTTAGCTCTAATCCTAGGCCTTCCTGGATCTACTTCTACGGTGTAAAATTTTTTTATTAAAAAGATTTCTTCCCTAGAAATTTTTTCAATTTAGGGTGCAGCCTCAGGCCATGAACCCAATTGGGAGAAAATCTAAATAAGAAAAATAGCTAGACCTAGGGTTATATTTATAGTGTGGCTTAAGGATCTCAGGCCGTCGGATTTGAAGATTTAATCTGGTGCAACCACGTCATAGGCTCTGTAATGACCCACTATTTTGGACCATTCAAATCGACAATAAATCCACACATGTCAGACTTGAATAATTCAAAATATCAGATTGTTAATTTAAATTTGGCAAAACTCAGCATATGCAGTAAATAAATCAATCACAGAATCACAGACACAGAGTAATACAATAATACGCAGCGGAATAGATAAAATAGTAGTTCATGAAGCTACTATATAAACATCAGAGTTAGAAATAAAATATAACAGAATATCTCAAATACAGTGAAGTCTCCAATCCAAACAGATGACTTCTGTGAACGAATCAACTGGAAAGCTGGAAGCTGAATCAAAAGTTGGATCTCCACAGGAAGCTCCAAACTCCAAAGGTGAGTCTCAAATGCTGTATCACTCGGTCTGACCCGAGCGTAAAGCAAAACACAAAACACTCGAGTCAGGATTAACATTCTTATATCAATAAATCCAACTCAAGTGAAATATCAACTGAAATACAAGTAACTTAAAGGATGTTTGGGATAACCATCCTCTAAGGATCTTCAGAACTATCTACGAGGTGGAAATATACACTATAACACCGTGGTCATTCTAAATTAATTTATACTTCAAAACCAAAATATCATTTCATTTCAAATATATCTATTTTCCAAAATAGTATATATATAGGTTAAATAATTTAAAATCAAAGTATTTAATTTCCTCAAGTCTGGCAAATCGATTCAAATCAACTTCAAATTCCAGCTTCAAATTTATTCAAAGCTCAATTCATCAATTTAATTCAGTTCTAAATATACCATTTATTTTTCAATATATTTCAAAGCTTTAATACTCAACATTTTCCAAAGTTAGATTTAACAGTTTCATATAGCTCTTGATTTAACTTCATTATTATTTAATCAGGGAATATTCACTTAATAACTCAATATCATCTAACTAGCCTTACATTTCATTTTTACTAAATATTTTCTTAAATTTATTTAAGCAAGAATTATTCATTAAATTATTTAAATAAAACCCAAGTTATAAATCATATCTTAAATCTCAATTTCAATAAGTTTCAAATTGGTTTAATTAATAAATTATCTTTCCAACCTTAACTTATTCAAATTGTTACCAAAAATCTATTTTGAAAATATAATTTTTATACTTAAACATCTCATAAGTATTAAATCCATCCTAATTTAAATTAAATAATTTAAGGCTCAACATTTATTAAAACCATATATTTCTTTCCAAAACCATAAAATTCATTTTCAAAATATTTATATATATGGACCAACGGTGTCTGTATATATACATCATATGGTTAAGTGATACGGATATTTATCATTTCAATCCGAAATTTAAATATATACGGGTAGATATCATTTCGACCCGTAATCCCAATTTCAATTCAAATGAAAATCGCTTGGGTTTATCATTTCAACCCATAACGATTTTCTCATATTCTAAAGTCCGTTCGGGTATGTATCATTTCAACCCATAGTGAATTCTATACTAACAGGGGACTTGCAGAGTGATAACAGATACTAAAAATATAACAACAGGCATATATCATCAGTATAAATAACAGATACGGGTGTCAGATGTCACAGGTGAACAGTTACAAATAATAGTAATAACAGGCATATACTACTAGGTACTGGTGTCAGATGTCACAGGTGAACAGTTACAAATAATAGTAATAACCATGTAAATAACTACAGCAGCATATTTCAATTGCTATTTCAATTGAAATCAAATTTAAATAATAAAAGAACGTTAATCGTGAGTGATTGCTCACCTTTCGAGGCTAGAGAACAATGGAGAACAACTATGGAAAAGAGCAATGCAACGGACACTGGCACGAAATCAGGCACGACAAAACAGTTAACTGTGACAAGCACGAAACAGATTTTAGCACGATAATCTCGACAAAACGAATATATATATATATATATATGGTTCGAAAGGTTTAATTTTAACAAATATAGATAACAATGTAAAGGGAGCAAGCTCTGACAGCCGAAGATAAAAGGACATCCTATACTAATATATAAATGCTGCATACGCAACCGACCCATACTTTGAACAGTATACGTTTTTAAACCAAACAAAATGAAAAACATAGTAATAATAATAATAATATAAAAGTATAATAGACATAGTATACTTATTTATGAAATTTATTTATTTACCTATATCTTTACTTAGGAATAGGCTAGATTGGAAAGTAGCCTTCTTCATTTAACATTCATATAAACAGTATATGTATCAAACGAGAACCACTATGAATAATATAATAATAAAAGTATAATAGGCATGAGTATCACTTTTTTTTTATATATGCAAGGCCTTTACATATATATTCCCAAATGCATATCGTATTAGAAGGTCAAAATCCATGTAAACATATACAACCGTTCGTGTAAACTGATGTGCATATAAACATCAATATTATATTATATATAAGCTATACCGATCATATATATTTTTAAAGTATATACGAATAAATCAAAATTATAGACATCAATTCACAATGTATCTCTAACATTTGTATACATCAGGTCACACAATATATATATAATTAATACCTTATATAATATAACATTTCAAAATATCACAAATACCCTTCATATGTATATATATCTCGGCTTAACAAAAATTCGGCGTGCTTGCATATAAAACTAGAACTGCAAACATCCGTAGGAACTCATATATACGTACATTTGTAAACTAATATAAAAATTATATATATATTATTATATAGATACAAAAGCTGCTATATGATAAAAATTTATATACTACATACGTAAGTCTATAAATAATATATAAATAAATATACACAACAACCTAATACTTGCATAGATGGACAATATATGTATATATATACGACAAACCAGCACTCCATACTTAACACTATACTGCTGACATACGAATATATAACATATATTAGATGACACATGTTGTAGCTAGGCCGATGCTTCAATAACATGTATACTATTGGAAATATATATATATATCCTACCGTACTATATAATAATGTCATAAAGATCAAATGTCTACATCTTCCCTAGATTTCAGAATATACTTAAGCTAGATTATATACTTTCCAAAATGTCTATAACACAAATCATTACCTATATATGACCGAGAAGATGCATGCAGGCACAAGCAAAAGAAAGGAGGGGGAGGTCGAACGGGAGGTAGGTTGGCTTTGGCTGCTACAGGGAAAAAAAAGGAGGAGGGAAGGCTTGCGTGAGTTTCTGGCGATGGGAAGAGGTCGGGTGAAGGTAGGGAGGTGCTGACAGCGATGTGGAGGGAATGGGTCAGAATCGTTTGTCGTAGGCGAAGGTGATCAGTGACAGGCCGATGGCGGCGACGGAGACAGGTTGGACTTGGGTGGTGGTTGAAGTGCGAGGCTGGCTCGGAAAGGAGGTGGTGACTGGTGAGGACGCGGCGAGGTTGCATGTCTTAGGTGTGGATAAGGAGGAGGAGGCTACATTGAGTTTCGGCTGAAAACAAGTGGGAGAGGAGATGGAGTTGATCGAAAAGAAGGAAGGGAGTTGTGACAAATGATGTATAGGAAGATATATAGACTAATGTATATATTAATTAAAATCATAAACTGTTAGCAATGAACAAGGAATGAACAGTCACCGAATAAACAAAATGATATAGCAACGGTCAATCCTGATTTAGCTGAAAATGTAATAAACCAATTTATTATTGTTTGGGCAGCACGTTTCAGATTTGAAACGTAAAGGAAAATATAAAGTCAAAATTTCGGTACCGTTACAACGAACAGACTATTGTCTCCGTCGTGTACCGGATTTCAAAACACAGAAATAAATATAACGTAGAGACCAGCACGACAATACGATCAAAACGGTACACAGATATTAGTGGCACGATCATCCGGTCAAAAGTCGATAATCGGTACCAAAAATGCTGCTATTTTGCCAGAATTAAGATAAACGGAGCAATAGAAATCCAAATTTGGAAAAACGAATTTCGTAGTTTGATTCAGAATGATCTGAATAAATTTTCTCCTGTTGACATATTTTGGTTTCGGAAAACTTTTAAATTCACTGTTATTAACCGGTTTGATTTGAAATGAAATTTCACAGGAAAATAAACTTCAATATTATCAGATGAAAATTTACCAGTTGCTATATTAAAATAGACGTATTCCAAATAGTAAATTTTTATTTTCAAATTTTATTGTTTAAAATTTCACAAAATTTCAATTAATTACGTCATAAAAATTATTAAAATTTACGGGTCGTTACACTCTCCCCCACTCAAAACTTTTCGTCCCCAAAAAGAAAGGAGGTAGGAGAATAGAAACAACCAGAAAGAAAAATAGATTGAAGGTTAAGATTAAACAATTAATTTAAAACTATATAAATTTTACTTGAAGTATTCATTTGAAAACTTCATTTGCAATCAATTATCTTTAATACTTTAATACTTTTCAAAAATCCATTTGTAAATTCTTGCCTCATTTATCAATACCTTTTATATGTTTAAATAATATCTTTATAAATATAAAAACTATTTGAAAACAGTTATTTACATTATTACTTATATTTACAAAGAAGTTATTTGAAAACATTAAATCCATAATTCATAAATTTATTAATTTATCTCAAGATACTTTTCAAATATTATTAAGAAATCAATAATTATTTAAAAAAAATATAGTCAACAAGGAAAAGAAGGAGGACTTGGAAAAGCAGAATATAGGTGAATAAATAAAGCTGAGCAGATAAGGTAGATTCAAGGAATAGTATCGGGCATGAATAGTTAATTTAGAACCATAAGGGTTTTGATTCCAAATATTGATACAAAATTTTCTTTGTTGGAAATACTTTTATTATAAAATACCTTTATAGCGAAACAAATTTTCTTTCGAAAATACTTTTATAACTCGATGTTTCAACAAGTTTATCCTTGTTCTTGTAGACTCTGGTAGTGCGTTGATCAGGCGCAAAACTAGAATTCTCCAGGTACTTAGTAGACCTGTTTCAACACCCAGTGAAAATACTTGAAAAACCTTTGAAAACAGATATGGAAAGTACAATCCAAACAAATCAACCAAACCAAACATTTGTCCAACCATGGTTCGCAGATACACAATGGTTACACCTGGTTCCCCCAGGAAACAATCCATATCCGTAAGCTTTCTCAGCCCTGCGAGTTACGCCATGATGACTAGTAGAATGCAGGATACACAATGGTTACGCCTGGATCCCCCAGGAAACAATCCGTACCCCCAGGCAAGACTCAGCCAGGCATTTGCGCTACTATTCGCGACCTACACAGATTGCAGGATACACAATGGTTACGCCTGGATCCCCCAGGAAACAATCCGTACCCCTAGGCAAGACTCAGCCAGGCAGTTGCGCTATGCAGTCACGAGAAAAAAATAAGACCATGGGTAACGCCATGGAATTCGAAGGACACTCGAGTATCATATCCGGAAAACCAAAATCAGAGAGAATAATATCGATAGAATGAATCCAAGATGTGGCCACAAATCGGATATCAAGCAGAAGGCACTTTCCATATCTTTACTTCAAAAATATGTATCATATAGTACCTTTTCAAATCACTTTCAAATATCGTACTTATATAAAATCCATTATATATAAGATTTAATTTTCAAATAAAATACTTTCCAAAATCAATAGTATATCAAATCATACTTATATATATTTCAATTATATAAGATTTCACTTTCAAATTGAGTACCTTTTCAAATCTATAGTTTTTGAATCAATTTCATACTCATACAAATCAATTTTATATAAGTTCGACAACTCCCAAATCAAGTGTTTAGTAACATAAGGTTCTCAAATTTCAATTTGTTTCAATATTAGTTCAATTTCAAAATCATATACAATTTCACCAAATTATTTCTTCTCAAATTAATCATCTTTAGTTTCAAAGTTTCCAAAATAATAGATTTAGAAAATAAATCCAAATTTCCAAATCAATAATTTAAGTCAACCAATTCATTTCCAAAATCAAATGTTTTCAAAATCATCTTATACTTACGTAAGGTCCATCTTATATAAGGATCAAATTTTCAAAATAAATTTCGCTGTATGAAGAGCCATATGGGATTGAATATCTTTGCTTTTATGGGTTATATATCTTTATAATTTAAATTGGAAATTTTCTTTTAGTAAGCAAAGATATTCTAACCCGACAGCTTTCAATTTCAGCGTCAAAATATATCAATGATATTAGAATATAAGAGGTACATACGTCATTTTTTTCGTAAAATCACATTTGATCGCTCGCTCGATCACACAAGTTTGCTTTCGAACTAGTATTGTCCATTCGACTTCCCTAATGCGGACTTCGATATGGTTTCTCGACTAGAAGTCATCAGCCTCCTTGCATAGCCATATACTATGATAGAGAATTCTAGAATCAAGCCCAAAATCCATATCAAATATTCGCCATCAAGAATCGAATGAAAAATCCTAACACGAATTGGTGTAATTCACCTCGAACTTGTGTACTCAAACTTGGATCAAATTAATTATGCGAATAAAACAGCATATGTACAACTTATATATTTATTCCAACTTGTTAAATATATAGTTTCATAAAGATGTTACTAAGTTAAAACATTAAACTAAACTTTATTCAAAATATTTTGAAGACCAAATTCTTTTCAAACATTTCAAATCTAAATTTCATATTAGAAAATTTTAAAATTTGCCTTATTCATTTACTTAACAAAACAGTTTCAACTTATTTAAATCATATTACTTCATACTTAAACATTCAAAACAAATTTATATACTTTATCAAAATACTTTTCAAAATTTCTTAGCTTTGAAAAGTTAACCTTGATTTGGAAGTGCTCGAACCTTCAAAATAGTTGAAGAAATCATTTTCAAATTCAGGAGTTGGATATCAACAACAAATCAGTAAGTCAATTTTCAAAAGATAGGCTTATATCAAATTCGAAACACGAGGACTGAACACCGGCTTACTTCAAATCATTTCAAGTATATATATATACATATATCTTTCGAATATCAAATTATACTTTGGAATTTGAAATCAAAATCGGTTTCGCAAAATCACTCGCATAGCAATGCTACTAAAGTGGCCTCTCCCCCACTATGAAACTCGAAAATCAACGTCGATGATGCGTGCACTCATCACCGAAATTATTTTCCAACGACATAAGTGAGTTCTGGACTTCTATTTTCTCAAACTTCTTTTGAAATTTCTTTGAAATTATTCGAAACTCATTAAAATCATTTGAAACATTTCTTATTCGGAAAATACTTTTAAATCATATTATTATTATTATAATATATTTCAAAATCTTAAAACCAATTTCAAAATACCGGAGTTCAATTCTCGAATTTAAAATTTAAAATCCTTCAGTTATAAATCATTTTTTTGATAAATCAAATTTCTTATATAATTTTTTTAAAATTGCAAATCCTTTCGAAACCTCAAATTCTCATTTTAAAAAGGGTACTAAATCTTTATCGAAAACATTTCACTTTTATATATAGAATATAATCATACTTATCAAAATAATAATTTCGGTTTAGAAAACAATTTCTAAAATACCAATAAACCCGATTTCCAAAGGATGATTTAAGAATGGATTTCAAAACAAAGATAGAGATTCAGATTAGGGAGACTCTAATCAAATAAAATTCTGATTCGAAGATAAGCTCGAACGAAGATTAGATAATTAATTACAAAACAGTAGATGGATACACTTATATAAATCGCGGGCGACCTTAACCGGGTCAACCGTGACTTCAAGAATATAATCAATGCGGAAATCTAAGGCAAATCGACATTCGATCGCCAGAGATAGAATTCGGCATAATAAGAGGTGGCAACATCAAAACCGAGGGATATATAAATCTCCGGTGAATCAATGCCAATTGTAAAGGAGTTCCACCCCTTTTCAAAACCTTCAAAGATCGGCGGGATCGCCTATTCTTATAGAGATCATTCGAAGTGGAGTTATGGGATACTCCAGAATCAAAAGAATACAAAGAGGGAGAGACAAGAATGAATTTTGGAACCGCAAGAAACGTTCCAAAGTTCAAAGGAAATCGAGCCAAATGGAAGAGATTTAAACTCGAACGAAAGTGATTCTGTAAATAAATTTACAATATATGCTAAGTTTCGCCTAGAGCCAAAGCTCTGATACCAACTGTAATGACCCACTATTTTGGACCATTCAAATCGACAATAAATCCACACATGTCAGACTTGAATAATTCAAAATATCAGATTGTTAATTTAAATTTGGCAAAACTCAGCATATGCAGTAAATAAATCAATCACAGAATCACAGACACAGAGTAATACAATAATACGCAGCGGAATAGATAAAATAGTAGTTCATGAAGCTACTATATAAACATCAGAGTTAGAAATAAAATATAATAGAATATCTCAAATACAGTGAAGTCTCCAATCCAAACAGATGACTTCTGTGAACGAATCAACTGGAAAGCTGGAAGCTGAATCAAAAGTTGGATCTCCACAGGAAGCTCCAAACTCCAAAGGTGAGTCTCAAATGCTGTATCACTCGGTCTGACCCGAGCGTAAAGCAAAACACAAAACACTCGAGTCAGGATTAACATTCTTATATCAATAAATCCAACTCAAGTGAAATATCAACTGAAATACAAGTAACTTAAAGGATGTTTGGGATAACCATCCTCTAAGGATCTTCAGAACTATCTACGAGGTGGAAATATACACTATAACACCGTGGTCATTCTAAATTAATTTATACTTCAAAACCAAAATATCATTTCATTTCAAATATATCTATTTTCCAAAATAGTATATATATAGGTTAAATAATTTAAAATCAAAGTATTTAATTTCCTCAAGTCTGGCAAATCGATTCAAATCAACTTCAAATTCCAGCTTCAAATTTATTCAAAGCTCAATTCATCAATTTAATTCAGTTCTAAATATACCATTTATTTTTCAATATATTTCAAAGCTTTAATACTCAACATTTTCCAAAGTTAGATTTAACAGTTTCATATAGCTCTTGATTTAACTTCATTATTATTTAATCAGGGAATATTCACTTAATAACTCAATATCATCTAACTAGCCTTACATTTCATTTTTACTAAATATTTTCTTAAATTTATTTAAGCAAGAATTATTCATTAAATTATTTAAATAAAACCCAAGTTATAAATCATATCTTAAATCTCAATTTCAATAAGTTTCAAATTGGTTTAATTAATAAATTATCTTTCCAACCTTAACTTATTCAAATTGTTACCAAAAATCTATTTTGAAAATATAATTTTTATACTTAAACATCTCATAAGTATTAAATCCATCCTAATTTAAATTAAATAATTTAAGGCTCAACATTTATTAAAACCATATATTTCTTTCCAAAACCATAAAATTCATTTTCAAAATATTTATATATATGGACCAACGGTGTCTGTATATATACATCATATGGTTAAGTGATACGGATATTTATCATTTCAATCCGAAATTTAAATATATACGGGTAGATATCATTTCGACCCGTAATCCCAATTTCAATTCAAATGAAAATCGCTTGGGTTTATCATTTCAACCCATAACGATTTTCTCCTATTCTAAAGTCCGTTCGGGTATGTATCATTTCAACCCATAGTGAATTCTATACTAACAGGGGACTTGCAGAGTGATAACAGATACTAAAAATATAACAACAGGCATATATCATCAGTATAAATAACAGATACGGGTGTCAGATGTCACAGGTGAACAGTTACAAATAATAGTAATAATAGGCATATACTACTAGGTACTGGTGTCAGATGTCACAGGTGAACAGTTACAAATAATAGTAATAACCATGTAAATAACTACAGCAGCATATTTCAATTGCTATTTCAATTGAAATCAAATTTAAATAATAAAAGAACGTTAATCGTGAGTGATTGCTCACCTTTCGAGGCTAGAGAACAATGGAGAACAACTATGGAAAAGAGCAATGCAACGGACACTGGCACGAAATCAGGCACGACAAAACAGTTAACTGTGACAAGCACGAAACAGATTTTAGCACGATAATCTCGACAAAACGAATATATATATATATATGGTTCGAAAGGTTTAATTTTAACAAATATAGATAACAATGTAAAGGGAGCAAGCTCTGACAGCCGAAGATAAAAGGACATCCTATACTAATATATAAATGCTGCATACGCAACCGACCCATACTTTGAACAGTATACGTTTTTAAACCAAACAAAATGAAAAACATAGTAATAATAATAATAATATAAAAGTATAATAGACATAGTATACTTATTTATGAAATTTATTTATTTACCTATATCTTTACTTAGGAATAGGCTAGATTGGAAAGTAGCCTTCTTCATTTAACATTCATATAAACAGTATATGTATCAAACGAGAACCACTATGAATAATATAATAATAAAAGTATAATAGGCATGAGTATCACTTTTTTTTTATATATGCAAGGCCTTTACATATATATTCCCAAATGCATATCGTATTAGAAGGTCAAAATCCATGTAAACATATACAACCGTTCGTGTAAACTGATGTGCATATAAACATCAATATTATATTATATATAAGCTATACCGATCATATATATTTTTAAAGTATATACGAATAAATCAAAATTATAGACATCAATTCACAATGTATCTCTAACATTTGTATACATCAGGTCACACAATATATATATATAATTAATACCTTATATAATATAACATTTCAAAATATCACAAATACCCTTCATATGTATATATATCTCGGCTTAACAAAAATTCGGCGTGCTTGCATATAAAACTAGAACTACAAACATCCGTAGGAACTCATATATACGTACATTTGTAAACTAATATAAAAATTATATATATATTATTATATAGATACAAAAGCTGCTATATGATAAAAATTTATATACTACATACGTAAGTCTATAAATAATATATAAATAAATATACACAACAACCTAATACTTGCATAGATGGACAATATATGTATATATATACGACAAACCAGCACTCCATACTTAACACTATACTGCTGACATACGAATATATAACATATATTAGATGACACATGTTGTAGCTAGGCCGATGCTTCAATAACATGTATACTATTGGAAATATATATATATCCTACCGTACTATATAATAATGTCATAAAGATCAAATGTCTACATCTTCCCTAGATTTCAGAATATACTTAAGCTAGATTATATACTTTCCAAAATGTCTATAACACAAATCATTACCTATATATGACCGAGAAGATGCATGCAGGCACAAGCAAAAGAAAGGAGGGGGAGGTCGAACGGGAGGTAGGTTGGCTTTGGCTGCTACAGGGAAAAAAAAGGAGGAGGGAAGGCTTGCGTGAGTTTCTGGCGATGGGAAGAGGTCGGGTGAAGGTAGGGAGGTGCTGACAGCGATGTGGAGGGAATGGGTCAGAATCGGCTGTCGTAGGCGAAGGTGATCAGTGACAGGCCGATGGCGGCGACAGAGACAGGTTGGACTTGGGTGGTGGTTGAAGTGCGAGGCTGGCTCGGAAAGGAGGTGGTGACTGGTGAGGACGCGGCGAGGTTGCATGTCTTAGGTGTGGATAAGGAGGAGGAGGCTACATTGAGTTTCGGCTGAAAACAAGTGGGAGAGGAGATGGAGTTGATCGAAAAGAAGGAAGGGAGTTGTGACAAATGATGTATAGGAAGATATATAGACTAATGTATATATTAATTAAAATCATAAACTGTTAGCAATGAACAAGGAATGAACAGTCACCGAATAAACAAAATGATATAGCAACGGTCAATCCTGATTTAGCTGAAAATGTAATAAACCAATTTATTATTGTTTGGGCAGCACGTTTCAGATTTGAAACGTAAAGGAAAATATAAAGTCAAAATTTCGGTACCGTTACAACGAACAGACTATTGTCTCCGTCGTGTACCAGATTTCAAAACACAGAAATAAATATAACGTAGAGACCAGCACGACAATACGATCAAAACGGTACACAGATATTAGTGGCACGATCATCCGGTCAAAAGTCGATAATCGGTACCGAAAATGCTGCTATTTTGCCAGAATTAAGATAAACGGAGCAATAGAAATCCAAATTTGGAAAAACGAATTTCGTAGTTTGATTCAGAATGATCTGAATAAATTTTCTCCTGTTGACATATTTTGGTTTCGGAAAACTTTTAAATTCACTGTTATTAACTGGTTTGATTTGAAATGAAATTTCAAAGGAAAATAAACTTCAATATTATCAGATGAAAATTTACCAGTTGCTATATTAAAATAGACGTATTCCAAATAGTAAATTTTTATTTTCAAATTTTATTGTTTAAAATTTCACAAAATTTCAATTAATTACGTCATAAAAATTATTAAAATTTACGGGTCGTTACAGGCTCACTAGGAACCATCAGATGCAGCTACGAACGCATAGGATTTCACCAAAAATTAGATTTACAGTCTTCGACTCACACCTGGACGAAAAATCGTCCAGGGAAGAATGCAGATCAACCTGGCCTATAGGCGGGTCGACCTATGGGTCGACCCGACTCAGGCATGGGTCGACCCGTAACGGGTCTTTTTTTTCATTTTATTTTAATTATATATATAATTCTGATTTTCTTTGTATCTCTCGTAACTTCTCCATACT
Organism: Allium fistulosum; assembly: GCA_030737815.1. Lineage (NCBI taxonomy): Eukaryota > Viridiplantae > Streptophyta > Magnoliopsida > Asparagales > Amaryllidaceae > Allium > Allium fistulosum. Next base: position 721,287,983 of record CM060908.1, read on the forward strand.
GAATTGGATTTCAACAAGTTATATATGAAAATTGCTCATAAAATTACCATGGATCCAATGGTGCAACTCCCGTGGCTCAATTCTGACAATTTCCCAACCATATTTTATTATTCAATTAATTTGTTGATTAATTATTATTACTCTAATTTTTTAGTTTGTTACAAGGTCATTATCCATGTTCCTTAAAAGCTAAAATTTATAAATATACCTATGTTTTGTTTGTTGTTTTAAAATAAAAGAAAAGATTTTCAAAATTTTATTATTAACTGCGTAATGCTAGGGTCAATCATGTGCACTAACTCACCAACTAAAACCCTATTACGTTAAGATGTGACTTGATTTGTTTCAAAAACATAAAGGCAAATGCTTTTGAAAAATTATGTTAAAAAAGTGTTTTAAAAAGTTCAAACTATTTTATAAATTTAATTGAAACGGAAATAGTTTTTGAACAAAAAATGGGAAAATTTATGATTTTCAAATGCCTCATGCTTAGTGTAGGGAATGTTGATGTGTTAGTGAATATGAATTTTATTGTTAGTATGTGTTACAGTATACAAACACAAATAATAACAAGAGAAAAAGTTGTTTTAGATTTGGAATTTCTATTTCTATACCTTATTGACTGTAAACAAAAAAAATTTGAAATAATTCTGTTTTAAAAATTAAAAGTAAACCTCCTTATGCCAATTATACTTGGAAAAGTTGAAAAATATTAGGGGGCAAAAGAAAAGTTTTAAGGTATAATGGAACTGGTACACAAAAGAAGGGTGGAAATATAAAATTCTCCATCTAAATTCCTTTTCCGGCATAACATTATAGATTTAGGAAAACTGGGATTTCAAAATTTTCGATGTCAGAAATTGCACGTTATGTATTGGATGGTAGGGATTGGATGCAAAATTGGTTAAACCATACTCCTATTTATAAGATTGTGGAAATTGTTGTGTGAAAACAAAGATTTTGGTTTTTGAAAACTTGCATACATATAGAACTACCAGTATATATTAATTTTTGCACCATATTTTCAAAATTGTTTTAATGAATGCATTCATATAGGAGGCGTCAATTTAGTATTATTCAACATACAAATCATATGTGTTCTGATACACCATGCACTTGTACACGATTGGCTGTAAAATTAGTTGTACACAATTTGGTTGCATAGTTAGAGTGGTTGCGCGTTAAGCTACATGATTCATTCGAGGAATTTCAAAGACGAAATTCTTTTAAAGAGGGTGAATGTAACACCTTGTAAAAGAAACAGTAATCAATTAAAAAGAATTAATAAATAGTTATTAAAGCTGAAAAATGGAATTTGAACAAACGTAAGAATTTGGCTACGAAACTCGAACCATTGTATTCGTAGTGATCTTCTGAGCAACTTTCATATGTAAAGTTTCACGATCGGAGTTCAAAAGAAGAAGCTATCGACATTTGAAGATTTCAGATCGAAAATAATTCAAAGTGAAATAAGGAAATAAATATTAATAATAAGTTAACGTTAATAATGTCAAGGAATTAATCATTAGACCCTACCGGTTAACTGCTCAATATAGTCGGTCGATCGATTGCTATAGGCGGTCGACCTATCGATTAGGGTTAGCGATTATTTGAACCTTGGCCTAATGGCCCGGATTTAATAAATAATAATCTAACATACCGAACTAATTTGAGGGCCTATAAATATTGGCCTTGCCCCTCTTTTCTTCTTATATTTTTTGAACTGAGTTGTGAAGCTCGGTCATTTTCTTTTCTCCACTATTTCTAAAAATTATAATAATACAATATATATATATATTGGAGAATGACAGAAAATAAAAGAGAAGAAGAGAATGAGTGAATCAGTTCTGCAAAAATGGTCAATGTAGAAATTATAAATTTAGATTCTACCTAATTAAATCTCCTATCAGATATATAATTCTAAGGGTATATATACATATTTTTGGTTGAAAAGAAAATTAAGTCAAGTAAGAAGAATGGATTTGGATCTGGAGATTTTAAAGCCAAAAGGTGAGTGGGTAATTATATAATTTACATAATACTACATTTATATCATTGAAATTCTATTTTGTTATTATGTCTATGTAAAAACTATTGAATTGTAGGTTTAAATAAATAAATTTAATTGAAATCCTTATCTACATATTCAGAAATTGTTTAACTATCATGAAATGATATATATACACCCTTGACCTGGAAGTTGGGGAGAATAGTCCCTAAAATTTATGAAATATAATATTGACATAATTGCTTAGTTAATTCCAGGTTTTTGTTATTTACATTGTAAATTATTAAACTTGATAATTGTTAATTGGAGATGCTTTAATTTGATTTGGGATTTAAGTTCTATATTTTATATCATTGGAATTTTAGAATGTACAATCTAGTTGTATTGATTTCGATGTGAATTTCCATAAACCATCTAACTTCACAGCTACATATGAAATTACGTCATTTGAGATAATAAGGATATTCATATATCAAAAGGAAAGAGACATGCAAAGTAGGGATGTTATTTTGTAGTTTGCACTATCTATTTCAATAAAAAAAGATAATACCTTGTAATTGCAAACGCAACACAATCCCACTGTTAGTAATTTATGGAAAGGTGCAATGGTAACATTTCTTTCTCGGGAAAGATATGATTTCAATGCATTAAATTATAGAAATAAATATTTCTTTGAAATTTCACATAAGTATATTTATGGAAATCCCTAAATGTAGAACTAAAAAGTTATAAATAGAAATATAAATAATCCCGTTTACCACTTATGTATATAAAGTAAAGTATAAGTTTATGAAATAAATAAACATCCATTACAACATTAATACATATGGTAATGTGCAATTAATTATACATTATCATATTAATTACAAATAAAATGTTAAAATACGAATAATACAATAAATTAAGGAGTTAATTGGAAGTTACAGTAATTAAGCCAATATAGGTATAAACCCATTTAATGAATTTAATTACAAAGACCAAATATGACACCGATAAAGGAAATTAAATAGGCATGATAAGTTAATTCTGAAACGAATAAATAAATATCATTAGTACTTGTCCAATTTGAATATAAGAGACCATTTACAATGGGCATTAATTGAGTTGTAAATGACATTTAATAACATTAACGAGGATAGAAGTCAAAGATAGTAAACGTGTAAAACAAAAGGAAGATCATAGCAAATAAATAAATAAATACTGATATATGAACTTAGGAGGCATAGTAATTTCCACAGTCGAAATTATGTGGCCTCAATAATACATTTTGGACATGTGTGAATTAGTAGGACTAGCTCAATTTTTAGGTTAATTATAAATGACTTGGTTTAGTATGAGTTAGGATGCAAGGTCAGTAGAATTACACAACGAAAATCTACCCTTCACAAGGTGCTACCAGTAGTTGTGTACACATACCACCGATGTGAGACATCTCCAACTATAGAACTCATGAGGATATACATTCGCATATTGGTTTGGGATAATCCCAAGAAGGCCCTACTTCGGCGTTGAGGTATTAAGTGGTCGTTGAGTTTGCATTTTCTCTATTTAAGAAGTATTATGTGGTCAGGATTATCGTTGAGGTGCATCTTAGGGGATGTCTGCTTCAGGGTTGAGGTATTAAATGGTCGTTGGGTTTACCACTTCCCAATCTAAGAAGTATAAAATGGCTTAGAAGGATTTTATATGATGGTACTAGGACGTACCGGGAGGGATTCACCTAAATGGTTAGAAAGTATGCCTATTTCCCATTTAAAAGTTCTTAAGTAACCTATGTACTTTTTCCTACATCGTTAAGATATTATTGGATGAGATATGGTTGTTGAACCCAATATACTCCTTAGTTATAGGGAAGGGCTCGCTTCAGGATTGAGGTATTTAATGGCCATTGGGTCTGTCTCTTCGCTATTTAAAAGGTATTATGTGGCTAGGGTTTTCTTCTGGAAAGTACAGTGATGCACCTATATATATACATATATAGATACTTATACCACAGAGTAGGTTACGCATATAGATACTTATACCTCGGAGTAGTTTTGACATATAGTACGTGCATATGGAATTAAATGATTAATCCATGAATAGTAGACATAACACTTTAATGGAAATCAATCTGCATAAACTAGTGTTATGGATAAAGTATGTAATTTACCAGTTACCAAAACGTTGTTCTAACCCTTCATTACAACCCATGGGATCGATTTAGGGGGACTGATTCTGGTACAAGATGGAAATGTGATGCAGGCCAAGTACTAAGTCGTCACCGACTTAAGGAATAAGAAGCTATAAGTCGCGACCGACTTATCATGATGGAAATGAGTCGTGACCGACTTAACAAAGTTCAAGGCATGAGTCGTGACCGACTCAAGGAAGCGGAAGACATAAGCGTAAGTCGTGACCGACTTAACATAATGGGGGACTTAAGTCGTGACGGACTTAAGAGAGTGGAAGACCTAACTCGTGAAGAGGGACGGGTTATCAAAGAACTTAAGTCGCCAGGACGACCTACCGAGTTACTCAGAGAGAAGGCAAAGCAAACTGTTGAAGTAATAGGTCGTAAACGACTTAACGAGTCAAACGATAAGTCGGAACCGAGTTACGACTTAGTTAAGTCGTACCATCTTAGGTTGCAGAAGCCTGAGGCGTTGATTCCTCTGTCGAGTTAATCTCTATCGTGGATTTCTTAAGTCGTAAATCTGGGATGCCGCATGTTTTAAATCACTGAAGCTTTTGCCGTTGATCTTTATGCTGAGTTAATCTGGACCGCTATTCTTAAGTCGTTACTAGTTGGGTCGCGTAGAGTTGTTAAGTCGGCAACGACTTAAGTGGTTCTGTTTGTAATAAGTCGTATGCTTTGGAGGTGTCATAAGTCGAAGTATTTTAAGTCGCAACTGTTATAAGTCGTAAGTCGTCTGTTTCCTTATGTCGTCTGTTGTAAGTCGTATGGTCTGTATTCTGTAGAGTTGTAAGTCGTGTACGACTTATGTTGAGTCGGAGTCTTTGTTAAGTCGTACGTCTTGTTCTGGAAAGTCGTAGGTCGGAATCTATAACTCGGAACCGACTTAGGACTTGATGTATTTTTTGTTTTTCTGTGTGAGTTGTAAAAACTATAAATAGGCCGGTGGTGCCATTTGTAAAGGGTTGTTGAAAATTGAATAAAATTCTCTTTGATTGCTTTGTGCTTTCATTCAAATTGGTAGTTGAGTGTAATCTCCTATCTCCTCTTTCGGTTAATCGAGTGCGCTCGATTCAACGATTGTAGAAGCCGATTCGCGGAATCAAGTGCGCTTGATCAACGCTTGAAGAATTGAAGATCTTTGAACCCGGTATCGTGCGCGATCAACGAGTTCGAGATAGCTAGAGTTCGGTATCTTCGGATCAACGAATTCGAGCATTTCAGTATCTTCCAATCCACCGATTACTACTTTCAACGATCGACATTGTTTTTGTAATATCCGCTGCGCCAGTTTGGTATCAGAGCTTGTTCTAGCCAATCATAGCTAGATCGAGACTTGGAGCCTAATCAGTTTGAAGAGTTTTGAAGTTTGAAGTTGTTTGGCCGAGAAGCTTGAAGAGTGAGTCGTGAGCAAGTAGAAGTGTTCGACTTGCATTGAAGTTGTTTGATCGGATTTGAATTGGAGGCCGAAACTTTGTCCATCGTGTTCATCGCGATTTGCTACAAAGTGGAAGTTTTCGATCCGTTTCATTTTGGATCAAAATCCAAAAAGTGTTTGAATTTTGAAGTGTTGGAGAGTTGTGAAATTTTCAAGTATGCCGCCAAGAAGAGCTAATCGCCACCAAAACGTAGAAGCTTTGTATCGAAGAGAAGAAGCTGATGAGATGGAGCAAAGAATCAATGAGAATTTTAGTGAAAAGCTTAACGAAGGAATTGGCCGGTTAGAGAAGCTTATGACGGAGATGAATCAAAATCGGAGAAGGGTTTCACCTGAATCTAACCATGGGGGTAGTAGAGTCTCGCGACATTCCAATCGAGACAGAAGTGTTGAAAATGATCAAGGGCGTGGGAGGAACGTGAATGATCGTGAACGGAGGAATGTCGATAGAAGGGATGAAGGTGGAGGGCGTAATGGTAGTAGAGATGTGGGTGGACGAGATAGACAACGATATACATCTGATTTTGAAGAGGAGTATGATGGTGGTAGTGTTCAAGGACAAGGACGAGGACAAGGGAGAAATTACTCTGAGAATGATCACAAGTGGGAGACGGGGATGAAGACTGAAATTCCTGAATTCAAAGGTGGTATGCAAGCGGAGGAGTTTCTAGATTGGGTAGCTAATGTTGAGGAGATTTTTGACTTCAAAGAAGTTCCAGAACATCGTAGAGTGAAGTTGGTTGCTATAAGGTTGAGGGGTAGAGCTTTGGCATGGTGGCAGCAGACCAAACTTACACGTGATCGGATGGGAAAGTCAAAAGTTGAATCTTGGGAGAAGATGAAGAAAATGATGAAAGCAACGTTCTTACCTTACAATTACCAATCTTTGATGTATCAACGTTTGCAAAACTTGAGACAAAGGAACAAAGTCTGTTAACGACTATGCTGATGAATTCTATCAACTTATTGCGAGGAATGATATTATGGAGAAGGAAGAACAACTGACAGCTAGATTTGTTGGGGGACTACGAATGCAGATCCAGGATATGGTTAATATGTTTGATCCAAGATCTGTAGCGGAAGCACATCAGAAAGCGTTGGCTTGGGATTAACAGGGACGACGGGGAAGTGGTGTGTTTACAAATTCCAACAATCCAGTGAAGGGAGTTAGTGGGAGTTCTAATGTTTCAAAAGCTGTTGCAAAATCAGTTATGAATGAGGTTGGGAAGGCGAAAGTCAATAACAGTTTCAAATGTTATAATTGCCAAGAGTTGGGCAACAAAAGTAATGAATGTCCAAAGCCGAAGAAGAGAGCTATGATAGCTGAAGTTGAGGATGAGGATGAAGAAGCTGAAAGCTCTAATTCTTTACCAAATGAGGAGGAAGACTTACTGTCAGGGGATGACGGGTACGCATTGATGATGAGGAGAAGTTGTTTAACACCGAAGCAAGATGAGGAAAGTAGTTGGTTGAGGAACAATATCTTTCAATCTACATGCACTATTCTGGGAAGAGTTTGTAAATTTGTTATTGATGCTGGGAGTTGCGATAATATTATCTCTACAGAAGCGGTGAAGAAGTTGGAGTTGAAAACCGAGAAACATCCTAAACCGTACAAGTTAGCTTGGTTAAGGAAAGGTGGTGAAGTGAAAGTTGGGCGTAGAGCTTGTGTGAAGTTTTCAATTGGGAAGAAATACAAAGATGAAATCTGGTGTGATGTCGTAGATATGGACGTTTGTCATTTGTTGCTGGGAAGACCGTGGCAGTATGATCGAGCTGTGCAGCATGACGGACGAACCAACAGTTACAGTTTCATGTTCGAAGGCACAAAGATTACTCTAGTTCCAAAGAAACGACAACAGGAGGAAAACAAGTTGGAGGAGATTGAAGAGCTCAAAACTTTGTTATCGCTGAAGGAGTTTGTGAAGGAAGTAGAGGAGGAACCTGAAGTGATTTTGTTAATTGGGCGAGAGAGCAGTGAAGAGGTTGAGATTCCAGAAGAAGTTAAACCAGTTTTGAAAGAATTTGACGATGTATTTCCAGAGGAGTTACCAACGGAGTTGCCACCGTTGAGGGATATACAACATCAGATAGATCTTGTTCCAGGTGCTGTGTTACCACACAGACCACATTATCGAATGAGTCCGAAGGAACACGAAGAGTTGCGGAGGCAGGTAGAGGAATTGCTTGAACAGGGGCGTGTGCAGGAGAGTTTAAGTCCTTGTGCTGTACCAGCCTTATTGGTACCCAAAAGGGATGGAACGTGGAGAATGTGCACTGACAGTCGAGCATTGAATAAGATTACTGTGAGATATAGATTTCCAATGCCGAGGTTGGATGACTTGTTAGATCAAATAAGCGGAGCCACTATATTTTCGAAGATTGATTTAAAGAGCGGATATCATCAAATTCGTATCAGACCAGGAGATGAGTGGAGACTGCTTTTAAAACCAGGGAAGGTCTATACGAATGGTTGGTCATGCCATTTGGTTTATCCAATGCACCGAGTACTTTTATGAGAGTGATGAATCAGATTTTTAGACCGTTCATTGGGAAATTTGTGGTGGTGTATTTTGATGATATTCTGATTTACAGTGGGAGTCCAGAGGAACATTTGAATCATCTTAGGGAAGTGCTGATGGTATTACGACAAGAACAATTTTATGCTGCAACGAAGAAATGCGTGTTCATGACGCATAGTGTGTTGTTTCTGGGGTATGTTGTGTCGAAGGAAGGTATACAGGTGGACCAGAGTAAAGTTGAGGCGATCAGAGATTGGCCGCAGCCCAAGACGATAACGGAAGTTCGTAGTTTACACGGGTTGGCTTCATTCTATCGAAGGTTTATACCACACTTTAGTAGTGTGATGGCACCTATTACGGATTGCATGAAGGGTAAACAGTTTGCATGGACGGAGGAAGCCGTGATTGCTTTTGAGCGAATCAAAGAACTTTTGACGTCTGCACCAATTCTAATATTATCAGATTTTCAGCTAGTGTTTGAACTACATACTGATGCATCCAAGGTTGGGATTGGAGGGGTGTTGAGTCAGAAGGGACGTCCAATTGCATATTTCAGTGAGAAGTTGTCAGGAGCGAAGATGAGGTACAGTACGTATGATGTGGAATTCTATGCTGTTGTACAATCTATTAAACACTAGAGACACTATCTATTTCAGAAGGAGTTTGTTTTGTATACCGATCATGAAGCATTGAAACATTTGCAAGGGCAAGACAAGATTTCAGCGAGACATGCATCGTGGATTGCATATCTGCAACAATTTACATTTGTTGTGAAACACAAGTCGGGAGTGACGAATCGTGTTGCGGATGCGTTAAGTAGAAAAAATCACTTGTTAACTACATTGAAGGTTGAAGTGACGGGGTTTGAAATATTGCCAGAATTATTTACCGATGATCCTTACTTCGCAAAGTTTGTTGATAAAGTCAAGGAGGGAAAGACTGATGAGTTTATGATGGTTAATGGCTTTCTTTTTAAAGGAAATCGATTGTGCATACCGAAGGGTAATCTGAGAATGAAGATTATCAAGGAGTTACACGAAGAGGGACATGTTGGGAGAGACCGTACCTTACAGTTGATTTCACAATCCTACTTTTGGCCATCGATGAGGAAAGAGGTAGAGAGGTTTGTGGAACGTTGTCATATTTGTCAGGTTTTGAAAGGAACTGCGACTAATGCTGGTTTATATATGCTGTTACCTGTACCAATTAAACCATGGGTTGATGTGAGTATGGACTTCGTGTTGGGATTACCAAGGACACAGCGTGGTAATGATTCCATTTATGTGGTAGTTGACCGATTCTCGAAAATGGCTCATTTTATTGCTTGTAAGAAGACGGCGGATGCTGTTCATGTTGCTCAGTTGTTTTTCAAGGAGATCTATCGACTTCATGGATTGCCAGAATCTATTGTGTCGGATAGAGATACTCGATTTCTGAGTCATTTTTGGCTGAGTTTGTGGAAAATGGTCGGAACGAAGTTGAAGTTTAGTAGTGCCTATCATCCGCAAACTGATGGACAAACAGAGGTGGTTAATAGATCATTGGGAAACTTGTTGAGGTGTCTTGTTCAAGATAATCTGAAGGGTTGGGATGTGAATTTATGCCAGGCAGAATTTGCTCATAATCATGCTATGAATCGAAGTACTGGGTTCAGTCCATTTCAGATAGTATATTCGAGTTTACCGAAGGGACCGTTGGATCTAACTGTAGTGCCACAATCAAAGAAGACAGTTAAGAAAGCTGCTGATTTTGTTGAGGGGCTGATGGAATGTCATAAAATCGTTCAAGAACGATTGGAGAAAGCAAATGAGAAGTATAAACAATCTGCAGATTTGAAACGAAGGAGTGTTGCATTTCATGAAGGTGATTTGGTTTATGCAGTGTTAACAAAAGATCGTTTTCCAATAGGCGCTTACAATAAATTGAAAGCACGAAAGATTGGTCCAGTGGAAATTTTAAAGAGAATCAATGAAAATGCTTATAAATTGAAACTACCAGATGATGTGTATACGTCTGACGTATTCAATGTTAAGCATCTCGTACCATATCATGGAGATGAGAGTGTTACGGGGGAAGAAAGTGCAAATTCGAGGACGAATTTTTCTCAACCTGGGGAGGATGATGCAGGCCAAGTACTAAGTCGTCACCGACTTAAGGAATATGAAGCTATAAGTCGCGACCGACTTATCATGATGGAAATGAGTCGTGACCGACTTAACAAAGTTCAAGGCATGAGTCGTGACCGACTCAAGGAAGCGGAAGACATAAGCGTAAGTCGTGACCGACTTAACATAATGGGGGACTTAAGTCGTGACCGACTTAAGAGAGTGGAAGACCTAACTCGTGAAGAGGGACGGGTTATCAAAGAACTTAAGTCGCCAGGACGACCTACCGAGTTACTCAGAGAGAAGGCAAAGCAAACTGTTGAAGTAATAGGTCGTAAACGACTTAACGAGTCAAACGATAAGTCGGAACCGAGTTACAACTTAGTTAAGTCGTACCATCTTAGGTTGCAGAAGCCTGAGGCGTTGATTCCTCTGTCGAGTTAATCTCTATCGTGGATTTCTTAAGTCGTAAATCTGGGATGCCGCATGTTTTAAATCACTGAAGCTGTTGCCGTTGATCTTTATGCCGAGTTAATCTGGACCGCTATTCTTAAGTCGTTACTAGTTGGGTCGCGTAGAGTTGTTAAGTCGGCAACGACTTAAGTGGTTCTGTTTGTAATAAGTCCTATGCTTTGGAGGTGTCATAAGTCGGAGTATTTTAAGTCGCAACTGGTATAAGTCGTAAGTCGTCTGTTTCCTTATGTAGTCTGTTGTAAGTCGTATGGTCTGTATGCTGTAGAGTTGTAAGTCGTGTACGACTTATGTTGAGTCGGAGTCTTTGTTAAGTCGTACGTCTTGTTCTGGTAAGTCGTAGGTCGGAATCTATAACTCGGAACCGACTTAGGACTTGATGTATTTTTTGTTTTTCTGTGTGAGTTGTAAAAACTATAAATAGGCCGGTGGTGCCATTTGTAAAGGGTTGTTGAAAATTGAATAAAATTCTCTTTGATTGCTTTGTGCTTTCATTCAAATTGGTAGTTGAGTGTAATCTCCTATCCCCTCTTTCGGTTAATCGAGTGCGCTCGATTCAACGATTGTAGAAGCCGATTCGCGGAATCAAGTGCGCTTGATCAACGCTTGAAGAATTGAAGATCTTTAAACCCGGTATCGTGCGCGATCAACGAGTTCGAGATAGCTAGAGTTCGGTATCTTCGGATCAACGAATTCGAGCATTTCAGTATCTTCCAATCCACCGATTACTACTTTCAACGATCGACATTGTTTTTGTAATATCCGCTGCGTCAAAATGGTAGGTGGACAAGTCTTTGCATTCATGCTCTATGCGAAAAGGTAACTAGATATCCACGGTAGTATCCTTAGCTAGTATATATGTTTTATTATATTTTACTATTCCGATGTGAGTTCGTATAGATACCACTATGATATACTTATGTTTATTACCTGTTACCAACACCAACGATTCATACCGTAATGGACTTGGGTTTTTTGATTTAGTCGAAAAATCAGGTCCATTAAGGTACAGATTATTACACTTCCAATTAATAATCATTTAATATTTAACATGTAAATACTTGTCATTTTTGAATCTTGCTAAGAAACTTCCATAAACAATCCTAAAACCAACAAACTATATCCTAAAATGTTGGGAATCTTAGCATTAACCTGACGTAATAAACTATGTGCGAATTAGATGTTTGACCAAAATAATATATATGTATATGTATATATAACTATATTTATTCAATAATATTTATATATGTATATATATATATATAATCATCTATGAATTTCAAAATTAAAATTTATACAAAGTCAAACGTCTGACTAAAATAATTAGATGTTTGAGGTGAAAACCAGATGTCTTATCATTTCAATCAAATTTCTGACCCTGTTTCAGAAATTTATTTATTTATTGATTACTACTCAAAGTCAACAAGTACTTTTCCACTTACCCATTCATTTTTCACTGGCTATGTCAACTACCCTCATTCATCTTTCCTTTTCATTTTTCACCTTTCATCTGAAGGAAACCCTAACTTCAAAAATAAAAATCAACAAAATTAGCACCAAAAATCCTATAAACCCCAAATATCCAAAGAAGAGAAAAACAGGAGAGTCTTCATCTTCTTAAGCCATGGTAGTTTCTCAAGAGAAAATTAAGACTTGGCATCACAATAATCCAACAATCATATACCAGTTTAAGGTATTAAACAATCTAAAAATTTTCCATGGAGTCTTTTATAAAGTAGATGATTTCCCTGATTATCATTTGAAACTTTTAACTAACACTGCTAGAATCACCCCTTTGATCGAATTTAAGCCAAACAATGTAAAGATTGACACTTTAACAGTAAAACTATTTCTTGCTAATATGGGTGGGAAATTCATTAGACTACATAATGATGAAGGATATATATGGTTAAATGTGTAAGGAGAAATAATTAAGTTCATTATAATCAAATTGGTCAATCTCTTGAAATCAGATATAAAAGAGTAGAATTAAAAGATGTAGAAACCCAAATGTAATGACCCACTATTTTGGACCATTCAAATCGACAATAATCCACACATGTCAGACTTGAATAATGAAAAATAACAGATTGTAATAAAATTTGGAGCAAATAAAATCATTCACAAAATCACAGACATAGAAATATCAGAATAACTCGCAGCGGAAAAAAAAAATAGTGGTTCATGAAGCCACTACAATACAGAGTCTCAAAAGCAGATACAAAATACATAGTCTGAAAACAAATACAGTTTTGAAACAAGTATAGTAGAAATCCCAAATACATAAGTCTCTAATACAAAGCTGACATAGAGATACTGAACGGAAACAAATAGCAACTAGATAAACAGAAACTCCAACGATTCCTAGCTCCAGAAAGTGAAGTCCAAAGTTGTGAATACTCAGGCTGACCCGAGCGTAAATAAAACACAAACACTCGAGTCAGGACATACATACTTATACAATGTAAACCAACTCAAGCGAACTATAATAGAAGGTACAAGTAACTTAAAGAATGCTTGGGATCGCCCATTCTTTAAGGATCTGTTAAACTATCTACTATGTAGTACTATTCGCTATTATAATAATGTCTAATATAAAATAAACATACTTTTAAATAGCATTAAGGCTTTACATTTTCCACCTTAACACGTAATAGTCCCAGTAGTCTATCCAGTATTAGTATACTCCCAAAAGGTGGCTACCCTCGATACTCCACAGGCTACGGGAGAAATCACAACTCGTAGTAAAGCTCGATATGGTAGGTGACACGGCACACAAGGCAATGCCAGGGTAAATATACCAATTACGCATCTGGACTGGTGGTAATGAATAGCAGCCACTACCACCCACCTCGAACAACACTCCCAAATCAATGGGTGCACCCAATCAATCACAAAGTAATAGAATGGTATCGAAGAAGTGTGTCCGATCAGAGATGCTACCTCATTGGCCCGTCGATCGCTCCTGTTTTAGCCACCTTATGCCAACTCACGGGAGTTGGGTCCACGTATAAACCTTTAGGATCATCGCCACCATCCTACTTCATTTTGGAATCTCCACCGCGTACACAGTTGTTAAAGTGGTTTTCGGTATCGATAGAGAGTATGTCCATATCCGATCCCAGTCTCTTTAACAACCAATCGTTATTATAACCCGTGGTTATAAATTTCAAAATAGTTTATTTTTCAAATCAAATACATCATTTAAACCATTTAAAAGTAAAGTCATTATACCTTTAAATCAAATATTCAATTCCCAAAAAAATTAGCCTTTTCTGAGTTCATTTATTCACTTAAATACATTAAAACATTAAAATTTCAACTTTCACAGCATTTAGAAAGTGCTGCGGTAAATTACATTTGAAAACAATTCAATTCAGCAAAGACGGCATTTAAAAAAAATTGTTGTAATAGTTCAGTTTTAGTGGAAAAATAGTTCAATTCAGAAAAGGCAGCATTTACAAAACTGTTGTAATAGTTCAGGGTTTAATTTAAAGATTTTAGTTCAATTCAACAAAGACAGCACTTGCAAAGTGTTGTGATAGCCCTTAGTTAAATTTCCTTATAGTTTACTTCTGTAACTACAACACTTACAAAGTGCTGCAGATTCTATGTAGTTCAGATTTTAGTTCATTTTCATAAACGATAGAATTTCTGAAGTGCTACTAATTGAATTTCCAGATTTTAAATAGAATTCCAGCCATAAATAAACTTCAATTTAAACCATTTAAATTTATAAAAATCATATTTTTCCACATCACAAATGTTTATTTAAATACCTTTAACTTATGGTTTTTATAAAGAAATTTTTTACAATTAAAATCAAATTTTCCAAAGTTTCACTTATTAAATTCAAATGTGTCATTTTCCCATTTTTCATTTTTAACAATTTACTTTAACACTTAAATTTAAATTTCCATTTTCACAAATAAAACTTAATTTCTATTTTTTTTATTTAATTAACTTAAACTTCCATTAAATATCAAATCAAAAATTTCCAAATTAAGTTATGTTTCAAATCACAATTTTTCTATTCATTTATTTACATTTTTAATACATAGAAAACTCATTATCACTTTATTAAATAATTTTAAATTCAATTTAAATCAAATTATTTTATTTTTTTACATTTTTAAAATACTTCAAAATTTCCAGAAAACTTTATAAAATAACCACGGGTCTGTATAATATTTTCTAGCCTAAGTCAAGTGATACAGATAATATATCATTTCAATCCGTAATTTACAAAGAAAATACGGGTTTTATCATTTCAAACCCGCAATCCCAAGTACATAAAATAAATAAAACTCGCTCAGGCTTATCATTTCAGCCCATAATGATTTTTCCCTATTCTAAAGTCCGTTCGGGTATGTATCATTTCAACCCATAGTGATTCTATTATACAGGGAACTTGCAGTGTGATAAACAGAACTGAATAAACAGTAAAATAAAATAAAATATAACAGATGATGTGACAAGTTAATAATAGGGTTTAACATCATATAATTTACATCACAGGCAGGAATAACATGATATAATAATTTTTACACTTTCACTTGCTATCAATTATTCACAGTTATATAAGTATGTATGTCAGGTGTGATTACTCACGTCTTTAAAGCTGGAGTTCGCAAACAACACACACAAACAAGAATCCGGAAAGCACGAAAGCACGACTTGATTCAAGTGGGAAGAGAGCCAATATGTATATCTTGTATATAACAACAAAACAAACCATATATAAATATTCTTACAATACCAAAAATCTACTGAAACAAAATGGAAAATAGAATAAACAAAACATCACCAAGCTTTCAAACAAATTTTGCTTGATCTAGACTCAACATATGCTCAGCCACAAGGCTATTTTGGTTCAGCCTTGGATGGTTTTCAGGTGCTAATGGTCTGGTTTGGACTGGAAATGCAAGTCTTGATCAAGAAGGCAAATGGTTTGGAAGTTACAAACATGGGAAGTGCAAAAGGCAAGGCTAGAGAGGAGGTTGCATCATATTGGTTCAACTTTTGGCTCGGCCAAAGGTCCATGGGCTCGGCCATGCTCTAGTTCAGATCTGGTCAGGGGTTAGGTTGATGGTCAGAGGTCAGGTCATGATGGTGGTGGAGGTTGAGCAGGTGGCCGAGGCAAATTATGGAAGGTATGGTGATCACAAGGCTCGGCTAGCAAGTATTCAAGGTGTTGGGCATTGTTTTTATGGATTTTGCAACATATGAAGGTCATGGCCTCTACTGGTTAGAGGAGGAGATGGTCTGAAGCCGTGGATGGTGGGGAGGAAGGGATGGTGGTCGGTGGTGGTGATGGTGAGGCAATGGGCCGAGCAACATAGGTGAAGATCAAGACAAATTCAAGGCAAAATCAATGGAAAACAAGGAAGAAAAAGTAGAAAAAAATAAGGAGAAGCCATTACCAATTTTCAGAAATGCTTGGCCATGAGTTGCTGATGGAAATGAGAGACTTCTCATGTGAAAATGGAATAAAACTCACGGCCACAATTAAAGTGGTGAACGGCAAAGAAAAATGAAGAGTCTAGCTAACCAAAAGTCATTGTTTATAAGCTTAAGTCTCTTCAAATTTCCACTATCCTTTATATACAAAATAAACAAAATAAATTCAGTAAATAAAAATAAATAAAAAACTGAAATAAAGTGGAAAAGAAAAATAAATGAATTTGTTTTAGGAAAATAGGAAGAAAATAAAGAAAAATAGCTTAATATATTGAAACTAGTTTTAAAAATTACAAACAAAATACACTTAACTTTAGAAAATTATAACTCCACTTTTAAAAAAATTTAAAATGTTTTAAAAATAAAATATTGAAATAAAATTTAATTTAAAATGATTTAAAATAATTTAAAATAATTGCAAAAATATAGGGTTGTTACACTCTCTCCCACTCAAATCTTTTCGTCCTCGAAAAGAACGAAACAAGGAAAACAAGAAAAACAAGATAGAAAGGCAAATAGTAAACGAAACAAACAATTCCGGATTTGAAGCACGAATTCTCTTATCCATCTCCCAAGTACAATCTCGATCATCAGTACTCCACTGTACTTTGACCAGACTAACAGATTTCCTTCTTAGCTGCTTCGTACCTCTGTCGACAATACGAAGTGGCTTCCTCTCAACAGTCAGATTAGGCTCAATATCCAAACTATCAAGATCAGAAGGCTTTACAATAAGAGATAGATCATGTAGATAGCGACGACGATGAGAAACATGGAATACATTATGCACTCCATAGAACTTCTCGGGCAATTCCAAACAGTAAGACAGAGAACCAACTCTTTCCACAATGCGGAAAGGACCAACAAACCTAGGAGAAAGCTTCCCTCTACGACCAAATCGAATGACATTCCTTAAGGGAGAGACCTTAAGGAAAACCAAATCACCAACAGCAAACTCTAAACTCCGCCTACGACGATCAGCATACTTCTTCTGCCTATCTTGAGAAATCCTCATCTTCCTCCTAATCTCCTCAACTCTCTCAGAAGCCTCTAAAATCATCTCAGGACCAAGAACCAAACGATTACCGGATTTAATCCAGCAAGATGGAAATCTACAAGGTCGTTCGTAAAGAGCAGCAAACGGAGATGTTTTAATACTGGCCTGAATTCAAAGATAGAAATGAGATAGATAACAAATTAGGATAAGATTAAAACAGAAGATAGAAATTATACCTGATAACTATTGTTATAGGTGATTTCGACAAGATGGAGATGATCTTCCCAAGATCCTCCATAATCAAGCACACAAGCACGAATAAGATCTTTGAGAATCTGATTCACCCTTTCCATTTGACCGTCGGTCTATGGATGGTAAGCAGTGCTCAGATTAAGACGAGTACCCAAAGAATCCCGAAAGGCTTTCTAAAACTGACTAGTAAATATAGGATCACGATCACAAACAATACTGAGAGGAACACCATGGAGATGGACAATCTCCCTCATGTAAATCTCAGACAAACTAGAAGTAGAACGGGTAGACTTGACCGGAATGAAATGAGCTGATTTGGTCAATCTATCCACAATAACCCAGATACTCTCATTACCCATCCTAGTCCTTGGTAATCCATCAATGAAATCCATAGAAACCTGTTCCCACTTCCAATTGGAAATCTCAAGAGGCTGCAACAAACCAGGGGTCTTCTGATGATCTTCCCTGACTTGCTGACAAGTCGCACACCTACTAACAAAATTGGAGATATCTCGCCTCATACCTCTCCACCAGTATAACTTCTTCATGTCCTGATACATCTTGGTCACACCCAGATGAATAGAAAGTCTGGACTGATGATTCTCCCGAAGTAAGTCCTGTCTCAATCCATCAACATTCAGGACACAAATCCTATTATTAATCCTCAACACACCTTTATCATCTATCTGAGCACCACTGCCATCAAGACTATTACCTCCAACTCTACTTCGAACATTCTCCTTAACCAATCTAAGCATCTGATCCTCATCCTACTTCGCCATGATACGATCCACAAGAGGAGAAGAAACAACAAGCTGACACAACAAAGCCTTCTTCCGACTCAAAGCATCTGCCACAACATTAGCTTTTCCAGGGGTATAGTTGATGTCGAGGTCATAAGATGCAAGGAACTCTAACCACCTAACTTGTCTCTGATTCAAATCCTTCTGAGTGAAAATATACCTCAAAGACTGATGATTTGTGAAAAGCTCAAACTTAGTTTCCAAAAGATGATGTCTCCAAAGCTTCAAAGAAAAAACAACAGCAAGCAACTCTAAATCATGGGCAGCATAATTGGCTTCATGGGTCTTCAACTGACGACTAGCATAAGCAATCACCTTACCATCCTGCATTAGAACAGCTCCTAAACCTTCACGACAAGCATCGGTGTATACCGTTAATCCCTCATTTCCATTTGGAATGGTAAGAACTGGTGCGGAAGTAAGCTTGTGCTTCAACTCACTGAATGCGGCCTTACACTCATCACTCCAAATGAACTTAGCATTCTTACGAGTTAAAGCGGTGAGAGGTGCAGCAATCCGAGCAAAATTCTCAATGAATCTCCGGTAATAACTGGCAAGGCCCAGAAAACTATGGATATCAGTAGGAGTCTTAGGAGTTTCCCAATCCTGCACAGAATAGGGATAAATAAGGACAACTGGAAAGATAGAATAAATTGAATGAAACAAGGAAAGAGAAAGAAAGACTTACATTAATCGTAGTGATCTTGACTGGATCAATAGAAACTCCATTACCAGAAACAATATGCCCGAGGAATCGGACTGCATCCTTTCAGAAATGGCATTTAGAAAATTTAGCCTTTAACTGATGATTTCTAAGAGTTTCAAGAACAGATTTCAAATGTGACTCATGCTCTTCCTCAGATTTAGAGAAAATGAGAATATCATCAACAAAGACTTGAACAAATTTATTAAGCACATCACGAAAAACACGATTCATCAAATCAACAAAGAATGCATGAGCATTAGTCAAACCAAAAGGCATGACTAACCATTCAAAGAACCCATTCTTAGTACGAAAAGCCGTCTTGGGAATACTTTCCTCGGCAACTCTGAGCTGGTGAAAACCTGTGGCAAGATCAAGCTGAGAGAAAACAGTAGCACCATAAAGCTGATCAAACATATCATTGATGCGAGGGATTGGATATCTGTATTTCATAGTGAGCTTGTTCAGCTCCCTATAATCAACACACATCCGGAGAGAACCATCGGACTTGGTGACGAAAGCCACCACTGCTCCCCATTCTTAATAGCTAGGTCTGATCAGACCCTTGGAAGACAAGTCCTCAATTTTCTTCCTTAACTCAACCTTCTCGTGGGGTGCCATTCTTCTAGGAGGAAGAACTACAGGTCGAGCTCCAGGAATAAGATCAATACAAAAATCAATTTCCCGCTTAGAAGGTAAAGTAGTGACTTCACCAAATACATCGGGATAAAGTTTGACTACACGAGTCGACTGAAGATCAACAGGAGAAGAATCCAGAGAGTAGATAAAATTTCCAGCAAAATCCTGAGGCATGCGGCACTGAATAATCAAAGGATCACCCTTATCTCCAACAAGAGTCACAATTCGGGATTTGCAAGAGATACGGGCATCATCCCTATCAAGCCAATCATCTCCAAGCAATAAATCAAAAGCATCGAAACCAACAACATAGAAATCTCCAGAAAACCGATAACCAGAATAAAAGAGTTTCACATGCTTACAAATCTTATTAAGATTTGCGGGACCACCAATAGGATTCGAAACACATAAAGGAACAGAAGCATACTCAGGAGAAAGGAGATGTTCAAACTTATTACACAAATCAACAGAAATAAAACTATGCAAAGCTCCAGTATCAAATAAAACACGAACATGATGATGAAATAAAGTAAAGGTGCCCTGAAGAGTACCTTGGTCATCACTAGGAGCAGGAGCAGATGCAGCAGGAGAAGAAACAGAGGTAATAGCAAAAACACCAGATGACTTGCCCTTCTGATACAAAGGACAGTCATTCTTAAAATGACCAAGTTGAAGACAAACATGACAGAGATTGTTCCTGGTACTCTGAGGTGGAGGAACAGCAGCACCAACTGAAGTAGGGCAACTATTAGCATAGTGTCCCTTCTGATCACATTTGAAGCGGGTAATGGTAGATAAGTCAATGGGATGCCTCTGAGAAGGAGAAGATGATGAAGATCCCAAACCCGTATTCTTGAGCCAATTCTTCTTCTGCTGGTGGAAATTGGGCTTTCTCTTCTTAGAATTAGCAGAGGAAGACTGAGATGCAGGAGCACTAGCAACAGCCGGACCCTTGGAAGTAGGGTTCTCATAACGAATAGCCATATCCATAAGCTCGGTGAAAGTTCCATGAACATGTGAAATGAGACGATCGTAGAACTCTGGGCAAGCTCGAGCTATGAACTTCTCATTTTTCTTAAGCTGGGTATCAATAAGACCAGGACCAAACTTGGAAAGTTTATTGAACTTCCTCTCATGCTCAGAAAAAGACATGGTACCCTGCTTAAGATCCATGAATTCACATTAAAGCTGAGATTTCCCGGCTTCGGGCATCTATTTTGCCACAAAAGCCTCCCTGGAAAGAAGATACAGAAACAAAACTTAAGATAGATTCAAAAGAAAGGAAAATGGGGAAAATTCAAGATAACACAAAGGATACCTGAACTACTCCCACAAAATATCACCCTCGTTAGTGTAAGCTGTAACAGGCTCCCACCAATCTAAGGCTGACTCTTGCAGCTGCCAAGCTTCTAACTGACGCTTCTGGGCATCGGTAATCTCGAGACCAGTAAAGATCCTCTCTAAACTCCGTAACCATTGTCGGGCTTCGATAATGCTCTATGAACCGGTGAACTTAGTACCACCAAGCCGAGAGAATTCCTTATAGAGAATAGTAAACCTAACAAGTGCAGCAGGTTGAGGAGCTGGGGCAGTACCGCGACCCCTACCTCTAGCATTTCCACGATTCATCCTGAAAATATCAAGAATGAATTTTAGGACAAAGGTACAGAGAAGACAAAGATAAGATAAGATAAGATAAGACTAGATAAAATCACTTGGATGAATATCCTAATTAAAGTAATTTCTAACAAGGTAAATACGAAAAGAAGGAGGTGTAGAAAATTTGCTTTTAAAACAAGAAAATTTTATATCAAAATAATTTTGAAAAATTCCTTTTTGAAAAATCATTTTAAAATCATTCTATACTTTGAAAATACGTTCTCTCACAAAGAAATGATTATGAGGTTGATTTCACTCATTCTAGGGTATTCCAACCCTATCTCTAATGAGTTTTTGCTCCATAGGCTAAGGTTTGCCTAAAAACCAAAGCTCTGATACCAAATGTAACGACCCACTATTTTGGACCATTCAAATCGACAATAATCCACACATGTCAGACTTGAATAATGCAAAATAACATATTGTAATAAAATTTGGAGCAAATAAAATCATTCACAGAATCACAGACATAGAAATATCAGAATAACTCGCAGCAGAAAATAAAATAAATAGTGGTTCATTAAGCTAGTACAATACAGAGTCTCAAAAGCAGATGCAAAATACATAGTCTGAAAACAAATACAGTTCTGAAACAAGTATAGTAGAAATCCCAAATACATAAGTCTCTAATACAAAGCTGACATAGAAATACTGAACGGAAACAAATAGCAACTAGATAAACAGAAACTCCAACGATTCCTAGCTCCAGAAAGTGAAGTCCAAAGCTGTGAATACTCAGGTTGACCCGAGCGTAAATAAAACACAAACACTCGAGTCGGGACATACATACTTATACAATGTAAACCAACTCAAGTGAACTATAATAAAAGGTACAAGTAACTTAAAGAATGCTTGGGATCGCCCATTCTTTAAGGATCTGTTAAACTATCTACTATGTAGTACTATTCGCTATTATAATAATGTCTAATATAAAATAAACATACTTTTAAATAGCATTAAGGCTTTACATTTTCCACCTTAACACGTAATAGTCCCAGTAGTCTATCCAGTATTAGCATACTCCCAAAAGGTGGCTACCCTCGATACTCCACAGGCTATGGGAGAAATCACAACTCGTAGTAAAGCTCGATATGGTAGGTGACACGGCACACAAGGCAATGCCAGGGTAGATATACCAATTACGCATCCGGACTGGTGGTAACGAATAGCAGCCACTACCTCCCACCTCGAACAACACTCCCAAATCAATGGGTGCACCCAATCAATCACAAAGTAATAGAATGGTATCGAAGAAGTGTGTCCGATCAGAGGTGCTACCTCATTGGCCCGTCGATCGCTCCTGTTTTAGCCACCTTATGCCAACTCACGGGAGTTGGGTCCACGTATATACCTTTAGGATCGTCGCCACCATCCTACTTCATTCTGGAATCTCCACCGCGTACACAGTTGTTAAAGTGGTTTTCGGTATTGACAGAGAGTATGTCCATATCTGATCCCTGTCTCTTCAACAACCAATCGTTATTATAACCCATGGTTATAAATTTCAAAATAGTTTATTTTTCAAATCAAATACATCATTTAAACTATTTAAAAGTAAAGTCATTATACCTTTAAATCAAATATTCAATTCCCAAAAAATTAGCCTTTTTTGAGTTCATTTATTCACTTAAAAACATTAAAACATTAAAATTTCAGCTTTCACAGCATTTAGAAAGTGCTGCGGTAAATTACATTTGAAAACAATTCAATTCAGCAAAGACAGCATTTAAAAAAAACTGCTGTAATAGTTCGATTTTAGTGGAAAAATAGTTCAATTCAGAAAAGACAGCATTTACAAAACTGCTGTAATAGTTCATGGTTTAATTTAAAGATTTTAGTTCAATTCAGCAAAGACAACACTTGCAAAGTGCTATGATAGCCCTTAGTTAAATTTCCTTATAGTTTACTTTTGTAACTACAGCACTTACAAAGTGTTGCAGATTCTATTTAGTTAAGATTTTAGTTCACTTTCAGAAACGAAGCATTTCTGAAGTGCTACTAATTGAATTTCCAAATTTTAAATAGAATTCCAACCATAAATAAACTTCAATTTAAACCATTTAAATTTATAGAAATCATATTTTTCCATATCACAAATGTTCATTTAAATACCTTTAAGTTATGGTTTTTATAAAGAAAATTTTTACAATAAAAATCAAATTTTCCAAAGTTTCACTTATTAAATTCAAGTTTGTCATTTTCCCATTTTTCATTTTTAACAATTTACTTTAACACTTAAATTTAAATTTCCATTTTCACAAATAAAACTTAATTTCCATTTTTTTATTTAATTAACTTAAACTTCCATTAAAAATCAAATCAAAAATTTCCAAATTAAGTTATGTTTCAAATCACAATTTTTCTATTCATTTATTTACATTTTTAATACATAGAAAACTCATTATCACTTTATTAAATAATTTTAAATTCAATTTAAATCAAATTATTATATTTTTTTACATTTTTAAAATACTTAAAAATTTCTAGAAAACTTTATAAAATAACCACGGGTCTGTATAATATTTTCTAGCCTAAGTCAAGTGATACGGATAATATATCATTTCAATCCGTAATTTACAAAGAAAATCCGGGTTTTATCATTTCAAACCCGCAATCCCAAGTACATAAAATAAATAAAAATCGCTCAGGCTTATCATTTCAGCCCATAACGATTTTTCCCTATTCTAAAGTCCGTTCGGGTATGTATCATTTCAACCCATAGTGATTCTATTCTACAGGAAACTTGCAGTGTGATAAACAGAATAGAATAAACAGTAAAATAAAATAAAATATAACAGATGATGTGACAAGTTAATAACAGGGTTTAACATTATATAATTTACATCACAGGCAGGTATAACATGATATAATAATTTCTACACTTTCACTTGCTATCAATTCACAGTTATATAAGTATGAATGTCAGATGTGATTACTAAAGTCTTTAAAGCTGGAGTTCGCAAACAACACACACAAACAAGAATCCGGAAAGCACGAAAGCACGAATTGATTCAAGTGGGAAGAGAGCCAAGATGTATATCCTGTATATAACAATAAAACAAACCATATATAAATATTTTTACAATACCAAAAATCTATTGAAACAAAATGGAAAATAGAATAAACAAAACATCACCAAGCTTTCAAACAAATTTTGCTTGATCTAGACTCAACATATGCTCGGCCACAAGGCTATTTTGGTTCAGCCTTGGATGTTTTTCAGGTGCTAATGGTCTGGTTTGGACTGGAAATGCAAGTCTTGATCAAGAAGGCAAAGGGTTTGGAAGTTACAAACATGGGAAGTGCAAAAGGCAAGGTTAGAGAGGAGGTTGCATCATTTTTCAACTTTTTGGCTCAGCCAAAGGTCCATGGGATCGGCCATGCTCTGGTTCAGGTCTGGTCAGGGGTTAGGTTGATGGTCATAGGTCAGGTCATGATGGTGTTCGAGGCTAAGGAGGTGGCCGAGGAAAAATATGGAAGGTATGGTGATCACAAGGCTCGGCTAGCAAGTATTCAAGGTGTTGGGCATTGTTTTTATGGATTTTGCAACATATGAAGGTCATGGCCTCTACTGGTTAGAGGAGGAGATGGTCTGAAGCCGTGGATGGTGGGGAGGAAGGGATGGTGGTCGGTGGTGGTGATGATGAGGCAATGGGCCGAGCAACATAGGTGAAGATCAAGACAAATTCAAGGCAAAATCAATGGAAAACAAGGAAGAAAAAGTAGAAAAAAAACAAGGAGAAGCCATTACCAATTTTCAGAAATGCTTGGCCGTGAGTTGCTGATGGAAATGAGATACTTCTCACGTGAAAATGGAATAAAACTCATGACCAAAATTAAAGTGGTGAACGGCAAGGAAAAATGAAGAGTCTAGCTAACCAAAAGTCATTGTTTATAAGCTTAAGTCTCTTCAAATTTCCACTATCCTTTATATACAAAATAAACAAAATAAATTCAGTAAATAAAAATAAAACAAACTGAAATAAAGTGGAAAAGAAAAATAAATGAATTTTTTTTAGGAAAATAGGAAGAAATAAAGAAAAATAGCTTAATATATTAAAACTAGTTTTAAAAATTACAAACAAAATACACTTAACTTTGGAAAATTATAACTCCACTTTTAAAAACTTTTAAAATGTTTTAAAAATAAAATATTGAAATAAAATTTAATTTAAAATGATTTAAAATAATTACAAAAATATAGGATTGTTACACCAAAGTAGAAGAAACAATCAAGTTTGTCATCATCTTTGGGTAAACCAGGTAACTAATGCGACTTACAAAGATTTGAGGCCTTGATCGAGATTACTGGGACGGATTATAATAAACACCTTCAACCTGAGAATTGGAAGACATGAATAGATTTATGATAAAGACAGTAAAGCTTTATACGCTATTGTTAGCAACATCGAAGTGTGGAATTTGTTTTACAAGATGAACTATTGGCCTTCTTAAACACTCTAAAAAAGCTATTCTCTATGGTCCTTTCTTCACTCGGCTTATGCTAATGGAAAATATAACCTTTTGTTATGATGATGCCAAGGAGGTAACATATGCCGGGAAAAATTTCTTTAGCCTTATGAAACTCCTGGCAATGGTTCCTTCTTATATTTCATATGAGGAGTATTTGCAATGACTACAACAACAAACCTCTACTCCAACTTCAGCCAGAGGAAAGGATATTGATATTAAATAAGAAGGGAGTATCGAAGAAGAGAGTGGTGACAAAGATAATAGTGAAGATAGTGTTGAATATGTAAAATTTGTTTCTTCTACTTTGACCTAATTCAAGATGCCCTAACTTTATAAAATTCATATCCTTCTATTGACAATATTCTTCGTCAACCTTGAATTTATGAGAATGCGTTGTGAATAGCAAAGGTTGAATCACTAGACATAATGATGGAAAACATAAGGGGAAAATAACATTTAAAGGTAAATGAAACAAGAGTTGAAGTGGTTCGGCACAGCTGCCTACATCCATTGTGATGTTGTCTTACTATATGAATTTCTTACAATTACAAAAAATTATAGGAGAATAATAAGAAAAGATGATGCTCATAAGACTAATGAAGTTTCTAATCTTAGGGAGCTACTAAGTAAGGACTCTTTTTTGCTGCGTAACTAATGATATGGCTATGTGTTTTTCGACTAACCTTTTTGATGTAGTAATTCATGATGTAGCTAACCAAATCACCAACCAACCAACCACTTTAATGTGGCAATGCATGGGGTTCTTATAGTAGCTGAATCGATGCTTGGACAGCTATGATCGTGCTGCAAAACAAGTGTGAAGCATGTTTGGCCATTGATTTGGCTAAATGGACTTGATGAGAGATAGTTGGCGAGAGAAAGGAATGCGTGATTGAGGTGAAGGTCAATAATTAAACCGTAACAGAGGCATGCTCTACCATGCTTTGTATTAAATGCATTTGTACTTGTAATATGCTTATGGATAATGGAACATGCTTCTTATTAGAAGTAGGTATGTCTGTTTGTACCTCTTATTGCTTTGCTTCTGCATGTCTAGGTTGCAGGACGAGCCAAGCTAGTCCATTGAGATCATAAAGAGGATAAGGAACTGGCGAGAGACGAGGGTACACTGAGCTGGGTGGGACAAGGCAGACTGTAGGTTGTAGGTGGCGGTATCGAAGCTGGATAAAGAACGAGCCACCCTTGAGACATTTTCAAGCTATGTCGGTTAGGAGATAGACGAGGGAGAGATTCTTGAGCAAGTGGGCTAACCTAAAGCTGAGTTGTTAGTGGGCCAGAGAGAGAGAGAGAGAGAGAGAGAGAGAGTTGGTTGACTAATGAGAGATGGGTTGAGCCGGCCTTGTGCCTTGTCTTGATGAGTGAGTTAGTCACTGGGGCTACTATGCAGGTTGGTTTGGCAAGCAGAAGACTTAACGTGCAATTTAGTAGAAGAGCTAATGTGGGCCTAGGCTGGATTTGAATTATCATCATACATAGGGAACTTAATCAACCTGCCACCAGTCATGGCAAGCTTGCGAGCTGACCTGGACCCAGTCAGCCTGGATCGGACCGGGCTATATTGAGATACCTCAATTAGTCTGCCTTTTTACTTACGAAAAATTGAGCAACATTTTTCCCTCAAGTCCATGCATGTGAGCGGGCGTGGGCTTGTAAAATCATGAAGACTCCATCGGTTGTCAGTTTTCCATGCAATTAATTCACTACCCACATGGCACTATACCATTGGTTGTTGTAGTTGTGCTTCTCAAGACGTGGCAAGGATGTGTCATTTCGCCCATATACATAGTGTGACATAGCTCTTATCACTCGTGTGCCCTATATGAGGTCTGCGCCCAACCGCTCAGAGATTTGTCTCCAGAAAGTCATCCTGGTAAGCTCGCCTTATGAAAAAACCTAGGGGCAGGGCAACCCCCTAGTAACCTTGGCCACCTATTGAGCACCCCCACACAGAAATCCTAGAGACCCAGCACTCCTGTTAATGTCCAGAGCACCCCCCTATGGGTCGCCAAATAGTTCTCTCGTTCATCTTCGCCCTCATGGCATCTGAAAGTAGCCAATGCCTACTGCATGGCTTAAGATGCCCAGATTCCACTACCAGTGTTTTTCTCAAGCTCACTCCCAAGCACATAACCTCTTGTGAAGAATGCATCAAAGACCGCAAAGCCTACATCATTCAACACCTTCACTAAGGCTATACAATGAGGATGAGTTATCATGTGCTCATTACCTTGTTTAGGGACTATCGACCTTTGCCATACACTCCTCGCACGTTCCTTTTAGTTGCTCCTCCCCAGAATAACTAGTTATTAGATTAGGGTTCTTGGGCATACCAACATTGTTATAAGTCGTGGCTTTTAGCTCTGTGTGTATGTCAAGCTTGTACTTCCTTTTTGCAACTTTTGATCGAGCCCTAGAGATAACGGATAACGATCATCGGGCCTCATATCCCATTTACCTGTTCTTCTCCTTGCCTTGTTCCTAGTAGGTTGAACCCCCGACTCCTACGTTATAGCCGCCCCTTTCTTTTGACTGCCTCGTGGACGGACGAAAGAAGGGAAGTTACAGAACAAGGCAGTGAAGGCTCGCGAAGTAGACAGCAAGCCCCCACCCCGTACTGTGTTGCCGTAGCGTGCCCTACTTCAATAAGGCGCTGTTGCTACGCATGAAGCGGTCGAAGTATACTGGACTAGTTATATGCGAAGGTGGATTACCGATGATTCATTTCCTTATCGGGGACTACCAAGCTATCCAGCAAGATTGAATCATCGTGCATCCAATTCCTTGCTCGGAGATTGCTCACTACCACATGAGTTGGGTGAGACATCTCTCCCTTTCATGTCAGGGAGCGTCGACGATCGGATACGCGATTGAAATGGTTCGTACCCCTCGCCCATGACGTCGCTCATCCAACATACAAGATGGGACATTGTTGTCAGGACCGGCACTGTTACCTTAAGTGACGCCGAAGTCCAACATTTGTAATGTGCTCGCATAGAAATAAGTCGGGCCTAGCTCCTTTGTGCAACATGCCACCTTAGAAATCCTTTAAGCCCCTCAGCACTTAGGCTCAAATCGGGACTGCCTGTAGCTCCTTATAACAGCATGTCACCCTGGAGAACCTTCAACCCACTTAGTGCTTAGGTTTAAGCCAAGACCGCCTGTCACTCCTTAGTGCAACGTGTCAGTCTGGAAAGCCTTCAAGCCCCTCGGTGCTTAGGTTCTAGCTGAGACAACCTGTAGCTCCTTATTGTAGTGTGTCATCCTGGAGAACTTTCAAGCCCCTCAGTGCTTAGGTTCGAGCTAGGACTGCTTGTAGCTCAGCTTGTCACCCTGGAGAACCTTCAAACCCCTCAATGCTTAGATTCGAGTTTAGACTGCATGTCCCACCATATTATAGTGTATCACCCTGGTGAACCTTCAAGCCACTCGGTGCTTTGGTTCATGCCGGGACCACTAAGCATTGTACTAACACATAGATAAGTTCATTTTTTACAATATCTATCCACTAAATTCTTGTGAACGACGGTGCCTACTACTCGTCTCACCATTATATCACACCCTTATACAAGTGTGCTCAAGCCAGCCATGCATGCTGGTTTGAGCCAGGACCTGTAGTCAACTAACAATCAACATGTCACCTAGGAGAACCCTTGAGCCTCATGCGCTCCAGTTCAAGCTAGGCCCATCTGCCACTCTACACATGACTTCCTATCACCGAGGAGAAACCACGGTCTAACATGCGCTTCCACTCAATGCTACCCACCACTTGGCACCTGGCCTGCACTTGGCTCTTATCGATGCCCGAGTTTGGCCCGTCGCATGACAATATTACTACTAAGCATGTCTTTAACAAGAAACCGTTTCTAAAAATAGTGTAGGAACACCTCCTGGCAGCGTGTCTCTTAGGAGAACATATAGCCACTTAGGACTCAGGTTCATGCCAAGATCACCCATTAATAAAGCATCACAGTGAAGCTCGATTATCATTTGCTAACCTTGGAACCTGACAAACAACCGGGTTGCTCGGTCAATGCTCGCTTCTAAGTCCATAGATAGGCCCGGCCTATTAGCTAAAACAGATTGGTTTAACTCAGTGCAAGGGACTTTGTTAACTATCCAAGATAACTTGACCTATTATTCGCTGTAAACAATTAAAGGCAACAACTAGTTTTATAGACAACAAGTTCACAATAGAAAGACCTGTTCTTATTCAGTTGAAAAGAATGCGGGGGCACAATGCCTACCCCGCTAGGCATATAAAGATTTTCAATCGTTAATTAGTTGAAAAGAAGAAAAGGAGAAGGAGAAGTATGCCAACAGCGCTCTTCAAAAGTAGGCCAGCCCATGCTCTTATCATGCCCAAACACTGATGGCACTCCCTCATGCACTTTAATCAATCAAGAACTTGCTAAAGGAAAGGGAGTATGCTACCATCTTCAAAGCCTTCCACATTGAATATCATAAGGGACACTGAAAAGCTTCCGAACAACCTTGCCAAGGAGCAAACCAAGGCTTCGGTAATGGCAGAAGTGGTAGATGTGACAACCACTACTCTTTCCAACAAGGCGTTGGAGCATCTAAACAAATCAGAGGCTGGGAATGTCATAGCATCAAAGCAAGGAATCCCACTAACATCAGCAATATCATTAACTTAAGACCGATGTGCGAGCACTATCAAAATTTTGGCCGAATGGTATAGGTCCAAGCCAAAGGCAAGGTTTATCTCAAGAGGTAGAAATTCAAGCAGTGGTCCGAACTACAATCGACAAAAACGGTTCGACACTTGTAGAGCTACCTTCTTTCTTTTAATCCCAACTAAATTTGATAAAAATCCAAGCACTCAAGTGCGATGGGAGAGGAAGAGGAAGATGAAGTTAACTGTTGTTACCAAAATAAAACCATGCAGATTCGATTTTCCTAAAGAAATTACATGGCAAAAGCTCCATGGGTTCAAAAGGGAAGAAAGGAGGTATTTATATACCTCTTCATTCAATCGCATCTGCTATGATCAAAAGGGCAAAAATGAACTCAATCCTTAATGTTGCATCATACCACGTGCATGGACAAAACGACACATTCCTACCATGTCTCGAGAAGCACAATCGCCGCAGCCAACGGTACAATACCACATGGGTGGTGCATTAATTGCAAGGCAGTCCATCAATCGATGGAGTTTTCATGATTTTACAAGCATGCGCCCGCTCACGAGCATGGACTTAGGGGGCCAAAATGTTACTCAATTTTTTCATAAATAAGAAGGTAGAATAATCAAGGTAACTTAGCCTGCCCGGTCTGGTTAAAGCCGTCTAGGTCCGGATCAGCTTGCAAGCCAGCCATGACTAGAGGTCGGTCGATTGGATTTCCTATGTATAATGATAACCAAGATCCAGCTTAGGCCCGCATCGGCTCCTAAACTCAATTGCACATCAAGCCTTTTACTGGCCGAGCCTCCTCGTGCAGCATCACCGGCAACCATCTCTCCCTTCAAGGCAAGGCACAAGCCTAGCTCGATCCATCTCTCATTGGCTAACCAACTCTCTCTGGCCCACTTACAACCTAGCTCCAGGCAAGCCCACTAGCTTAAGCATCTTTCCCTCGGCTATCTCCCGACTAACATAGCTTGAGATTGTCTTAAGGGTGGCTCGTCACTGATCCAGCTTCGATACTTCCGCTTACTACATGCAGTCCATCTCGTCTCACCTGGCTCGGCGTGCCCTCGGCTCTTGCCATTTCCCTATCATCCTTATGGTCTCAACAGACCAGCTCAGCCCATCTTGCCACCTAGGTATGTAGGAGAAAAGTGATAAGAGGTATAGCTAGGCATACCTACTTCTAACAAGAAGCATGTTCCATTGTCCACAAGCATACTGCAAGTACAAGTGCATTTAATGCAAAGCATGATAGAGCATGCCCCTGGTACATTTCATCTATTGACCTTCATCTCAACCACACATTCCTTTCTTTCTCCAGATGTCTCTCATTGGGTCCGTTCAACCAGATCAATGGCTAGGCATTGTAACAAACCACCCTGAAATATGCCTAAATCCTGACCCAGAAAAGGTCCATCGAAACTTAGACCCATTCCAAAGCTGGCTGTTGATTTTTTAAAAGAACAATATAGAGTTATTTATCTATTCATTCAGAACCCATAGTGGAAGGACAAAATATAATAGCTTAAACAGTGCCCATTTTATATCAAAATTCCAAATGTCACAAAACAAAACCATAACAATAATTGTTACATCATCTTGTTAAAAAGTACAATTTTATTTGTAAATGGGTACATCAGAAAATAATATAAATAGAGAAATATACTACTACCACAAGATCCTCTCATCATCATCTCGATCGATCATCGTCTCCTTCCCTAACCTGTGTTATAATGAGGAGGGTGTCAGAATAACAATGTCTGGTGAATAGAAAATCTGGAGCCTTTCTTTATCAGTACTTGGGCAGTATAATTTAAAAAGGAATATCTCTTTTGCATTTTAAACTATATTCAGAACCATTTAATACTTCATACAAGGAAAAGAGGCAGGCCCTCAAACAACCACTTAATACATTCAATCCCCGAAGCAGGTTTTCCCATAATTAATAACCCCAAACCATCGTTATTAATATTTACCAATGCGAGAGATAGAATCCAAGCCACTTAATACCTTTTAATGGAAAATAGTCAAACTCTAACCATTTAAGACCTCAATTGAGGTAGGCTTCCATAATTTAATACCTATTCCTAAGGCGGACTTCACAAAGTTATCTATATAGTTGACTTTCCATGGAAATCTCTTCGGACACTTAATACTTCTTATTAAAGTGGAATTTTCCAAGATATCCTCAATCATGCCTAAATCCAATCCCGACAATTTAATACTTCATATAAGGGAAAGAGGCCGGCCCTCAAACAGGCAATTAATACCTTCAATTCCCAAAAGCAGGTCCTTCATATTATGACCCGTACCGCATGGAGATGTCTCACATTAGTCCAACTATTCATAGAAACTAGTATCCAAATTAGTTGGGTAGATTTACATTACAAAATTGGGACTAACCTTGCATCATCCGTAGTTACTTATCATAGGTGATGTCTCACATCAGCCCCAAAGTCACACTATTGGTAGTCATATTAGCTTAGCAGACTTATATGTGCTTTTGATTGACCTCGTATCCCTATAACTTAGTCATATTTCATACACTCTAAGTATATTATCACACATCTCACCATATCAATTATCCAGGCCTTATAAGAATCCTTATTATTTCGCCTGATTAATTCCTTTCCTAAAAGGGATTTAAATGTAATCTATTAACCTAATTAACAACGCAATTAATACGTTACAATTGTACGTTATTTGCGCTAGTTTATATATATAACTATACATTTATTAGGCATGTGGAGATTACACCCTAAACTAACGTTCAAATGTCAAATCTTCGAATATTAAATACATCTCATTTCCATATTAGCATTTTTTTATCATAAATCCAATATTCGAAAATTGGATAATAGACTTGTACTTAGAATCTAATTCTAGCTTATTTTATATTAAAATAATGGAATAAAACAATAATAATGAAAACTTACAATTTAATAGGTTTTACACTCTATTTAATTCCTTTTTACATAACATTAGACAAGGGAATTTTTATTCAATATGTAGAATAGGAAGCGCAAACTACAAATAAGAATTCATACCTTACACATCATTTCTTAATCAAATCCAAAGAAAAAGAAAATGAAGTGGAATAGAAGGTAGAACACGTATGTTGCAAAATCCACAAAAACTCCATTATTTTAATACAAAATAATTAAGATTCTAACCTAAGAATTGACATTTTGCTTTGGGCGATTTTTGGGGATTTTTAATATGATGTTTCCGTAATCCAAAACTCCCCAAGGCATATATCAAATCCAAATTAAACTATTCATTTACTAAAATAGAAAAACTATGATTTTCACTCACAGAGGTCTTTGGCTTTGTCTTCTCTTAGATTTGACACGTCTTCAATGAACCCTTTTCTGATCTCGTCTTTTTGATAGATATACATTAAGAGATTTGTATATATGTTAGATTCAGAAGATTAGAGGTTTGGAGGAGAAGATATTGAGAAAATAAACAACAAACAAAGATCGATGTATAGGATTCTTACCTGAAACCCTCATAGAGTTTTTTGAATCTATGAAGCGATGAATTGATAGAACTTCGCTAATGTTTCCAAAATACCGTGTGAATAAAAGTGAGGGGGCTAGTCTCTTTTTATAGTGGTTAGAATGCACTAGAACCGTCGGATGAAGGTCGGTTTAAAATAATAAAATCTGGTACAATTAAATGAAGCAAAAACCTAGCTACGACTACAGCCTATAGGTAGAGGTCGACCGTCGCCTTCCCACCGGTCGACCGCT
Organism: Allium fistulosum; assembly: GCA_030737815.1. Classification (NCBI taxonomy): domain Eukaryota; kingdom Viridiplantae; phylum Streptophyta; class Magnoliopsida; order Asparagales; family Amaryllidaceae; genus Allium; species Allium fistulosum. The sequence continues at coordinate 721,322,114 of CM060908.1, forward strand.
AGTGATCGTCTAGTTGTGGGTAAGGGGTTGACCGCTCCCCTTATTTTGGGAATATTTTGATTGCTGTTGGTTTCAATTTATTTAATTCCTTAATTATACTTCAATGTTAACGTTTACTTAACCCCCAAATATAATTACCATTAACCTTTGAATTTCAAATTTGGGAATTAATTATTTTTTTGAATTTTAATTCTATTTAAATTATTTTAAACCTAAAACTTCAAACGCCCATAACTTCTTCGTTTGAGCTCCGTTTCCAGCATATTATATATGAAAATTGATCAGAATTTTGTCACGAATGCACGACATAACTTTCGTGGTCAAATTCGAACTTTTGCAAAATTTTCATTTTTACCCCTATCTTATTTAAATAAATTTATCCAATTTATTTATTTATGGTTGATTTTATAAGGTGTTACAGACGCGCGTCACACCTGTTTTGTAGCACGATCTTAGCCATCTAGCATCACTTTGGCTACTATAAGAACCACCTACATTTCCATATTAAAGGGGTTGGTTGGTGATTTGGTCAGCTACATCATGCATTACCACCTCGAAAACGATGTTCAGAGAGCACATAACCATGTTTCCAATTGCACGTCAAAGAGTCATTTACTCAACAGCTCCTTGAGATTAGTAGCTTCATTAGTCTTAAGTGCATCATTTTTCATAATTATTATCTTATGATTCCTTGTAATTGTAAGTGAGCCATATAATAAAAGAACTTCACAATGGATATAGGCAGCTTCGTTGAATCTCTTCACCTCTTGTATCATTTATCTATAAATGATCTTTTTGCCTCATTTTTCCGTTAAGCCTAGTGATTAGCATGTAACATTTTCTCTTCACAACGCATTATCTTAACTCCCAGTTTGACAAAAAATATCATCAACAAAGCTCAAATCCATACTTTTGATTTCAACTCTTGCTCTCTGATTTCTAATCTCTAAAATTCTCTATGAAATCAAAAGCTTTCAAAAAAAATTCCTGCTTCCTTAAATGTGCACGTTCAAATCACTATCATTAAAGCATATTATAGGAAGGATGTACTGTCTTGACAAAATGAGTGTGCTAGAGACATAAAGATTTTTGAAGCATCTAGCTCTTTTACTAATGAGCAGAAATCTTGTTTTGAGAAGAATCAGACATCAATGTAAACCTATACCTGGGTTAAGAGAGGTCTTTTCTTTAGTAGAATACCAAAGGGGAGTATCCAGACTGGACAGAGGACAAGAGGTTCGAACCAGTACAAAGACTCGGATGTGAGTACTTTCATCTTACTTTATCTTACTTACTTTTGCTTATATTATCTACATATACTAGTTAGAATTATACTGTTAATTAGCAATTATCGATACATAAGTTATTTCACACCGTGAAAGCACTACAAAATGTTAGCTTTATTTTTTGACTAACACCTCTAATCAATAGAAAAAGGCTAAAATTGAAAGAATGCAAAAATGAAATAAGAAAATAATCGTAAGAGTTTTTTTAGTGGTTTGAAAATCGTTGGGCCATGTCCACGTTATCGTTTTTATTGATTACTTTTTGCTAGAACTATTATAGTTACAAAGAAATTTCTAAGTACAATGGGTAGATCTCGAATTTGGTAGCATCTCTCCTAACAAAGTTGGTAAATGTGTCAAAAGTTCTTTTCTATTTGAAGAAGATTACTATTTATAGCTTATTTTGCCCTTTAGAATCGTCAGATCCAATTTGATTTCATCAGTCAATGAGATCTAGAATAATAGGGGGAAGAACATGTTGATTTCGGACCAAATCTCGTGGCATGATGGATCAATACTGGTACATCCACCTTGTCCATGGCCCAGGACTTGTGTTTTTCTCCAATATTGCATTCCTCTTCACACTTTAATTCTTCAGGGATAAAATGGTCATTATTTCTCATCTATGTCACCCATCCCTAAAACCAAAAACGTATCTTTTTCTCCAAATAGCATAGGGATCCATAATGTAAGAGATTATTGGATATTTGTCCTTTGGATGGATCAAAATCAATCCATCTATGGATCGATACACTTAGACAAAATTCTCTCCTTTCTTCCTTTTCTTTTTTTAATTTTTCGTCTTCAAATCCAAAGCCCGTCCCTTCATCATTTCGTAGTCCAATTCCATCAAAATGTCATTTGAGAGAAATACCGGACAACACTCAATATCCTGTTAGGTGTAACCAACTTATGGTGCGTTCGCTGACTTCGACTGGCTAGTTAAATTTTCGAATAGTGGGAATTAAAATGGGTTAGCCAAGGCATTTGCTTTGTTTAGTTGAAGCATTTTGTATTGTATCATTGGGACTTGATGCGTCCAACTTGTTAGATATGTCAGATGCATCAGACATGCAAAGTTCGAGTGGTTCAACAAGAAACAGTAATTTTCCCACCTTCATAACCCCACCATATCGTCATCTTCCTTCACTAAACTAAACTGAAATTTCCAAGTCATTTTTAGTATATTCCAAGCTCAAATCGATGTATTTTGTACAATTATGTTTATTTCACATTTCTACATGATATATATTTATGATTTGAATTTTTTTACCAACAGAATGTCAACCACCTTCACTGAATCTTCGATCTGAATTTCCGTCGATTGGAATGCTGAACAACTTTAATTTTTATAGACATCTTCTCATCACTATTAGATACTTGTATTGGATGAGTTGGTAGCTGATACCAAGATGATGCAAATAAGCTCAATCAGCGCTTAGGCATTAATTATATCGCCATCCATACGAAAAGTAAATGGGATAATACGAAACGTGTTTGGTCATCATTAAATGATCTATTACAAATGGTAGGAGGTTTGGTCTGTTGAGCAAGATTGTGTTCAAGGAGATGGTGAATGGTGGAAGACAATTACTTCACGATTTACTGTTTCAAAAACCATGCTCCCCTCAAATTCAGATAGCTGGACGAGATGTACTACGATGCAATAAAGAAAGACGAGTGCGTTTATATCGTTCATCCATCATCTTAAACCCACTTCGACAAATATCTATACCTTGATATTTTTAATAAGATTGTGAATGAGCTGCTTTCTAGCCTCACAGCCGCTACTCCTCGTCAGACATCCGATGTCGCTTCACCGTCTCAGGCAAGGCTAGTAAGATCCCTACTCTAAGAGATGATAATCCGAATTTCGATGTGTTCAAACGAACTACTGAACATTGTCTCAGAATTTGGTCTCCACCCGACAATTATGAGGAGTGAAACTTGCTGTTATATTTGCGCACGAACCTAGAAACTATAAAATTGCTAGTGTAATGTTGGACAAGGAGAATGAGCTTAGATGTACATTAAACTAGACGGTCTAGCAATTCTAAGCGAAAAATAGACGATACACTGTTATTTTCAAACTTATCTTTTTTTTAATGAAATGTAGCATTTTCTTAAGCATTTATACATAATTTATAATTTAATATCAATTATTAACGTTTATTCAAAAGTACTTAAAAGAGACTAAAGCAAATAAAATTACAAATTTGTACAAATAGTCTTTTTTTTTTCTGCTTATTTTGCATAATAAAACACATTTTCCTTTCACGGAACATTGCTCCCTTTTGTGTCCCTTTCAAAAACTTTTTTGGATGCTCCTTTGCTTAACGCAAAATAAATTCACCCTTAATTTTCCGTTTGTTAGGTATATATTTGTTTGTTTGTTTTTTTATTTTTTTTCAGTTCGAGTACTACTTTTTTATTTACAAGTATGAGCGGCCAGAGAATGCTAAATAGCAACATACATGACATGATACATAATCCACTAAAACACACATTCTCTTGTGTTAGTTTGCTATACTAATACTAGTTTCAACCATTACATCATACAACTAAATGGGGATTTTTTGTTCATTTATTCGGGTATAATAACTTACACGTTGTTTGGTTACTTCTTCGACTTTTTGACATTCATTGACATCGATTTTGTGGGTACACTTTAAAGTGTAGTCCTAAGCACATCATGTTTTACCCATCATATGATGGTCTATTTTGTGGCCGGTATAGCACTCAAAATCTGGGAAGAGTACTATGGTCGACACCTGCTTGATGAAATGCCAGTAAAAGGAGAGTGCGTTTTGCTGTGCATTTTAATTGTTACATTCCCGAAGATACATTTATTTGACATCATTCCATATTGTCAAGAATGACGCACTCATTCGCATATAGGAAGCTAGAAATGCTATAGCTTCATAATAACATAGGTCGAAAATCATCATCTATACCATGTATCATTCGTATTATTTGCCATTTTTATTTCACTTTATTTCACAGAAGCTCCAATACAACGGATATTGACCCCAGAGTCAACTGGTGATATGCAATCACATTCCCAAATGGAAATTCTCAGAAAGCTAGGTGGCTTTCTACAACAATGTTCCATGACAAAGTCCTTCAGCAACGGCCTCTCTCTACATGCATTTCTCATAAAGCTTGGTTTCTACAACGATCTCTACATATGCAACCATCTCATCAATTTATACACAAAGTCTCATGATTTCAAATCAGCACATAAAATATTTGACACAATGAACGACCACAATCTCGTTTCGTGGTCATCTTTGATATCTGGATATAATCAAGCAAGAAAGCATTCAGAGGCATTACATTTGTTCACTAAACTGAAGCTTCAACCTAACGAGTTTGTGTATGCTAGCATCTTGAGTGCTTGTGGTAGCCTTGCATCTATCAGACAAGGCAAGCAAGTTCATGCACACTCGCTTATCACTAACCATGCAACCATTTCTTTTGTCTCCAATTCTCTTATATCCATGTACATGAAATGTGGTTGCTTTGGCTGTGGATTCTCTGTCTTTACCAGTATTGTAAAACCTAACTCTGTTTCTTACAATGCCATGATCAAGGGCCTTGCAGAGAACCTGCGGTTTGAAAGGGGTGTAGAGATGTTTATTGTAATGAAGCTAAATGGATTGCAAGCTGATCGATTCACTTACGCAGCTGTACTTGAATCATGCACTGAGATAAAAGATACCAAGTTATGTGCAGCGGTACATTGTGACACTGTCAAAGTTGGTCTTGATATGACAGCATTTGTTGGCAATTTTATATTAACTATGTACTCGAGATGTGGGACAATTGTACAAGTGGCGAAGGCATTTGATTCAATTGCAGAGAAAGACACTGTCACACTTAACACCTACATTACTTCTTGTTCGAATTGCGGAGAACATGCAAAAGTTTTTAGCTTTTTCAAAAGGATGGAATTTTCATTTGGTGTGTTGCCTGATAACTACTCGTTTACTTGCGTCCTTTCTGTTTGTGCTGAGCTTGCACGTATCAGATACGGTGAGCAGATTCATGCACGTCTCATTAGAAGAGAGATTGCTTGCGATGTGGGACTTAATAATGCAATAATCAACATGTATGCAAAATGTGGTTCGATCAAGAATGCATATTGCGTCTTTAACTGCATGTTGGAGAAAAATCTTATTTCTTGGAACACAATGTTAGTTGCGCTTGGAAGCCATGGGCTTGGCAAAATTGCAATTGATACATTTGATACGATGAGAGCCGATAACATAATGCCGGATGATGTGACATTTGTTGCACTTCTATCTGCTTGTACTCATAGTGGATTAGTAGATGAAGGGCTTGCTTATTTCGACTCTATGGAGAAAACATTTCATATTACTCCTAAAATTGAACACTTTTCGTGTTTGGTCGATCTGTTAGGGCGAGCAGGAAGGTTAGAAGAAGCGGAAAATTACATAAATAGGTCTGGGTATGAAATTGATGTAGTTATATGGGGGAGCTTGCTTTCTTCAAGTAGAATACATAATCATGTTTCAGTAGGGCAACGAGCTGCAGCAAAGTTACTAGAGCTCGAACTGAATACAAGTTCGCCTTATGTTCTGATGTCGAACTTGTACGCTTCCGAGAAGAAGTGGAAAGAAGTTTCAAAAGCGAGAAAGTTGTTGAAAGGAAGTGGAGTAAAAAAGGAACCAGGTCATAGTGTGATTTCTATTGACAATGTTACTGAATATTTTACTGCAGGGTTTTTTTCTCTTGCTTGAAATTTGATACCGTGGAGACATTAAAGAGTTTGAATTTTGTAGGAGAGGGAGTTTACATTTTACCGGATGAAACTAGGATTTTTGTTTGCGTTGGACAGAGTTGTGTAAGTAGTCAAACGCATAGCACAGAAAAACTGAAATTCAACCAAAGTGATTTAATGTAGTACATTTTGAGACACATTAAACAATGAGTTTGACTACTTGCATAATATTGATAATTTTATAAACTTACACACAAAATATATAATCCAAAAATACATAAGCTACTAAATAATCTATTTAAGTCATGCTCTACGAACTTCACCAAAATCAAATTCATCTACAATCGCTTCAACATCAAGACTTTTAGCAATCTCTCTTTCAATATATATTATCATGTGATTTTCAAGTAGATCATCCCTCATCTTATTACGAAATGGTTTTTCATCGTTGAAAATGCTCGTTCTGTGGTTGTAGTAGATACTGAAAGGGTTAACACTAGACAAATCACTCTGTGAACAAGACGGTATATTTTGGCTTTTTTTGATTTAACTAACTCCTTATTCAACTCTGAAAGTGTTGAAATGTTACGAAAGCGAGGATTTAGACATACATCTTGCTCATAATGTAGCAATTGATGTTTTAGTTGAAAATCAATTTCCAACTCGCTAAAATCTTCAGGATAATATTGTTTAGCTAGCAAACAAGCTTCATCAATTTTTAGCGCTTCAAAGTTATTTTTTGGTTCCAAAACAGAACTAAGGCTTAAAAGTCCAATTGTTGTGTCTGAAAATCTTGTAGACAGTTTCATTACTTGTATGTCAACAATTTCATTTAATATATCAAAACGATAATGATGTTCTATGGTAATTTCATCACGTTGTTGACTAGAGCGTCTTATTCCTTCTAAATGACGAGAACTCATATCTGGTGTTGCAATTGAATTGCTACTACAAAAGGATATCACATTATTCAAAAGACATTCCCACTTTTCATCATTTTTCAAATTGCAAAGAAGATTTTTCATGATCGAGATTGAATGAATTCCACTTAAGATATCTTGAGACTTTTTTGAAAAGCTTGACAAAGAACTTCGGTAATTCCCATTACTTCGACCATCAAGTGCAATATGAAGACAAATCGAAATGTATCCATCGCAAGTAGAGCACCAATTACTTCAACGAGCATTTTTCTATTTAGACCTTCTTTTTTTATAATTTCAAGAACAACGTGAACGGGTTTATACAAGCTAAGCAAGCTACAAGCTGAAGAGTAATGTGAACTCCAACGGGTAGAAGCTGGTCGTCGTAAGGTGGTCTTTTGATTTGTACCAATACCTGATTGTGAAGTTCCACTCAACATTATATCTTCAACTTCTTTTCTTATAGCCATTTTAAGTTGTTGATTTCTTTTAGGAGACGAACTTACTAAATTTACAATACAATTTAGCATTTGAAAGAATAACTCTATGTCACATAGTTCACCAGAAGCCCCAACCAATGCAAGTTGTAATCGATGCGCAAAACAATGCACATAATATGCATATGGACATTCTTCTAGAAACAATGCTTGTAATCCACCTCAAGCACCTCTCATGTTACTAGCACCGTTATATCCTTGACCTCGCATATTTTGAACAAGCAAACCATTTTGATCAAGTACATTAGAACAAGTTTTCTATAAAGTTTGCGCGGTGGTGTATTCAACTCCAACGACATCAAAAAACCGTTCTCGTATACAACCTTCGTCATCAACAAATCTAATAACCATGGCCATTTGCTCAATATTTGAGTCATCTTGTAACTCGTCAACAAGGCTACAAAATTTAGATTCACCAATCTCTTCACGTATTCTTCTTCTCACAAGATCACCAATAATATCCATAATATCATTTTGAATTTTTGATGAAACATAAGAAGCATTTCCAGAAGCATTTTCTAATACCACTTCTGCAACTTCAGTAGAAAGTGAAGCTGTATATTTAAGCAACTCAATAAAATTTCCATGATTAAATGAATCAATAGATTCATCATTTCCTCTAAGTGCACAACCTTGACATGCAAGCCATAAGATAGCTTTCATTGAAGTGATGACTCGCAATCGATTTTTTTTAATTTCTATTTTAGATTGTAAACTTAATTGTTTTTCAATACCCTGCGAGGGATTGCTCAAGCAATCCAATAACATAACATTGTTTGAATGTAATGAACTCGGACCTCCTTCATGCTTTTTTAGACAACAATCTTTTCCGCCAACTCTTTTCCAACTATTGTACCCATTATAAATCCATGTATCGTGTTTGTGATGTTGAGAAATATTGTTATCGAAAAGAAAACAAAGGAAAACAATAAGCTTTTTGAGTTGTTTCGAAAATACTCAAGCCATTTATGATCTTTGAACCATTCAAACCTCATTCGACATCCGTCTTCATTTCTTTTAATTTTTTTTTTAAATCGGGTTGACATGGTCCCATTCCGATGTAACGACGATGAATTGCATCTTGATCTTTATAATGATATATCCATATTGCTTGACGTAATCCTGGGTCATGCTTCACGGTGTCTTCAATTTTTTGAATTTTGTTGGGAGTCACTTCATTGATAGGATCCAAGCTATTTAACTCCAAATTCAAAGGAGGATTTGGAGACGCTTTTGCAATGTAATCGGACGTTTTTGTGTAGAATGAAAACAAAATTTTCATTGGTCTCTTCGACATAGCTTCAAAGTTCAAACAATTCACTTTCATAACAGGAAAAAAAATTAATACCACTTCTGATTAAACAATTCACTTCTTTAAATATTTTCTTAGTCCATATTCAAATTGAAAAATAGTGCAATTTACAGTAAATGGATAGAAAATAAAAGTAAATTGTATCAAGCAATTTTTATAAGCAAATTTACAGATCAAGATTAGTAAGACTGCATCCAGTTTAGATTTGTATGGCCTAATGTAGCAAATATGTAAATTAATTTCAACTCGATGTTTAACATTTCGTTCACCATAAATGGTGCCGCTGTATATTCATTCCACAAAAAGATCTGTAGCAGTAAATTACAGTAAATGGGATACAAAATAAAATTAAATTGTATTAAACAGTTTTATAAGCAAATTGGGGATTTTTGTATGATTGAATCAGTATTAACAATAAAAGAGACTGTAAGAAAATTGAGGCTTTTTGTATGATTCATTCCACAATCAGTAATAACAGTAAATGAGACAATACTTGACAAAATTAAAAGAAGAATTACCTGTAACACCTCAAAACAATTAGAAAAAATGGGGCATGAATGTTGAATTGAAGAAGTTGGACATCGGTAATGGAATTTAGGGATGCACTTCACATCTCGATTTGCGTGTGTTCTCTCTAGGCTGGAAGAGACTGTACACGTTTTTGTTTTCTGTTTTTTATTTATTTTTTATTTAAATGCCAAAATCTTGGGTTAGGCAATGGCCCACCCCACCTTCCATTTGGTTTCTTCATCGATGTTACTTGAGATATTGTGTAGAATTAATGGTGGGTTTCAGAACTTTAATTCAATTTTATTAATAGATATATTATTATTTAGAAACCTGGCCACAGACAAGGGATTTTTTTATAAATAATATAAAATATTACACACTCAAAAACATATTGAGAAAACAATTTATATCTTAAATGTGGAAATCAATTAATGTTTCAGAGAACACCTTGTCTATGAAATCCAAAGTAAACTTTATTGATTAATTTTATAGGTTTGAAATATGTACATGTCTTATGATTTTATAAACAGGAAACCTGTGGTAATTGAATCATAGAGCAGAAAACTCTATTGTAACGATGGACCAAACTTATATATATATATATATATATATATATATATATATATATATATATAACAACAACAACATAGCTGTTAAAACCATATAACAAAAAAAATGCCATATAGATCTATTGTAATTTTTTTTTGGAAATAACTAAATGTTCAGACCACTATATAAAATATACCATAGTTTTAGTGGCAACAACAATAATATAACAATTTTTTTATAGCCAACATGAAATGGTGAACTATCTAATTTCATCATCTTGAGTTGCACAACACCGATTGGGTAGTGGGTCAACATTATAAACGTGAATTACACTATAATCTTCTTTCACCGCATCAAATTCATTCTCATCTTTCCCATAGCACTTTAAAATTTTAACAGTACCAATCTTATTCTCATATGTATTTGTTTATACGATAGAAAGAGGTAGTGGAATGCTTACCTACTTAAAAATAATATAGCTTCTAAAGGGAAGGGCTTCTATTTTTGGTTAAAAATGATAGAATTTGGTCAAAATAAAAATATAATTCAAAATAACAGGACTTTGAAGACTCCTCTTTAGTGCTTTCCAACTTGTATAGAAGTGGTGACATTTCAGAAGAAAAACTTCCAATTAGCATTCTAGTTCAATGGTTCACAAATCTTAGTTTACAAAAATTCCAAATATCAAATCGAACATACACCTTAATTTGCAAATTTTCATGAATTCCTTTAAGTAAAAATTATTTAAAAGATTTTAAAATAAAATCACAAGTTTATCAGTTAGAAATATAATTTTAAATAATTTTTGAAAGCATTTTGTTTGGGTTAAATTTCACCCTAACACTAAATGCAGATGCAAGAGAATAAAACTAAAGCTACAAAACCAAGATAGTAAGCAATATCAAAATGCAATCTTAATAATTGAGTCTAGCTCTCCGTTAGGATACCTGGGGAGGTTTAATGGAGCGTTGGAAACAAAACTGTATTAAACTTATTCAGTTAGTTACTAATGTTCACTCGGTATACCTTAATTTCATGAATTTGAGAAATGATTCATTTCTTAATGTCTCCATTGTTCACGACCCACATAATAAGATAGATAGAATGGTCATTTTGAGCGAATGTCTAGAGTTTAAATATCTTACCGTCAGTTCTTTGGAAGTATAGGTGATTTAACGTGACTAGGTTTTTAAGAGACTGCTCGCCTAGAGAGGGAGACATTTCTGTCATGGAAGAGTATGACTAGTTTATTGCGAATGGTAATTTGACTGTATTACTTCTTAGCACTAGATAGTTCACCTAGTCGAACTCAAGAGAAACTCCTTCTCGGGCGCTTCTTGATTGTTTTTTTATCAGCAAGGAAATGGAAGATAAGTTTTCGGTATTTACTGTTAAGGGCCTTCCATTTGTGTCTTCCGATCAATGTCCTTTTGTTCTTTTTTTCAATAACAACCATCCTTTTCAAAATGCTTTCAGATTTGAAAAATTGTGGTTTCTAAAAAGCAACGTTTTCAATTTAGTTACTCAAAAATAGATTTCAATGACTTACGATAACATTAGATATTTAGAAAATGTTGCTAAAGTTTTTATAAGTAAACCTAGGGATCTAAGATTATTTATTAAAAATAGAATAAAGACGTCTTTAGCCATTGGAATTGGGCAAATCCGCAACGAAGGAATTAGGTAAATTTCAAACAAAATTGCACCATTTGATTTTTATTGGGCCTATGTAGTTTAATTCATTTAGAACTATAGTAAATTTTCTTTAAATAAAATCAATATTTTATTTGAATTTTACACATGAAATTTATTTTATATAATTTGTTTATATTTCATATATATGTAGTATATACATATATGTATATGTGTGCATATGCAATAGGATAATGTGTATATCTCAAGTCTAGGTAAATATTTTTTGAATTATTTTTCGGTTTAAAATAATTTTAAATAAAATATAATTTAAAAATTAAATCCAGGCGGATTTAATAACATACAAATATAAAAAATTATTTTGAAATCAAAATGCATATTTCATATTATATAAAAAATTTCCAGGATATTATATTATTTATAAATGTATTATATAATTAGATTAATTGATAAAATCATTTAATAATTATATTTTAATAATAATATTTTTTATCAGGCCGTGATCAATAAGACGACATCTAAATAAAATAAATTTTACACTTACACACACACACACACACACACACACACATATATATATATATATATATATATATATATATATAACCATCGACATGTGACAATACTGTAATATACCAATTCGTGATAAGGTCTATATAGCTAACATATGACCGATTGATTAACTAAGAAATTTAGAATATTACTAAATCAGAAGCATATCTCTCACCAAGACCCAAAGATCACACTTTGAAATGATGAAATTGCTCCTTGAATCGAATTCAAGTTTTAGAGTTGTTGGCTCCCGAATTGCTTTACCACCGACGATCAAATCGAATAGTTTTGATGTAATTTTGTACTTGGATTTTTGGGGTTTATGGAGGATGGTTGTTGTCCAAAAATCTTAGAGAGAGAAGAAAGAGATAAAATGTCATATAAATAGGAAGACAAATGAAGAGAAAATTGGATCACATCCTCATAATCTCTCCTTTACCAATTCTACTCTTTTAACCATTCAAACTCCTCTCTTTCTGCAATCATATGGCCCCCCAAACCATCCCTCCTACAGTCGTAATAAGCATGCCCATATGGGCCTCAAATATGGTCCAAGTTCGCACAATATTCAATTTAATTTTAGATCTTAGTTAAACGCGTACCGATATCGTATATCGATCGGTATATTTATAACTATTATACACATACTTTTTAATATTGTTCAATATGCATCAAATAAAATTTTATAGTTAATATTAATTAATTTATTACAATTAAAACATAATTAAATCAGGTGGTAAAATGAGTATTCATCTTTTCGGTTGTGTGACTCTTAGGTGTAAATTTGATCAACGATTAATATCGAACAATTCGAATATTAACGTTCACACGCCATTTAACAGGTGATGTAACATTATGACCAAATTTATCGCTTACTTGGTTTTAGTGAAATCCAATTTTACTTTATTAAGTTTTACCCGATAGCAACAATTATTTAAACCAATTCTCTTTATCAAAACTATATCACTTTGGACTTATGGAATTTGGTAATGGTCAAAATTCCATTATCGTCCATTTTCAACTGTATAGTCTAAATACAAAGTCCTTAGTTTAATAATAACAATTATTATTAATCGAACTACTCTAGCTAGAGAATTTGACTTTAAGTGGACTTCAGTTAATTGTGATACTAACATATATAATTGAGGGGATGAATCCTCTCTTGAATAGTGTTTCACTTTCAATACTTCCACTTGATCCAACTATAGTCACTCGATAGATCATGCCATGATTTGACTATAATCAAAACAGAGCTTTCATATTGAATATTGACGGTATTCTCAAGTCAATAAAACTGTGTAAATTGGTCACATTGATATTTTCTGTTTGACCTTATTTATATTAACCAACATAAAACTATTAAGTGGGTCATTCCGTAGTTATTCAATATCTATCAGTACGTAACCCCTTGGTACCCCCAGTAGTGATGAATAATACATTGTCTAACATTTGGAAACCTTATGTACTCCAGTCTCAATAGATCCATCAACATCTAGTCTCAATACATCTTGACTAGGAATATTTAAAATGACGTGCTTATTATAAATTGCATTACAATGCTTATAATTACAACTATTTGTAATTACTACCACAAACACACTATTTATGGATTTTCTGTTAAATATATTTAATTTAACATTTAATTATTTATAACACATTATGACAAGTATATAACAGAAAGAAAGCACCTTTCTTACGAATGAGATTGATTACAAAGTTAATTAATTTACAATAAATTACAGAACTATCCATAAGGCATACCTCTAACTCTGTCAATCTCTCATTTGCACTTGAGATTAACTATGGAATCTCAATCCCATCCCTTCAATCAGCTTCTCAAGAGCCGATCAAGCTAGACTCTTGGTGGATGGATCTGTTATTTTGTCCTTGGTATATATCCTTTGTATCACAACCTTTTTCTTTTAAGTGAATTCTCTAAAGAGATAGAACTTTCGAAGAATATGTCATGACTTCTTATGCACTATAGGCTCCTTTGCAATCTACATTGCCGTGTGCTTATCATAGAACAATGCCATAAGATTCTCGGTATCAGGAATCACTTCGAGCTCACTCCAAAATTTGTGCATCCATATTTCCTCTTTAGCAACTTCATTGAGGGCAATGTACTTGACTTCCATTGTCGAATCATATTGTCTCTTGTTTGGAACTTTTCTAACTTACGGCTCCACTGTTAAGCATAAAGACATAATCAAACATCGATTTTAACACCCTCTAATTCTAACACTAATTAATTAAATAGAATGTAATAAATAAGTAGTAATGTTAAATATAGAATTTTTTTACAAATGTCAGAATTGGCTACAAAACTTACGAGGTTGGGTTCAGGGTAATTTTGTGATCAACTTTCATATATAACATTTTCCGATCGGAGTTCAAACGAATTAGCATTTGAAGTTTTCGAGTCGAAAATAATTAAATATGTATTTAAGGAAATAAGAATATTTAACTAACATTAATTACTATCAGTTAAAGTTAACAGAATATTACGTTAGCTTAAAACGTTAAGAAAATTATAATGGGAAGAAATTTATAACAGTGGTTTAAATAAAGAATAAAAAAATCAAGATGTTGATTAATTAACACGTAAACAAAGTCGCAGATCGACCAATAAAGCACCCAGGTCAACCGGTAGTGGCCGACCTAAGGCAGGAAGTGGTCGATCGAAGACAATGTTAAATCATGATTTTCAAACAAGGGATGGATGATTGTGATGTAATATAATATTTTACTTCCACATGAAGAATTAAGGGACATGTAGGATGAAATTAAAAGGTTTACTAGGTTAACAATTATTGGGGATAGATAACAATTTGAAATTCGATTGGAATCCCGGATTTGATTTAACAATTATTGGGATTGATTGTAATTAGGTTGGGATTTGACATATTTTAATTCATTGGAATGAAAAGAGGAAATGATATAAGTCTTCATCCAAGTTACAAATAAAGGTATTTTGTTTGAAATAACAAGGAATTTAAATGTAAAGAGAGAGATGTACAAAATAAGGAAAATCCCGTATTTTGTACTGTCTATTTCAATAAAGAGATAAAATACTGTTCCATGTAATTTCACACAAAACAATAATCATCTTTTAAGTAATTCATAGAGAATTATAGTGTTAACAATTCCTTTTGAAGGGGGATGTAGTTCCAATACATTAAAATATAAGATCCTTAAGTGTAATAGAAACTGAAGTAAATAGGAATAAGAACATTGTAAAATGAAAAGAAATGTGATACCAATAAAAATGAAAATTAAATAAAAAAAATTAAATAAACAGAAATTGAAGATTAGGTAAGAGTAACTAAAAGGGTAAAAGGGAATAGAGACCGAAAATGGGAAAAAAGATAGAAAGAATGGAAAATGATATTATGAGGCTATTAAAAAGGAAAGCTGCAAATAATCATAAAGCAAGAATGGTATAAATGCATAATGAAGTAAAAGACTTAGGGTCAATAGTGAACTATATGGGCAAGATAATTAAGTAAGAATGAATGAATGAATATACATATACATATAAGATATATATATATATATATAAGTTGCCTCAAGTATGCATTTATGATAGGTGTGAACTGTTAAAGTTAATAAATAATTGTATAGATAAAATGACATTAGTCATTAGAATGGGTTGGAATGTGAGATCAATGTTGTTACCCAATAGAAGTCTGCTCACCACAAGGGGCTACACGTAGTTGTGTATGCATTATACTGATGTGGAACATATCCAACCATAGGACCTATGGAGAATAAACGCTTGTATATAGATAAAGGAATACCCCAATAGTAAGAAGAGTCTGCTTCAAAAAAAGAAAAGGGGAGTATTGCCTTGATTGCGTTAGGTAATCTAAATAGGATGGTGAGCAGCTCGACCCTATGTTAGCAGATGCAAACACCAAATCAAGAGTAGGAGCTACATAGGTTGAGTGTGCTATCGATCTAAAGCGGTCAGACGGGAAAGACACGATTACACCGAATGGGCTATGCCTCCAACTAGGGTAGGACATGTTGGGTAATGCAGGACCATAGTTGTTCGCTAGTTTGTCATTAGGGCAAGGCTAGTTAACCCATTATAGAATTCTTTCAAAAATGAATAGGGTAGTCCATGGAGCTGAGTCCATAATAGGAAGCAAACAAGCTAGTAAATCCCCAAGATGAGATAGGATATGGTTAAAACTTTCATGACGTCGTTATTAAGTACTAACGGGAGGTTCTAAATTTGTACGTAGGCAATTTAGCCTAGACATTGATGATGATGCTCGACGGTGCAGAATTATGGATACTAGTAGGGATAGTGCCTTGGTCTAAAGAGGGGCCATGGTACTTGTGCGCGTGTGCATGTATGTATGTGTGTGTGTGTGTATGTACACGTAAGTAATTATAGTCTACTTCAGGTAGATAAGGTATATCGTACGCGAACGTGAAGTCGATATGACTAAGTAAAATTATAAGACACAACTGGTAATTAAAAACAATCATCATAAACTAGTGTTATGTACAAGAGTATAATTTACCGATCACTAGAACGTTGTTCTAACCCCCTCCTTATTACAACCTACAGATAGCTTGTAGGGATAGGTTTTTTTGGCATGCTCGACATTGACAAGGACACTAAACATTTGATGTGACGAACTGATTTTCGACTTCCAAAAATCGACATCAATAAGTCCACTGTATCAAATGCCGAACAAACAAATGCCGAAGAACCGAACCACTAGGGTTAAAGAAGAAGAAGATAGAAGAAGAAACAGAAACAATAACAGAATCTCACATTCACAGCGGAACAATATATAATAGATAAATGAATAATCTTTAAAAAAAGAACTATATCAGTTCATACAATACATCATCAGAGTTTACAACAACAACACACAACACTGGGAGTTATAATAACCTGCCCATATGGGATTTGAATTTGCAGCAACCCATACGCAATGGGTAATACATAAGTGATACGTCTCGCCATCCAGCTTGCCTCCTGATCTCCACAGCATATTTTTCTAACTTTGCTCCAAAACAACCGATAACCTGACTTTAGGCTGCCCGTGTGGAAAATTATAGGCACCCAGAGTTTAGAAAGGGAACATAAACTCCGAGTCAGTCATGGGAATGGTGTGAGATCTTAAAACAGTTATTTGCACAAAGGAATAAAAGGAAATCCGCTATGCTTTTGGAAAATGAAACTACCATAAGTAAATGGCAGGTTATACAAATAAAACCATACAGGGCTCGTATTGTTTCTTTGGATTTCCAACAAATGGTCAGGCTAAGTAACTTCCTACACCACATGGGTACGCCTCTGAAGGGACGTCCCGATAACCTAACCGGATCTCTACCAACACAAGGCCGAGTTACCTCATGCTTCTGGGGCAATGAAGCTGTAACTAGATAACTCCACACACGAGTATGCCATCCCCGGTCGTTACCGACCTTTATCCGAGGATCCTCAACACCAACAACCACCACAAAGTAATAAATTTGCAGCAACCACAAAAGTTAAGTATTTGGTCTCCATACCATGATACCACCTTTTTCCAGAAGGAAATGGACATACCCTGAGGGCCTACCCCCAAACAACCTTGCCGCATCCTTCCTGTTTCGACCATTTCGGGTTGTGAGGTCCGACGAAGTCTCATCCACAGAGCTACACTTTTCACAAAAGCCATGCTTCGATTAACAAATGATCAGCAACACTTAACACGCCACATTACCAAATTGGGAATATATCACTAGTAACAATCAACTACATAACCTCTGAGCTCATACGTCTCAGAGAAGGGTGTTAAGCTAAGAGAATAAATTCTCCGCCACCAACAGAAATGTATTTGGTAGAAACCAGCTTTACATCTCAAAGTGTAATGTCAGACATACAACTATACAAGTCCATCCTGGGTCTGAATGGAACCGAAGGCACTTCATAAGAAGCCCTTGCAAATCCGGGTATCCACAATCCCAATCGAACCACCCATCACATATAGAGAACTCTATACCGGAGCAACTCGATGCAGAGACAATCGACAGGTAATACATTCATTCTAAAAAATTTCCGGTCTTCACCACCATCTTCAAATGCACTCCAATTCGTCATATCATTAATTCGGAATGGGTTTTATGACACAAAGTCCTCTCCCGGCTAATCCGAATAATTAGCGTTTATTTTCAAAAACACATGGATACACAAGTCACAAAGATTCACTATTAAGATTCGATGTGGGTTTCGGATAACCATCTGGAATCCGACCCCCTGTCGCATCGAAATTCAAATGCCGTTTAAAGGCCAATATTGATAGTCGGTTATTTAACTATCAATCACTATTCACAACAACCACCAGATTTTAAATAATTTTTACCTAATTATTTATTTTCAAAATATCTTCGCAAGATATATTTTAACACTCCAACACTTTGAAAACCAATTTCAAATCACTTTTCTTTTTCGGAATAAATTTCCAAATGTTATTTATTTTCACTGAAGTTTTGCCGAGTCCGAATACTTTAAAATAATTTAAACACTTATCCAAAAGTATATGTATATTTGGAAACATTTGAGATAAAAACTATTTTTAAACACTTTATCTAAAATATTAGTTATGAAAATATTATACTATTATCTCATATAAACTTCAAGCCCAAACTAATATTAAAAATGAAATTATTAGATAGAGTATAATTATTTAAATATCCATTTTCTAAATCAAATCTCAATTTAATCTTTAAAATAATCACTTCTATAATTAACCAAACAAATCTTTACTTTAAAGATTTAAAAACAACTTAAGAAAATAATTTCTCCAAAGTATCCTTTTTAAAACCATCCTTAAAACTTTCAATTTATATTTATCAGCTACTTTGAAAACATACTCGACTTTCCAGTATACATACACTTTCCATTTCAAAATGATCCATTTAAATCAATTAATAAATCCTTCTTTTAAATTTATCCAATCCTCTAAAATTAATTTATTTATAAGTTTCTACTTTAATTTCCAAAAATCCAATTATATATCCTCGTATTTAAAAATACTAGAATATATCCGGCCAAACCATAGCCTTCAATAAATTTCAATCACCAATATAATCATTCACAAATTATCAATAATCACATCACAACATATGAAATAAATTCAACAATTTGAGGAATCCAATTGGATCCCTCCAACCTGTTTCCCTGCATCTACAGATGTTTGCATAACAATTAAATACCAATTCCACTTCGAGGTGGAATATCGTGGTATATGGGATTACATAGGGTCTCATCCGCTATTATGCGGCGCATAGGGTCTCATCCGCTATATAATGCGGGAAATCAATCACTCGAATATATATATATATACACACACACACACACACACACACACTATCATATATATTATCATCCAACAGATAAATTATCAAATTCATCCAAGCACATTCCATAATTTAAATCAATTCATTTAAATTAACTAGGCAAATCAAGTGAGTGCGAAGATCTCACCTTTGATTACGCATGCAACCCATTTCAAATCCGGCTTGATCCTCTACGATTTTTAGACCTTACAGCCTCACGAAACCCACGCGAACCCAATCAAACCACCGTACGCTGCCTCCACCTCCGTCGCGACATCACCGATATCCCGGCCTCGTACGCACCTGAACTTGATTGAACTTCATCCAAGCACCTTGATCCAGCAGTCGCGATCAACTGAGGATCCTTCGCCACCTTACCCAATCTGACGCGAAACCTAAATTTTCCTCGACACTCGCCCCGCTCGAGACAGCGCCTTCACCAACACTCGCACGCGAACTACACCCTCGCGATGATCAAAACCCGAGACGCTCGCGACTCTCCCTTCTATGCTTGAATTCGCGACACCACTGTACTATCGACCGCGATCGAGATCGATCCATCACTTTCGAATTCGATTCGAAAAACTTCTGTCAATTTTTTATTATTATTTTGAACGAAAGCGAATTTTGATAATCTTCGGCCATTATTAGATTTTGAACGAAAAGGTTTTCATTTGATTTGAATGCCTGGAAGAAGAAATCTCGTTTTTTTCTTTCTTTCGTTCGATATATTATTATTATTTTTTATAAAAATCAAACGCGTGTGAAAAAAAAACAAAAATAAAAGAACACGTGGTTGAAAAGAGGGTACGTGTTTTAATAGTATGATGAAATATTATTATATTAAACATATATAAATATTTAATTTAAATTCAAATTCAAATCGTTTCAAATTACGCAATTCAAAATCTCGACCTCCTATTGAGGCATGCCGCTAGGCGTTTATAATATTAAACCCCTATTTCGAACATAATGGAAATGGTTTCGAGTCCTAACTCGATCGTATGGAGAAGATACTTTTTGGACTAGCTATTATATAAAATTTCAATATAAATTCAACGCGTTTGCTTACCGTACAGTCACACGAAAACTCCGAATGCTACGGAAATTGAAATCCAATAATAATACACTATTACAGATCCAATGGAACTGATTTCGTCGAATCCCGAGACTGTGTCTCGGAAGGCTATTTTTAAATATCGATTTAAACGATAGAAATTCAAAACTAAACAAATCACTTTCAAATTCAATTTTAAAAGTTCTATTATCTCCAATATTGTCAATATAGATTTTACAAGACTTCAAAATTTTTAACAAGCTCAAAACTGAAGATACAATATTTTACCCAGTTTCAATAATTAAATTTAATAATTTAATTGCCAAATAAATCTTGATATTTGAATTTCAAGTTAAACTATCTTCAAATATTTAAAATCAATTAAATATTTCTATTTCAAATGTTCAGAAATTCAGGGTCGTCACATTCTTCCCCCCTATAAGAATTTCGTCCCGAAATTACTAGTTAAGAAGAATGATCCTTAACCCGTTTATCTTTTTCCCAAAACCACAGTTTTATCAACTTGCCAAAACAAATCTTTTTATTAAAGACTCATTATTACTTCGACTAACTTTCCAAACTCTTTCATAGTTTTCAAACAACATTATTTTCTCAACACTTCAAATTTCAATTCAAATTCAAATTTTAAATTCAAATTTTTTTCAAATTTTTTCTAACTCTCTAAATTTTCGAAAAATTTCGCCAGCGTCTCCTTTGCGCGGCTAGCTCGGTACGACTATAAAATGCCACAACGGGCCCCCAGATTTCAAAAGAAAACAAAAGGCCAAGTGGCTAGACTAGAAAATCATCAAATTTCATATAGAAATTCAAATACATACCTTTTGTCGAGTAATTAAATTTTATCTTCTGAAATCAAAAATCTAATTCCTTTTTCTTTTAAAACACCTGTATACTACTAGCAATAATTTCCAATCATAGCTTTCAAAATCATTTTATACATTTCTTTACTAAATTTTCAATATCAATTTCATTCAAATCCGTACGATGTTCATATATCATTCATACACAATATCAAATCCGATCGGTCACTCGATCACACAATTTCACTTCCGAACTAGTATCGTTCACCCGATTTCCTAGTGTGGACTCAGATCTGGTTTCTTGATCAGAAACCGTCATTCTCCTTGCATAGCCGTAAACTATGATAGAGAATTTTCAAAATCAACCAAAAATCCATATTCAGGGTTCGCCGTCGAAAATCGAGTGAAAAATCCTAACTCAGATCGATATAACTATCTCGAAATTTTGTGCTCGAATCTGGATCAAATTGCTATGCGAATAAAATAATATACATACATCCTACATATTTCTCTTAATTGATTATTAGTTATATCAATTTTCTTTTCTTTTATTCACATTTATTTTCATTTCTATCCACTTATTTACAATCACCATTTCTCTACTTCCAGTTTTCCAGTTTAATTTTCATTCACTTATTAACTTAGAATATTTCCTCAATTCAAAATTTTACTTAAGAATTTCACCATTTGTTTCTTAAGTTCAATATAAATAATTCATATACTTCCTATATTTACTTCCAATTCACCACTTTGGTTTATAACCACTTATGTTTAACTGGATTTCTGATTCCACATGAATTCAATTTACCTTTAATTCAATTCATTTCAAACCATATTAAATTTGTAATTCCTTCAATTGGTTTCACTTACGAATTTTATTTTAATACTTTGCTTCATTTTATCCAACTTGAAAAATTTTCCACTTCACTTTGTTTATCACAGATCAAATTCAATTTCCAATATTCAGCTTCAATTTCATTTACTTACAAATTCAAAATGAATTTCAACATTCAGTTTCAATTTCATTTGCTTGCAATTGTAAATTTATTTATTCGTTTACAATTTATTTTCCACCTTAATAAATTTTATTCCAATCCATTTAGTCTACTAGACTTACTTCTCAAATTTACCTTTATTCAAATTAACTCAAGTTAATTTCAGTTTAAATTTGAATTTTCTAAGTTTTCAAACTTATTTATTATACCATAACTATTTTTAATAAGATTCCAGAGTCTTTCCAAAATCATCTTTGAAATTAATTATATCCAAAATCAAACTCAATTTCGCAAACAACTTCAATTTTTAAAATAAATTGGGCCACAATTCCTCTCTTGGAAACTCGAAAATGAACACCGATGATGCTGCAATCATCACCGAAATTATTTTCCAGCGACCGAAAAGAGTTTAGTGCTTTTATCCCTTCAAAAACATTTTCAAATATTCTTGATTTCAAACTCCACCAGATTTCAAATCCAATTCAAAATATTATCCAAAACTTTTGAAAAATCGTTTTCAAATTAAAAAGGGATTTAAATTTCCCAAATCTCAAACCCCAAATCCTTTCAATCTATTTTCAAATATTACTCTGGAATTCTATTTCATTTTCAATTATAAATTACATTTAGAATTCCCATTTGTATATGAATTTATTTCTTAGCTTTTAGTTATGATTTTAATTCCTTATTTAATTTCCATATAACAATGATAATAATTTAATATTATCATTTCCTAACAATCAAACAACCATATACTATAATAATTTACGGAAAATGATTTCTTTTCTATACAAAAATAGTTTGGGTAAAATTATTTCATTTACCCTATTTTAAAACAATACTATGTCGGTTTATTTTGTTTAAGAGTTTAGAAACCCCTATCAATACAGTTGGCCAGACTGCACCGACCAGAATCTATAAACAATCAACAGATAAGTCAACATAATACAAAACAATTTTTATATTCACTAACAAATACGCGCTCATATCTATTATTACACTCACACTCATTCTAGAGTACTACTGACTCTATCTCTAATGAGTAATCCCCACCTGAGCCAAGGTTGTCGCTTAACCAATTGCTCTGATACCACTTTGTAATTATTCGACTTACGAAAATCGACATCAATACGTCCACTGTATCAAATGCCGAACAATCGAATGCCGGAAAACCGAACCATTAGGGTTAAAGAAGAAGAAGATAGAAGAAGAAATAGAAACAATAACAAAATCCCACATTCGCAGCGGAACAATATATAATAGATAAATGAATAATATTTAAACAAAAGAACTATATCAGTTCATACAATACATCATCAGAGTTTACAACAACACACAACACTGGCAGTTATAATAACCTGCCCATATGGGATTTGAATTTGCAGCAAACCATATGCAACGAATAATACATAAGTGATACGTCTCGCCATCCAGCTTGCCTCCTGATCTCCACAGCATATTTTTCTGACTTTGCTCCAAAACAACTGATAACCTGACTCTAGGTTGCCCGTGTGGAAAATTATGGGCACCCAGAGTTTAGAAAGGGAACAATAAACTCCGAGTCAGTCATCGGACTGGTGTGAGATCTTAAAACAGTTATTTTAACAAAGGAATAAAAAGAAATCCACTATGCTTTTGGAAAATGAAGCTGTGATACCCCACCTTTATACCCACACTAGCCAAGAACACTACGGTGTAATGCTGTCAACTAGCACGGAGAATAAGGCTGTTGAGGAGCGACCATCCGTGTAATTTCTTTGTGCGAGCACCGATATGTCAGATAGTATGACATGCATTTGATTTCAGGAGGAAATCCGACATACCGACACAAATTCAAAGCTACTACGCGGTGGCTATAATATCTTCGGAAACAAATATAGAAATAAATATAACACAAATCACTCACAGTCATCCATATCACAAAGGCGAAAAAAGATATGAATATATATATATATATATATATATATCACATGAAAGTGTACATCAGAGAAGTGGTCTGAAAGGTCCACGATAATACAAAAGAATAGCTACAAGCTACACAAAAGAATAAGTATACATCACGGAGTCTATATCTCAAATGTATACAACAAAAACTACTAATCTAAGTAGTTAGCCAAAAGTCAGAGTAATCCCAGAAGAGAAGTCAAGCAGAAGCACCTGTAACATCTCGGTCTGACCCGAGTATTATTTCATAAGAAAATAATAAACGGATCAGTCTAGCTATAAATATCAGATGACATGATATAGAATAAAAGATATGGCATAGACATGTAACAACCATAATGGCATACTACAATAAGTATGTAATTAAAAATCAACATGAGATTAATCAATATCACAAGAATCTTCTCAAAGATAAAATAGGGTGTCATACCC
Source organism: Allium fistulosum (assembly GCA_030737815.1). Taxonomy (NCBI): domain Eukaryota; kingdom Viridiplantae; phylum Streptophyta; class Magnoliopsida; order Asparagales; family Amaryllidaceae; genus Allium; species Allium fistulosum. The sequence goes on from CM060908.1 coordinate 721,346,733, forward strand.
TAAGCTTGTATTCATAACAAGTCAATGGCACACAAATTCACCAATGCACAAAAATTGATAAAACATATCAATGGAAATCACGAAAATTGGTGAAGCACAAAATTCCAGAAATCATCTCAAGAAATCCAGAAATCACAAAAAATCCAGAAATCATAAGAAGGGGGAGCCTTATCACAAAACGGGAGTATGAAAACTCACCAACACGTGTAACACAAAACGAGACGCTATCTCATGGTAGCTAACCATTAATTTTGAGCCGAAGCTCCACAAGGATGGCCCAAAGACCGTGGGGCGCTACCCCACATATATGATGTAGAAACATCACACAAATGGGGTTTAGTCTCCCTCGTAGACAAAGAGACATCGCACAATTGCTAGTCTAAATCACAAAAATGACCGTCAATGATCATTAAGAAGTGTCAATTACACTAAGCCCGTAAGTATATGAGTTAAGCTTCATGTCCCATAACCACTTGCTTAACTTAAATATTTACGAACAAACTGTAGATCTTCACTAGAAAATTGTCACAAAAGGTTCAATCGAACAAGTCCAAGAGTTAACCGACGAAGCAAACGCAAGCATTTCATACCACTTGTTTTACTAAGCCGTTTAATTCAATTTCTCATACGAGTGAGGTAAGGCTTGTATATACTAATAGATTGGAAAACGGTTTAGAAAAAAAGCTTTGTAATAAAATAGTGTTGAAATCGTTTTGATGAAAGAGTTTTGATATTTACTACTAGCATCGAAACCTTTATATTTTTAAAGTGAAAAGTCACAAAATTGATTGTACAAACAAATCAATTCACTAAAATTCACATTCAAAGACGTGAATACAACCCAAGGAAATCAGTTCCAAAACCATCATAGTAGAAATACCCTTGCGACATAATGTAGCCGAGTTAAAGTGCAACGACTTAAAGTAAAATAGGTCGAACGACCTAAGGGTAGCATGCCGAGCGACCTAGGGGAAAAACAGGTCGAGCGACCTAGTGATGAGGCCGAGCGACATAAGGTGATACGACCCACATGGCGAACGACCTAACTCCGAACGCGACCTAACCCAAGTGGCGAACGACCTAAGGTGGAGGCCGAGCGACCTAGTGGTTGCGACCTAATATGGCAATAGGGTCGAGTGATTTAAGGTAAGCATACGGCCAAGGTGGCACGACCCAAGTGGTACGCGACCTAAGGGATACACGACCTAAAGGGGTACCCGACCTAAAGTGTGCGCGACCTAATTGGGTACGCGACCTAAAGGGGTAAGTAAGGCCGAGCGACTTAGTGGCCGAGCGACCTAGCTCGAGGCGAGCTAAACGTAGGCAGAACGACCCATGGGCTAGCGACCTAAGCATGGCCGAGCTAACGACCTAATTCCGAGGTGATTTTTCCACCAGAACGACCTAAGCCCAGAAATTCTCCAAGAACACTAAAAATTAGAGTTTTTCGCCAATTCGATTCAAACCAATAGCAAGCGTACATGCTAAAGTGATAGGAATTCATTTCCAACAATCCAAGATAGTTATAGACAAGAATTGTGAGATAAAAATCTCACCTTTTCACGAAATTGATGATGGAGAAGCTTAAAAGCAATGGAAGAAGCTTGAATCCAATGTCTTCTCTCTAGATTTGGAGTTAGATGATGGATTTGAAAGAAAACTTAAGCTTGGAGTTTTAATTTCCCATTCCCTCCTCCATTTTTGATGAAGCTTGAATGTTTAAGCAAATAGAAATGAAGTTATGAAGAGAAGGGGTGAAGGTTTGGTCTAATAGGCTAGGTCCAAACCAAAGTCCAAAGCGAAAAAGTAGCGAAATTTCCTCTAACTCCAAACATATCGAAGTTTATACTTAAAAGATTGTAAACGGCGTTTCGAACTCAATGGAAGTGGTCTCGAGTCCTAATTTGACCGTTTGCAAAAAGTAGCTTTTCGGACTAAAATCCGACTAATGATAAAATATTTAAATAAAATATTAAAAATATAAAACCGACAAATATGGGGGTTGTTACAAATTCCCCTCCTTAAAGAAATTGCGTCCTCGCAGTATATAAGATGGAAATAAAAAGTAACAACCATAAAAGCATATTAACACAAAAGAAATTTGAAATAAGAAGTTCACCTTAAAGAGCATGAGAAAGTAAGTCCGGATGTGTACGCTCGATGAATTCTCTAGATTCCCAAGAGCAATCCTTAGGATTTAAGGACCATTGAACTTTAACAAGCGGAACATCTTTATTTCGAAGTCGTTTGACCTCCGAAGCAATAATTCGAATAGGATGCTGCTCATAAGTTAAATTAGGTGAAACTTCAATCTCTTCCACAACACCGGGCTCAAGAATAGAATCGGAATCCCGAAGGCACTTCCGTAATTGAGAAACATGAAACACGTCATGAATAGCAGAAAATTGAGCCGGTAACAAAAGGCGATAAGCCATGGAACCAATACGTTCAGTGATAGGAAATGGCCCAATATATTGAGGCGCTAATTTTCCCGATCGACTGAATCGTACAACACCCTTCATAGGTGAAAGACGAACAAATACAAGATCTCCAACGAAAAATTCTAATTTCCTTCTTCGGTTATCGACATAGGATTTTTGTCTACTTTGGGCTTCTTTCATCCTATGTCGAATAAGGTCAATCTTCTCTGTGGAATCCCGAATAACATCTGGACCTAAAACTAGCTTCTCACCGGCCTCAAGCCAGCAAGAAGGAGATCGGCATGGCCTTCCATAAAGTGCCTCGAAAGGTGCCATACCAATACTAGATTGGAAGCTATTATTATAGGAAACTTCAACAAGAGAAATATGATCTTCCCAACTTCCACCAAAATCAAGCACACAAGAACGAAGAAGATCTTCAAGAGTTTGATTCACACGCTCAGTTTGTCCATCGGACTGGGGGTGATAAGCGGTGCTAAAATTAAGCTTCGTTCCCAAAGCTTTTTGAAGACTCTTCCAGAATCCACTAGTAAACAATGGATCACGATCACTAACAATGGAAGTAGGAACTCCATGCAATTTAACAATTCTTTGATAAAGAGTTTGGCCAGAAGAGGAACGGTTCGGTTCGACCGAACGGGAATAAAATGGGCGGATTTAGTAAGTCGATCAACGATCACCCATAAGCTATCATGACCCGAACGAGAACGGGGAAGGCCATCAATAAAATCCATGGAAATTTGATCCCACTTCCAAATTCGAATTTCCAATGGTTGCAATAACCCACCGAGCCTTTGATGTTTGGCCTTGACAAGTTGGCAAGTCATGCAACACTTAACAAAGTTAGCAATATCAGATTTCATTCCCTCCCAATAATAAAGTCGCTTCATATCCGCGTACATTTTACTACTACCGGGATGAAAGGAAAATTTGGAACGATGAGAATCTTCTAGAATATCTTTACGAAGATCACTAATATTTGGTACTATAAGTCTACCAAATTTTTGAATGCCGCCACGAGAATCAATATCAAAGTCTTTCAAACCTTCAATATCAATTTTATCCTTAAAATTTTGGCCAAGAAGAGCCAATTCACGATCTAGCTTTTGGGCTTCAAGAATGCAGTCTAAAAGAGAAGGATGAGCCTCAAGGCTGCATAGTACAAGAGATGAACACAAATTGGAAACACGATCTCGAATCTCACAAGTGGATAAAACCTCGAGATCATGCCATTCAGATATTATCATAGAAACAACCGCTTGTTGCTTACGACTAAGACCATCAACAACTCGATTTCCCTTTCCAGGAGTATAAAGAATATCAAGATCATAAGAGGCAAGGAATTCGAGCCAATGCTGTTGATGCAAATTAAGTTCCTTTTAAGAAAATAAATATTTCAAAGACTTATGATCAGTATAAAGTATAAATTTCTCTCCCAAAAGATAATGTCGCCAAATTCGAAGGGCGAAAACGATAGCCGCGAGTTCTAAATCATGTGTGGCATATCTAGTCTCAGCCGGCTTCAACTGCCTAGAAGCATAAGCAATAACACGTTCTTTTTGCATAAGAACAGCACCCAAACCAACGCGACTAGCATCGGTATAAACAACAAAATCTTGATTCCCCTCGGGAATAACAAGAATAGGAGCATCAGAAAGGAGTCCTTTTAATTTCTGAAAAGAAGTTTCACATTTGTCCGACCAAATGTATTTAACACCTTTCTTTGTTAAGCCAGTAAGGGGCATGAAAATTCTAGAAAAGTCTTTTATGAAACGGCGGTAATCACCTGCCAATCCGAGAAAGCTACGGATTTCAGTCACGCTCTCCGGTCTCTTCCAATTTTGAATCGCTTCAATCTTTGAAGGATCCACTGATATTCCGGATTCGGAAATAATATGACCGAGAAACTTCACACTAGATTGCCAAAAGTGGCATTTAGAAAATTTTGCTTTTAATTGATTGTTCCTAAGAGTTTCCAATACAATCCGAAGATGCTTTTCATGTTCCTCCTCGGTTTTAGAATACACAAGAATATCATCAATAAAGATGAGAACAAACCGATCGAGGGAATCTTTGAAAACTCGATTCATAAGGTCAACGAAATAAGCCGGAGCATTCGTTAAACCAAATGGAATAACTAGCCATTCATAAGATCCATAACGAGTATGGAACGAAGTCAAAGGAATACTATCCTCTGCAATACGAAGCTGATGAAAACCGGTAGCCAAGTCCAATTGTGAAAAGACTCTAGCACCACTAAGTTGATCAAATAGATCATCAATCCAAGGTAAAGGATATTTATTCTTAATAGTAAGATCATTAAGCTTGCAGTAGTTGATGCAAAGCCTAAGTGTACCATCGGATTTCTTCACGAAAATTGCTGAAGCTCCCTAAGGCGAGGAACTAGAGCGAATAAATTGCTTCGTCTCCAATTCGGATAATTGTTTGCGCATCTCTTCATTCTCCTTATTGGACATGCGATAAGGAGGACGAGTAATAGGTTGAGCTCCAGGTATAAGATTAATTTTGAACTCAATTGCTCGCTTAGGTGGTAATCCTAAAACGGGCTCAAATATGTTGGAAAATTCACGGACGACGTGAATAAGAGAAATGACATCTTCCTCATCATCATTGTCATCATCAAGAGGATTTAGAGAATATAAAGATGTCGTCAAAGTGGAATCTGAATCTTTAAGAACAATAGAAATCTGCTTAACAGATAGTGGATGTCGAAGATAAATAGTCCGCTCAAGACATAGGATATGTGCTTCATAACGGTTAAGCCAATCCATACCCAAAATCATTCCAAATCCTAAGTAACGCATGACATGCAAATCGGCTAGGAAAGAAAAATCACACAAAATAATCTCGACATCTTTACAAAGCAAACTGAGTGTTGCGGATCCACCAACAGGATTCACAATTCTCAAAGAAGTCATTAAAGCGACAACACTTCAAGAAAAGGTATCAACAAGTTCCTTTGATATAAAAGAATGGTATGCACCTGTATCAAAAAGAACTCGAATAGGTTGATCATGAAATATAATAATGCCATCAAGGACAGAATGAGACATACCTTAACTGCGAGATGTGTTGCCAGGGGCTTGAGCCACATTAAGCTTTCCCTCCTTCTTGCCTTGAAGTCTGGGGCATAAATGTATATAATGATCCGGGCTCTTACAATAGCGACAAGAACGCGGCTTCGAACACTTGTTCGCAAAATGGTCCTTAGAACCACAGTTATAGCATTGCCTGCTACTAGGGGAAGGAGTCTTTGCAGCAGGAGTTGCTTGTTTCCCCTTTTTATTGGGATAAGGGCCTTTGGACTTGTTAGGCCTTTTCTTGTTGTTGAAGTTTGGTTTGGCACCCACCACTTCAACATCACTTTCCCTATCCGCCTCTTCAAGACGAAGAGTGATATCAATGAGTTGGTCAAAGTAAACTTCTAATTTGAGAAGTAATGGCTTCTTGAGATTTTTGCTTAAGCCATAAACGAACCTTTGGTTCTTCTTCAATGGGGTGTTGATGTATTCAACCCCATATTTGGAAAGCGACTCAAAGGCTGCGACGTAATCTGTCACGGAGGATTCAGCTTGAACAAGGTCTATGAAACGTCGAGCCAATGTCACTTTCTCAGCTTCTGGCACAAATTTTAGTTCGAAGCATCCCCGGAATTGCTCCCAGGTGAGATCCGCCTCATTAATTTCAAAAATAAGAAGTTCGTACAAGTCTAATGCTCTTTCTTGGAGCATACTGGAGGCCACCTGAACACGGTGAAGATCAATAAGATTCATGCGAGAAAAGATTCGATCGCATGTTCTTAACCAAGCCTAGACTTCAATAATAGTTTCAGAACCTTTGAATGGCTTCCCACCCAAGTTGGTATAATCGCTGCACAAACGTGCAAATCCAGACTTAGGGTGAGTAGGTTCCGGATTGGGTCCGGCGGCTTGAGCATTCCTCACTAGATCAAGAAGCTGCTGAGCAGTCTTAAAAACTCCATCTTGGGGAGCAGCACTAGATTGACCGGCGCTAGGACGACCAGGTCTAACCATTTCTCTTCCTTAAGAAAGAAAGAAAGAGGAAGAAGAAGGTTATTCACAAAATGAATATCAAGCAATCTTGATAGGTAAAACAAGGTATCGTAAAGGAAATAGGATGAATCGGTTCGAAGACCCGAACTAAATCCTATAGCACGACTCCTAAGGTGGACTTAAGACGATGATCCTTGTTAAGTTATTCTACATTGTTCCAAAGTTTGGCTCTGATACCAAGCTGTGACGCCCCACCTCTATACCCACGCTAGCCAAGAACACTATGGTGTAATGTTGTCAACTAGCACGGAGAATAAGGCTGTTGAGGAGCGACCATCCGTGTAATTGCTTTGTGCGAGCACTGATATGTCAGATAGTATGACATGCATTAGATTTCAGGAGGAAATCCGACATACCGACACAAACTCAAAGCTACTACGCGGTGGCTATAATATCTTCGGAAACAAATATAGAAATAAATATAACACAAATCAGTCACATTCATCCATATCACAAAGGCGGAAAAAGATATGAATATATATATATATATATATCACATGAAAGTGTACATCAGAGAAGTGGTCTGAAAGGTCCACGATAATACAAAAGAATAGCTACAAGCTACACAAAAGAATAAGTATACATCACGAAGTCTATATCTCAAATGTATACAACAAAAACTACTAATCTAAGTAGTTAGCCAAAAGTCAGAGTAATCCCAGAAGAGAAGTCAAGCAGAAGCACCTGTAACATCTCGGTCTGACCCGAGTATTATTTCATAAGAAAATAATAAATGGATCAGTCTAGCTATAAATATCAGATGACATGATATAGAATAAATGATATGGCATAGACATGTAATAACCATAATGGCATACTACTATAAGTATGTAATTAAAAATCAACATGAGATTAATCAATATCACAAGAATCTTCTCAAAGATAAAATAGGGTATCATACCCTAAGCTTGTATTCATAACAAGTCAATGGCACACAAATTCACCAATGCACAAAAATTGATAAAACTTATCAATGGAAATCACGAAAATTGGTGAAGCACAAAATTCCAGAAATCATCTCAAGAAATCCAGAAATCACAAGAAGGGGGAGCCTTATCACAAAATGGGAGTATGAAAACTCACCAACACGTGTAACACAAAACGAGACGCTATCTCATGGTAGCTAACCATTAATTTTGAGCCGAAGCTCCACAAGGATGGCCCAAAGACCGTGGGGCGCTACCCCACATATGTGATGTAGAAACATCACACAAATGGGGTTTAGTCTCCCTCGTAGACAAAGAGACATCGCACAATTGCTAGTCTAAATCACAAAAATGACCGTCAATGATCATTAAGAAGTGTCAATTACACTAAGCCCGTAAGTATATGAGTTAAGCTTCATGTCCCATAACCACTTGCTTAACTTAAATATTTACGAACAAACTGTAGATCTTCACTAGAAAATTGTCACAAAAGGTTCAATCGAACAAGTCCAAGAGTTAACCGATGAAGCAAACGCAAGCATTTCATACCACTTGTTTTACTAAGCCGTTTAATTCAATTTCTCATACGAGTGAGGTAAGGCTTGTATATACTAATAGATTGGAAAACGGTTTAGAAAAAAAGCTTTGTAATAAAATAGTGTTGAAATCGTTTTGATGAAAGAGTTTTGATATTTACTACTAGCATCGAAACCTTTATATTTTTAAAGTGAAAAGTCACAAAATTGATTGTAGAAACAAATCAATTCACTAAAATTCACATTCGAAGACGTGAATACAACCCAAGGAAATCAGTTCCAAAACCATCATAGTAGAAATACCCTTGCGACATAATGTAGCCGAGTTAAAGTGCAACGACTTAAAGTAAAATAGGTCGAACGACCTAAGGGTAGCATGCCGAGCGACCTAGGGGAAAAACAGGTCGAGCGACCTAGTGATGAGGCCGAGCGACATAAGGTGATACGACCCACATGGCGAACGACCTAACTCCGAACGCGACCTAACCCAAGTGGCGAACGACCTAAGGTGGAGGCCGAGCGACCTAGTGGTTGCGACCTAATATGGCAACAGGGTCGAGCGATTTAAGGTAAGCATACGGCCAACGTGGCGCGACCCAAGTGGTACGCGACCTAAGGGATACGCGACCTAAAGGGGTACCTGACCTAAAGTGTGCGCGACCTAATTGGGTACGCGACCTAAAGGGGTAAGTAAGGCCGAGCGACTTAGTGGCCGAGCGACCTAGCTCGAGGCGAGCTAAACGTAGGCAGAACGACCCATGGGCTAGCGACCTAAGCATGGCCAAGCTAACGACCTAATTCCGAGGTGATTTTTCCACCAGAACGACCTAAGCCCAAAAATTCTCCAAGAACACTAAAAATTGGAGTTTTTCGCCAATTCGATTCAAACCAATAGCAAGCGTACATGCTAAAGTGATAGGAATTCATTTCCAACAATCCAAGATAGTTATAGACAAGAATTGTGAGATAAAAATCTCACCTTTTCACGAAATTGATGATGGAGAAGCTTAAAAGCAATGGAAGAAGCTTGAATCCAATGTCTTCTCTCTAGATTTGGTGTTGGATGATGGATTTGAAAGAGAACTTGAGCTTGGAGTTTTAATTTCCCATTCCCTCCTCCATTTTTGATGAAGCTTGAATGTTTAAGAAAATAGAAATAAAGTTATGAAGAGAAGGGGTGAAGGTTGGGTCTAATAGGCTAAGTCCAAACCAAAGTCCAAAGCGAAAAAGTAGCGAAATTTCCTCTAACTCCAAACATATCGAAGTTTATACTTAAAAGATTGTAAACGGTGTTTCAAACTCAATGGAAGTGGTCTCGAGTCCTAATTTGACCGTTTGCAAAAAGTAGCTTTTCGAACTAAAATCCGACTAACGATAAAATATTTAAATAAAATATTAAAAATATAAAACCGACAAATATGCAGGTTTTTACAGAAACTACCATAAGTAAATGGCAGGTTATACAACTAAAACCATACAGGGCTCGTATTGTTTCTTTGGATTTCCAACAAATGGTCAGGCTAAGGAACTTCCTACACCACATGGGTACGCCTCTGAAGGGACGTCCCGAGAACCTAACCGGATCTCTACCAACACAAGTCCGAGTTACCTCACGCTTCTGGTGTAATGAAGCTGTAACTAGATAACTCCACACACGAGTATGCCATCTCCGGTCGTTACCGACCTTTATCCGAGGATCCTTAACACCAACAACCACAAAGTAATAAATTTGCAGCAACCACATAAGTTAAGTATCTGGGCTCCATACCATGATACCACCTTTTTCCAGAAGGAAATGGACATACCTTGGGGGCGCTACCCCCAAAAAACCTTGCCGCATCCTTCCTGTTTCGACCATTTCGGGTTGTGAGGTCCGACGAAGTCTCATCCACAAAGCTACGCTTTTCACAAAAGCCATGCTTCGATCAACAAACGATCAACAACACTTAACATGCCACATTACCAAATTGGGAATATATCACTAGTAACTATCAACTACATAACCTCTGAGCTCATACGTCTCAGAGAAGGGTGTTAAGCTAAGAGAATAAATTCTCCGCCACCAACAGAAATGTATTTGATAGAAACCAACTTTACATCTCAAAGTGTAATGTCAGACATACAACTATACAAGTCCATCCTAGGTCAGAATGGAACCGAAGGCACTTCATAAGAAGCCCATGCAAATCCGAGTGTCCACAATCCCAATCGGACTCCCCATCACATATGGAGAACTCTATACCGGAGCAACTCGGTGCATAGACAATCGACAGGTAATCCTTTCGTTCTCGAAAATTCCCGGTCTTCACCACCATCTTCAAATGCACTCCAATTCGTCGTATCATTAATTCGGAATGGGTTTTATAACACAAAGTCCTCTCCCGGCTAATCCGAATAATGAGCGTTTATTTTTAAAAACACATGGATACACAAGTCACAAAGATTCACTATTAAGATTCGATGTGTGTTTCAGAATACCATCTAGAATCCGACCCCCTGTCGCATCGAAATTCAAATGTCGTTTGAAGGCCAATATTGATAGTCGGTTATTTAACTATCAATCACTATTCACAACAATCACTAGATTTTAAATAATTTTTACCCAACTATTTATTTCCAAAATATCTTCGCAAGATATATTTTAACACTCCAACACTTTGAAAACCAATTTCAAATCACTTTTCTTTTTCGGAATAAATTTCAAATGTTATTTATTTCCACTAAAGATTTGCCGAGTTTGAATACTTTAAAATAATTTTAACACTTATCCAAAAGTATATGTATATTTGGAAACATTTGAGATAAAAACTATTGTTAAACACTTTATCTAAAATATTAGTTATGAAAATATTATACTAATATCTCATATAAACTTCAAGCCCAAACTAATTTTAAAAATGAATTATTAGATATAGTATAATTATTTAAATATCCATTTTCTAAATCAAATCTCAATTTGATCTTTAAAATAATCACTTCTATAATTAACCAAATAAATCTTTACTTTAAAGATTTAAAAACAACTTAAGAAAATAATTTCTCCAAAGTATCCTTTTTAAAACCATCCTTAAAACTTTCAATTTATATTTATCAGCTACTTTGAAAACATACTCGGCTTTCCAGTGAAAATACACTTTCCATTTCAAAAAGATCCATTTAAATCAATTAATAAATCCTTCTTTTAAATTTTTCCAATCCTCTAAAATTAGTTTACTTAAAAGTTTCTACTTTAATTTCCAAAAATCCAATTATATATCTTTGTATTTAAAAATACCAGAATATATCCGGCCAAACCATAACCTTCAATAAATTTCAATCACCAATATACTCATTCGCAGATTACTAATAATCATATCACAACATATGAAATAAATTCAACAATTTGAGGAATCCAGTTGGATCCCTCCAACCTGTTTCCCTGCATCCATAGATGTTAGCACAACAATTAAATATCAATTCCACTTCGAGGAGGAATATCGCGGTATATGGGATTATATAATATCATCCGCTATTATGCGACGCATAGGGCCTCATCCGCTATATAATGCGGGAAATCAATCACTCCAATATATATATACTATCATATATAATATCACCCAACAGATAAATTATCCAATTCATCCAAGCACATTCCATAATTTAAATCAATTCATTTAAATTAACTAGGCAAATCAAGTGAGTGAGAAGATCTCACCTTTGATTACGCATGCAACCCATTTCAAATCCGGCTTGATCCTCTACGATTTTTAGACCTTACAGCCTCACGAAACCCACGCAAAGCCAATCGAACCACCATACGCCGCCTCCACCTCCGTCGTTACATCACTGATATCCCGACCTTGTTCGCACCTGAACTTGATTGAACTTCATCCAGGCACCTCGATCCAGCAGTCGCGATCAACTGAGGAGCCTTCGCCACCTTACCCAATCTGACGTGAACCCTAAATTTTCCTCGACATTCGCCCCGCTCGAGATAGCGCCTTCACCAACACTCGCACGCGAACTACACCCTCGCGGTGATCAAAACACTTGACAATCGCGACTCTCCCTCCTATGCTTGAATTCGCGACACCACTGTACTATTGACCGCGATCGAGATCGACCCATCACTTTCGAATTCGATTCGAAAAACTTCTGTCAATTTTTTTATTATTTTGAATGAAAGCGAATTTTGATAATCTTCGGCCATTATTAGATTTTGAATGAAAAGGTTTTCATTTGATTTGAATGCCTTGAAGAAGAAATCTCGTTTTTTTCTTTCTTTCGTTTGATATATTATATTTATTTATTTTTTATAAAAATCAAACGCATGTGAAAAAAAACAGAAAGAAAAGAACACATGGTTGAATAGAGGGTACGTGTTTTAATTGTCTGATGAAATATTATTATATTAAACATATATAAATATTTAATTTAAATTCAAATTCAAATCGTTTCAAATTACGCAATTCAAAATCTCGACCTCCTATCGAGGCGTGCCGCCAGGCGTTTATAATGTTAAACCCCTATTGCAAACACAATGGAAAAGGTTTCGGGTCCTAACTCGATCGTATGGAGAAGATAGCTTTTTGGACCAGCTATTATATTAAATTTCAATATAAATTCAACGCGTTTGCTTACCGTACGGTCACACGACAACTCCGAATGCTACAGAAATTGAAATCCGATAATAATACACTATTATGGATCCAATGGAACTGGTTTCATCGAATCCTGAGACTGTGCTTGGAAGGCTATTTTTAAATATCGATTTAAACGATAGAAATTCAAAACTGAACAAATCACTTTCAAATTCAATTTTAAAAGTTCTATTATCTCCAGTATTGTCAATATAGATTTCACAAGACTTCAAATTATTTTTAACAAGCTCAAAACTGAAGATACAATATTTTACCCACTTTCAATAATTAAATTTAATAATTTAATTGCCAAATAAATCCTGATATTTGAATTTTAAGTTAAACTATCTTCAAATATTTAAAATCAATTAAATATTTCTATTTTAAATGTTCAGAAATTTAAGGTCGTCACATTTGAAGTATCAATCTTATCGGTAACTATATATTTATTACACTTTACTATTCTGCTATGGGTTTATATCGATATTGCTTTAATATGCATTTATATGTTTGTTTGCAAGATACTAAACCAACGATCTGTACTTTGGTGGACTAGATTTTTCGATTTAGTGAAATTCAGGCCTACTATTGTGCGAGTAGTTACATCAATTTAATATCATCAATGTCACTCTGAAAGCTTGAATTAGTATACCCCTTCATAAAGAGGTTTCTATTCCCATAATAATGAATAAGTCCCGAATATTTCTTTAATATTTCAATATACATTTTACGACCGTCTTATGCTTTTCCTCCAGGATTAGACTGGTATTGATTCACACATTTGCATGTGTCTGCTACATTCAGTCCAATATATAACATTATGTAAATTATGGATCTTATGGCTGAAGCATAGGAGATGCTCTTCATACACTCTTTCTCCTCATTGGTATAAGGATCGTCCTTCTTAGAAAGAATGAAGACTGTGTTGGAATGTTTCTATGCTTGGAATTTTCCATACCGAACCTCTTCAGTATGGTATATATGTACAAGGATTGGGAAAATCCCAACAACCTGTTAAATCTATCTCTATATATCTTTATACCTAGTATATAGGCTACTTCTTCCAAATCATTCATAGAAAAGTTCTTGGAAAGCCAAGCTTCACTGATCTCAAGAATGAAATGTCATTTCTCATAAATAGAAGATCGTCAACATATAGTACTAAGAATACGATAGCAATGCCCTGTTCCTTTCTATATACGCATGCTTCCTTTGTATTCTGATAAAAACCAAACTATTTGATTACCCTATCAAAACACTGATTCCAACTTCTTGAAGTATATTTAAGTCCATAAATGGACTCTGCCAACATACAAGCCTTGCCCTCACTCCCACTGACTACAAAACCCTCGGGTTATTTCACCTAGATGGTTTCTTCTAAATCAACATTTTGAAATGCCATCTTTACATCCATTTGCCATATTTATAGTCATAAACTGTAGTAATGGCTAGCATAATCCGAATATACTTAAGGAAGACTACGTGTAAAATGGTCTCATCACAATCAACACCTTGACTTTGACGAAATCCTTTTGCAACCAGCCTTGCCTTATAGTCTCTACTTCCTCATCAGCATTTAGCTTTTTCTTAAAAATCCATTTGAAGGCGATGGGTTTTATCCCTTCGGATACGTTTAATAAGGTCCATGCTTTGTTTTCTTACATGGAATCCATTTTGAATTCCATTGCTCTAAGCCAAGTGTAAAGTCATTACTCTACAGTGCTTGTTGGAATGACAGAGGAGTGTCATCATCTAAGGCAGATATCTTCTTTCTGTCATCTACGAGAAAACCATAGTGTCTCTCTCGTGCATGAGATTCCCTACTAGACATTCTAATAGGTTGCTTGTTTTCATATATGGGTGAACTTTCTCCCAATGGTTCAGCCTTAGTGTTAACTTCTTGGATCTTATCCAAGTCTAAAACTTTGCTATTAATTTCCTTTGACAGAAATTCCTTTTTTTAAAAGACAGTGTGTCGAGAAACAATAACCTTTTTATTCCTCAATATTATAGAATATATATATATATAACCTGTTGAGTTTTTAGGATCTTCTACAAATCTACATGGCACCAATCTTGCCTCTAGTTTATTCGGATCAATTTTTTTAATGTACGTCGGACAAGCCCACACCTTTAAATGCTTTAGTTTAGGTTTCTTACCATATCACGTCTTATATAGAGTTTTAGGCTTAGATTTAGTGGCCAATAAGTTCAACATATGCGTTGCGGTTTCTAACACATATCCCCAATAAGACAGAGGTAACTTAGCTTTACTCATCGAAGAACGAACTATATCCAATAGGGTTCAGTTCCTTAGCTCTGACATTATAACGGCCCATACACTTTGAATTTGAAAATTTAATATTTTTAAATATTTAAATAATGGATTTTATAACTCAAATAAACCTCTTTTTAGTAATAATTAATTATGGTAAAATCATTTTAAAATTTAGTTTACAAAAATAATTAGTTCGTAGAAAAATCGAAAATGTGACCGAAAATCATTTTTTGGATTTTCAACTTTTCATCGACCAAAAGTTATAGGGACGTGTTGTGTACACTAGTGTACATGTGTACTCATTTATATAAACAACGTATTTTTATTAATAAAGTAATTTGATTGAATTTTGGATTAGAATTATACTTAAGCAAATTTAGTAAGTTTTGACTTATCTTTTTAAATTTAAAAAGTGAAATTTAGAAAATAAGATAACATCTTATCATGCAAAGAAGTGATGTGATGGAATGAAAGATGAGAGGTGGTGACTTGGAGGTTGCGTGTGGAATGGGTGAAATGGTGGTGATGTGGCACAAAAGTGTGGCGGATAAAGGACTAAGGGGTAAATAGGCAATTCCTCTATTTCGTTATATATATAAACTATTTTCTTTTTTTCTTTTTCACTTCACTTTCTCCATTTCAAAACTTTTACTCCTTCTTTCCAAGCTCCCATTTTTATTTCCATGGCTTCCGAAATATTTCTAAGTTAGAAAATCCTTTTTGCCCCTCTTAAATCATTAAAATCTACTTAAAAACCTTCCTTTCCATCTCTACTTCTCTTTGCTACCAAAAACAAGTCTAAAAATTCCCCTCAAAACTAAGGCCGACCTCGTACCCCCTAGGACGAACCATATAGACCTCATCTAGGTAATTGAGATTTTGCAAAAGGAAATTACGTCCTTGTGTCATTTGTAAGTTTGGTTCAAATTGGTCTTGTTTATGTGAGTAAATCTCACTTTTAAAAAGAAAGTTTTAAACCTTATTATTGTAGTGATAATATTTTTTAATTACTTGAGTTTATATGTGTATAAAGTAATGATTGTCTGGTTTGGTTCCTACGTGAAGCGGACGACATAGGTGATTATTAGTTAATGAGTTGAGATTAGTCGAAACATTTAAGTAATAAATTTCAATGATGCTCTCTCTCTATTTTGTATAGATATTAATTACATTTGTATATATGTATATGCTTATGCTTATGCTTATGAGATGTTTGGTTAAATATGTAAGACCTATAAAATGTTTACAAAAGTGTCCGTATAACGACTATCGCTATATCGACACTTTGAAAATACCATCTCTTTGGAAAATCTTTTTGTTTGATCTTTTTCTTGGGTTTTTACAAAGTTAATTAATCATTTAAATAATGATGTATTAAAGTTAATTAATCATTTTATTAATGATGTTTGAAATTAATTAATCATTTTAAATAATGATGTTTAAGGTTAATCAATCATTTAATAATGATGTATTAAAGTTAATTAATCTTTTTATTAATGATGTTTAAAATTAATTAATCATCCTAAATAATGATGTTTAAAGTTAATTAATCATTTATATCATGATGTACTAAATTTAATTAATCATTTTATTAACGACGTTTAAAATTAATTGATCACTTTAAATAATGATGTTTAAGGTTAATTAATCATTTATATCATGATGTTCTAAATTTAATTAATCATTTTATTAACGATGTTTAAAATTAATTGATCACTTTAAATAATGATGTTTAAGGTTAATTAATCATTTAAATAATAATGTATTCAAGTTAACCAATCATTTTATTAGTGATGTTTAAAATTAATAAATCATTTTAAATAATGATGTGTAAGGTTAATTAATCATTTAAATAATGATGTATTAAAGTTAATTTATCATTTTAAATAATGATGTTTGAAGCAATTAATCTTATTTAAAGTTAACTAATCATTTTAAATAATGGTGATTGAAGTAATTAATTAGGGTTAAAGTTAATTAATCAATTTTGATAATGTTGTTTAAAGATGATATTTGTGAAGTGAAAACCCAGCACGAGTCTGGCTTTAAAGGTTTAGAAGTTTGATTTGATTATGGAAAGGATAAGAAATTAAATTTCTTTAATCGGTGTCGCTTATATGGAAGGATTTGGTCATACCCCTAGCACTAAATGTCGAGGTATGAAAATGTATTTCTATCTCGAAGGTTAAAATGTTGTCAAGACAATGACTAGAGGTAACACTACCTTCACTTGTCCTGCTTCATTTTTAACTGAGGGATAATACAAGTCTGAAATCGATGAGTAGTGGTAAGGATATGAGATTTAATTTCCATAGACGGTCATTTTGATTATTTTTGATAGTTGATTTATTGACTATTTATTCAACTTTCTCTTTGAGACTCGTCAATTTGAGACAATTTGTTGCTTATTTGAGCATTGATATCCTTTGTTGGAAATGACTAAACCCAAAGCTACGAATGGAATCCAAGCTATATAGGGTTAACTCTCATTAGGAAATTATCACATCTACTCTAGATCGGTTTCGGTTATATGTGCACTAAGATGTGAAATACCTGAATTTTCGGTAAATGTTGGTGGGGCCCGGCTTGGCCGTGTCCGAGAGCCATCATAGTTCTCAAGTATATTCTAGAGATATACTTTCAATAAGGGTAGTCATTATTGGAAAATTTATCTCTTCTTGACTTTGATTCAAACCTTTGAATTTGTTTTCTTAATTGCATCGATAAGTGACTGGAGCTCTTCTCGATGTTTAACTATTTTTGTCCATTCTCTAAGTTTGGATTTTGATCTTGTTTAGGCCCATTCTTTAAAGTTTGGGTTTTGTTCTTAATTATTCCCATTACTAGTGGTTGGATGTTGTTCTTATGAGGGAATCCCATTCCACATTTGGCAGCATGGTCTCACATATTGTTGTTTATTTCCATCCTTTGTTTAGAGTTTACTCATACCAGACTTGTTGTCTGACTCGAGTTGTTTGTTTTTCCTAAACACTCGGGTACTCATTTACATTTGAGTAGTCTGAGAGTAGAAGGTTTCTGTGGGCACTTTTGAAGTTTATGGACGAGCAAGAGGCTACTTATCTATCTAGCTATATATTTCTGCTGTTATGTTTATTTATGTATGTGTATTTTGTATCAGCAAGTGTAAAGGCATGTTGTTATAACTACCTAGGCTGATGGTAGTACTTTTGTTGTAACTCTGACAATGCCGTGTTAAGGAGTAACCTTATGTACTATTATATTGTTATATTAAAACTAAACATTCCTTTGTGAGAATTTCTATTCTATTCTTTTATATTACCCCACAACAACTAGTCTTTTGGGATGCTTGGGAAACGCCGCCCGCTTATCGTGGATTTACTAAGTGTCGTTCCCATGGGTCTGAAAAGCGGGTTGTCATAGACAACCGTTGTGTTATGGAGAATAAGGTAAAGTAATCTAAGAGATATTCCCATTATCTTTTAAGTAATGTTGGATTTTTGTCCAACGTACTTACCTCCTCGATCAGATCGAAGAACCTTAGTCGTACGATCTGTTTGGTTTTCTACTTATACTTAACAAATTTCTCATAGACATCGGATTTGTTCTTCATAAGATACACATATCCTAGTTTCGAGAAATCGCCGGTGAACCTAATGAAGCAAGAACTATTATACTTGGTGATTATAAGCATCGGACCACATACATCACTATGTACTAAGCCTAAGAGTTCATCACTCTTTCATTGCTCCTAATAAAGGGGTGCTTGGTCATTTTCCCTTTAAGACACAACTCAGACATGTTAAATGATTCAAAATCAAGTGGCGGAAGAAAACCTTTTCTTTTCAGTTTGTGTAGTCATTTCTCACTAATACGACCTAGCCTACAATGCCAAAGATAACTATCATTTACACTGTTAGAAGAATGATTCATAGTACACAAATAATTAGCATTTATCACTTAAAAATCATTTTCAAGAACACCATCGTAGACTTTATGTCCATTCAAACTAATGTTTATAACATTATTCACTCAATGAATATATTCAGTCTCAGATGATTTAGAAATAGAAATAGTTCCACAAAAATTTTTTTTTACAAAATAGCAATTATTTAATATCAATACTACTCCACTAAGCAAACATAAATGATAATCTCTTACTGCTATTGCATCTACGATAGATCCATCAGCAACTTGTAGCCTCATTTCTCCTTTTTCCATGCGGTACCAATTCCTAAGCCTCTGTAACGAATTATATATATGAGTTCCAGATCTAGTACCTAAAACCTAAGACATTTGATTGATTACCAAACAATTTTGAATCATAAATGTACTTAACGAAGCTGCAAAATTGTTTTGCTTTCTTCCTCTAACAATCTTTAGGTAATCAAGACAGTTCCTTTTCTAGTGACCTTTCCTGTGGCAGTGGTGACATTCACCATGTCATTGATCTTCTTACTTTTCTTATTCTTCTTACCTTCTTTTTTTCACTTCTTTAAACCTTTTGAAGTTGATGCACCATCCTTAGCAAGTACAGCCCCTTGATCCTTAGATGTAGACCCAGTCAACCTCAGCATATTGAGGAGTTCCACAAGATTCAAATTCAACTGGTTCATATTATAATTCAGCATGAACGGTTCATACTGAGGTGTAAGAACCAAGGATCAAATCAACTTGTAATTTATTGCTTATCTGTACATTCAATTGTGAAAGCTTATCAATATAGCCCTTCATCATTAGTATGTAATCATCCACCTTCTGCATTTTAGTCATTTTGATAATGAATAGTTTCTTCGTAAGCTTGTACCTTGCTGAACGTGGCTGTTCACAAAATAGGGCCTTGAGACTGTAAAATATCTCATGGATAGACATGTTTTCGTGATTCCCTTGCAACACCTTATCTAAAGTAGACAACACAAAAACTTAGACGATCTCTAGGTCTGAAACCCATTTCTCATAAGCAAGTCTAAGTTCGGTTCTGCATCTTCAACGGGTTGTTCTTTAGGTTCGCATGTAATAACTAACCAAAGACGCTCATAAGTCAACGAAATCTTAGTCGCTCTTAGCCAATCGATATAGTTCGGTCCCATAAGCTTGTCACATTCAGAAAATTGTTTTGAAGCTGACATTTTCTGTAAGTTTTAATTGGTAGATTGTTAGGACAATATCATAGTAGATGTTTGCAATGACCCGTATTTTTTAACGCTTTAAAAATACTAAATTAAATAAAATTTTAATTAAAAATCCGATAGAAATAAAATTTTACGATTTATTAAATGGAAATCTCTTTTGTATATAAGTTACAAATCCAAAACCAATTTCGATAAGACCGATAATGTAATACAGATTAAAAACGTAATGTAATAATATGAAATAGTTGTAACCAATAACAGAAACCAAAATAATAATTTTATCGTAAGAAACGTGCGTTGTGCGTTAAATGAAATTTTCGTTAAATAAAAATAAACAATAAAATTTCGCAACGAAAATTCAATATTTAAAATGCGTCTATTTAAACATAGGAAATTGTAAAGTTTCGTCAGAAAATATGAAAGTAAATTTCAGTCACGTCATTTCGGTTTAAATCAGTTAAAATGTAATGAAAATAAAAAGTTTTCGAAACCTAAATATTTTTACATAGAAAAATTCTAAATCATCTTCTGAGCATGACGTCATTTTTCGTTTTTCCAAATTCGGACTTCTTTAGCTCCATCGATCTTATTTTTCTGCGTTTTTGCTGCATTTTCCGCTAGTAGAAAATTCGAATTTTTATAATTCAATCATACCACTGATATCTGTATACCGTTTTGATCATCTCACCATGATGGTCTCCGTGGTATATTCACTCACATGTTTCGGAGTTCAGAACGCAGCGAAATCGGTGAACCGATCAGTCGTACCGGTTCCATATTTGAGACTTTTGGGTTCTTTTATCTTTTCAGTTACCCATGTGGATTCAGACTATGATCAACAATTTTTTTTTCTTCAGCTTTTGACCTTTGTTTATTCCACCCTGTCACTTTAAATCCACTGGTTCGTTTTGTTTCTATCCGGTTCACTTGGGAAAACAAATTATATTAATGTGGTGTACTCCCCTTCACTGTTCATCATTTATTTGCTCGCATGCTTCTTCCATAATCCGAGATTTCCTTCATTCCAAGAAACCCATAAGCTTTTTTTTTTCAAATCCTCCTCCACTTTCATTTTACATCTAGTTCACATCTTACCTTTCTCATTTATTCCTTCTGCTTGAACAAACAAATTAAAACAGAACATATACTTCTGCAACCCAACCTCTTCTCAAACCTCACCTTTCCGTCTCTATTTTTATTTTCCTCTGAGCAAAATCTGAGACTGACCTTACCATCTCCTCCCCTTGTGCAGCCGATAGCCACCATTAGCAAGCCCACGTGTGCTCAAACCAAGGCCTCAGCGCCTCACCTGTCTTGTTCGGCCTCCTCTTCCCTCCGTGCTCGCCGAGACCCGCCTACCTACTAGCTCACCCTCGCTCTCTCGCCCATCCTCTCTCCGGCCTCGGCTACAACCAAGCAACGCCGAAATTTTCCATGGCCACCGTGCCTCTTCCATTGTCTAAGCATCGACAGTCACACCCGACTCCAAAGGACGCAAGCCTTTGACCCAAGCGATTTCCGACCTGTCATTTTCTTTTGAGGCATGCAAATTAAATTATGAGTATAGTAGTATATATAATAAGTATTACATATCCAGCTGTATTGTTTTACTTTTGGTTTTAAAATGCTATATATATACATCTATATGTTTTGTAAGTTATATATATATATTTGTGTGTTTTATAAGTTCTCATATTTACATATATATGTTTCTACGCTAGTTCATACTGATACGCAAATGCAAGTCTGTTGTATACCTATTTAGCTGTTTATAGTAAATATCTACATAATTTGTATAAGTTTAAAAAAATTTCGTACATATATATAGCATATATATATAAGTTTAGTTGTTTAAATTTAAAAAAAAAAGTTGTTGTCTTTTTCCCGTTGTATGCAATTAGTTTGCAACCTGAGAGTTTACATATGTAAATTTTAGTTTGTTGATGTTGTTTTACAAATGTCAACCTATATATCTATACCAAGATATATATATATATATATACACGCATGTATTTACAGATGAGGTTTATGTTTAAGCTATATTATGTCTGTAAACTATGTTATGCCTTATTTTATATGTATAGTACAAGTCTACATGAATAATAGGTTTGGAAGAGTATCATCTGTTACGTATTTTGGGTAATATTTTATAACGTATAAACATAGATTTGTATTCATGATATTTTGTATATATAGGATATTTGATATTTGCAGTTTATACCAGTTAGATATAGGATATTTTGTACACATATTGGTTTTGCATATTCTGTTATTTAATAGAAGTCAGTTTATATATTTATATCAGTTATGAAGGTTAGTTCACATATTTATTGTAACAACCCGTATTTTTAACGGATCGATAAGTTCGACAGAATCTGGAGTTTTAGCATTTTGAGCCATTTCAGCTTTTAGGCAAATTTTGCCTAAGTCCTAAGTCGTTCACGACTTAGCATAAGTCGTGAGTCGTATACAACTTAGGAGATAGGAGTGACCCAGGGTTTGGCGACTTAAGGAAATAAGTCGTAGCTGGGCTAGGTTAGTAGGTTGAAGTTAACTCGGCAAGTGTTAAGTCGTAGGTTGTAAGTCGTTGCCGAGTTAAGGGATAGACAACCTAAGGAAGTGACCGACTTATGTTGTTGTAGACGACTTAAGGTTTTGAGTTAAGTGTTAAGTCGGCTGACGAGTTAAGGTAGTGGTCGACTTAAGACCTGGACGACTTAGGAGTTGAGTCTTATCCTGGTAGATCGGCAAAGCTGCTATGTTAAGACGTAGGTAGGCTGCTGTGTTGAGTCGTAGTCGAGTTAACCGTTAAGTCGTACGGGATCTGGGTTTTTGTTGAGTCGTAAGTTGAGCCCTTTGATGAGTCGTACCTCCTGATGAGTCGTAGCTTTGTGCTAAGTCGTGGACGACTTAGTGGTTGAGTCGTCTAGCCAGTAAGGCGCGTGCGCACTAGGTCGTAGACAGGGGTGGTCCGGTAAGTCGTAGGTACCTGTGATGAGTCGGAAGAGGCTATAAGTCGGAGACGACTTAGGAGATAGCTGTTAAGTCTTGAGTCGTAGGGGGGGTCTGAGCGTTGAGTTGGAGTTAGGCTTAAGTCGGAAGACCGTTGAGTCGTGGTGATCTGATGAGTCGTAGACGACTCATGGAGGCAGTCGAGTCATGGATTTCAGCTATAAATAGGAGAGCTTCTCTTCATTTTTGGGATCCGGATTTTGAAGCGACGAAGTGCTGCCGTTTTGAGAGCTCGACTTCTACACTTCTTTTCTCCACTCTAATCTAGTGCTTCCTTCCATCCAAATCAAAGATCAAGATTGAAGATTCAAGAGCTAAAGTTGAAGATCTTCATCTTTTCAAGAGAGATTTCATCGTTTGAAGCGGATTCGTGCTAGATCAAGCTTGATCCTTCGCTGTCCAGATCTGAAGCGTGTTGATTTGAGGTTGTTTTGGTGAATTGGTGAGTGGTGATTATCTCTCACACGGATCCAAAGGAGTATATCGGATTGTTGGCTCGATTTGGTGTTAAAATAGTGATTTCCATGCATTTTCTTCATCCAAAGTGTAGATCCATATAGATCCATTGTTCATGATGATGTTACATCCATTTTATCATATGATAACCTATGCAAGTTCATTCATCAAGTTTGTAGAGATATAATCCATGTTTTCATGCTTATTGGACTTTCAACTCTTTAATTACGAAAATGCCATTATTGTTATAATTGTCTACATAGATCATTTTTGAATGCTTGATAGCTTGGATTGATGTTTGATTTGATTGATTGTTATGAACTAGATGATTGATGATTAGATTTAGATCGAAGGTGATTCAAAAGCTAAGGGAAAGGCTCTTGAATTGGAAAAGCTGCTCGTGGCATATGTAGCGGGATGATGAAGCTCTTATGCATAGATTTGATGACGTGATGTTGAGAGGAGGCTTTGCGAGGATGTAATGAAGCGAGGCAATCATGTGATGAAGACTTGGTCTAATCCAGACGGGATCATTCCAAGCATGTTGATAACTCGGTGATATGATTCGAGTTGAGGATAATGAATGGATATGAGAATAGTCGTCGAGGAGGATGACTAGGAGGCTTGGATAGCATCGTTGTTGAAGGTTCTAGCATGCTCTAAGCAAGAGTACGTTTGGGCAGATTCGATAGTCCCAACGGCTAACTGTTGATGGTCGAGTACTCTGGGCAGATTCGATAGTCCTAGGCACGGGCTGCGACGACGTGCGGGAGTTATGTCTAGAACCGGGGTTTTCATTAGCCCTTGACGGACGGCTGAAAGAATGTGCCGGTCATTCAATTAACGGTGATATCGAAGCAATGATAACAGTGATAGCCAGAGTCATGGATGTTTGGTTGTATCGTCATTCAGACTCAAGAGCGGTATTTTCTGGGTGCTTATCTGATTTAGGCTTTGGTACTTGGAAAACATCGCCCTTGACTCGAGTGATAGTAGCTTTACTTTAAATTGTATGCTCTGCTATGTTTGCTTCTGCTTAGTGTGTGTCTGGGGGCTATCACTGTAGAATGAGGTTGGAGTGGGAGGGTTGTATTCCTATTCCTTTTCCTTTATGCTCTTTTGGTATGTTGTTAGTTAATTTACTGCTCACTAAGACTATTGTCTGACTCAAGGCTTTATGTTTTAATTCTTATTGCCTTGGGCTGTTCGTCCATTTTTGGGACGGGCAGACTAGGTAGCAGGTGACAGGTGCTGTTCTCTTCTCACGATGCTGATATCGAAGACGAGCTTGAGGGTTGCATAGTATCTTCTTATTATATGTACTGGATATTCCGCTGTTTTTGTATTCTCTGAGAGATATGTAGTGAGGCTTGATGTATTGACTATGTGGATGCTTGTATTCAACTATTATGGAGTTTTATATGATGTCATTTTATTCTGTAAAGCTTCACTATACATATGTTCTATTGTATTTTGTCCATGCGCTGTGAGTAATACGATAGATTCTGTCGTTTTAATCTTACCTTGACAATCGTCCATGGTCGCCTGGCACACTTTACAGCGCTCTATCTTTAGATTCGGTGCAGGGGTCATGGGTGGTCTTCACATTTGGTATCAGAGCATTGGTTAATCGATTTTACCCAACGCTCGCTGAAGTAACCACGTATGAGAGACGTAATTGTATTTTGATGGAAGAATACTATATATAATATAGTAGCTTAGTAGAGTTGAGTCCTTTATGCAGTTGTTTCTCTAGATGTTCTAATCATTCCTTTTTATAGATATTGAGAATGAGTCAAAGAGGGAGACCAGCTGCTAGGGAAGGCCGTGCTACTGAAGAGACTGCTGATTATGCAGCCATGTTCGAAGCTATGATGACTTCGATCATGAGAAGGATACCAGTTCCGGGGGCAGCAGTTGATGTTGGAGTTCAAGTCCAAACTCCGAAACCAGTGGATTTTGCTAAGTTGTGCAAGGATTATACTGCTCTTGGAGGAAAGGTTTTCTTGGGAACAGAATCAACTATTGAGGTCCAGAGGTGGATAGATGCTTGTAGAAGGATCTTTGGTGATTTGGGAATTGATGATGCAACTAAGAGGAAGTTGGCATCAAGGCAGCTTCAAGGGAGAGCTTCTGATTGGTGGAATTCTATTACCATCAATACTGCGGAGGAAGAGATTACTTGGGAGCAATTCCAAGCTAGGTTTGAAGCTAAGTTCATTTCTACAGCTCAGAAGTCTGTTCTGTTCAAGAGGTTTGTGGAGCTCAAGCAAGGTGGAAGATCTGTTCTTGAGTAAGTTTCTGAGTTTGAAGCTTTGTCCAAGTATGCTCGGTCATATATTGAATCTGCTTATCAGAAGAATGAGAAGTTTGTGACCGGCTTGGATAGTTATCTTGGGAGACAGTTGGTGGATCATTTGGACGATTCATTTGAGAAGCTTGTGGAGAAAGCTCTTAGGCATGAGAGTCTGTTTCCTAAGGAAGGACCTGTTGTTGCTGTTACCGGGGGAGAGTCTAAACCACAGCAGGGTGGAAACAAGAAGAGAAAGCAGCAGCAACAGAAGGGTAAGGATGGCCAGAAGAAGCCGAAAGGCGAGGTGACTTGCTACAATTGTCAGCAGAAGGGCCATTTCTCGAAGGATTGTAAGAATCCGAAGGCACCGATGAAGTGTCACAACTGTGACAAGCCGGGGCATTTCAGGAAGAATTGTCCAGAACCAAGGAAGGACAGGCAGATTGTGCAAGCCTATGCTTTAGGAGCTGTTCCGTCATCTTCAAAAGCTCCTACTGCTGAAGAGAAGGGAAAGAGTGTGGTTGTTCAAGGTACTCTTTTCCTATGTGGTGTTCCAGTTAGAGTTCTGTTTGATACTGGAGCGTCACATTCATTTGTTTGTAGTGAACTCGTAGGCCGGTTAGGTTTGGCACCGCATATTGTTGATAGGCCATTGGTTGTGACTAATCCAGTTGGGGGTTCGTCTTGTTTGTGTATGTTATGCCGTGGTCTAGTTGTGTCGAGTCATGGTTGCTCTTTTGTTTGTGATTGCTTTGTTCTGAACTTTGCGGGGTTCGGAATTATCTTGGGTATGGACTGGCTTAGGAAGTATGCGGCTAAGGTTGATTGTGAGAGGCTGGAGGTGACAGTCGAGAATGTGGAAGGGCGAAAGATTGTGATACGATGTAAGCATGAGGAAGGCGTCTTCATGAGCTTCATGTATTCGCTAGTTGTTCCACGGGATGGACTGTCTTTAGTGCCAATCGCAAATGGATTCGAGGATGTCTTTGACGAAGTCAAAGGGTTGCCGCCGCATAGAGAGATCGAGTTTCGTATAGATCTAGTTGAAGGAGCCAGACCTGTTGTGATGCCTCTTAGGCGGATGGCGCCTAAGGAACAGCAGGAGTTGAGGGTGCAAGTTGATGACCTTTTACAGAAAGGATTCATTCGGCATAGTGTGTCCGAGTGGGGTGCACCAGTTGTGTTTGCAACCAAGGCAGATGGGTCGTTGAGATTGTGCGTCGATTATCGTGAGCTGAATAAGGTGACTAAGAAGAACAAGTATCCATTGCCGAGGATAGATGACTTGTTTGATCAGCTTCACGAAGCTAAGGTGTTTTCTCAGATGGATTTGGCAACGGGATTTCACCAGTTGAGAGTAGCTAAGGATAGTGTGCCGAAGACTGCTTTTAGGACACCATCCGGTTTCTTTGAGTGGCTGGTAATGCCGTTTGGATTGACTAACGCGCCAGCATATTTTGTGGATCTTATGAATAGAGTGTTCAGAGATCAGTTGAACAAGTTTGTACTTGTGTTCGTGGATGATATTCTGATTTATTCCAGAACGGAAGAAGAGCACAAGACGCACTTGCGTATTGTTTTGGAAATCTTACGGAAACATCAGCTGAAGGCTAAGTTTTCGAAGTGTCACTTCTGGAAGAGTGAAGTGAGGTTCTTAGGCCATGTGATTTCTGGAAGTGGAATAGCGGTTGATCCCGCTAAGGTGGCAGCAATCCAGGATTGGGTTAGACCTAAGAATGCATCTGATGTAAGAAGTTTTCTTGGACTAGCAGGATATTATCGACGGTTTATCAAAGACTTCTCCAAGGTAGCTGCACCATTAACAGGATTGACGAAGAAGAACCAAGTGTTCAGTTGGGAGGCTAAGTGTGAGCAAGCTTTCGGAATCCTGAAAGAGAGATTGACGAGTGCTCCTGTTTTGACTATTCCTAGTGGGAATGATGAGATGGTGGTTTACACCGACGCATGTGGTACTGGACTTGGAGCAGTGCTGATGCAGAAGGATAAAGTTGTTGCGTATGCCAGTCGACAACTAAAGCCGCATGAAAGGAATTACCCGACTCATGATTTGGAGTTAGCGGCGATTGTATTTGCTCTGAAGATGTGGAGGCATTATTTGTTGGGAGTTCGATTCAAGTTGTTTACGGATCACAAGTCGTTGAAGTATCTTTTCTCCCAAAAGGATTTGAATCTTCGGCAGCAACGTTGGCTAGA
Organism: Allium fistulosum; assembly: GCA_030737815.1. Lineage (NCBI taxonomy): Eukaryota > Viridiplantae > Streptophyta > Magnoliopsida > Asparagales > Amaryllidaceae > Allium > Allium fistulosum. The sequence goes on from CM060908.1 coordinate 721,374,713, forward strand.
GTTTTTGGCATCATATGATTTTGGTATAGCTTATACTCCGGGAAAAGGTAACGCAGTGGCAGATGCGTTAAGTCGAAGACATGCAGGATTGGGAGCCATGTTTTCAGAATGGAAGAGTCTCGAGTATTTAGCCGGATTTGACTTCAGGCCTAGATGTGAATTAGAACCTGAGATGTTGGCAAACTTATCGATAAGACCCACTCTTGTGGAAAGGATTGGCGAGGGCCAAAAGCGAGATGATAAGCTTGTCAAGATTATCCGTGAATTGGAATCTGGATTGGATCCAGAAAAGGATAAAGGATTCGAGGTCGATCGAGTGGGTTGGCTTCGGAAGCAAGGACGACTAGTTGTTCCCGATATAGATGAATTGAGGAGTGAAGTTCTGAAGGAAAGTCATCACTCGAAGTTGACAATTCATCCAGGTGGAAATAAGATGTATCGGGATATGAAGAGAACCTACTACTGGGAAGGTATGAAGAAGGATGTTGGAAATTTTATTTCCAAATGTATGAACTGCCAGTTGGTAAAAGCCGAACAGAAGAAGCCAAGCGGATTGCTTCAACCATTAGAAGTTCCTACATGGAAGTGGGAGCAGATATCGATGGATTTTATTGATGGACTACCTAGAACAAGAACGGGAAATGAAGGGATTTGGGTCATTGTGGATCGTCTGACCAAGAGTGCAAGATTCATTTCTGTTCGATCGACTAGGACTGCGTCAAAGTTGGCTGAGTTGTATGTTAAGTGGATAGTTCGTTTCCATGGTATTCCGAAGAGTATAGTGAGCGATCGAGACCCATTGTTCACTAGTGGATTTTGGAAAAGCTTCCATGAAGTCTTGGGAACCGAGTTGTGTTTAAGTACAGCTTATCATCCCCAAACAGATGGTCAGACCGAGAGAGTCAACAGAGTTTTGGAAGATCTTCTAAGAGCATGTGTTTTGGACTTCGGAGGATCATGGGAAGATCACCTTCATTTGGTGGAGTTTGCGTACAACAACAGTTACCAGTCAAGCATTGGTATGGCACCGTATGAAGCATTGTATGGAAGACCGTGTAACTCTCCAACATGTTGGTTGGAAACTGGAGAAAAGTTGATGCTTGGGCCTGAGATGATTCGTCAGACTTCAGATTGTATAGAGATCATTCGGCAACGAATGATGGCAGCCCAAGACCGTCAGAAGAGTTATGCCGATAAGCGTCGTAAGGATTTGGAATTCGACGTAGGAGATATGGTTTTTGTGAAGATTTCTCCACTGAAGAATGTTATTCGATTCGGGAAGAAAGGAAAATTGACTCCGAGATTTGTTGGACCATTCCCGATCATCGAGCGAATTGGAAAGCTCGCTTATAGGTTGGAGTTACCTGAGAAGATGTCGGGTGTGCATAATGTTTTTCATGTATCATATCTACGGAAGTATGTGCACGACTCAAATACAGTTGTTTCTGCTGATAGCTGTGAAGACTTCGAAGTTGATCCAGTCGATAGAAGACCTCGTAAGCCGCTTTGTGTTGTTGAAACCGACACGAAACAGCTTAGGAGGAAGGTAGTTAAGTTGCTCAAGATACAATGGAGTAACGATGATAACGACTGTACGTGGGAGGTGGAAGAGAGGATGAAGGCAGCTCATCCTGAACTCTTCAAGGTATGGCCCTAAGGTGTCGTATCATCTAACAACATTGTAACTTGTTCTAAGTCTTAGAATTCTGTACGCTAAGCTAGAATTGGGTGCATGGTTTGCTGATTGTTATGGTTGGTAGGCGTACAGAATAGTCTTCGATTGCTTTGTTTGTTTGGAATTTTGGGGGCGAAATTCCTAAGGGGGAGAGAATGTAACGACCCGTATTTTTAACGGATCGATAAGTTCGACAGAATCTGGAGTTTTAGCATTTTGAGCCATTTCAGCTTTTAGGCAAATTTTGCCTAAGTCCTAAGTCGTTCACGACTTAGCATAAGTCGTGAGTCGTATACGACTTAGGAGATAGGAGTGACCCAGGGTTTGGCGACTTAAGGAAATAAGTCGTAGCTGGGCTAGGTTAGTAGGTTGAAGTTAACTCGGCAAGTGTTAAGTCGTAGGTTGTAAGTCGTTGCCGAGTTAAGGGATAGACAACCTAAGGAAGTGACCGACTTATGTTGTTGTAGACGACTTAAGGTTTTGAGTTAAGTGTTAAGTCGGCTGACGAGTTAAGGTAGTGGTCGACTTATGACCTGGACGACTTAGGAGTTGAGTCTTATCTTGGTAGATCGGCAAAGCTGCTATGTTAAGACGTAGGTAGGCTGCTGTGTTGAGTCGTAGTCGAGTTAACCGTTAAGTCGTACAGGATCTGGGTTTTTGTTGAGTCGTAAGTTGAGCCCTTTGATGAGTCGTACCTCCTGATGAGTCGTAGCTTTGTGCTAAGTCGTGGACGACTTAGTGGTTGAGTCGTCTAGCCAGTAAGGCGCGTGCGCACTAGGTCGTAGACAGGGGTGGTCCGGTAAGTCGTAGGTACCTGTGATGAGTCGGAAGAGGCTATAAGTCGGAGACGACTTAGGAGATAGCTGTTAAGTCTTGAGTCGTAGGGGGGTCTGAGTGTTGAGTTGGAGTTAGGCTTAAGTCGGAAGACCGTTGAGTCGTGGTGATCTGATGAGTCGTAGACGACTCATGGAGGCAGTCGAGTCATGGATTTCAGCTATAAATAGGAGAGCTTCTCTTCATTTTTGGGATCCGGATTTTGAAGCGACGAAGTGCTGCCGTTTTGAGAGCTCGACTTCTACACTTCTTCACTTCTTTTCTCCACTCTAATCTAGTGCTTCCTTCCATCCAAATCAAAGATCAAGATTGAAGATTCAAGAGCTAAAGTTGAAGATCTTCATCTTTTCAAGAGAGATTTCATCGTTTGAAGCGGATTCGTGCTAGATCAAGCTTGATCCTTCGCTGTCCAGATCTGAAGCGTGTTGATTTGAGGTTGTTTTGGTGAATTGGTGAGTGGTGATTATCTCTCACACGGATCCAAAGGAGTATATCGGATTGTTGGCTCGATTTGGTGTTAAAATAGTGATTTCCATGCATTTTCTTCATCCAAAGTGTAGATCCATATAGATCCATTGTTCATGATGATGTTACATCCATTTTATCATATGATAACCTATGCAAGTTCATTCATCAAGTTTGTAGAGATATAATCCATGTTTTCATGCTTATTGGACTTTCAACTCTTTAATTACGAAAATGCCATTATTGTTATAATTGTCTACATAGATCATTTTTGAATGCTTGATAGCTTGGATTGATGTTTGATTTGATTGATTGTTATGAACTAGATGATTGATGATTAGATTTAGATCGAAGGTGATTCAAAAGCTAAGGGAAAGGCTCTTGAATTGGAAAAGCTGCTCGTGGCATATGTAGCGGGATGATGAAGCTCTTATGCATAGATTTGATGACGTGATGTTGAGATGAGGCTTTGCAAGGATGTAATGAAGCGAGGCAATCATGTGATGAAGACTTGGTCTAATCCAGACGGGATCATTCCAAGCATGTTGATAACTCGGTGATATGATTCGAGTTGAGGATAATGAATGGATATGAGAATAGTCGTCGAGGAGGATGACTAGGAGGCTTGGATAGCATCGTTGTTGAAGGTTCTAGCATGCTCTAAGCAAGAGTACGTTTGGGCAGATTCGATAGTCCCAACGGCTAACTGTTGATGGTCGAGTACTCTGGGCAGATTCGATAGTCCTAGGCACGGGCTGCGACGACGTGCGGGAGTTATGTCTAGAACCGGGGTTTTCATTAGCCCTTGACGGACGGCTGAAAGAATGTGCCGGTCATTCAATTAACGGTGATATCGAAGCAATGATAACAGTGATAGCCAGAGTCATGGATGTTTGGTTGTATCGTCATTCAGACTCAAGAGCGGTATTTTCTGGGTGCTTATCTGATTTAGGCCTTGGTACTTGGAAAACATCGCCCTTGACTCGAGTGATAGTAGCTTTACTTTAAATTGTATGCTCTGCTATGTTTGCTTCTGCTTAGTGTGTGTCTGGGGGCTATCACTGTAGAATGAGGTTGGAGTGGGAGGGTTGTATTCCTATTCCTTTTCCTTTATGCTCTTTTGGTATGTTGTTAGTTAATTTACTGCTCACTAAGACTGTTGTCTGACTCAAGGCTTTATGTTTTAATTCTTATTGCCTTGGGCTGTTCGTCCATTTTTGGGACGGGCAGACTAGGTAGCAGGTGACAGGTGCTGTTCTCTTCTCACGATGCTGATATCGAAGACGAGCTTGAGGGTTGCATAGTATCTTATTATTATATGTACTGGATATTCCGCTGTTTTTGTATTCTCTGAGAGATATGTAGTGAGGCTTGATGTATTGACTATGTGGATGCTTGTATTCAACTATTATGGAGTTTTATATGATGTCATTTTGTTCTGTAAAGCTTCACTATACATATGTTCTATTGTATTTTGTCCATGCGCTGTGAGTAATACGATAGATTCTGTCGTTTTAATCTTACCTTGACAATCGTCCATGGTCGCCTGGCACACTTTACAGCGCTCTATCTTTAGATTCGGTGCAGGGGTCATGGGCGGTCGTCACATTTATGTAAGTATATATATGCAGTTGAGTATGTTCCAATTATAGTTATCTAGTTGCGTGTTTATTTGAAGGTGCTTATATATATTATATATACATTTTAAATGGTTATATATTTTAAAGTACATTAAGTTGTAAAGATTTATACACGTACATTCTGTTGGACTTCTTGATATGTGCGTTTGAAAATATATAGTTTTTTTTATGCGTTAAAACTTATATTTGATTTCAGATTTTATATGTATGTGAAGTTTATATATATTAGTTTGGATATAATAGTCATATATACACAAGTATATGAGTTGGTTTCAAGTATATTGGATGGTTTTATTTGATATTCATGTTTTAAATATAAACAATAATCTTTAACTAAATAAAGATATGTTTTCATTGTAATATTCGTCTTAAATTTGACATTGATTTCATAGAATAATAATATATATTATGTCTCTATCTAGATGATTCTGATTCGTTCTCATCAATTCAAACTATCAGCTCGTCCATCGAATTCGTAGCCATCTAGCCTAGCTTTGGATTCGTAGCCCATTCTTTGTCAAATATATCTAGCATCGAAAGGTGAGCAATCACTCACGATTAATGTTCTTTTATTTATTAAATTTGATTTCAATTGAGACGACAATTGAAATATGCTGCTGTTAGTTATTGACACTGTTATATATGCTATTACCTGAATCAGTTCACATGTGACATCTGACACCATTGTCTGTTATTTATGAAATGATAATTCAGTTTGGTTGATAAATGATTGATTGTTTGATGTTGACATTGGACGTTAAATTGCTAATGTAGTAAGTCATAAATAATTTGAAATTGAAATTGACGTAGGATAGTCATATTTGACAAATGTTAAATTTGATTAGATGACATTAGCACAATATGACCCTTTAAATGTTGAATTAATTGACACGTAGAAATTTGTTAAAATACACCTTGAACCATTTAAATGTTTGTTGTTTAAATTGATGTTGTATGAAATTGAATAATTGATATAAGTTGAAGAACCATATTAATAGTGGTGTAATAATCTTTAATCTACATGAAATGATAGTGTAGATTCTAGAAATAATTATATTAATTTGCAAAAACAACAAGGTGAATTAATACGATTATTTCGGGATTATTTGAATTGATTATTGGATTGATATTGATTGTTGTTATTGCTTGTTTATTTACTTTGACACCATCCCAGTTATCACACTGCAAGTTCCCTTTGCTATGCTTTGATTTTGAATTGAATTGGAATCGGGTTGAAATGATAAATACCCAAATGAACTTGACTTAGGATAGAGAATTAAATAAAAACCCGATTGGTCAATAATTTGATTTAAAAATAAATAAAGATTTTATTTGAATAAATAATAGGTTTTGAAATGAAGTTAGAATTTGAATTTTTTTAGGAAAGGAAATTGTTAATATTTAATAATCTGAATCAAAATATTAACATAGTAGATGATGAATGAACATTGTTTTAAAATTAATTATTTAATAATTAAATTTGGAATTATTAATAATTAAGTTTTGAAATTAGTTAATAATTAAGTTTTGAAATTATTTAATAATTAAATAAGATCGAATTATTTAATAATTAAATAAAATTGAATTCTTTATTAAGTAAAATTGAACTTCTTGAATAAGTGAAATTAAGTTTCTTTATTAATTGAGTTTTGAAATTGTAACTAAGTAAATTAATAAGTGAAATTTAATTTCTCTAATAAGAAATAAAATGTGTTTTATTGAAATTAATGTAAGACTTGAAATGTAAAGAAATTGATTTGATGAATTTAATTTAATGCAATTTGTAAGTTTTGATATAATGGAGTTGAACTTAAATAATTGATTTAATAAATTGGAAGTTAAATAGAAATTGTTTTGAAGGATAAATTTACTTAACGAGTATTGAATGAAATCGATAAATGAATTTAAATTGATTTGAATACAGATTAAATCATTTTAAATGATTTCGGAATGAAACTTATATACGAATTTAAATGAATATTGGAATGGTTTTAAATAAAAATTGAAATTGTGTTATAAGATTTTGAAATGGAAATTTGGATGTTTTGAAACATAAATTTTTGGAAATTGGTTTAGAAAGACAAATGAAATGTTGGTTTACAAATTCTAATTAAGTTGAAATTGATTTGGTTTTGAAATATATTAAACGACCAATCGGTGTAATAATTACGAAAGTTATTAAAGAGACCGGAATCGGTTATGGACATACTCTCTATCTAAACCGAAAACCACTTTAATAACTATACGCGGAGTGTGATCCAGAATGAAGTGGTTGGAATGATGTACGTGATGAATGAAGAAAGAGAACGATAATGGATAGCCTTGACACTTGTGTCAAATTGGAAATGACTAAAACAGGAGCCATGCCGGGCCAAATGGGGTTAGCTTCCTCGAGCGAACAAACTTCTTCGAAAACTACTCATTACTTGTTGTCGATTGGTGCACCCTTGATTTTGGGAGTGTTGTTTCGCGGTGTTGCGATCGCTGCGGCGATGCGTTCTCACCAGTCCGGATCAGGCAACGGTAGTTTCACTACCTTGGGTATTGCCTCATGTGCCTTGTCATACTTGTATCCCTATATACGCGACCACTACGATTTGTTTTGTGTTATACCTATGGAGTACTCCCTGATAGCCCACTAGTTTACGGTGGAGTTTACAGTGCTGTATAGACTACAACGCTTATATAAAATGTGTTAAGGGGGATAATGGTAACGCCTTAACACTATTTTGATATTTTATATTACTGGTAGGCATTATCTACTTATCGTACACTACTACATAGTAGATAGTTTAACGGATCCTTAAAGGATGGTTATTCCAAACATCCTTTGAGTTACTTGTATTTCAGTTGCTATTTCACTTGAGTTGAATTTATTGATATAAGAATGTTAATCCTGACTCGAGTGTTTTGTGTTTTGCTTTACGCTCGGGTCAGACTTAGTGTACCAGCATTCGAGACTCACCTTTGGAGTTGGAGCTTCGCTTGGAGATCCAGCTATCTATCCAGCTTTCAGATATTCAGTTGATTCCAGTGATGTATTCTGATATTGTATTTGACTACTGTATTCGAGACTTCTATTTTATCTTAATTTACTCTAATATGTATATAGTAGCTTCATGAACTACTATCTTTTGTTTCCGCTGCATTTATTACTCTGTGTCTGTGATATGTGATTATTTATTTACTGTATAAGTTCAGTTTTGCCAAATTTAAATTAAAATTCGGTATTTTGAATTATTCAAGTCCGACATGTGCGGATGCAAATAGTGCAAAATAGCGGGTCGTTACAGTTGGTATCAGAGCTTTGGTAGCTCTAGGCAAAACTTAGCATATAGGGTAAATGTATTTACAGGATCACTCTCATTCGAGTTTCAATCTCTTCCTTTGACTCAATTTCTTTGAATTTTGGAACTTTTCCCTCGGTTCCGAAATTCATTCGTTTCCTTCACTATTCGTCTTCTTTCAATTCTGGAGCACCCCATAACTCCATTTTGAATGATATCTATAATAGATCGGCGGTCTCGCCAATCTTCAAATGATTCGTAAAGGAGCAAAACTCCTTTATAATAGGCATCCATTTACCGAAGATTTCTGTATCCTCGGTTTACGATGCTATCTATTACCTGCTATACCTGAATTCCATCTCTTGAGATCGAGTGTTGATTTACCTTGGAATTCAGCATCGATCTTATTCTTGAAGTTACGGACGACCCGGTTAAGGTTGCCCGTGAATTAAATAAACTCATCCATCTCCCGATTGTGGTAATTGAATTATCTTATCTTCTGTTTCAAACTTATTTTCGAATCAAAATTCTCTTTGATTTGATTTCCATCAAATTTGAATCGCTAAACATGTTTTGAAATCTATTCTTGTATCGTCGAGTGATGAATTGTATTTGTAAAATTATATTTAAAATGTTTTAAAAATATATTGTGTTGTTTGAGTTGTTGATGTTGATTTGGATTTTCGATCGATTCGTCTGATCAACGCTATCGATAGGATTTCCAAAACACTTGAACAGAGCAAACTAACACAATGTGTTTTCAAATTTGGTAAACAAAATAGTTGGAAGATTATATTATATATAAATATAAGTTTTCTGAAATTAAATTCTTAATGAATTTGTTGTCAAAAATGATAATATTTGATTTTCATTTATTGTTTTGTAAACCATTGATTATCGCATAATATAAATAAATTTATAAAACTTGGTTATAAATTGATTTGAAATTTGAAATGTATTTAAATTAGAATTTGGGAATTTAAATTCCCGGTGATTTCAAACTTTGATTTGAAAGTTTTAAAGTGTATAGTATTTAAAATATTTTCGAATATAAATTGTTTCAAAGAATTTTAAAATGTTGAGACCAGTGCTCTTCTCTTTGTCGCTGGAAAATAATTTCGGTGATGGCGGCCGCATCATCAACATTCATTTTCGAGTATCGAAGTGGAGAAACTATTCTATAGCTTTGCTACGGTTTTGTTTTGAAAAAAATTATTTTGATTTGAATTTCTTCAATAATTTGATGTATATATATAGGTATCTTATTTTAAAAAATTTAATTTGATTTGATATAAATATATAGATATATCTCTAAATTGTTTGAAGTAAATCGGAGATTTAAATTCTTAAATTTTAGGTTAAAGATGATTTCAATTATAAACTGAAGTCAAAATTCTTGGATAAATATTTAACTTGAAATAACTAGATTGTAAAAATTTTAATTGTATAATACTTAATTTCATTTCAATATAACTTACCTAAATTATTCAGAAGTTAAAATGTAATTGGATAATGTACAATAAAAAAATGTCTTTATAAATAAAATTTGAGTGTTTATAATAAATGTTATACACTTAAAATTTTAATTATAAATGATTTTAATAGAGATAAATAGAATAATTAGTTGAATGAATAATAAATGAGACAAATTAAATAAAATTTTGTTTTGAAGGAATCTTTTGGTATCAAATATTAGTAAATTGAAATTAAATCAACTCATGGAAATACCTTAAATTTAAACCAATTATTGAATATAAATTAGTTTAAATTGAAATTTATATGGTTTAAATTAATTTATATGGTTTAAATATATGTAATAAGATATATTAAGTGGAATAAACATAATAATGATTTGGAATAAAAGAATTAAATTTGTTGAATAAAATATGAGTACAATAAATGATTATACAAATTGATGATTTAGAAATTGTTAATTGAGGATGACTAGATAATAAAATAATGAATTTATAAATAGATAGATCGATTTAACTTAAGTGAACCTAAAGGGATTTAACAAAATTGTTAACTATTAATTAGTTTAAATTGAAATTTATATTGTTTAAATTAATTGTTTTACTTGTATTCCAATCTATTTTCTTCTGGTTGTTTCTATTCTCCTACCTCCTTCCTTTTCGAGGACGAAAAGTTTTGAGTGGGGGAGATTGTAATGACCCGTATTTTTTAACGCTTTAAAAATACTAAATAAAATAAAATTTTAATTAAAAATCCGATAGAAATAAAATTTTACGATTTATTAAATGGAAATCTCTTTTGTATATAAGTTACAAATCCAAAACCAATTTCGATAAGACCGATAATGTAATACAGATTAAAAACGTAATGTAATAATATGAAATAGTTGTAACCAATAACAGAAACCAAAATAATAATTTTATCGTAAGAAACGTGCGTTGTGCATTAAATGAAATTTTCGTTAAATAAAAATAAAAAATAAATTTTCGCAACGAAAATTCGATATTTCAAATGCGTCTATTTAATCATAGGAAATTGTAAAGTTTCGTCAGAAAATATGAAAGTAAATTTCAGTCACGTCATTTCGGTTTAAATCAGTTAAAATGTAATGAAAATAAAATGTTTTCGAAACCTAAATATTTTTACAAAGAAAAATTCTAAATCGTCTTCTGAGCATGACGTCATTTTTTGTTTTTCCAAATTCGGACTTCTTTAGCTCCGTCGATCTTATTTTTCTGCGTTTTTGCTGCATTTTCCGCTAGTAGAAAATTCGAATTTTTATAATTCAATCATACCAATGATATCTGTATACCGTTTTGATCGTCTCACCGTGATGATCTCCGTGGTATATTCACTCACATGTTTCGGAGTTCAGAACGCAGCGAAATCGGTGAACCGATCAGTCGTACCGGTTCCATATTTGAGACTTTTGGGTTCTTTTATCTTTTCAGTTACCCATGTGGATTCAGACTGTGATCAACAATTTTTTTTCTTCAGCTTTTGACCTTTGTTTATTCCACCCTGTCATTTTAAATCCACTGGTTCGTTTTGTTTCTATCCGATTCACTTGGGAAAACAAATTATATTAATGTGGTGTACTCCCCTTCACTTTTCATCATTTATTTGCTTGCATGCTTCTTCCATATTCCAAGATTTCCTTCATTCCAAGAAACCCAACAGCTTTTTTTTTCAAATCCTCCTCCACTTTCATTTTACATCTAGTTCACATCTTACCTTTCTCATTTATTCCTTCTGCTTGAACAAACAAATTAAAACAGAACATATACTTCTGGAACCCAACCTCTTCTCAAACCTCACCTTTCCTTCTCTATTTTTATTTACCTCTGAGCAAAATCTGAGACCGACCTTACCATCTCCTCCCCTTGCGCAGCCGATAGCCACCATTAGCAAGCCCACGTGTGCTCAACCCAAGGCCTCAGCGCCTCACCTGTCTTGTTCGGCCTCCTCTTCCCTCCGTGCTCGCCGAGACCTGCCTACCTACCAGCTCACCCTCGCTCTCTCGCCCATCCTCTCTCCGGCCTCGGCTACAACCAAGCAACGCCAAAATTTTCCATGGCCACTGTGCCTCTTCCATTGTCTAAGCATCGGCAGTCACACCCGACTCTAAAGGCCGCAAGCCTTTGACCCAAGCAATTTCCAACCTGTAGTTTTCTTTTGAGGTATGCAAATTAAATTATGAGTACAGTAGTATATATAATAAGTATTACATATCCAGCTGTATTGTTTTACTTTTGGTTTTAAAATGCTATATATATACAGCTATATGTTTTGTAAGTTATATATATATTTGTGTGTTTTATAAGTTCTCATATTTACATATATATGTTTCTATGCTAGTTCATACTAATACGCAAATGCAAGTCTGTTGTATATCTATTTAGCTGTTTATAGTAAATATCTACATAATTTGTATAAGTTTATAAAATTTTTCGTACATATATATAGCATATATATATAAGTTTAGTTGTTTGAATTAAAAAAAAAGTTGTTGTCTTTTTCCAGTTGTATGCAATTAGTTTGCAACCTGAGAGTTTACATATGTAAATTTGTTGATGTTGTTTAAATAGACGCATTTTAAATATCGAATTTTCGTTGCGAAATTTTATTTTTTATTTTTATTTAACGAAAATTTCATTTAACGCACAACGCACGTTTCTTACGATAAAATTATTATTTTGGTTTCTGTTATTGGTTACAACTATTTCATATTATTACATTACGTTTTTAATCTGTATTACATTATCGGTCTTATCGAAATTTGTTTTGGATTTGTAACTTATATACAAAAGAGATTTCCATTTAATAAATCGTAATGTTTTACCAAATCCTAAGTCGAAATGTAGAAGACTTTCAACTTCACTAGTAGGTGTTAGACCATCTATTTTGGAATTTTGACCTTGAGTTTGTTCAACAAGTCATAGCTCCATGGATGATGGATAAGGAGTTATCGATTGTGTCATATACAACTCCTAATCCGTGGTACCTTTTCCTAATTTCACTTCGACTTTGAGTTTGCGCAACAAATCGAAATGAAATTATTCACTCATACCGACCATATCATGATGGCCTAAGTATAGTATATGTGCCTTGAGTTTGCATAACATATTGAAATGAAATTATTCACTCGCGCCTACCATATCGTGGCGGCCTAAGTATAACATATGTACCTTGAGTTTGCTTAATAAATACATATATTTATCATACATTGTTTATTAAATATATTAATAATACTACACATAACATCCCTAGCTTGAGTTTACTCATCAACTAAGGAGTATGCAAGTAATTTATTAATGTATATATGGTAGAGTACCACATTCTATTAAAAATTGATAATCTTCGATATGTTTTATTGAGTGATATCGACTTATGGAAGAGTGCGTTTCTTATGAAAAACCCACATAATTCAAGTGTCGGACACATCGGGAATCATGGAATACATACATTTACGTATGTATTTATTCCTTAAGTCTATTTAGGGTTTCTTAATGTTCCACCTTTAGTTTATACATTCATATTATATAATTTCTATTTTTATATAATATTTATATTTTAATTAGCTTACATAATAATCTTCTGTACAACATTAGATTAATTAATTTATAATTAATTAAGTCTTTAATTAATTGTTTATTATTCAATCTTAACATATTATATTGAATATTCATATATACTCTAACCTTGATAGTGATACATGCACAGGCACACACACATGTGTATGTGTGTGTTTTAATATATTAATTAACTTTTAACTAATTTATTTGATTAAAATATTTTAATTAAATTTTATTAATTTTGAAAAATTATTTTATATATACATACTTGTATACTTATATTGTCTTAAACATTTCAAGACACATAACATACATCACTATATATTATACATGCATATATACATATTATTTAATTAACTTATTTAATTAATTTATTAATCTTATTAATAAACTTAATTTGGAAGCTAATTTATATTTATTTTCAAACATTTTGAAATCTTTAATTATATTATAACTTTTTTATAATATATATATATATATCTTATTTTAAATTTAACTTTTAAAATTAAAATCTATATTTTTAATTTTTTAACAATTTGGAGAAATAGCCCAAGGCCCAATTCAAATTGGGTGTTTTCTGTTAGGGGCAACCACTGAGCTCACATATCTGTTCGAGCTAGGCCGTAGCCAGGTAGGGTGGAGTACTTGATTACCTAAACATAATCCATCGATACTACTATTTTAGACACCATACCATCAAGGCTATGAGCTTAATTAGTTAACCATAACATCACTAATTTAAACCACATAGGCTATTGGGCTATGATACCGTTGTTGGAACTAGGCCAACTTGCTACGGAGGAATTGGGTAAATTTTAAAATAATATTCCATTATTGGATCTTTAATGGGCCAATGTAGACTAATTTATTTAGAACTTTTCTAAATTTTCTTTTAAATAAAATCAATATTTTATTTGAGTTTTATAAATGAACTTTATTTTATATAGTTTGTATTATATTTCATATATGTGTATCATATGCACATATGTGTGTGCGTGTAGGTACAACAAGATAATTTATACATGGTTTGGTTTGACATGCCCATATATAGGTGTTGGGATTTATACCACAACAGACATGTTAGTCCTTTGTGTATACTAATGTATTGTCTAAATATACATACATGTCAATTATAATATAAATAAACACATACACAGAGATATATATATATCTGTGCGTGTATTTATGTATATGTATGTATGAATGTATGTATAAATTTAATTATATATTTATTATATATAATATTGATTATAAATTATTTACATAAATAATTGATGAAATACATGCATATATATGAAAAATATAATTAAATTACAAATTTTTTTAAAATATTAATTTGTAAAATAATTTAAAACCTTTATCATATATTATAATTTTTTATACATATATGTATAAACATATAAATAGTTCATTAGTTAATATATATATATATATTAAATACATACTTGCTGCTACTCACGACCAGGAAAATATTTTTATTAATTTATTAATTTTAATTATTTTAAAAATATACTTTAACATTTAAATCTGTGCGGATTTAATAACATAAACATATCTAAAAGTTACTTCTGAAATCGAAATGAAAATTTTATTTATATAAATTTTTCCAGAATATTATATTATTTATAAATATATTGTAAATATATTTTATTTATTTATCAAATATTAAATCAAATAAATAATTTAAAATATTTATACATTTATTGAATAAATAATTTTTACCGTCTAATGGTTTTTTAGTGCGCACAAACTTTTTAAACATATATATCATATGAATTAATATTTTGTAATTAGATTTAATTGATAAAATAATTTAATAAAAAAAATTATTTTTTATCAGTCCATGATCAACAAGGTAACATCTAAACAAATTTTTTATGTATGTGTGTGTGTGTGTTTGTGTATATATATATATATATAACCATCGACATATGATAATACAATAATATACCGATTTGTGATAAGGTCTATCTAGCTAACATATGATTGATTGATTAACTAAGCAATTTTGAATACTAATAAATCAAAAGCATACTTTTCACCAAGGCCCAGAGATCACACTTTAAAATGATGAAATGACTACTTGAATTGAATTCTATGTTCTAGAGTTGTTGGCTTCCAAACTGCTTTACCACTGACGATCGAATCGAAGAGTTTCGATGTAATTTTGTACTTGGATTTTTATAGTTTATGGAGAATGGTTGCTGGCCAAAAATCTCAAAGAGAGAGGGTAGAGAAAAAATTTCATATAAATAGGAAGTCAAATGGAGAGAAAAGTGGATTACATCCTCATATCTCTCTCTTACCAATTCCACTCTTTAACCATCAAACTCCTCTCCTTTTGCCATTATATGGCTGCCCAAACCGTCCCTTTTTCAGCCGAAATAAGCATACCCATATTGGCTTCAAATCCACCCTTGTTTTAATAATATTCAATGCAATTTTAAATATTATTTAAACGCATACCGATTTCGTATATCGATCAATTATAACTTTTATAAACACACTGTTTAATATTGTCCAATATACATCGAATAAAAATTTATATTAATATTTCATAAATATTAATTTGATTAATTTATAAAAATTACAAATTAATTAAATCAGGTGTAAAAGGAGTATTCATTGTTTTGGTTGTATGACTCTTACGTGTAAATTTGGTCAGCGATCAATATCGAACAATTCGAATATTAATGCTCGCACATCACTTAGCAGGTGGTGTGAGTTATGGCCAAATTTATCACTTATTTTGTTTCGGTAAAGTTCGATTTTACTTTATTAAAAATTACTCGACAGTGATAATTATTTACACTAATTCTTTTCATGAAAAATATTACTTTGGACTTATGAAATTTAGTAATCGTCAAAACTCCAATATCG
This sequence comes from Allium fistulosum, assembly GCA_030737815.1. Lineage (NCBI taxonomy): Eukaryota > Viridiplantae > Streptophyta > Magnoliopsida > Asparagales > Amaryllidaceae > Allium > Allium fistulosum. The sequence continues at coordinate 721,390,542 of CM060908.1, forward strand.
TCAATATTGAACTCTATAGTCCAAACACAAAGCCCTAGGTTCAATAATAATAATTACTATTAACCATACTACTCTAGCCAGATATTTTGACTTTGACTTGACTTTAGTTGACCGTGATACTAACCCTATATAACCGAGGAGACGGACCCTCTCTTGAATAATGTTTCACTTTCAATACTTCCACTCAACCCAATATAGTCACTCGATAGACGCCATGCCATGTTTGACAATAATCAAAGCGGAGCTTCCAGATTGAAGATCAACAGTATTCTCAAGTCAAGAGAACTATGTAAATTAGTCACATCAATATTTTTTATTTGACCTTAGTTATATTAACCAATAGAAAACTATTGAGTGAGTCATTCTATAGTTATCCAATAACTATCAATACATAATCCCATAGTGCCCTCAGCAGTCATGATAATACATGACCCAATATTTCAACAACGTTACGTACTTTAGACTTAATGGATGCATCAATATCCAGTCTCAATACATATTAACTAAATATATTTAAAATTCTGTGCTTATTGTAATTTATGATCCAATACTGATGATTACAACTATTTGTAATTACTGTCACAAACACACCATTTGTGGATTTTATGTTAAATATATATAATTAAACATTTAATTATTTATAACATATTATAACAAATATATTACAAAAAGAAAATACCTTTATTATGAACAAGAATTGATTACACAGTTAATTAATTTATAATAAATTATACAATGGCCCCTGAGGCATACCCCTGACTCTATCGTCAGCATCATTAAAAACAAAAAAAGAGCAAACTCTTTGAAATTCTAAAATTAAATAAATTGGAAGAATCAAGAATTTTAACTGTTTCTGAGCAAAATGTGCTTTCGAACCTTTAAGAAGAAATAGACAGAGTCATTAAGTAAGAGGAAATAATATGAAAGTAGAGTCTAAGGTTTAATGGATGGATGAGAGAGACAAGAACACCAAGGTTTTCCATAGTATAACTAATGGTCTAAGCATAGTAATATCATGAACTCCATATGTATTAACAATGTGGAAATTTTTGACTAAAACAAACTCAATAATGTCTTCACTAAATACTACAAAGATATTTTTGGAACTACCAAAGGGAAAAAATTAAAGCAAGGTGAAAAGGCTTATATGTTGAGAATTCTCAGATTATTTTAGAAGATTTGGATAGTCTATTTTCAAAAAGGAGATATTTGGAGCCATCAATGATATGTCTAGCGATAAATCGCTGGGCCGGATGGATTCCCCATTTTTGTTTTATAAGAAATTTTGGAACGTATTAATGTATGACATAATTAAAATGTTCAATGGGCTTTATAATAACAATCTGCAAGTTGGAAAGTTTAACTTTGCTAACATTATACTACTTTACAAGAAAGTGGGAGCGATAGAATTAAAGGATTTTAGACCTTTTTCGTTAAAATCGCTCTCTTAAAATTATTTTAAAGGGCTTAGTGAATAGGCTAAACACTAAGATGAACAAATTGATTGACATTACTCAATCTGCTTTTGTCAAAGGTTCAAACATCATGGATGGATCATTGTAATCCAAGAGTTCATCTACTATTGTTGTGAAAATAATATTGTTGACTAGATTTTTCGTCAACCTCAAAAGTGTGTTTAAGAGGAAATATTAGCAACGACCGGTAATTAATACCTTGGTTAAAAATGAAAATGAGGGGAAACTAATAGACTGAAAAAGTAAAGTAAACAAGATTTTAGAGTTGTTCGATCTGTCGTGATCTATGTCCACTACAGAAATTTCTTGTTACTCCACTTCTATTACAACAACCTAGGTTACAAGATAATGACTAAAAGATACCAAGGTACCTGAAAGCTAATGTTTTTCAACCCTTTTAAAGTGACAATGCATGATGTATTTATAGTAGCTAAAACTGGTGTTTGAATGGAGGAGATTGAGTCATCAAGCATATGAAATGCTTTGGGGCGTTGATAGGGTATGCGGTTGGTGTCCATGCCAATTGGGATGCCATTTAGCTTGCATGGTGTAGATGGAGGTAGCTGGTGAGTCATACTGTGGGAATGCTTGAAGTATGGCAGACAACATAGGAGCAGGAAGTGGCTAGAGCAAAAGTATTTAGGTAGTAGCAAAGCACATGAAATGTTTACTGCGTAGTGGCGCTTTTGTCAAGTGAACAGTGCCAGTTGATGAAAGCCTTTCAGAGGTGTGGCGCATGTGGAGCCTATCTTAAGGAAGTTAATTGCTTGAAGACATGGTGGAAGGAAGCTAGAGGTACTTACATGCTATGCTGTTCGAGGAATAGCGGAATGCTAGGCGTCGAGATTGGCATTAGAGTCTAGGCGGAGTTCAAGCAGAGCCCGGACAAAAATAGGCGTTTGTCACTAAATCGACACAAACAATATTCGCATTAAATAGTTATAAAAAATAAATAACTATTTATTAAACTATATTAATGTTGATTAGATGATCACTACAAATTAGTTTACTATAATTCAGATACACATACACACATACAAGTGTATACACGTATGTATACATATGTAAATATGATGAAGTACTTACCTTAATAAGTCGCGTCCGACCTAACCAAGGTCGCAGACGACCTAACTCCGCCGACCTAAGTCACGTACCACCTCCGACCCAACTCCTCACCGACCCATCTTCCATCGCGATGTCCGACCTAACTTCAAATCCCCGACCTAACTCCCACCTCAATCGCGACCTACGACCTATCTCCAACCCATATGCCGACCTACGACCTATCTCTAACCCATATGCCGACCTACGACCTAACTTTGCAAGCGAAGACCAGATGCTCCGACCTAACTCTAGAAACGCTCCCAGATAAATCGCGAGCGACCTTGTCTAAGTCGCGACATTGCAGTAAGTCGCGAGACCTATTCTGTGTTGAGGTAGTACTTCTTTAACTCGCGAGATTTGATAGTCGGAAGTGAAGATGATAACTCGTGAAGGAAGAATCGAAGCCGACCTTAGAATTTAGGTCACGAACTTGTTGTGATAAGTCGGAGATGAACTTTGATAAATCGGAGCCGAGTTAAGACGTTGCCGACCTTAGATAGGTCGTAACCGACCTAAGTACTTTGTTTTTTTTCTGTTTTTTGGTATGTTGAGTTGTAACGAATATAAATAGTGGGTGAGTTGTAACTTTTGTTGGTTGAATATTGAATAAAATTCTCTTTTGTTAGCTTGTTGCTTTCAATTTCAATTGGTAGTCGAGTGTATCTCCTATCTCCACTTACGTCATTCGAGTGCGCTTGAATCATCGTTTGCTGAAGCCGATTCACGGAATCTTGTGCGCAAGATCAACGTTGAAGAATCTTAGATCTCTTTCCCGGTATCTTCGGATCAACGAGACAGAGATAGCTAGAGTTCGGCATCTTCGGATCAACGAATTCGGGCATTTCAGTATCCATCAATCCACAGATGGCTATTTTCATCGATTGAAGATCGTTTTGAATTATCCGCTGCGTCAGTTTGGTATCAGAGCTTGTTTTAGCCAATCATAGCTAAATCGAGTCTTGGAACCGAGAATTTGAAGTTGTGTTCATCGTGTTCATCATATTTTGCAACAAAGTTGGAGTTTTCGATCCATTTCATTTTGGATCAAAGTTCGAAAGGTGTTTGAAACTTGAAGTGTGAATTTGTTGAAGTGTTTGTGAAGTATTCAATCATGCCGCCAAGACGAGTTCAACGTCATCGCAATATTAATGCTTTGTACGGAAGAGAAGAAGCCGATGAGATGGAGCAAAGAATTAACGAGAATTTCAATGAGAAGCTTACGGAAGGGATTGGTCGATTAGAGAGGATGATGTTGGAGATGAATCAAAATCAGAGAAGAGTTTCACCTGAATCGAGCCATGGAAGAAGTAGGATTTCACCACATTCAAATCGAGAGAGAAGTGTCGATAGTGATCATAGAAGCGTGGATCGAGATTGTGATCGAAATGTTGATGATCGAGGTCGTGATAGAAATGTGACTGATCGAGACCGGAGGAATGTAGATCGTAGGAATGTTGGTGGAAGGAATGGTGGTGGTAGAGATGTTGGTGGTCAGGATCGACATCGATATACATCGGATGGTGAAGAAGAGTATGATGGTGGTAGTGTTCATGGACGAGGACGTGGACGAGGAAGGAATCAATCGGAGTACGATCACAAGTGGGAATCGGGAATGAAAACTGAAATTCCTGAATTCAAAGGCGGTATGCAAGCCGAAGAGTTTTTGGATTGGATGGCTAATGTTGAAGAAATTTTTGATTTCAAAGAAGTTCCAGAACGTCGTAGAGTAAAGTTGGTTGCTACAAGGTTGAGGGGTAGAGCTTTGGCATGGTGGCAGCAAACCAAACTTACACGTGAACGAATGGGGAAGTCAAAAGTTGAATCTTGGGAGAAGATGAAGAAATTGATGAAAGCAACGTTCTTACCTTACAATTATCAATCTCTGATGTATCAACGTTTGCAGAACTTGAGGCAGGGCACAAAGACTGTTAATGATTACGCAGATGAGTTTTATCAGCTTATTGCAAGGAATGATATTATGGAAACGGAAGAGCAGCTGACATCTAGATTCATTGGGGGATTGAGAATGCAGATTCAGGATATGGTTAATATGTTCGATCCAAGATCTGTGGCGGAAGCACATCAGAAAGCGTTGGCTTGGGAGAAGCAGGGACGACGAGGAGGTGGCGTGTTTACGAATTCCAATAATCAAGTGAAGGGTGTTGGTGGAAGTTCTAATGTGTCTAAACCTATCAGTAAACCAGTGGTGAAGGAGGTTGAGAAGGCAAAGGTTAACAATGGTTTCAAATGTTACAACTGTCAGGAGTTGGGTCATAAAAGCAATGAGTGTCCAAAGCCAAAGAAGAGAGCAATGATTGTTGAGGTTGAGGATGAGGATGAAGAAGCTGAATGTTCTAATTCTTTACCAGTTGAGGAGGAAGACTTACTGTCGGGAGATGACGGATACGCATTGATGATGAGGAGAAGTTGTTTAACACCGAAGCAAGAGGAAGAAAGTAGTTGGTTGAGGAACAATATCTTTCAATCTACATGCACTATTCTGGGAAGAGATTGTAAATTTGTTATTGATGCTGGGAGTTGTGATAATATTATCTCTACAGAAGCAGTGAAGAAGTTGGAGTTGAAAACCGAGAAACATCCTAAACCGTACAAGTTAGCTTGGTTGAGGAAGGGTGGTGAAGTGAAAGTTGGACGTAGAGCTTGTGTGAAGTTTTCAATTGGGCAGAAATACAAAGATGAAATCTGGTGTGACGTCGTAGATATGGACGTTTGTCATTTGTTGCTGGGGAGACCGTGGCAGTTTGATAGAGCAGTACAACATGATGGACGGACCAACAGTTACAGTTTCATGTTCGAAGGTACAAAGATTACTCTGGTTCCGAAGAAACGCCAACAGGAAGAAAACAAAGTGGAGGAAATCGAAGAGCTGAAAACTCTATTGACTTTGAAGGAGTTTGTTAAAGAAGTTGAAGAAGAGCCGGAAGTATTCTTGTTGATTGGACGAGAAAGCAGTGAAGAGGTTGAAATTCCAGAAGAAGTTAAACCAGTTCTGAAAGAATTTGACGATGTATTTCCAGAGGAGTTACCAACGGAGTTGCCACCGTTGAGGGATATACAACATCAGATAGATCTTGTTCCCGGTGCTGTATTGCCACACAGACCACATTATCGAATGAGTCCGAAGGAACATGAAGAATTGCGGAGGCAGGTAGAGGAATTGCTTGAACAGGGGCGTGTGCAGGAGAGTCTGAGTCCTTGTGCTGTACCAGCTTTATTGGTACCCAAGAAGGATGGGACATGGAGAATGTGCACTGACAGTCGAGCATTGAATAAGATTACCGTGAGATATAGATTTCCAATGCCGAGGTTGGATGACTTGTTGGATCAGATAAGCGGAGCTACTATCTTTTCTAAGATTGATTTGAAGAGCGGATATCATCAAATTCGTATCAGACCAGGAGATGAGTGGAAGACTGCTTTTAAAACCAGGGAGGGTCTATACGAATGGTTGGTTATGCCATTTGGTTTATCCAATGCACCAAGTACGTTCATGAGGGTGATGAATCAGATTTTTCGACCGTTCATTGGGAAATTCGTGGTGGTGTATTTCGATGATATTCTTATTTACAGTGGGAGTCCAGAGGAACATTTGAATCATCTTAGAGAAGTGCTGATGGTATTGCGACAAGAACAATTCTATGCTGCAACGAAGAAATGCGTGTTCATGACGCATAGTGTTTTATTTCTGGGGTATGTTGTTTCAGAGAAAGGAATACAGGTTGACCAAAGTAAAGTTGAGGCGATCAGAAACTGGCCACAGCCAAAGACGATAACGGAAGTTCGTAGTTTTCACGGGTTGGCTTCATTTTATCGAAGGTTTATTCCATACTTTAGTAGTGTGATGGTGCCTGTTACAGATTGCATGAAAGGTAAACAGTTTGCATGGACGGAGGAAGCCGAGGTTGCTTTTGAACGAATCAAAGATCTTTTGACCTCTGCACCAATTCTAGTGCTACCTGATTTTCAGTTGGTGTTTGAACTACATACTGATGCATCCAAGGTTGGGATTGGAGGGGTGTTGAGTCAGAGGGGGCGTCCTATTGCATATTTCAGTGAGAAGTTGTCCGGAGCGAAGATGCGATACAGTACATATGATGTGGAGTTTTATGCTGTTGTACAATCTATTAAACACTGGAGACACTATCTATTTCAGAAGGAGTTCGTTCTTTACACTGATCATGAAGCATTGAAGCATTTGCAAGGGCAAGACAAGATTTCAGCAAGACATGCATCGTGGATTGCTTATTTACAGCAGTTTACTTTTGTCGTTAAGCACAAGTCAGGGGTAACCAATCGTGTGGCTGATGCTTTGAGCAGGAGGAGTCATTTGTTGACGACAATGAAAGTGGAAGTGACAGGTTTTGAATTATTGCCAGAATTGATTGAAGAAGATCCTTACTTTGTGAAATTTGTTGAAAAGGTAAAGGAAGGAAGCACTGATGAATTTGTGTTGGTGGATGGTTTTCTGTTTAAAGGAAATCGATTGTGCATCCCAGACTGTAGCTTGAGAATGAAGATTGTTAAAGAACTACATGAAGAAGGCCATGTGGGTAGAGATCGTACTTTGCAGTTAATTTCTCAATCTTATTTTTGGCCGTCAATGAGGAAAGAGGTAGAAAGATTTGTGGAGAGGTGTCATATTTGTCAGGTTTCGAAAGGAACAGCGACGAATGCGGGGTTATATATACCGTTACCTGTGCCTACCAAACCATGGATTGATATCAGCATGGATTTCGTGTTGGGATTGCCGAGAACTCAGAGAGGAAATGATTCTATATTTGTTGTGGTGGACCGGTTTTCGAAGATGGCACATTTTATAGCCTGTAAGAAGACAGCGGATGCAGTTCGAGTGGCACAGTTATTCTTTAAAGAAATATATCGTTTACATGGTTTACCCGAATCTATTGTTTCTGACCGAGATACTCGATTTCTGAGTCACTTTTGGTTGAGTCTATGGATGATGGTGGGAACGAAGTTGAAATTTAGTAGTGCATACCATCCTCAGACAGATGGACAAACTGAAGTTGTGAATAGATCATTGGGTAATTTGTTGCGATGTCTTGTGCAGGATAATTTGAAGAGCTGGGATATGAAATTATGTCAGGCAGAATTTGCACACAATCATGCTGTCAACCGCAGTACGGGATTCAGTCCATTTCAGATTGTATATTCCAATTTACCCAGGGGACCGCTGGATTTGGCAGTAGTACCACAACCGAAGAGGACAGTTAAACGAGCTGCTGATTTTGTTGATGGGTTGACGGAATGCCATAGAATCGTTCAGGAACGATTGGAAAAGGCAAATGAGAAGTATAAACAAATGGCGGATAAGAAACGAAGAAGTGTAGTCTTCAAAGAGGGTGATTTTGTTTACGCGGTATTGACGAAAGATCGTTTTCCAGTTGGGACTTACAATAAGTTGAAAGCACGAAAGATTGGTCCAGTAGAAATCTTGAAGAAAATCAATGACAATGCTTATCAGTTAAAATTGCCAGATCATATTCACACTGCAGACGTTTTCAATGTCAAACATTTGGTTCCATATTATGGGGAGGCATTTGTCGAAGGTGACAAGGGTGTGAGTTCGAGGACGAATTCCTTCCAACAAGGGGAGGATGATGAAGTACTTACCTTAATAAGTCGCGTCCGACCTAACCAAGGTCGCAGACGACCTAACTCCGCCGACCTAAGTCACGTACCACCTCCGACCCAACTCCTCACCGACCCATCTTCCATCGCGATGTCCGACCTAACTTCAAATCCCCGACCTAACTCCCACCTCAATCGCGACCTACGACCTATCTCCAACCCATATGCCGACCTACGACCTATCTCTAACCCATATGCCGACCTACGACCTAACTTTGCAAGCGAAGACCAGATGCTCCGACCTAACTCTAGAAACGCTCCCAGATAAATCGCGAGCGACCTTGTCTAAGTCGCGACATTGCAGTAAGTCGCGAGACCTATTCTGTGTTGAGGTAGTACTTCTTTAACTCGCGAGATTTGATAGTCGGAAGTGAAGATGATAACTCGTGAAGGAAGAATCGAAGCCGACCTTAGAATTTAGGTCACGAACTTGTTGTGATAAGTCGGAGATGAACTTTGATAAATCGGAGCCGAGTTAAGACGTTGCCGACCTTAGATAGGTCGTAACCGACCTAAGTACTTTGTTTTTTTTCTGTTTTTTGGTATGTTGAGTTGTAACGACTATAAATAGTGGGTGAGTTGTAACTTTTGTTGGTTGAATATTGAATAAAATTCTCTTTTGTTAGCTTGTTGCTTTCAATTTCAATTGGTAGTCGAGTGTATCTCCTATCTCCACTTACGTCATTCGAGTGCGCTCGAATCATCGTTTGCTGAAGCCGATTCACGGAATCTTGTGCGCAAGATCAACGTTGAAGAATCGTAGATCTCTTTCCCGGTATCTTCGGATCAACGAGACAGAGATAGCTAGAGTTCGGCATCTTCGGATCAACGAATTCGGGCATTTCAGTATCCATCAATCCACAGATTGCTATTTTCATCGATTGAAGATCGTTTTGAATTATCCGCTGCGTCAAAATATTTCATCAATTATTTTAAAATGAATCAAGCGATTTTATAATTTACAAAAGCAACAAAATTTCTATTAGTAAAGTTTGTGTTATAACATTAACTAAGTATTTGTATACAGAATAATCTTAATAAACTCAAGTACAATATTGGTGAATAATCTTAAAAAACTCAAGTACAATATTAGTGAATAATAAAAAATTAGTTTATAGTTAGTTGTTTGTGTTTGATTAGGAAATTATTTTAAAATAACTTTTAAAAGGCTAACACAATTTAAATAAAAAACTAAGAAATCAATAAAGCCAAATTACAAAAAAGTAAGAAATTCAAGATTAACATTTATTCTTAAATATAAAGAAGAACTATTATTATTTATTAATTGATTGTTTGTATATTTTAAAATTGATATAGAAAAATGATTCAAACATTGAAATTCTTGAAATACAAAGATGTATAATAAATAAAGTAACCGAATGATTTTATTCTAAATGTATTTAATTTAGCCAAGTCCAAAAACAACATTATACTAAAAACGCTTACTTTTTGGTGCCCCAAGTAAAGCTTAATGCTCAAATGGCGCTCCAAATAAAGAGCGTAATAATGCGCTATTATTAAAAGATAGGGCATTAAAACTACAAAATAGCACCAAATCGACACTCTACGGCGCTTCAGTGGCACAACTGATTGCATAGCTTACAGGCGATGGTGGGCCAGAACGAGGATGATGATGAATGTGGGAGCTATTCGATGGTCTGCTGATTGAGTAGTCTAGATGCTGGTGAGCCCTAACCTTCCATAGTAATCGAACCTGACCTTGCCATCTGGCGCCTATGTAGGAGGCCAGTACTTAACCTAGCCAAAGCGAACGAGGTGTTCCTTGAGTGGACTTAGCCTAATCGGGCCGATAGGGGAAAGCAAAGCAGTCAAGCCATTATTCGAATGGGAGTAATGCATGGGTCGATCGTTGTCACCTGAGTTGGGCTGGGTGAAGGGCTGGACCATTGTGGTACTTGGGACATGAAAATATATAGTCGTCTAAATAGGCCGATTCGCATCTTTATTGCAAGAAATATGAGAACCATTTTGCCCCCAAGTCTTGGTCTGTGCGCAATGAGAGAGCTTACAATTTATGCATTTAATGCCATGACCAAGGTCATCAAATAACCGGTGGAACAATTTTTTCCGAATTCCACAGAGGCCAAACACTTTTGACATGGTGATTTGACCGATGCATTGATTATACTTAGATGGTTCATATTTCTTCATAGATGGAAAATCCATCGACCTACATCATTTTCTTCCGCCTATATATTGTTTTCTGCTTCTCCATTTCAACTTTTATTGAGCTTTTAAGGATATTCCGCCATTATAAACTATCAAAGCTTCTCGTTTCTAATAGTATACTCGATCCTTTTCTCCAAGTTCTACTATATCATCAGTAAGTGCTTTTCTCTTGATTTTGATCCATGCATTTTTAGCATTTTTGGCTTTGTTTGGATATCACCTTTTTCATAACCTTTTCTCAGGATGGTGTTGATGATTTTTTGTTGTAGATTTTCATTTGATATGCATGCTATGAATAATGTACTCTTAGGATTTATCACCCATTGCCATAAAAAGCCCTTCTTTGATAAACATTCTTGGTAAGCTCTTTCAACCTTCGATGTTGAAGGATCGTCGGTGTGCTATCAATGGTGGTCGTCAAACACCAAGCATTTTAAAGAAGAAGAAAAACCTGAGGCCTTAGGTGCCATCATTGCTGAACCATGCTCATTTGATTAGAAGTAGGATAAAAGTATTTTGGACTTGTAGATAAGGGTAGGTGGTGGTCTGTCATTACCCATGTTAGTGTAGGGACTAGTCTTGCCCCTGGGCCAAGTTAGAGTACTTTCTTAAATAGGTTGTGGGTGGTTCAGTAATTTAGGTGACCTACTATTGATTACAGATGGCTGAAGGTGCTTCCATCAGTGGCCGACAGACTCTCCCGTCGGTGACCCCTAAGATCCGGGAGGACCGGATCAATCTTGCACGTTCTTAGCTGAATTCGATTACTAGAATATTATCCCTTTATATCCACTAATTGCTAACCAGCCTAACCATCCCTCGAATGGCTAATATGCCTGGTCACTTACTTATATAAAGGCCGCGGCGACTCTCGTCTTCACCTAGTCTTTATGAGATTCTTATATACACATCGGTTGGCACTAGGTCAGATGGCCTTGAATAGTTGTAAGCTTATGGCTGGGCTTTCATTATTTTCCTCAAGTTGCATCTTCTCAAGCTTGATACTATATTAACCTAATTGGTTTTCAAGCTCTATTGGTTGGAAAATTCTAACTAGATCGGCTACTGCTATCTTTAGGACATGGAGGCACCACCTTTAATCTTCAGTCTCCCATGCAAAGCACTAGCCTATAAAGGCCCGTTCTTATGCGTCTATACAACCATTATCCCGAGTGTTAAAATAGGGACTTTAGTGAACTTATTGAAGAATTCTTTGAAATTGATCTCTCGAAGTAATCATTCCTTCTTTTGTTGCAGTAATCCCCAGCGGGACCAGGCTAGATCTTACCTTATATGGGGACTACAGTAGCCAGATTAAGGCTATCAAGAACAACATCAGGAATATAGAGTTAATTTTGAATGATGAGAACCTTCGTCTGGTCGAATTGTTAAGCCCAAGAAAACTATGGGCGGAGGTGCTGCCATGGTGAGAACCTCCACTCTGCAGCAAGGTCGACGAAGGTTATATTTAAAGAGTGGGAAGCAGTGGTGACGAGGGGTGAAGTTGATGACAACGATGAGACCACCAAGTCAAATTCTAAGCGGGTCGAGTGGGTGATCAGGGTGAGTGGGAATATTTTGACCTTGCTCTCTTGGTGAACATCATGCTCCCTCATTATGGTGCTGCAATAGATTGGTTGTTCGATTATTCTAACTCGTCAGTGATGCCCAAGGCAGAAAGGACGGGCAATTAGGCATAGAATTCAGATACCCCAACAAGCAAGAGTTCCTCCTCTATGGGTCCCTTTGCCCATTGCTCTCTTGTACAAGTAACTCAAAATGTAACCCTTAATGCACAAAACCTTAAGGTGGCACAACCTAGTAGTCATAGCATGGGTCTCCCTGCTTGCCTTTAACTAGGAGGCGATGAGGGGACCAATCTGTCAAAGGTAACCAAGCTTTTGCATTACTACCGTTCCAGTTTCTTGCTTGCTTTTTCTTAACTTGTGTGTTTTCTATAGTGGTTCGTACAAGCCTAGGTGCCGCTCTTGATGCTACTGCTACAGTGGGAACCCAATCAGGGAGTCCTACCTCGCAAACCCACAGCAGCACCACTCAAACACATAAAGAAACCTTAGCACCCTACCGCATACGTCGACCATCTCTCCACTGCTATCTGGGAGAGGGCCCATATTTCCATTGCATGACCCGATGTTACCTTATGAGGCATTGCTTAGGGGAGACCAAAGCGGGGCATGCTTCATAGATGAGGCTGTTCGAAAGGCCTTGGGTTACAAAGTCAGAGGGCTTTCGGAGTGGCCTATGGATTCCTTATGGAGGTGGACATGATTAGGACACATTCAAGGGAGGAAGAACTTGAGGTGGTGAGTCGACCGTCTTAAAGGTTGTTAAGGGTTGTGACGATCTTCGGATGCTAGCATATGTATTCGCTGGAGCATCATCATAGGCTATGTAAGACAAGCATTAGGCCTAATCGGGATGGGATACCCATACCTTGGAGGCAATCCTCAATGCCCAATTGACAGAAGCTTACTTGGTAAGGATCTTTATACTTAGCAATTTTCCATTCCTTCCTTGACTTCAACCTTGAACTGCCTATTATGAAGGTTGCACTACGAGCCTTTTGAATCCACTTGAGTTTGACAAATCTAATTAAGTAGGTAGAGGAGGAGAAGGTCGCATGCTAGCAAGTGGAGGCAGCAAAGGAGGGATATGAGAAGAGGGCCCTAGATGTTGAGGGAAGGTCAAGGCTTGCAAGAGAAGGGCCCTACAAGCAGAGGACGCTTGGAATGTGGCTGAGCAGGCTAGGGAGGCTACCATTACGATCAGGCTAAGGAGAGGAGGAAGCTAGAGGAGGAGCTCTAACATATGATTATGGACATAAAGGTGAGTGTCAATGAAGCAAACAAGCTAAAAGGGAAGCTAAAACAACACATGGACTGCATGAGTTGGGAGGAGATCACGAAGAAGAATATTATCTTGGATGATCAGTAGGAGGATAGGATGAACAATATGTTAAAGCTAATTTTTTCGACCAATTATTTCCTTCCATGGTCGATTTCCTTCATTACAAATAGTATGTAAACGTCTGCACTGAGGTTATGGTGGAGCTGGCAATGACCATAACCATTCCTCTAATGGTTCTCACCCCAAAGAAGATTTCCTCCCTGATGAGGGAGCCAAGTGAACCAACTAATTCTAATCCTCGGTTGGTAGATAAGGAGTTAGTTTATGATGATGACTATCGGGTCATAGTGGTTTTCCCCCTTAGTTGAGTTGGTTTTCTTTTTTGCTTTTTGGATGATGTACTGGTCAGGTTATGACCATGTTTGTAAATGTTGAATACTGCTCTTTACTTTTATGTTGAAAATTGTCATTGTTGATCAGTTTATCTATTTGAATTTTCTATGCTTGTCTCGCGTTTCTTTTTCTAATATTGGGCACATATGAATGCATATTCGTGCCGCCCATGTTTACACTTTATAATTCAAAGACGGGCAGCTCTAATGCCTTGAGCGTTCTTTAAGTAAACACGTATACATTTGTTTATGCACAACATAGAATAAGAAAATATGACGAAAGCAAAGGCTACCTAAGAAAAATAAAACCTATCAATGATGTTTCCAGTCTGCATTTTTTTGCGACGGGTGTGAGATGTTGAGGAAGGAAGCATCATTGGTGAAAGAATTGGAACCACTGCCGGGGAAGGCTCACCATCGGTTCGCCGATGCCACTGGTGAGGAACGAAGTTGAGTGGCTTCTGCATCACCATGGGGCTGCACTACAGATGCCTGGTTTGAGTTACGATGTAGGGAACTACATCGCTAGGTCACTAGTGACTCGTCCTACTAGTGGGACGGGCAACATCATGGGAAAACGAATTGGGACCACTGTAGGCTTTATTTTTCCATCGGTACATCAATACCTCTAATAAGGAAGGAAACATTGCACATTCCCATAAAGAAGAACTATAGCTACCTAATTTGGAGTTATGACATAGGTAACTACGCTGCTAGAGCACCAGTGCCCCGTCATGCTAGGGGGACAGGCATCATCATTGGTGAACAAGTCGAGATCACTACGGGGAAATCTCACCATCCGTTCGTCGATGCCTCCAGTAAGGAAAGAAGTGTTGATAGGCTTGTGCATCCCCAAGAAGTAGCACTATGTATGCCTAGTTCAATGGGTAACTATGACGACCGCCCGACACCTTCAATGCTCTCATAACCGAATAGTACACTGCTAGAGCATCTAGCCGATATAGGACGATGGTCAGGGGAAAGAAATAGAAGTAAAGAAGAGTAGAAAAAAGAGAAGCGAATGGAAAGAAAGCATCAAACAATCGCATAATTAGTCGTATATCTCATAGGTCATCAAATAAAATATAATAGTAATCACAGATATAAAAAAGGCGAGACACTAATAACTACGTGAACCATAGAATCAGAGTACATAGGCTCATACAGTTATAAAAAATAGTAATATAGTTTATACAACTGATAAATAAGCTTGACCGATAAACTCTTTCATATAATAGTAAGTTAACACCGTCAAGGCTCCATAGTGTCACACAATAGAATAAATAATAATAAGCCTAAAATATAAGTATGAGAAAGTGTCGCCTCCTACTAGTCCATCTACGGAACTCCATGCACCATTTACACCGGCTTTCTAGTATACTCATTTAAGAGTACCCAAGGTAATAAGAAGCAAAGTATAAAACCTTGAGTCAGATAATAGTCTAGTGTGAGCGATAAATAATCTCAAAGTACGATAAAAGTCGATATAGTATGTGGAATAAAGGGTATGAGGAATCATACCTGACATGTCCCTAAACCCAAAGAGTTAGCACTTAACATAGGATATATGCTTCTCTATCATAGTCATTATGGATGTATTATACGTCAAAGTACTAATGGGTGTCCAACTATATACATCAATAACATTGACATCATGTGACGTCCCTAGGGTGATAGGCAATCAAACAAACATAGCATCCATCATCCATCCGCACATTTCCTCACTTAGGGCGTTGGATATAAGGTCACTCGAATGACCTACCATGGTCAAGGACTACTCAATGTTCCGGTTCCTCGGTACTCGAATCTATGCCACTCAGTTGGCCAGGAAAATAGACTCGCCACCATGCCAGTCCAGGTAAACATATCACATATCTAGAATAAAGAGCCACCACGCTCTAAGAACCACCACGTTCTTGGGAACCACCATATCCCTAGTGTATAATCCTCTTTACGAGCACCCTACGAATCTTCAAGTGTCAGTAATAACTTTGCACACATCATCTGTAGCAGAGTTCATCTTGGAACTGTCCTTACAACTCCTATTTGAAGTTGTCGCAGTTGGGAACTATTCTAGACAGCCATTGTCAGTCATATAATTTCATCATGCATCCCATAACTTAACTCCATGGTCCCATTAATCCGACTACTCTGCATCCTAAAGTGTAGGTATGCATCGTCGAAGCCATCACTTCCTATCATGGAATCATCATCGTTGAATCATGAAGTCATCGCGTCGAAGCGTCACATCTTCGATTCACCGTCAAAACCACTCATTGAAGAACCATAACATCAAAATTGAACGTCGAACGAATGAATCATCACATCATGCTCCTCAAAGCTTCTCCATCGTTCATGTCAAAATTGGCCAAATCTGCCATCATCAATAGTGGTAGATGTTGACCACTCTAGAGTAGTCGATAACGACCACTTTGGCTGTGTACTTAGCTAAAAATTGCTAAGTACAAACCAAATGAAAACGTCTAGCATTTATCCCGAAGTCCGAAGCATGTCCTAAATTCCATCATCTTTCATATTCAAATCAGTCGGTATGCACAGAACTTTATGCTTGAAATTCTATCATATGAAATATAACATTATATGGCCTTCGATCGGGTTTTCAACCAAATTTAGCAAACAAGCATACATGCAACAATCAAGCATACTGATATCTATAATAGCCTACATACATCTATAATAACACACATACAATACATTTAAGCAACCAATGTGAGATTAATATCAAAATAGCAC
Organism: Allium fistulosum; assembly: GCA_030737815.1. Lineage (NCBI taxonomy): Eukaryota > Viridiplantae > Streptophyta > Magnoliopsida > Asparagales > Amaryllidaceae > Allium > Allium fistulosum. The sequence goes on from CM060908.1 coordinate 721,406,995, forward strand.
AAATCTATCAATATCGTCAAAATAGTGCTTCAATAGGAAAAAAGTGATATTTAATATAAAGTGGAAATTTACTACACATTCTTATTTTTAATTATTTTATAAAATATATTCCTCTCAATTTCCACTTATGTTTTACATCCCTCTTTTTTATTCACGCTCATGTTACTTGTGTACCATTCCATATACCTAAATTCTATTTCCGCTCGACAACTTCCAAATTTTTTGCTGAAAATTTCGACTTCTAATTTCCATGGAATTTAGGTGCCAACTCTTATTATAGCTTGTTTTATTCAATCTTTAGCTCTTCTTGTATGGATCTTGTGTTGTATCTCATATAGATGTTGTGTGTATCTCATTCGATTTGATCGGTTGTTGCTACATCTCTATCATTTTTTGCTACGTCTCGATTAGTTTTTGCTACAGTTCGCTCTGGTTCAGGTTTTCATCTTCTTTTGCTTTGCGTCAATATGAGTTTGAGGTAAAAAAATTCATAGTAATTTTTGTTTGTTTAATTTTTTTCTTTGATTATGTTAAGTTAGATTTTGTTGTAGCTTCAATTTACTATTAAAGTTGTTGTTATTTATGATGTGGAGGAAATTATCGATATGACCTACATTTTTGTTTGTTGAGTTTATCGTGTTTGTTATTGTCATCATTGTAAATGGTTGTAATGCTCCTGTTGTTATTGTTATAGTTCATTTATGTTGTTGTCGAATTATATGATAGTAATGGGATGTGGTAATGTATTTTAATGTAGTAAATTGTTATTGTGGTAAATATTTGCTCGACAAATATTTTCTCGGCAAATATTTGACCAATAGAAATTTGCCACAACAACACGTGTTTAATAAATAATTGTTACTATACTTTTTACTATTTGTTATGTTATTGTACTATTATTCTAACATTATATCTATTTTGTCAGTTATGATCCTATTGATGTTCTTGTCATTTTTCTATTGGGTAGTGATATTTATAATAGGCGTCTTGGTTTGAAAGATTGCGTGTTGAGATTGAGAAATGATAATTGTGAATATTGGCCTGAGTTAACAACTGGTTCCATCGAATTGGTTTATGAAAGAGATGAAAAGAAAAGAGTTACTGAAACTAATTCTGATTTGCATAGTATATTGTTGCTTGTCGATCATAGTCGTGATGATTTTTGCTTATTTCAGTTATATCTAAGCCATGTAAAAGTATTTCGGATGATATCGGTTCTTCTAGCTCTTCAATAGTGGGTTCTTTTGGTGAGTGTGGCTCATCTACATCTTTGATAGTTTATTTTTGTTGATTCTAGTTCTACTTTAAAACGATTGTTAAAAAATGATTTTATCAATCCAATATTTACTAGGGTTGGTCAAAGATTTGTTGGTGGCGTTGAGGAGTTCCAACTATTTCTTATGATATGCTGTATTAAGAATGGTTATAAAGTTAACGTTTTAAAATGATAGGGAGCGAATTATAGCTGTTTGTTCACGAGAAGGTTGTACTTTTTGCATTCTTGCTTCTTGCAAGTTTAACCTACCGGGTTTTTTGTTATTAAAACTTTGCAACCTAATCCTTCATGTGGAGATGGTATTGTAGATGTTACCTATCCACCCTTTTGTAGCGAATTTGTTAAGAAGTTGGTTGTTGGTTTTGTGCGTTCAAATCCTCTTATGAAAACAAAAGATAATTTTCATTTATTTCAGACCAAGTACAATATTGTGTTAAATAACTATTCTGCATATACAAGGAAAAGAATGGCTTTAGAACAAATAGGTGGCAATGATTTTATTTCATATCATCATTTGAAATCTTTTTGCGAAGCTATGGTTGAGTGTAACCTTAACGGTACTATTGAACTTCAAGGTGATTCTGTTAGTCATGAATTTGAGAGGGTTTTCATTGGGTTTGAAGCATGCAAATATGGATTTGAATTTTGCCGTCCTTTGATTTTTTTTGGATGGAACTTTTATGAAAGGTAGAGACCAAGGCTGTATTATGTTTGCTACAGCTAAGAACAATAATCAAGGTATGATTCAGTTCTAAAAAATTATAATATAATTTATTTGCCTTTCATTTCATGAAATGTTTGTATTGCAAATATTTGCCATGTTTTTATGGCAAATATTTGAGATACCTGCGTTGTTTCATTTTATTTGATATGTTTTGTTTTCTTGATATTTTTTTTGTTAAGTTAGTATTATATATGCTATTTTATTTAATTAGCCAACCTTTTTTGAAAGGTTTAACTTTTTTGTTATATTTGATGATTTAGGTTGTTAAGTATTGCAGTGTCAAATATTTTCCATATTCTTACGACATATATTTGACATACCTTTGATGTTGCAATTTTTATATTTTATGCATTTATTTTTATTTTGATTATGTGACAATACTATTTTTATTTCTTTTAGGTATTCTTCCGCTGACTTTTTGGAATGTATCTGGTGAAGATGAACCTAATTGGTATTAATTTTTGACAAAACTTCGGGAAATGTTATGTAATGATGATCGTTATTTCACTTTTATATTTAATCACCATCCTGGTTTTTTGCTTATTGCTCCTCATGTTTTCCCAGATTCAGCTCATGGTTCTTGTTATTATAATTTGTAGAATAATTTGAAGAGTTTTTTTTAACAAAAAGGTGTCCTCAAGGTAAAAAGAAATGGATTATTTCATTGTTTTATTGAGGTGTCAATGTTGCTATAGTAGATGTACATATCAAGCTTTGTTTGAGTTTAAAAGTGCTGGTAGGGTAGAAGTGGAATATTTTGCCTATTGAAAAGTTTGCTATTGTTTTTTTATTGGTATTGATATGGGAAATGATTTTTAATTGTATGGAATGTTTTAATTTGATGGATCTTAGAGGAAAGATATTTACTTATCACTACATATTTAGATAGAATTCATTTGAAGCTCATGAAACTTATAATTGATAGGCACGCGTTAAGTAAAACTTGGAATAGTCATTTGTGCCCTATTATGGAGAAGAATTTAAGGGATTTATATCTTGAGGGAATTTAATAGAAAGTTACTATATATACTATTGATGTTTATGAAGTTCAGTCAACTCTATCTTATCATGTAGATCCGAGTGTTCGACAATGTAGTTGTAACTTATGGCGGATTTATGGGTTTCATGTACTCATGCTATTAGATGTATGTTTATTCCTATTGAGGACTATTACAAGGTGTCCTTTTTCCGAGCATCTTATTCTCATCCGATTCATCCACTTGTTAATTTTTAAATGGAAGATGTATTACCTGAAGATGTTGAAGTACATCCTCCTAAGAGAAGACATGATGCAGGAAGACCTCCTTCTTATGAATGAATTAATTTAGCCGGTGAGGTGAGTAAGTACAAACATTGTAGTTTGTTTAAGAAATTGGCTCATAACAAAATATCTTGTTTGTTAAGAAATAAAGTGTAATTTTTATACATTATTGTCTTTTTATTGTGAAGATTATTAATGTGATTTCATGCTTTGTTTTGTTCAATTAAATGATTTTTTTTGTTATTTTACTTATTTGTTTAGTTAGTAGTGTAATTTACTTTGTTTGGCAACCAAAAGTCCGACAAATATTTTCCTAGCAAATATTTGCTCAGCAAATATTTGCTGGAAGCTAATAATCGCTACTGATCAGGATGTCTATTGTTAAACCCTGGAATTCATCTATAAACTTTTACATCCATACGTATATGATTATTTTTTTATCTTGTTATGCATTTACATGATTCTTATTATGTACTACACCATACATATGTTAGCTAGCAAATATTTGTCAGGCAAAATTTTTCCATCAAATATTAGCATGGAAAATATTTTCCTAGAAATTTTTTGCCATTGAATTGTTTTCTTAACAAATATTTGGTTTGCTTTTGCATTCCATATGTACCCGATTAGCTTTGGCATTTGGTTGGTATTTGCTTTGCGTGGTTTGCTCGGTTAAACAATATATTTTGGGTATAGATGTTTTTTCATATGTACCCTATTAGGTTTGGCATTCGGTAGGCTTTTGCATCCATATTCACCTGATTAGGTTTGATATTTGGTTAGCTTTTACATCCATACGTACCTGATTAGGTTGGATATTTGGTTCGCTTTTTCATTCCATAGTTTGCTCATTTAAACAATATATCTTGGGTATAGATCGTTTTCATATGTACTCAATTAGGTTTGGCATTCGGTTGGCTTTTGCATCCATACATACCAGATATGTCATGCCATTCAATTGGCTTTTGCATCCATACTTACTTGATTAGGTTTGACGTTTGGTTGGCTTTTTCATCCATGCATACGCGATTAGGTTTGGCATTCGGTTGGCATTTGCATTACATGGTTTGCTTAGTTAAACAATATATCTTGGGTATAGATTCTTTACATATGTACCCATTTAGGTTTGGCATTCGGTAGGTTTTTACATCCATATGTACCCGATTAGGTTTGCCATTCAGTTTGCTTTTGATCTATATGCAACTGATTAGGTTTGACATTTGGTTCGCTTTTGCATTCCATGGTTTGCCCGGTTAAACAATATATCTTGGTTATAGATCGTTTCATGAGAACTTGATTAGTTTTGGCATTCGGTTGGCTTTTGCATCCATATGTACCCAATAAGGTTGGCTTTTGCATTCCATACGTACTCAATTAGGTTTTGCATTCGGTTGGTATTTCTTTCCATGGTTTGCTCGGTTAAACAATATATATTAGGTATAAATCTTTTTCATATGTACCTGATTAGATTTGGCATTCGGTTGTTTTTGTATCCATACGTACCGAATTAGGTTTGGCATTTAGTTTGCTTTTGCATTCCATATATACCGGATTAGGTTTTGCATTAGGTTGGAATTTATTTTGCACGGTTTGCTCGGTTAGACAACGTATCTTGGATAAAGATTGTTTCCATGTCTACGCGATTAGGTATGGTATTCGGTATGCTTTTACATCCATACGTATCTGATTAGGTTTGGCATTCGGTTTTCTTTTGCTCCATGTGTACCCGATTAGGTTTTACATTTGGTTCATTTTTTCATTCCATGGTTTGCTCGATTAAACAAAATATTTCAGGTATAGATCATTTTCATGTTTACCCGATCAGGTTTGGCATTCAGTTGGCTTTTGCATTCATACATACCCGATCATGTTTAGCACTCGGTTGGCTTTTGCATCCACACATACCCGATTAGATTTGGCATTCAGTTAGCTATTACATTCCATGGTTTGCTAGGTTAAACAGTATATCTTGGATATATATCATTTTCATATAACCCGATTAGGTCTCGCATTTGGTTGGCATTTGCATCTACACGGTGATGATCGGAAATCTCCATGCGAGTGAAGATGTGCTTGCATGTTTGGAGCAAAGCCTGAACCTCTAAAACTATCTCGGAGCCTTTGAATGGCTTGCCTCCGAGATGGGTGAAGTAGCTGCACATACGCGCAAATGCAGATTCACGCGGAGGAGAGGAATGAGTAGGAGTAGGAGGCTGATTGCTCCTAAGAAGCTAAAGAATCTGGTCGGTCGACATATAAACTCCTTCAGGACGAGAACCAAGACGGTCCCGACACCGAAGCATGACCTCTACCTCTTTCAGCCATTTGTTGAAAGTGAAGATAAACTAGGATTATACATAGAGATAGATATTAGCAATTGGAATTCATTGAATAAGGAATACTACGAAATTTACAATTTACATTCCTAGAAATATTCCTTTCTATCTACCCCCCAGACTCAAAAGACTAAGGACAAGGTTGGGTTCCCTACGATTTGGGGATGATGTTTACATTTGTATTATACTTGATGAATGGTAATCGTGTATACTGTTCTACGTTTATTACATTTTTTCTGAATCCAGCTCTGATACCAAGCTATGACGCCCCACCCCAAGACCCATATTAACAAAGAGAATTACATAGTAATTATGTCTGCTAATGCGGAGAATAGGGCTGGTTAAGGGCGACCATCATAGTCTTGCATTAGATAAGAGCTAAGTATGTCAGTTTTGGCACTTATTTTTTTTTCATTTTATCTCGAGTATTCGACATACTTAATTCCTTTCTAATACACTACTATGGTGGCTACAGGATCGATTAAGAAACAAAATATGATAACAATACAATCTCAAGTCACAGAACAACAACACAGATAATATACATATACACTTACACCAAATGTAATAAAACATGTCACAAGTGGTATTCAACCACAATATATACATACATCCCTACAAAAAAATAGATACATCATAGGGTTCCCAAACAAAAGACTACTATACAAAAACTATGCCATAACCACAGTCGATGAAGAAGTCCAAAAAGGTAAAGCTAGCAAAGGTCCAAAAGCTAACCTACAACTCGGTCTGACCCCAGTAAGAAATACACGGGTCAGGCTAACTAGAACTTGATATTAGAAAAAGATAAAGGAATATAAGTGCATAAGGGAAATATTCCTTTAAAGATAAAGGAATGATATATAAGAAAGTCTATTTATACAACTAAGAATAAGTATTCCATATGGCTCAAAGTTAATCACATGATAAGGTTTAAGATGGCATAGATGTTTTACATTCCAAGGCTATACATTGTAAGTGAACATAATCAATATACAAGCCATATGTGAAATCGTCAAAATCTCCAAATCAAAACTCATGAAAATCAATAAGAGTTTATAATCCCAATATCGAAATCGCCATAAAACACATATTTATAAGCCTTTCTTTAACTCAAGGCTATAAGTAAATTCATCATCTCAAATTGGTGAAATCGAAATCAAAAACTCATAAAAATTCCCCGGATTGGCCAAATCCCATTTGCATGTCGAAGCGATGCTGCACATGCCATCCCCCTAGTACTATATATATAATAGGTACCTATCCCAGACGACCGAAGTCGTAAATCTCAAACGACCGAAGTCGTAATCTCAGATGACCCGAAGGTCTATAGTACTGGCATTCCCGGAATGTGTCACAACTCCTACATAGGAACTCGAAAAGTGTTAACGTGCGTCCCATACCACAGGTTCGCACTTAACGCTTTACGAACCGTTAGTCATTGCCACATTAGAAATCAGAAATAATCATAAAATCTCAAAACTCAGAAACTCAGAATCGCCTCATCTAATTGGCAAGTAAAACACTATAACGGGTTCTCATAGATCATACTCCTAGAATAGTACATATCAAACCACAACCCGCCAAATATTGGCCTTCCAAGATAATTCCAAAAGATAGGAATTATAACCTCAAAATCCCGCCATAAATTGGCTAAATAACTCAGAAATTAATAACCCAGATAGTTTCAATCGTACAAGTCCGGAATTAACCGATAAAGTAAACTCACGTGTCCCATACCACGGGTTTTACTGAACCATTTAATTCTCTTTATCATACATCCGAAAAGTGTAAAAATATTGTATATTATTTATAAAATAATTTACTTGTGAAAACAGGATTTTAAAACAATTTTTTAAAATCATTTTGAAGGCATTTTATTAAAAATTCATCTTGAATACTTTAAAATAATTTAAAAATAATTTGTAAATATTATATAATAAAGATTTCAAAAACCAAACTATTTAGAAATTTTCTCAAAACTTATTTGGAAGAAATAGTGCTTGAAATTGAGGAATAACGAAGAAATAACTCCAAATCGATATTTGAATTTAAATCAAATTTAAATTCAAAATTTTAAATTCCAAATCCCTCCAAATCTCGGCTAATCCATTGATGGATATCATAGTCCATAGTCATCGTCAAAAACATCTCAAAATTGCAAAGGAATTGATCACAAAAATCATAGCAAACGAAGACTAAAAGCTGCGGAAAGAAATAGAACAAAAGGCCACCACTTCACATACTGGGCCAACAAGGGGGTCGACCTAGCCCAGTGGGCAGGTCGACCCAGGCTACAGACATTTTCCTTGGTAATTTTCCTACTTCAAACTCAACTTCCAACAGCAAATTAGCATAGCAAATGATCATGTTTTGCAGTGAAAATTGACATGTAAAGAGTTTGACAACTAAACTACAATCCGGAAAAGATCCGGCAGCAATTCCACCGAAAACCAAAGTGATATGGCCACTCAAAGTGGCAACCAGAAACAAGAAATAGGAAAAAGGAACAGTAGAGAGTATGAACATATACAGAAGCTTTTACGGAGGAGATTTCTTAGCAATAGCACTAGTTTTATTTAGAAATTGTGAGTGTTGTACTCACCTCAATTATTTAGCAAGAGTTCAAGAGCAAGCTTCGATCTTTGGTGAAGAGAGGAGCTTTAAGGACTTGTAAAAGCTAGAAAAGAAGCATGCAGAGCGAACAAAAAGAGTTACAGACAATTCGTATCAAATTCTAGGAATTGATGAAATAATTTTTAGTATTGGTTTGGATTACCTTTCTCTTTTCTTGTTTTGGTGATTTATTCTTTGAATTAGCAGCAATTTAGAGTGGAAATTGAATTTACAGGGAGGCTGCCATTTATTTTCTTTTGTTGTTTTTACTGTATGTTCTTAGTTTGAGAAGGAAGAAGAATAACTACGTACAGCAAAAAAATTCTCACCAAAAAACTATAGAGAATGGGCTTTGGATCCCATTCCTAAACCTATTAAGCCCAAGTGTAAAAATACTTAGTGAAAAATAACAAAGGAATGTATACATTTACCTATTTTATTACTATATTCACATAATTCAACATTTATATGCCAAATAAATTGTATACATCCAATTGTATTGAAATAAAATAGTTATGGTGATAAAGTAAAATTTATTTTAACAATAAAAAGATAATTTTAACAATGAAACCCCATTTTAACAATATTTAACAATTTACACAATTTTTTAACGAAACACCATTTTCACTCCAACAATTTGTACAAAAATTGTTTCCTTGTCAATTAAACTACCATAATTCATTCTAACTCTTTTAATCATCAAAATATTATTTTCAAACAATATTTCCTCTTTTATCTTAATAAAACACATAATACCTTTATATCTCTCATTTTAAATTCAATAAAAGGTTAATATTGGCAATATTTTCCAATATTGTTGTATTTACCCAAATAAAATTGCAATTTGATTACTAAAATTCTCAAAATAAAGTTTTTAAAACTTTGTTTTCATTACTTTAGATTTATTTCAACAATTTAACATTGAAATACATCACCTAATTAATTTATTAGCTCCAAAGTAATAAATACCCAATATTTATTCCCAAATAAACAAAATGAAGTTTCAAACTTTATTTTTCCCATTTTATTTACCAAATTCATTGTTTATTCCAAATAAGCAATTTAAAATCTCCAATTATAATTTAATTTACAATATTAAATTATGACCTCCGTTATAATTTATATACAAGTAATCTCCAAACCAGGGTTGTTATTGACTCCCCCTTAACAAAATTGCATCCTCGCAATTTCTAGAAAAGAGTTTGTATTCAACATATTAATTTCATCATTGAAGGATAGACAAGCACGAGATCAAAATTCCTCACTCTCTACTCAAGACGAAAGAAGACCAAGATAAAAAAAATTGCACAATAAATTTTATGATTACCCGAATATATAATTTGGGATTAAAGGACTATGAAATATCTTCGAGCAACACTTCATGATTCGAAGGCATCTTGCCATCGAAACAAGAACACAAAAGCAAAAATGCAACCCAAAATAAATTGAAAGAGATTGATTTCACCCAAGTTTCTCGAATAGAGTTGGGATTTAGCATCGCTTTATCCGAACTCTAACCACAAATTGATGATTTTTCGTATGTCACTACGGATAGCCATACTGATACTAAGATAATGACAATTGAGGTAAGAAGACCCGATGAGAGATGGTTACTACAAAGATCACCCTACTCAAACGACTAAATAATGCTAGTCGTTAGACTATTGCACTAAGGCAAGACAATTTCGAGGAATACAATAGATATAAATTTTAATTCACAATCAAAATTTATTAGAGTTTGAAATTCATTATCATCAAAACCATAATCTAACTTTTTGTTTACAATCAAACTTCTTAAAGTTCTAAAAATCATTGCCTTTAAATTCAAAATCTCAATTTTCAACATTTGCAAATTTTCCAAACTCCTTTCTATAGTTCCTATAAAATGATAAATGGTTTCAAACTCATATTCCCTTTTTTTCCAAAAGTAAATTTTCGAAAGGATTTCATTTCACCAATTCTTAAGATAAAATGTTAAAATTTACTACTCTTTATTTCCAATTACCAAAATTCTCAAAACAAACTCCATCTTTAACTTGTATAACTTATTTTAAAATATTCAATAACCATTTATTTTTAAAACCAAGTATTATCTCATCATTTCAACAATAAAATATAACTATATTCAAACTTATATATTTCAATCATCATACTGGCATTACCTCGCCATTAATTTATAATAAATAACCCTATTCATTAGCTGCAGTTTTGACCAAATGATCAAAACCACTTTGCCAGTCATCCTATCCCACTATGGTTCAATGGCTGCATAAGTCATCCAGAATAAAATTTAATTCACAAATCTTTTTAATTTATTTCCAAATTTGGTCTCATTAAAACTTAATTTATCGTGTCTGATTGTCTCATCACAGCATTTAGAAAATTCCCATCGATAACGTTGATCAGCCGTATCGACCAGAATTCTTAAAGCACTTGATGGATAACCTAACACAAAAATCATCTTCTATATATAAAAAAATATATCTCATATTTAGTTCTCAAACTATTCTTTATTTATCCCAAAAAACAAATCCAATTTCTCTTAGAAATATATCTTCAATTTTTGAAAAAATTAGAGAACACAATCATTACAAAAATCCAAAACCAAAAACACAAAAGAGATTCATCGAGATATTCCGAGAATACTCGATTCACAAGGTTGAGGGAATAGATTGGAGTGTTCGTCGTTCATAACGGTATAACGAACTGCTCAGAAACCCATAACGAGTGCGGAATGCGGTAAAAGAACACTATCCTACACAACTCGTAGCTAATGAGAATCGGTGTTGGGTCAAGCTGAAGAAAGACCCTAGCACCACCAATAGATCGAATAAGAAATCAGCGAGATATAAGGGTAAGCGTAAAAAATCTTCTCAATATGAGAAGAAGAACACAAACGGCAAATCATTACTTCGGCTGATGTAATATTACTAAGCCTATAAATGAGTATCCCAAAAGTTTATCTCAAAAGTGGTAAGAATGGAAATATCAATTAAATTCCAAGGATCACCTCATTTCCTTAGTGGGAAGCTTTGTAGAAGGATGACCGAAAGGCTAAGAACCAGAAATGAGATCAATATAATGTTCGATTGCCCAACTGGGTGTCATACCCGAACAGACTTACAGAAATCAACAGAGTCACAATGAAGGGAATTTGAGATATATCATCAACATCTCTATACTAAAGAATGAATACAAAGACTTCAGACTCATAATCAATATTCTGAAGACAAGAATTAACCAACCAACTGAATCCGGATACCTAAATATAGGGCCATTCAAATCACAGAATGTGGCTTGATAAATGCAAGTCACTCCCTCTTAAATTACTCCAAACTCAAGATAGAAAATAGCATGCTAATATGCACGCAAAGATAAACTATAAGGAATAAATCCTAAAATTCTCACATTAAGTATTGCGGATCCCCTTAAAAGGATTCGCAATCCTCAAGTAAGCAACAAGACCAGAACATCTAATAGCATTAACAAATTTCTCCGGTACGGATAATGCCAATCACCCGTATCGAAGAGGATTCGAATAAGACAATCATGAAAAATAATAGAACCTTTCAAAATGATAGGAGATATACCTCGAAACTGAGGTGCACTACCAGAAGCTTGAGCCACATTCAGATTCCCCGAACCTGAATTCTTCCCCTTCTTAGGACATGCTGAAACTATATGTCCTTCCTTTTTGCAGTAATACCACTTGGTGGTTTGAGGACATTCTCTAACTAGATGGTCTCTAGAACCAATATTGAAGCAAGACAACACTCTAGCTGAAGGAGGTGCAACACCAGAATGAGAACCAAAATTGCCTTACTTCATCTTCTTCTTAGGAGGAAATGATTGGGATTTCAGAAAGGGAAATTTCTTCTTATTTTGGTTCGTTTGAACCTCGGCCTCGTCAGTACTATCCCTTTCTCTTTCGACGGCTTCGAGGTGAAGCACCGAATCCACAAGCTCCACGAACGAGAGCTTAAGCTTAAGCATGAGTGACTTCTTCAAATATTTCTTAAGTCTAGATACGAAATTAAGATTCTTCTTGTATGGGGTACCAATGAACTCGAGCCCATACTTGGATAGAGACTCAAAGGAGGATACATAATCTGACATAGAGGATTTTCCCAGCTTCAACTCGAGGAAGCGACGGGCAAGGAAAGCCTTCTCGGGTTCTGGCGCGAACTTAAGCTCAAAATGATCTCGGAAATGCTACCATGTAAGAGTAGACTCATCTATCTTAGCTATAAGGAGCTCGTACTAGTATAAAGCTCATTCTTGCAGCATACTCGATGTCACAAGAACACGGTGATCATCGGAAATCTCTATGCGAGTGAAGATGCGCTTTCATGTTCGGAGCCAAGCCTGAACCTCTAAAATTGTCTCGAAGCCTTTAAATGGCATGCCTCCGAGATGGGTGAAGTCGCTGCACATACGTGCAAATGCAGATTTGCGTAGAAGAGAGGAATGTGTAGGAGCAGAAGGTTGAGTGCTCCTAAGAAGCTTAAGAATCTGGTCGGTCGACATATAAACTCCTTCATGACGAGAACCACTGGATGGTCCGGACACCGAAGCATGACGTCTTCCTCTTCCAGGCATTTGCTGAGAGTGAAGATAAACTAGGATTATACATAAGGGTAGATATTAGCAATTGGAATTCATTGAATAAGGAATACTACGGAATTTACAATTTACATTCCTAGACATATTCCTTTCTACCTACCCCCCAAACTCAAAAGACTAAGGACAAGGTTGGGTTCACTACGATTTGGGGATGACGTTTACACTTGTATTATACTTAATGTATGGTAATCATGTATACTGTTCTAAGTTTATTACATTTTGTTCTGAATCCAACTCTGATACCGAGCTGTGAGCCCCAGCCCGAGACCCATATTAACAAAGAGAATTACATAGTAATTCTGTTTGCTAATGCGGAGAATAGGGTCGGTTAAGGGTGACCATCATAGTCTTGCATTAAATAAGAGCTAAGTATGTCGGTTTTGGCACTTATTTTTTTTCATTTTATCTTGAGTATTCGACATACTTAATTCATTTCTAATACACTACTATGGTGGCTAAATGATCGATTCAGAAACAAAATATGATAACAATACAATCTCAAGTCACAGAACAATAACACAGATAATACGCATATACACTTACATCAAATGTAATAAAACATGCCACAAGTGGTATTCAACCACAATATATACATACAACCCCACAAAAGAATAGATACATCATAAGGTTCCCAAACAAAAGACTACTATACAAAAACTATGCCATAACAAAAGTTGATGAAGAAGCCCAAAAAGGTAAAGCTAGCAAAGGTCCAGAAGCTAACCTACAACTCGGTCTGACCCGAGTAATAGATACACGGGTCAGGCTAACTAGAACTTGATATTAGAAAAAGATAAAGGAATATAAGTGCATAAGGGAAACATTCCTTTAAAGATAAAGGAATGATATATAAGAAAGTCTATTTATACAACTAAGAATAAGTATTCCATAAGGCTCAAAGTTAATCATATGATAAGGTTTAACATGGCATAGATTTTTACATTCCAAGGCTATACATAGTAAGTGAACATAATCAATATACAAGCCATATGTGAAATCATCAAAATCTCCAAATCAAAACTCATGAAACTCAATAAGAGTTTATAATCCCAATATCGAAATCACCATAAAACACATATATATAAGCCTTTCTCTAACTCAAGGCTATAAGTAAATTCATCATCTCAAATTGGTGAAATCGAAATTAAAAACACATAAACATTCCCCTGATTGGCCAAATCCCATTTGCATGCCGAAGCGATGCTGCACGTGCCATCCCCCAGTACTATATATATATATACATATATATATATATATATATATATATATATTAGGTACCTCTCCCAGACAACCGAAGTCATAAATCTCAAACGACCGAAGTCGTAATCTCAAATGAATTGAAGATCTATAGTACTGGTAATCCCAGAATGTGTCACAACTCCCAGATAGGAACCCGAAAAGTGTTAACGTGCGTCCTATACCACAAGTTCGCACTTAACAGTTTACTAACTGCTAGTCATTGCCATATTAGAAAACAGAAATCATCATAAAATCTCAAAACTCGGAAACTCAGACTCACCTCATCTCATTGGCAAGTAAAACACTATAACGGGTCCTCATAGATCATACTCCTAGAATAGTAGATCTCAAACCACAACCGACCAAATATTGGCCTTCCCAGATAATTCCTAAAGATAGGAATTATAATCTCAATATCTCGTCATAAATTGGCTAAATAACTCAGAAATTAATAACCCAAATAGTTTCGATCGTACAAGTCCAGAATTAATCGATAAAGTAAACTAACATGTCCCATACCACGGGTTTTACTGACCCGGTTAATTCTCTTTCTCATACGTCCGGAAAATGTAAAAATATTGTATATTATTTATAAAATAATTTACTTGTGAAAAATGGATTTTAAAACAATTTTCTGAAATCATTTTGAAGGCATTTTTTTTAAAATTCATCTTGAATACTTTAAAATAATTTAATAATAATTTCAAAATATTGTATAATAAAGATTTCAAAAACCAAACTACTTAGAAATTTTCTCAAAACTTATTTGGAAGAAATAGTGCTTGAAATCGAGGAAAAACGAAGAAATTACTCCAAATCGATATTTGAATTTAAATCAAATTTAAATTCCAAATTTTAAATTCCAAATCCCTCTAAATCTCGACTAATCCATTGATGGATATCATAGCCCTTAGTCATCATCAAAAACATCTCAAAATTGCAAAGGAATTGATCACAAAAATCATAGCAAACGAAGACTAAAAGCTGCGGAAAGAAATAGAACAAAAGGCCACCACTTCACGTAATGGGCCAACAAGGGGGTCGTCCCAGCCTAGTGGCCATGTCAACTGCCTGGTTGAGTGCCAAGTCAACTTGGTGGTTGCTAGGTCGACCTCCCGGTCGGCCCAGGCTACGAACATTTTCTTGGGTAATTTTCCTACTTCGAACTCAACTTTCAACAGCAAATTAGCATAGCAAATGATCAAGTTTTGCAGCGAAAATTGACATGCAAAGAGTTTTACAACAAAACTACAATCCAAAAAAGATCTGGCAGCAATTTGACTGAAATTCAAAGAGATTTGGCCACTCAATGTGGCAACCAGAAATAAGAATCGGGAAAAAGCAACAACAGAGAGTATGAACATATACAGAAGCCTTTACAGAGCAGATTTCTTAGCAATAACACTAGTTTTAGTTAGCAATTGTGAGTGTTGTACTCGCCTCATTTATTTAGCAAGAGTTCAAGAGCAAGCATTGATCTTTGGTGAAGAGAGGAGCTTTAAGGACTTGTAAAAGCTAGAAAAGAAGCATGCAGAGCGAACAAAAAGAGTTACAGACAATTCATATCAAATTCAAGGATTTGAAGAAATAATTTTTAATATTGGTTTGGATTACCTTTCTATTTTCTTGTTTTGGTGATTTATTCTTTGAATTAGCAGCAATTTAGAGTGGAAATTGAATATACAAGGAGGGTGTCATTTATTTACTTTTGTTGTTTTTACTGTATGTTTTTACTTTGAGAAGGAAGAAGAATAACTACGTACAACACAAATTTTCTCACCAGAAAACTCTAGAGAATGGGCTTTGGATCCCATTCCTAACCCTATTAAGCCCAAGTGTAGAAATATTTAGTGAAAAATAACAAAGGAATGTATACATTTACCTATTTTATTACTATATTCACATATTTCAACATTTATATGCCAAATAAAATGTATACATCCAATTGTATTGAAATAAAATAGTTATGGTGATAAAGTAAAATTTATTTTAACAATAAAAAGATAATTTTAACAATGAAACCCCATTTTAACAATATATATCAATTTACACAATTTTTTTACAAACCACCATTTTCACTCCAACAATTTGTACAGAAATTGTTTTCTTGTCAAATAAACTACCATAATTCATTTTAACTCTTTTAATCATCAAAATATTATTTTCAAACAATATTTCCTCTTTTATTTTAATAAAACACATAATACCTTCATATCTTTCATTTTAAATTCCATAAAAGATTAATATTGGCAATATTTTCCAATATTCTTGTATTTACCCAAATAAAATTGCAATTTGATTATTTTCTACTCAAATCTCAAAATAAAGTTTTTAAAACTTTATTTTCATTACTTTATTTTTATTTAAACAATGTAACATTGAAATACTTCACCTAATTAATTTATTAGCTCCAAACTAATAAATACCCAATATTTATTCCCAAATAAACAAAATAAAGTTCCAAACTTTATTTTTCCCATTTTATTTAAAAAATTCATTGTTTATTCCAAATAAACAATTTAAAATCTCCAATTATAATTTAATTTACAATATTAAATTATAACCTTCGATATAATTTAATATATACAGGTAATCTCCAAACTAGGGTTGTTACATTGACCAAGCCCATGACCGAGTCCATGACCGATTGCATGATCGAGCCACATGACCGAGACCATGATCGAGCCCATGACCGAGACCATGACCGAGCCCATGACCGAGCCCATGACTGAGCTCAAGACCGATCCCTTGACCGAGCCTATGACCGAGACTTTTACCGAGCCCTTAACTGAGCCCTTTGCCAAGCCATTGATTGCGCCCTTGGCCGAGCCCATGACCGAGTCCTTGATTGAGCCCATGACCAAGCCCTTGATCGAGTGTATGACTGAGCATATAACCATGTCTATGTTTGAGCAAACCATAACCAAACCATAATTGAGCGCACAACCAAACCCATAAACGAATCCATGATCGTGCCCATGGCTGAGCCTATAACTAATCATATGACCAAGCACATAATCAAGCCCATAACCAATCATATGACCAAGAATTTTGTTAGCATTTGATTAAGTTGTGCATGTATTGCTTGCGTAATTATTTCCTAACAAATACTAGCATAGAAAATATTTTCCCTTCATTTAACTGTCAGGCAAATATTTGCCAGATAATTGATTTTAGTTTAGAGATTGTACAATATTATATTATATAAGAATAACAAAATTTCATTTGAATAATATACATTACATTTTAGATACAAAATACTATACATTATACCATGTTAAAAGTATGTAGCAGTGAATACATATCATATTTGAGTTAAACATCAAATTTGTACATTTCACCAACCATTTTTCCTATATAGGACATCACAATTTGGGTACTTTACATTACATTATGATAAATGTATTTAACAATCATCCAAAAGTGTTTCTAAAGTATTCAATATGTGCAAGTAATATTATATATCTAGCTTCTAGCAATTATCATCCAGGTTTTGATACTTTTAGCCACGTAATATAAATGGTGAGCATTTAATCGGAATCCCTTGTGGCTAAACAATCATTAATATATTTAACTATGTCGGGTTCTGATTTCCATCCATATTCTTTGTCTGCGACAACCTGATATAGTATATAAGATCTTAGTTTCTGCATTTCTTGGTCTTCGTATAAATATACGTTTCCTTCTATCTGTATGTCATTGGATAGGTCTTCCATATATCGCATAGCAAATATTGCACAATTAATTCTACATCAGTTAAAAATAGATTTTTTAATGTTATTAAATTTACTATTATAAAATAAAATTTTATACTTATGAATAGTTTTTTGTTATTGACAATTCACAAAGTTCACTGATTTGTTGTTAAATTCAGATGGTTGCTTCCTATTTTTTGCATAGACTGACTTCAGAACTTATATTATTTTATCTCTCTACAAAATATAATCAAGACAGTTAAGTGATTAAAGATTTGCTGTCAAGTAAATATTTGAATGGCAATATTAGCCAGGTAATTAATAGTCGAGCTAATATTTGTCTGGCTAATATTTGTCTGGCTAATATTTGTCTGGCAAATGTTTGCTTGGTTAATATTTGCCTTGCAAATGTTTGTCATCAGTAGTTAATAATATATTTTAAATTTACCACTATTTCTGCTTGTTGTTTATATGGGCAGTCGAATTTTTTCTTCTAGATATTTGAGGATCATAATGAGTCGAAGATCTGTCAACTGCATTGAACTCCAACAGCGTATAATGATTTTTATTATGTAATGGTATAAATATTTTTCTACAGTTCATAGCTTCTTCTTCCAGCATATTAACTACCAATGATTCATATGTTGATTTGTAGTCTGAAAGTATTGATACTTGTTATTACATATTAATTAGTTTTCAAACTTTCAAGTGATATTTATTTGCAATTTTAAGTATTTCATATCGCTACATAGGATTTTAAGTATATGATGTTTTTGTGATTTTCCTTTGGTTTGATTGCTGAGTACCAGTCTATGACCTACGTAGAAATATGATTTTACATATTAGTTTTGTTATTTTCAGCTAATAATATTAAATTGATATAATACCATTAAGTCAATGAATCTATTGAATAACATGTTGGAAATATTGACTCCTCTTATTTCAATGGTAATGTAATGGTTACAGTATATAGCTTTCTTGTTTTAATAATAAGTAAAATATACTGGTATGTATTATATTAAGAAGGTTAGAATATAATATATAAACTTGAACTATGGTTTGTGTCTAAAATTGATACTTCAATTTGTGAATATTATGTATTTAAACATTTGTTTGGCATATATTCTTACAAACAATTTACTATCAAATATTTGCCATTTGCTATGAATTCATACATATTTGTATGTTTGTTTGAATATATGCATATCATGTTTCAATAAATTAAATTACCCATTTCCACCTTTTTCATAAAAAGCATTAAGCTCATGAATTTAGTCATTTAGGAGCCATTTTTTTGCAAGCTTGCTTTTTTGCACCAACATCTTTGCTTCTTCCTTTATTTTAGACCTATCATGATCAGATTCAGTGCTTTGATCTGATATATTTTTAGGTTGAGGAGCTTCTTCAATTTCTTTTTCAATTGTGCTTTTATCTGATTTCTTCCGATATCTTTTATGTATTTCCTCATTTTCCAGCTTTATTTTGTAATCTATAGCCACTTTTGTTGAATATTTTCATATTCTTACATTGCTTTTTGGCTACTATGTCGGCTCTCGCTAGAAGGTGTTAGTAGATTGAATGTTAGGTAGTTTATACTAGGTCTGTCTTTCTTTGATTCATCTGTTTCAATTGTATATTTAGTACTTGTCAAATATTTTGAGAAATCTTATTTTATATGAAAAAATGAAATTTGTTTTAAAATATATATCTATGGTTTTTTAAACTATTTTTTTGTAACGTCCTTCTGCGATCAGATCTTTTGATTTATCACCAGTTTTATCAAAAAAATTCAGTTGTTAATTATTTGTTTACTAGCATATATATGACAAATATTTGCCTGGAATATTTTCTTGGAATATATTTGCCTGCCTTGATTTTCAACAATAAGTTGTAAATATTTAACATTTTCCGTGCTTTCTTTTTTTCTTCTATAGCTTATTTTTGTTCTTTTTTCTGCCTTTGGTATGACAACTATTTCAAATTGGCTTGTAGTTTCATCAGTGTTATCATCATCATCTTTAGCAGTAGCATCATCCTTACCCTGGTCAGCACCATCAATACCACCACCAATATTATCACCATCACAAGCACCACCATTTTTGTCACTAGCACTAGCACCATCACCAACACCACCACCATCATTACCACCATTACCAGCACTAGCATTACGATCAACACCATCATTGTCATTAGCATCTTAATCATCATCATCACCACCACTAATACCATCACCACCGCCATCAACACTACGATCGCCATCACCATCAACACCATCATTACCATCTTTGCCATTTTTATCTACATCTTTAGTTTCATGTGGACTGTTGCCATTACCATCTTTAGGCTCATTTTCATCATCATCATGTTTTTCATCATTAGTATCTTTTCTGTCTTTATCCTTAACATCATCTTCCCCATCATCATTAACACTAATAGCATTATCGTCATCACCTTCTTTCTTGTCTTTCTTAGCAACATCAAATTCAATAGCTTTATCTTCATTAAGAGCTTCAACGTCTACATCTAAAACTACATCATCACCATCATCCTCTTTATTAATACCAAGATATTTATCTTTGTCATCACCATATCTATCTCTGCCTTTAGCTTCATTTTTTCATAATATCATCATCATATATTACTTCATCATTATTTATTTGATCATTATCAACTTTATCATCATTATCATCTTCATAATTTTCTTCTTTTTCTTTCTTTTTCTCAAATCTTCATTTTCTTTTTTTAAGGGCTTGTTCTCTTCTTTTAGAGCTGCATTATCCTCTTTCAGTTTCTTCATTTCTAATTTTATATCTTATAGTTGTTTGTTGATATTTTCATATTTTTTTATCAACAATTGAGGCTCTTTTTTAGGAGATTTAGCTTTGGCACTTTTTAGCTTTTTTTCTACTTTTCTCTACGAATTAGGAAAATAAATTTAACTTTTGTATTCTCTTGGCAAATATTAGGTAGGAAAATAATTATCTGGCAAATAGTTGCTTGCATAATAATTGTCATTTAATATTTTTAATAGCATTTCTTTGTATTATTGGCAATTTACCTTTTGGTCAAGGAAGCATTTCATTTTGCTTGTAGTAACTTCCAAAAGCTCCATTTAGAAAATGTTGGTTCATTCTCTATATAACTAGTTTTTGTTGGAATATTGTTTGTAATATCACAAAACCAATACTGCACATAGAGGTATTAAATATTAGTTTATTTAATAACAAAAATTATGAAAAATAAAATGAGTTATTAGAGTTTAGCAAGGGCAGGGTTATGCATGCGCGTATTTTTCTTGGACTTTCTTTATATTTTTTTACTTGCTCCATCAAATGTTTTCCAATTATAGCGTGCCAAGAAATAGTTTTCATTTTCTTCAATCTTTAAATATATAGTAGCAGCAGCAAAGGAAAAGTCGAGTTTGGGTTGGAGAATAAGTATGTTGAAATCAAATAAATAATAAGCATTCTTGCAACATCAATTGCATTTTTTTTTGGCTTTTTAAACCTAATCGAATGCTTATTTCGATGTCTTTTGCTTTGATCATTTTTGAATTCTTGAAATATTTTTGTTTGAATGCTTTTAATTCAGAGTTAATTTCAAATTCCTTTAAATTAGATGTAGTGTTAATTGTGATGCCTTCATTTGGGAATCCAAAAATTATTGCAATATTGCTTTCTTTCAAAATTGTTTTCACATCTGAAAATTCAAAATAGTTTTCTTCAATTGAGAAGCTGTCAATTATCATATCTATTGGAGTTGATTCTTTAGATATATCCTCGGTTGTTATGGCTCTTTTAAAGAATGGATTGATAATGTTGAAGAATGGAGTTTTCTTTAATAAATCCATGTAGGCTTCTTGAAGTAGCCTTTCTTTTATTAAATTTTCTATTAATGTATGGAAAGATTTAAAACTACTTTTATAGCTTTCTAAATTTTCTTTTGGCACTTCTTTTTTTTCTTTCTTTGTAGATGATTTTCTACCACTACTTCTTATTACTTGTTGTTTTCTTTTGAAGAGGGTTGCATAAGGAACTTCATCATAAGATGGTATATATTTTGAACTTTCAGTTGGTGGAGTTGTTGTAGTATCATATTTTGATGACCCGATGTTTTTATGTGATTTAGGATTGTAAGAAGTTTGAGCTGCATTTGGGAATTTGCTAATTGAAAATGCCAGTTCTCATTTTGTGGTGCAACTTTGTATCCTCATCACGGTTTCACCTATAAATGTTATAAAATTATTAAAGTAGTGTCACATATATATAAATAGAAAAAATGGACATGGAAAATATTTGCCGAGCAAATATTTGCTATAAATACGGGAATGGAAAATAATTAACATTCCCATATTTATAACAAATATTTCTTATTGTATGCATTTTATTATTTTCTAATAATAAAATTTTAATCTACCAAACATCTAAATATTTTTTACCAATATTTAATATTTTAATTATTTGCAGTAGAAAATGTTAAAGTGGAAATTAGCCACAAGGGCCTCTTTAGTGTAACAACCTGCTATTTTGGACCATTCAAATCGACAATAAATCCACACATGTCAGACTTGAATAATTCAAAATAATAAATTGTAATTAAAATTTGGCAAAACTCAGCATATACAGTAAATAAAATAATCACAGATCACAGACACAGAGTAATATAACAACAATGCAGCAGAAACAAAAGAATAGTAATTCATGAAGCTACTATATATATATATATAACAGAGTTAAACAAGATACAACAGAAGTCTCGAATACAATAGTCAAATACAAGATCAGAATACATCGCTGGAATCAACTGAATATCTGAAAGCTGGATAGATAGCTGGATCTCCAAGCGAGGCTCTAACTCCAAAGGTGAGTCTCGAATACTGGTACACTCAGTTTGACCCGAGCGTAAAGAAAACACAAAATACTCGAGTCAGGATTAACATTCTTATATCAATAAATCCAACTCAAGTGAAATAACAACTGAAATACAAGTAACTCAAAGGATGTTTGGGATAACCATCCTCTAAGTATCCGTTAAACTATCTACTATGTAGTAGTGTACGACAAGTAGATAATGCCTATCAGTAATATAAAGTATCAAAATAGTGTTAAGGCGTTACCATTATCACCCTTAACACATTTTATAAAAGCATCATAGTCTATACAGCACTGTAAACTCCACCGTAAACTAGTGGGCTATCAGGGAGTACTCCATAGGTATAACACAAAACAAATCGTAGTGGTCGCGCATAGGGATACAAGTATGACAAGGCACATGAGGCAATACCCAAGGTAGTGAAACTACCATTTGCCTGATCCGGACTGGTGAGAACGCATCGCCGCAACGATCACAACACCGCGAAACAACACTCCCAATTCAAGGGTGTGCACCAATCAAAAACAAGTAATGAGTAGTTTACGAAGAAGTGTGTCCGCTAGAGGTAGCTAACCTCACTGGCCCGGCACAGCTCCTGTTTAAGTCATTTCCAATTTGACACAAGTGTCAAGGTCATCCATTATCGTTCTCTTTCTTCAAATCCAGCAACGTCATCATTCTAACCACTTCATTCTGGATCACACTCCGCGTATAATAGTTATTAAAGTGGTTTTCGGTTTGGACAGAGAGTATGTCCCTAACCGATCCCGGACTCTTCAATAACTACGTAATTATTACACCGATTGGTCATTTAATAAACTTTCAAAATAGTTTATATTTCAAAACTGACATATCATTGCCATTTCAAAACCATATCCATACGATATCATTTTCACTTCAAATAAATCCATTTCCAAAATCATATCACTTCCCAAAGTTATATCGCTTTCGAAATTGTAAGTCTTTTAAAATTAAAACACTTTGGAAATCAAAACCTTGAAATTCATAACACTTTGAAACTATAGCTTGAAATCATAACATTTTGGAAACCGTAACACTTTCCTCTTAAACAGTTTAGATATTAAAATTAGTGTATAAAATAAAATAGTTTATAAAATAAAAATAGTTTATATAAAATACTTATAAGTTAAAATAGTTTATAATAAAATAATATATATTGAAAATGATTTATATAAAATAGTTTATATTAAAATAATTTATAAAGTAAAATATAAATAGTTGTAGACATAGTTTAAAAATACTTATAAAATAAAATAGCTTCCATAAGTTCACAAATCGATTCAAATTAACTCGACTTCCAAATTCAGCTTAATTCAATCTCAATTCATAAATTTCAACTCAATTCAATTTCTCAATAAATCATTTCGAATTATAACGATTTCAAATAAAGATTTGAAACACAAAATAAACCATTAAATTTCAATATATTTCAAAGCTTTAAATATTCCACATTTCAAAAAAACTAAATTTGATAATTCCATTTATATCTCAATTTAATTTCATTACATTTAGTTTCTGAGATATTTCTTTAATCATTTCGATACATCTAAATACAACTTCAATTTACAAATTTATATAAACAAAATATCCCATTTAAATTTATATAAGTTTGAAATATTCATTTAAGCCACTTTTTAATCAAATTCAAGTTATAAAACATATCTTGAAATTTCAAATTTAATAGATTTCAAAACAAATTTATTTTAGTATAATTCTTAAATAATTAAGAATTCCAAATCAATTTCAAATTTATCTTTCAACCTGAAACATTACAAAGTCTATATTTGAAAATATAAATTTTACATAAATATTGGAACATATTTTATATTGATTCAAATCAACTTTATTAAATCAACTTTAATAAATATTTAATAAAACCATATATTTCTTTTCAAAACCATAGAAATAATTTTACAAAATATTTATATATATAGACCAACGGTGTCTGTATAAAATTTCCTACCCTATGGTCAAGTGATACAGATATTTATCATTTCAATCCGTAATTTATATATATACGGGTATATATCTTTTCAACCCGCAATCCCAAATTCAATTCAATGAAAATCGCTTGGGTTTATCATTTCAACCCATAACGATTTTCTCCTATTCTACAGATCGTTCGGGTATGTATCATTTCAACCCATAGTGAATTCTATACTAACAGGGAACTTGCAGAGTGATAACAGATATGATAATAATATAACAGACATATATCATCAATATAAATAACAGATAATAGTGTCAGGTGTCACAGGTTAACAGATATAGATAATGACATATATATAGCAATATAAATAACAGATAATGGTTTCAGATGTCACAGGTGAACAGATACAGATAATGTCATATATATAGCAATATAAATAATGGATAACGGTGTCAGATGTCACAGGTGAACAGATACAAATGATGGCAAATATATAGCAAAGTAAATAACTAACATCAACATATTTCAATTGTCGTTTCAATTGAAATCAAATTTAATAAATAAAAGAACGTTAATCATGAGTGATTGCTCACCTTTCGAGGCTAGAGGGACCAGGAGAGGACATGGATACGAACACAGATATAGACACTGAAATTGAGTCACGAATCCAAGTAACGCTAGATGGACACGATTCGATGAATGAACTGGCACGACGTACAAAGCTGATAAATGGGAAAATGATGCGGACTAATCAGAATCAGTTTTGATATAACTGAGGATACATACATTATATATATATATAAATCCAATATTTTAGTTTAAGATAACTATTAAATAATATGAAGATTTTTAAACCATTACTCTTAAACTCAAATATTAAAAATCAAGGATATATATTTTAAAACCCATACTTATATCTACTTACCAATATAAATGAATATATGAACATACATACAAACTCACATTCATATTATATTTGAAATTTATATTAAAAATATGAAAATCACAACATATCATATATATATGCAAACCTTCACTATGCACACTACGTACTGCATATACGACTTAGCACATTAACATATTTCAAACAAAGCTTCAAACTAAATATATATAATCTTTTATAATTTCACATATATATAGACACATGCAGACACTCTAAAATGCAGAATATATCTACATATATTCATACCACAAATATAAGAACTTATATAAACTTCAAATCCAAATAGTATACATACAAACAAAATATAAGTGTAGGTAAAATATACATATATATATACATACTTTATAGACATAACATATATCTGTAATATCAAACAAATATATATATATATAGATGTAAAATTTGAAAGCTAACAGATGCATACACATTTGTATATAAACTTATATGCAGACAAGTTTACCTTATATTATAAAAATTTAAAATATATGAATAGATCAAATCAGGCGAGACTTAAAATATAACAAATATAATGAAACTTTTAAAACGTATTATACAAGAATCAAAAATGCTAATATATCATAAATTAAAGTCAGACTCATATATATTCGCATATACACAACTGTAAGATAATAAACAAAAGAAAACAAAGCAGTTTGTATAGAAACACACACATATATATATATATATACACACTATAGCTTATACCAATATATAACATATAAAATAAACAAATATTTAACCGTAGAGAAAAATATACAAGTTCTAACTATAATTATAAAACTATATGATGCAATGCGATCAAAACTGCTGTAACTAAATTATATTTCATGTTATAAAAATATAGCTTATACTAAAAATATATTTATAAAACTATCAAATATATACAACAGATAATATAATTTATATAAACTAATACCCATTTACAACGTATATACAAACTGACCACATATAAAACTTACATAGTATTAACAAATATACAAACTAAGATAACTAGCATACAAACTTATAAAAAAACAAACGTAAAATTCTATTACTCAATATATAAACTAAATAACACTTTAGCAAATTGTTATTGTACTATACATGTATTGGCTTTTATGTGTTGTGACCTTTATATATAAATAAAACAACTACTTATATAAATTTGTAAATACCGTGCATGGATTTGAAAATGACAAAGGTGGGTGACCGAAGCTGGGTGGAGGAGCACCGGTGTAAGGCCGATAGGAGAGTGGGCCGAAGTCAGGTGGGCATGGCGAAGGTTGCCTCGGTGTGGAGGAGATCGGTGTTGCTGGGCGTAGTCGATGAGGCCAAAAGTGGAAGGAGTAAAAGCAGGTGGGTTGGAGGACTTGGTGGTTGGAGGCGCTGCCTATGCGAGGCGAGGAGGAGCGGAACAAAGTGGAGTCGTAGGTAGGTTGAGGCAAAGGGGAAGTGGGGTCGGTTCGGTGCTCGGCGTTTGTCAGGGTGACACAGGGTGAAGGAGGTGGAAATAGGATAAGCACGCGGAGGGAAGGATGTTAGAAGCATGGGCAAAAGGAAAAGATGAAGAGTAGAGGAAGAGAGGGTGCTGTGAGCAAACGAGAAGAAGGAAGGCAACAGGCTTTGTTTCAATTTTTTTCTCAGATGAAAGCTATAGGCAAAAATATGAAAAGGAATTGCAAGCTAATCTGTTTCAAAAATGGATACAACGTACCGAAAAAAGTTCCCTTTTTTCAAAACCATTGGAAAAAGGGAAGTCACGCATAGGAATACTAGAAATATTAAATGCAAATAGTTGTTGGTTCTGGACAGGTAGGTAGATGAATGGACAAATGGAAACCAAAAGGGTTTTAAAACGGGTACCGATACGGTCCAACGTTTTATAGATTTCGCCGTCCACCGGACGTTGAAACACACGTACGAATATACCATGGAGATCAGCACGACGAAACGATCAAAATGATATACAGATATCAGTGGTATGATTAAATTATAAAAATTTGAATTTTCTACTAACGGAAAATGCAGCAAAATGCAGAAAAATAAAATCGACGGAGCTAAAGAAGCCCGAATTTGGAAAAACGAAAAATGATGTCTTAGTCAGAAGATGAATTAGAATTTTTCTATGTAAAAATATTCAGGTTTGGAAAACATTTTATTATCATCAATTTTAACTGATATAAATTGGAATAAAATTACACTAGAAAATAAACTTCTAAATTATCTGATGAAAATTTACTAGTTGCTATTATTAATTAGACGCATTCCAAATATCAAATTTTTATTTCAAAATTTTATCGTTTAAAATTTCATGAAATTTCAACTAATTACGTTATTAAAACAGTTAAAATTTACGGGTCGTTACACTCTCCCCCACTCAAAACTTTTCGTCCCCGAAAAGGAAGGAGGCAGGAGAATAGAAACAACCAGAAAGAAAATAGATTGGAATACAAGTAAAACAATTAATTTAAACCATATAAATTTCAATTTAAATTAATTAATATTTAACAATTTGGTTAAATCCCTTTGAGTTCACTTAAGTTAAATCAATCTATCTATTTCTAAATTCATTATCTTATTATCTAGTCATCCTCAATTAACAATTTCTAAATCATCAATTTGTATAATCATTTATTGTACTCATATTTTATTCAACAAATTTAATTCTTTTATTCCAAATTATTATTAAGTTTATTCCACTTAATATATCTTATTACATATATTTAAACCATATAAATTTCAATTTAAATTAATTTATATTCAATAATTGGTTTAAATATAAGGTATTTCCATAAGTTGATCTAATTTCAATTTGTTAATTCTTTCAGAACAAAATTTACTATATTCATCTCATTCAATTAACTTATTATTCTATCATCTTTATTAGCATTTTTTTATAATTAAAATCTAAGTGTATAACATTTATTATTAATACTCAAATTTTATTAATAAAATCATTTTATATTGTATATTATCCAATTACATTTTAACTTCTGAATAATTTAGGTAAGTTATATTGAAATGCAATTTAGTACTATACAAATAAAAATTTCAAATTCAATTATTTCAAGTTTAAATATTTATCCAAAATTTTTGACTTCAATTTATAATTGAAATCATCTTTAAATCATAAACTTAAGAATTTAAATCTTCGATTTACTTCAAACAATTTTGAGATAAATATATATAGTATATATTAGGTCAAAATTAAATCTTTATATATATAATAAATCAGGTCATACCACAGTAATTCAAATTAAATTTCCAAACAAAGTGTAGCAAAGCTACTGAATGGTCTCTTCACTTCGAAACTCGAAAATGAATGTCGATGATGCGACCGCCAACCCCGAAATTATTTTCCAGCGACAAAAGAGAAGAGTACTGTTTAAAACATTAAAGTTCTTTGAAAATCATTTATATTCGAAAATACTTTATATAATATACATTTAACATTTTAAAACCAGAGTTTGGAATCATCGGAAATTAAATTCTCAAATTCCTGATTTAAATTTATTTAAATTCCAAATCAATTTATACCATGTTTATAAATTCATTTAGAACAATAAATGATTATCAAATATTATCATTTCAAACAACCAATTAATTAACCTCTTCTTTTTTTTTATTCCAGAAAATTTTACTTATATATTTATAATATAATCATACAAAATTATTTCATTTACCAAATTTGAAATCAATATTGTGTCAGTTTGCTATGTTCAAGTGATTTGGAAATTCTATCGATAGCGTTGATCAGACGAATCGATCGAAAATCCAAACCAACATCAACAACTCAAACAACAAACTATAAACATAAAATATTTTATATTAATTACAAATACACTCCCCACTCGACGATACTAGAATGGATTTCAAAACAAGAACAGTGATTCGAATGTTAAAGAATCCAAATCAAAAGAATTTCTAACAGGAAGATAGGCTTAAATGGAAGATAAATAGATTTCAAAGATAAACAAATGTATCGACTTATATAAATCATGAGCAGCCTTAACCGGGTTAACCGTGACTACAAGAATAAGAATGATTCAGAATACTGAGGTAAATAGACATTCGATTACCAAAGATAGAATTCGAATATAACAAAAGATAGCAGCATCGTGAACTGAGGACACAGAAATCTCCGGTTAATCAATACCGATTGTAAAGGAGCTTCACCCTTTTACAAATCATTCAGAGATTTGGAGAGATCGCCGATTTATTATAGGAATCATTCAAATTGGAGTTATGGGATACTCCAGAATCAAGAAGACGCGAATAGGGGAGACAAGAATAGATTCTGGAACCGAGAGGAACGTTCCAAAATCCAAAAGAAATCGAGTCAAAGAGGAAGAGATTCAAGCTCGAACGAAAGTGATTCCGTAATTAAACATACTATATATGCTGAGTTTTGCCTAAAACCAGAGCTCTGATACCAACTGTAACAACCCGCTATTTTGGACCATTCAAATCGACAATAAATCCACACATGTCAGACTTGAATAATTCAAAATAATAGATTGTAATTAAAATTTGGCAAAACTCAGCATATACAGTAAATAAAATAATCACAGATCACAAACACAGAGTAATATAACAACAATGCAGCAGAAACAAAAGAATAGTAGTTCATGAAGCTAATATATATATATATATATATATATATATATAACAGAGTTAAACAAGATACAACAGAAGTCTCGAATACAATAGTCAAATACAAGATCAGAATACATCGCTGGAATCAACAGAATATCTGAAAGCTGGATAGATAGCTAGATCTCCAAGCGAAGCTCCAACTCCAAAGGTGAGACTCGAATACTGGTACACTCAGTCTGACCCGAGCGTAAAGAAAACAAAAAACACTCGAGTCAGGATTAACATTCTTATATCAATAAATCCAACTCAAGTGAAATAACAACTGAAATACAAGTAACTCAAAGGAAGTTTGGCATAACCATCCTCTAAGGATCCATTAAACTATCTACTATGTAGTAGTGTACGCCAAGTAGATAATGCCTATCAGTAATATAAAGTATCAAAATAGTGTTAAGGCGTTACCATTATCCCCCTTAACACATTTTATAAAAGCATCATAGTCTATACAGCACTGTAAACTCCACCGTGAACTAGTGGGCTATTAGGGAGTACTCCATAGGTATAACACAAAACAAATCGTAGTGGTCGCGCATAGGGATACAAGTATGACAAGGCACATGAGGCAATACCCAAGGTAGTGAAACTACCATTTGCCTGATCCGGACTGGTGAGAACGCATCGCCGCAACGATCGCAACACCGCGAAACAACACTCCCAATTCAAGGGTGCGCACCAATCAAAAACAAGTAATGAGTAGTTTACGAAGAAGTTTGTCCGCTAGAGGTAGCTAACCTCACTGGCCCGACACAGCTCCTGTTTAAGTCATTTCCAATTTGACACAAGTGTCAAGGTCATCCATTATCGTTCTCTTTCTTCAAATCCAGCAACGTCATCATTCCAACCACTTCATTCTGGGTCACACTCCGCGTATAATAGTTATTAAAGTGGTTTTCGGTTTGGACAGAGAGTATGTCCCTAACCGATCCCGGACTCTTTAATAACTACGTAATTATTACACCGATTGGTCATTTAATAAACTTTCAAAATAGTTTATATTTCAAAACTGACATATCATTGCCATTTCAAAACCATATCCATACGATATCATTTTCACTTCAATTAAATCCATTTCCAAAATCATATCACTTCCCAAAGTTATATCGCTTTCGAAATTGTAAGTCTTTAAAAATTAAAACACTTTTGAAATCAAAACCTTGAAATTCATAACACTTTGAAACTATAGCTTGAAATCATAACATTTTGGAAACCATAACACTTTCCTCTTAAACAGTTTAGATATTAAAATTAGTGTATAAAATAAAATAGTTTATAAAATAAAAATAGTTTATATAAAATAGTTATAAGTTAAAATAGTTTATAATAAAATAATATATATTGAAAATGATTTATATAAAATTGTTTATATTAAAATAATTTATAAAGTAAAATATAAATAGTTGTAGATATAGTTTAAAAATACTTATAAAATAAAAAAGCTTCCACAAGTTCACAAATCGATTCAAATTAACTCGACTTCCAAATTCAGCTTAATTCAATCTCAATTCATAAATGTCAACTCAATTCAATTTCTCAATAAATCATTTCGAATTATAACGATTTCAAATACAGATTTGAAACACAAAATAAACCATTAAATTTCAATATATTTCAAAGCTTTAAATATTCCACATTTCAAAAAAACTAAATTTGATAATTCCATTTATATCTCAATTTAATTTCATTACATTTAGTTTCTGAGATATTTCTTTAATCATTTTGATACATCTAAATACAACTTCAATTTACAAATTTATATAAACAAAATATCCCATTTAAATTTATATAAGTTTGAAATATTCATTTAAGCCACTTTTTAATCAAATTCAAGTTATAAAACATATCTTAAAATTTCAAATTTAATAGATTTCAAAACAAATTTATTTTAGTATAATTCTTAAATAATTAAGAATTCCAAATCAATTTCAAATTTATCTTTCAACCTGAAACATTATAAACTCTATATTTGAATATATAAATTATACATCAATACTTAAACATATTTTATATTGATTCAAATCAACTTTATTAAATCAACTTTAATAAATCTTTAAAATAAATATTTAATAAAACCATATATTTCTTTTCAAAACCATAGAAATAATTTTACAAAATATTTATATATATAGACCAATGGTGTCTGTATAAAATTTCCTACCCTATGGTCAAGTGATACGGATATTTATCATTTCAATCTGTAATTTATATATATACGGGTATATATCTTTTCAACCCGCAATCCCAAATTCAATTCAATGAAAATCTCTTGGGTTTATCATTTCAACCCATAACGATTTTCTCCTATTCTACAGATCGTTCGGGTATGTATCATTTCAATCCATAGTGAATTCTATACTAACAGAGAACTTGCAGAGTGATAACAGATATGATAATAATATAACAGACATATATCATCAATATAAATAACAGATAATAGTGTCAGGTGTCACAGGTTAACAGATATAGATAATGACATATATTTAGCAATATAAATAACAGATAACGGTGTCAGATGTCACAGGTGAATAGATATAGATAATGTCATATATATAGCAATATAAATAACAGATAACGGTGTAAGATGTCACAGGTGAACAGATACAGATGATGGCATATATATAGCAAAGTAAATAACTAGCAGCAGCATATTTCAATTGTCGTTTCAATTGAAATCAAATTTAATAAATAAAGGACGTTAATCATGAGTGATTGATCACCTTTCGAGGCTAGAGGGACCAGGAGAGGACATGGATACGAACACAGATACGGACACTGAAATTGAGTCACGAATCCAAGTAACGCTAGATGGACACAATTCGATGAATGAACTGGCACGACGTACAAAGCTGATAAATGGGAAAACGTTGCGGAATAATCAGAATCAGTTTTGATATAACTGAGGATACATACATTATATATATAGATAGATATATATATATATATATAAATCCAATATTTTAGTTTAAGATAACTATTAAATAATATAAAGATTTTTAAACCATTACTCTTAAACTCAAATATTAAAAATCAAGGATATATATTTTAAAACCCATACTTATATCTACTTACCAATATAAATGAATATATGAACATACATACAAACTCACAAATCTAAAATGCGGAATATATCTACATATATTCATACCACAAATATAAGAACTTATATAAACTTCAAATCCAAATAGTATACATACAAACAAAATATAAGTGTAGGCAAAATATACATACATATACATACTTTATAGACATAACGTATATCTGTAATATCAAACAAATATATATATAGATGTAAAATTTGAAAGCTAACAGATGCATACACATTTGTATATAAACTTATATGCAGACAAGTTTACCTTATATTATAAAAATTTAAAATATATGAATAGATCAAATCAGGCGAGACTTAAAATATAAAAAATATAATGAAACTTTTAAAACGTATTATACAAGAATCAAAAATGCTAATATATCATAAATTAAAGTCAAACTCATATATATTCGCATATACACAACTGTAAGATAATAAACAAAAGAAAACAAAGCAGTTTGTATAGAAACATATATATATATATATACACTATAGCTTATACCAATATATAACATATAAAATAAACAAATATATAACCATAGAGAAAAATATACAAGTTCTAACTATAATTATAAAACTATATGGTGCAATACGATCAAAACTGCTGTAACTAAATTATATTTCATGTTATAAAAATATAGCTTATACTAAAAATATATTTATAAACCTGTCAAATATATACAACAGATAATATAATTTATATAAACTAATACCCATTTACAACGTATATACAAACTGACCACATATAAAACTTACATAGTATTAACAAATATACAAACTAAGATAACTAGCATACAAACTTATAAAAAAACAAATGTAAAATTCTATTACTCAATATATAAACTAAATAACACTTTAGCAAATTGTAATTGTACTATACATGTATCGGCTTTTATGTGTTGTGACCTTTATATATAAATAAAACAACTACTTATATAAATTTGTAAATACCTTGCATGGATTTGAAAATGACAAAGGTGGGTGACCGAAGCTAGGTGGAGGAGCACCGGTGTAAGGCCGATAGGAGGGTGGGCCGAAGTTAGGTGGGCATGGCGGAGGTTGCCTCGGTGTGGAGGAGATCGGTGTTGCTGGGCGTAGTCGACGAGGCCAAAAGTGGAAGGAGTAAAAGCAGGTGGGTTGGAGGACTTGGTGGCTGGAGGCGCTGCCTACGCAAGGTGAGGAGGAGCGGAACAAAGTGGAGTGCAGGTAGGTTGAGGCAGAGGGGAAGTGGGGTCGGTTCGGTGCTCGGCGTTTGTCAAGGCGACACAGGGTGAAGGAGGTGGAAATAGGATAAGCATGCGGAGGGAAGGATGTTAGAAGCATGTGCAAAAGGAAAAGATGAAGAGTAGAGGAAGAGAGGGTATTGTGAGCAAACGAGAAGAAGGAAGTCAACAGGCTTTGTTTCAATTTTTTTCTCAGATGAAAGCTACAGGCAAAAATATGAAAAAGGAATTGCAAGCTAATCTGTTTCAAAAATGGATACAACGTACCAAAGAAAGTTCCCTTTTTTCAAAACCATTGGAAAAAGGGAAGTCACGCATAGGAATACTAGAAATATTAAATGTAAATAGCTGTTGGTTATGGACAGGTAGGTAGATGAATGGACAGATGGAAACCAAAAGGGTTTTAAAACGGGTACCGATACGGTCCAACGATTTATAGATTTCGCCGTCCACCGGACGTCGAAACACACATACGAATATACCATGGAGATCAGCACGACGAAACGATCAAAACGGTATACAGATATCAGTGGTATGATTGAATTATAAAAATTCGAATTTTCTACTAGCAGAAAATGCAGCAAAACGCAGAAAAATAAGATCGACGGAGCTAAAGAAGTCCGAATTTGGAAAAACGAAAAATGACATCTTAGTTAGAAGATGAATTAGAATTTTTCTATGTAAAAATATTCAGGTTTGGAAAATATTTTATTATCATCAATTTTAACTGATATAAATTGGAATAAAATTACACTAGAAAATAAACTTCCAAATTATCTGATGAAAATATACCAGTTGCTATTATTAATTAGACGCATTCCAAATATCAAATTTTTATTTCAAAATTTTATCATTTAAAATTTCACAAAATTTCAACTAATTACATTATTAAAATAGTTAAAATTTACGGGTCATTACATTTAGCAAGTGGAATTAGTTTCTAGGGCACACAACTAAAATAATTACTTTCAAGGACAAAACGCAAAATAATTAGTTTCTAGGGCCTAAAAACCTATGAAATTATGTTCTTGAAAGTAATTGGACTACTGACTTTGTCCTTAAAAGTAATTATTCTGCTGACTTTTGCCTTGAAAGTAATTTCTTTGAATGGGTGTCCTAGAAACTAATTGGACTACAAAGTTTGTCCTTTTGGTGAAATGCCCCAATGTTAAATGTATAAAGTTACAATCACAAATTTTCCAGTAGAATTTTTATAAGTACTTAGTCTGGTAATCTATACATATAAGCAATTGCTGATAATAACTTATGGAAAATATTTACCAAGAGAGTATATACATTTGTCATTTTTTATTTTGTTACCCGGTATCTTAACCTGGCTATATTGAGATGTTTGCACAAAGATAGATCTGACTGTTATCAAGTTCGATGACCCGAAGCGTTGATTGTAGCACCCAAGGGTAAAAGTATAAATGGTTTTATAAAGCTAGAATTAAACGGAATTGGTAATTAAACAATGTAGGATGCCTGAAATATGGAATATATCTTAGACAAGTTAAGGGATCGGCATGGCTTGGTAACTTCATAAGGATCGACATGATTGAGTTAATGAGGGATCGACATAGTTAGATTAAGATGGGTCGGCATGGTCGAGCAAGAAAGGGATCGGCATGGTTTGTTGACTTGGGAAGGCATTCTTTAGCTCATAAAGGAGGGATTGGCATAGATGATTGAATATGGATCGGCAAGGTTGAGCATGTAAGGAGATGACATGATTAAGTAAACAAGGGATAAGGATCGATGTAGTCAAGTGAGTATGGTTCAATATAGAGTATTGACTTGGAAAGTCATACTTCAACTCATAAAAGAGGGATTGACAGGTACAATTTAGAGGGTTTGGCTATGTTCAATGAACATATCATATCAAATCAAAGACCAATCAATAACTTGAGCTCCAGCAGTCCAAATGACATGATATTTGGAGAGCCAACATATTTGAGCATGCAAAAGCCACAGTAGGGATCGCTGCCCAAAAATCAACCAATAAAGGGATTGGTACCGATCCTTTTTCATTGGGATTTGGGCCTAACGACCCCTCTAGTGGGCCCATGTGGATTAGAAGGTCCTTTAGCCAAAGTTTCAAAGAGATATGTGGTCATCTCCATCTATAAATACTGGCCCAAGTGGTGATTCTAAGGATCTTTACGCTGCTGATTACTTTAGTCTTTATTGTAATCAAGTTTTTTATATTCCTTGCCGCTGTAATCAAATTAGTAGTGGATCAATAAAGATAATCTTCAAAGTCAATGTAGGCATACAACGCCGAACCACTATAAATCTTTATGTTTTTTATTATTGTTCCTTACTTGTTGTTAGCTAATTCTATTCCTTAATTTTAATTTTACTTTCTTTATTTACTTCTCTACATAATTCTTCTCTTGGGTGTTTGTGGCCAATTCGGTTGCAGATATTTTGGTTCTTTCACTGAGAAACTTGATTATCAGCTTGCTAGGATCCCCTTTCTTGCTACTGGATTTGATAAATCCCCTGAAGGAGATCTGTTTTTGTTCATAAAGTTGCTTATACTACTCAGATTTGCTGAAACCTAAGTAAAGAGATTGATAATGATGAGCCATACTAGATCTACTTTTCAGAATGTGGATGGAAATGAGACTACTAACATTCAGTAAGGATACCCAAGCAATCAACCTACAGATTTGAATGCTGATTCGATGGAAGTTCAGAACCCTACTGATCTATAACCAGAGCCGAATTTCATAATCTAATGAGAGAGTTTATGGAAAGCCATCGACAACTAAGTCAGCAAATTCAGACTAATATTAACCTGATGAACCAGATTACTCAGCACGTGGGATGGCCAGGAGGGATCCCACACCTTACTCGGCATTGGAAAGTTCAAGCTCGTCAGATGAATATCATAGGCATAGGCGTCGCAGGGTCGAAGGAGATTGCGCAGAAACTTCAGAGCATCACTTGGCAGACCATCGTGGTTTGCCAAGACCGATCGGTTCCGATCCCTCCCTAGCGATCGGTACCAATCCCTCCTCCAAAGGATGGATTCCTCCCTTACACTTGGGGAATCATGCCAGAACATTTCCTAGAGGCTTGGATGGTGGAGTTCGGTTGAATGTTAACCAGGTACCCCTCCAGAATGATGACGGGATAAATGTTCGAGATGCACATCAAGAAGATTGTGAAATAAGAAGGCGAGAAACGACCTATAGAAATCGACCAGACCATTCACGTAAGGTGGAGCACGACCATCGCTTGCACCACCTATCCAGACGCTGAACTTATCGACAATGGTCAGATAGTTGGTGAGAGAGAACAAAGACTTGACTAACGATGACTGGGGAATTTCAAGAAGCCATACCACGTTTACTGATAATGTTATGCATGCATAATATCCGAGAAGGTTTAACATGCCACCAATGCTTGCTTACAAGGGAAAAACCAACCCTAGGAAGCATATTATGAGATACCAATGGTTGATGGATTCTGTGAGAGCCAATGATGCGACCAAGTGCAGATGTTTTTCCATAACTCTTTCCATAATAGTGACGATGTGGTTTACGATACTACTCTTGCGATCAATTTCAAGATTAGATTATTTAGCAACCAAGTTTGTGGAGCAATTCCAAATGCACGTGACTTGTCCTAAAGATGTGATGTCCCTTTCCAGCGTGATCCAGGCTTTATGGGAATCGTTGAAGGATTATTTGAAGAGATTTCATACAACCACCATGGAGGTCAGTAAGCTAAATGATCATGCTATACTTATGGCTATGATGAGAGGGATTGACCCGGGGTCTGAGTTTGGCGATTGGCTTGCTAGAAAACCACTTGCCACATTAGATTGATTCTATTCAGAGGTAGCTCAGGTTCCGAGAAAAGAGGAAGCCGGGTCCTCTAGGAAAAAGAATGTTGTGGTGCCGAGTGGAGAAGCAGTACAGAGTAATATTGCAATAAAATAGTATGATGATAGTTCCGAGAAAATCTAGGTGAACATTCAGAATAAGCCGAATCAGCAGAAGAGAGATGGAGATAGGAATCGAGAGGGAAAGAGGGATTCTCAGAGACTAAAGCCTAGGATTCAAATATATGACCAATGCACGCCGCTAAATACGTCCCGTAAGAATATCTACCTATCAACTTGCAATACCATGCAATACAGGAAGCCGCCCCTAAAGGAGTCAACAGAGAAGCAGAAGTATATCGGGAAATATTGTCGGTTTCATAAGTGTTATGGGCTCAATATAAACGAATGTAGGAATCTCTAGGATATTATAGAAAAGCTAACTCGGGAAAGGAAATTGCAACAGTTTCTGAAAAACCTGCAGGATGGCGTGCAGGGAACATCTGACCCCAGTCGAGGACAAGCTCCGCGTAAGACTGAGGAGCCTGCATGGACCGATGGATTACTGGTAGTAAATATGATAGTTGGAGGACCACACCCGATGGATAGGAGTCGGCAAGAGATAGGGTGCTATGCTAGCACGATTAGGCATGTAGATTTTGAACGCTGTTCGAATATGGAAGATGGAGCTCCGGTAAAGCAGCAACACACAATGGCAGATTATATCATATTTAGGAACATCGATGCAGACAATATGGAGGCTTCGACAATTGACCCAATGTTCATTTCAGCTATGATTGGTCCTGCATTGGTGAGAAGGATTTTGATTGACTGTGGATGTTCGGTGAATATAATCTTCAAAAAGGCATACGATCAAATGAGGATGGAAGCCAAAGATTTAAAACCATCTAAAGCTCGTATTCATCGTTTTAATGTCATTGCGACCGAGGATGTTGATTATGTGGAATTACTTGTTGAATTGGGAGAAGGTGAATGAAGGAGAGTGCGAATCTTACCATTTATTGTTTTGGATGTTAACTCTCAGTACAATGTTTTTTTGGGCCGACCGGCTTGGCTAAATTCTGGGCAGCTCTTGCCCTATGGTGTTTAACTTTGAAGTTTCCGACAAATAATGGTGTAGGAGTTATTCATGGCGGTCAGGCGACTGGACATTCCTATTGTGTTGCTGAGTTGAGGGAAGCTCGGCGCAAAGAAAAAGGAAAGGGTGTGGACAAGATTGTCTCTGCATCCAAGCTACCGAAGATTGACAACCAGCACCTAAGCCTTGGCTCGAGCACCACATTTAGTTCTATAGAGATATAGATCCAAGAGATGACGAAGAGGAGCCCAATAAGATTAGGGCTGCACCAGCTAGGATGATGATTGATATCATGGTGAGCCATGACGACCCATCACGAGTCCTAAAGATTGGATCACAGCTCAGCCCTCCGATGATGAAAGAACCCGCTGGTTTTCTCTGAGCAAATCTATATGTATTTGCTTTGACTCACTCCGACATGTGTGGGTTCTCGCCTGCCATCATGAGCCATGATTGAACATTGACCCGAAGTATGTTCCGGTGAAGCAAAAAAGACGCGGCATGGATCCGGAGAGATCTGCCGCTCTCAAAGAGGAGGTGGATAAACTAAAAGTCAATGGGTTTGTTGACCTAAAAAATTAACCAACACCCTGGTTTGAGTTTGAAAGCACCAGCCCTATTCTGACAGAGCATTATCATAGATCACAGATAAAGAAAAAGAATAGTAAAAGAAAGAAGACAAAGAATTTTTATAGTAGTTCGACTGTTAATGAAGCCTACGTCCACTTTATAGCTTTACAGTATATTGATTGCTGTTACAAGAGTTGTTTGATTACAAGGCTTTGTTTTCAATCAAGATTGAATCTCCTGAGCTA
Organism: Allium fistulosum; assembly: GCA_030737815.1. Classification (NCBI taxonomy): domain Eukaryota; kingdom Viridiplantae; phylum Streptophyta; class Magnoliopsida; order Asparagales; family Amaryllidaceae; genus Allium; species Allium fistulosum. The sequence continues at coordinate 721,447,223 of CM060908.1, forward strand.
GAATCCACTAGAGAATCACAGCGAATTCCTTTAGAGATTTGAGGGAGTTAGAGAGTGAAGAATGATTCTAGCAGAGCTTCAGCAACCAGTCCGGAGAAAATCCTCTTTATGTTGCAGGTGGGATGCTATTTATAGAGATCAGAGAGCTTCTGGGCCAGCTCTGTCTTTTTAGCTCGCAGGTAAGTCACAGGCGACCTAGAGGGGCTTTGGCTTGCAAAACGAGCCAAAACCATGGGTCACTGGTGACACATGGTCCATGCAGCCCATAGACTTGGTTCGTTTTGCAGACCAAATCTTGCCTCTTCTTGATAGTATTCCATATCTAGTCATTTGATAGTTTGAGTAGAGGCATAAGTCGCTGATGAGCTATGCACTTAGGATTTTTCTGGAGTCTAGACTTGGAGATGTTCCCATGGCCATTTATCGTTCCTATTACGCTTTGATGGAAATTCACTAGCTGTTTACATTCAGCTACTGATTGGATTATAGGAATGCTGATCTCCCGACTCCATTGATCTTAGTGGTTGTCTAAGTCGTACCGCTTAGCCCTTGTTGATTCCTTGTCTTGGCTTTTCTGGTTAAGTCCTGAATCATCCTGCCCTTGCAAGACTCCCTTGTTCTCTATTGGTTTCTACTAGGTTAAAAACCCGGATAACATTTGCCCCAGAGAACATCTTCGTTGTAAACAAGGTGTTCTCTGGAAGCTATCGTTTTCAACATCCATTTGTTGATTTTCAAGTGCTGGTATTAGAGCTTTACGAATATGTTAGCCCGACGTCATCGGCCGTCTTTCTTTGGTTTTGACTATTATTACTTGTCGCACTATATTACATTTCCACTTGTAGTTTTCTGGCATGTCTTGAAGTGACGAAAAGGCGTAACCGATTGGGTTTGAGATAAAGAAATGAAGCTTTCTTCCTTCTTTTCCTTTAAATGCATATATACGTTCTTTATCATCATCATTTTCATTTTATTTTTTATTTTTTTATTTTTTATTTTTTGTGGGTCGCTAGCGATCCATGTGGGATGGGTTGCTGGCGACCTAACTTTATAAGGGATACAGGTCGTGTCGCCTACGACCTATGATGGGTCAGGTCGCTAGCGACCCTGTTACTTAGCAAAAAATTTCGAACTTCCGCTTGCCTATTTATACTTGAACCGACCATATCTTCTTCACTTTTACTGGAGTCGATTTTGCATCTCTACACGATCTAGCATCCAGCAATCCAATTCTCTAGCAATTTGATTACAGTAGACCCATTCATTCACTCCACCTGATCCATTGCTTTGTCTGAATCCAATTGTCATCGATCCATCCAAGCCGTTGCCGTGAAACCCTAACCATTTCTACATCTTGTCCAAACCTAAACCCTAGGCCACTGTTGACTTGTCGCCGACCCATTATTAGCTCGCCAACGATCCGCCTCATAGCTTGCTGAGTTTGATTCGTGGTTCTTCTTGAGCCTTCAAATTAATTTTAGGTGGGTTTACTTGATTGAGTCATTAGTTGCTATGTTGGTACAATGATTTGATGCATGGTCTTCACTTTGTCGATTGTGAAAAATTCGAGTTGATCATGGTTAGTGGAGGAAAATAGTAAATTAGGTCCCAAATTGTTTCTCAGAACAACATTTACATTTGGAATTCGGCCCAATGATTGATACGTTTTGGTGTCTTCCTCCATTAGACCAGAATTGACTTATCTCCAGTTTCGTAGACGCTACTTGCATCACGTGTTACCTGTCTATCCCGATTCTTCTAGAGAACTTGGGCTTATGCCACTTGGTTATTTCGCATTCAGTGCTCCAGTAATGGGAATAGTTTTCCACATTGCTACGGACAACAGATCTGTTATCGTTCATTGATCGATAACAGGTAAGTGTATAAGAAGTAAAAAAAATGAAAAGTGGACTGACACTGGAAGTCCTTCTCGTTTTCCACTATGAGCACACTATCTACACAGTATAAAGCACTTGCAGTGCATTGAGCACCGAGTTTATCCCATATAGACAGCACATTGCACTTGCACACTTGTCCTCGTTCGCACTTGAAGTTCGACATGTCGATTACAAGTTAACGTTCATTCGAAATTCAAGTGTGATTGAGGAAACTTATGAATTTAGGATAGAGTTACCTTACCATTTTCGGATGCGAGTTCTGTTATGTAGAATGAAGCAGGCTTCTAAATGTCATAAGTCAAGCAGGCAAAGCCTGATGCTCTCCGAAAGTAAATCATCATCCGCCTCGCAAGCCAAGTACGGTCAAGTAGTTCCGGTTGGGCCCATCATGCACCGCACGCCTCCCAACTTTCGAGTTCTGCTCAATCTACATGAAAGAGATTCTTCAGTAGTCTCTGCTAAGGTTCTTCACAATATATGCATGTAGCATGGGATTTCCAAGGAAGATGTGTGTCTGGCTGCGAATGATGAGTTTGCTCATATGCCTCCCCCAAGGTACACTGCTTGCCATAGATACATGTGTTTGAACGGAGCCATGCCTCCCTTCAATGATTTTCTATGCGACACGCTCTCGAACTTGGGAATTGCCCTATTCCAGCTTTATCCAAATGGTTACGCCATCCTCACTTGCTTGCATGTCCTTTTCATGCAAACGTTCAACCGCGCTCCAAATTTCGGTGAGTTATGGTATTTTCTGGTGTTCAAGAGGAGAGACGATTATCCCTCTCTAATCATAATCGAGGCCTAGAGGAACTGGGAGATCGTCTTGATATTGCAAAGCAATCTATCACAATTTAAGACATAGTACTTCTTTATTAGGTGCCCAAAGGGGTTCAATCGTCGATGGACGACAGGAGGTAAGCTTCTCTTTTCTGTTTGTCGAACTTTGAAGTGCTGTAATGGGGTTTCTAACTGATTGCTTGTCCTTTGCAGTTATCCCAAGGCCAAACAAAGACGTAGCTCTTCATGAAATCTGCCAAACTTTAAAGGCCATTGATGTCGAGGAGAGGTGAGTTAAATTTTTGCTGACCGATGAGAACTTGCGCCCATACAGACTATTGGCTCCGGGCAGGTCTGTCGCTCAGATTGAATCTCCCTCTCTCGGTCAAGCCAGAGTTCGTGCAAGGCCTTCTTTTTCACAGGATTCTCATGAAGGTCGAGAGATAGGCAGCCCGTCCGAGAGATCACTCAATGTTGCTCGAAGATCACTCGATGAGGCCCGTGTGGAGAAAGAAACCACTGCGGCTGATCTGAGCAGTTCAACTAGAATGCCCCCGATTCCGAAGGAGGCGGAAAAAGAGTTTGTACACAGAGAAGGCAATGCTATGGTGGATTCGGAAAAAGAGGAGGGAAAGTTTGAAATTAGCAGTAATGAAATCACTGCTGGTGATTACTTCTCGTCGGAGTCTGATGGTGGTGATTCAGAGTCCTGTGATGAGACTCGGGAATGAGCTCCGTTCCCTCGAGTCCATCTCTTCCCGATGTAGGCGATGAAGTCAAAATCACTAAGATTGAAAATCACCCAGACTCTTCGGGTAAGAATGTTGGAGCGGGGCTCAAAGATTTTAGGGACGTTTTTGTTGACTTTGACGCACTCATGGAAGGAGATTTTAAATTCGACACGACTCCTTCCCGCTCAGGTGATATCGCACCCTCAGTTAGCTCAGTTTCGCTCATGACGACTGTAGTCAGTCTGATCCCACCTACAATAGTTGTTTGTTTCAGTTTGTGATGACACTTTAGGCGATATTAGGAACACAACATGCTGCACTAGGATTACAGTTGTTTCCATGTTTTCATTCCCTCGCATATTTGTCTAACTCATGTTGCGTTTCTGAAATCTTTCATGTACCCTTTATTCCAGGTATGATGAGAGGCCGAGGCTTCTACGACGACTTCGAGGGCTATACCGATTCACAACGGTACCCGAAGCATTCCTACAGCCGACATCAAGTCCGGGAGACAGAAGAAGAGTATTGACGGAGGAAAGAACTCGTAGCCGAAACCTGTCGCCAAGAGGAGAGAGATAAAGCTCGTTCACATAAAGGCGGGTATGAGAAGATACAGTCTCATGAGGAAAGAGACCAACCGTCAAAGAAATCAAAGTTCGACTATTGCTCCCATCCTTTAGGATTTCATCGGTGAAGGAAGTCCAGCTCGGTGAAGATCCGCATTCATCATCTCTTCTATCTTAACTCTCCTCCATTAGTCGTTTAACCATGTTCGCTATGTATGCCTCTAATGTCCGGTAGTCCTGAAGACGGCGATCATTCACTACACCAAGTGTTTGACTTTCCAAACGGTCTTGCTGAGTAGGCTGAGGCCAAGGCTCTCCTGTCTTCGGGAGAGCCACTCCTGCAGGGTCCCGTTGGCTTGCCGTTGGTCTCACTGGAGCAGTTTGGGTATTCCTTGCATTATCAAACACATTGGCGTCTTCTTTCAATTTCTTGTCTTGCTCTCCGTCCTCCGAGTCAGAAAGATCCATAGTTATGTCCTCTACAAGGGTCTTTGCCCCTTGGCTCAAATTCAGAATAGGTTGCCTTGTGGCGAATGGAGTAATTGCATTTCCATCCATGTTAAGTCCGACCGTCACCCTTTTTTGTGGTTGTTTTCCGTTTCTTCTATGTAGACCAGAAACGGAGGAATTCTCTTGTTATATAGTAGCTACGGGTTTGGCATAGTTCTTGGAACATGATTTGACTGTAGGGTTAGGAGAGTGTTAAGCTTATCCATTAGAGCCTTTTGGCTACTTTCCATTTTTTGGTTGATGTCATCAACCATATTATTTAACTCGTCCTCGGTAACAACTTCACGCTGACTGGAGGAGGCTAGCGCCTGATTTCCTAAACTAGCGCTATTTACTTTAGTTTGTTAGGGATTAACATCTTCTCTAGCTACTACTGCCCCTATTGATCTTCCAAAGGCAGTTCTTCTTTTTCAAGTGGCCATTGGTCCCAAACAATGTATTCTTCAAGTAAAGACTAAGGATCTAACTTCTGGACCTATGGGATCCCAAGTAAATAGCTAGATCTGGATCCTAAGTAGGTTTTCTTAGAGAAAGCATCAAAATGTTGACCAAAAAAATGGACCAACACCCTGGTTTGAGTTTGAAAGCACCAGCCCTGTTCTGACATAGTAATATCACAAATCACAGATAAAGAAAAAGAACAGTAAAAGAAAGAAGACAGAGAATTTTTATAGTGGTTCGGCTATTAATAAGGCCTACGTCCACTTTATAGCTTTACTATAGACTGATTGCTGTTACAAGACTTGTTTGATTATAGGGCTTTGTTTTCTATCTAGATTGAATCTCCTGAGCTAGAATTCACTGGAGAATCACAACGAATTCCTTTGGAGATTATTGTGAGGGAGTTAGAGAGTGAAGAATGATTCCAACAGAGCTTCAGCAACCAGTCCAGAGAAGATCCTCTTTATGTTGCAGGTGGGATGCTATTTATAGAGATCAGAGAGCTTCTGGGCCAGGCTTGTCTTCTTTAGCTCGCAGGTAGGTCACATGGTTTTGGCTCGTTTTGCGAGCAAATGCTCCTCTAGGTCCCCTGTGACCTACCTGCGAGCTAAAGAAGACAGGCCTGGCCTAGAAGCTCTCCGATCTCTATAAATAGCATTCCACCTGCAACATAAAGAGGATCTTCTCTAGACTGGTTACTGAAGCTCTGCTGGAATCATTCTTCACTCTCTAACTCCCTCACAACAATCTCCCAAGGAATTCGTTGTGATTCTCCAGTGAATTCTAGCTCAGGAGATTCAATCAAGATAGAAAACAAAGTCTTGTAATCAAACAAGTCTTGTAACAACAATTAGTCTATAGTAAAGCTGTAAAGTGGACGTAGGCTTCATTAACAGCTGAACCACTATAAAAAATCTCCGTCTTCTTTCTTTTACTGTTCTTTTTCTTTATCTGTGATCTGTGATATCGCTCTATTAGAACAGTTCTTGTGCTTTCAAACTCAAACTAGGTGTTGGTCTATTTTTTGGGTCAATAGGGTTTATCGACGACGCCCTCTACCCCAAACGGGTATCTAATCCTGTACTTGTGAAGAAGGCGAATGGGAAATGGAGAACATTTATCGATTATTTAGATTTGAACAAAGAATGTCCAAAAGAAAGCTTTTCTCTTCCATGGACTGACCAGCTGGTTGATTCCACTGCAGGACACGAATTGCTATCTTTTATGGATGTGTACTCGGGAAATAACCAAATTCCGATGTATATCCTTGATCAGGGGTACACCTATTTTATTACGGACGTTGGTTTTCTACTATCACGTAGTACTGTCGTTTGGATTGAAGAATGCCGGAGCAACTTATCAGCGCTTAGTTAATAGGACGTTTAAAGATCAGATTGGAAAAACAATGGAAGTGTATGTTGATGATATGCTCATGAAGTCTTGACGATCAAGCAACTACATTAGGGACTTGGCTGAAATGTTTGACATCCTCCGATATTACATGATGAAAACCAATCCTTCAAAATGATTATTTGGTGTTGCATCAGGAAAATTCTTAGGCTTTATTGTCAATGCTCGTGGAATAGAAGCTAGTCCCGAGAAGATTCAGGTTATCCATGATATCCAAGCACCAAGAACTATTAAACAAGTGCAGAGTCTGAATGAGAAGGTTGCTGTCTTAAGTCGATTTATCTCCAAAGCTACTAACAAATGTATTCCTTTCTTTGATTTGATTAGGAAAGGAAAAAGAAACTTCAAATGGATGCAGGATAGTAAAGACGCATTCCAAGCTCTGGTGAATCATTTGAAGAGACCCCTATCTTGTCGAAGCATGTAGATCATGAGGAGATGTACATTTATTTGGTTGTATCAACACACTCTATAAGTGCCGCTTTGATTCATGAGGAGAATCAGGTCCAGAGGCTGGTGTATTACGTCAGTATACGATTAACAGGAGTAGAAAGGAACTATCCGAATATAGAGAAATTGGTGTACTACTTATTAATTGCATCACGAAAGCTTCATCCGTACTTCCAGGCACATCCAATCAATGTTTGCACCAACCAGCCATTACGACAAGTCCTACAACGACTTGAAACGTCTGGAAGGTTACTAAAATGGAACATTGAGCTCAGCCAATTTGACATTACTTATCTCCCTCGAAGAGCTATCCAGGGTCAGGCATTGGCAGACTTTCTAGCAGAGTTTACTGTCCAAGGTGATTTTCCAGAAGGTAGTGAAATCCCTACTGTACGATGGAAATTGAATACCGATGGAGCATCTAATGATCATTGTTCTAGAGCTGAGATTGTGCTTGTGGCCCCTGAAAATCAGTCAATTTTTTATGCTTTGAAGCCTGATTTTCTAGCAACAAATAACGAAGCTATGTATGAAGCTTTGATTGCTGAACTTAAACTTGCTAGAGAACTTGGAGTTAAATCTCTTGAAATCTCTTGAAATCTTTTGAGATTCGTGGTTGGTAGTGTATCAAGTAAGGGAGACTATTAGCATAAGGGACAATGGCTTGCTCCATACCTTACCCGAGTTCAGGAGTTATTGACAGAATTTGAATACTATGACATTTCACATATTCCACGTTATCAAAATAGAGAGGCTGATTTGTTAGCAAAGTTTGCTAGTACCGACGATGCACAACAAATGGGCTTGGTCACGATTGAAGTACTGAATACCCCAAGTATAAAGATGATGAAGATTGCTCAGACACTGGAAGCGGAATCTGGAAGGGAATCGTGGATGACTCCAATTAAAGACAATTTACTGCGTGGAGTCCTGCCAGATAAAAGAAATGAAAAGCGACAAGTCCTTCACAAAGCCTCATGGTATATTATGCAAGAAGGAGTAATGTATGGGAAAGGTTTCTCAGTCTCTCTACTCCGGTGTATCGCTCGTGATGAGATAGAGCGTGTTCTAAACGAAGTTCATGAAGGAGAATGCGACGATCACATAGGGGCAAACTCTGGAAAAGAAAATACTTTGTTACGGGTATTATTGGCCCACCGTAAATCGGGCGTCGCTGATTATGCAGGATGATGTGATAAATGCCAGATGTATGCAAAAGTTCCAAGAGCTTTGCCAATAGAGATCATGTAAATGGTCAGCCCATGGTCGTTCGCTATGTGGGGTATAGACATATCGGCTCTTTACCGATCTCTAAAGGTGGCGCGAATTATGCTATCGTTGTAGTTGATTACATCACCAAATGGGCCGTGGCAGAACCTTTAGCCACAATCACAACCAAGTAAGTAATCAACTTTATTGTCCAAAACATCATATGTCGCTTCGGTCTTCTACAGACTATTGTAACTGATAATGAGACTCAATTCGATAGTGCTGAATTTAAAGATTTTTGTCGAAGATATCGTATTGAAAAGAGATTTGCGGTTGTCCCTCACCCTCAAATAAATGGACAGGTTAAAGCTGTAAATAAAATCATCAAGCCTATTATGAAGAAGCGTTTGGAGAAGGCTAGAGGCAAGTGGGTGGATGAACTCCCTACAACACTTTAGGCTTATAGGACCACTCATAAGTCCGCGACTGACCATACTCCATTCGCCCTTGCCTACGATTCCAAAGCCTTTATTCCTATTGACCTCGAAGTCCCTTCTCATTGAGTGACTTACTACGATCCCAAAAAAAATAAAGATCTCCTCTTGGAATCTTTGGACTTTATAGATGAGAAGCACGAAGAAGCCGATCTGAGGGCGGCTGCATATCGATATGGAGTTGTCTAGTATTACAACACTAAAGTTCGACCAAGAACCTTCGAAATTGGCGATCTCCTCCTGAAATGGGTTTTTCCTAACCCATCACACATGAATCCAATCTGGGAAGGACCATATGTCATTGAACAGAGGCTTGGAGAAGAAACTTTCAAGCTAGCGATTATCGATGGCATTACACTTCCAAGCTAGCAAACATTTACGACGCTATTTCACTTAGTTTATTTCCTTTACATTTCAGTTTTATTTACTTTTAGAGTTTGCTTTAGCATTTGATTTTCCGAATATGTAATAAGATAGTTTATTTATTTCCTTCCATTTAATGAATAAAGTTTCAGGCTTCCTTTGTATTTATGTTTGCTACATTGCGAAACTGATTGATGTCAATATGTATGACAGGCTCCCAGAGTTTGAAATCGATCAATCATGCTAACTCCCAATGGGATCAAACAAGATGAGCTCAATCAATTTGTTCATTTAATAACTCTCGTTTACAATCCAAAGGACGGGATACACAATAAGGGGTGAATGTGGCCGACAATCTGATGATTGAACAACCTCTGCCTAGATCGTGAAACTGAAACAAAATTAAAGCGACCGAGATACAACCTATCGCTCGCTAAATCAAACTCCAAATCCTAGGGGGAAAATTAATCAGTCAAAAAGAGTTAAATCTGACTGCTCTCTGAAATAACTCTATGTCCCCAAAGTGCGGAGTGGTGTATAAACATAAATCAGGTGTGAACCAACCACCCACCAAATAACTCTAAGTCCCCAGTGTGCGGACTGGAGTATAAACATAATTTGGTTATGAACCGACCAGCCACAAAATAACTCCAAGTCCCTAGAGTGTGGACTGGAGTATAAATGTAAATCGGGCATGAACCGACCACTCACAAGATAACTCTGAGTCCTCGTAGTGCGGACTAGAGTATAAACATAGACTAGGTGCGATCCGACCACCCATCAACCAAATCCTATCCCTAGAGTTTCGATACAAACATGAATGAATACATGAGTGGAGTTCGACCATTCTCTATTCCACAAACTTCGGCCTAAAACTGACAGGAGGAGTACAAATTCGCTAAGGATGGAATTCGACCGTTTGACTTCTAGGCTCTCCAAATCAAAACAGGAGGCATGAGCATAGTTGCTCAAAAAACCGCTAAATCTGATATCATAACACTAAGGCCCGAGCCTAGTGTTTAATACGACTCGAGGCCACGACCACTTGGAGGCCTTGGGATGGATTTGGCGAATTGTTGCCAAAATTTACAAACAACGAATTACAAGTACATTGAATGTAAAGAAATAGTTCAACTACATAAATAACAATTCACACGATATCTCAATTGAAAACAAATTTTTTTATTCACATAATAGGTTTTGAGATCTCAGTACAAGTTATTCCAAAAAATCGGGATTCGTACCCCTAAAACCACAACTAGTAAAAGAAACGACTATGCAAACTATATACATTAAGCCAAAGCGGCAGTTATTTCTTTGACTTCCTCTCTTTTTTAGATTTCTCGGGAGTAAAGCCACTTGTTCTTCTCTTTCTAGACCCTTTACCGCCTTTAGCAGGAGAGATTGCAGAGCTATGATGAAGTTCATCGGGAATCGACCAACTAGGTGGAATAATTTGCAGTGGTACAAGATGGGGATCATCAATGTCCACCTTAGCGAGTTCATTTTTTACTTTTCTTATCAACAACTCCTCCTTTCCAATCTGTTCTTTTAAGCTAACTTTAGCGGTGTGTTCGAGGGCGTCAATAATCATTACTTCATCAAATTTGTCTGCTGGAAGCAGCTCTTTGTCCTTATCACCATCAAGAGCCCCGATGGCTTGAGCATCTAGCCCCGGTACATCAAGAGCTTCCAGATCCTCATCTAGTTTCCCCTGTTGTTCTGCAGCAGCACCACATTTAGGAGTCTAACTAGAGCCGGAAGACTTGTAAAATTTGTTAAAACATGGAGATTAGCTCAAAACCATTGTGCGTGAAGAACAAAACTTTTCATATACTAAGGATTAAAGTGCGATACCCGTATCCAATTGGCTCTTTGTGGTTACCAGTGTACCTCCTTTTAAGATAGGATAACATCTTGGATTGGTAGCCAGGCTTGTCCGGATCATAGCCAAGGTCCTGCTTAGTACCGAGAGAGATTGATGTTTTGGTTTCTTGGAATGAAGAGGGACCCTTAAGATTAGTCCCTGAATATCCGGTAATATGTTCTCCTCCCTCGGTAGGGCAGAAGTGTTGAAGTATCGAAGCTTTACGGCAGCTAAATCCAAGGGTTCATTTCCATAAAGAATTTCCCTCACTAATTCTTCTTCATTAAGCTCGGTTTCACCCTGTTCTCTTTTCTTCATCTCGATAATATGCTCCTAAGCTTCAGCGAGTGATTCGAGATAACCCTCATTGAGAAAACTTAAGTCGTGGTGGATAAGGACTTTGGCATTATATTCAATGATCAACGGGTCAAATAAGTCCTTAATATCATTTCTACCGGACTCTATAGCAGCTTCCACTTAGGAGTTAACTAGTTCAATCATCTCTTTTCGGCCTTATTTTTGAGCTTCCTCTATAAGAGCTACGATTTTAGCAAGCTGCTCATCAAGTTTAGCTTTCAGGCTCCTGGCTTCAACAACTTCCTCGTAGTACTTCTACGATTCTTCTTGGGCTTCGATTTTCTCCTCCCTTTCCTTCTTGAGAAGTTCTTCAAGTTCCTCAACGTGGAAACCTGGAGCGTCTTTTTTCTTTTCCAAGGAGTCTTTTTCTAAAGCCAGTGCCCCACTATGATGAAGTGCTGCATCGAGTTCCTTTTTATGGGAAACTTTCAAATGGCTTACTTCCTCTATCGTTTCCTTAGCGGTTTTCCCCTCTTCAGCAAGTTAAGTTTTTAATTCTAACAATTCAGCATCTTGATGCTTGATTATGTCCTTATCATGTATAACTTCCAACTTGAGGTGGTCTATTTCATGTTGTCCCTCAATGGATACTTCGATGACTTTTTCCGCCAAGTGTATAAATGATTCGTGCTGCACGAATACATCATCGATGCACGTGAGAGAACTCTCCTTGGCATGCCTCAGAATTATATTAATGGAAGGAAGAAATTTTAGCCCATCAAAGCAAATTTTTAGAAAAGTGGCCTTGAGCTCAGCCAACTTCTCTGTTGTAGTAACATCGGGAGCAGTAGCTGGCAAGGGTGGATCAAAGATAGCAATTGGATGTTTTCCTGATTGACATTCACGAGATTGTTTAGAGCTTGAGGAGTCGGAACATTGCTCGTGAGATGCAGCGATATAAGGGCCACGGTAGGAAGGTTGGTCTCTACTCTAGGCAAGAAAGTTAGACTGTTCTCCTTGACGTGATGTTTGGGACTGGGATTTGCGTTTAGAAGAGGAAGAAGGTTCCCTTAAGTGATAACTCTTATCGTGTCCCTCATCTTTCTCCCTGCACTAGGTAGACTCTGAATCCTGGCTAGATCGGTGGTATGATGAAGAAATTATGAGGTGATCGAAGGCTCTGGATTGAGACATTGCAGTTGCAAGGACCAAATGAGAGCATATTAGTAACTGTTGCACGAAAGATTAACAAAGATTGTATAGTGAAGTGCATGTAGTTGTGAGTGTCCTAGTGTTTTTCCCCCAGCGGATTGGTGGCTATAGCCATGCTCATCAGCATTTTTTCTCCTTTATAAGAAGGTCAGATGCCTTCACCACTTCTAGTGGGAGAGTTGAGTCCTTCAATGTTGATATTCGAAAAGTTGTAGGTCATGATGTCGTCCGAAATTTGAAGATTTGAAAATCCCTTCAACGAACTTTCCAAGTGTTGAGAAGACGATTCCTCTTCAATGGGACTAATAACGAACTATGGATCCGTGGTGTTTTTTCTTTTATGAAGCTTAAACGCCAGCCTTTTCTTTCTTTTTTTGGTTGTTTGGGATTATGTGCCTTGCGATGGCTCGACCATTGGCACCTTCTCCGATCCTGCATCAACGTCTCTTGGCTTGTCGGCCTAAGAATCCTTAATCTCACCCTCTTCGGTATCGTCCCGAGTCCCCTCGGTGGGGGGCACGACGGGGTTGACATTCCCTTCTTTTCTCTGCAACATTCCTCGGCAATCCTATACTTCCAAGGAGCCCGATACTATGGCCATCCTCCCACAGCCCGAACAAGGATAGTAACTCATCAGTTACAAGAAGTTTGATGTCCCTGTCTTCAACACGGGTAGTGCGAATGGCAGCAATAGCTCTTAAAAAATCGGTTCCTTCAGGGACGTGGGTGAACACCTGAAAGAATTCCAGATGTTAGTAGATTCAAAGGAAAAGTTATAACTTGGATTAGTGAACTTGAGAAAGAAGTGAAGGTAACACTTACGTCCTTCTAACCATCATCTCGCAAAGTCGGGAGGCCATCGCCTGTAAAACCATTCAAGCTTAAACAAAGAGAGTTTGTTCCAAGTGCTCGTCAGAACTTGGCAATTTAGCGAGGGTTCAAGATAAACATAAGAAGGGCTTCCTGACCACCGTTTGAAGTTGTAAATAAATCTAATATCTTCAGGAGTGGGTGGACGAAATAAAACACTAATGAACAGCAAGAAGGTTCCATGTATAAAAGCGTAGCTATTTGGATGAAGTTGAGTAGAGGCTATCCCAAGGTATCTCAGCATTTCTCAGATAAACGAGTTGATGGGTGGTATGCATCCATCCCAACACATAAACTTATTGCATGCCATGTACCCTGCCGGGGACAAGTGAGGCCTGTCATTTCTTTAAGGAACTAAGATGTCCTCAAATGGGATTCCATGAATATAACATAGCCGATGGAGAGCGACCTCGCCAATTCGGGAAGCCTGTGAGTCCACTAGATTAAATAGAACAATAACGCACTCTACAGAATCAGGAGCAAGGCTTATGTTCAACATTGGGAGGACCAGAATATCCGAGAATGGATTGGCTCGCTGGTTAGAAATTTCTGTTTGTTCCACATGTTGGCTGGGAGAAAGCCTACCAGATATAGTTGCGGAACTTGACTTTGCTTCAGAACTGATGTGTTGCAATTCTGGATCAGAAGACATATTAGCTAACGCTTCGAGCTTTTTTAATCTACATTAGCTATATTTAGTAGATAGTCGAGATTAGAAAAGGTAACATGTTCCCCCGTGCTAAGTGTTAACTAGTCTAGTGCAGTGCAGTATATAACAAACATAAGCAGTTAGAAATCAGAAGAACGAAATAAAACGACGATATTCGGAAGTTCGACTAGAGAGACCGTCGTCACTAACCGTCTCAACTGGCAAGGAGATTGATCGGTTATGAAAGCTTTGGGATAAGCCATCGGCATATTGAAGTGTGAACTTTGTCATTTAAGTTCATTTGCAAGTTTTTAGTCCATATTGAAAGTTTCGGAAAATTGATTGTTCAATCTTAAGTTCAATAGTGGATATGCATGTTATTTTGTTCGTCATCATCACATGTCCAAGGTCATTAAGGCAAGTTAATAGTAATCGTTCAAAAAAATCAAGTTAGATTAGTTTACGAGTTCAAGAAACCAATTTTTTACCCCATGTTGATCCCTAAGAATATACCGATCCCTATCCTAAAACCTTATACCGAACCCTCACTACAAACATGGAATACTGATCCCTATTCCACCACCCTATACCAACGCCTCTCCTCAACTAAGACTAACTGACCCCTATGGATGAGCAACCCTCTACAAAGCTAAACATCCAGTCCTTCCAAACAAGACACGATATACTGATCCTTCGCCTAGTTTCCTCAAAAACGACCTCTTCCTTTCTAACCCAATGCCACCGACCCCTACATGGCCGGTCCCTTCCTCTATAATTTTCTTCTATACCAACCTCTCCCATCTCCTGCCCATAGCCTTCCATCCATCGAAACCCCTTCGCCGAACCCTCACCTTCCTTCTTCTTCTACACTCTCATCTCCTAACTCAACCTACTAAATCATTTACGTAACAATTGTTAATCCCTCAAAGAACTCTCGCCATCATAACCTTGAACACTCACTAACTACTCAGAGATCTAGGAAGACAATATGATTAAAAGGCATGTTTAAATATGAATGTTCAAAGTAGAGTGGAGGTTAATATTTGGATGTATGTGAAATCGAAAGTAAGGAGAAGTGAACTTATAGGAGGAATGTAAAATAAGAGGGTTCGAGTATTAGTAGAACATGGATCTATTTGGGTTTGTAAGTTAGAGCAAAGGTTCGGAGTTTTGGGCAAAAAATAAGTGAATAAAATAAGTGAAGAAGGAAGCAAAGGTAGACTTATATATATATATATATATATGGGAGAGGGTTTGGCCCAGGACATTGAGCGTGTAGTAAGTAGTGAAGGATCGACATAGAAGCTTGTCGATCCCTATTAGCATGGCTAAAAAGATGGGTCGGCATAATGAATGCCGATCCCTATAGATTTATTAAAAAAAGAAGAGAAAAAAAGGAAAATACAAAAATAGTTGTAATGGGCTACGAGAAGGAACATACAAAATGTTATAAAAATTTGCAGTGACCCGTAAGTGTTCGAACGCATCCGGGAGTCGACAACAGAAATGTGCGTATGAATGTGCATGTGAATGACTTAAAAGTTCAATTTTTTGAAATTAACGAAAAATGAAATTAAACCTGAAACCTTCAAGTTCAAGGCTGGACTAGATGATAAAAGCTTATAGGTTTTGTAGAACCGGATTTACGTATATTGACAACATATGACGCTGGATTTATATTATTGGAAATCGACCAAGCGTCATGGCAATCAATGAAGAATTCAATGCCTTGAAAGAAAAATTTGACAAAGGAATAGAAATCATTCAAGAAGCTAGAGGGACCACTTTTCATCGGACTTGTTTCGATTCAAAGCATGTCATGTTACTCACAGGACGTACTTTAGGGGGAAAGTGTTACCCAGTATCTTAACCCTGCTAAATTGAACTGATTGCACAAAGATAGATCCGACTGTTATCAAGTTGGATAACCACGAAGTGATGATTGTGGGACCTGGGGGTAAAAGTACAGATGGTTATATGAAGCCAGAATTGAATGGAATTGGTAGATAACAATGTTAGATGCTTGAAATATGGAATATAGCTTAGACAAGTGAAGGGATCGACATGGCTTGGTAACTTCATAGGGATCAGCATGATTGAATTAACGAGGGATCATCATAGTTGAATTAAGACGGGTTGGCATGGTCAAGCAAGAAAGGGATCGGCATGGTTTGTTGACTTGGGAAGGTATACTTTAGCCCATAAAGGAGGCATCGACATAGATGATTGAATATGGATCGACATAGTTGAGCAAGTAGGGAGTTGGCATGATTCAGTAAACAAGGGATAAGGATCGACGTAGTCAAGTGAGTATGGTTTGGCATAGATTATTGACTTGGAAAGTCATACTTCATCCCATAAAAGAGGGATTGGCATATACAATTTAGAGGGTTCGGCTATGTTCAGTGAATGAATCATATCAAATCAAAGACCAATCAATATGAGCTCCAGCAGTCCAAATGACATGATATTTGAAGAGCCAACATATTTGAGCATGCAGAAGCTACAGTAGGGATTGCTACCAAAAAATCAACCAATGAAGGGATCGTTACCGATCCCTCTTCATTGGGATTTGGGCCTAGCGGCCCCTTTGGTGGGCCCATGTGGATTAGAAGGTCCTTTAGTCAAAGTTTCAGAGAGATTAGTGGTCATCTTCACCTATAAATACTGGCCTAGGCGGTCATTCTGAGGATATTTACGCTGTTGATTACTTTAGTCCTTATTGTAATCAAGTTTTTTATATTCCTTGCAGCTGTAAACAGATTATTAGTGGATCAATAAAGCTAATCTTCAAAGTGGATGTAGGCATACAACGCCGAACCACTATAAATCTCTATGTTTTTAATTATTGTTCTTTACTTGCTTCTAACTAATTCTATTCCACTGTTTTAAGTTTACATTTTTCATTTACTTCTAAACATAAATCTTCTCTTAGGTGTTTGTGACCAATTTGGTTGCAAACACATTTCATTATTCATGAATCAACAATTCCAATCTATTATGTACCAAAATAATGTATGTCAAATATTTGCCATAAATTTCCATACAATATAAATATAGCAAAACCGAAAATGGTATTACTTTTTTGCTTCATTTTGTGGATTTTCAATTTTAACAGATGTGTGTTGTTTACAATAGTTGTCTTTGGTTGCTATATTCGAACATGGAAGAACCCTTTCTACATATTTGCATATATTTTCCATTTTCTTAGGGAAATCACTTATATTTCCACTTGCTTTCAAATAGGTGGTCGATTGAAATGTAAGCGATGAGTTTAGCTTCAATTTATTTTTTCGATCGAAAGTAGAAAACCTAAATTGAAAATTAGGTATTTAGTTCGATTTCAAGTGTTTGCATGCTTTTTTTGTTCAATCGAATGATAGATGAAAGCGATTAGGGTTTTGCGATTTTATATTTTTTAGTTACTTAAAAATAGGGATGTAAATTGTAACGTGTAAATGAGAGGAATGTAGGCCTAATTTTTTCCAAGGGAAATTTTGGCCCATATCTCTCCATTTTGAAATAATTTAGAGCACATACCACCCATTTACATGTTATAATCTACATCCCTATTTTTAAAAAACTAAAAAAATACAAAAATGCCAAACCCTACCCGCTTTCATCTGTCATTCGATCGAATAACAAAAAAGCACGTAAACACTCAAAATCGAACTATATGCCTTATTTGCAAATTAGGTTTTCTACTTTCAATCGACATAATAAATTGAAGCTAAACTAGCTACTTACATTCTAATCGACCACCTATTGGATAGCTAGAAAAATAGAAGTAAATTCTCTAAAAAATTGGAAATACATGCAAATTTGTAGAAGGGGTACTTCCATGTTCGAATGTAGCAACCAAAGCAAGCTATTGTAAAGAATATGCATAAGTTCAAACTGAAAATCCTCAAAATGGAGCAGAAAAGGTAATTCGAGTTTCGATTTTGCTATATTTATAATGTAAGGGAATTTATGGCAAATACTTGACATACGATATTTTTGTATTTGGTAGATTGGAATTGTAGATTCGTAGACAATGAAATAAACAATGATAAATACAAATATTCTCATGGAAAATATTAGCCATAAGTTATTATCAGTAATTATTTATAGGAACCATTTTAAAACAATTTTAAATTCATTTATAAATTAAAATGTAGGTCTAAATACATTAGAAATCACATTTTAAAATTCGAAATTATTTCAAAATATCATTTTAATACTATAATAATAATTACAGTACGGTAAGGGAAAATATCACCTACATCAATAGAAGCTGACTAATCCAACGCTAAGTCGTAAAGCTGTCCAACACAAGTGCAACGTAAGAAATTGCATCCAAGACGGACCTCGTATGCAAAATATATAGATGATATAAGAAATATGTTTATCTTAATAAAATAATAACTTAGTGACCTACTTAATTAATTACCAATATTTACATTAATAAATTACTTTCATAATTGCATTTCCTCTACTCTAAATGCTCTCATGTACGTAAGCTTCCCCTTTTCATGCTACAACACCTTCCACTACAAATCATAACACACGCACACCCACTCCATCACTGCCAGCTATGCGTGCCGCAACTAAAACTCGCCTACACCACCTTGACTTTGCTCCGCCCGGCCACCTCAACCACCACTCTAGCTATCGGCCACACTGCACCCATGCCAACTTTATCCTTTTTTTTATTCATGTACGTGCTGCCTCATACAACATTACCCCATATACGCAAGCAACTCCTCTACTTATCGACACACCACCACCTGCACCTTGCCTCGGCCTCTACCGCTCAAACCAATCTGTGTCCGTGCGAAAATGGGTACAACCATAAAGAAAAAAACGTAGCCCAAACCCATATTTTCCAAAATTCTCAACATTCGCACTACCCCAATCCATCTCTAGTTCTGACCATCTATTTTTCCAAACTCTCCTCCTCAATACTAACAAAATCGTATCATCAAAACCCAATTCCATTCTCCTCCAAAAATTATCCTCTGTTGGATCTACTACTTCAAGCCACCACGATCAAAACTGGGTTGATCTGAGGGCATGGCTTTGTAGCCCTCCCAAAAATAGGAGGATTAGGATTTTATTTTGTCGGAAATGGTGTTGATGGAAATAGAGGAGAAAAAGAAAGGTGGATTATGATTTGATGGAGGAGAAGTAATAACATGAAGGAGAAGTGAAGGAGAAGATAAGAAGTGCGGCTAGGAATAGAGAATGCTATTTATATGGGATGGGTATGTTTAGGGATTGTAGGTATCCATTTTCTCTTATTTTCAAAATTTCAACACATGTTTTATACTCATAAGGCTTCTAAGAATACTTGACTGCCATGACTTTTTGACTGCGTGAATCGTCTTATTTTTTCCGTTCCAACGGCATAAATTTCATTGAAATCCGAGACTATGCTCCATGATGCTATTTTTGGACATTTTTAAGTCGTACGGGCTGCCGGAAGTCCAGCCTTAAAAATTTTTGATTGCATAGCTCATACACTTTCTCTTTGAGCCCAGGATGTTTTCCCTTCGTCTACATTCTCTGGTGCGTAGGTGTGCATATATCGGCGTGCTATGTGTAACTGCCGAAATGGCTGAAAAATAAATCAGGATCGAAATCATTTGATAAAATTACTATGGGTCAAAAACGACAATACTTGACAGCTTCCAAAGTTGTAGAGTCATTCAACCCAATATGAATTCAAAAATATTATTTGACAATTATCTGATACATAAAATACGGGTCGTTACACTCTCCACCACTTTAGGAATTTTAGAATTTTG
Source organism: Allium fistulosum (assembly GCA_030737815.1). NCBI lineage: Eukaryota > Viridiplantae > Streptophyta > Magnoliopsida > Asparagales > Amaryllidaceae > Allium > Allium fistulosum. Next base: position 721,466,759 of record CM060908.1, read on the forward strand.
CCCTCGAAATTCCCAAATCAAATAAGTAAAAATCAACCATCCCTATCCCGCATGCCTAACGACCATATAAGCATAAGCTATTGTACCAAATGCCAACAGTCAAACATCAAAAAGTAACATCCATGCCTATCCTAGCATGCAGGATACTAAACTATCTAGATTAAGACATCAGATATGATATCTAATATGAAAGCTATCGAAAAATGAAATCTCACCAAGTGAAGAGCTCTAGATAAGTGGTCCTCATACTCTTCTCAGTCTCCCATATGCTATCGTCTTTACTTTCACTCAATTGAACTTTTACTACTCCATGCCTTCCTCCTAACCTGTTTCGTATTACATCTATCTGTAGGAATAGGCCTACGAGGTTTGGAAGTTTCTGGTTCAGTCTTAATATCATCTATTCAATTTGGTGCCAAATTTCTTAACGCCTTTTGTAATTTCTCCTAAAACCCAATAGTGAACAATGGGTTTCAGCCACTTATAATGCACACAATGGAATCATACTATCCATTATATATATAACTCGAATAATTTGGATGTCGTTCCACTAGACTTAACAAATATAACTTTAGCATTCTTCATCAATATATTGACTATGATCCAAATGCTATCATATTCTCTTTTAGTCCTTAGCATTCCATAAATGGATCCATCAATATCTATTCCTATTTCCACTTGGGAATCTCAAGCGGTTGTAGTAACCACATGGCTTCTTCTATTCAGCATTTACTAGTTAATAATTTATTCATCTCAAAAAGAATGCTCGACATCCTTCATCGTCCTTTTCTATTAGAAGACATATCGCAATGCATTTTTTTCATCAGGATGTCTAGTTGATCTTAAATAAGAGCACTCTCATGGTGCATCATCCCTTAACCAACCAACATCGGGAACAAACAATATCTTATCCCTGTGGAACCAACCGTCACGGTTGAGTCCGCACTGCATCACCTCTACAGAAACTACTCGTTCCTCTAATTTAGTCATGATCTTCGCTAGTCTAGCTTCACTCCTCTGACTAGTACCGCTCTGCTAAATCCAAGTAGGTTTAATGGTAAATTAATCATCTTTAGTCGTAGCTCACATCGATTTTTGAAGTCCAAATCAGAAATAAACTCAAGCAATGTCCACTCAAGGAATATAGCTTCCAAACTGGTATGTCTTTCACTCAAAGCATCAAAGATTACATTTCCCTTACGAGCGTATAGGAAATGTCAAAATCATAAGAGGCTAATAATTCCAACCATCACTATTGGCGAAGGTTAAGATCCTTCTTAGAGAAGAGGTACTTCAAGGATGTGGGATCAGCGAACAACTTGAACCTTCCCCCTAATAGATTTTGCCTCCAAATCCCCAAAGAAAATACTATCACTCCTAATTCCAATCATGAGTCGGATACTTCCTCTCATGAAGTTTCGGTTGTTGACTAACATATACGACAACCTTACCTTTCAGCATCAATACCGCACCAAGCTAAGTATCATAACATGTGTGTACTATCGACTCCTCATTCCCACTTGGAATGAGTAACATCGGTGCACTCGTCAACCTCGGTGTCAGAATCGCTAACACATGTCAACGCCTCGCGTCCTAAATAAAATGTATGATCCTTCTTGTCAAGTCAGTTAACCGTGTTGCTATCTTAGAGAAATCCTTGGTAAAATCTATATAGCATCTTGCCAATCCAAGGAAACTTCTCATCTGTAGCACTCTAAGGTCTGCTTAAATCTTGGACTGTCATAACTCGCAGGATCCCTAGCAATGTCCTTCTCTGGAACAATGTGACCCAAGCACCTCATTTCCCTCCTCCAAAAGTGATATTTCGATGACTTCATCATCAATTGGTGTTTTCTAAACACCTTCAATACAATCATCAAACATGTCATGTGCTTCTATTTTGTCCATATTTAGATGGAAGTATCATCCACGAGCACAAGCATGAACCTACTCAAGTGATTCCTCGAAACACGGTTCATGAGATCAACAAAGTATGTCGACGTGTTAGTTAGCCCGAACGGCATAACCAACCAATAAAAAATCAAAGCAGCATACAAAATTTTTTTTCCAGCACATTCTCTCTAGATACTCTCGGTGGATGAAATCCCATCGCAAGGTTCAACTAAGAGAATACATTAGCACCATAGAGCTGATTGAATAAGCCATCGATAAGTGGGAGTGCGTACTTGTTCATCTTCTCATTTAGCTCACAGTAATCAACTTACAACCTTAAAGAGCCATCTTCCTTAGTGGAAAACACTAAAGGTGCATCCCTCTCAAATGTGCTCCTATGAATAAACCCTCGCCTCCACAGGTCATCCGCTTGCACCTTTGGTTTCCTCTGCTCTTTAGGAATCATATGCCTTAAAGGTATAATTACTAGTCTAGTTCCTCTAACCAGATCGATATAGAATTCCAAATCCCTATGTGGTGGTAATTCGTTCACCTCATCAAATACGTCTTGATACTCCCTTAGCAATATGCACTAATGACAACTAGTTAGGTGGGGCATCGAGTGAATATAGAAAACTAACCACCACATCATCTTTCGGTAGGTAGCCTAGCACTATCATCTGGCCATCATCTACCCCTATCATCACCGTCGGCCTCTCAAAATCCACCATTATTTCGTACCCCTTAAGCTAGTTCATTCCTAGACTATAATATTGAACCCAATTAAACCCCAAACAAATCTATAACAAACAAACAAAGATCCATGACTCGATATGGTTAAGTATCGACAAACCATGAATAGGCTGGTTGAGCCCCCAACAAGGTTCGTCATACTTAAAAGGTCGGTGAACTATCTTGGGTCTCAATCCCAGTCTAGCTATCAAATTACTATATATGAAGGAGTGTGAAACCTTGATGTCGAATAAAACACATATGAAAATGCCATAGTGGAAAGCATGCCTCAAATGGTAATGCCATTTCCCTTTTCTTTCACCGATGGAGCACTTGAGGAAATATGAATGGCAATCGATGCATATGCCTCCATAGTTCGTCTCTGCTTAGCTTGTTTGGGACAATCCTTCTATATTGGGTAAAGGCTCTCACGTCGTAAAGCCTTCTCGATCAACTTCTCAAAGCTCTCGTTAATATGACCAATCCATCGCTTCCCAAGATGATTACTCAGCCCAGCATTAAACTTTCATTCTTTTTGAGTAGATTATCAATGGAAGATAGACCGTACTTCGACAAAATTTTGAATTCGGCTATGTACTCCAACACAAACATATCGTTGTACTTCAAATTGGCGAACTTCCTAAATAACACTAACTTTTGAAATGTCGCGATTAATTTTCTTCGAAGCCAACTATGAACTAATCCCAAGTAAATCGATCCTCGAGAGTCGAAGCTATCAGGGCACTCCACTGGTTCATTGTTCATCCCTAGAGTTACCTAGAGGTCAACCTTAACCTCATTGTGTCATCTAACTCCAAGTCATTAAATTTTCTTTCACAAGTATCATACTATTCTTGCACCTCAATAGCCAACTCCGTTTCAAGGAATGGTCTGCCTCCTAAACTCATATAGCCCTTATACAGCTTGGTAAAGTCGACTCTAAGCATTTTCACTTAAGCACCATAATGATTTGGAGCAACTTAGGCATTTCAAAAATAATGTTTCTCACCATCTCAGCGAATATATTCTATAAATTGAGGTTAGTGGTCCCCGATCCTTCCCACTCCTCTGCTCTAGAGATGGAGTCAATAGCAATATTTCTTGTATTCCAGATCGTTCCTAATCTATAATAAGAATGATCAGTCTCTCATAGAGAAACCTGCATCAGTAGTGCTCATGTGTGCAATACAACTTATATACTACTATATGGTTTTGAAAATCAAAATTATAACAAATACGCACTCTCTTGTATATAAATATACTCTCGGTCGGTCTAAGGCAATAACTCCTCCCCTATTTATACTGGATCACGATATCAACTCAGGTTAACCAGGTAACCTCGCTCTCATACCAAATGTGACAATCGTTCTATACCTTCGATACTCATAACACAAAATAGTGCATTGCTGGAGCATCCGGTCGATATAGGACGATGGTCAAGGGAAAGAAATAGAAGTAAAGAAGAGGAATAAATAGAAGTAAAGAAGAGGAATAAATAGAAGTAAAGAAGAGGAATAGAAAAGAAGAAAAGAGAATAGAAAGAAAGAAACATCATACAATCACATAACCCGCGTATAGCTCACAGCGCATCGGATAATATATAATAATCATCACAAATATAAAACAGACTAGGCAGTAATAACTACATGAACCACATAATCAAAGTACATAGGCACATATAGTTATACAAAATAGTAATAGAGTTTATACAACTGATAAATAAAGTCAACTAATAAATTGTCTCATATAATAGTAAATCAACACTACCAAGACTGTCACACAATGGAATATATAATAACAAGTCGAAAATATAAGTATAGGAAAGCGTGGTCTCTTGCTAGTCCATCTATAGAACTTATGTACCATTTACACTTTTTTCTAGTCTGCTCATTTAAGATTACCTAAGGTAATAAGAAGAAAAGCATAAAACCTCGAGTCAGAAAACTGTTTGGTGTGAGCGATAAATAATCTCAAAGTATTATAAAAGTCGATATAGTATATGGAATAGAGGGTATGAAGAATCATACCTGACCGATCCTTGCATCCAAAGAGTTAGCACGTAACATAGGACATATGCTACTCAATCATAGTCATCATAGATGTACTATACGTTAAAGTACTAATGGTTGTCCAACTATATACATCAATAATGCCGGCATCATGTGACATCCCTAGGGTGATAGAAAATGGAACAAACATAGTATCTATCATCCATCCTCACATCCACTCATTCAATGCATTGGATATAAGGTCACTCGAATGACCCTCTACGGTCAAGGACTACTCAACGTCCCGGTTCCACGGTGCTCGAATCAATGCCACTCGGTCGGCCAGGAAAATAGACTCGCCACCATGCCACTCCAGGTATACACATCACATAACTAGAATAAAGATCCACCATACCCTAGGAACCACCACATACCTAGTGCATACCCCTCTTTACGAGTACCCTATGAACCTTCGAGTGTCAACGATCCCTTTGCATATGTCATTTGTAGCAGAGTTCATCGTGGAACTATCCTTACAACTCCCATCTAATATCGTCGCAGTTGGAAACTATTCTAGACAGCCATCGTCAATAAGAGATTGTCCTCTTGCGTCCCATAGCCTTCCTCCATAGTCGGTTTAATCCGACTACTATGCATCCCAAGTGTAGATAACCATCATCGAAGCCATCACTTCCCATCATCATCGAATCATGAAGTTCTTGCATCGAAGCTTCACGTCTTCGCTTTACCGCTAAACCACTCATCGAAGAGCCATAACATCAACATCGAATGTCAAATGAACGAACGAACAATGTACCATACTCCTTGAAGGCTTTCAATCATCCACGTCAAAATTGGCCAAATCGATCATCATCGATAGTGGTAGATATTAAACAATCTTGGGTAGTCGATAACGACCACTTTGGTGATGTACTTAGCCAAAAATGGCTAAGTATAAACCAAATGAAAACATTTGGCATCTATCCCAAAGTTCGAATCACATCCTCAAGTCCATCATCTTTCGTCTTCAGATCGGTCGCTATGCACAAAACTCAATGCATGAAATTTTATCCTATGAGATATTTCTTAACATTATATCGCCTTCGATCGGTGTTTCTAACCAAACTAAGTAAACAAGCATACATGCAACCAACAAACATACCAACGTCTATAATAGCCTACATACATCAATAATAACACACAATACATTTAAGTAACCAATGTGAGATTAATACCAAAATAGCCTAAATCTATCAATATCGTCAAACTAGTGCATCAATGGAAAAATATGATACTTAATGTCAAATCATTTTAAAACACTTTTAAATTCTTTTAAGAATTTAGATGTAGGTTTAGATATAATGGAAATCACGTTTTAAAGTTAGAAATCATTTCAAAATGTCATTTTAGTATTATACTAGTAATTATAGTACGGTGATAGAAAGTATCAGTCATATCAACAAAAGCTGACCAATCTAACGTCAAGTCGTAAAGCTCTCCATCACGAGTGCAACATAAGAAACTGCATCCAAAACGAACCTCATGTGCAAAATATATGGATGATATAACAAATCCGTTTATATTAAAAAAATAACTTAATTACTTAACCAACATTTACTTTAATAAATAATTTTCATAATCGCTTTCATGATTGCATTCTCTCTCCTCCAAATGCTCTCCTATACGTCAGCTTCTCTTTTTCATTCTACAAAACTTCCCCTTTTCATGCTACAACACTTTCCCCAACATATCATAAGGCATGCACACCCACTCCACCACCGCCAACTGTCGTATGATGCAACCAGACCTCGCCTATGCCACCTCCACTTCGCTTCGCGTGGCTACCTTAACCGCCACTCTGGCTACCAACCTCGGCCACAATGCACCCAGACCAAGTTTATACATTTGTTAATTCACGTACGTACTGCCTCACACAATGTTACCCCACACACGCACACAACTCCTCCAACCATCGACATACCATGGCCTGCACCTTGCCTCGGCCTTTGATGCTCAACCCAATCTATGTCTATACAAAGATGGGTATAACCATAAAGAAAGAAAAATGCAATCCAAACCTATATTTTCCAAAATTTTAACATCCCCACTATCTCAGTCAATCTCTAGTTCCGGCCATCTATTTTTTCCAAACTCCCCTTGTCGATACAAACAAATATATATCATCAAAACCAAATTCAGTTCTCCTCCAAAAATCATCCTTCATCTAATCTACTAATTTGTCCATTACGATCAAATTAGGGTTGATCCAAGGGCATCACTGCGTAGCGTTTGGAAAAATAGGAGGACCTGGACTTTATTTCGTTAGAAACGGTGAGATTTGATGGAAAATGAGGAGAAAAAGAAAGGATGGATTATGGGTTTGATGGAGGAGAAGTAATAAAGTGAAGGAGAAGATAAGAAGTGCGGCTAGGAATAAAGAATGTTATTTATAGGGGATGGGGAAGGTTAGTGACTGTGTGTATCCATTTTCTCTAATTTTCTAAATTTCAACGCATATTTTTTGGTCCTATGGCTTCTAAGAATATTCGATTGCGATGATTTTTCGACTGGTGAATCGTCTTATTTTTCCCATTCCAATGACATAAGTTTCGTAAATATTCAAGACTTTGCCCCTGGGCGCTGTTTTTGGATGTTTTGAAGTCGTACGGATTACTGGAACATCTGATCTCAAAAAATTTCGACTGTGCAGCTCATACACTTTTCTTTGACCTAGGGACGTTTTCTATTTTTCTGAATTCTCTAATGCATCAGTGCGTATATATCGGCGTAATACGTGTAACTACCGAAAATGATAAAAAATAAATCGGGTCCAAACCGTCCAATAAAATTACTATGCGTCAAAAGTGTCAATAACAGATAGCTTCCAAAGTTATAGAGTCATACAACCCAATATGAATTTAAAAATAATATTTTACGATTCTCCGATACATAAAATACAAGTCATTACAATAACTGCACCGCTAAAGTACCAGTGCCCCATCCCACTAAGGGGATTGGAAGCATCATGGCAAATGATGCTGGGGTGATCTTGCCATCGCTTCGTCGATGCCTCAAGTAAGGAGGGAAGTGTGGAATGGCTTGCATATCCCCACGGAGCTATGCTACAGATGCCTAGTTCAGAGTTACGACACCGGTAACTACGCCACCAGAGCACCAGTGCGGAGTGACTCGGTCGGACCATGCCTTATGTCGCCCGGCTCATAGACCATCATTATCCCCATCTTTGATGTGAAGAAGTGAGGCTTGAAGTCAAAGCAAAATTGGGCCAAGGAGTGGACACTGCCAACTTGTTGATAAAGGTATCGGTGGGACGCCAACCTTGTTAGAGTGGGGTTAATAGGAGGCATTTTACATGGTTGGAGATTTGACCAGCTAGGGTCACTGAGTTGAAGGTGGTGAAATGGTCAGATGGGTCAACAATCCATCATACATGTCTATGGGAGGCAAGTCATACCTGCAATGGATATAAGTGCCTAATATTTCTTTGAAGAATGGGTGTTTGTTCTCATTATCTGATCCCCATCATCACTGGGCCTCCTTGACTGAATCTTCTGCATTTGCTGGGCCAGATTCCACCTACCATATTTGACGCTGGCCCCTCACTAGGGAAAAGCTTCGTTGCCATCAATCTAGTGTTGGGTACCTACGAAAATAGTATGATAAGGAGAATGGTGACGCCTTGCTGGTGTAGGAGACTTGTTCTTCACAACTAATAGGGATTTGAGTGGATAAGGTTGACTTCCCTAGGATCTAGGCCAAAGCATCTCCCACTAAGGTCAGAACTTATGGTTCTATAGGCCCTGTGGCTCTTCCTTATCCCCCACCACTGAGGCTTTCAAAACAAAGCTCGTAGTCTTCATTGTCGTTTCTAAGTGATAGAAAGTGGACTATGTTTCAGCCAATGAGGATCGACGGTGTAGCGATGGTTCTGATTCTGGGACTTTATTAATTTCCTCTTACATTGGAGAGGTGCAAATGTTTCTGTGGTGGATACAGACCTCCTCGGGGGTGTTTAGGGAGTTTATTTAACCTTCTTGGGGGACTGGTGAGGCAAAATTGACTGTTGTTCGAGCATCCAGCCTTGTCCTTGGATTCTCCACCTCGTGGGTCAAGTTGCCCATGTTTGTTAATTCTTGCATCATGGTTCTTCACATATCAGCATTGAGCCTAAGGATAAGAAAGCAGCATTGGTTACAGTGTCGCCATAAGTTTTATGCTTATTGGAGTTTTTACCTTAAGACTATGGAGCTAGTTCCATGGTAACTAACTGAATCAAGTTTTTCGGAGGAGAAAAGTGATGGAAATCGAGAGCTTTATGGGGAGGCCCTCCTTCTAGCTCAAAAATGTTAAGCAAATTTTTCATTAACCTCATAAGAGGAAGTATTAGCAATGGTTGGTAACTAAAACCTTAGTTAAAAATGAAAATAAGAGGATATTAATAAACTGAAAAAGAAATATAAACAAGAGTTTTAAAGTGGTTCGAACTACGATGATCTACGTCCACTATCAGAAATTTCTTATTATTCCATTTATATTACAACATCTTAGATTATAATATAATGAATAAAAAAATACCAAGATACCTGAAAGCCAATGTTTTTCAACCTTTGTGAAGTGGCAATGCATGAAATATTATAGTAGCTGAAAATGGTGTTTTAATGGCTGACATTGAGCTGATCAAACCTAGGAAATGCTCTGGGCCGTTGATGGGGTATAAGGTTGATGTGCATGCCAATGTGGATGTCAGGTGGCTTGCATGATGCGGATAGAGATAGTTGGTGAGTTGTATTTGTAGGAATGCTTGAAGTATGGCAGACAACATAGGAGTAGGGAATGGGTGCAGTAGAGGTACTTAGGTAGCAGCAAAGTACATGAAAAGGTTACTACACAATTGTGCTTTTATCAGGTGAACAGTGCTAGATAATGCCAGCTTTTTAGAGGAGCAGCTCATGCGGAGTCTCTCTTAAGCCAACGAAGTTAGATGCTTGTAGATATGTTGGAAGGCAACTAGAGAAACTTGTGGGGATGGCGAGCCAGAATGAGGATGACAACAAATGAGGGAGCTATTCAATGATCCACTGATCGAGTAAATTGGCCATTGGTGAGCCCTAACATTTTAGGGTAACCTAACCTAATCTTGTCGCCTGGTGCTTTTGAAGGAGGCTGATACATTAACCTTGCCAAATCAGATGAGGTGTTCCTTTAATGGACCTGGCCAAAGCAGGCTAATAGGTGTAAAGCAAAGCAGGAGAGCCATGCTCCAACGGGAGCGATGCACGGGCCGATCGTTGCCACCCGACTTAGACTTGATGAAGGGTTGGACCATCATGGTACATGGCTTAGGAATATGTAGTTGTCTAAATAGGTCAACTCACTTCTTTATTATGAGTAATACGAGTAATAAATATCACTTATGCCATTATAAAACTCGATTTTGCTAAAGCTTCTTATTCAATAGACCAGTTTGTTCTAAGAGATCTATTGTTGGCTAGAGGCTACAATACTAGATGATTAAGTTGGATCATAACCCTACTCAAAACTGAAAATTCAAGTATAATAGTTAATGGTATTTAAGGAAACAAAATCCAATCAGAATGTGGTCTAAGACAAGGCGATCTGATGTCACCCTTACCATTTAACTTTGTAGCATCTATTACAAATGGGGTTCTGGATAACATTGGTTACAATATCAGTAGCAATGGACTTTTAGTTCTTCAGTTCACTGATGACACCGCACCATTTACTTCGTGTTTATGTCGACACATTACAATACAAAAATTTATTTTGTATAGCTTTGAAATGCTTTTGAGTCTTAAAATTAATTTTGATAAGAGCTCAGTTTAATGTTGAATGATTTAGGAAAGTTGAAAATCTTATTACCGGTACACTTAGCTACAAGATCATAAAGTTCCTTATAACTACATCGGTTTCTTAAACAGGACAACTAAGCTAAAGACTGGCTAGTGATAATAGATAATATTAATAAAATGTTATCTAATTGGAACAGTAGGCTTCTTCCTATAGCTGGAAGAAACATCTTAATTAACTCTGTCTTATCGGCACCACCAATCTTCTAGATGTCGTATTATCTTTCCAAAATGGTAGCTAATAAAATTGATAAAATTTGAAGAAATTTCCTGTGGAGTGTTGACACTACCTATTCTAATATTATCTGCCTTGTTAACTAGGAAACTGTTTATAAATCCAAAGAGGAAGGGAATCTAGTAAATGTAAATGTCCATAATTTTATTGTTTCTTACTAGGAGATGACTTTGGAAATCTATTACTTAAAAAGGAAAGGAGAAACCAGGGCATTCATAGGAGGACACGTGTCTTTTTTTAATTTACGGTATTTCGTAAATTACATCATTGTTATTCAGCAACCGCTTTGTTTTTCCTACAACCGTTACTTTGCATCCTAAAACTGTATTCATTTTTCTACTCCCCTCTCCTTTATCCACGCTCGATGAACCCTACTCGCCTCTTTCTTCCCTTTTTCTACCAACTACTTTTACACCAACTCAATCCACATTCGAGAATTTAATCGGTTGGTGAAAATACGAAGTCGAATTGGGGATTTACTCGAATTAGGTAAGTAATCTGTTGATTTTTATTGCTCGAATTAGGGGTTTTTATATATTTCAACACATAATTGGTCGGATTTGCAGTAACACTTGAATTGATTATCTGTTATTCCAATTTCGACCTACATCCCCTTTTATCTATTTCAAATAAAAGGCTTTTAGGTCTAATTTGTTCATCCTTTCCACTCGAGTTGGGTATTATGCATATAATTGACCACACAGTCGATGGGTTGGGTCATAAAACCTGATTTGATGACAAATTGTTCTATTATATGGTACACACGCCCTTTTGTAATAACATACCCTTTTTTAAATAAAATTTGACACCGGTGGATAAATCTTACAATTAAGCAACAACTATTTCTTTCGCCTGAAATGCGTTTAGTACGTAATCTGGTAAATGCATGGAGTTCTTTTTTTCAAAGTGGTTGTTTCAAATGTTCATTCACTGCTCTTTTACTCCTTTAACTCTCAACCTGTATTTGCATATGCTTTCCGAAGGTTTCACGGTAATGAATTGATATGTTCTTCTATTTAGTCCCGATCAGAGGTACACCTAATTCTGTTTTTTTTTAACATTTCCCAAATCAATCCAGCTGCACTAACTGTATTAAACATGTATGGGGAGTTGGTATCATGCTGGCCAGGCATTATTGGTTAACTGTGTTTAAAAAAAATTAATTCATCTCTAACCGATTGCAGGTTCCCTAGAAGCCACGCTTTTTTATTACTTCTGATATTAAGCATTTGAATGTTAGTTATTTTACATGTTTCATTGGTAGATATAATTTTATTTTCTACTGTACCTACTGTCTCCTACATGACATTTTTCCTCACTCTTACAATTGTTGATAAAAATGAAACTTTACATGTTATAATAATTTGTGACTAGGTTGCATTTTCAACAGTAGTTAGGAAATGGTTGGTCCACTTTTCCAAGTCTGAAGAGTCTAATCTTGAGGAAATATAAAAGCAACTTTGCTTTTGTTGGGTATAAGTCATGTTGAGAGAGAACATGAATCTGTTCGGTTTGTGATTGGCTACTCGACTACTCCATCAAAGGTGAAAGTATATGAAACTTTGTTTTTCTCTATTATTTTCCTCTTTATTATTTTTAGTCGCAAAAGAATGATTATATTAGTAAGTGGGAATGAGATTCTATTCATATATACCTATACAGATATCAAAAAATACATTGGAAGTTTTGATAATTATTCCCGATGCGACCAATGATCTAGAATGGTATACGTGGATGGGGATTTTAAGTTTTTTTTACCTTTAAAAACTAATTTCTTTAATTGTAAAAAAATTTAAAAGGACAAACAAAATATATGAGTGATCTTACTGCTTTAAACTATATTGGTATAATTAGTCAACCTAAATAATTGTACATACAAAGTCACTCAGTAAATAGCAATTTGGGCATGTAATAAGCAATGAAAAAGGTTATATGAATTGGAATTGAGAAAAAAATGAGTGAAGATTATTTGAAATCTGGAAGCGTGATATGAATTAAAATTTCACATCTTAATATGATTAAATAGGCCAAGTTCTAAAGATTTGATGTCTTAAATTCCCAATTGACATAATATTGAATTATCAGTTGGTAAATAGAGTAATTTTGAAATGAAAACGGATATGCTAAAATATGATGACATTATCGAAGGGTTTATGTTTCAGTAGAAGTTTTTTGTTGAAATGAACCGGTACGCAAAACATTTCATAATTTGATAACATTTTGTCTCAAATGTGGTCCAAAATACTGTCAAAATGTTGATTTCAATTTTTGATTGCTCCAAAGTGCTGTTACAATATTGATTATGAGTTCTGACTGCTCCAAGATACTATTAACATGTTGATACAACTTCTGACGAAAGGCAACAAAAACTGTAACCGATTGAATCAACCCAAATACTGGAATTGATAACCACCTCATTATTGACAATTCCAGTTAAATTTTTTAAAATTAACTCTCCCACCTCTAACTGCATCCTGCTACACTGTGAATTCATTAAATTTTCCTTTTTGGCCTAATGCCGTATGTGATCATATAGTCACAGCATAAGGTTGCAGTATCCATTACATGTACAAATATTGTGCTGTTTTTTCGACATTCTCCCGTAGTATGTCGTAAGGAACAGATACCTAGAGCCTATAAAGGATGGGTAGATTAATTTCCTTGCTAACCATAACCTAGATTAAGTGAACTAAGTAGTAAATGGTTAATGATACATGTGCTGCAACGATGTTTCAGGAGGAGGACCATAATAAACAGAAGTTCATAATTTTACTAACTGCTCCATTGTCATTTGGCACACAAACTATGGATTCTACTTTTATACATCCAAGATTTATGATGTCAACTGAGTACTAAATATGTTAAATATCCTGCATACTAAAAATTTTATATGCAGTTTCTAGATTTGATAAAGTCAGTTATCTCTTATTCCTCTTTCCTATAATTTTTAAAAGAAATATATGTTAACATTTTATTGTCCATGAACCCCAATAATAGAAAACTATACTACTGGTATCTTTATGCTTTCCACTATGATAACTCTTTTTAAACGGCTATAAACGATTACTAAAAGCTATTTCTATGTATTTGGGATAGTTTGTACAACTCCACTACAAAGTTTCAAGTTAAACTAGGTATTGATGTTTCTCAATAATTTTTCAATCAAAAGCGATAGTTTATTCACTCCTAATTAGAAAACCAAATGAATACATAGAAACTCTAAAGCATATCATGAAACCGTTACCAAAAGGCAAGATAGATTTGTGATGTTTCATTTAACTCTTAATTTTCCTGTTATATATTTTAGATATTATGTGGATGGATATTTCCCTGAAACGAGGAGGAAAGGTTGCTGATTTAGGAGAAAAAACAAGGAAATGAGCAACTTCTTTACTAAGGAAAAGCTTAGACAATTTATGCTATTACTGATTGCATGATTAAAGATGAAGATATTCTAAGGTAGGTTGTACTTTGATTCATGATAGCAGGAAATTAAAAGGTTAGTGAACTTAATTATTATAACCTGTTTATATTTAAAGGAACCTGGATAGTCCATTTGTTTGTTACATTTGCATGTATTTTCCTTGAATATTAATACAGTCTGTTTGTCTGATTTTATGTTTTTACGTTTTAGATGGTTATTGGGAAAGAAACAAGTTATGTTGGTTATTCTGTTTGCGGTTCAATTTCTGTACAAAGCTTACAGAAATGGTGAAATGTGATCTTTCTTTTATGGTGCTTAAACACATATGCGTGAAATAGCAGGGTGGTTATCGTCTGAATGCACTTGCTACATACAATCATTTTCATGGTCTCAATGGCTCTTTCTTTTACTTCTATTGTAGTTATTTGCTTTTTTTAAGAAAAAATTCTTTCAAGATTGGGTTCTTTGCATTGAATCCTCAAAGGGCTTTAACTTTTTTTTTGTTCAGCGCATATTTACTTCAGTTGCAGTCATTCATTCATAAGCTACCACCATTTTTCGGATGTATATAATTTTATCCTATTTTGACCTTACTTGATGGAGTCCTCTATTTGAAATGCTAATTAATACATATCTAAATATGATATCCTTTGCTAGGAAATCTATGGTAAAATTTCAATAAGTATATTAATTAATTTATAACTATGGAGTTGGCAATTGCTGATTTTGGTCTATAATTTACTTATCTAGCTGCAAGTTTTTACTAGAGCCTTTGTTTCTCCTGCTCCTACTGTTGACTAGAAGGCAGTGAAAATAGTTTGTTTCCAAATATACATGGTTTAAAAACCAATTTTTGTGCTAAACTATATGTGGGAGACAAAACTATGAATTGCTAATATATTCCAACAAGTTAGACTTGAAAACTGTTCACTTACAAGAAACCTTATGGTTAATTTTGTATATAAAACTTTAGCTACTTTAATTGTAATAACTAACACCACATCTGCATATTTTATGCATCACATACAAATAAAAATGGTTGTGCTATATTCTGCATAGGTTGATGTGAAATAATTAGAGGAGGCATGGGGTACAAACTTAAGCACAAAATGGTCAGAAGGTTTGTGCAGTCGCTGGACCATCTTATCTTGACCTTATGACCTCTTGACGATATAATAATTTTGTCTTAAACTATGATGTGATTATGAAGATATTAATGAGCTAGGCATGGAAAAATGTAGATTGTTGTTTTTTATTACTGAGTTTCAAATTAAGTAGATTTCTTGCATGTTTGGATAAAAGCCTACTGTAACATTTAGTGGAACTTCCATCATAGTGCAATATAATAATGTCTTGCTACATGAATTACTATTTGCAGTTTACACCATGATGTTGTTGTACTTAATTACTATTTGGCGAATTATTCACTAATTATGAAAGTCTCGGGACCATATTTTATTTATAACTGTTTTAGTTACTGTTATTTCTAAAGCCTTGGGACCACGTTATTGGATCCAATGAGGATGTGGCCTTTGAGCTCTTATACAAATGAAATATCATTTTATTCCATTTATCATTTTAATCCTTGGCAGGGATTCCTAATTTGCTCATGGACAGAGTAAGAAGTCTGCTTACCCAATCTTTGGACATGGATTATAATTATTATTTTTAACAATTTTGTGTTGATTTTCCTTAACATTGGACAAATGCAACAGTTAAAGTGTTAAAATGCCATAAACTGTTTGTTTGTTCACTGTGCCTCTATCAATGCCTCTTATTTGGAGTTGATGCAGGGTAAAATAAATGAGTTCTTTTTTTTTCTTCCATCTCTGTATTTCCTTTTTCACAGTTGATGCAGGATATCAAGGCTTTCTAGATCTTAAATATAAGAGTCAACAACTTTTTGATGTTTTAGTAACATGGTTATTGTTAACTTTTAAAAGTCATTTACTTGCAGGAAGGATGGATGCATCAGTTTATGAACTAAGCATCAAGTATGAATTAAGATCCGACAAACAAACCTACTAAAACGTTTGTGGAGCAGTTACTTTAATTTCAGTTTCACATTCAATTTACTCTCAGTTATTACATAAGAATAAGAAAGAAAACAATATTTAAAGTTTAACTAGACCGGTTCGAAAATAAATGGTTTCGCAAATACAAATATGAAGAATAGCTTCACGAACATGAAAGGTAAAAGAAACTACAACCCATGTTTGTGAGACTGCCTCCTCGAATTTCACATTTAATTTTCAGAACATTTTCTTATTCTTAGACATTATAACATGAAGGTAACGCAAAAGTATCTCAATTTTCAAGAAGCAACAAATTGCACATTAACAGTTTCACACATACAGATTGGCCTTGCAGAGACAGTGCATCCACTACTTCACAGCTAATTTCAGTGTTAAAATAACAGATTATAAGAAGTAATGCCTCTTATTTGGAGTGTGGAAAAGTAGCTAATTTTTGAGATATATCTTCAATCAAACTACTTCACAGCTGAATTGGTTTTTTTTTAGTTTTTGTTTGCTCCCCAATCCTGCTTACAGATACTGTGTAACGTACTAGCTGAGAGTGTTGTATTGCATCTGTATTTGATTATCTGCTAACTTCTGCCTGGGTCTAAGCTTGTGGTGTTTTAGAGTATGGTTTTTTCTAATCTAAACTGCTGCAGCTATATGTATGTATCCAAGATTAATTTTTCAGTAATGGCTGTCAATCATAACATACATATTTCTCTTTCAATAAAGGCGAAGAAGAAACATTTTCTATATGACTTTTTAACTGGAAACATTTTAAAGATATATCAAAATATGCATGAATTTATAAACAATCCACAATCATATTATACCTTACCTGCCATAAGAGTAATGACCATTCCTCTTCCTGTCGGACAAACCTCAACACAATCCTCTGAAATTGAAGTCATAGTTTA
Source organism: Allium fistulosum (assembly GCA_030737815.1). NCBI lineage: Eukaryota > Viridiplantae > Streptophyta > Magnoliopsida > Asparagales > Amaryllidaceae > Allium > Allium fistulosum. The sequence continues at coordinate 721,483,857 of CM060908.1, forward strand.
CAGAAATAATATATGTGGTTGTAATTCGTACAAATAGTCAATGCAAGAAAGAAAGAAAATGATTCATAACACCACACATTCTACTGCTCATGAACTGGTGACTTCCCGTGTGCGTAGCACGGACCACTCACTAATTTACCTCGGAAATTGTGAGAGAATGGGGTTATAATCATGTTGTAAGCTTTGCAGTATATGATCGTGAATTAATAATGGAATAGTAAAACTAAAAAGAAGAGTTCGGTGAAGACGAGCTTGAGTTCGTCATGGAGCTCAATGGCGAGCTCAGTTAGTTCATCGGTGATGAAGTGGGCAAGTCTAGAGAAGAATGAGTTCACAAATGAGGTTCTTCTCTATTAATTTCTGAATGGAAATGATGAACAACAGTGGATTTTTTTCTTAAGAATTACTATATTATGTAAGAATTTAGAATTTGCTGGTGCAATTTTATCGATATAAAAAAACAATCTAAATTGTAGTTTTATTGCTGAAAATATTTGATTGATTTTCAAAGCAACAGTCAAGGACTGTATATACTAGAATACCATTTTCAAGTGTAGAATCATTTATGCTTGGAGAAGAATTTTAAGTATTTCTTTGAAACTGAGCATGCTTTTTCCAGTTTAAGCATATCTGGCCATGATGGAAGGACATTAAGATAATGACCGTTCGTGTTTGATAATAATGGATCTTGGAATCTTTTTAGCAATATTTTGAAGACCCGAAGCCCGGTAGGACCATGGAAAAATCAGGTCATGGCTGTTTGTCAATAAAATTGAACATTACATCACAGCTTAATCATACGGCAACCAACTGTCCGGTTTGTATTTTCATTCCAAGGTATTCTGTTTGTATTTTTCTATCCTTTAAACAACAGTTTTGTACATAGAACGAAGACATCAACTTTTACAGAAAATCTACTATATTAATATACTAAGACACATGCACATTACATTTGCACACACACTCGAAACATAATACAAACACACATGTGTCTCCTACATAAAATTCCTTTATTTTACATCGGGCATATTACAAGTTACTTTTAACATCAACTTAATAACCAACATGTACGAATATGTACATATTTTTTCACTTTTCCAACATCAACATTCAAATCAAACAGCATGGTATACCAAAGCGACACGGTGGGAATAAAGGAAAGATAAGAGGACGAATAACGAGTTTCCAAAAACAAAAATTAATTAATCCCCACTTTTTCAGGACTTAAAAAATCTCTCTCTAACGCATTCCACGTTCCTTACTCTCCAACCACTCTTCCACACCAAAATACAAAACATAAACTAATAACTTAATTACCAACAAAACGGGCCATAGCAAATTATACCTTCACTACTTAACAACTATACATAAAAGGATTTAGACTAAATAAATTTAATTCAAAGAAGATAGGTTGATTTTCCTAAACAAGGTTTTCCCTTTTTTATTAAATACTCCGTTCGTGCAAATGAATAACTGGAGATACACTATTCTGCACTCTGGTTATGTCCCCACTTTAATTTTTTAACACTATTTTATTTTCTCACAACATTTTCCGACTACCTCAACACTGAACATAAAGCTGAAGAGGTTAAGAACCAGCACTGCACATGACCTCTACATACTACTTTAACATACAATCGGACTACATTCAATTGGACCTACAATTACATGGAATTACCAGCACTGCCCGTGTGCGTAGCACGGGCCACGCACTAGTTTAATAACAATAACAAAAACCTATGTTGGAAATAAATAATTTCTAATTAATTTTATGACAGATCTTATAACCTCCATTATATTTCTCCCAATTCCAACAACGTGTCTTACTTTTGGAAAAACATTTTAATTTTTTTTGTAATATTTTTAGTTTTGGCATTAACAATATAGCTTGTTTTGGTAATAAAACTTTTTTTGGCATGATACTTGGATTTTAGCTATATCCTTGAAAGTGAAATTCAAGTACCTTTTCGAAATTTGTAATTTTGAAGATGCCTTAATTCCCAAGCTCTCTAGTCCTCATAACGAATTTCCATGGAATTTCAACTTCAACCAAGCCCTCGAAAGTATTACCTAAACCCAATTTGTAACAATTTGTACAAGCTTGAATTGTAGTGACCTAACTTTTCATGGCTATAAAATCGCCATAAAATGAAAAGCCAGATCGTGATAAACAATTTCAATAGTATACAGAGAGCTATATAACTAACTAACTAAAACTGTCAGAACTCAGAGCGGAATGGATCAAACCATAACTTATAGATAAAAAAATTCATCTATATACAACAAAATTCATATAGTCTTTTATATGTACACAGAATGCCATTCTATATATGCCACATATGCAATCAACGGGCAATATAAATAAACATCCCCATAGTCTCCATCCTCGCACACCATACTGTCACATTTACTTCATTTACACATAGCGTATGAGGAGGGGGACAAACACACATGTCTGATGAGTAAAAATATTACTAAGTATACACCGATACATGATTCCATAAACATCATATGAATACTAATACTTACTTACCTTAACATGTTTACCAGCACCTACAGAGTTAGCCCATCATAATAAACATAATATGATGACTTCTATTATATATTTATTTATTTAAATTAAATCTACACTAGAATTAATTAAACAGAAGTTAAACCTAGGATATAGGTAAATGTGAACTGTTCCTATAAACATAAACAAAATCCTGAGTTAGATAAAAGTTATCTAACCCACATATACCTAAAGGATAGGTAAATAGAGCCTAACTCCTTTACATATGATTTAGTCCACTCATTAAAATGCACAATCAATAGAATACATATCTATACGTTAAACACTCCCAAACATCACTGAAAACCGAACCCAGTATTTAATAACTATTTCATATAGGCTTGGCTGGAGGAAAATTACTACAGCTCAGTCCAGGTTCAGGCTGGCAAATAAAATGCCCACAGTAGGACCTGTGGAGCACCGGTGAACCAGTGGGGGTTCGATTTCAGTTTTCAAATTTCCAGAGTTCCTACTTTCTTCTTTAATTCGATTTCTACCTCATCGTTTATTTTTTAACACTTCATACCTCTCTTAGCCATTATATTTCACTATTCCAACCCATTATATATCACATATTATCATTGTAACCATAATCATCCCTTAATTTACATAATTCATACGTTGTGTACAATTTCCATTTAATAAACAATTTAAATGAAATCTAACCTCGATTCGATCATTATTAACTTCATTAATCTTTGTGATTATTCCAGAATTAATTTCCTAATTTATATATACCAAATTTGCCACTTAATTAACCTAAATAGTAATCATACAATATAAACTACTTTCATGCAACAATATATTCTCGATAATGATTCCCACTCACCATTCTATGCCTTGAAACCCAAGAACTTGCTCAATTGCTATTCGATTCCTCGCTGGCCAAAAACATAGTTCTTTAAAGTTTCCCGAATCCACAAACAATTGGTATCTCCTTGTAGCCCTCTTCGTGCTCGTCGATTTGATATATGCTTCTCTAGGGTTTTGTTTAGATTTGAAATATAAGTGATGAATCAGAGGGATTGAGGAAGGAGGATAAGTCGAGAAACAAAATTATATGTGAAATGAGAAACTGAAAATTCTAACTTCCTCGGCCTATTATATAAAATTTTGAACCGTAATCTCATCCTAATGGCCTTAAGCCCATTTAACCCAAATCAAAACCCACAACCTAAAATCTGCTTAACTTCTTCATAAGAACTCCGATCCAAACAAACCAATTTACCATTCTGGTTAGAAAAATGAGCACTGCGCAATGGCACTAGTCTCGCTACCTGATTCTAATGTTTGGGAAATTAATATTTTGTCCCTATTAATAAAATAACATCTAAATTCCATGGGGTGTTACATTCTCCCCCTAAAATGAATTTCATCCTCCAACTTCCAAACTGAAATTTCTCCTCACGTATCTATGTATCATATGTATTATACTAACTATTGAATACATATTAGTTGAATAGACAGAACCAATTCGTAATGCGTAATGAGTTGAATAAACCGAGCCAACCTACGCAACAAATTGAGTTAGATAAACATGACTAACTCGTAAACAAATGGTGATTAGGTAAACATAGCCTAATCATAACTAGATAAATATAGACTGATTATAAATGGAGCGGTTATTAGGTAAACATTGCCTAAGAATAACTATATAAACATAGACTTATTATAAATGAAGCGGTGATTTGGTAAACATAGCCTGACTAGTTATAAATGAAGCGTTGATTAGGTAAACATAGCCTTACCATAACTAGATAAACATAGAATGATTATAAATGGAGGAGTGATTAGGTAAACGTAGCCTAACCATAACCAAATAAACATAGATTGATTATATAACGACCTGATATTTTGGACCATTCAAATCGACAATAATCCACACATGTCAGACTTGAATAATTCAAAATAATAGATTGTTAATATAAATTGGCAAAACTCAGCAAATACAGTAAATAAAATAATCACAGATCACAGACACAGAGTAATATAACAATAGTGCAGCGGAAACAAAAGAATAGTAGTTCATGAAGCTACTATATATATATAACAGAGTTAAACAAGATACAACAGAAGTCTCGAATACAATAGATATCTCAATACAATAGTCAAATACAAGATCTGAATACATCTCTGGAATCAACTGAATAACTGAAAGCTGGATAGATAGCTGGATCTCCAAGCGAAGCTCCAACTCCAAAGGTGAGTCTCCAATACTATTTCACTCAGTCTGACCCGAGCGTAAAGAAAACACAAAACACTCGAGTCAGGATTAACATTCTTATATCAATAAATCTAACTCAAGTGAAATAACGACTGAAATACGAGTAACTCAAAGGATGTTTGGGATAACCATCCTCTAAGGATCCGTTAAACTATCTGCTAAGTAGTAGAATATGCTAAGTAGATAATGTCTAATCAGTAAAGTACGATATCAAAATAGCGTTAAGTCATGGCCCATTCCACCCTTAACACATTTTTATTCCCAAGAGCATATACAAGACCGTAGTTTCCCCAAAACCGGAAGTCACCAGAGGGCAATCCATATACTAAAGGTACAAACCAAAATCGTAGTGGTCGCGAATAGGATAATCAGTATGACAAGGTACATGAGGCAATACCAACTAGGATACTAGTAGTTGCGTGATCCGGACTGATGTTGGGCATAGCAGCTACTACCCCAACACCGCGAAACAACACTCCCATAATCGAGGGGTGCACCCAAATCGAATCAAAAAAGTAATAGATATGGTAACGAAGAAGTGTGTCCGCTAGAGATGGCGAACCTCAATGGCCCGGCGCGGCTCCTGTTTTAGTCATGTCAGGGGTCATCCAAAATCGTTCTCTTTCTTCAGTCAACGCGTTCATCAAAACCATCCACTTCGTTTTGGATCAACACTCCGCGTATATTAGTTATTAAAGTGGTTTTCGGTATCGACAGAGAGTATGTCCATATCCAATCCCGGTCTCTTTAATAACTACGTATTATTACACCGATGGTCATTTAATAAACTTTCAAAATAGTTATATTTCAAAACCGACATATCATTGTCATTTCAAAACCATATCAATACGATATCACTTTTCCTTTAAATAAATCCATTTCCAAAATCATATCACTTTCCAGAGTTACATTGCTTCCGAAATCGCAAGTCTTTTAAATCAAAACACTTTGGAAATCAAGACCTTGAAATTCATAACACTTTGAAATCCTAACACTTTCCTCTTAACAGTTTAGATATTAAAATTTGTATATATAGAAAAATAGTTTATAAAATAAAATAGTTTATATAAATAGTTATAAGTTAAAATAAAATAATTTATATTGAAAATGATTTATATTAAAATAATTTATATTAAAATTTATAAAGAAAAATATAAATAGTTTAGATATAGTTTAAATACTATATATAAAAATAGCTTCCTCAAATTTCACAAATCAATTCATATAAACTCGAATTCCAAAATTAAAATTTAATTAAATCTCAAATCATCAATTTCAATTCAATTTAGTTTCTCAATAAACCCTTTCAAATTATCAATTTCAAATGCCTATTTGAACCATAAATAAACCATTTCAATTTCAATATATTTCAAAGTTTAAATATTCGACATTTCAAAACTAAATTCGATAATTCAATTTATGTCCCAATTTAATTTCATTACATTTAGTTTTTGAAATATTTCTTTAATCATTTCAATACATCAAAATACAACTTCAATTTACAAATTTATATAGACAAAATATCTCATTTAAATTTATATAAGTTTGAAATATTCATTAAGCCACTTCTTAATTAATTCAGTTATAAAACATATCTTAAAATTTCAAATTTAATAGATTTCAAATCAACTTATTTAAGTATAATTCTTAAATAATTAAGAATTCCAAATCAATTCAAATTTATCTTTCAACCTGAAACATTATAAATTCTATATTTAAAAATATAAATTTTACATAAATACTTAAACATATTTCATATTGATTCAAATCAACTTTATTAAATCAACTTTAATAAATCTTTAAAATCATTATTTATTAAAACCATATATTTCTTTTCAAAACCATAGAAATGTTTTTTCAAAACGTTTATATATAGACCAACAGTGTCTGTATATAATTTTCTATCTTATGGTCAAGTGATACGGATATTTATCATTTCAATCCGCAATTTAAATTATATTCGGGTATATATCTTTTCAACCCGAAATCCCAAATTCAATTTAATTTGAAAATCGCTTGGGTTTATCATTTCAACCCATAACGATTTTCTCCTATTCTAAAGTCCGTTCGGGTATGTATCATTTCAACCCATAGTGATTCTATACCAACAGGGAACTTGCAGAGTGATAACAGATATGATAATAATATAACAACGGTAACAGACATATATCATCAGTATAAATAGCAGATAAGGGTGTCAGATGCCGCAGGTGAACAGATACAGATGATGGCATATATATCAATATAAATAACAGAAAATGATGTCAGGTGTCACAGGTGAACAAATATAGATGATGTCATAGATATAGCAATATAAATAACTAACAGCAGCATATTTCAATTATCGTTTCAATTGAAATCAAATTTAATAAATATAAGAACGTTAATCGTGAGTGATGCTCACCTTTCGAGGCTAGAGATGCACGAGAAGATGACACGGATGCGCACACTGATACGGACATAGAGATTGAGTTACGAATCCAAGCAAACAAATCGGCACGAATTCGACGATCAAAGCTGATTACAGAAATCGATGAAATCAAATCAAAACATTCAACATAGCAATAAATAAAACATGTCATGCGTCAAAGTTTAACAATATAATTCTATGTGCTACCGAGATCGAAATGGACTGAAATTTGGTATGAATAAAGATCAAAACTTGTATTTTAAACTGCAAAAGATTCACTTGTTTTGGACAAAAGACGAGAAAAGTTACGATGTCACGAACATAGACTCAGACCATGTTTGCAGCAGTGTAAAGTAATTTCAAGTACAAAAGAATAGCTGCCTGGGTCTAACTTCTAGATCCTCGACCACTAATCAAACGATGTCGGATTTTACTGAAATTTGACAGCCATAAACTAGGTAACTTCGACTCTTTTTTAAAAATAAAATCAACTCATTCCGACGTAATGCAGAAGAGATACGATGCGTCAAACATGAACTCAGGTCGTGTTTGCAGTAGTGTAAAATAATTTCTAAGTACAAAAGAATAGCTGCCTGGGTCTAACTTCCAGATCCTCGACCACTAATCAAACGATGTCGGATTTTACTGAAATTTGACAGGCATAAACTAGGTAACTTCGACTCTTTTTTAAAAATAAAATCAACCTATTCCAACGTAATACAGAAGAGATACGATGCGTCAAACATGAACTCAGGTCGTGTTTGCAGCAGTGTAAAATAATTTCTAAGTACAAAAGAATAGCTGCCTGGGTCTAACTTCCAGATCCTCGACCACTAATCAAACGATGTCGGATTTTACTGAAATTTGACAGACATAAACTAGGTAACTTCGACTCTTTTTAAAAAATAGAATCAACCCATTTCGACGTAATACAGAAGAGATACGATGCGTCAAACATGAACTCAGCTTTTTACATATATAGAAACTGCAACCAAAACAGAGTCTGACTGCATACATACTAAATTAAACACTAAATATATTCATAAAACATATATATATATATATATATATATATATATATATATATATAACCGTAAACCTGTAGAGTATATAACTTATATACTAACTCATTTATAAAATACATAACTAATACAAAAAAAAAACTCATATAAATTTATACTCAAAATAAAATGTAAGTAGATAAAATGTGCAAACTATAAGCTTCTTAATATATACTGAAATCTTAAATATACTATTGTAAGCATATGCACTCCTTTTATAATACAATAGTCAATAGACATGCATAACCGAAATCTTTATACATTGCCTCAAAGATTGTAATTTTTCTAACACGTTAAAACGAGGCATATATATTATAAATTTTCTTCACAATATGTATATTAACTTGAAAACATAAACACGAATGCAAAAATCTTTAAAATATGATGATATCAATATACTTACTTTACTATTATACCTCTACCAATCAGCCAATGCCAAACAACCTACTATATATATATCACTAACAGAGGGGATATACTTTAGGCAAACCTGAGAGGAAAAAATGAGCATGTTTTGGTTTGAAAGCAATTACAAATATATGTACCCGAGCGAAAATGCCTATTCATGCTCGGCTGCTCCCGTTGGGAGGACGTGGAGCTATGGGCGAATAAGGAGGCACGGCGGCGGACGTGAGGGCAACGGCAGTGAGAGGCTGGATCAGTGGCGAGTGCTGAGGCGGATCTGCTGTTATTTGGGTGGGTTCGGCTGTTTGGTCGGAGGGTGGAGGAGGAAGGGGTTGCTAGCTTGCGTCGTCGTACTCGATGATCAGGGAGGGGATGGATCGGGTTGCAAGTGGAGGGGAGGCGCATGCTGTCGGGGTGGTGGTGGAGCCGAAGTCAGGTGGTCAGGGGAAAGGCGGAGGCAGAGCTGAGGGCATGGGTAAGGTGTTCGGGCGGAGGAGAGGAGGTGTGTGCTAGCGACATGGCAGAGGGAGGAAGAGGAGACGCATGGTTCATGGCAAAGAAATGGGAGAAAGAAAAATGAGAGGAGAAGCAAAAGGAGAATGCTTCAGAGAGAAAAAAATGAACGAAAAATATATTAGATCTGCTTTAAAAACAAACAAACAGAGAGAGTGAACAGTGAGTTTGCAAAGTAGAATATATGGCTTCCTTTGCAAAATGAATAGAACCGGAAACAGAGAAACGAACCACCATAAAGCAAATTGAAATGATGGAGATGTAACAGCCGACCCTTGAATTCTGCAAATATTTATGACTAGGTTGGACAGCACGTTTATTAATTGATTGGGCTGAACGTTTGAAAAGAAAAGGCAGAGGTAGCGTAAACGAAACGTACCACAGCAAATATAAAAATTGAAGTTATGGAAATGTAACAGCTGTAAATTGATTGAGCAGCTATTAAAGCAATTTATTGTATTGCTTGGGATCCATGTACAAAATTGAAAAGGCAAAGGAAAGCTAACGGTCACAAATTATAATACCGATACGATGCACATTTTATTGTTTCCGTTGCGTACCGGATTTCAAAATACGGAAATAAATATACTGCGAAGATCAGCACGACGAGACGATCAAAATGGTATATCGATGTCAGTGGTACGATTTGATTTATAAAAATTCGAATTTTCTAATAGCGGAAAAATGCAAGAAAAACGCTGAAAAATAAGATCGACGGAGCCAAAGATGTCCGAATTTAGAAAAATGACAAACTGAAATCTTGCTCAGAAGATGGTTTAGAATTTTTCTATGTAAAAATATTTAGGTTTCGGAAACATTTTATTTTCATCGCTTTTTAACTGATTAAATTGAAGTAAATTTTCGCGCGAAATAAACTTTCATATTTTCGGACGAAAATTTACCAGTTGCTATGTTTAACTAAATGCATTCCAAATATCAAATTTATATTTCAAAATTTTATCGTTTAAAATTTCACAAAATTTCAACTAATTACGTTATTAAAACAGTTGAAATTTACGGGTCGTTACAGATTATAACATAAATTATGTTAATTAAACGTAGTCTAGCACAACATGAATACAGTAAAGTAGATAAACAAAGACTAGTTTTCGAACACACTAGTATTAGTTAAACAAAACTAACACTTCAATTTAATCATTTCTCGTTATTAGACAATATTTAGTCTAATCAACATTTATATATTTTGGATTTTGATTACTTTCAATTTTTATAATTTATCCACATATCCATTCACACATTAACCCCAATAGTAATTATACAACGTATGAGTTGGTTAAATACAGACCAGTCCAATGATGAATGAGAAAGAGTTAGTTAAACAGAGACTAACCCAATGATAAACGAGAGAGTTAGTTAAATTTAGACTAACCCTGGGATATAGTTAAACAAAACTAATCCTGTAAATGTAACACGAGTATGAGTTAGATAAATATAGACTAACCCAACAATATGCATAAGAGTTAGTTAAACATTGACTAGCCCCATAAACAAATGATTTAATATCAATAAAATATATATTTCTAGACATTAAACGCTTCATAACGTCACAGATAAACCAACTAAATACACACACACACACACATGCACACTTATATATACATGCTTTTTTTATTATTTAAAAATATACAAGTATGCCCCCTCAATACATCCTAACCTAAGCTATGATGCCAAATGTAACGACCCAACCTTTTGCGGCCATAAAATCACCGTAAAGTGAAAAGTCAAATCGTTATAAACAATTTCAATAGTATACAGAGAGTTATATAACCAACTAACTAAAATTTTCAAAACTCACAACGGAATGGATCAAACTATAACATATAGATAAAATAAACAAATTTCATTTATATACAATACAAGTCATACGTAGTCTTTTATATGTACACAAAATGTCATGTTATGTATACGATATATATAAACAACAAACAACTTATATAAACATCTCCTAATCTCCGTCTTCGAACGCCACACTATCACATTTACTTCATTTAACTATAGGGTATGAAGAGGGAGTTAGACACACATGTCTGGTGAGTAAAAAATGACCAAGTATATACCGATACATGATTTCATAAACATCATATGAATACTAATACTTACTTACCTTAACCTATTTTACCTGCACCCACAAACTTAGCCTATCACAATAAACATAATATGATGACTTCTATTATATATTTATTTATATTAAACATATACTAGAATTAATTAACGGAAGTTAAACCGAGGGTATAGTTAAACATGAACAATCCTATAAACATAAAAAAAAGCATGAGTCAGATAAACTTAGTCTAACCTACATATACTTAAAGGATGGGTAAACAGAGCCTAACTCCTTTATACATGATTTAATCCACTCATCAAAATGCAAAATCAACGGAGTACATAGCTATATGTTAAACACTCCCAAATATCACTAAAAATCCAACCCGATATTTAATAATTATTTCGTATAGGCCTCGCTGGAGTAAAATGCTCCAGCCTGGGAAATAAAATGCCCATAGGTGGACCAACGGAGTCCATTGATGGGCTGGTTTGGGTTAGATTTAAGTTTTCAAAGTTCCATATCTCCAATTTTCTTCTTTAATTCGATTTCTATTCCATCATTTACTGTTTTAACACTTTATACCTCTCTTAGACTTTATATTTCACTATTACAACCCTTCATATATCAAGTATTACCATTATAACCATAATCATTCCTTAATTTACATAATCCACACATTGTATACAATTTCTATTTAATAAACAGTTTAAATGAAATCTAACTCAATTCGAATATTATTAACTTCATTAATCTTTGTAATTATTCTAGAATTAATTTCCTAATTTATATATCCCAAATTCACTATTTAATTAACCTAAATAGTAATCATACAAAATAAACTACTTTAATGCAATAATCTATCCTCGACAATGATTCCCACTCACCAATCTATGCCTCCAAGCCCAAGATTCGCTCAATTGTTCTCTGATTCCTCACTGGCAATAAACATAGTTCTCTGAAGTTTCCTGAATCCATAAAAGATTGGTATCTTCTTGTAGCCTTCTTTACGCTCATCAATTCGATATACACTTTTCTAGGGTTTTGTTTAGATTTGAAAAAGGAGTGATGAATCTTAGAGATTGAGGATGGAGAGTTGAGAAATGGAATTTAACGTGAAATGATAAATTGAAAGTTCAAACTTCCTTGGCCCATTTTATAAAATTCTGAATCGTTGTTTCATCCTAATGGGCTTAGGCCCGTCTAACCCAACTCAAAACCGCAACCTAAAACCCGCTTAATTTCTTTATATGGAATTCAATTTGGACAAACTAATATATCATGCTATCTAAAAAAACAAGCTCTAAGCAATGGTACCAGTCTCGTTGCCTAATTCTAATGTCTATAAAATTATTATTTTGCCCTATTAATAAAATAACATCTAAATTCCATGGGGTATTACATGAATTAGATAGCTTAGATAACGAATGTGATACTAAAATCTATTATTAGGAAAATAACAAATATTCTCAATGAATTTTTTTATAGATTTTTAAAATTCTCTAGGACCAAGCTAAAGAATTTCAAACTAATTTGAAAAATTAATGCCCCACCTAAAACAAAATCACAAATGTAGCTAATTTTACATAAGGAACTAAATACAATTGAATTCTTAAAGCAACAGAATTTGCTTATAAACAAAAAATGTGGTTTTTGTGATTTAAATTAAGAAAACATATCACACCTACACTATAACTATTCACGCTTATACTATAACTATTCCCTAACTAATCTATTCTTGTAAACACTTTTGATAGCCGCACATCCAAAACTCAATGTTTTCAAGAATTTTATCATCTTTACATGACCTTTAGCATTCATTATCCTTCTTCATATCTATTTGATCACTTTAGTCATTCATCTAGGGTTGCATTCCATCCCTAAAATGTGGACTATAAATAACAATGCCTCTCTCCTTTATTTCTTCACCTTCACTCTTGAAAATCCACAAGATAATTGAAGAATTTTCTTATCTTTAATCCTTTCTATGATTACTCTAAACCTTCAATCTCCCAATGTGTTTTCCTTTATTTACTTTAGCTAATTTCATTTTTTTAATTTTATCACTTTGAATTAAGAACCTTACTTTCTGTTATTAACCGGGTCTGATGTAACAATCCTACTTTCTGCACCATCATAATTAAATTAAATATAATTAAAATATAATTTTTGAGTTCAAATTTGGATAAATATTGTTTCTGAAAATATAATTTTATTGAATGAAAGATTATTTAATGAAGTATCTTATTTTAATAAGTTAAATTCAATTCCGAAAATGTATTGAACTCGAATAAAATATTTACAATGAAAATATATAATTTTTGTATGGTAAATAATCTTTATATGATTGAAATAGATGAAAAGAAATTTTACATTTTGTTAATAAAATAAAATAAAAACAAACGAAGGCAAGTAAGTTGTTTAATTTAAATATATTACTAAATTTTCATAATATATTTTTTAAAATATATAATAGATCAACTTAATTTAATTAAAAATGTACTTATAAATATTTGTTAGGATATTTGTATATGTAAACAAAAATGAGGTTAAAATGTTAAATCTGGGTTCAAAAATAATTTTATGGAATGTTAAATTTAAGCCCAACCCAAGCCACTCTCTTCTCACCTTACCACATACTATAACTCTTCACCCTAAAAGCTTAGAGCCTCAAACTTATTTCCTCCTTAACCCTAATTTCACACATGTTAAAAATATTCATGATAGAGAAAAAAATAAAAAATAAACAGTGAATAAAAGCATGGTCGCGAGTCTTTAGCAACGACAGTGGGAGGGGAAGAGGCATGACCATTGCGATAGCAACCAAAGAGCATGACTTGTACTTGTGCGTGTGCATTTGGGATGGTGGTGGCAGCTACTGGCATGCAAATATAGGAGGCGCTATGACCAGGAAGTTATGCATGACCATGCTGCGTGCGTAGGAATATAGAATTCGATGTGTTGAGAGATGTATGTGACAATTTATGGTGAAGTCGATTACCAAGCTCAACAATGTGAGCTTGTAACCAAGTTGGGCATTAAGATATTGGAATGTTGTGCTATATTACTGACTTTGGGCTAGGGTATAGTTTACTAGCCTACCCGATCCAAGTTGTGTGGAGTGACTCAAGTGGTTTGGGTGAAGGTCTGCATCTTTCGTGTCTTAAATTGGTAGGGAACGCATTAGGCTGGTTCACAAAGTAGTAAATTCTACCCACCCTCAGCGATGAATGGATAACGAGGAATCAAGATGAGTTATTTTCTTTTTAACTCACAAATTTTATGTATTAGAATATATACATATTTCTCTTTGCATGCCTTGATTTGATTATTCGATATGATGAACTTTAGATGTGAATGATTGAATGGGTTAAAATATAATTGCATTCTTATGTTTGGAATTTTTTTGATAAATTTGATTGAAAATTTGATGAATTAGCTGAAATAGAGTTGAAAATAATAATAGAAATTGAGAAATTTTAATATTATATACGGTAGTGGATGTAATCCTTTATTATTGAATATAATTGGGTGATAGATTAGTTTGATATTGAATTTATGATGTTATCATGTCATTTTTGTACTTTCATAAAGTTCGAACCAACACCACTATCCCAACGGTTAGTCGTTTTGACTTTGGTGCGAGAGGTCATAGGTTCAAAATTTATGTAGCGTGATTCAAACATATATTGACATATAGTATGTTGTGTACTACCTAAAACTTGTACTATATATATATATATAACCATCTAAGTACTTAATTTCAACAAAAAAAGGTCGTACATTGCATTTGAAATTGACCAAAAGGTGAAATTTTGACTTAAATACTTTTAGAAGTATTTATAAAATAAGAATTTGCTTGAATTATATTTTTTTGAAATTAATGGTTTTAAAATTTGGTTATATAAATAATTTTATAAAGGGAAAGTTATATATTTTGAATTGAATATTTTTGGAATTTTTGAAAAGAGATACATTTTTAGAAATTGAAATTATGATATTTGTTTTATAAGTTTATTTCTGAATGGATATTTTATATATCTATGTTTATAAAAATATTTGATTGATTTTTTATTAAAAGGGGTTCTAAAATTTATATTCCAAATGCAATGAGTTTATTTTTATAGAAATTATAAAAAAGTTAAGTTTTATGAAATAATATTTTTGATATAATAAAAAGATAGAATATGATTTATTTATTTTATGAAAAAAAAATTAATCAAAATTTATTATCACGTCTGTAAAGCACGATTTTTAGAAGCAATTTAATTCATATTAGATTATCTATTTATTAGGAAGTTGATTTATATACCCTTTAAAAATATTATAAACATGATTTAATTGAATTTATTTTGGAGTGAAAGTTTTTGGAGTTTGGTTACAAAAGTGAATTATATAAGTTGAAGTTTTAATATAAAAATTTAAAAGACTTATAGAAGGAAATTTTAGTCTAATAAATTATTTTACAAAGTTGTTTTAAGAGGGATTGAAAATAAATAAGGATTTTAGATATTTATTTTAGAACTAAATATTTGATTTTTATGAAAATTTATCGGACTAGAAATAATATATTTCAAATCTGATTCTAAAAGTGGTTTGGAAAATTCAAAACTCCTAAGTAGCTTTTGTAACAATCTGCCCTAAAACGGACCTAATTTGGACCTAATAAAAGCTCATCAAACTTTAGACCCATCTCAAGGCGAGCTATTAAGTTGATAAAATTAAAAAAAATACACAAACATAGAGCTATTTATCCATACTTTCAGAATATCACAACAGAATGGATAAAATATAATATCAGAAACAAGTACCCATTTCATAAAGGAGAACCATTTCATAAACATAACATGTTAAATATAACATGTTTACATAAAGCCTTCATAGTACAATATCTAAAAATAATATAACTGTCTGAACTTGGTATGATAAAATACTTAAAAAAGTATAATTAGATAGATAATTGGCACAAGTCTTCACCTCCACCTTTGTCTCCTAAAATATCATTACTCTCTCAAACCTGTGTTGTAATGAGGAGTGGATCAGAACAAAAAATGTCTAGTGAAATAAAAATCTCAAGCTTTACCACAACTATAATTAGGCAATATCATTTAAATAAGGAATATGTCTTACGTATATAAGACTATACCAAATATAATAGTCACCCTAAATGGTGGCGCTACAAATACTAATAACTTTAATTGTAAGCCCAAAAGCATTTTGTAACAACCTATCTTTTAGACACTTCAAAGTCGACATTGATACTTCCACGGTACTCATGTGCTGAGCATCCAAGTGCTAAAAAGATAGATTTTTGAGGTGAAAGAAAATAAATGATAGAATAGATTCTCACATTGTAACGAATAATATATAATATACAATAGAACTTTACAAAAAGAAGACTTTAATATACATATACATATACATCAATCAGAGTATAATAAACATGTAACGGCCCGTATATTTAAATGATTTTAATAACTTAATTAATTGAAATTTTGTGAAATTTTAAATAATTGAATTTGGAAATAAAATTTTTATATTTGGAATAAGTCTTCTTAAACATAGCAACTGGTAAATTTTCATCAGATAATATTGAAGTTTATTTTTCTTGTGTAATTTTATTTCTATTTAAATCAGTTAATATTTGATGATAATAAAATGTTTTCCAAACCTGGATATTTTTATACAGAAAATTTGTAAATCGTCTTCTGAGTGAGACGTCATCTTCCGTTTCTCCAAATTTTGACTTCTATTGCTCCGTCGATCTTATTTTCGATGAAATAGCAGCATTTTCGGTACCAATATCGATTTTTGATTAGATGATCCTACCACTGATATCTGTATACCGTTTTGATCGTCTCGTCGTGCTGATCTTCGGAATATATTCATTTGTGTATCTTGATGACCGGTATGTGGCGAAATCGACAGAACGATTTATCGTATCCTTTGTCGAATCTGAGCTTTTTGATCAACTAGGTCCTTTCGGTTATCTACCGCATACTATCAATAGCTATCTCTCTTTTGTAACTTCCCAAATCAACAGTTGTCCTTTTCTTTTCCCCATATTCAATATAATCAATTTATTGCATTCTGGCGTTTCTCTGCCCTTCATATTTTCTTTGCTTCTAAATATAATAATACATAACACTGCTTCCATATTGTTCACATTCCCTGATATTTTTCTTCCCTCTATCTTTCTCTACTCTTCTTCTTTTCGGCTTATATAAAAAAAATTTGATTAATAAGACAAGGCAACCGAGCCTACTCTCCTTCCCCAAACATATTGTAACGCCCCACTCTGAGACCCACTGTAACAAAGAGTATTACGGGAGTAATACTGTCTGTTAAAGCGGATAATAGAGTATAGTGGAAGCGACCATTTGTAATCAAGCTATAACTATCTACTGAATACGTCGAAAGGATGGTATCTATATATTTTTTTCAAGTGGTTCGACATATTCAGTAAATACTTATAACGAAATTACAAATGGCTAAAGATCTATCAGGACAAAGCATAATATTAAATGATAAAACATCACAGAACAGAATCACATAACAGATATAAAATCCTAGAACAATACATCGTCAATACAGATCCAAATACAATAAGTGGGTACAAAGCCACTGCCCACACATGTGGGTTAAAAATATGTACATATCAAAGTCTGAATAATAACAAAGTAGCGGAATAGTGGACAAATAAAAGCGCTATCTATCAGCATAGCAGATAATGTCCAAGCGGAAGCACAGAAGCTAAGTCCAGAGACCTAACCTGAAACAACTCGGTCTGACCCGAGCGAAAACACTCGGGTCAGGCTAGCTAAACAATCAGTAATAACTGAGATATATAGTAATGCGGTACATAAATGAAACAGTACTTATCCAA
This sequence comes from Allium fistulosum, assembly GCA_030737815.1. NCBI lineage: Eukaryota > Viridiplantae > Streptophyta > Magnoliopsida > Asparagales > Amaryllidaceae > Allium > Allium fistulosum. The sequence goes on from CM060908.1 coordinate 721,501,972, forward strand.
AGAGAAGTATATTATGAACCACATGAATATAATGACGATCCCTAATCATCAATAAACAATAAAAATCTCCAAAGAGAAATCAACACCAAAGTGTAGAATAAATAAAATCGCCTCATATCATCGGCGTAGCCAAAGCTATAAAAAGATGCCCATAGGCAATAATCCCAAGAGTGACCAGAGTCTGTAATCAATGCCCAAGCAAAGATCGATGCTCCAAAGAGCAATGGGAATATACTGAAAAGTCAATGAAATCCAACACTGAAAAGCAGTGTCCAGAGACACTGTGAATCCACAAGGTAATCGCACTTACATCGTATGGTTCCATAGAACCAACACCGAATGGCGGTACTCCAATGGATATAAAAATCACCAAATAATACCAATATTGCACGTGCACCGACCAGAGTCGTTGTTGCCAAGTACTGTAGAGTTGTGATCGATCACTCGCACAGATGCGGAACGCGCGAGACGGCAAGATCCTTCCCAGAAGGATAAAGGCCCAGAGGCGCATGCCGAAAAATAAACTGCTCCATAGAGCAGGTGTCCAGAGACGGTTGCCTAGAGGCGTGGTGACCCAGAGGTCCAGTACTGGCCGCCCAGAGGCTAATGTGTCACTAACTTCTTGGAGAGGAACCCGTAAAGTGTTAACAATGAGTCCCATACCCCACGTTCGCACTAAACGGTTTCCTAACCAATAGCAAGCTCACACTCCAAACAATAAAAAGTCCACCTCGTATCATCGGTAAACTAGACCCAAAAGTCAAAACGATCAATCGAATAGGTCGGGGATTAACCGGAAAGAAAATACACACGGTTCCATAGGCCGGAGATTTCCTAACCGTTTAAGCACCTTTCCACTTCGCTTGACGTGCTAAAAAGTGAGTGTGAGGTTTTTATTATAGAAAATAATGGTGCGAAACGGATTTATAATTGATTTTGAAATCACTTTAAAACGGCTTTTGAAAACTCTTCTATTATGGAGTAATTAATTTAATAATTAAAAATAATATTATATAATAATTTCGAAAGCCAGTTAGGAGTGAAAAATCTTTTGAAAATGATTCATAAAACCCGTGTACGAAATCTAGAGACAAATCTCAAAGAAATCAATAAAACCAGAAAATCACTGAAAAATATTCTAAGTGTTTGTAAACATTCAAAAAAACTGACGCGAACCCAAGTTCGGCAATTTATTTGGACTAGCAAACTGTGTCCAAATGTCATGAAAATTGGCAGGAATGTAGTCCAACATCCCTACTTTAAGATGCAAAAAAGAATCGGGAAATTCAGACTTGAAACGAAGAAACGGCGTCGTCTCAAAGTCGAACAAAAATCATAAAACTTTACTCTGTCAAAACAGTGTAAAGGTCCCACTTCGACGACATGGTCGAAGGGTCACAAGAACTCAGACCTTGATGAAAATTTGCAGGAGCGTAGAAAAGTACTCCTAATTTGATATGCATCAAGAATCGTTCGGTTTCGACTTGAAACGAAGAAACGACAATGTTTCGAAGTTGGTCCGACGATAACTGAAAATGATCACTATTGTAAAACAGTTTCTGGGTGCTACTTCGGCAATAGAAACGAAGTACCTAATGCACCCAGATCTAAACCAAACTTTTCATGGTTAAAGATCTCGATCTCATCTTTTTAACGAGACCAAAAACGATGAAATCCGACAAAGGATGAGCCCGGGATGGCGTCGCTAAGTCGGGGTTCTACGCTGAAAACAACGGGAGAAAAGAGACTAAGGCCTATAGCTATGCACTAACTGGCCAGAGATGAAAAACCACAATTTTGGCATAGTAAACTTCAAATTCTGGCAAAATGAATAAATGAAAGTTGTAGCTTAGTTTCTAAGCTTTCCGGAATGACCAAGATCGTCAAATTCCGACTAAAATTCTATGACTAAAACAATTCTCAGATCTAAATTTTATATCACTGTCGTTGTGCTCTCGGGACAGTGGTAAGAATGCACAGTTTTGACCAAATTAACTTCGAAATTTCATGAAACTCAAAACATGAAAGTTTTAGCTCTAAATCTATGCTTTCCAGAACATTCAAAATTTTCTAATTCGGATCAAAAACGAGAGAGATACATGCAAAACAATATCAGATTGAAACTCAAGATAACTTGTTAAAGACAGAATTGGTCTTCTGTCTTTGAATGCATTTCAGGTCATCTAAATGGCAATATTATAGAAAACTCACTGAACAAAAATTGTAGCATATGTTTTAAGCTTTCGGGTACATCCAAAATTATCTAATTCGGATCAAAAACGAGTAACTTATGGCCAAATCAATTTCGGGGTTTTATTTTATCAACCCTGTAGCTTGTTGTCAGGTCAGCGACAAACAAACGTGATTTCGACCATTCAAACCACAAAATTAGGCAAAGCTCAAAACATGAAAGTTATAGGCTACAGAATAAGCTTTCCAGAACTTCAAGAAAATCTTAATTCCGATTTAAGATGAATGAGATATGCCTAATTTACAAACAGCAATAAACTAATTATAATTTCAGCTAGCATATATTACCTCTTTCCAAGCAATGAAAAGAAGATCAAAGAGTTTCACAATCTAAATGCACATAAAAAGAGGATTACAAAATAATTTCAGAAATTAAAGAATGAATTAGAGGTGGGTTTTGTGATTGCTATTACCTCTTTTAGTAGTTTGGATTAACTCTCTTTGATTTGATGTAGATTGGAGTCTTGCTTAGGATGTCATTACTAGGTTTTGGAGCTTTCTAATTAGGTTTTAGTGGTTATGAAATGAAGTGTTGGCTGAAATGGGAGAGTAAAAGATACTTTATAGGCTAATGGTTAGGGTTATTGGATTTAATACCCATTAGGACTTTGTATTATTCATGTGCATACATATATAGGCAATTTTCTCTATGTACACTCTACATACAAATTACTAAATAAATTTCAAACCATAGAAAATTATGAAAATATGTTAACAATTACTTTTAGCCATTTCATAAAATCCTATATCAACAATATTTTATATTTTAACCCCTAATTTTTCCAAAACACCGTTTATAGTTAATATTAGCCAAAATCACCATTTTGCAAATAAATTGCAAATTAATTTCCGAAATCAAATATTGCACTATTTTACACATATAAAATTTTGCAATAATATAAATTACAAATTTCCCTAATTAATTTCCTTGAAATGCTCCATTTTACACTTAAGCCCAAAAATATTAATTTATTCAAAATGACTAAATTTTGAACAAATTAGCCACATTAAAAATTCATTAATAGCTCCAATTAAATTAAAATCCCAACTTTAATTTATTATTTGGTAACCGCAATCACGGGTTGTTACAGACTCCCCCCTTAAGAAAATTGCGTCCCCACAATTCCTTAAATATAGAAGTCGTCTATAACATCTAATCCACAAAGGAATATAGAGGATAAAATATAGATGCTCACCCGTGCCGGAAGATGGAAGAAAACCAGGATAAGTATGCTTGATAAATTCTCTGGTCTCCCAAGTGCAGTCCTTAGGATTAGACGACCATTGAATCTTCACAAGCGGAATCTCTTTGTTTCGAAGACGTCTGATCTCCGAATCAAGCACATGAAGAGGTTGCTGCTCTATAGATAGATCGGGTGAGATCTCCAAATCGGGCACGATATGAGGCTCGATAATAGAATCAGGGTCGCGCACACACTTGCAAAGCTGAGAAACATGGAACACATCATGTATTCCAGAGAAATGAGCAGGTAGAGCCACACGATAAGCAACGGGGCCGATGCGTTCCGTAATAGGAAATGGTCCGACATAGCGAGGAGCCAACTTCCCTGTAGAGCTGAAACGCACAACCCCCTTCATGGGAGATATCCGAATAAAGACATGATCACCAATGGAGAACTCAAGAGGCTTCCTACGGCTGTCCGCGTAGGATTTCCGACGGTTCTGCGCCTCTTTCATTCTCTGACGAATAAGAATAATCTTCTCAGAAGATTCCCGAACTGAATCTGGACCAAGAAGGTGCTTCTCACCAGATTCTAACCAACAAGCAGGAGAGCGACATGGCCTTCCGTAAAGAGCCTCGAAAGGTGCCATGCTGATACTAGACTGAAAGCTGTTGTTGTAGGAGAACTCTACAAGCGTTAAGTGATCCTCCCAACTACCTCCGAAATCCAGAATACAACAGCGCAAAAGATCCTCTAAAACACGATTCAGCCTCTCCGTCTGACCGTCGGTCGGAGGATGATAAGCAGTCGAGAGATTCAGCTTTGAGCCCAAAGCTGACTGTAGGCACTTCCAGAAGTGACTAGTAAAGATAGTGTCTCGATCGCAGACAATAGAGCTAGGAATGCCATGAAGTCGAATGACTTCCTTCACATTTAGCCAACTGAGGAGCAGTCCGAGTGGACTTAATAGGAATGAAATGAGCTGATTTGGTCAAGCGATCGATGATGACCCAAATAGAAGTATGGCCTGACCTCGATCGAGGCAGACCGTCAATAAAATCCATGGATATCTGATCCCATTTCCACAATGGAATCTCTAGCGGCTGAAGAAGACCGGATGGACGCTGGTGCTCAGCTTTGATCTGTTGACAAGTCATGCAACGACTTACATAACCTGCAACATCACTCTTCATGCCTTCCCAATAATATACCCGACACATATCGGCATACATCTTGCTCGAACCCGGATGGATGGTGTACTTAGTGCGATGACACTCGTCCAGAATGTCATGCCTAAGTGATAAATCAGATGGTACCAAAATACGGTTCTTCCTGCGAAGACACCGATGAGAATCAATAGAATAATCCAACAATGTCTCATCACTGGATTCCGACTCAAGGAGATGAATATATCTCAACAAGTCTGGATCCTGCCGCTGAGCATGGGCAATGCGATCCAATAGAATAGGTCGAGCTTCCAAGCTGAATAACAAGATCTGAGGATCAGAAGACGGAGCTCGATTTCGAAAATCTCACATAGAAAGAGTCTCAAGAATATCCCACTCGGGTATCATCATAGAAACTACTGCCGAGTGTTTGCGACTGAGTGCATCAGCCACACGATTACCCTTTCCAGGGGTATACTGAATGTCTAAGTCATATGAGGCGAGAAACTCAAGCCATCGCTGCTGCCTCATATTAAGATCCTTCTGACTGAAAAGATACTTCAGAGACTTGTGATCGGTGCAGAGAATGAAACGTTCGCCCAATAGATAATAACGCCATGTCTTCAAGACAAAGACGATAGCTGCTAACTCAAGATCATGAGTAGGATAGCGAACCTCATTCGGACGTAGCTGCCTAGAAGCGCAAGCAACTACCCAATCCTTCTGCATAAGCACAACACCGAGGCTGCTACCATAAGCGTCGGTGTAAACAACAAGATCATGGTTACTCTCAGGAACCACTAGAATAGGAGCATGAGTGAGAAGTTCCTTCAGTCGCTGAAAGGAAGCTTCACACTTATCAGACCAAATAAAGCGAACACCCTTACGAGTCAGCGTCGTAAGGGGAAGTGCAACTCGAGAGAAATCCTTGATAAACCGACGGTAATAACCCGCCAGTCCAAGGAAGCTGCGAATATCATGAACGTTCTCGGGCTGCTTCCAATTCTGAATAGCTTCGATCTTGGCAGGATCGACAGAAATACCCTCAGATGATACAATATGGCCCAAGAACTTGACCTTGCTCTCAAAAAAATGGCACTTGGAGAGCTTGGCCTTAAGCTGATGCTGACGAAGAGTATCCAAGACGATCCGCAAATGATGAGCATGCTCTGCCTCGGATCTAGAATAAATAAGAATATTGTCGATGAAAACCAGAACGAATCTATCGATGTATTCCCGGAATACTCGATTCATAAGATCGACGAAGAAAGCCGGAGCGTTCGTCAAGCCGAACGGCATGACCAACCACTCAAAAGAACCATAACGAGTGCGAAATGCTGTAAGAGGAATGATGTCTTCCACGACTCGTAGCTGATGGAATCCGGTGGCAAGGTCAAGCTGAGAGAAGACCTTCGCACCGCTCAACATGTCGTAACGGGAATTAGAGTTAGACATGATTCAATGATAGATAATTAATTAAGGAATACTACGGAATATAACGGATTCCTATACATATTCCTAAATTATCTATCAATAAACATAAGGAAGGGATTTGATTTAGTTCAGATCTAATTTAAAATGTATTGTACTAAGTGTATCTGTTCTGTGTTTATTATGCTTATTCCTGAAACCAGGCTCTGATACCAAGCTGTAACGCCCCACTCTGAGACCCACTGTAACAAAGAGTATTACGGGAGTAATACTGTCTGTTAAAGCGGAGAATAGAGTATAGTGGAAGCGACCATTTGTAATCAAGCTATAACTATCTACTGAATACGTCGAAAGGATGGTATCTATATATTTTTTTCAAGTGGTTCGACATATTCAGTAAATACTTATAACAAAATTACAAATGGCTAAAGATCTATCAGGACAAAGCATAATATTAAATGATAAAACATCACAGAACAGAATCACATAACAGATATAAAATCCTAGAACAATACATCGTCAATACAGATCCAAATACAATAAGTGGGTACAAAGCCACTGCCCACACATGTGGGTTAAAAATATGTACATATCAAAGTCTGAATAATAACAGAGTAGCGGAATAGTGGACAAATAAAAGCGCTATCTATCAGCATAGCAGATAATGTCCAAGCGGAAGCACAGAAGCTAAGTACAGAGACCTAACCTGAAACAACTCGGTCTGACCCGAGCGAAAACACTCGGGTCAGGCTAGCTAAACAATCAGTAATAACTGAGATATATAGTAATGCGGTACATAAATGAAACAGTACTTATCCAAAGAGAAGTATATTATGAACCACATGAATATAATGACGATCCCTAATCATCAATAAACAATAAAAATCTCCAAAGAGAAATCAACACCAAAGTGTAGAATAAATAAAATCACCTCATATCATCGGCGTAGCCAAAGCTATAAAAAGATGCCCATAGGCAATAATCCCAAGAGTGACCAGAGTCTGTAATCAATGCCCAAGCAAAGATCGATGCTCTAAAGAGCAATGGGAATATACTGAAAAGTCAATGAAATCCAACACTGAAAAGCAGTGTCCAGAGACACTGTGAATCCACAAGGTAATCGCACTTACATCGTATGGTTCCATAGAACCAACACCGAATGGCGGTACTCGAATGGATATAAAAATCATCAAATAATACGAATATTGCACGTGCACCGACCAGAGTCGTTGTTGCCAAGTACTGTAGAGTTGTGATCGATCACTCGCACAGATGCGGAACGCGCGAGACGGCAAGATCCTTCCCAGAAGGATAAAGGCCCAGAGGCGCATGCCGAAAAATAAACTGCTCCATAGAGCAGGTGTCCAAAGACGGTTGCCTAGAGGCGTGGTGACCCAGAGGTCCAGTACTGGCCGCCCAGAGGCTAATGTGTCACTAACTTCTTGGAGAGGAACCCGTAAAGTGTTAACAATGAGTCCCATACCCCACGTTCGCACTAAACGGTTTCCTAACCAATAGCAAGCTCATACTCCAAACAATAAAAAGTCCACATCGTATCATCGGTAAACTAGACCCAAAAGTCAAAACGATCAATCAAATAGGTCGGGGATTAACCGGAAAGAAAATACACACGGTTCCATAGGCCGGAGATTTCCTAACCGTTTAAGCACCTTTCCACTTCGCTCGACGTGCTAAAAAGTGAGTGTGAGGTTTTTATTATAGAAAATAATGGTGCGAAACGGATTTATAATTGATTTTGAAATCACTTTAAAACGGCTTTTGAAAACTCTTCTATTATGGAGTAATTAATTTAATAATTAAAAATAATATTATATAATAATTTCGAAAGCCATTTAGGAGTGAAAAATCTTTTGAAAATGATTCATAAAACCCGTGTACGAAATCTAGAGACAAATCTCAAAGAAATCAATAAAACCAGAAAATCACTGAAAAATATTCTAAGTGTTTGTAAACATTCAAAAAAACTGACGCGAACCCAAGTTCGGCAATTTATTTGGACTAGCAAACTGTGTCCAAATGTCATGAAAATTTGCAGGCATGTAGTCCAACATCCCTACTTTAAGATGCAAAAAAGAATCGGGAAATTCAGACTTGAAACGAAGAAACGGCGTCGTCTCAAAGTCGAACAAAAATCATAAAACTTTACTCTGTCAAAACAGTGTAAAGGTCCCACTTCGACGACATGGTCGAAGGGTCACAAGAACTCAGACCTTGATGAAAATTTGCAGGAGCGTAGAAAAGTACTCCTAATTTGATATGCATCAAGAATCGTTCGGTTTCGACTTGAAACGAAGAAACGACAATGTTTCGAAGTTGGTCCGACGATAACTGAAAATGATCACTATTGTAAAACAGTTTCTGGGTGCTACTTCGGCAATAGAAACGAAGTACCTAATGCACCCAGATCTAAACCAAACTTTTCATGGTTAAAGATCTCGATCTCATCTTTTTAACGAGACCAAAAACGATGAAATCCGACAAAGGACGAGCCCGGGATGGCGTCGCTAAGTCGGGGTTCTACGCTGAAAACAACGGGAGAAAAGAGACTAAGGCCTATAGCTATGCACTAACTGGCCAGAGATGAAAAACCACAATTTTGGCATAGTAAACTTCAAATTCTGGCAAAATGAATAAAATGAAAGTTGTAGCTTAGTTTCTAAGCTTTCCGGAATGACCAAGATCGTCAAATTCTGAATAAAATTCTATGACTAAAACAATTCTCAGATCTAAATTTTATATCACTGTCGTTGTGCTCTCGGGACAGTGGTAAGAATGCACTGTTTTGACCAAATATACTTCGAAACTTCATGAAACTCAAAACATGAAAGTTTTAGCTCTAAATCTATGCTTTCCAGAACATCCAAAATTTTCTAATTCGGATCAAAAACGAGAGAGATACATGCAAAACAATATCAGATTGAAACTCAAGATAACTTGTTAAAGACAAAATTGGTCTTCTGTCTTTGAATGCATTTCAGGTCATCTAAATGGCAATATTACAGAAAACTCACTGAACAAAAATTGTAGCATATGTTTTAAGCTTTCGGGAACATCCAAAATTATCTAATTCGGATCAAAAACGAGTAACTTATGGCCAAATCAATTTCGGGGTTTTATTTTATCAACCCTGTAGCTTGTTGTCAGGTCAGCGACAAACAAACGTGATTTCGACCATTCAAACCACAAAATTAGGCAAAGTTCAAAACATGAAAGTTATAGGCTACAGAATAAGGTTTCCAGAACTTCAAGAAAATCTTAATTCCGATTTAAGATGAATGAGATATGCCTAATTTACTAACAGCAATAAACTAATTATAATTTCAGCTAGCATATATTATCTCTTTCCAAGCAATGAAAAGAAGATCAAAGAGTTTCACAATCTAAATGCACATAAAAAGAGTATTACAAAATAATTTCATAAATTAAAGAATGAATTAGAGGTGGGTTTTGTGATTGCTATTACCTCTTTTAGTAGTTTGGATTAACTCTCTTTGATTTGGTGTAGATTGGAGTCTTGCTTAGGATGCCATGACTAGGTTTTGGAGCTTTCTAATTAGGTTTTAGTGGTTATGAAATGAAGTGTTGGCTAAAATGGGAGAGTAAAAGATACTTTATAGGCTAATGGTTAGGGTTATTGGATCTAATACCCATTAGGACTTTGTATTATTCATGTGCATACATATATAGGCAATTTTCTCTAAGTACACTCTACATACAAATTACTAAATAAATTTCAAACCATAGAAAATTATGAAAATATATTAACAATTACTTTTAGCCATTTCATAAAATCCTATATCAACAATATTTTACATTTTAACCCCTAATTTTTCCAAAACACCGTTTATAGTTAATATTAGCCAAAATCACCATTTTGCAAATAAATTGCAAATTAATTTCCGAAATCAAATATTGCACTATTTTACACATATAAAATTTTGCAATAATATAAATTACAAATTTCCCTAATTAATTTCCTTGAAATGCTCCATTTTACACTTAAGCCCAAAAATATTAATTTATTCAAAATGACTAAATTTTGAACAAATTAGCCACATTAAAAATTCATTAATAGCTCCAATTAAATTAAAATCCCAACTTTAATTTATTATTTGGTAACCGCAATCACGGGTTGTTACACACATCACCTAACCGCATGCAATGTCCGACCCACCACCCTCGTCTGCAATTCGCACCACCTCCCTATCACCTCTGGCCACACCCGTACCGGCCACCTTCGACCGTACACGGAGCACCGCATCTTCCCTTCGTCCAACACCCATCACCTACACCCAGTCGTGCACATCCCCTCCGACCATGCTTGCAACCCCGTCACGCCACCATCTTAGCAACACCTTTGTATAAGGTATTTATATATTACATATGTATGTTATGGTTTTATAATACGTTAGTGTGTAAATGTTAGTCTATTTAAATTTTACATTATATGTTAGTTGTATAAGCTTTAATAAGTAAGTTTATATGTTAGTATATTTACAAATCTAAGTATATTAAGTGATAAAGTTAGTTATAAAATACACAGTGATGTTGCAGTTCTCAAATGATGTGTCCAAACTTACATATTACTGTAAGTATATTTTATATACTAGGTGTACTAAATTTTACGATATATATATTTATTTAATATGTTAGCTGTTAGTATAGCTATATGCGTCGGTTTCATTAATATTTTAGCCTACATAGTTGTTAATATATATATCGTATATATTGCAATTTATACTTGATGTTTTGTTATATATATAAAAGTAGTATATATTATACATTATATATAGGCTATATGTTGGTATGCGTGAGTCTGTTATAATGTATATTTAGTTGTTTGTACTGCGTATATATAACTATGTATAAGTTACATATATTATGTTGTATATACATATATAGATAAAAGGAAGTTTATGGGAGAGCTATTAGTTTATATATATGTTTATTCACATATAATTTTATGAAAGTTTTGTAAAAGTTATATTTGATCTATTAAGTTATATAAGTATACTATGTTATGTTATAATAATGTCAGTTTGGTGAACCGTGAATGTATTTGAATTGTTATGTTCGATAAACTATGCTATGTACACTGTGTCAGATTATGATGTTTTGGTTTTTAATTGTAGAATTTGGAAAACTGTAGGTTTATTTTTATTTGTAAGTATTGATTTTTAAAATTTATATATATTTGGTGTGATTTATATATGTACTTAATAAATATTATTTGAAAATGTATGATATGGAGATATTTATTTTAATATGTTTTTTTACGAAATATTACATATATATAGTTTGGATATAAGTTCACTTATACCATTTCTCTTCATCAATCCAGTTTTGATTTAACTTCATCAATTCCTATTTATCAGCTTTGCTCATCAAATTCGTGCCAATCTTGATTTGCTTTCGTAATTCATAGCTCGTTCTGTTATCTAATTCTCTAGCCTCGAAAGTCAACAATCACTCACGATTAATGTTCTTATATTATTAAATTTGATTTCAATTGAAACGACAATTGAAATATACTACTACTAGTTATTTACATTTCTATATATATGTTGTTATCTGTATCTGTTCACCTATGACATCTGACACCATTATCTGTTATTTATCACTGATGATATATGCCTGTTACTGATTGTTATATTATTATCATATCTGTTATCACTCTGCAAGTTTGCTTTTAATATAGAATTCACTAGGGGTTGAAATGATACATACCCGAACGATCTGTAGAATAGGAGAAAATCGTTATGGGTTGAAATGATAAACCAAACGATTTTCATTGAATTGAATTTGGGATTGCAGGTTGAAAAGATATATACCCGTATATATTTAAATTACGAATTGAAATGATAAATATCTGTATCACTTGACCATAGGGTAGAGAATTATATACAGACACCGTTGGTCTATATACAAATATTTTGAAATGATTTCTATGGTTTTGAAAAGAAATATATTGGTTTAATAAATATTGATTTTAAAGATTTATTAAAGTTGATTTAATAAAGTTGATATATATATGTTTAAGTATTTATTTAAATTATATTTTAATATAGATTTTGAAATAATTAAATAAATTAATGTTGAAAAGATAGATTTGAAATTGTATTTAATTAAGAATTATATTTAATTAAATCTATCTGAATTTATGGAATTTGGGGTTTTTAAAGGATATGATTTTATAACTTGATTTTTGTTTAAGATGATTTAAATTGAATATTTCAAGTTAAATAAATTGAAGGAAATATTTAGAGATTTGAAATTTGGGCTTTTATTTAATTGATATTGAATTTATTTAGTGAATATTGCAAAACTAAATAATAGTAAAATGAATCTGATATATATATGAAATTATCGAATTTAGTTTTGAAATGTTGAATTTTTAAAGCTTTGAAGTATATTGAAATTGAAATGGCTTATTTTATGGTTCAAATATGTATTTGAAATCGAAAATTTGAAATGGTTTACTGAGAATTTGAATCGAATTGAAATTGATGATTTGAGATTTGATTAAATTTGGATTTTGGAATTCGAGAAAATTTTGAATCGATTTGTGAAATTGGGGGAAACTATTTTATTATATAAACTATAAAGTAATTCTAAATTATATTTAAACTATTTATACATTTTAACTTAATAAATTATTTTTAATATAAACCATTTTATTTTATAAATTATTCTAAATATATTAATTATTTTAATATAAATTGTTGTAACTTATAACTATTTTATATAAAATATTTTATTTTATAAACTATTTTATTTTATATACTATTTTTAATATCTTAACTGTTTGAAAGAAAGTGTTATGATTTCGAAGTGTTATGATTTCCAAAGTTATGAATTTCAAAGTATTATGATTTCCAAAGTATTATTATTTTGTTGTAAACAAATAAGAATATGTTACAAAGAAATAAGAGCAGAAGCAATTAGAGAAAGAGGCAGAAGAAATATTATTCATTCCTCAGATTAGTCATGTATTTACATTACATAGTCTCCTTTATATAAAGGCTTCAGAGCTAAGGATTGAACTTATCCTACAATGTGGGATTAAACAAAAAAATATTAAAGCATATTCACTTCATTATTTACATATATTATAACACTCCCCCTTGAATATGCGTCTTCAAAATCTTGAATGCTCTGATAACTTGAAATTGTCCCTTTTGAAATGTGTATGTTATTGCTCCCCCTCATTATTATCTTGCTTGCAGTTATCCATTCAGTCGATATAGATATTATCTGTTGCCTCATTAAAAACCTTTGTTAGGAAAACCCAGTGGGAAAAACCTTGAACGAGGAAAAGAGTGCAACTTGTAAAACCATATTAAAAATGATTTTATTTCTAAAAGTTTTGATACTTCGGGATCAAAACAATGCCTCATTAAAACCTTACTAAGAAAAACCCAATGGGAAAAATCTTAGTGAAGGAAAAAGAGTACAATATAGTATGACATATTTCAATAATTTACAACATCAAATAGAGTTTGATACTTCTGGATCAATTTAATGCCTCATTAAAACCTTACTAAGAAAAACCCAATGGGAAAAAATCTTAGTGAAGGAAAAAGAGTACAATGTCATATTTTATTTTCTTATTTCTTCAAATGAAGCTTGATACTTCTGGATCAAACTAATGCCTCGTTAAAAACCTTACTAAGAAAAACTCTATGGGAAAAATCTTAGTCAAGGATAAAAATACAATTTAACTTAAATAACATATTTGAAATGTTATTTCTTGAAAAGACGTTTGATTCTTCTAGATCAAGATAATGCCTCGTTAAAACCTTAGTAAGAAAAACCAAGTGGGAAAAAACTTAAATAAGGAAAAAGAGTACATTATAACTTATTTTCAAATGTTACTGGGGAGTTGATACTTCTAGATCAAGATAATGCCTCATTAAAACCTTACTAATAAAAACCTAGTGGGAAAAATCTTAGTTAAGGAAAAAGAGTGCATTATAAAATACTTATGAATGCTCCTCCTGATTTAAAATTTTCCTCTGAATTCATATTCGTCTTTCGATAACTCAAATTGGTTATAGATACTTCTGGATCCATAAATATGAATCTCATCAATAATACAATTTATTAATAGTTTCATTCGATACAATCAAATTTTCAAAGATTGTTTCTTGCAAATATAATTTGCATTTTATGCATTTTGTATGCTACTTTTATGAAAAACACTTCATGTGCTTTCATTTTTATGCTTCAAATCAGTTTTGCGTATTGCAACTATACATCTTTCATGAGTATTAAAAATTTCACAACAACATTACTAAAAAGCAGGAAGTAATCTACTCATCTTGAAGTATATCAAGATTTTCATTACAACAATACTTAGTAGAAGGTTGTAATCTACACTTCATGTCTTTCGTATTCTTTATAACTATAAAAGTTATATATATTCTTCAGGAATTTGTATGCTTTAATAAGTATTTGCATATTGCAACTACCACTTCAATGGATATTAAGAGTTTCATTACAATAATACTTAAAAATAGGAAGTAATCTACTCATCATGAATTATATCAAGGTTTTCATTACAACAATACTTGTAAGAAGTTGTAATCTACGCTCCTTGTTCTTTACCTTCTTTATAACCATCAAAGTTATTTATATTCTTCAAGAATTTGTGTAGTTTCATTGTTTATTATGATTTAAACAATATTTAAACATTCAGGGTATTTTAAGTGTTTCAAACACTTTCACTTCTTCATTCAATTCAATTATCTCTAAAAACGACATGCCTATGGCACTTAACATGTTGTTGATACTATATGTGCTTTAATAATTTTAGTGTGCTTTTGCCACTTTATATACATGTTTCTAATTTTATTTTGTGGACTACAGGTCCACATTTCTTATTTAGGAGAATATCATGATTGGCCAATCATGTTTTTCTCTAATCCAGGATCTTTAATCCATTTATAAACACAAGCGCTTTATTTTTCATATTAAATCATGTCAGTTCTAGATATGATTTATTGAGATCTCTTTATTTATCATATTTTAGGTACCTAAACCACTTCTAGGGTTATTTGACAATCATGTCATGGATCTCTTTCAGAGCACCCTTAAGTGTTTCTTCAAGAACACCCTCAGCCTTTATTTGGCATCTTTATTACTTACTCCAAAAATATTTTGAACTGACTTTTGAACCACATTTCAGATGTGGTTTACACACTTTGATCCTTCAGGGATTCAAATCTATATTGGAGAAAGTCTACTAGGGATATTATTGATAATTTATTCAAGTTACTTAATATTTTGCATCATCGTATATTTTAACAAATATTTAACACTGATGATCAAAATGGGCTTGTATCCCTTTATCATCCCCCTCAATGTTGACAAACATTGTCACATTAAATAATAATCAACTTTGGATTCTCATTTTTATCCATTATGATATTGCTTCTAGCAAATACACCATACATATTAATAATAGGAGGATAATTCTTTTATCAGTTGATAAAATGCATTCAATTGATATTTCTTATTAGAGTTTGTTCTCATTCATTGATCTAACCAATTGGAGGAATTTACTTATTGTGTAGATCATTTGAATACATACATGACTTCAGGTCATTCAACATTTATGTTGATTGAATTTTAAATCACTAAATAATATCTATGCGTAATCTATAAGATGAGCTTATAACAAACTTCAGGTTGTTAGCTGAATATTTACATATATGGATTTATACGTGCGTCCATGTATTACACATATATTATAAATTTTCATCTTCTTTCTTATTTGAATTAGTGATTTTTTTAGAACAAACTATTATAAGGATCCAAACTATTAATTTCTATTTATAAATTAATGTCAATGTGAATCCATCAAAACCGCATGATAATGTTCAAAACATTTGATTTGGAACCATATCGAACTTCTGGTTCGAACAAAATATACACACAACTTCAAGTTGTGAATTTTTATTCCTCAATTATATCTCAAATATCAATTTTAAACATTAATTATGATTACTTTCCTCAATTATATCTCAAATATCAATTTTAAACATTAATTATGATTACTTATCAAAGAATAAAGTATAATTGCATATAGACATTTCTACACATCTCTTTTGAGAGTTCCTGTAACGACCCAGAATTTTGAACGAATTAAATTGAGAATATTTAATTAATTTTAAATATTTGAACGATGATTTAATTTGAATCCCGAATATAACTTTGAATTTGGCGATTAAATTATAAAATTTAATCTATTGTGAGTTGAATAAAAATTTGGATCTTCAATTTTAAGTTAAAGAAAAATATTTCGAAAGCTTTTAAATTTCGTATTGATAACACTAAAGGTAAATGAAGCTTCAGAATCGAATTTGAAATAAATTTGATCAGCTTTGAAAATTATATTGTTCAATCGATATTTAAAAATAGCCGTCCGAGGCGCAGTCTCGGAATTCGACGAAACCAGTCCCATTGGGTCCGAAATATTAAATTATTGTCGGATTTCAAATTTCGTATTTTTCAGAGTTTATATGTGAGCACACGACGTGTAAACGTATTGAATTTTTTATCGAGATTCAATTTGGATTTAAAAATTCAAATTGGTCAAAATCAACATGCTATTGGTTCCTAAGATTACGCCTAAAATCATGCCAAAATCACGTCGTTTTCCATTTTATATGCCGAGCCTCCTCTCCCTCTTCAGATAAAAAAAAAATTCAATTCAGTGAAATTTAAATTTCATTCGAAAGAAAAAAATTAACAATGGCCGCTCTCCATTCAAAATAAAAAAAACGAACAAATCTCTCCCCTCTTCTTTTCGAAAAATAAATGGCCGTCCCTCCTCTCGTTTAAATTAATGGCTGCGAACGAAAAAAAAAGGGATGGAAAGCGCGATCAAGATCGCGAACGTCAGCGAGGTTGGAGGAGTCGGCAACGAGGAAGGGGATGCGCGCGCAAGCGCGTGAGCATTGGGGGAGTTCACAATTTCGCGATCGAACAGGGGATCGCGATTTAATCGCGACTGAGCGGAGGGCTTCGCGGCGAGGCGAGCGACGCGAGGTGGGTCCATCGCGACGGCGTGTGGCTGGACGACAGCAACGAATGGGAGGCTCGAACTCGAGAGGCTATCTCGATCTAACAGGGGCGGCGGTGCGTGGAAGTTCGTGCTAGGGTTCGTTACTTTGGCCGTGACCTTGGGCAGTGATGATCGGTAGGCTGGGTTGTGAACATTTCAGTGAGGTATATCGTTTTGTTAATTCAATTTTGTAAATAATGGTGTACATTTACAGTAAAAGGGGATTTAGCTTAAGACCAAATGATAATATAAATTTAATTATAGGTCAGTTTAATTTAATAAATGAAAGATTTTTGGTATGTATAGGCAGTTAGGAATAAATTTAATAAGTATATAAGATTTTAAAAAAGCTATAGAAGTTTATAATATTAAAAGAATTTATACAAAGGAGTTTTAAAATATTGAAGAAATTCATATAAGAAAAAAATGTTTGAAATATTTATATACATGAGATTTTGGTTTAAAGAAATAGGAAAGTTAGTTTAGAATTTAAATAATTAGTTAAATAAATTATTTAAAGGAAGTTTGGTTTTAAATGTAAATTTTTAGTTAAACGGATTTATTTAAAAGAAAATGGTTTAAAATAAAACTCGTTGGATAATTAAGATTACAAAACGAAGATTTGTTATTCGATTATTTCGAATTTTAATAAATTGTATAATTATTCGTACAAGGTTAATACAATGAAGAAATGATCAAAACGGAAAGTGGATTGCAAATATAAAAGCAAAGGTGAGATCTTCTCACTCAAAAATATAATTGGATTTTGCAGTTATTGTTTGTTTGACTGATTGATTGCTGTTTGTATTAGATATAGTAGGATATATCTATATATATATATAGCAATATATACATATTGGCATATGTATATATTGGATTGATTGATTTCCCGCCTCGTATAGCGGATGAGACCCTATTGCGCCGTTATTAAGCGGATGATTTTTATAAAACCCATATACCGCGATATTCCACCTCAAAGTGGAATTGGTATTGTGCTAACGTCTGTGGATGCAGGGAAACAAGTAGGAGGGATCCAACTGGATTCCTCACCAGTATTTATTTATTTACAGATATTGATGTATATTCTGTTATCATATGTTTATATATGATGTTTGATGTTGTGATTGACTAATTGGTGCTGTTGCATCATCGGATTCATGTTTTGAACTTTAAAAATAACGACTTTTACTTTAAAAGGATTTTAAAGTAATTTTTGAAAGTAGACGTTTTATTGAATTGTTGAATTGATTTATTTTGAATAAATAAACGTTTAAAATTTTAAAGTTATAAAAGTTAATATTTTTGTGAATTATGACCGTAAGGTGATTTTTGAAATAAATAGTTAAGCAATTTATAAAATGGTTTGAACTGAGATTTTCGAATTTTTGTGAACAGTTTATTTAAAAGATTTAAAAAGTTGATATTTATAAATTTAAAATATTGGAATTTTAAAACGAGTTTATAAGTGTTAAAAATGAAATTTATAGAATTATAAATCGTGAAGATATGGAATTTATAGATTTATAAATTGTGAAGTTCTAAAATGGATGAAACTGTAGAATGAAAGTTTTATAAGAGATTAACTTATAAATTGGATTTTTGCCTTTAAATGGAATATTGATCGAATTTGTAAATAAAAGGAGATTTATAAAATCGAAGTTGTTAGAAAATAGAAATAGAATTTATAAACGTTGTTTTATAAATTCGAAATCAATTGGATTTGATAAATCAAATATAGAAGATTATTAAAGGAGATATATTCGCGATTTTGGATAGCGAATTATTATTAAGATAAAATTTGTAGAGATGATTGAAATTTGGTTAAGTGAATTATATTCACGATTTTGGACAGTGAATATATTATTGAATAAAATGATTATGTTTGGGAAAGCGATATTATAAAATGAAGTTAATTGTTTTAAAAGATGTTTTAAAACGTGTAAACTATCGAAACCATAGATTTCAACAATTATTGTTGAAATAGACGTTTTCGAGAAATATAAGGAAATGGTGGACTATAACACTGTTGTTATAGTAAATGATTTCCGAAAGGAAATATTTTATATAGTATTGGGATTTATATATCTATCTAAATTTTCGAATCTCTATACTAGTGATTTTGAGTCGTTGTAACGATGTTTTACGTAACATTCGTTTTGACTCAAATAGATGTTGTTAAAATAAATGATTTCCTTTAAGAATGAAATGTATACTTAATATTGATTTAAGTAGATTGAATATTTTCAAATGTTGAAAATAAAAGATTTGTGAAATACTTATTATTAAATAAGTATGGAAATGCTTTTCCAATATGAAATGAAACGTTTTGAGAATTTATCTTTGTAACGATAAATCGAAATTGAATATTTGAAATCGATTTGAGAATCGTATATCAGTAGATATTTTGAAAACATAAATTCAATATGGAATTTATAAAGGAAAGGGAAACTGTTTAGAAAAATAAACGTTGATTTATTTTTGAAGTGTGGAAATTATATATCTAGTAAAGATATTTTTGAAGATGAAATAATTTGGAAAATTATTTGGAATCTGATGATGTTGCGCATCTTTATTGATAGTTAAATAACCGACTATCAATAATTACCTTGAATGGATATTTGTTGTGAATTGGATGAATTTGAATGCCACACTTATTTTTGAATAAACGCTCACTATTCGGGTTAGCCGGGAAAGGACCATGGGGTCGTATAACCCATTCCGAATATGTGATACGTCGTTATGAATTGCATTCGAAGACCGGTGTTGAAGACCGGATATTTTTGAAAATGGAAGGATTACCGTCGAGTTACTCTACATCGGCTGATCTCCGATTTAGAGGTTTTATCACCCTTAGTGACGGGAAGTCCGGACGTGATTAGAAAATTATCTGGATGTGCAAGGGCTTCGTGAGAAGTGCCTTCGGTTCTGTTCGATCCCGGAACAAACTTGTATGGATTGTGTGTCTGACGTTACAATTTGAGATATAAAGCTGATTTCTTTCAAATACATATTTGTTGGTGGCGGAGAATTTATTCTCTTAGCTAAACACCCTTCTCTGAGACGTACGAGCTCAGAGATTATGTAGTTGAAATTTATCAGCGATATATTCCCAATTTGGTAACGTGGCATACTGAGTGTTGCTGTGAAATGATCAGTGTTTGATCATTTGCGATATGATCATTTATTTGATCTTATATCTTTGTGATCATAGGTTGATCATTTGTTTGACCCGAAGCATGGCTTTGTAGAAAGCGTAGCTTTGTGGACGAGACTTCGTCGAGCCTCACACCCCGAAAATGGTCAAAACAGGAAGGATGCGGCAAGGTTCTAGGGAGTAGCGCCCCTTAGTGTATGTCATTCCTTCTGGATAGAGGTGGTATCATGGTATGGAGCCCAGATACTTAACCTATGTGGTTACTGCATTATTATTATTATGTGGTTGTTGGAAAATCAGGGATCCTCGGGAAGATCGGTTACGATCGAGGGATGGCATACGCGTGTCAGTAGTTACCTATTTTTGCAGAGGTAACCCGACCTTGTGTTGGCAGAGATCCGGTTAGGTTCTCGGGTCGTCTATTCCAGGGACCTACCCATCGTAGCATAGGAAGTTCCTTGGCCTGACCATTTGTTGGAAATCCAAAGAAACAATACGTGACGTGTACGGTTTTCGTTGTATTACCTGCTATGGAATGTGGCGGTAACCTGCTATTGAACATAGTAGCTATAGTAGGCATAAGTGCGGAATGCCTATGCTGGCTAAGATTTATATTATACTTTCGAAATGATTTCTACACTATGCACTAATAATAATATCAAAAAGAATTTGATTTTGCGTAGTAAGCATCTTTGACTATCATAAGAAGAAATCTCCTCCAATTCTGCGTTGGCATTGTGTGTGTGGTGGGAGGTCTTATGGTAGTTCCATTTTCCAAAAGCATTGCGAATTTGTTTTATTTTCTTTATGAAAAATAACTGTTTTACGATCTCACACCAGTCACCATGACTGACTCGGAGTTTATTGTTCCCTTCTAAACTCTGGGTGCCCACCAATTTCCACACGGGCAGTCTAGAGTTATGTTATCAGGATATTCTGGAGCTTTGGAGATAAGCTGGATGACGAGACGTAATATTTGTATCTGATAGTATTTATTCCGCTGTGTATTCTGTATGAGGACAAGTTTATATAACTGTCCATTGATGTGTTGTGTTGTATTGAGTCGTATATTGACTCTGATTGATGTATGTATAAACTGATATAGTTCTTTGTTTTAAAAGACTAGTAATTATCTATTGTATATTGTTCCGCTGCGATGTGTAAGATTCTGATATTGTTTTCTGTTCTGATGTTGTTCTGTTGTTCTTCTTTCTTCTCTTTTTCTTCTATCTTTTCTTCTATTTCTTTTTCTTAAAACCCCTCATGGTTCGTATTTCCATGCCCCTTGAGTTAATCAATGGAGACTAGTGTTTAATCAAGGAGTACGGATTTGCGGGTCGTGACAGCGTGGTATCAGAGCATATGGTTAAGCGACAACCCTGCTCTGTTGGGTGTTACTCATTAGAGATAGAGTCAGTAGTACTCTAGAATGAGTGTGAGTGTAATAATAGATACGAGTGCGTATTTGTTAGTGAATATAAAATTGTTTTGTATTGTGTTGACTTATCGGTTGATTGTTTATGGATTCTGGTCGGTGCAGTCTAGCTAACTGTGTTGATAGGAGTTTATAAACTCTAAACAAGATAAACAGACACAGTATTGTTTTAAATAAGGTAAATGAAATAATTTTGCCCAAAACTATTTTTGTATAGAAAAGAAATGTTTTTCTATGAAGTACTATAGTATATGGTTGCATGGTTGTTAGAGGTGATAATATTAATCTATTATCATTGAAATTAAATGAGAAATTGGAATTATAACTCCAAAGTTAAGAAATAAATCCACATACAAATGAAATTAAAGAATGTAAATTATAAATGTGAATTGTAATTTAAAACGGAATTCCAGAGAAGTTTTTGGAAATGTTTTGAAAGGAATTTGAAAATTTTGGAAATTTGGAAAGTTTAGTTTCTTTTTGATTTGAAAATGAATTTCAAAGGTTTTGAAAAGTATTCTGAAGGAATGAAAAGCTCTAAACTCTTTTCGGTCGCTGGAAAATAACTTCAGTAATGACTGCAGCATCATCGGTGTTCATTTTCGGGTTTCCGGAAGAGGAATTGCTGCCAAATTGTTTTAAATGGAGGTTGTTTGGAAAATTTGGTTTAGTTTTTGGAATTCAAAGGATAATTTGAATTATTTCAAAATGGCTTTGAAATGATGGCAAGACTCTGGAATACTATATAAAAATACTTATGAAATATTATTAAGTTGATAACCTATACAAATTGAATTTTGATAGAATAAATCTAACTTAAAAGATGGAGTTAAATAAATGTAAGTATAGGTGAATCAATTAAATGAAAGTGAAATTGAAAATTGAGATTCATTTTGAAGTTGTAAGTAATAGAATTGAATTGAATAATTATAAATGTGAATGGAAAGATGAATTAAAATTCATACAAAATTGGAAATCCAGTTTAATATAAGTGGTTATAAACCAAAATTGTGAATTAAATTCAAATGAAGTTTGAAATGTAAAATTGAATGAAAAGAATATATAACTTCAATAGTGAAGTAAAGAATGTATAAGAAGTATATATTGGAAATTTTGTAATGGAATTGGCAAAATAATTGAATATGTAACTAGATATTATGGCTAGTAGATATACAGGTATAAAGGAATTGGGATTTTATTTTCAAAGATGAATTTGAATTGCTCGACAAAAGGTAAGTATTTAAATTTCTATATGAGATTTGATGATTTCTTGTCTAGCCGCTTGGCTTTTTCTTTTCCTTTTGAAATCTGAGAGTCCATAGGGACATTCTGTAGTCGTGCCGTATTAGCCGCGCAAAGGAAACGCTGGCGAAATTTTTCGAAAATTTAGGGCGTTAGAAAATTTTTGAGAAAATTTGAAAGTTTAAAATTTGAATTTAAGTTTAAATTTGAATTGAAAGTAAACAATGTTGTTTGAAACTCATAATTAAAGTTGGAAAGTTAATTGAATTAATAACGAATCTTTAGTAGAAAGATTTGTTTTGAAATTGATAAAACTATTGAATTGTGAAAAATAGTAGACGAGTTAAGGACATTTTTTCCTAACTTGTAATTTCGGGACGAAATTCTTTTAAGGAGGGAAGTTTGTAATGACCCAGAATTTTGAACGAATTAAATTGAGAATATTTAATTAATTTTAAATATTTGAACGATGATTTAATTTGAATCCCGAATATAACTTTGAATTTGGCGATTAAATTATAAAATTTAATCTATTGTGAGTTGAATAAAAATTTGGATCTTCAATTTTAAGTTAAAGAAAAATATTTCGAAAGCTTTTAAATTTCGTATTGATAACACTGAAGGTAATTGAAGCTTTAGAATCGAATTTGAAATAAATTTGATCAGCTTTGAAAATTATATTGTTCAATCGATATTTAAAAATAGCCGTTTGAGGCGCAGTCTCGGAATTCGACGAAACCAGTCCCATTGGGTCCGAAATATTAAATTATTGTCGGATTTCAAATTTCGTATTTTTCAGAGTTTATATGTGAGCACACGACGTGTAAACGTATTGAATTTTTTATCGAGATTCAATTTGGATTTAAAAATTCAAATTGGTCAAAATCAACATGCTATTCGTTCCTAAGATTACGCCTAAAATCATGCCAAAATCACGTCGTTTTCCATTTTATACGCCGAGCCTCCTCTCCCTCTTCAGATAAAAAAAAAATTCAATTCAGTGAAATTTAAATTTCGTTCGGAAGAAAAAAATTAACAATGGCCGCTCTCCATTCAAAATCAAAAAAACAAACAAATCTCTCCCCTCTTCTTTTCGAAAAATAAATGGCCGTCCCTCCTCTCGTTTAAATTAATGGCCGCGAACGAAAAAAAATGGGATGGAAAGCGCGATCAAGATCGCGAACGTCAGCGAGGTTGGAGGAGTCGGCAACGAGGAAGGGGATGCGCGCGCAAGCGCGTGAGCATTGGGGGAGTTCACAATTTCGCGATCGAACAGGGGCGGCGGTGCGTGGAAGTTCGTGCTAAGGTTCGTTACTTGGGCCGTGTCCTTGGGCATTGATGATCGGTAGGCTGGGTTGTGAACATTTCAGTGAGGTATATCGTTTTGTTAATTCAATTTTGTAAATAATGGTGTACATTTACAGTAAAAGGGGATTTAGCTTAAGACCAAATGATAATATAAATTTAATTATAGGTCAGTTTAATTTAATAAATGAAAGATTTTTGGTATGTATAGGCAGTTAGGAATAAATTTAATAAGTATATAAGATTTTAAAAAAGCTATAGAAGTTTATAATATTAAAAGAATTTATACAAAGGAGTTTTAAAATATTGAAGAAATTCATATAAGAAAAAAATGTTTGAAATATTTATATACATGAGATTTTGGTTTAAAGAAATAGGAAAGTTAGTTTAGAATTTAAATAATTAGTTAAATAAATTATTTAAAGGAAGTTTGGTTTTAAATGTAAATTTTTAGTTCAACGGATTTATTTAAAAGAAAATGGTTTAAAATAAAACTCGTTGGATAATTAAGATTACAAAACGAAGATTTGTTATTCGATTATTTCGAATTTTAATAAATTGTATAATTATTCGTACAAGGTTAATACAATGAAGAAATGATCAAAACGGGAAGTGGATTGCAAATATAAAAGCAAAGGTGAGATCTTCTCACTCAAAAATATAATTGGATTTTGCAGTTATTGTTTGTTTGACTGATTGATTGCTGTTTGTATTAGATATAGTAGGATATATCTATATATATATAGCAATATATACATATTGGCATATGTATATATTGGATTGATTGATTTCCCGCCTCGTATAGCGGATGAGACCCTATTGCGCCGTTAGTAAGCGAATGATTTTTATAAAACCCATATACCGCGATATTCCACCTCGAAGTGGAATTGGTATTGTGCTAACGTCTGTGGATGCAGGGAAACAGGTTGGAGGGATCCAACTGGATTCCTCACCAGTATTTATTTATTTACAGATATTGATGTATATTCTGTTATCATATGTTGATATATGATGTTTGATGTTGTGATTGACTAATTGGTGCTGTTGCATCATCGGATTCAAGTTTTGAACTTTAAAAATAACGACTTTTACTTTAAAAGGATTTTAAAGTAATTTTTGAAAGTAGACGTTTTATTGAATTGTTGAATTGATTTATTTTGAATAAATAAACGTTTAAAATTTTAAAGTTATAAAAGTTAAGATTTTTTTGAATTATGACCGTAAGGTGATTTTTGAAATAAATAGTTAAGCAATTTATAAAATGGTTTAAACTGAGATTTTCGAATTTTTGTGAACAGTTTATTTAAAAGATTTAAAAAGTTGATATTTATAAATTTAAAATATTGGAATTTTAAAACGAGTTTATAAGTGTTAAAAATGAAATTTATAGAATTATAAATCGTAAAGATATGGAATTTATAGATTTATAAATTGTGAAGTTCTAAAATGGATGAAACTGTAGAATGAAAGTTTTATAAGAGATTAACTTATAAATTGGATTTTTGCCTTTAAATGGAATATTGATCGAAATTGTAAATAAAAGGAGATTTATTAAATCGAAGTTGTTAGAAAATAGAAATAGAATTTATAAACGTTGTTTTATAAATTCGAAATCAATTGGATTTGATAAATCAAATATAGAAGATTATTAAAGGAGATATATTCGCGATTTTGGATAGCGAATTATTATTAAGATAAAATGTGTAGAGATGATTGAAATTTGGTTAAGTGAATTATATTCACGATTTTGGACAGTGAATATATTATTGAATAAAATGGTTATGTTTGGGAAAGCGATATTATAAAATGAAGTTAATTGTTTTAAAAGATGTTTTAAAACGTGTAAACTATCGAAACCATAGATTTCAACAATTATTGTTGAAATAGACGTTTTCGAGAAATATAAGGAAATGGTGGACTATAACACTGTTGTTATAGTAAATGATTTCCGAAAGGAAATATTTTTATCTAGTATTGGGATTTATATATCTATCTAAATTTTCGAATCTCTATACTAGTGATTTTGAGTCGTTGTAACGATGTTTTACGTAACATTCGTTTTGACTCAAATAGATGTTGTTAAAATAAATGATTTCCTTGAAGAATGAAATGTATACTTAATATTGATTTAAGTAGATTGAATATTTTCAAATGTTGAAAATAAAAGATTTGTGAAATACTTATTATTAAATAAGTATGGAAATGCTTTTCCAATATGAAATGAAATGTTTTGAGAATTTATCTTTGTAACGATAAATCGAAATTGAATATTTGAAATCGATTTGAGAATCGTATATCAGTAGATATTTTGAAAACATAAATTCAATATGGAATTTATAAAGGAAAGGGAAACTGTTTAGAAAAATAAACGTTGATTTATTTTTGAAGTGTGGAAATTATATATCTAGTAAAGATATTTTTGAAGATGAAATAATTTGGAAAATTATTTGGAATCTGATGATGTTGCGCATCTTTATTGATAGTTAAATAACCGACTATCAATAATTACCTTGAATGGATATTTGTTGTGAATTGGATGAATTTGAATGCCACACTTATTTTTGAATAAACGCTCACTATTCGGGTTAGCCGGGAAAGGACCATGGGGTCGTATAACCCATTTCGAATATGTGATACGTCGTTATGAATTGCATTCGAAGACCGGTGTTGAAGACCGGATATTTTTGAAAATGGAAGGATTACCGTCGAGTTACTCTACATCGGCTGATCTCCGATTTAGAGGTTTTATCACCCTTAGTGACGGGAAGTCCGGACGTGATTAGAAAATTATCCGGATGTGCAAGGGCTTCGTGAGAAGTGCCTTCGGTTCTGTTCGATCCCGGAACAGACTTGTATGGATTGTGTGTCTGACGTTACAATTTGAGATATAAAGCTGATTTCTTTCAAATACATATCTGTTGGTGGTGGAGAATTTATTCTCTTAGCTTAACACCCTTCTTTGAGACGTACGAGCTCAGAGGTTATGTAGTTGAAATTTATCAGCGATATATTCCCAATTTGGTAACGTGGCATACTGAGTGTGTGACGCCCCACCTCTATACCCACGCTAGCCCAGAACACTACGGAGTAATGCTGTCAACTAGCGCGGAGAATAAGGCTGTTGAGGAGCGACCATCCATGTAACTTCTTTGTGCGAGCACCGATATGTCAGATAGTATAGAATGCATATCATTTAAGGAGGAAATCCGACATACCGATACAAACTCAAAGCTATCACACGATGGCTATATATAATCTTCGGAAACAAATATAGAAATAAACGTAACACAAATCAGTCACAGACAATTCATATCACAAAGGCGGAAATAGATATGAATATAACACATGAAAGTGTACATCAGAGTAGTGGTCAAATAAGATCCACAATAACACAAATGAATAGATACAAGTGCAAGATAATAGAATATGTATACATCAAGGAGTCTAATCTCAAATGTATACAAACAAAAACTACTAAACTAGAGTAGTTAGCCAAAAGTCAGAGTAGCAAATCCCGGGAGGAAGTCAAGCAGAAGCACCTGTAACATCTCGGTCTGACCCGAGTATTATTTAAGAAAATAATAAACGGATCAGTCTAACTATAAATATCAGATGACATGATATAAAATAATAGATATGGCATAAACATAGAATACCCATACTGACATACTACTATAAGTATGAAAATGATGATCAACAGGAGATCAACCGATGAGAAATGATCAATATCACAAGAATCTTCTCAAAGATCCAAAGAGGGCATCATATCCTAAACTTGTACTCATAACAAGTCAATGACATAAAAATCCAGAAATCAAAACAAGAAATCCAGAAATCATAAAAAGAGAAAGAGGCCTATCACATGATGGTCCGAAGACCATGGGGCGCTACCCCATATGTGTGAGTCGGAATCACACTGATTGAGGCCTAGGCTAACCAAAAAGCAAAAAGGTATGTGTGAATGGAATCACACAAGTGGTGTCTAGCCTAACCTCGCAAACAAAAAGATATGTGTGAGTCGGAATCACACTACTGCGGTCTAGACTAACCTTGCGGACAAAGAGATATGTGTGAGTCGGAATCACACCACTGCGGTCTAGTCTAACCTTGCAAACAAAGAGACATCGCACAATTGCTAGTCTAAATCATAAAATGATCATCATGATCAGCGAGAAGTGTCAATCACACCAAGCTAGTAAATATATGAGTTTAGCTTCATGTCCCATAACCACTTGCTTAACTTAAATATTTACGAACAAGCTGTAAATCTTCACTAGGAAATTGTCACGAAAAGGGTTCAATCGAACAAGTCCAAGAGCTAACCGACGAAGTGAACGCAAGCGTTTCATACCACTCGTTTTACTAAGTCGTTTAAGTCGATTTCTCATTCGAGTGAAGTAAAGGCTTATATATATTAGTAGATTGGAAATCGGTTTGAGAAAATGAACTTTTGATATTAAAAATAGTGTTGAAATCGATTTTATGAAAGAGTTTTGGTATTTACTACTAGTATTAAAACCTTCATATCTTTAAAGTGACAAGTCATAAAACGATTGTTGGAACAATCTATCACAAAAATTCACATTCGGAGACGTGAATAAAATCCAAGGAAATCAGCTCAAAATGCATCAAAGTGGAAGTTCTGATGAATGCTTTTCAGATAAGATTGCCTACGCAGAGTTTAAAGAGGTGGGCGACTTAACAAAGTGGCCGATAATAAATGATAACAACAAAAAGGGAATCAACCCGACTTGATTAGAGTTGGATATTCAAGCTAAAAAGGCAACTAGGAAAAACACAGCAGATTCAGACGTCTGAGATCAAGAATTCAGACGTCTGAATCTGGAAAATAAACTATTTTCCAGAACAGAATTCAGACGTCTGAATCCTAGATTTCAGACGTCTGAAATAGGCACTTTTTAGCCTATTCCTTTTCTGGTTCAAAACGAACCAATTCAGACGTCTGAAATTTTGATTCAGACGTCTGAATGCTGGGAGAAGAAAATTCCCAGTATTCCATTCAGACGTCTGAACCATACGTTTCAGACGTCTGAAACTGTTGTTCAGGGCATTCCCTGAACCTAGGCCAAAAAAATGGCCAAACGACATCGATAACGATCGGTCGAGCAACAACGACTAAGGAATTATGCCTAGCGACAACCCAGCCTTAATGGCTCTTCGATACGCCTTGAATATTAATATCCAAATATCCATAATAGGATTTTCACAAAAATTAAATCAAAACACCAAAAATTGGAATATACACAAAATCGATCCAAACCAAAATCAATTGCACAAGGATAAGTGTTAGGAATTCATACCTAACAATCGAAGATAATTATTGACTAAGATGTGAGATAAAAATCTCACCTTTTCACAAAAACAATGAAGAAGGAGCTTGAAAGCGAAGGGAGAATCAACCACTCTTCAACACAACCCAAATGAGCTTGAATCTATGCTCAAAAGAGAAACATTTCCTAAATTAGGTTTAGGGAATTTTCTGAAATTGAAAGGAGAACGGGTTGGAGAAGATGAAGGAGATGCTTACCAATGGGTTCTCTTCGAATTTGGAGCAAGGACTTGAGTTTGCAAGAGGAACTAGGGTTTGGAATTTCTAATTCCCTTTCCTTTCCACCATTTTTAGTTTTTGCTTGAGTTTGAAGAGTGGGAATGAGTGAAAGGAGAGGAGAGGGGGTTGGAACTGAGTTAGTAAGTGATTAATGGGTTCAGCCCAAACCAAAGCCCCAAGTGAAAAAGTGGCCAAATTCCACTAACTCCAAATATATCGAAGCTTATACTCAAAAAGGTCGCAAACGGCATTTTGAACTCAATGGAAGTGGTCTTGAGTCCCAATTCGACTGTTTGCAAAAAGTAGCTTTTCGGACTAAAATCCGACGAACGATGTTATATTTAAATAAAATATTTAAATATAAAATCGACAAATATGCGGGTTGTTACAGAGTGTTGCTGTGAAATGATCAGTGTTTGATCATTTGCGATATGATCATTTATTTGATCTTATATCTTTGTGATCATAGGTTGATCATTTGTTTGACCCGAAGCATGGCTTTGTAGAAAGCGTAGCGTTGTGGACGAGACTTCGTCGAGCCTCACACCTCGGAAATGGTCAAACCAGGAAGGATGCGGCAAGGTTCTAGGGAGTAGCGCCCCTTAGTGTATGTCATTCCTTCTGGATAGAGGTGGTATCATGGTATGGAGCCCAGATACTTAACCTATGTGGTTACTGCAATATTATTATTATGTGGTTGTTAGAAATCGGGGATCCTTGGGAAGATCGGTTACGATCGGGGGATGGCATACGCGTGTCAGTAGTTACCTATTTTTGCAGAGGTAACCCGACCTTGTGTTGGCAGAGATCCGGTTAGGTTCTCCGGTCGTCTATTCCAGGGACGTACCCATCGTGGCATAGGAAGTTCCTTGGCCTGACCGTTTGTTGGAAATCCAAAGAAACAATACGTGACGTGTACGGTTTTCGTTGTATTAACTACTATGGAATGTGGCGGTAACCTGCTATTGAACATAGTAGCTATAGTAGGCATAAGTGCGGAATGCCTATGCTGGCTAAGATTTATATTATACTTTCGAAATGATTTCTACACTATGCACTAATAATAATATCAAAAAGAATTTGATTTTGCGTAGTAAGCATCTTTGACTATCATAAGAAGAAATCTCCTCCAATTCTGCGTTTGCATTGTGTGTGTGGTGGGAGGTCTTATGGTAGTTCCATTTTCCAAAAGCATTGCGAATTTGTTTTATTTTCTTTGTGAAAAATAACTGTTTTACGATCTCACACCAGTCACCATGACTGACTCGGAGTTTATTGTTCCCTTCTAAACTCTGGGTGCCCACCAATTTCCACACGGGCAGTCTAGAGTTATGTTATCAGGATATTATGGAGCTTTGGAGATAAGCTGGATGACGAGACGTAGTATTTGTATCTGATAGTATTTATTCCGCTGTGTATTCTGTATGAGGACAAGTTTATATAACTGTCCATTGATGTGCTGTGTTGTATTGAGTCGTATATTGACTCTGATTGATGTATGTATAAACTGATATAGTTCTTTGTTTTAAAAGACTAGTAATTATCTATTGTATATTGTTCCGCTGCGATGTGTAAGATTCTGATATTGTTTTCTGTTCTGATGTTGTTCTGTTGTTCTTCTTTCTTCTCTTTTTCTTCTATCTTTTCTTCTATTTCTTTTTCTTAAAACCCCTCAGGGTTCGTATTTCCATGCCCCTTGAGTTAATCAATGGAGATTAGTGTTTAATCAAGGAGTACGGATTTGCGGGTCGTGACAGTTCCAAAAAAAAATTACAGCAAAATAATAATAATAAGAGTATCTTCTGGATACTTTGAATGTTACAAATACATATCTCCTCAAGACCGTATGTATAACTTGCATGAATTTATGATATGAAATATAGACTATCTCTTCAGGAGAATATCTAAAGGTATTTGTAACGGACCCTTAGAGGATGGTTATCCCAAACATCCTTTAAGTTACTTGTATTTCAGTTGATATTTCACTTGAGTTGGATTTATTGAATATAAGAATGTTAATCCTGACTCGAGTGTTTTGTTGATTTGCTTTACGCTCGGGTCAGACTGAGTGATACAGCAGTTGAGACTCACCTTTGGAGTTGGAGCTTCGCTTGGAGATCCAGTCTATCTATCGATCCTGTTTTCAGTCATTCAGTTGATTCTAGTGATGTATTCAGATCTTGTATTGATTATTGTATTGAGACATCTATGGTATTCGAGACTTCTGTTGTATCTTGTTTAACTCTGTTATATATATATAGTAGCTTCATGAACTACTATCTTTTTATTTCCGCTGCATTATTGTTATATTACTCTGTGACTGTGATCTGTAATTATTTTATTTACTGTATATGTTGAGTTTGCCAAATTTTATTTACAATCCATTGTTTTGAATTATTCAAGTCCGACATGTGTGGATTTATTGTCGATTTGAATGGTCCAAAATACTGGGTTGTTACAGTTGGTATCAGAGCTTTGGTTTAGCGAAAAACCTTAGCCTTATGGGGTTTGACTCTTTACTAATAGGGTAGTAATACCCTATGGGAGTCGCTGAGTGTAAGTATATGAGAGAGCGTATTTGTTAGTGTTATAAAAAGGTTTTAATATTGTGTTAATCTATTCCGTTTTGTATTTATAAATTCTGGTTGGTGCATGGGACGCTATGACATCAATAGCGATTTCTAAACACTTAATAGGACAGACCGACATAATATTTGTTTTAATATAGGTGAATGAAATAATTTTGCCTATTATATTTTCTGTATATAAAGCAAAATATTTTATATAGATATATATATTTGGTTGCTATAGATTGGGTGTTAGGTAATGAAAATATAAATAATAGTTGAAACTAAGCAAAAAAAATAAAATAAATGAAAACTGAAAATTTAGAGCTTAAGTTCCGGGGTTTTTGAAGATTTCTTTCAATTGATTTTGGAATATAATAATAATATTATTAGAAGTATTTTCTGATATAAATATTTCAATAGAATTTGAAAGAAATGTTTTAAAAGAAATTCCACAAAGAAATAAGTTGTACTCCCCTTTTTGTCGCTGGAAAATAATTTCGGTGATGGCGGCCGCATCATCGACATTCATTTTCGAGTTTCAAAGTGGGAAGGCCACTGTAGTAGTTTTACTACAAGATTATTTTATTTTAAATTGTTTTAAATATAATTGAATATATAAATTATAAGTATATATTATCTATTATTTTAAAATGATTTTTGAATAAAACCTGGTATTTAATTCTTAAGTTTCCATTAATAAATAGTCCTAATTACTGAAGTGAATTGGAACGTAGGTAATTAATAAATTGAAACCTCTAAAGGAAATAAGAGATTTAATGCTAGGATATAAATGGTATTAAATGAAAGTTGAAATTGTAACCTATGAAATAAAGGAAATAATTATTGAACATTAAAATAATTAAAAGAAATGAGAAAACTTGTACAACTTTCAATTTCAGTCTTTAAAAGCATAAATATAACTTACCAAAAATTTATAGAAGTTGAAAATGTTTAATAGGAAAATGTATAGAAAATTGTACGAGTAGACTTATGTAATGAAAAATTCAGTAAATTTCTTTTATTAATAAGAATTAAAGTATAACTGTTATGCCAAGTAACTAAAATTGAACATGAATATTATTAATAAATGAATAAATAAAATCAAGTAAATGAATAAATATGCAAAGTAAATTAATTTAAAAATGAATAAATGAAATTAATAAGTATTGATGTTCTAGTTGTTATGGACTTAAATGTTATATATAAATAATAATAAACTTAAGTAATAGGTTGAAGTTACCTTAGAATAAAAGATGAATATTGGGAAAATGACTGTAAAACTTAAGTAATAAATTTACCTACCAAGGAATTGGTTGAATGGATAAAAATAAATGATGAATAAAGAGGAAATCAAACAACAATATATGGAATGAAATTAATAATAATGAACTTGATCTATTGTTGAATTTGTTATTTGTTTGGCTTATGGTTGTTTGGGTAAGGATACTTTAATATTGTTTGGATGTAGGAATAATCTATTTAGTTTCACCTAAGACTGCTGAGTGAAGGGTACACTTAGTAGTTTATTCTTCATTCTGTACAATTTAAAGTTATGAACCTGAACAACTATTTCTTTTGTTTGATATGAATGAATGATTGATTTTATGGTTGTATGTCTTATTGCAAGTGTTTAAATTGTAATAGAATATTATACAAGTAGAAATTTGAAATAATGAAAGTATTCAATGAAATTGCTATTAAATGAGAATTTAATGTTATAAGCTTAAGTGTAATTGAAATTTTACCAAGTAAATATAATTAAAGGTAAGTATGACAAATAGATGAGGTCATACAATTATAAAGGAATGTAATATAAATAAGAGAAATTGTAAACTGAAAGGGTTAAAGTAATTTCTAAATAAAAGTTGGAAGAAATACAATGAACATAAAAAGATAAACCGTTATATGAATAAAAAGAATCAAACAACAAATGTATGAATGGAATGAATAAGAATAGACTAAAACTATTGCTGAAATTGTTGTTTGTCGTGGTTGTGGTTGTTGGGTAAGGAAACTTTAATTTGTTGGGATGGATGAAAAATCCATTGTGTTTAATCTAAGACTGTTGAGTAAATGATGCATTTGATGGTTTATTCTTCATTCCGTACAATTTAAAAGTTCTGAAACCGAACAACTATTTGTTTGTTGATTGAATGGTTGTTTGTATTTGTGTGTGTATGCTGTTTGTGAAATTGATGGTTGTTGTATTGATTTGTTGTTAGTGATTGAAACCACTTAAATATTTCACTTTATATAAATTGTTAACCCTTTGGATTTAATAAGTGAAATGCAGGTTATGGAAGCAATTGCTACTGTTTTTGGTTCCATAAATTAAACGTAAATTGCCCGACAAATAGGTACGTTTCGGACTACGATTTATAACGCTATTTATATATATTTTCCCGTGTTGGGATATAAAATTTTGGATATTATATGTGATATTTTGTTATATTTAATATTATATTTTCTCCCGAGCCTCTCCGTACAAAGGAGACTCTGCCGAAATTTTTCGAAATTTTTGGGACTTAGAAAATTATTTTGAAATGTTTTTCCAAACTTTATTCATTTAAGTATAAAAAGATATAATGATTAAAATGGGTAAATTTTATATAAAGTAATAAATTTTGTAAATTAGTGTTTATAAGTTAATATTTTGAATAGGTTGTATTGTTTATCTAATTCTTCCTTCTCCCTTCTTTTTCCTTTTCGGGGACGAAAAGCTTTGAGTGGGAGAGAGTGTAACGGACCCTTAGAGGATGGTTATCCCAAACATCCTTTAAGTTACTTGTATTTCAGTTAATATTTCACTTGAGTTGGATTTATTGAATATAAGAATGTTAATCCTGACTCGAGTATTTTGTTGTTTTACTTTACGCTCGGGTCAGACTGAGTGATACAGCAGTTGAGACTCACCTTTGGAGTTGGAGCTTCGCTTGGAGATCCAGTCTATCTATCGATCCTGTTTTCAGTCATTCAGTTGATTCCAGTGATGTATTCAGATCTTGTATTGATTATTGTATTGAGACATCTATGGTATTCGAGACTTCTGTTGTATCTTGTTTAACTCTGTTATATATATATAGTAGCTTCATGAACTACTATCCTTTTATTTCCGCTGCATTATTGTTATATTACTCTGTGACTGTGATCTGTAATTATTTTATTTACTGTATATGTTGAGTTTGCCAAATTTTATTTACAATCCATTGTTTTGAATTATTCAAGTCCGACATGTGTGGATTTATTGTCGATTTGAATGGTCCAAAATACTGGGTCGTTACAGTATTTCTTCAAGAAATGATCATGCATATAATATTTCTTATGAAATAATAACTAGGAACATGACCTTTATGATATAATTAGACATATGAACATAGAACAATATATTCTAGACATAATTTAATTTCTTACCTATTTGGGAGGTTTGATATAATTAGAATGAAATATATGATACAATTGCATAGCTCTCAAACTTTTAGGATCTAATCTAAACTAAATTAGGATCCTTCATAATCAAATTTCTATGCATTTATTTGGTTTAATAAAATTACCAAATATATAAACAAATCTCTTCTAGAGATATGTTATCATTTCCTAATTTATTAGTCTCTTTTAGTGATATTGTAACGACCCAGAATCTTGGACCATTCAAATCGACAATAAATCCACACATGCCGGACTTGAATAATTCAAAAAAATGGATTGTAAATAAAATTTGGCAAAACTCAGCATATATAGTAAATAAAATAATTACAGATCACACACAGAGAGTAATATAATAATGCAGCGGAAACAAAAGGATAGTAGTTCATGAAGCTACTATATAAATATAATAGAGTTAGACAAGATACAACAGAAGTCTCGAATACAATAGATGTCTCAATACAATAATCAAATACAAGATCTGAATACATCACTGGAATCAACTGAATAACTGAAAGCAGGATCGATAGATAGCTGGATCTCCAAGCGAAGCTCCAACTCCAAAGGTGAGTCTCAAATGCTGTATCACTCAGTCTGACCCGAGCGTAAAGCAAAACACAAAACACTCGAGTCAGGATTAACATTCTTATATTAATAAATCCAACTCAAGTGAAATATCAACTGAAATACAAGTAACTTAAAGGATGTTTGGGATAACCATCCCCTAAGGATCCGTTAAACTATTTACTATGTAGTAATATACGCTATATACAGTAGTGTCTAATCAGTAAAGTAAAATCATATAGAAAATAGCATTAAGGGGATGGAGAACCTTAACGCGGTCGGATCTTAAAATCATAATCGTAGTAAAGCTCGATATGGTAGGTGACACGGCACAACTAGGCAATGACAGGGTAGATATACCAATTACACACACGGACTGATGGATATGCATAGCAGCCACTACCGTTCCACCTCGAACAACACTCCCAAATCGAAGGGTGGCCACCAAAAATCAACAAGTAATAGAATGAAATCGAAGAAGTGCGTCCGATACGAGGTGCTACCTCACTGGTCCGAGATCGCTCCTGTTTTAGCCACCTTATGCAAACTCACGGGAGTTGGGTCCACGTATGTACCTTAGGATCTTCACCACCATCCTACTTCATTCTAGAATCTCCACCGCGTACACGGTTGTCAAAGTGGTTTTCGGTATCGACAGAGGGTATGTCCATATCCGATCCCGGTCTCTTTGCCAACCAATCGTTATTATAACACCGTGGTCATTTCAAAATAGTTTATACTTCAAAACCAAAATATCATTATCATTTCAAGACCCAATTTAATACGATATCATTTTTCACTTCAAATATATCCATTTTCAAAATCATATCACTTTCCAAAGTTACTACGCTTTCGAAATCATAGTCTTTTTAAAAATCAAAACACATTGGAAATCACAGCTTTGAAATCATAGTATTTTGGAAATCATAACACTTTCCTTTTAAACAGTTTAGATATTAAAATTTCTTCATAAAATAAAATAGTTTCCTCAAATTTCACAAATCGATTCAAATTAACTCGAATTCTAAAAATTTAATTTAATCAAATCTCAAATCATCAGTTTCAACTCGATTCAGCTTCTAAATAAACCATTTCAAATTATCGATTTCAAATACATATCTGAACCATAAAATAAGCCATTTCAATCTTAATATATTTCAAAGCTTTAAATATTCAACATTTCAAAACTAAATTCGATAAATTTATATACATATCAGATTCACTTTAAAATTATTTAGTTTTGAAATATTAACTTAATCATTTCCATAACATTTAAATGCAATTTCAATTTACAAATTTAAATAAACAAAATATCCCATTTAAATATATATAAGTTTGAAATATCCATTTAAGTCACCTTTTCAAATTTCAAGTTGTAAAACACTTCTTTAAATTTTAAATTCAATACATTTCAAATCAACTTATTTAAGTTTAATTCTTAAATAAATATAATTTCAATCAATTTCAAATCATTATAAATTCTATATTTGAAAATATAGATATTAAATAAATACTTAAACATATTATTTATCAACTTTATTAAATAAACTTTAATGAATCTTTAAAATCAATATTTATTTGAAACCATATATTTCCTTTCAAAACCATAGAAATCCATTTCAAAAATATATAAATAGACCAACGGTGTCTGTATATAATTTTCTATCCTATGGTCAAGTGATATGGATATTTATCATTTCAATCCGAAATTTAAAACATATTCGGGTATATATCTTTTCAACCCGAAATCCCAAATTCAATTCAATGAAAATCGCTTGGGTTTATCATTTTAACTCATAACGATTTTCTCCTATTTTTACAGATCGTTCGGGTATGTATCATTTCAACCCATAGTGATTCTATACTAACAGGGAACTTGCAGAGTGATAACAGATATGATAATAAAATAACAACAGTAACAGGCATATATCATCAGTATAACTAACAGATAATGGTGTTGAATGTCATAGGTGAACATATACAGGTAATGGCATATATATAGCAATGTAAATAACTAGCAGCAGCATATTTCAATTGTCGTTTCAATTGAAATCAAATTTAATAAACATAAGAACGTTAATCAGAGTGATTGCTCACCTTTCGAGGTTAGAGAGTTTGACACAGAACAAGCTACGAATTCCAAAGCAAAGCTAGATTGATATGATTCGACGGTCAAAGCTGATAATAGGAATAGATGAATTCAAATCAGAATTGGATCGATGAAGATAACTGATATAAGTGAGCTTATATAGAACTATATATATACAAATCATATGCTAAATTCAAACATATTCATATTGAATGCATATATATTTCAAAATCTATTATTTAAGTTAAAACACATATATTTAAATTCAATATTAAATTTAAAACACATAAAATTTAAAGTCAAATAATTTAAAATTTCAAAACAATACTTAAACAATATGCATAAAGCAATATTAAAATAAGGTTGAACATATATATATATATACACATATATATTTTAAACCAATATACAGACAAACCAAATAGAAAGAAAAATCTTTATATTTAAAATTCAAAACTAATGTTCATAAGAATATTAATATAAACTTGCTTTGCTAAAATAAATATACCGGCTCAAAGCAGATCACATAAAGACGTGTAATTTTTCAGTTTTAAACATATATATACTATTGTATAAATTGGTATATAAGCTGAAGAGAGAAAATATCTATATAACAGTACAAAACTAAACTTGTAAACAAATGTATACTATATATATTCATATAATGCAGGCGACTACCCAAACTCACATGCCAAATATACAATAGAACATTCATATGCAGACAACTAATTATATATGCATATCTCAACTCACAAATATATATATACTCAGACAACCAAATATGCAGACTCGATATAAAACTCTATATACATAAACTCAACTGTTGTTTATATACTTGAAATATGTATATAATAAATACTATAACCATTAAATATATAAATTATATTAGCTAACCCGATGCCTAAACTTGTCTAGTATAAACTAATATATATAGTCTAGAGCCAGTCAATAGACTCAATACTAGTATAAATATATAAACTAACATTTAGTAAACTATAACAACCTATTTATATAACTAGCTTATACGTATGAAAGAAGTCTGCTGTCACGACCCGGCTTTCTAGCCACAGAAAGACGTATCATGAATTAAGAAAGAAAGGGATAGAAGAAGAAAAGAAAAGAAAGAAGAAAGAACAACAACATCAGATACTCACAACGGAACGAATGAAATATAATATATCACATAAAATATTACATAGTATCATATACAACAGAGTTACACAACTATACATCTCATATTAGACAGTTATAAACATCTGTCTATCATACATCTCTATATATCAATACAATACAGACACAACTCTAACACAGCGGAAACCATAATATCTACACGTTGAAGCCACCTGCTCCAAATCTCCTTCAGCATTCGTCAAAGCTAACCTGAATCCCTCGACTACTCAATACAATATTGAGTACCCAAGAGTTTAATAAAACAGAAAATAAACACTTGGGTCAGACATGGGTCTGGTGTGAGTAAACGGTTTAAACTTGTTTAACTTTGAAAAACCTTTGAAAGAAAAGGTATCTCGTAAGACTTCCCGCACATAAACACGGAAATGTTTTTACCTTACGATAACCAAAACATTTGATAGGAAATCCGATTTTATTATAATAGGGTCTAGGGTTTTCAAATAAAATACAGAAATAGCTGGAATGCTTACATCTCACGTTCCAACATAGTTGGGCACAACTAAATCGTACGGCACTTATTGGATTTTGGATTCCATACAATGGCAGGGCTACTGGGGTACCGCCCGTCACAGTACGTGGCCTAGATCACCGTACCGAGGAGTACGCCCGCTCCCCTGCAACACAAGGTCGGAACATCCCTTACTGGATAATTCCCGCATAAGAAACCCCGCGGTTGTAGCTAGCAACCGCCCACACAGCCGAAATAAAAAGAAGGGACCTCTAGACAGGGGAATCTTATACTACTTGGGTGCTACCCACTAACCTTGCTGCACCTCCCCTGTTTTAGCCATTACCGGTTGATGAGGCTTGAGGTCACGATTACCTTTAATCAGAACACATCACTTAGAATGCTCATCGTCCACCTGACGATGTGCTGAAAGCATTCAATCCATACAAGTTCGTTCCGGGTTCGAACGAAACCGAAGGCATTATCTCGTTACACTCGTTTTGGAATCACCCTCAGAGTTAACGACAATAACCCTTGCACTCTGAATCTTCATCTTCATTTGATTCACGACCTATCGTTAATTTGGATCGATGTGGTATTCGGGTCTCCAGACCTGGAAATCCGGTATACGGAAACCCGATCCCGGTCTCATCGAAATCCAAAGCGTATCTTTTAAGGCCAAGTTGTTTTAAAGGTTAAAACAAATTCAATTCATTATCTTTATACACAAAGAAAGATAATTCACAACAGATAATCAACATTATCAGATAATCCATACAATTCAACTAACATCCATATCATACAGCATATATCTCATCAGAGATATCAATCAATGCCAAGTATTCAATACTATCACCCATTCATAAGTAATGA
The DNA here is from genome assembly GCA_030737815.1 of Allium fistulosum. Lineage (NCBI taxonomy): Eukaryota > Viridiplantae > Streptophyta > Magnoliopsida > Asparagales > Amaryllidaceae > Allium > Allium fistulosum. The sequence continues at coordinate 721,542,955 of CM060908.1, forward strand.
TTTATATTATCTTTTAATTAATTTAAAGAATTAAATTAATTACTTCATTTTATAAATCCTTCTTACTTAACCATTAATTAATTACAATTTAATTAATTAATCATCTTTTAATGATCTTCTTAATTAATCTTCCTTGATTAATTATACTTTAATTACATTCAAGTAATTATCCTTAACCATATACAGTAATTAACTTTTAATTACTATCATTAATTATAATAATTAATGAACCTTCATTAATTAATTAAGCATATAATTAAGCATACTTTAATTAATTACTTTCATTAATCAACCTTGATTAATTCATTAATTAAATAATCCTTACTAATTAATTAACCTTTTAATTAATTAAATAATTAATTTTAATCAACCACTTCATTAATTAGTCTTAATTAATCATAAACAGTAATTAACAATTTGTAATTACTTATCTTAATTAATTATATTAATCTTGATTTATTAATCTAATTAATTAATCTTTAATTACTTCATTAAGTAAATATTAATCAATTTAAATTAACAAATAATCCTTAATTAATTACTTTATTAATTACTTTTTTATTTAATTACACTTAGTAATTAATCTTAAATTAAACACATTTAATTAATCACATTAATTTATTAACTAAAATAATTAAATAATTAACTCTTAATTACTTACATAAGTAATTATCTTTTAATTACTTCCATTAATAATCTTGATTACTTTCTTAATTAATTACTTAACAAATAAGTAATTCCATTACTAAATAATCCTTAATTCATTTATTTAATTAACTACTCCATAATTAATTAATCTCAACAATTATATAAATCAACTTCTTAGATTAATAACATCAAGTGATTACCCTTTTATCACTTTAATTAATTACCCCATGAGTAATTATCCTATTAATTACTTCCATAAGTAATTTCATTCAATAATTAACCAATAATTACTTTATTAAGTAATTACACTTAATTAATCCATAATTAAGTGATTATTTAAAATTAAATAAATAATTAACTAATTATTTAAAATTAATTAAACAATTAATTAATTAACATTCTATATTTAAAAATCCTAAATTAATTATGAAGACATTATTCTTAATTAACTTTACTTCTTAACAAATCATATTTAAATTAAGTATTTCTTAAATTCATATGAAATAATTTAACCTTAATCATCATCACAATTTAATTATTTGTATTAATCAAATCTTTAAAGACAAATTATTCTATTTAGTTCTCAAAATTTTTACATTAACCTTATTTGAAAATAATGCATTTAGAAATCAATTTAAAAATTTAAAATACTTTAAATTATCTAATTTTAAACCTATTTATTTCAAATAGAATTTGAAAATCTAGTTTTACTTAGAACAAAACAATTTAAAAATTGAACTTGTTTTCTCTAAAAAAAATTAAAAATCTGGTTGCTTATTAAAATCAAATTCTCACAAAACTCGAGCAAGAACCCGAGACAAACGCTAATTTTCTCGAGCCTAACTCGTCTCACTCGCGACCAAGGCTGCTTCGAGTCGACTGCAAAACAACACGACACTATCCCGAGTTGCTTCTTCTTCCCCAAAGCCCTCACGTCCCAGATATGCTCAAACGTGCACACGTGCACGTGGTGATCTTGCACCAACATCGCCGACCATCGTAGATCACCGCGACGATCCCCGACCATCACCTTCAACCTCGCGAACCCATACGCAACTCCAGATCGAACGTAACTCCATCAAATCGAAATTGAGATAATCGACCCAACATGAAAATCGCCATGGCCAGAAAACCTTCATCGTTACGACGCCTTTGATCTCGAGTAGCCTCACCATCCACTCTGCAACTTCGTCTCGACATCCAGCTTCTCCAACATGCCTTGCGATCGCCTCCGATCCCATCTTCATGTCGCAAAATCCTCGGTAACCAAGTCGAAAAGAAAAGCAACAAAAACCCTAGTTCGATCGGATTCAAACAATTCACCCATTTGAAAATTCCAATTGTATTTTTCCCCTAATCCATAACATACAAGCAAGCTTCAATCAAAAATCTAGCTTCAATCATCACCTGAATCTTCGGCAATTCACCAAAGTTCCCAAATTGAACAAAACCCAAATTCACAAGAATTTCTCAACTAAAATTTACAATATGCATATCAAAATTCACGATTTCCTATCGTGATTACATGCATGCAGTCCAAATTGGAAATTAAAGTAGTTGATTTTTTTCAAAAACTTAGTTTTCACTGTTATTTTAAAGATTTCAATATAAATATTTATTTTAAACATCTGGAATGATTTTAGTAGTGGAGTTACATGATCTCAATCATTTATTGTTTGCAAATTACAGATTAATAATGAATAAAGAATGAGATATTGAATTTAAAGAGGGAAAAACCAAAAACTGTTAACAACAGAACCTATTTTCTTGTTTACAGGCATTCTAAACCAAACATGCATTCATATAAACAAATATTCATTATCAAGCAAATTTCTTTGCATGCAACATCATTCAATCTCAAATTAAATTTAAAACTATTTTTAAAATAATTTTACTCACTAGTTTAAAACAGAGGACAGAGAACATATTTTCTAGTCTGTGAATACAAATATCAAAGGAAGATCATCCTACACACAGATGTTCATAGTAGTTTAATCCATATTCCAGATAAAAACATTTATGCAACCATATTACAACATTCTTATATATATTTATCACATGCATCAATCATAAGAACAGGTTTAAAACTGTTTTTAAAAGAAATTTACTCACCTATAAACAGAGCAGAGAACAGGGCAGAGCATGTTCTAGGCTTTGAAATTTGATTTGTGAAAACTTTAAATTTGCTTTTGAATTTCTCTTTGTTGTAATATGGAGTTGATCCTACTGCATGCTTGATTTGAGTCTATAGCTTGAAACTGAAATTACTTGATGAAACTTAAATCTTTGTTTTGCTGTAGCTTAATTCAGGTTTCATTTGATTTCCAGGTTTGATTATTATTGTTTTCAGGATTTGTGTGATTTTTCTTTTTAGAGGAAGATAGAAAAGATTGTGAGGAAGAAGATGTTCGAACTGAGAAATGAAGAAAACCAGATTTCTCTATACATATGTTATTTAAGATAATTTAGTTTTCTAAATTTTTAAATGAATTAAATGAAGGCCACTTGTTAACTTTAAAAATTAGACAAATGTCCATGTTTGTTCTAAAAGTTTACAAGTGTTAAAAGCTTAGAGTATTATGTTTAAATCCTTATTGATAAAAAGTATTTATGATTTTCTTATATTTATGTAAATATGGATTTATATTAATTCATGTTTTATTTATATGTAAACTATTTTACTTTAAGTATCAACATTTTATTTATGAAAATGTGAATTTTATTAACTTATGTTATATTATTTATTTTTTTACAAACCATTTAACTTAAAGAGATATTAAAAAGAAAGCTTATTTAAAACTATATATATTTAATCATTTTAGATTAAGTGCTTATTAAAAGGAAACAAGATAAAAATAAATCTTTTATTAAATCTTATTTAAACTATCATTTTTTTTAAAATAAGCAATTATCTTATATTTTGAAACAAATGAATTAATCTTTAACTTTTGAAAGATATTAAATTTAAAACAAAGCTTTTAAAATTACAATATCCATTCATACATCAATTATCAAAAATATCAAATTATAACATATACATACATATATATTACAATTTGAAAATACATCTTTTATTTAAAAGAAAGATTCTCTATTCACAATATATATCAATATATACATTATAAATAGAATCTATTTTTATTAGCTTTGAAAGATAAATTTTATCCATTTTAAATTGTTAGAAATGATATAAATAAATATTACTAAATTAAATATTGCCAGATTAAATATTGATTATCCTTTAAAGATTAAATTACCAATTTAAACTAAAATTATAAAGAAAATTTATCAAATTAATTAAATTATTAATACAGATTATTAAATTTATATTGCCCAAAAACCTGGGATATCACATTCCTCCCCCCTTAAAATAATTTTGTCCCCGAAATTAAAAGCAAAGTTAATTTAATAATCCAGCAAAGATTTTAATTTTAAACAGCAACCACATACATATCATCCAATTCCTAACAACCAAATCAACCAATCAAACAATCAAACAGACCTAACTAACTATCCTAATACAAATCAGGATAGATCTCATAATACTATCTCGAGTTTCCCCGAGTATAAATCACCGGGAGACTCGCTCTACAGAAGCTAAACAAACTACACCACCATAATCCAGAGCTCCTCTCTTCTCTAGATTCACTAATCTGAACAAAATATCAGACTACACACAAATCCAGCTCAACTTCCAAATCCATCTGAACTGCAGATTCAACAACCAATGATGAATCATACACGTACTCCCTCAGAGATACTTGAAATAGAATGAATTCCAGCTATCCAAACTGGCCATTCAATCCTGTAGATAAAAGAACTACTCCTCTCGAGAACACAGGAAAATCCAAAATACTTCAGTGCTAGCTTCCAGACTTACCAATCTTATAGCTTTATAATCGGAGAAAACTTAGCAAGTTTCCAATCTACAACTCCGAATTCCAAACTCTGCCTCATATCTACATAACTCACCAAACAATCTTGGACTACCCCATCTCTTCCTGATCAGCTTAACCTTCGCTGATGCTTCTTGAAATAAATTCGAACCAAGAACAAAATGATCTCTAGATCCTATTCAACAATATGAACTTTCCAAAATCCGTTGAAATCCAAACTTGAAAACTAGATCTGACCAATCCATTTCCAAAAATTCCTGAGCTGCTACACCAATTGTTCTTTCTCTAAGAACCATCCTACTACCAGACTAACCATCGGTATCGCTTCTGGAATCAAGTCAATACGGAACTCAACTCCAGATGAAGACAAACTTCTACTTCTTCAAAGACATCCGGAAAAATTCTGACTACTTCAGTAGCTCCTACTTCCATATGAGAAACCTCCATCTCACACAAAATATTACCCAAGATAAATTCCCAAACTAATCGCAAGTCACTTTTGTGATCCTACCTAGTTCAGATTCCAAAGAAACTATTCTCTCTTTACTAATTAAAAAGAGTCTTAAGTTTTTCCAAACAAGGTTAACCCTTCAAGAAAGCCTTCACCATCTTCCCGGACTGCTGATAGAAAAACCACAAAGATTCTTGAACCATCGGAGAAACGAGCCACACTACTGCTTCCAAACTCTATCTCGATGATACTACTAAGCCAAAGACCTCCTCGTCAGCACACCGAACATTTCGAGTTGCACTACTACCACAGCTAACCAAAAACTTCTAATCCATAGGCTTCTCAAAGCTAAAACCATCAACTAACCTCACAACGAACCTCCGAGATGACAGACATCCCAAAAGAAACTCGGGCTCCAAACCAAACGCCAACAACTTACTCTTCTTAAGGGAAACAATGAGACCATGTCCGAAGAACAACTAATCGACCTTAGTCCCATACTTCAAAATAGATAAAACTCTCTTATTCGATATCCAGAGAATTCCTATACAGCCGAGTCTTTCCTACGGTAGACATCAACTGTTCCTCCAATACCTTCTTGATCTTGCTCCAAAAAGAACATCTACTCTGGGAACATCAATAGATACTGCGATTCATCACACAGCTGCTCCTTCCTGAAGTCGCTAAGCTACCGTTACTTACTTCTGCACAACCGACAGATCAACTCTAGAAAATCTGCTCACCCGAGCTCAACCAAATTTATACTCCAAAAATGGACTCCGAATCTTGAAAAATATTTTCTTCAGAGATCCGAGAAATCCTTACACCAAACTGCCCAAACTTACTCGAGACGATATTAGGTCTACAGTCTCGACAGATACTCTTCCAACCTCAACATTCAGACTTCAACCAATGGTAGTCGTGTTACACACACCACCACCCTATCTACCTTTATAACTCATATTGGAAAACCCGAACAGATAATCCAACACATTAGGTAGATATATATATATATATATAGTTATATAAAAATTACAAATACGCTCTCTCAAGATAGACACCACTCCAGAGCTAAGGTATTCACTCAACCTAATGCTCTGATACCAACTGTCACGACCCGGCTTTCTAGCCACAGAAAGACGTATCATGAATTAAGAAAGAAAGGGATAGAAGAAGAAAAGAAAAGAAAGAAGAAAGAACAACAACATCAGATACTCACAGCGGAACGAATGAAATATAATATATCACATAAAATATTACATAGTATCATATACAACAGAGTTACACAACTATACATCTCATATTAGACAGTTATAAACATCTGTCTATCATACATCTCTATATATCAATACAATACAGACACAACTCTAACACAGCGGAAACCATAATATCTACACGTTGAAGCCACCTGCTCCAAATCTCCTTCAGCATTCGTCAAAGCTAACCTGAATCCCTCGACTACTCAATACAATATTGAGTACCCAAGAGTTTAATAAAACAGAAAATAAACACTTGGGTCAGACATGGGTCTGGTGTGAGTAAACGGTTTAAACTTGTTTAACTTTGAAAAACCTTTGAAAGAAAAGGTATCTCGTAAGACTTCTCGCACATAAACACGGAAATGTTTTTACCTTACGATAACCAAAACATTTGATAGGAAATCCGATTTTATTATAATAGGGTCTAGGGTTTTCAAATAAAATACAGAAATAGCTGGAATGCTTACATCTCACGTTCCAACATAGTTGGGCACAACTAAATCGTACGGCACTTATTGGATTTTGGATTCCATACAATGGCAGGGCTACTGGGGTACCGCCCGTCACAGTACGTGGCCTAGATCACCGTACCGAGGAGTACGCCCGCTCCCCTGCAACACAAGGTCGGAACATCCCTTACTGGATAATTCCCGCATAAGAAACCCCGCGGTTGTAGCTAGCAACCGCCCACACAGCCGAAATAAAAAGAAGGGACCTCTAGACAGGGGAATCTTATACTACTTGGGTGCTACCCACTAACCTTGCTGCACCTCCCCTGTTTTAGCCATTCCCGGTTGATGAGGCTTGAGGTCACGATTACCTTTAATCAGAACACATCACTTAGAATGCTCATCGTCCACCTGACGATGTGCTGAAAGCATTCAATCCATACAAGTTCGTTCCGGGTTCGAACGAAACCGAAGGCATTATCTCGTTACACTCGTTTTGGAATCACCCTCAGAGTTAACGACAATAACCCTTGCACTCTGAATCTTCATCTTCATTTGATTCACGACCTATCGTTAATTTGGATCGATGTGGTATTCGGGTCTCCAGACCTGGAAATCCGGTATACGGAAACCCAATCTCGGTCTCATCAAAATCCAAAGCGTATCTTTTAAGGCCAAGTTGTTTTAAAGGTTAAAACAAATTCAATTCATTATCTTTATACACAAAGAAAGATAATTCACAACAGATAATCAACATTATCAGATAATCCATACAATTCAACTAACATCCATATCATACAGCATATATCTCATCAGAGATATCAATCAATGCCAAGTATTCAATACTATCACCCATTCATAAGTAATGATTTATATTATCTTTTAATTAATTTAAAGAATTAAATTAATTACTTCATTTTATAAATCCTTCTTACTTAACCATTAATTAATTACAATTTAATTAATTAATCATCTTTTAATGATCTTCTTAATTAATCTTCCTTGATTAATTATACTTTAATTACATTCAAGTAATTATCCTTAACCATATACAGTAATTAACTTTTAATTACTATCATTAATTATAATAATTAATGAACCTTCATTAATTAATTAAGCATATAATTAAGCATACTTTAATTAATTACTTTCATTAATCAACCTTGATTAATTCATTAATTAAATAATCCTTACTAATTAATTAACCTTTTAATTAATTAAATAATTAATTTTAATCAACCACTTCATTAATTAGTCTTAATTAATCATAAACAGTAATTAACAATTTGTAATTACTTATCTTAATTAATTATATTAATCTTGATTTATTAATCTAATTAATTAATCTTTAATTACTTCATTAAGTAAATATTAATCAATTTAAATTAACAAATAATCCTTAATTAATTACTTTATTAATTACTTTTTTATTTAATTACACTTAGTAATTAATCTTAAATTAAACACATTTAATTAATCACATTAATTTATTAACTAAAATAATTAAATAATTAACTCTTAATTACTTACATAAGTAATTATCTTTTAATTACTTCCATTAATAATCTTGATTACTTTCTTAATTAATTACTTAACAAATAAGTAATTCCATTACTAAATAATCCTTAATTCATTTATTTAATTAACTACTCCATAATTAATTAATCTCAACAATTATATAAATCAACTTCTTAGATTAATAACATCAAGTGATTACCCTTTTATCACTTTAATTAATTACCCCATGAGTAATTATCCTATTAATTACTTCCATAAGTAATTTCATTCAATAATTAACCAATAATTACTTTATTAAGTAATTACACTTAATTAATCCATAATTAAGTGATTATTTAAAATTAAATAAATAATTAACTAATTATTTAAAATTAATTAAACAATTAATTAATTAACATTCTATATTTAAAAATCCTAAATTAATTATGAAGACATTATTCTTAATTAACTTTACTTCTTAACAAATCATATTTAAATTAAGTATTTCTTAAATTCATATGAAATAATTTAACCTTAATCATCATCACAATTTAATTATTTGTATTAATCAAATCTTTAAAGACAAATTATTCTATTTAGTTCTCAAAATTTTTACATTAACCTTATTTGAAAATAATGCATTTAGAAATCAATTTAAAAATTTAAAATACTTTAAATTATCTAATTTTAAACCTATTTATTTCAAATAGAATTTGAAAATCTAGTTTTACTTAGAACAAAACAATTTAAAAATTGAACTTGTTTTCTCTAAAAAAAATTAAAAATCTGGTTGCTTATTAAAATCAAATTCTCACAAAACTCGAGCAAGAACCCGAGACAAACGCTAATTTTCTCGAGCCTAACTCGTCTCACTCGCGACCAAGGCTGCTTCGAGTCGACTGCAAAACAACACGACACTATCCCGAGTTGCTTCTTCTTCCCCAAAGCCCTCACGTCCCAGATATGCTCAAACGTGCACACGTGCACGTGGTGATCTTGCACCAACATCGCCGACCATCGTAGATCACCGCGACGATCCCCGACCATCACCTTCAACCTCGCGAACCCATACGCAACTCCAGATCGAACGTAACTCCATCAAATCGAAATTGAGATAATCGACCCAACATGAAAATCGCCATGGCCAGAAAACCTTCATCGTTACGACGCCTCTGATCTCGAGTAGCCTCACCATCCACTCTGCAACTTCGTCTCGACATCCAGCTTCTCCAACATGCCTTGCGATCGCCTCCGATCCCATCTTCATGTCGCAAAATCCTCGGTAACCAAGTCGAAAAGAAAAGCAACAAAAACCCTAGTTCGATCGGATTCAAACAATTCACCCATTTGAAAATTCCAATTGTATTTTTCCCCTAATCCATAACATACAAGCAAGCTTCAATCAAAAATCTAGCTTCAATCATCACTTGAATCTTCGGCAATTCACCAAAGTTCCCAAATTGAACAAAACTCAAATTCACAAGAATTTCTCAACTAAAATTTACAATATGCATATCAAAATTCACGATTTCCTATCGTGATTACATGCATGCAGTCCAAATTGGAAATTAAAGTAGTTGATTTTTTTCAAAAACTTAGTTTTCACTGTTATTTTAAAGATTTCAATATAAATATTTATTTTAAACATCTGGAATGATTTTAGTAGTGGAGTTACATGATCTCAATCATTTATTGTTTGCAAATTACAGATTAATAATGAATAAAGAATGAGATATTGAATTTAAAGAGGGAAAAACCAAAAACTGTTAACAACAGAACCTATTTTCTTGTTTACAGGCATTCTAAACCAAACATGCATTCATATAAACAAATATTCATTATCAAGCAAATTTCTTTGCATGCAACATCATTCAATCTCAAATTAAATTTAAAACTATTTTTAAAATAATTTTACTCACTAGTTTAAAACAGAGGACAGAGAACATATTTTCTAGTCTGTGAATACAAATATCAAAGGAAGATCATCCTACACACAGATGTTCATAGTAGTTTAATCCATATTCCAGATAAAAACATTTATGCAACCATATTACAACATTCTTATATATATTTATCACATGCATCAATCATAAGAACAGGTTTAAAACTGTTTTTAAAAGAAATTTACTCACCTATAAACAGAGCAGAGAACAGGGCAGAGCATGTTCCAGGCTTTGAAATTTGATTTGTGAAAACTTTAAATTTGCTTTTGAATTTCTCTTTGTTGTAATATGGAGTTGATCCTACTGCATGCTTGATTTGAGTCTATAGCTTGAAACTGAAATTACTTGATGAAACTTAAATCTTTGTTTTGCTGTAGCTTAATTCAGGTTTAATTTGATTTCCAGGTTTGATTATTATTGTTTTCAGGATTTGTGTGATTTTTCTTTTTAGAGGAAGATAGAAAAGATTGTGAGGAAGAAGATGTTCGAACTGAGAAATGAAGAAAACCAGATTTCTCTATACATATGTTATTTAAGATAATTTAGTTTTCTAAATTTTTAAATGAATTAAATGAAGGCCACTTGTTAACTTTAAAAATTAGACAAATGTCCATGTTTGTTCTAAAAGTTTACAAGTGTTAAAAGCTTAGAGTATTATGTTTAAATCCTTATTGATAAAAAGTATTTATGATTTTCTTATATTTATGTAAATATGGATTTATATTAATTCATGTTTTATTTATATGTAAACTATTTTACTTTAAGTATCAACATTTTATTTATGAAAATGTGAATTTTATTAACTTATGTTATATTATTTATTTTTTTACAAACCATTTAACTTAAAGAGATATTAAAAAGAAAGCTTATTTAAAACTATATATATTTAATCATTTTAGATTAAGTGCTTATTAAAAGGAAACAAGATAAAAATAAATCTTTTATTAAATCTTATTTAAACTATCATTTTTTTTAAAATAAGCAATTATCTTATATTTTGAAACAAATGAATTAATCTTTAACTTTTGAAAGATATTAAATTTAAAACAAAGCTTTTAAAATTACAATATCCATTCATACATCAATTATCAAAAATATCAAATTATAACATATACATACATATATATTACAATTTGAAAATACATCTTTTATTTAAAAGAAAGATTCTCTATTCACAATATATATCAATATATACATTATAAATAGAATCTATTTTTATTAGCTTTGAAAGATAAATTTTATCCATTTTAAATTGTTAGAAATGATATAAATAAATATTACTAAATTAAATATTGCCAGATTAAATATTGATTATCCTTTAAAGATTAAATTACCAATTTAAACTAAAATTATAAAGAAAATTTATCAAATTAATTAAATTATTAATACAGATTATTAAATTTATATTGCCCAAAAACCTGGGATATCACATCTGCAGCCTAAAATATAAAGCAAACTAAAGCAAACTATGATATATATACACTCCTTATTGTAAAACTCTTAACATATTGTATAATAAACAATGAACCAAATATACATATAATAAAATATGCAGCCTTTAATATGTAGATGTTTCAATATAATGTGCAGACCCATATATATACTTATAGTATCAATATATTTCTTATAAAACCATATACAAAACCAAATAGAAACATAAAATACTATATATATACTATCATTAACTTATTATATACTAATATATAGATACATAACTTCATATATATAAAAGGTATTAAAGTATATATACTATTATCCATGCGTATGTGTTATATAAGCAGAATCAACAACTTAGGCATATAAAACTGATATTTATACTTATATAAACTAATACATAACTTACTATAAAATACTAATATATATAAGATAAAATATATACGTACTCACCCATGAACTAATGGGTTGCATCTCGAGGTGATGCCGATAGGTGGACAGCGCCTGGAAGGAAGAGGCATGGGTTGCTGGAGGGTGCGCGATGCCTGGTATGTGCTCGTGAGGGGAGGTGAGCTGGAGGTGTGGCTGTGGCCGTGGGTAGAGAAGGGTGGCGGGTTTTTGGTGGCAGATGAGTGGAAGCGATGTTTTGTGGTCGAACAGGGAGGCCATGCGAATGGAATAAAGGAGGGAAGAAGAAAAGAAGGCGGCATGAGGGAAGTGGGGAGGTGCTCGGCCGAGATTTGCTACGGTGGTGGAAAATGCTTCAATTCAAAGGGAAGGGAAAGAAGGCTGCGAAAGATGGAGGTGGAAGTGCTGTCGGCAGTGATGAGGTTCTCGGGTTGAGGAGGCATGCGTGAGCTCCGGTGGGTCGCAAAGCTGGAGGAAGAAGAATCCTCAACAGGAAAAGAAAAGGAGAAAACGTGGCCATCACTTGTATCTTGTCATTTGTAAATCATACAAAGAGCAAACAGTTAAAGTGATATATATTTTTAAACGATGCGAATATCAAGGGCCAGATTTGAATTCGTCTATTATTATAGGCAACGATGTTTTAGAATCAAATATAAAGTGAAGAGTCGGAAATGGCCACATGTTGATTTAGCTGAAAAACTTTAAAGCAATTTATAGATTTGTAACTGGTGTAAGATTTGAATGGACAGGGAAGCAATAAATTATTTGAAGTAGTCAATTCCCTAGATTTCGTGCAAATTACTTAAGCAATTAATTATTTGCTTGGGCTGCACGTTTAGATTTGGAAACAAGGAAAAATGTAAAGTCAAAATGTGGTACCGCTACGGTGAATAGTTTATTGTCTTCGTCGCGTACCGGACCTCAAAATATAGAGTTGAATATACCGCAGGGATCAGCATGACGAGACGATCAAAACGGTATACAAATACTAGTGGTACGATCATCCGATCGAAAGTAGATAATCGGTACCAGAAATGCTGCTATTTTTCCAGAATTAAGATAAACAGAGCAGTAGAAATCCAAATTTGGAAAACGAAAGGTGACATCTTACTCAGAAGAAGATTTAGAAATTTATTGTATAAAAATATTCAAGTTTGGAAAACATTTTATTATCATCAATTTTAACTGATATAAATTGGAATAAAATTACACTAGAAAATAAACTTCCAAATTTTCTGTTGAAAATTTACCAGTTGCTATGTTAAAACAGACGCATTTCAAATATTAAATTTAAATTTCAAAACTTTATTGTTTAAAATTTCACAAAAATTCAATTTATTACATAAATAAAACCACTGAAATTTACGGGTCGTTACACTCTCCCCCACTCAAAACTTTTCGTCCCCGAAAAGGAAGGAGGTAGGAGAATAAAAACAACCAGAAAGAAAACAGCTTTGAAAACAACTAATTTTTAAAACCATATAAATTTCAAATTAAACTAATTAATATTCAATATTTTGGTTTAATCTCTTTGAGTTCAATTAAGTTAAATCAATCTATCTATTTCTAAATTCATTATCGTATTATCTAGTCATTATAAATTAAAATTTCTAAATCATCAATTAGTATAATCATTTATTATACTCTTATTTTATTCAACAAATTTAATTCTTTTATTCCAAATTATTATTAAGTTTATTCCACTTAATATGTCCTATTACATATATTTAAACCATATAACTAATTTAAACCATATAAATTTCAGTTTAAATCAATTTATATTCACTAATTGATTTTAAATTAAAGGTATTTCTATAAGTTAATCTAATTTCAATTTATTAATCCCTTCAAAACAAATTTATTTGTATCGTCTATTATTCAATTAACTTATTATCCTATTTATCTCTATTAACATCTTTATAATAAAAATTAAGTGTATAACATTTATTATAACACTCAAGTTTTATTTTAAAAGGATTTTATATTGTATATTATCCGATTATATATTTAACTTCTGAAAAATTTTAGGTAAGTTATGTTGAGATGTAATCGGGTATTATACAAATAAAATTTTCCAATTTAACTATTCCAATTTAAATATTTATTCAAGAATTTAAGATTTTAAATTTCCGATTTCAATTTAAACCATTTAGATATAAGTATATATACTATATATATCAAATTATATATGATCATGTACCAATATATATATATATATACGTATATATATATATATATATTATAAATCAAGTCATACTTCGGAAATTCAAATCAAATTAATTTTCCAAAACAAAAATGTAGCAAAGCTACAGAATGGTCTCTCCACTTCGAAACTCGAAAATGAATGTCGATGATTGTGACGACCGCCCATGACCCCTGCACCGAATCTAGAGATAGTGCGCTGTAAAGTGTGCCAGGCGACCATGGACGATTGTCAAGGTAAGATTTAAAACAAAAGAATCTATCGTATTACTCACAGCGCATGGACAAAATACAATAGAACATAAGTATAGTGAAGCTTTACAGAACAAAGTGACATCATATAAAACTCCATAATAGTTGAATACAAGCATCCACATAGTCAATACATCCAGCCTCACTACAATACTCTCAGAGAATACAAAACAGCGGAATATCCAATACATATAATAAGAAGATAATATGCAATCCTCCAGCTCGTCTTCGATATCAGCATCGTGAGAAGAGAACAGCACCTGTCACCTGCTACCTAGTCTGCCCGTCCCAAAATGGACGAACAGCCCAAGGCAATAAGAATTAAAAACATAAAGCCTTGAGTCAGACAACAGTCTTAGTGAGCAGTAAATTAACTAACAACATACCAAAAGAGCATAAAGGAAAAAGGAATAGGAATACAACCCTCCCACTCCAACCTCATTCTACAGTGATAGCCCCCAGACACACACTAAGCAGAAGCAAACATAGCAGAGCATACAATTTAAAGTAAAGCAATTGTCACTCGAGTCAAGAGCGATGTTTTCCAAGTACAAATCCCAAGGTCTAAAACCAAGGTCAGATAAGCACCCAGGAAATACCGCTCTTGAGACCGAATGACGATACAACCAAACATCCATGACTCGGCTATCACTGTTATCATTGTTGCAATATCACCGTTAATTGAATGACCGGCACATTCTTTCAGCCGTCCGTCAAGGGCTAATGGTAACCCCGGTTCTAGACATAACTCCCGCACGTCATCGTGACCCGTGCCTAGGATTATCGAATCTACCCAGAGTACTTGACCATCAACTTAGTCTTTTGGGTGTCCCCATGTACTCTTGCTTAGAGCATGCTAGAACCTTCAACAACGATGAGATCTCAACCTCCTAGTCATCCTCCTCGACGACTATTGCCATACTAGCTCAAGCGCCTCTCGAGCATCCATTATCCTCAACTCGAATCATATCACCGAGTTATCAACATGCTTGGAATGATCCCGCCTGGATTAGACCAAGTCTTCATCATATGATGCCTCGCTTCATTACATCCTCGCAAAGCTTCATCTCAACTTCACATCATCAAATCTATGCATAGGAGCTTCATCATCCCGCTACATATGCCACGAGCAGCTTTTCCAATTCAAGAGCCTTTCCCTTAGCTTTTGAATCACCTTCGATCTAAATCTAATCATCAATCATCTAGTTCATAACAATCAATCAAATCAAACATCAATCCAAGCAATCAAGCATTCAAAAATGATCTAAGCAGACAATTATAACAATAATGGCATTTTCGTAATTAAAGAGTTGAAAGTCCAATAAGCATGAAAACATGGATTATATCTCTACAAACTTGATGAATGAACTTGCATAGGTTAACATATGATAAAATGGATGCAACATCATCTTGAACAATGGATCTACATGGATCTATACATAGGATGAAGAAAATGCATGGAAATCACTATTTTAACACCAAATCGAGCCAACAATCCGATATACTCCTTTGGATCCGTGTGAGAGATAATCACCACTCACCAAATCACCTAAACCAACCCAAATCAACACGCTTCAGATCTGGACAGCAAAGGATGAAGCTTGATCTATCACGAATCCGCTTCAAATGAAGAAATCTCTCTTGAAAAGATGAAGATCTTCAATCTAAGCTCTTGAATCTTCAATCTTGATCTTCGATTTGGATGGATGGAAGCACTAGATTAGAGTGGAGAAAAGAAGTGAAGAAGTGTAGATGTCGAGCTCTCAAAATGGCAGCACTTCGTCGCTTCAAAATCCGGATCCCAAAAATGAAGAGAAGCTCTCCTATTTATAGCTGAAAACTGCCCCTAAGTCGTAACTCGGCTATCTCCTTAAGTCGCTGCCGACTTAACACTGCCGACCTACGACCTAAAAACCTCCACGACTTAACAGAGCCTCCGACCTAACCCTTAGCCAACAACTCCGACTCAACACATGCGCACATACGAACCCTGTCTACGACTTAATGCGCACGCGCCTTAACTGGTTAGACGACTTACGACTTACTACTATGCCGACTTAACCAGCCTATACGACCTAACACATACCGACCTAAAACAACACGCTACCTAACCTAAGTCGCAAACAACTGGACTTCGACCTAACTACTAAGCCAAAGCCCAGCGACCTAACACTCGCGCGACCTACGACTTAGAATACACGCGACCTAATACTTAACTATTTCCTACGACCTAACAACAAAGCGCAACTGCGACTTAACACATAGGCGCGACTTAACTTAGGTCGTTGCCGACTTAAGTGCCTTGCCGACTTAAGACATACGAAGGAATACAACTACGACTTAACTCGTAACTGGGTTACGACTTAACACAGGAGACGTCCTGCCGACTCACAACTCAACACACGTTGCCGACTCAACTACCTACCGACTCAATTACCCTGCCGACCTAACACTTAACACCCAAACACTTAGGTCGCTCACAACATGTCCTTAGGTCGTTGCCGACCTAACTCTTCTCCAGAATACTTAGGCTGCCTACTATTCTTCCTTAGGTCGCCCTAACCTCTTAAGTCGGTCAACCCCACTTCCTTAACTCGGCAACGACTTAACAAATAACTTGTCAGACATGCTAACTACTAAGTCGTCCAGGTCTTAAGTCGACCACTATCTTAACTCGTCAGCCGACTTAACACTTAACTCACCACTATCCTTAAGTCGGTTAATACTATAAGTCGGTCAACTTCTTAGATAGGCTACTCCCTTAAGTCGGTCACTCGACCTAAGCCACCCTATGACTTAACTTCCTTAACCCGGTTAATCCCTTAGGTCGTCCTAAACTATCAACCGACTTAAACCACTCCCCTATCTTCCTTAGGTCGTCGCCGACCTACCACTTAGTCATTAACTCGTCCAGAACCCATAAGTCGGCTACGACTTAGTACTTAACCAAAATTCTTCCCAAAATCTGAAACAACCAAAAATGTTGAAAATTCCAGATTTGAACGAACTTTTCGATCCGTAAAAATACGGGTCGTTACATTCTCTCCCCCTTAGAAATTTCGCCCCCGAAATTCCAAACAAACAAAGCAATCAAAAACTATTCTGCACGCCTACCATCCATAGCAATCAACAAATCATGCATCCAATTCTAGCTTAGCATGCAGAATTCTAAAACTAGAACAAGTTACAATTTCGTTAGATGACACGACACCTTAGGGCCATACCTTGAAGAGTTCAGGATGAGCTGCCTTCATCCTCTCTTCCACCTCCCACGTACAGTCGTTATCATCGTCACTCCATTGTATCTTGAGCAACTTAACTATCTTCCTCCTAAGCTGTTTCGTGTCGGTTTCTACAACACGAAGCGGCTTACGAGGTCTTCTATCGACTGGATCAACTTCTAAGTCTTCACAGCTATCAGCAGAAACCACCGTACTCGAGTCGTGCACATACTTCCGTAGATATGATACATGAAAAACATTGTGCACACTCGACATCTTCTCTGGTAACTCCAATCTGTAGGCGAGCTTTCCAATTCGCTCGATGATCGGGAATGGTCCAACAAATCTCGGAGTCAATTTTCCTTTCTTCCCGAATCGGATAACATTCTTCAGTGGAGAAATCTTCACAAAAACCATTTCTCCTACGTCAAACTCCAAATCCTTACGACGTTTATCAGCATAACTCTTCTGACGATCTTGGGCTGCCTTCATTCGTTGCCGAATGATCTCTATACAATCTGAAGTCTGACGAATCATCTCTGGCCCAAGCATCAACTTTTCCCCAGTTTCCAACCAACATGTCGGAGAGTTACACGGTCTTCCATACAATGCCTCATATGGTGCCATACCAATACTTGACTGGTAACTGTTGTTGTACGCAAACTCCACCAAATGAAGGTGATCTTCCCATGATCCTCCGAAGTCCAAAACACATGCTCTAAGAAGATCTTCCAAAACTCGGTTGACTCTCTCGGTCTAACCATCTGTTTGAGGGTGATAAGCTGTACTCAAACACAACTCGGTTCCCAAAACTTCCTGGAAGCTCTTCCAAAATCCACTAGTGAACAACGGGTCTCGATCGCTCACTATACTTTTCGGAATACCATGGAATCGAACTATCCACTTAACATACAACTCAGCCAACTTTGATGCAGTCCTAGTCGATCGAACAGGAATGAATCGTGCACTCTTAGTCAGACGATCCACAACGACCCAAATCCCTTCATTTCCCGTTCTGGTTCTAGGCAATCCATCAATAAAATCCATCGACACTTGTTCCCACTTCCATGTAGGAACTTCTAAGGGCTGAAGCAATCCACTTGGCTTCTTCTGTTCAGCCTTTACCAACTGACAGTTCATACACTTGGAAATGAAATCTCCAACATCCTTCTCCATGCCTTCCCAGTAGTAGGTTCTCTTCATATCCCGATACATCTTATTTCCACCTGGATGAATTGTCAGCTTCGAGTGATGACTTTCCTTTAGAACTTCACTCCTCAATTCATCTATATCGGGAACAACTAGTCGTCCTTGCTTTCGAAGCCAACCTTCTCTATCGACCTCGAATCCTTTATCCTTTTCTGGATCCAATCCAGATTCTAAATCACGGATAATATTGACAAGCTTATCATCTCGCTTTTGGCTCTCGCCAATCCTTTCCACAAGAGAAGGTCTTATCGATAAGTTTGCCAACATCTCAGGTTCCAATTCGCATCTAGGCCTGAAGTCAAATCCAGCTAAATACTCGAGATTCTTCCATTCAGAAAACATGGCTCCCAATCCTGCATGTCTTCAACTTAACGCATCAGCCACTGCGTTACCTTTTCCCGGAGTATAAGCTATACCAAAATCATACGATGCCAAAAACTCTAGCCAACGTTGCTGCCGAAGATTTAAAGCCTTCTGGGAGAAAAGATACTTCAACGACTTATGATCCGTAAACAACTCGAATCGAACTCCCAACAGATAATGTCTCCACATCTTCAGAGCAAATACAATCGCCGCCAATTCCAAATCATGAGTTGGGTAATTCCTTTCATGCGGCTTCAGTTGTCGACTGGCATACGCAACAACCTTATCCTTCTGCATCAGCACTGCTCCAAGTCCAGTACCACATGCGTCGGTGTAAACCACCATCTCATCATTCCCACTAGGAATAGTCAAAACAAGAGCACTCGTCAATCTCTCTTTCGGGATTCCGAAAGCTTGCTCACACTTAGCATTCCAACTGAACACTTGGTTCTTCTTCGTCAATCCTCTGATGCATTCTTAGGTCTAACCCAATCCTGGATTGCTGCCACCTTAGCGGGATCATCCGCTATTCCATTTCCAAAAATCACATGGCCTAAGAACCTCACTTCACTCTTCCAGAAGTGACACTTCGAAAACTTAGCCTTCAGCTGATGTTTCCGCAAGATTTCCAAAACAATACGCAAGTGCGTCTTGTGCTCTTCTTCTGTTCTGGAATAAATCAGAATATCATCCACGAACACAAGTACGAACTTGTTCAACTGGTCTCTGAACACTCTATTCATAAGATCCACAAAATATGCTGGCGCGTTAGTCAATCCAAACGGCATTACCAGCCACTCAAAGAAACCGGATGGTGTCCTAAAAGCAGTCTTCGGCACACTATCCTTAGCCACTCTCAACTGGTGAAATCCCGTTGCCAAATCCATCTGAGAAAACACCTTAGCCTCGTGAAGCTGATCAAACAAGTCATCTATTCTCGGCAATGGATACTTGTTCTTCTTAGTCACCTTATTCAGCTCACGATAATCCACACACAATCTCAATGACCCATCTGCCTTGGTTGCAAACACAACTGGTGCACCCCACTCGGACACACTACGCCGAATGAATCCTTTCTGCAAAAGATCATCAACTTGCACCCTCAACTCCTGCTGTTCCCTAGGCGCCATCCGCCTAAGAGGCATCACAACAGGTCTGGCTCCTTCAACTAGATCTATACGAAACTCGATCTCTCTATGCGGCGGCAACCCTTTGACTTCGTCAAAGACATCCTCGAATCCATTTGCGATTGGCACTAAAGACAGTCCATCCCGTGGAACAACTAGCGAATACATGAAGCTCATGAAGACGCCTTCCTCATGCTTACATCGTATCACAATCTTTCGCCCTTCCACATTCTCGACTGTCACCTCCAGCCTCTCACAATCGACCTTAGCCGCATACTTCCTAAGCCAGTCCATACCCAAAATAATTCCGAACCCCGCAAAGTTCAGAACAAAACAATCACAAACAAAAGAGCAACCATGACTCGACACAACTAGACCACGGCATAACATACACAAACAAGACGAACCCCCAACTGGATTAGTCACAACCAATGGCCTATCAACAATATCCGGCTTCAAATCTAACCGGCCTACTAGATCACTACAAACAAACGAGTGCGACGCTCCGGTATCAAACAAGACTCTAACAGGAACACCTCATAGGAAAAGAGTACCTTGAACCACCACACTCTTTCCCTTCTCTTCTGCGGTAGGAGCTTTTGAAGATGACGGAACAGCTCCCAAAGCATAGGCCTGCACAATCTGCTTGTCCCTACTCGGTTCTAGATAATTCTTCCTGAAATGCCCTGGCTTGTCACAGTTGTGGCACTTCGCCGGCGCCTTCGGATTCTTGCAATCCTTGGAGAGATGGCCTTTCTGCTGACAGTTGTAGCAAGTCACTTCGCCTTTCGGCTTCTTCTGACCATCCTTACCCTTCTGCTGCTGCTGCTTCCTCTTCTTGTTTCTACCCTGCTGGGGTTTAGACTCTTCCCTGGTCACAGCAACAACAGATCCTTCCTTAGGAAACAGATTCTCATGTCTGAGAGCTTCCTCCACAAGCTTCCTAAATGAATCGTCCAAGTGATCCATCAATCTTGGAGCCTGTACTTGATCTCCAACATCTACTGATGGCCCCGGGGCTGACATCCTTCTCCTGATCGAAGTCATCATGGTTTCGAACATAGCAACATAATCAGCAGCCCCTTCAGTAGCACGGCCTTCCCTAGCAGCTGGTTTCCCTTTTTGACTCATTCTCAATATCTATAAAAAGGAATGATTAGAACATCTAGAGAAACAACTGCATGAAGGGCTCAAACTCTACTAAGCTACTATATTATATATAGTAATTATCCATCAAAATACAATTACGTCTCTCATACGTAGTTACGACGGCGAGCGTTGGGTAAAATCGATTAACCAATGCTCTGATACCAAATGTGACGACCGCCCATGACCCCTGCACCGAATCTAGAGATAGTGCGCTGTAAAGTGTGCCAGGCGACCATGGACGATTGTCAAGGTAAGATTTAAAACAAAAGAATCTATCGTATTACTCACAGCGCATGGACAAAATACAATAGAACATAAGTATAGTGAAGCTTTACAGAACAAAGTGACATCATATAAAACTCCATAATAGTTGAATACAAGCATCCACATAGTCAATACATCCAGCCTCACTACAATACTCTCAGAGAATACAAAACAGCGGAATATCCAGTACATATAATAAGAAGATAATATGCAATCCTCCAGCTCGTCTTCGATATCAGCATCGTGAGAAGAGAACAGCACCTGTCACCTGCTACCTAGTCTGCCCGTCCCAAAATGGACGAACAGCCCAAGGCAATAAGAATTAAAAACATAAAGCCTTGAGTCAGACAACAGTCTTAGTGAGCAGTAAATTAACTAACAACATACCAAAAGAGCATAAAGGAAAAAGGAATAGGAATACAACCCTCCCACTCCAACCTCATTCTACAGTGATAGCCCCCAGACACACACTAAGCAGAAGCAAACATAGCAGAGCATACAATTTAAAGTAAAGCAATTGTCACTCGAGTCAAGAGCGATGTTTTCCAAGTACAAATCCCAAGGTCTAAAACCAAGGTCAGATAAGCACCCAGGAAATACCGCTCTTGAGACCGAATGACGATACAACCAAACATCCATGACTCGGCTATCACTGTTATCATTGTTGCAATATCACCGTTAATTGAATGACCGGCACATTCTTTCAACCGTCCGTCAAGGGCTAATGGTAACCCCGGTTCTAGACATAACTCCCGCACGTCATCGTGACCCGTGCCTAGGATTATCGAATCTACCCAGAGTACTTGACCATCAACTTAGTCTTTTGGGCGTCCCCATGTACTCTTGCTTAGAGCATGCTAGAACCTTCAACAACGATGAGATCTCAACCTCCTAGTCATCCTCCTCGACGACTATTGCCATACTAGCTCAAGCGCCTCTCGAGCATCCATTATCCTCAACTCGAATCATATCACCGAGTTATCAACATGCTTGGAATGATCCCGCCTGGATTAGACCAAGTCTTCATCATATGATGCCTCGCTTCATTACATCCTCGCAAAGCTTCATCTCAACTTCACATCATCAAATCTATGCATAGGAGCTTCATCATCCCGCTACATATGCCACGAGCAGCTTTTCCAATTCAAGAGCCTTTCCCTTAGCTTTTGAATCACCTTCGATCTAAATCTAATCATCAATCATCTAGTTCATAACAATCAATCAAATCAAACATCAATCTAAGCAATCAAGCATTCAAAAATGATCTAAGCAGACAATTATAACAATAATGGCATTTTCGTAATTAAAGAGTTGAAAGTCCAATAAGCATGAAAACATGGATTATATCTCTACAAACTTGATGAATGAACTTGCATAGGTTAACATATGATAAAATGGATGCAACATCATCTTGAACAATGGATCTACATGGATCTATACATAGGATGAAGAAAATGCATGGAAATCACTATTTTAACACCAAATCGAGCCAACAATCCGATATACTCCTTTGGATCCGTGTGAGAGATAATCACCACTCACCAAATCACCTAAACCAACCCAAATCAACACGCTTCAGATCTGGACAGCAAAGGATGAAGCTTGATCTATCACGAATCTGCTTCAAATGAAGAAATCTCTCTTGAAAAGATGAAGATCTTCAATCTAAGCTCTTGAATCTTCAATCTTGATCTTCGATTTGGATGGATGGAAGCACTAGATTAGAGTGGAGAAAAGAAGTGAAGAAGTGTAGATGTCGAGCTCTCAAAATGGCATCACTTCGTCGCTTCAAAATCCGGATCCCAAAAATGAAGAGAAGCTCTCCTATTTATAGTTGAAAACTGCCCCTAAGTCGTAACTCGGCTATCTCCTTAAGTCGCTGCCGACTTAACACTGCCGACCTACGACCTAAAAACCTCCACGACTTAACAGAGCCTCCGACCTAACCCTTAGCCAACAACTCCGACTCAACACATGCGCACATACGAACCCTGTCTACGACTTAATGCGCACGCGCCTTAACTGGTTAGACGACTTACGACTTACTACTATGCCGACTTAACCAGCCTATACGACCTAACACATACCGACCTAAAACAACACGCGACCTA
This sequence comes from Allium fistulosum, assembly GCA_030737815.1. Classification (NCBI taxonomy): domain Eukaryota; kingdom Viridiplantae; phylum Streptophyta; class Magnoliopsida; order Asparagales; family Amaryllidaceae; genus Allium; species Allium fistulosum. The sequence continues at coordinate 721,566,841 of CM060908.1, forward strand.
ACCTAAGTCGCAAACAACTGGACTTCGACCTAACTACTAAGCCAAAGCCCAGCGACCTAACACTCGCGCGACCTACGACTTAGAATACACGCGACCTAATACTTAACTATTTCCTACGACCTAACAACAAAGCGCAACTGCGACTTAACACATAGGCGCGACTTAACTTAGGTCGTTGCCGACTTAAGTGCCTTGCCGACTTAAGACATACGAAGGAATACAACTACGACTTAACTCGTAACTGGGTTACGACTTAACACAGGAGATGTCCTGCCGACTCACAACTCAACACACGTTGCCGACTCAACTACCTACCGACTCAATTACCCTGCCGACCTAACACTTAACACCCAAACACTTAGGTCGCTCACAACATGTCCTTAGGTCGTTGCCGACCTAACTCTTCTCCAGAATACTTAGGCTGCCTACTATTCTTCCTTAGGTCGCCCTAACCTCTTAAGTCGGTCAACCCCACTTCCTTAACTCGGCAACGACTTAACAAATAACTTGTCAGACATGCTAACTACTAAGTCGTCCAGGTCTTAAGTCGACCACTATCTTAACTCGTCAGCCGACTTAACACTTAACTCACCACTATCCTTAAGTCGGTTAATACTATAAGTCGGTCAACTTCTTAGATAGGCTACTCCCTTAAGTCGGTCACTCGACCTAAGCCACCCTATGACTTAACTTCCTTAACCCGGTTAATCCCTTAGGTCGTCCTAAACTATCAACCGACTTAAACCACTCCCCTATCTTCCTTAGGTCGTCGCCGACCTACCACTTAGTCATTAACTCGTCCAGAACCCATAAGTCGGCTACGACTTAGTACTTAACCAAAATTCTTCCCAAAATCTGAAACAACCAAAAATGTTGAAAATTCCAGATTTGAACGAACTTTTCGATCCGTAAAAATACGGGTCGTTACAATGATGCGGCCGCCATCACTGAAATTATTTCCCAGCGACAACGAGAAGAGCACTGATTTCAACATTTAAAATTCTTTGAAAACCATTTTATTCGAAAATACTTTAAATAATATACAAATTTTAAGACTTTAAAACAAAGTTTGAAATCACCAGAAATTTAATTCTTAAATTCTCAATTTAAATTCATTTCAATTCCAAATGAATTTATAAACAATAGTCATTTTGCAATAGTCAATGACTTACAAAATAATAAAATGATAATCAAATATTATCATTTTCAATAACCAAATTATTTAACTTTTAATTCCAGAAAATTTTTCTTATATATTTATAATATAATCATACAAATTTATTTCATTTATCAAATTTGAAAATTATATTGTGTCAGTTTGCTCTGTTCAAGTGTTTTGCAAATCCTATCGATAGCGTTGATCAGACGAATCGATCGAAAATCCAAACCAACATCAACAACTCAAACAACACACTATAAACATAAACTATTTTATATTAATTACAAATACACTCCCTCACACGATGATTCCATAATTGGATTCCAACACAAGGATAGAGATCCAAATATAGAGGGACTCTAATCAAAGAGAATTCTAATCTAAAATAGATAGGCTCGAAACGAAGGTTAGATGATTGTATTTCAAACAGGAAGATGGATAAAGTTGTATAAATCGCGGGCAACCTTAACCGGGTCAACCGTGACTTCAGAGATAAGATCGATGTAGAATTCTGGAGCAAATCGTCATTCTATTACCAGAGGTAGAATTCGGGTATAGCATAAGATAGCAGCATCGTAAACCGAGGATACATAAATCTCCCGTGAATCAATACCGATTGTAAAAGAGTTTCACCCTAGTACAAATTATTCGAAGATTGGTGAGACCGCCGATCTATTATAGAGATCATTCGAAGTGGAGTTATGGGATACTCCAGAATCAAAAGACACGAATAGGGAGACACGAATGGACTTTGGAACCGAAGTGAAAGTTCCAAAATTCAAAGGAACCGAGTCAAAGAAGAAGGAATTCAAGCTCGAACGAAAGTGATTCTGTAATTTAATTTACTACATATGCTGAGTTTGCCTAAAACCAGAGCTCTGATACCACATGTAACGACCCAGTATCTTGGACCATTCAAATCGACAATAAATCCACACATGCCGGACTTGAATAATTCAAAAAAATGGATTGTAAATAAAATTTGGCAAACCTCAGCATATACAGTAAATAAAATAATTACAGATCACAGACACAGAGTAATATAATAATGCAGCGGAAACAAAAGGATAGTAGTTCATGAAGCTACTATATAAATATAACAGAGTTAGACAAGATACAACAGAAGTCTCGAATACAATAGATGTCTCAATACAATAATCAAATACAAGATCTGAATACATCACTGGAATCAACTGAATAACTGAAAGTAGGATCGATAGATAGCTGGATCTCCAACCGAAGCTCCAACTCCAAAGGTGAGTCTCAAATGCTGTATCACTCAGTCTGACCCGAGCGTAAAGCAAAACACAAAACACTCGAGTCAGGATTAACATTCTTATATTAATAAATCCAACTCAAGTAAAATATCAACTGAAATACAAGTAACTTAAAGGATGTTTGGGATAACCATCCCCTAAGGATCCGTTAAACTATTTACTATGTAGTAATATACGCTATATACAGTAGTGTCTAATCAGTAAAGTATAATCATATAGAAAATAGCGTTAAGGGGATGGAGAACCTTAACGCGGTCGAATCTTAAAATCATAATCGTAGTAAAGCTCGATATGGTAGGTGACACGGCACAACTAGGCAATGCCAGGGTAGATATACCAATTACGCACACGGACTGATGGATACGCATAGCAGCCACTACCGTTCCACCTCGAACAACACTCCCAAATCGAAGGGTGGCCACCAAAAATCAACAAGTAATAGAATGAAATCGAAGAAGTGCGTCCGATACGAGGTGCTACCTCACTGGTCCGAGATCGCTCTTGTTTTAGCCACCTTATGCCAACTCACGGGAGTTGGGTCCACGTATGTACCTTAGGATCGTTGCCACCATCCTACTTCATTCTGGAATCTCCACCGCGTACACGGCTGTCAAAGTGGTTTTCGGTATCGACAGAGAGTATGTCCATATCCGATCCCGGTCTCTTTGCCAACCAATCGTTATTATAACACCGTGGTCATTTCAAAATAGTTTATACTTCAAAACCAAAATATCATTATCATTTCAAGACCTAATTTAATACGATATCATTTTTCACTTCAAATATATCCATTTTCAAAATCATATCACTTTCCAAAGTTACAACGCTTTCGAAATCATAGTCTTTTTAAAAATCAAAACACATTGGAAATCACAGCTTTGAAATCATAGTATTTTGGAAATCATAACACTTTCCTTTTAAATAGTTTAGATATTAAAATTTCTTTATAAAATAAAATAGTTTCCTCAAATTTCACAAATCGATTCAAATTAACTCGAATTCCAAAAATTTAATTTAATCAAATCTCAAATCATCAATTTCAAGTCGATTCAGCTTCTAAATAAACCATTTCAAATTATCGATTTCAAATACATATCTGAACCATAAAATAAGCCATTTCAATCTTAATATATTTCAAAGCTTTAAATATTCAACATTTCAAAACTAAATTCGATAAATTTATATACATATCAGATTCACTTTAAAATTATTTAGTTTTGAAATATTAACTTAATCATTTCCATAACATTTAAATGCAATTTCAATTTACAAATTTAAATAAACAAAATATCCCATTTAAATATATAAAAGTTTGAAATATCCATTTAAGTCACCTTTTCAAATTTCAAGTTGTAAAACACTTCTTTAAATTTCAAATTCAATACATTTCAAATCAACTTATTTAAGTTTAATTCTTAAATAAATATAATTTCAATCAATTTCAAATCATTATAAATTCTATATTTGAAAATATAGATATTAAATAAATACTTAAACATATTATTTATCAACTTTATTAAATCAACTTTAATGAATCTTTAAAATCAATATTTATTTGTAACCATATATTTCCTTTCAAAACCATAGAAATCCATTTCAAAAATATATAAATAGACCAATGGTGTCTGTATATAATTTTCTATCCTATGGTCAAGTGATACGGATATTTATCATTTCAATCCAAAATTTAAAACATATTCGGGTATATATCTTTTCAACCGGAAATCCCAAATTCAATTCAATGAAAATCGCTTGGGTTTATCATTTCAACCCATAACGATTTTCTCCTATTCTACAGATCGTTCGGGTATGTATCATTTCAACCCATAGTGATTCTATACTAACAGGGAACTTGCAGAGTGATAACAGATATGATAATAAAATAACAACAGTAACAGGCATATATCATTAGTATAACTAACAGATAATGGTGTCGAATGTCATAGGTGAACATATACAGGTAATGGCATATATATAGCAATGTAAATAACTAGCAGCAGCATATTTCAATTGTCGTTTCAATTGAAATTAAATTTAATAAACATAAGAACGTTAATCAGAGTGATTACTCACCTTTCGAGGTTAGAGAGTTTGACACAGAACAAGCTACGAATTTTAAAGCAAAGCTAGATTGATATGATTCGACGGTCAAAGCTGATAATAGGAATAGATGAATTCAAATCAGAATTGGATCGATGAAGATAACTGATATAAGTGAGCTTATATAGAACTATATATATACAAATCATATGCTAAATTCAAACATATTCATATTGAATGCATATATATTTCAAAATCTATTATTTAAGTTAAAACACATATATTTAAATTCAATATTAAATTTAAAACACATAAAATTTAAAGTCAAATAATTTAAAATTTCAAAACAATACTTAAACAATATGCATAAAGCAATATTTAAATAAGGTTGAACATATATATATATATATACACATATATATTTTAAACCAATATACAGACAAACCAAATAGAAAGAAAAATCTTTATATTTAAAATTCAAAACTAATGTTCATAAGAATATTAATATAAACTTTCTTTGCTAAAATAAATATACCGGCTCAAAGCAGATCACATAAAGTCGTGAAATTTTCCAGTTTTAAACATATATATACTATTATATAAATTGGTATATAAGTTGCAGAGAGAAAATATCTATATAATAGTACAAAACTAAACTTGTAAACAAATGTATACTATATATATTCATATAATGCAGGCGACTACCCAAACTCACATGCCAAATATACAATAGAACATTCATATGCAGACAACTAATTATATATGCATATCTCAATTCACAAATATATATATACTCAGACAACCAAATATGCAGACTCAATATAAAACTCTATATACATAAACTCAACTGTTGTTTATATACTTGAAATATGTATATAATAAATACTGTAACCATTAAATATATAAATTATATTAGCTAACCCGATGCCTAAACTTGTCTAGTATAAACTAATATATATAGTCTAGAGTCAGTCAATAGACTCAATACTAGTATAAATATATAAACTAACATTTAGTAAACTATAACAACCTATTTATATAACTAGCTTATACGTATGAAAGAAGTCTGCAGCCTAAAATATAAAGCAAACTAAAGCAAACTTTGATATATATACACTCCTTATTGTAAAACTCTTAACATATACGTATAATATACAATGAACCAAATATACGTATAATAAAATATGCAGCCTTCAAAATGTAGATGTTTCAATATAACGTGCAGACCCATATATATACTTATAGTATCAATATATTTCTTATAAAACCATATACAAAACCAAATAGAAACATAAAATACTATATATATACTATCATTAACTTATTATATACTAATATATAGATACATAACTTCATATATATAAAAGGTATTAAAGTATATATACTATTATCCATGCGTATGTGTTATATAAGCAGAATCAACAACTTAGGCATATAAAACTGATATTTATACTTATATAAACTAATACATAACTTACTATAAAATACTAATATATATATAAGATAAAATATATACGTACTCACCCATGAACTAATGGGTTGCATCTCGAGGTGATGCCGATAGGTGGACAGCGCCTGGAAGGAAGAGGCATGGGTGGCTGGAGGGTGTGTAATGCCTGGTATGTGCTCGTGAGGGGAGGTGAGATGGAGGTGTGGCTGTGGCCGTGGGTAGAGGAGGGTGGCGGGTTTTTGGTGGTAGATGAGTGGAAGCGAAGTTCTGTGGTCGAACATGGAGGCCATGCAAATGGAATAAAGGAGGGAAGAAGAAAAGAAGGCGGCATGAGGGAAGTGGGGAGGTGCTCGGCCGAGATTTGCTACGGTGGTGGAAAAGGCTTCAATTCAAAGGGAAGGGAAAGAGGGTTGCGAAAGATGGAGGTGGAAGTGCTGTCGGCAGTGATGAGGTTCTCGGGTTGAGGAGGCATGCGTGAGCTTCGGTGGATCGCAAAGATGGAGGAAGAAGAATCCTCAACAGGAAAAGAAAAGGAGAAAACGTGGCCATCACTTGTATCTTGTCATTTGTAAATCGTACAAAGAGCAAACAGTTATAGTGATATATATTTTTAAACGATGCGAATATCAAGGGCCAGATTTGAATTCGTCTATTATTATAGGCAACCGCTGTTTTAGAATCAAATATAAAGTGAAGAGTCGGAAATGGCCACACGTTGATTTAGCTGAAAAACTTTAAAGCAATTTATAGATTTGTAACTGGTGTAAGATTTGAATGGACAGAGAAGCAATAAATTATTTGAAGTAGTCAATTCCCTAGATTTCGTGCAAATTATTTAAGCAATTAATTATTTGCTTGGGCTGCACGTTTAGATTTGGAAACAAGGAAAAATGTAAAGTCAAAATGTGGTACCGCTACGGTGAATAGTTTATTGTCTTCGTCGCGTACCGGACCTCAAAATATAGAGTTGAATATACCGCAGGGATCAGCATGACGAGACGATCAAAACGGTATACAAATACTAGTGGTACGATCATCCGATCGAAAGTCGATAATCGGTACCAGAAATGCTGCTATTTTTCTAGAATTAAGATAAACAGAGCAGTAGAAATCCAAATTTGGAAAAACGAAAGGTGACAACTTACTCAGAAGAAGATTTAGAAATTTATTGTATAAAAATATTCAAGTTTGGAAAACATTTTATTATCATCAATTTTAACTGATATAAATTGGAATAAAATTACACTAGAAAATAAACTTCCAAATTTTCTGATGAAAATTTACCAGTTGCTATGTTAAAACAGACGCATTTCAAATATTAAATTTAAATTTCAAAATTTTATTGTTTAAAATTTCACAAAAATTCAATTTATTACATAAATAAAACCACTGAAATTTACGGGTCGTTACAGATATTTTATTATCACCACTTCTGGAGTGAATTTATCTCTTCTAGAGATATATATGCACCATTGGAATGTCATATCAATGTACAATATTTCTTTTGTAGAAATTACATAATTACTACTTTTACAATAACATAAAACATCAATACTAGAGATTTTTGTTGTAACTATCTTTGAAATGACATATCAAATTTTAAACACAGTAACAAAATTAGATGCACCAAATGAAAGTAAGATGCGAAGATAAACCACTACTTCTGGAGTGTAATATTGGTATACAATTCCCCTTTTTTTAGGTTTAAATTATTGTTATTACTTCGAAACTTTTATATGATATTCCTTCAGGGAATATAGTGTTTCCTTTTAAGGAATTGCAATGTAACAAAAATACAATTCCTATAACATCTCTTCTGGGATGTTGGATTTTGCAATATAAATAAAAATAAATCTCTAAAACATCTCTTCAAGATATTAACATACACACACACATCCGATGATGTTTGAAATATCGTATAACATAATATCTTCAGGATATTTCGTTAATATAACATAAATGTGAATATATAAGGTAAGGTATAACTAATTTCGAGATGTTTGTAATCTCTTGAATGTAGCATCATTATATCATATAATTTATTAATTTCCTTTAACTTCTTCAAGAAGTGCAATCTAATCATTTTACACAATTTCGATAGAGCATCGGGCTTCTAATTCATGAACTTCAAGTTCATTAATTTGTTATGAACTTCGGGTTCTCAAATTTTGTGTAAACTTCCTTTTTACAAGCTTATACCATTTGGAAAATTTAAAAAAAATACTGATAAGAATTCTAGCTTGTAAAGTTTATCAGAAAATCTTTTCATAATTCAAGACTTCAGGTCTTGGACTTTGAGTTATACAACTTCTATTAAAATAATTTCTTTGCACAACTTCAAGTTGCTGTTAAACCTATTTCTTCCATTACATCAGACATTACTTGTAAAAATAAATACATCGAATAGTAAATCATATGTCTATTCTTATTCCAAACACAAACATACAACATCATTTAATTTACAATAACTAATGCATTTAAATCATTTATGATAGTAAATAATTTAATTTATTACCATAATACTTGCAATTAATCCATTTATGATAAAAATAATTACAATTAACCTTTACGTGGTCTAGGATATAACTACTATCACAGCAAAATGATTTCATTACAAATATATGAACCAAGTGAACAAACAGTACTTAAAGTAACATAATTTCATCTCAAATCTAGGTTCAATATTACTCAATAATAAAATTAAAATGAATATCTTAAAGTGAAAGTTTATTTCCCAATAATCAAAATTTCTAAATAAACTAAATTATCATCTCAGATTTATCCATATCATTCACAATCATAAAAAACTATACATCTCAGATCCAAATTATTTCCCTTATAGGAAAATTAACTTCATAATTTTTTACCAAATATATAAAAAAAAACATGTAAATCTTCAAATCAACGCAAGTTATTTCAGAAATTTAGGGAATTAAGATTATTTCCCAAAAATAAAAACATTTTAGAATTTTATTTAATTACACAAACCATATACAGATCATTTAGATCTTGCTTTCTACACGAGAAGCTACCTTTTGGTCTAGGTAAAAAAAATTTAGCTTCAAACCAAATCCAAAATTATCAAAAAAAAAATTATCTTTCATATATAGATCAAATAGATCTGAAATTTGAGTAAGATATTACAAGAATTCAATGACTTATAAATAAAGTTGATTCAAAACTTACTCAAAAAATCAAAAATCCATAATGAAATCAAAGATGAGTGGATCTAATACCACTTGTTAGAAATTTTGAATCAATTCACACCGAATTTTTTATCAAGTACAAATTCTAAAAGAATAAAGAAAATTGATTTCAACTAAAAGATATGTAAAAATAAGTAATCTCAAAAGTCATACCTGATTTCAATAATTAAATAAGAGAAAAGGATGAATACACATTAATAAGAATAGATCTGATGGTTAAAATATATAGATCTTAAAGATATATCATTTGAGCATGATATCAAGATCTCCAAAAGATCTAAAATAAAAATTAGAACATAAGATCTACAATTGGATCTACAAAAGAATATTAGATCTATGATTGAATGAGATCTAAGAAGATAAAATTAATAGAATCAGATCTGAAAAAGATAAGATCAATATAATTAAATCTGAAAAATTACTTACCATCTTGAGAACTATAATTGGATCTGAAAAACAAAGTAGAACTGATCTTCTATATTATCTCAATTCAAATCTATAAATTTTTTTTGTTTAGAGATCGTGCTGATAACGTGTTGTAAACAAATAAGAATATGTTACAAAGAAATAAGAGCAGAAGCAATTAGCGAAAGAGGCAGAAGAAATATTATTCATTCCTCAGAGATTAGTCATGTATTTACATTACATAGCCTCCTTTATATATAGGCTTCAAAGCTAAGGATTGAACTTATCCTACGATATGGGATTAAACAAAACAATATAAAAGCATATTCACTTCATTATTTACATATATTATAACATATTTCAAATTGTTGGTTTCAAAAGTATTATAACTTTGAAAGTGATATGATTTTTGGAAATGGATATATATTTGAAGTGAAAATGATATCGTATTGATTTGGTTTTTGAAATGTAAATGATATTTTGGTTTTGAAGTATAAACTATTTTGAAATGACCGCGGTGTTATAATAACGATTGGTAGTTAAAGAGACCAGGATCGGATATGGGCATACTCTATGTCTATACCGAAAACCACTTTAACAACTGTGTACACGGTGGAGTTTCCAAAATGAAGTAGGATGGTGGCGACGATCCTATTGAGGTATGAACGTTGACCCGACTCTCGTGAGTTGGCATAAGGTGGCTAAAACAAGAGCGATCGACGGGCCAATGAGGTAGCACCTCTGATCGGACACATTTCTTCGATACCATTCTATTACTTTGTGATCGATTGGGATACCCTTTGATTTTGGAGTGTGGCTCGAGGTGGGCGGCAGTGGCTGCTATGTGTTACCACCAGTCTGGAAGCGTAATTGGTGTATCTACCCCGGAATTTCCTAGCTGTGCCGTGTCACCTACCCAAGCGCACCTTGTACAAGTTTGATTTGTGTCATACCTATGGAGTATCTTCTCGTAGCCTCCTGATTTGGAGGTACGCAGGTACTTTATAGACTACTGGCACTATTTATGTGTTAAGGTGGAAAATGTAAAGCCTTAATTCTATTTTTAAGTAAGTTTACTTTACTTTAGACATTATTATAATAGTGTATATTACTACATAGTAGATAGTTTAACGGATCCTTAGAGGATGGTTATCTCAAACATCCTTTGAGTTACTTGTATTTCAGTTGATATTTCACTTGAGTTGGATTTATTGATATAAGAATGTTAATCCTGACTCGAGTGTTTTTTGTTTTGCTTTACGCTCGGGTCAGACTGAGTGGCTCAGTGTTCGAGACTCACCTTTGAAGTTGGAGCTTCACTTGGAGATCCAGCTATATCTATCCAGCCTTCAGTTATTCAGTTGATTCTAGTGATGTATTCTGATCTTGTATTTTGACTATTGTATTGAGACATATATGTATTCGAGATCTCTGTTGTATCTTATTTAACTCTGTTTATATATATATATAGTAGCTTCATGAACTACTATTCCTTTGTTTCCGCTGCATTATTTTATATTACTCTGTGTCTGTGATTCTGTGATTATTTATTTACTGTATATACTGAGCTTTGCCAAATTTAAATTAACAATCTGATATTCTGAACAATTCAAATCCGACATGTATGGATGCGAATGGTTGAAAATTTCAGGTCGTTACATGTGGTATCAGAGCTCTGGTTTTAGGAAAAACTCAGCATATAAAGAAAATTTAATTACAGAATCACTTTCGTTCGATCTTGAATTCCTTCTTCTTCGGTTCGGTTTCCTTTGAATTTTGGAACATTCCCCTCGGTTCCAAAATCCATCTTTTCCTCTCCCTATTCATGTTTCTTTGATTCTGGAGCATCCCATAGCTCCACTGAATGATTGTAAAGAGGTGAAACTCCTTTACAACAGCATTGATTCGCCGAGATTTCTGTATCCTCGATTTGCGATGTTGTTGTCTTTTGTTATATCCTAATTCTATCTCTGGTGATCGAATGTCGATTTGCTTTAGAATTCTACATCGATCGTATTCTTGAAGTCACGGTTGACCCGGTTAAGGTTGCCTGTGATTCATATAAGTCTATCTATCTCTCTATTTTATAATTTAATCACCTTATCTCCTATTCAAGCCTATCTCCTTAGTAAAATTATTTTTGATTAGAGTTCCTCTAATTTGAATCTCTATCTTTGTTTTGAAATCCCTTCTTGTATCATCGAGTGAGGGAGTGTATTTGTAATTAATATTAAATTGTTTTATAGTGCGTTGTTTGAGTTGTTGATGTAGGTTTGGATTTTCGATCGATTCGTTTGATCAACGCTATCGATAGGAATTCCAAAACACTTGAACAGAGCAAACTGACAAAATATTATTTTTAAATTTGTTAAATGAAATAAATTTGAATAATTATATTATAAATGTATAAGTAAAATTTTCTGGAATTTAATAAGTTAATCAAATTAGTTATTTGAAATGATAATATTTGGTTATCATTTATTGTTCTAAATAAATTTATAAACTTGGTTTATAAACTGATTTAGAATGTGAAATGAATTTAAATTAAGAATTGAGAATTTAATTTCCGATGATTTCAAACTTTTGTTTTAGAGTTTTAAATTGTATATTTTTAAAGTATTTTCAAATAGAAATCGTTTAAAAGAATTTTAAAATGTTGAGATCAGTGCTCTCCTCTTTTGTCGCTGGAAAATAATTTCGGTGATGGCGGCCGCATCATCGACATTCATTTTTGAGTTTCGAAGTGGAGAGACCATTCAATAGCATTGCTACACTTTTGTTTTAGAAATTAATTTGATTTGAATTTCTTAAGTATGATTTGATTTATATATGTCTAGCTATACGATTTTAGATTTGATATATAGGATGTATATATAATTATCTCTAAATTGTTTGAAGTCAATCGGAAATTTAATTCTTAAAATTTGGTTAAAGGATGATTTAAATTTTAAATTAAACCAAAACTTTGAATAAATATTTAAAGTTTGAAATAATTGAATTGGAAAATTTTTACTTGTATAATACCCAATTTCATTCTAATACAACTTACCTTAATCATTCAGAAGTCGAATATGTAATTGGACAATATACAATATAAAATGATTTTATAAATAAAATTTGAGTGTTTATAATAAATTTTATACACTTAAATTTTGATTTATAAAAAGGCTAATAGAGATAAATAGAATAATAAGTTGATTGAATAGTAAATGAGACAAATAAAATAAAATTTTAATCTGAAGAAAAAAACCATTTGTATCAAATATTAATAAATTGAAATTAAACCAATTCAAGGAAATAACTTGAATTTAAAAATCAATTATTGAATATTGATTAATTTAAATTAAAATGTATATGGTTTAAATTAATTGTTTTATTTTGTTTTCAATCTATTTTCTTTCTGGTTGTTTCTATTCTCCTACCTCCTTCCTTTTCGAGGACGAAAAGTTTTGAGTGGGGGAGAGTGTAACGAATCGTATATTTTAATGATTTTAATAACTTAATTAATTGAAATTTTGTGAAATTTTAAATGATTGAATTTGGAAATAAAAATTTTATATTTGGAACACATCTTCTTAAACATAGCAACTGGTAAATTTTCATCAGATAATATTGAAGTTTATTTTTCTTGTGTAATTTTATTTCAATTTAAATCAGTTAATATTTGATGATAATAAAATGTTTTTTCCAAACCTGAATATTTTTATATAGAAAATTTGTAAATCGTCTTCTGAGTAAGACGTCATCTTCCGTTTCTCCAAATTTTGACTTCTGTTGCTCCGTCGATCTTATATTCGATGAAATAGCAGCATTTTTGATACCAATATCAATTTTTGATCGAATGATCATACCACAGATATATGTATACCGTTTTGATCGTCTCATCGTGCTGATCTTCGGAATATATTCATTTGTGTATCTTGATGATCAGTATGTGGCGAAATCGACAGAACGATTTATCGTATCATTTGTCGAATCTGTGCTTTTTGGTCTATTAGGTCCTTTCAGTTATCTATCGCATACTATCAATAGTTATCTCTCTTTTGTAACTTCCCAAATCAACAGTTGTCCTTTTCTATTCCCCATATTCAATATATTCAATTTATTGCATTCTGGCGTTTCTCTGCCCTTCATATTTTCTTTGCTTCTAAATATTATAATACATAACACTGCTTCCATCTTGTTCGCATTCCCTGATATTTTTCCTTCCTCTATCTTTCTCTACTATTCTTCTTTTCGGCTTATGTAAAAAAAATTCAATTAATAAGACAAGGCAACCAAGCCTGCTCTCCTTCCCCAAACACATCACCTTACCGCATGCAATGTCCAACCCACCACCCTTATTTGCAATTCGCACCACCTCCTTATCACCTATGGCCACACCCGTACCGGCCACCTTCGACCGTACACGGAGCGCCGCATCTTCCCTTCGTCCAACACCCATCACCTACACCCAGTCGTGCACATCCCCTCCGACCATGCTTGCAACCCCTTCACGCCATCATCTTAGCAGCACCTTTGTATAAGGTATTTATATATTACATATGTATGTTATGGTTTTATAATACGTTAGTGTGTATGTGTTAGTCTATTTAAATTTTAAATTATATGTCAGTTTTATAAGTTTTAATAAGTCAGTTTATATGTTAGTATATTTACAAATCTAAGTATATTAAGTGATAAAGTTAGTTATAAAATACACAGTGATGTTGCAGTTCTCAAATGATGTGTTCAAACTTACATATAACTATAAGTATATTTTATATGCTAGGTGTACTAAATTTTATGGTATATATATTTATTTAATATGTTAGCTGTTAGTATAGCTATATGCGTCGGTTTCATTAATATTTTAGCCTGCATAGTTGTTAATATATATATCGTATATATTTCAATTTATACTTGATGTTTTGTAATATATATAAAAGTAGTATACATTATATATATAGGCTATATGTTGGTATGCGTGAGTCTGTTATAATGTATATTTAGTTGTTTATACTATGTATTTATATAACTATGTATAAGTTTCATATATTATGTTGTATATACATATATAGATAAATAGAAGTTTATGGGAGAGCTATTAGTTTATATATATGTTTATCCACATATAATTTTATGAAAGTTTTGTAAAAGTTATATTTGATCTGTTAAGTTATATAAGTATAATATGTTATGTTATAATAACGTCAGTTTGGTGAACCGTGAATGTATTTGAATTGTTATGTTCGATAAACTAGGCTATGTACACTATGTCAGATTATGATGTTTTGGTTTTTAATTGTAGAATTTGGAAAACTATAGGTTTATTTTTATTTGTAAGTATTGATTTTTAAAATTTATATATATATATATATGTATGTATATATGGTGTGATTTATATATGTACTTAATAAATATTATTTGAAAATGTATGATATGGAGATATTTATTTTAATATGTTTTTTTACGAAATAATACATATATATAGTTTGGATATAAGTTCACTTATATAATTTCTCTTCATCAATCCAGTTTTGATTTGACTTCATTAATTCCTATTTATCAGCTTTGCTCATCAAATTCGTGCCAATCTTGATTTGCTTTGGGAATTCATAGATCGTTCTATTGTCTAATTCTCTAGCCTCGAAAGGTAAGCAATCACTCACGATTAATGTTCTTATATTATTAAATTTGATTTCAATTGAAACGACAATTGAAATATGCTGCTGCTAGTTATTTACATTTCTATATATATGCTGTTATCTGTATCTTTTCACCTGTGACATCCGACACCATTATCTGTTATTTATCACTGATGATATATGCATGTTAATGATTGTTATATTATTATCATATATGTTATCACTCTGCAAGTTCCCTGTTAATATATAATTCACTATGGGTTGAAATGATACATACCCGAACGATCTGTAGAATAGGAGAAAATCGTTATGGGTTGAAATGATAAACCCAAGCGATTTTCATTGAATTGAATTTGGGATTGCGGGTTGAATAGATATATACCCGTATGTATTTAAATTACGGATTGAAATGATAAATATCTGTATCACTTGACCATAGGGTAGAGAATTATATACAGACACCGTTGGTCTATATACAAATATTTTGAAATGATTTCTATGGTTTTGAAAAGAAATATATGGTTTTAATAAATATTGATTTTAAAGATTTATTAAAGTTGATTTAATAAAGTTGATATATATATATATATATGTTTAAGTATTTATTTAAATTATATTTTAATATAGAGTTTGAAATGATTAAATAAATTAGGTTTGAAAAGATAGATTTGAAATTGATTTGAAATTGTACTTAATTAAGAATTATATTTAATTAAATCTATCTGAACTTATGGAATTTGGGGTTTTTAAAGGATATGATTTTATAACTTGATTTTGGTTTAAGATGATTTAAATTGAATATTTCAAGTTAAATAAATTGAAGGAAATATTTAGAGATTTGAAATTTGCGCTTTTATTTAAATGATATTGAATTTATTTAGTGAATATTGCAAAACTAAATAATAGTAAAATGAATTTAATATATATATATATGAAATTATCGAATTTAGTTTTGAAATGTTGAATTTTTAAAGCTTTGAAATATATTGAAATTGAAATGCCTTATTTTATGGTTCAAATATGTATTTGAAATCGAAATTTTGAAATGGTTTACTAAGAAACTGAATCGATTTCAAATTGATGATTTGAGATTTGATTAAATTTGGATTTTGGAATTCGAGAAAATTTTGAATCGATTTGTGACATTGGGGGAAACTATTTTATTATATAAAGTAATTCTAAATTATATTTAAACTATTTATATATTTTAACTTAATAAATTATTTTTAATATAAACCATTTTATTTTATAAATTATTCTAAATATACTAATTATTTTAATATAAATTGTTTTAACTTATAACTATTTTATATAAATTATTTTATTTTATAAACCATTTTATTTTATATACTATTTTTAATATCTAAACTGTTTGAAGGAAAGTGTTATGATTTCGAAGTGTTATGATTTCCAAAGTTATGAATTTCAAAGTATTATGATTTCCAAAGTATTATTATTTCAAATTGTTGTTTTCGAAAGTATTATACCTTTGAAAGTGATATGATTTTTGGAAATGGATATATATTTGAAATGAAAATGATATCGTATTGATTTGGTTTTTGAAATGGAAATGATATTTTGGTTTTGAAGTATCAACTATTTTGAAATGACTGCAGTGTTATAATAACGATTGGTTGTTAAAGAGACCGAGATCGGTTATGGGCATACTCTCTGTCGATACCGAAAACCACTTTAACAACTGTGTACACGGTGGAGTGTCCAAAATGAAGTAGGATGGTGGCGACGATCCTATTGAGGTATGAACGTGGACCCGACTCCCGTGAGTTGGCATAAGGTGGCTAAAAGAGGAGCGATCCACGGGCCAATGAGGTAGCACCTCTGATCGAACACACTTCTTCGATACCATTCTATTACTTTGTGATCGATTGGGGGTACCCTTTGATTTTGGAGTATGGCTCGAGGTGGACGGTAGTGGCTGCTATGCGTTACCACCAGTCCGGAAGCGTAATTGGTATATCTACCCTGGCATTGCCTAGTTGTGCCGTGTCACCTACCCTAGCGCGCCTTGTACGAGTTTAATTTGTGTCATACCTATGGAGTATCTTCTTGTAGCCTTCTGATTTGGAGGTACGCAGGTACTGTATAGACTACAGGCACTATTTATGTGTTAAGGTGGAAAATGTAAAGCCTTAAAGCTATTTTTAAGTAAGTTTACTTTACTTTAGACATTATTATAACAACGTATATTACTACATAGTAGATAGTTTAACGGATCCTTAGAGGATGGTTATCCCAAACATCCTTTGAGTTACTTGTATTTCAGTTGATATTTCACTTGAGTTGGATTTATTGATATAAGAATGTTAATCCTGACTCGAGTGTTTTGTGTTTTGCTTTACGCTCGGGTCAGAATGAGTGCTCAATATTCGAGACTCACCTTTGAATTTGGAGCTTCACTTGGAGATCCAACTATATCTATCCAGCCTTCAGTTATTCAGTTGATTCCAGTGATGTATTCTGATCTTGTATTTTGACTATTGTATTGAGACATCTATGTATTCGAGATCTCTGTTGTATCTTATTTAACTCTGTTTATATATATAGCAGCTTCATGAACTACTATTCCTTTGTTTCCGCTGCATTATTTTATATTACTCTATGTCTGTGATTCTGTGATTATTTATTTACTGTATATACTGAGTTTTGCCAAATTTAATTTAACAATATGATATTTTGAACCATTCATATCCGACATGTATGGATGTGAATGGTTGAAAATTTCAGGTCGTTACAAAACAAATCATCGGTTTGGACAGTTATAACAATATGTCCTTACAAATGCTGTTAAATATAGACAACCGATGTAGCGGAAAATAACATGTACGTGAATACGTCTCGGGGCCTCCAGCTCATCTCTTGAAGCTCCAAAGCATCCAAACTATATCTATAAATATGTTCGGTCTAACTAGAGCATTATAATAAAATAACACCTAGATCAGTCTGGTAAACCAGCATGAGAAAACATACCTCAATTGAATTTTAATTTTATAAAAATCTTTTGAAAATAAAGGTATCTTGTAAGACCACGCCGCACATAAACACGGACGGGTTTTTACTTTATGATAACCAAAACATTTCTAAAGAAAATCTTCTGATATTATAATAATGTCTAGGGTTTAAAATAAATGTTAAATCATAGATGAAATTGTTACATTAATTAAATTCCAACATAATAGGTATATAATAAAGTCTGAAGGCTCGTACTGGAAAATGGATTCCAACTATGAAAGTGTAACGACCCGCCATTTTGGACCATTCGCATCCATTATAAGTGTATAGGTAGACACTCATGCCGGAATTGAATTGCTCAAAATACCGCGTTGTTAATTTAAATTGGCAAAACTGAACATATACAGTAAATAAAATAATCACAGAACACAGACACAGAGTAATAATTTGCAGCGGAAATAAAAGAGATAGTAGTTCATGAAGCTACTATATGAATATATAAAATACATCAGAGTTTACAACAGAAGAGTAATACGATACATCAGAGTTAAACCAGATACAACGGAAGAGTAATATGATACATCAGATACAAATCCGAATACATCGCTGGAATCATCGAATACTGAAGCAGAATAGATGGCTGGATCTTCAAGCAAAGCTCCAACTTCAAAAGGTGAGTCTCGAATACTGGTACACTCAGTCTGACCCGAGCGTAAAGCAAAACACAAGACACTCGAGTCAGGATTAACATTCTTATATTAATAAATCCAACTCAAGTGAAATAGCAATTGAAATACAAGTAACTCAAAGGATGTTGGAATAACCATCCTTTAAGGATCCGTCAAACTATCTACTATGTAGTAATGTACGATAAGTAGATAATGTCTATCAGTAATATAAAAAGATATCAAAATAGCGTTAAGTCATGGCCCATTCCACCCTTAACACATTTTTATTCCCACAAGCATATACAAGACCGTAGTTTCCCCAAAACCGGAAGTCACCAGAGGGCAATCCATATACTCAAGGTACAAAACAAATTCGTAGTGGTCGCGCATAAATGGAATACAAGTATGACAAGGCACATGAGGCTATACCCAAGGTAGTGATACTACCGTTCGCCTGATCCGGACTGGTGAGAACGCAACGCCGCAGCGCCCGCAACACCGTGAGACAACACTCCCAAAATCAAGGGTGCGCCAATCGACAACAAGTATAAGTAGTTCGAAGAAGTGTGTCCACTTGAGGTATCAATCCTCCATTGGCCCGGCACAGCTCCTGTTTTAGTCATTTCCAATTTGACACAAGTGTCAAGGCTATCCATTATCGTTCTCTTTCTTCAGTCAACACGTACATCATTCCAACCACTTCATTCTGGATCATCACTCCGCGCATAGTTATTAAAGTGGTTTTCGGTTTAGATAGAGAGTATACCCATAACCGAATTCCGGTCTCTTTAATAACTTCCGTAATTATTACACCGATTGGTCGTTTATTTATTTCAAAACCAAATCAATTTCAATTTCAAATAGAATTCGTAAACCAACATTTCATTTGTCTTTCTAAATCAATTTCCAATATTTACGTTTCAAAAACTTCCAAATTATCATTTCAAAATCTTATAATTCAATTTCAATTTCTATTTAAAACAATTCAAATATTGACTCAAGTTTGAATATAAGTTTCATCTCGAAAACGTTTAGATTAATTTAATTTAACATTCAAATCAATTTAAATTCATTTATCGATTTCATTCAATATTCGTTCAATTACTTTATCATTCAAAACAATTTCTATTAAAATTTCCAATTCATTAAATCAATTTCTAAAGTTCAACTTCATTAAATCAAAATTTACAATTTTGAATTAAACTAAATTCGTCAAATCAATTCTTTAAATTACAAGTCTTACCTTAATTCCAAAAATATCACATTTTCATTTCTTGTTAAAGAAATTCAATTTCACTTATTCACTTTCTTAAATAATTTTCCAAAACTTAATTAATAACGAAAACTCAATTTCAATTATTTACGAGGTAAAATCCACTTATTCAAAAGTTCAATTTCTTTATTAAAGAATTCAATTCAATTTAATCATTAAATAATTCAATCTTATTTAATTATTAAATAATTCAAAACTTAATTATTAAATAATTTCAAAGTTTAATAATTTCAAACTTAATTAAATTTCAAACTTAATTATTAAATCATTTCCAAGTTTAATAATTTCAAAATTAATTATTAAATCATTTCTCAAATTAGACACCGTTCTTTTATCAATTTCATTTTAATATTTTATTTCAGATTATTAAATATCCACATTTAAATTTCATTTAAAAATTCAATTTCCAACTTCGTTTCAAACATATTATTTAGTTAAATAAAATCTTCGTTTTATTTTTTTAAATCAAATTATTGACCAATCGGGTTTTATTTAATTTCCTATCCTAGGTACAAATTCAATTTGGGTATTTATCATTTCAACCCGATTCCAATTCAATTCAAAATCAAAACATATCAAAGGGAACTTGCAGTGTGATAACTGGGATGGTGTCAAAGTAAATAAACAAGCAATAACAACAATCAATATCAATCCAATAATCAATTCAAATAATCCCGAAAGAATCGTATTAATTCGCATTGTTATTTGTACGAATTAATATAATTATTTCTAGAATCTACACTATCATTTCATGCAGATTAAAGATTATTACATTACGGTTTTTCACTTGTCATCCATTACAATTTCATCCATCATCAATTTTAACAACATACATTCAGTGGTTCAAAATGTAATTAAACAAATCCTACGTGTCAATAAATTTAATAGTTAAAGGGGTCATATTATACAATGTCAATTAATCAAATTTAACATTTAACTATCCTATATCAAGTTCAATTGCATACTATTTATCATTTTAACATTAACAATTTAACGTCCAATATAAACATCAACAATCAATCAATTATCAGCCAAACTGTATTATCATCACATAAATAAATAACAGATAATGGTGTCAGATGTCACAGGTGAACTGATACAGGCAATAGCATATATAACAGTGTAATTAACTAATAACAGTATATTTCAATTGTCGTTTCAATTGAAATCAAATTTAATAAATAAAAGAACGTTAATCGTGAGTGAGTGCTCACCTTTCGAGGTTAGAGAGAGATTCGATGACAAAGTGAGTTACGATTCCAAGCACGGATTTCAAAGCAAAGCAAGATTGAATGTGAACTGGACGAACAAGGCTGAAATCAAGAATGGCCAAAACGAATCAGAACCAGTTTGATATGTACGGAAAAATATTTTGTTATTTATAAAATCAATATTTTAGTCTTAGGCAAATATTTAAAATAAAATATTTGTATAGTTAAAATAAAATACATACTAATACTATATCTATATATAATTTAAATCAAACATATATACAACGAAATGTGCCCATATAATATACTATATATATACAAACTACTTATAAAACATATATAATATACTCAATAAAGCTAGTACAAAGTAGGGTGGTCGACGTCATTGGAATAAATTTTATAACCAACTGAACCTACAATTTATAGCATAATATAATATTCAGGCACTGAAATTTTGAAAATATGTATCCATCTACCTTCTTCACTAACATAACTTAGCCGAAATATATATAAACCTTACTCTTTTTTTTTTTTTTTTGACTAAGAGAAACCTTGATAACATTGAAACAGCACGCAATCAACTGAGCAAAAGAAATCGCTGGAACAAATACAAAAGGTAAAATTTGTAAAGTAAAACGTAGGCACCTAGGAGGTCATAATGAACTATTTCAGTAAATCTCAGGTTTGGTAAATCGAATGATTAAATTGCCTAGCTTGCAAATTCTCTATTTATAATATACTGATGGGCAAATGCAATTTACCATTCACATATGTATAAAACTAAATACAAAAAAAATATGGATATATATATACTTTGAAATCGAAACAGAGCAAGACTAAGATTGGCTTATATATACATATCACGCATACATAATATATTATAAATAAACATTGCTATAAAATAAGACAACTGGAAAAAACTATGAATACTTATATATATACCAAAGCCTACACGTATATAAAACATATTATTAAAACTAACAGCACTTTAAACTTATGTTTCAGTAAACATTTAACTAGCATAACTTTATATATAAGAACATATTACAAACAACTTTTAAAACCACTGTAGCCTGTTATAACTTGGATATAATAACATAACTCTTAAACCATATTGTAATGTAGAAAACCCCTTTTTTATATATATATAACTTAACAGATCCATACTAACACATACATGGATATTGATATACATCTATCTTCTGCCAGTGTATATATATGTACTTGTATAACTAACAAATATGAGTATACCAATATATTTAGATATAGGTGTAAACTGACGTAATTGAAACATTGGAAAATAAACAAGTAATAAGGATACAATATATTTTATATGATACGACTTGCATAATAGAAATACATATATATACCTTAATAGTAAATAGGCTGCTCGCGTATGCCTCGGCTAAGGCAAAGCGAGTTGGGAGAGCACATAGGTCGTTGATGTTGGTGGTGATGTCGACAGTGCTGGAGAGTTGGATTAGTGGGATCTCGGGTCTGGAGGAAGACAGAGGTTGCGGTGGTCGGTGGGGTGAGAGAGGCGGGCGAAGTTAGTGGTGGGGAAGATGGTGGGTCGGGTTTTGGTAGTGGCTGCCTGGAGGAAGGATGACGTGGCAGATGGATTTATGGTGGGAGGCAATCGGCAATTGGAGGTTGTGGAGCTGTTCGCGAGGCAGAGGCGAAGTTGTTGGTGGCGTGGTGGCTTCGCAGGCAGTGTGTGGTGAAAAGCGACTGAGGTGAGGGGTGTTGGCGCTGCTGCCTTGGGCGTAGGCGGGGATGTTGCGGTCATGCTTGCCATTGGGATTTGAAATGTAGTGCACGGCTTTGATTATTACGAGCTTGAGGTAGAGAGGTGAGGAAGAAAATAAGAGATGATGTTAGCTTCAAATTGGAACACGAACAGGCTTTTCAAAATATAACAACAGATATGGTGAATTGTGGAAGTCAAGGCACGATAATTCAGGGAGAAATAAATGCAATTGTCTACTGACTTTCAACCGTTGGAAATTTGAATGGACACGGAAGCCAAAAGGCATGAAACGGTTACCGATACGGTAGGCGTTACGCAAAGTGCAACGTACACCGGAACTCCGAATTTGACAATCGAATATACCGTAGAGATCGACACGACGAGACGATCAAAACGGTATATAGAAATCAGTGGTACGATCATTCGATAAAAATCGATATCGGTACCAGAATACTGCTATTTTGCAGAAAATAAGAACGACGGAGCCAAAGATGTCCGAATTTGGAAAAACGACAAACTGAAATCTTGCTCAGAAAATGGTTTAGAATTTTTCTATGTAAAAATATTTTGGTTTTGAAAACGTTTTATTTCCAACGCTTTTTAACTGATTAAATTGAAGTGAATTTACGCGCGAAATAAACTTCCATATTTTCGGACGAAAATTTACCAGTTGCTATGTTTAACTAGACGTATTCCAAATATCAAATTTTTATTTCAAAATTTTATCGTTTAAAATTTCACAAAATTTTAACTAATTGCGTTATTAAAACGGTTAAAATTTACGGGTCGTTACATTCTCCCCCACTCAAAACGTTTCGTCCCCGAAAAGGAACGAGGTAGGAGAATAGAACAACCAGAAAGAAAAATAGATTTGAAATACAAAATAACAATTAATTTAAACCATATAAATTCAAATTTAAATTAATTGATATTTAATAATTGATTTAATCCATTTGATTTCACTAAAAATCAATCTCAACTATTTCTAAATTAATTATCTTATTATCCAATTATCTTAAATTTACAATTTCTAAAACCATAAATTTTGAATAGTCTTTTATTATAATCATATTTTCTTCAACAATTTTCAATTCTTCTTTATTCCAAATTACTGTTAAATTTATTCTACTTAATATATCTACTCACATATATTTAGTCCATATAAATTAATTTAAAACATAAAAGTTTCGATTTAAATTAATTTACATCTATTAATTTCTTTTAAATTCAAGGTATTTTCATATGTTGATCAAATTTTAATTTATTAATTCTTTCAAAACAAATTTATTTTATTATCTTATTATTCTATTTATCTCTATTCATATTTTATAATTAAAATTTAAGTGTATAACATTTATTATAAACACTCAAATTTTATTTATAAATTCAATTTATCTTATATATTATCCAATTACATATTCAACTTCTGAACTATTTAGGTAAGTTGTATTAGAATGTAGTTGAACAATATACAAATAAAATTTTCCCAATTCAATTATTCAAGTTTAAATATTTATTCCAAAATTTGTTTTATTTATAATTAAAATCACCCTTTAACAAAATTTAAGAATTAGATTTCCGATTAACTTTAAACAATTTAGAGATATATATAATATATTTATATCAAATCAAATTAAATTTTAAATAAGATACTTATATATATATAAATCAAATTATACTAAAGAAATTCAAATCAAAAATATTTTCAAAACAAAACCGTAGCAAAGCTACAGAATAGTATCTCCACTTCGAAACTCGAAAATAAACATCGATGATGCGGCCGTCATCACCGAAATTATTTTCCAGCGACAAAGAGAAGAGCACTGATTCAAACATTTAAAATTCTTTGAAATGATTTCAATTTGAAAATATTTAAAACTGTACACCTAAAACTTTCAAATCAAGTTGGAAATCACCGAAATTAAATTCTCAAATTTCTGAATTAAATTCATTTCAAATTCCAAATCAATTTATAAACCGTATTTATAAATTTATTTAGAACAATAAATGATAATCAATATTATCATTTCAAACAACAATTTAATTAGATTATTAAATTCCAGAAAATTTTACTTATATTTTTACAATATAATCAAACAAATTTATTTCATTTACCAAATTTGAAAATAATATTGTGTCAGTTTGCTCTGTTCAAGTGTTTTGGAAATCCTATCGATAGCGTTGATCAGACGTATCGATCGGAAACCCAAATCAACATCAACAACTCAAACAACACAATATATAAAACATTTTAATATTAATTTACAAATACACTTCTCACTCGACGATACAAGAATGGATTCAAAGCAAGGATAGAGATTCAAATTTTGATGGAATCAAATCAAAGAGAATTCCGATTCGAAGACAAATTCGAAAGAAAAGATAAGATGATTTAATAACAGAATCGGGAGATGGTAAGTTTATTTAATTCACGGGCAACCTTAACCGGGTCGTCCGTAACTTCAAGAATAAGATTGATGCTGAATTCCGAGGTAAATCAACATTCGATCTCAAGAGATGGAATTCAGGTATAGCAGGAGATAGATTGCATCGTAAACCGAGGATACAGAAATCTCCGGTAAATCAATGCCTATTGTAAAGGAGTCTTGCTCCTTTACGAATCATTCGAAGATTGGCGAGATCGCCGATTCACTATAAGGGTCATTCGAAGTGGAGTTATGTGATGCTCCAGAGTTGAAAAGAGACGAACAGTGAGGGACACGAATGAAATTTGGAACCGTAGGGAACGTTCCAAAATTCAAAGAAATCGAGTCGAAAGAAAGAGATTGAAACTCGAATGAGGGTGATTCTGTAAATACATTTACCCTATATGTTGAGTTTTGCCTAGAGCTACCAAAGCTCTGATACCAACTGTAACGACCCGCCATTTTGGACCATTCGCATCCATTATAAGTGTATAGGTAGACACTCATGCCGGAATTGAATTGCTCAAAATACCGCGTTGTTAATTTAAATTGGCAAAACTGAACATATACAGTAAATAAAATAATCACAGAACACAGACACAGAGTAATAATTTGCAGCGGAAATAAAAGAGATAGTAGTTCATGAAGCTACTATATGAATATATAAAATACATCAGAGTTTACAACAGAAGAGTAATACGATACATCAGAGTTAAACCAGATACAACGGAAGAGTAATATGATACATCAGATACAAATCCGAATACATCGCTGGAATCATCGAATACTGAAGCAGAATAGATGGCTGGATCTTCAAGCAAAGCTCCAACTTCAAAAGGTGAGTCTCGAATACTGGTACACTCAGTCTGACCCGAGCGTAAAGCAAAACACAAGACACTCGAGTCAGGATTAACATTCTTATATTAATAAATCCAACTCAAGTGAAATAGCAATTGAAATACAAGTAACTCAAAGGATGTTGGAATAACCATCCTTTAAGGATCCGTCAAACTATCTACTATGTAGTAATGTACGATAAGTAGACAATGTCTATCAGTAATATAAAAAGATATCAAAATAGCGTTAAGTCATGGCCCATTCCACCCTTAACACATTTTTATTCCCACAAGCATATACAAGACCGTAGTTTCCCCAAAACCGGAAGTCACCAGATGTGATATCCCGGGTTTTTGGGCAATTTAAATTAATAATCTGTATTGATAATTTAATTGATTTGATAATTTTCCTTTCTAATTTTAATATAAATTGATAAATTTAATCTTTTAAAAGCTAAATAAAATAGATTCTATTTATAATGTATATATTGATATATATATTGTGAATAGAGAATCTTTTGTTTAAATAAAAGATGTGTTTTCAGATTATAATATATATGTATATGTTATAATTTGGATTGTTTTGAATTTAATTTAATCTATTGATAATTTATATATGTATGAATTATGATTTAAAGCTTTGTTTTAAAATTAATATTTTTCAAAAGTTAAAGATTAATTCATTTGTTTCAAAATATAAGATAATTATTATTTCTAAAGTATGATAGTTTAAATAAGATTTAATAAAAGATTTATTTTATCTTGTTTTCTTTTAAAAAGTATTAAACTAAAAATGGTTTATAAATTTATATGTTAATGTTTAAAATAAACTTTCTTTTTAATATCTTTTGAATTTAGAAGGTTTGTAAAAATAAATAAATATAACATAAGTTAATTAAATTCATTTCATAAATAATAAAATGTAGGTACTTAAACTAAATAGTTTGTAAATAAATAAATGAAACATGAATTTATATAAATCAATATTTACAAAATTAAAATAACATAAATACTCTTGGAAATAAGGTTTTGAAAGCATAAACACTTAAGTAATATGTGTAAACATATTAACATGTTAAAGACACTTGTAAGATAATGATAATAACTTTAATATTGTATATACATGCAATAAAACAAGTGGCAACATTATCTTCATTTAAAATTTAATTTAAAAATAATGTAGTTAAAGAAGAAATCTGGTCTTCATTTGCTCAGTTCGAATCTTTTCTTCCTCCATCTTCTTTTTCTCTCCATCTTTTCTAAATTCAAAAGAAAATCAAAACTGGAAAAGCAGATTCAATTCAACTGAATCAAGCTACAAACCAAAAACTATTACAAACCTGAAAACTGAAACCAAAAGCAAAATCAAGCCTGGAATTTAAATCTGCAAGCATTTTATTCAACTTCAACAAATCAAGCATGCAAAGGATTTCAACAGCAAAGGAAATCAAATGCAATTTTCCGGAATTCAAAATATAAAAGCCTGGAAAACCTGCTCTGTTTTGTTCTCTGGAAAATAACAAGTGAGTAAACACCATTTTTAAAAACAGTAAAATTTATTTCTATGTTTGTTATGTGAGATTTATGTTGTAATGATATGGTATGCATTGTTTACATGAATGTTTGTGATGAATGCATGTGAATAAAATGTTATACTGGTGAAATGTTATATGTTCATATTTTTTTTCTCTGTTCTTATTAAAAATAGGTGAATAAACTTTTATCAGAAAAGTTTAAGTAAATAGAAATTTGTGCATAAGAATTTTAGATAGGTTTAATGTTTGTATGTACCTATTTCTATAAGATCTTTGTATACATGTTGAAGTTTAACTGTACATGTTTGAAATGTCCTGATACTTCTCTGTTTTCCCAAAGTACAGAGTAAAAACCAAACAAAATTCAAGAATTCCAATTCAAACCACTGTTAGGCTTGAATCTTCAAATGCAGTATGATTATTTAAACATGAATTAAAGTTTAAAATTTTATTCAAAAGAATTTGTTCGAAAATCTTCTGAAACCAGGATGATACAGTAGGAAATTTATTAATATGCTAAAATCAAATATTGTAGTTATTTGATTAAATTTTATATTTTGAATCAACTCAGAGAAACATGATTTTTTTAAAATAAAAATCCTGATTTTTAGTTTGGTTTTGGAGTAGTAATTTTGAGATGACTGGAAGTTATGTTTTGGGCAAGTTCTTGTCGACGGAGGGGTTATGGTGGTCCGGGCTTCTTCGGGAGGAGGAGTGAGGATGAGTGATCACGGCAAAAATGTTCGAAGGTATTCTCGAACGTTGATGGGGTTGGATGTCTTGGAATTAGGGTTTAACATTGTTTTTGGGTCGCGTTTGGAAATGGGGTGACTGGGAATCTTAGAGTGAATCGAGTTGCGTAGAATTTAGGGCATAGTAGCGTGGAGGCATTGCGGTGTCGTGGCCAGAATTTCGTGGCGAACGATGGTAGGCATCGTGGGGTTGATGGGATTTTCAGGCGAGGTGCTATTCAATGGTGTTTTCAGTTTTGGGTCGAGATCGACTCGATTTCGATTCGCAGTGGAATTTTGGTTTCTGGGTTCGTATTCTTGCTCGCAAGTGATATTGGTATCGTCGTCGATGGTCGCGACGACCTTGGTTGGCCGGAGGCGTTTGGGTAGGTGCACGTGTGCACGTTCGTGTGCACAGGGGAGTTTGTTGGGGAAGAAAGGTTTCAGCAGAGTAATGTTCGCGTTCCCATCGTGTTCGACTCGAAGTGGGGGTAGCTGAGTTGTCTCGAATGTTTGGGTCGTGGGTTTCTGGTTGTTCTGAAATGGTAGTTGCTAATTTAAACCTGTTAATGAAATATAGGTTACAAATTTAACTTGTATTTGAATAAATAGAGGATAATTAACTAAGAAGTACTTAATCTTGTAATTTAGTTTTATTAATTAATTAGTTAAGGGTTGTTAATTGATAATTAAGGGTTAAGTTAATAATTAGAGGTTAATTAATAAAAGGTTAATTACTTTATGGAAGTAATTTAAGAAAAGTAATTAAGGATTAATTACTTAGATAATTAATTAAGGTTAATCCAGTAATTAGTGGTTAATTTCTTAATGAAAGTAGTTAAAGGAATTAATTACTTAATGTAATTAATTAAAGTTTAAATGTAATTTGTTTAAGATAATTAATTAAGTTTAATTAATTTAAACACTTGATGATTTGATAAATGATTACTTAATTTAATTTATGGATTTGTAATTACTTAGTAAAGTAATTAATGGTAATTACTGGATGTAATTAACGGAAGATGATTTAAGAATGGAAGTAAGTTGAGTTTTGTAATTAATCAAGGGATTAATTAAATAAATTAAAAAGTAATTAAATTATGTAATAAAGTAATTAAGGGAAGTTAATTACTAAATGAGATTAATCAAAGGTGATTAATAAATGTGACTAATTAATTACTAAATGTAATTAATTTAAATAAGATAATTAATTAAGAATAATTAAGGATCATTAATTAATTAATGATGTAATTAAGGATTGATTAATTAAGATTAATTAATAAATAATAAGTGATTAAAGTAATTAATTAATTGTAATTAATTAAGGATTAATGTAATTAAATATAGTTAATTAATTAATGAAGTAATTAAAGGTTAATTACTGAATGGTTTAAGATAATTAATTTGTGAAATTAATCAAGTATTAATTACTTAAAGTAATTAAAGGATTATTAATCAGGAATGATTAATTAAGATGGATATTTAGAGTAATGATTTATTTATTGGTTTAATTAATAATTAAATAAGCAGGATTTATAAAATGAAGTAATTAGTTTAATTCACTTTAAATTAATTAGATGATATAAATCATTGCTTAAGGATGGATGAATGAGATTGAATGTATTTCATTGTTTGATATCTCTGATGAGATATGATTGATATATGATATGGATGTTTGGTTGAATTATAATGATAATATGAATTATCTGTTTGGGATGATAATGTAGATTATCTATTGAATTATCTATCTTTGTGTATATAGATAAGAATTGAATTGTTTTAACCTTTAAAACAACTTGGCCTTAAAAGATACGTTTTGGATTTCGATGAGACCGGGATCGGGTTTGCTACATTACAGCGTGATAGGGGGTTCTCGCTTCGCGGTTTGGTGGCGAACGGGAGACTCTTACCCCTACATGTCCCATTGAGGGGTTGGTTGCGAGTCGAGAGGCTGGCCGTAAAAGCAAATTCGAGGTACCAATGTAAGCCACGGTGGGGCTGGGATGGTTGAAAAGCCTACCAGTTGAGGCCGCTGTCGATGGTTGAAAAGCCTAGACCGTGACAGTTGGTATCAGAGCAGTAGGTTGAGTGAATACCTAGGCTCTGAAGTGGTGTCTATCTTGAGAACGCGTAATTGTTAGTTATATAAAAATGATTTTATATTGTGTTAATTGATCGGTTGAGTGGTATATGGATTCTGGTCAATACGAGTAGCTAACGTTATTGATAGGGATCTCTAAACACTTGAACCAGGCCAACGGACACAATATTATTTTAAAGAGGTAAATGAAATAATTTTACCCAGAAATAATTTCTATATAAAAAGTATCATTTTAAATATATATATATTTCTACCTATTTGTTGGGTTACCTGTTCGGGTTTTCCAATATAAGTTATAAAGGTAGATAGGGTGGTGGTGTGTGTAACACGACTACCAATGGTTAGAGTCTGAGTGTTGAGATTGGAAGTGTATTTGTCGAGACTGTAGACCTAATACTGTCTCGAGTGAGCTTTGTTGTAGTGTAAGGATTTCATCAATATCCGAAGGAAACTGTTAAAGTTCAGAGTTTATCTTTGAAGTTGGATGAATAGAGTTGATCTTTTGGATGAGCAGAAGCAAGTGATGGTATTTTGGTAACCTCAGGAAGTAGTAGCTGTGTGATGAGACACGATGACTATGGACGTTTCTGAAGATGT
The DNA here is from genome assembly GCA_030737815.1 of Allium fistulosum. Lineage (NCBI taxonomy): Eukaryota > Viridiplantae > Streptophyta > Magnoliopsida > Asparagales > Amaryllidaceae > Allium > Allium fistulosum. The sequence continues at coordinate 721,598,103 of CM060908.1, forward strand.
TTCTTCTGGAACAAGTTTGAAGAAGTGAGTCTGTTTTGGTGTTGTGGCTGAGTCCAGTGGGGTGTTTCTATTTGCTTTGAGGTCCGAGTTTTTCGAGGAGTTTCGGATAAGAAGTCTTTGGTTTGTGGCAGCAATGCGACTCGGAGTGTTCTATGTTGGCAGAAAGTTTCTGGCTGAGCAGTTTTTCTGAAGGTGAAGTTCAGAAGCAGTAGAGTGAATCCATTTCTTCGATGGATTGGTTAGTCAAATATAAGCTGTTCTGATTAGTGAAGAGAGAACAGTTATCTTTGGAAATTAGGCCGAGCTGATCGCAAAAGTGACTTGCGATTGTTTAAGTATTCTCTTGGGATTATTGGAGATTGAGATTCCGTATCGACTTGATTCGTGGAGTTACCAGAAGTTCAGCTTAGTAGAAGGATGTCTCCTAGAGAATAATTTGGTGAAGCAGCTCAGGATTCTTTGGAGAGGGATTTATCATACCTAGTTTTCTGGTGAAGTTCTGCGGGATGTTTTGACCAAGTGAAATGGTTCACTAAGATTTTATGGTCTGATGAACTGTGTATGATCAAGTTTGTGCTCGAGTTTCTCCGACGGTATTCTTATCTATTCCAGATCAGAATTGTGCAGCGAAAGCAAGATAGCAGCTATTCTAGAGTGGAAGCAACCGAGAGTTGTAATTTTCTTCGAGTAGAGGATTTCTATAGGAAATTCAAGTGTATCTCTAAGTGTGAAGAAATTTTCAGGATTTGGAGATATGGTTGTCAAGTGCAACTGTTTTGGCTATTCCAGATAGGAGAAGTAGTTCATAGTTCTCTAATGTTTGTGGAGTAGAATTGTGTTCTGGATTTCGACATATTTTTGGAACCATTTTGTTGAGAAGGATCCGGAAATTGGTTTGATGTTGGTCTAGATTATTTCAGGAAACATCAGCAAGGGCTAAGCTGATCAGGAAGGATGAAGTGACTCAGGATCGTCAAGAGAGGTATGCAGTTAAGAATTGATGGAATTTGGAATTTGAAGTTGAAATTTGGATATTATTTAAGTTTTATCCGATTAAAGGAGATATAAGATTTGGTAAGACTGGAGAGCTAGCTCTAGAAGTATTTTGAGATTTTTCCTGTGTTCTCAAGAGGATTAGTTCTTTGATCTACAGGATTGAGTTGCCAGTTCGGATAACTGGAATTCATTGTATTTCACGTATCTCTGAGGGAATACGTGTATGATCCATATCTGGCTGTGGAACCAGCAGATTAGGAAATTTGGTTGTTGATTCAGACTTGTCTGTAGTCTGATATTCTGTCTAGTTTTGTAGATCTAGATTAGTAGGAGATCTGTAGCTTTGTAGTATTGATTGTTTTGATTTTATAGAGCGAGTAGCCCGGTATTTATATCTGGGAAACTCTAGAAAATTCTATCCGGAATTTTTTCGGGATGGTTAGATTTGTTGTTCGGATGAATTGGTTGCTATGGTTGTTAGCATATGATTGATAGTGTATGATTGATATGTATGGTTGCTGTTTAAAATTAAAATTTTGGGTTATTAAATTACCTTTGTTTAAATTTCGGGGACGAAATTATTTTAAGGGGGGAGGAATGTGATATCCCGGGTTTTTGGGCAATTTAAATTTAATAATCTGTATTGATAATTTAATTGATTTGATAATTTTCCTTTCTAATTTTAATATAAATTGATAAATTTAATCTTTTAAAAGCTAAATAAAATAGATTCTATTTATAATGTATATATTGATATATATATTGTGAATAGAGAATCTTTTGTTTAAATAAAAGATGTGTTTTCAGATTATAATATATATGTATGTATATGTTATAATTTGGATTGTTTTGAATTTAATTTAATCTATTGATAATTTATATATGTATGAATTATGATTTAAAGCTTTGTTTTAAAATTAATATTTTTCAAAAGTTAAAGATTAATTCATTTGTTTCAAAATATAAGATAATTATTATTTCTAAAGTATGATAGTTTAAATAAGATTTAATAAAAGATTTATTTTATCTTGTTTTCTTTTAAAAAGTATTAAACTAAAAATGGTTTATAAATTTATATGTTAATGTTTAAAATAAACTTTCTTTTTAATATCTTTTGAATTTAGAAGGTTTGTAAAAATAAATAAATATAACATAAGTTAATTAAATTCATTTCATAAATAATAAAATGTAGGTACTTAAACTAAATAGTTTGTAAATAAATAAATGAAACATGAATTTATATAAATCAATATTTACAAAATTAAAATAACATAAATACTCTTGGAAATAAGGTTTTGAAAACATAAACACTTAAGTAATATGTGTAAACATATTAACATGTTAAAGACACTTGTAAGATAATGATAATAACTTTAATATTGTATATACATGCAATAAAACAAGTGGCAACATTATCTTCATTTAAAATTTAATTTAAAAATAATGTAGTTAAAGAAGAAATCTGGTCTTCATTTGCTCAGTTCGAATCTTTTCTTCCTCCATCTTCTTTTTCTCTCCATCTTTTCTAAATTCAAAAGAAAATCAAAACTGGAAAAGCAGATTCAATTCAACTGAATCAAGCTACAAACCAAAAACTATTACAAACCTGAAAACTGAAACCAAAAGCAAAATCAAGCCTAGAATTTAAATCTGCAAGCATTTTATTCAACTTCAACAAATCAAGCATGCAAAGGATTTCAACAGCAAAGGAAATCAAATGCAAGTTTCCGGAATTCAAAATATAAAAGCCTGGAAAACCTGCTCTGTTTTGTTCTCTGGAAAATAACAAGTGAGTAAACACCATTTTTAAAAACAGTAAAATTTATTTCTATGTTTGTTATGTGAGATTTATGTTGTAATGATATGGTATGCATTGTTTACATGAATGTTTGTGATGAATGCATGTGAATAAAATGTTATACTGGTGAAATGTTATATGTTCATATTTTTTTTCTCTGTTCTTATTAAAAATAGGTGAATAAACTTTTATCAGAAAAGTTTAAGTAAATAGAAATTTGTGCATAAGAATTTTAGATAGGTTTAATGTTTGTATGTACCTATTTCTATAAGATCTTTGTATACATGTTGAAGTTTAACTGTACATGTTTGAAATGTCCTGATACTTCTCTGTTTTCCCAAAGTACAGAGTAAAAACCAAACAAAATTCAAGAATTCCAATTCAAACCACTGTTAGGCTTGAATCTTCAAATGCAGTATGATTATTTAAACATGAATTAAAGTTTAAAATTTTATTCAAAAGAATTTGTTCGAAAATCTTCTGAAACCAGGATGATACAGTAGGAAATTTATTAATATGCTAAAATCAAATATTGTAGTTATTTGATTAAATTTTATATTTTGAATCAACTCAGAGAAACATGATTTTTTTAAAATAAAAATCCTGATTTTTAGTTTGGTTTTGGAGTAGTAATTTTGAGATGACTGGAAGTTATGTTTTGGGCAAGTTCTTGTCGACGGAGGGGTTATGGTGGTCCGGGCTTCTTCGGGAGGAGGAGTGAGGATGAGTGATCACGGCAAAAATGTTCGAAGGTATTCTCGAACGTTGATGGGGTCGGATGTCTTGGAATTAGGGTTTAACATTGTTTTTGGGTCGCGTTTGGAAATGGGGTGACTGGGAATCTTAGAGTGAATCGAGTTGCGTAGAATTTAGGGCATAGTAGCGTGGAGGCATTGCGGTGTCGTGGCCAGAATTTCGTGGCGAATGATGGTAGGCATCGTGGGGTTGATGGGATTTTCAGGCGAGGTGCTATTCAATGGTGTTTTCAGTTTTGGGTCGAGATCGACTCGATTTCGATTCGCAGTGGAATTTTGGTTTCTGGGTTCGTATTCTTGCTCGCAAGTGATATTGGTATCGTCGTCGATGGTTGCGACGACCTTGGTTGGCCGGAGGCGTTTGGGTAGGTGCACGTGTGCACGTTCGTGTGCACAGGGGAGTTTGTTGGGGAAGAAAGGTTTCAGTAGAGTAATGTTCGCGTTCCCATCGTGTTCGACTCGAAGTGGGGGTAGCTGGGTTGTCTCGAATGTTTGGGTCGTGGGTTTCTGGTTGTTCTGAAATGGTAGTTGCTAATTTAAACCTGTTAATGAAATATAGGTTACAAATTTAACTTGTATTTGAATAAATAGAGGATAATTAACTAAGAAGTACTTAATCTTGTAATTTAGTTTTATTAATTAATTAGTTAAGGGTTGTTAATTGATAATTAAGGGTTAAGTTAATAATTAGAGGTTAATTAATAAAAGGTTAATTACTTTATGGAAGTAATTTAAGAAAAGTAATTAAGGATTAATTACTTAGATAATTAATTAAGGTTAATCCAGTAATTAGTGGTTAATTTCTTAATGAAAGTAGTTAAAGGAATTAATTACTTAATGTAATTAATTAAAGTTTAAATGTAATTTGTTTAAGATAATTAATTAAGTTTAATTAATTTAAACACTTGATGATTTGATAAATGATTACTTAATTTAATTTATGGATTTGTAATTACTTAGTAAAGTAATTAATGGTAATTACTGGATGTAATTAACGGAAGATGATTTAAGAATGGAAGTAAGTTGAGTTTTGTAATTAATCAAGGGATTAATTAAATAAATTAAAAAGTAATTAAATTATGTAATAAAGTAATTAAGGGAAGTTAATTACTAAATGAGATTAATCAAAGGTGATTAATAAATGTGACTAATTAATTACTAAATGTAATTAATTTAAATAAGATAATTAATTAAGAATAATTAAGGATCATTAATTAATTAATGATGTAATTAAGGATTGATTAATTAAGATTAATTAATAAATAATAAGTGATTAAAGTAATTAATTAATTGTAATTAATTAAGGATTAATGTAATTAAATATAGTTAATTAATTAATGAAGTAATTAAAGGTTAATTACTGAATGGTTTAAGATAATTAATTTGTGAAATTAATCAAGTATTAATTACTTAAAGTAATTAAAGGATTATTAATCAGGAATGATTAATTAAGATGGATATTTAGAGTAATGATTTATTTATTGGTTTAATTAATAATTAAATAAGCAGGATTTATAAAATGAAGTAATTAGTTTAATTCACTTTAAATTAATTAGATGATATAAATCATTGCTTAAGGATGGATGAATGAGATTGAATGTATTTCATTGTTTGATATCTCTGATGAGATATGATTGATATATGATATGGATGTTTGGTTGAATTATAATGATAATATGAATTATCTGTTTGGGATGATAATGTAGATTATCTATTGAATTATCTATCTTTGTGTATATAGATAAGAATTGAATTGTTTTAACCTTTAAAACAACTTGGCCTTAAAAGATACGTTTTGGATTTCGATGAGACCGGGATCGGGTTTGCTACATTACAGCGTGATAGGGGGTTCTCGCTTCGCGGTTTGGTGGCGAACGGGAGACTCTTACCCCTACATGTCCCATTGAGGGGTTGGTTGCGAGTCGAGAGGCTGGCCGTAAAAGCAAATTCGAGGTACCAATGTAAGCCACGGTGGGGCTGGGATGGTTGAAAAGCCTACCAGTTGAGGCCGCTGTCGATGGTTGAAAAGCCTAGACCGTGACAGTTGGTATCAGAGCAGTAGGTTGAGTGAATACCTAGGCTCTGAAGTGGTGTCTATCTTGAGAACGCGTAATTGTTAGTTATATAAAAATGATTTTATATTGTGTTAATTGATCGGTTGAGTGGTATATGGATTCTGGTCAATACGAGTAGCTAACGTTATTGATAGGGATCTCTAAACACTTGAACCAGGCCAACGGACACAATATTATTTTAAAGAGGTAAATGAAATAATTTTACCCAGAAATAATTTCTATATAAAAAGTATCATTTTAAATATATATATATTTCTACCTATTTGTTGGGTTACCTGTTCGGGTTTTCCAATATAAGTTATAAAGGTAGATAGGGTGGTGGTGTGTGTAACACGACTACCAATGGTTAGAGTCTGAGTGTTGAGATTGGAAGTGTATTTGTCGAGACTGTAGACCTAATACTGTCTCGAGTGAGCTTTGTTGTAGTGTAAGGATTTCATCAATATCCGAAGGAAACTGTTAAAGTTCAGAGTTTATCTTTGAAGTTGGATGAATAGAGTTGATCTTTTGGATGAGCAGAAGCAAGTGATGGTATTTTGGTAACCTCAGGAAGTAGTAGCTGTGTGATGAGACACGATGACTATGGACGTTTCTGAAGATGTTTCTTCTGGAACAAGTTTGAAGAAGTGAGTCTGTTTTGGTGTTGTGGCTGAGTCCAGTGGGGTGTTTCTATTTGCTTTGAGGTCCGAGTTTTTCGAGGAGTTTCGGATAAGAAGTCTTTGGTTTGTGGCAGCAATGCGACTCGGAGTGTTCTATGTTGGCAGAAAGTTTCTGGCTGAGCAGTTTTTCTGAAGGTGAAGTTCAGAAGCAGTAGAGTGAATCCATTTCTTCGATGGATTGGTTAGTCAAATATAAGCTGTTCTGATTAGTGAAGAGAGAACAGTTATCTTTGGAAATTAGGCCGAGCTGATCGCAAAAGTGACTTGCGATTGTTTAAGTATTCTCTTGGGATTATTGGAGATTGAGATTCCGTATCGACTTGATTCGTGGAGTTACCAGAAGTTCAGCTTAGTAGAAGGATGTCTCCTAGAGAATAATTTGGTGAAGCAGCTCAGGATTCTTTGGAGAGGGATTTATCATACCTAGTTTTCTGGTGAAGTTCTGCGGGATGTTTTGACCAAGTGAAATGGTTCACTAAGATTTTATGGTCTGATGAACTGTGGATGATCAAGTTTGTGCTCGAGTTTCTCCGACGGTATTCTTATCTATTCCAGATCAGAATTGTGCAGCGAAAGCAAGATAGCAGCTATTCTAGAGTGGAAGCAACCGAGAGTTGTAATTTTCTTCGAGTAGAGGATTTCTATAGGAAATTCAAGTGTATCTCTAAGTGTGAAGAAATTTTCAGGATTTGGAGATATGGTTGTCAAGTGCAACTGTTTTGGCTATTCCAGATAGGAGAAGTAGTTCATAGTTCTCTAATGTTTGTGGAGTAGAATTGTGTTCTGGATTTCGACATATTTTTGGAACCATTTTGTTGAGAAGGATCCGGAAATTGGTTTGATGTTGGTCTAGATTATTTCAGGAAACATCAGCAAGGGCTAAGCTGATCAGGAAGGATGAAGTGACTCAGGATCGTCAAGAGAGGTATGCAGTTAAGAATTGATGGAATTTGGAATTTGAAGTTGAAATTTGGATATTATTTAAGTTTTATCCGATTAAAGGAGATATAAGATTTGGTAAGACTGGAGAGCTAGCTCTAGAAGTATTTTGAGATTTTTCCTGTGTTCTCAAGAGGATTAGTTCTTTGATCTACAGGATTGAGTTGCCAGTTCGGATAACTGGAATTCATTGTATTTCACGTATCTCTGAGGGAATACGTGTATGATCCATATCTGGCTGTGGAACCAGCAGATTAGGAAATTTGGTTGTTGATTCAGACTTGTCTGTAGTCTGATATTCTGTCTAGTTTTGTAGATCTAGATTAGTAGGAGATCTGTAGCTTTGTAGTATTGATTGTTTTGATTTTATAGAGCGAGTAGCCCGGTATTTATATCTGGGAAACTCTAGAAAATTCTATCCGGAATTTTTTCGGGATGGTTAGATTTGTTGTTCGGATGAATTGGTTGCTATGGTTGTTAGCATATGATTGATAGTGTATGATTGATATGTATGGTTGCTGTTTAAAATTAAAATTTTGGGTTATTAAATTACCTTTGTTTAAATTTCGGGGACGAAATTATTTTAAGGGGGGAGGAATGTGATATCCCGGGTTTTTGGGCAATTTAAATTTAATAATCTGTATTGATAATTTAATTGATTTGATAATTTTCCTTTCTAATTTTAATATAAATTGATAAATTTAATCTTTTAAAAGCTAAATAAAATAGATTCTATTTATAATGTATATATTGATATATATATTGTGAATAGAGAATCTTTTGTTTAAATAAAAGATGTGTTTTCAGATTATAATATATATGTATGTATATGTTATAATTTGGATTGTTTTGAATTTAATTTAATCTATTGATAATTTATATATGTATGAATTATGATTTAAAGCTTTGTTTTAAAATTAATATTTTTCAAAAGTTAAAGATTAATTCATTTGTTTCAAAATATAAGATAATTATTATTTCTAAAGTATGATAGTTTAAATAAGATTTAATAAAAGATTTATTTTATCTTGTTTTCTTTTAAAAAGTATTAAACTAAAAATGGTTTATAAATTTATATGTTAATGTTTAAAATAAACTTTCTTTTTAATATCTTTTGAATTTAGAAGGTTTGTAAAAATAAATAAATATAACATAAGTTAATTAAATTCATTTCATAAATAATAAAATGTAGGTACTTAAACTAAATAGTTTGTAAATAAATAAATGAAACATGAATTTATATAAATCAATATTTACAAAATTAAAATAACATAAATACTCTTGGAAATAAGGTTTTGAAAACATAAACACTTAAGTAATATGTGTAAACATATTAACATGTTAAAGACACTTGTAAGATAATGATAATAACTTTAATATTGTATATACATGCAATAAAACAAGTGGCAACATTATCTTCATTTAAAATTTAATTTAAAAATAATGTAGTTAAAGAAGAAATCTGGTCTTCATTTGCTCAGTTCGAATCTTTTCTTCCTCCATCTTCTTTTTCTCTCCATCTTTTCTAAATTCAAAAGAAAATCAAAACTGGAAAAGCAGATTCAATTCAACTGAATCAAGCTACAAACCAAAAACTATTACAAACCTGAAAACTGAAACCAAAAGCAAAATCAAGCCTAGAATTTAAATCTGCAAGCATTTTATTCAACTTCAACAAATCAAGCATGCAAAGGATTTCAACAGCAAAGGAAATCAAATGCAAGTTTCCGGAATTCAAAATATAAAAGCCTGGAAATCCTGCTCTGTTTTGTTCTCTGGAAAATAACAAGTGAGTAAACACCATTTTTAAAAACAGTAAAATTTATTTCTATGTTTGTTATGTGAGATTTATGTTGTAATGATATGGTATGCATTGTTTACATGAATGTTTGTGATGAATGCATGTGAATAAAATGTTATACTGGTGAAATGTTATATGTTCATATTTTTTTTCTCTGTTCTTATTAAAAATAGGTGAATAAACTTTTATCAGAAAAGTTTAAGTAAATAGAAATTTGTGCATAAGAATTTTAGATAGGTTTAATGTTTGTATGTACCTATTTCTATAAGATCTTTGTATACATGTTGAAGTTTAACTGTACATGTTTGAAATGTCCTGATACTTCTCTGTTTTCCCAAAGTACAGAGTAAAAACCAAACAAAATTCAAGAATTCCAATTCAAACCACTGTTAGGCTTGAATCTTCAAATGCAGTATGATTATTTAAACATGAATTAAAGTTTAAAATTTTATTCAAAAGAATTTGTTCGAAAATCTTCTGAAACCAGGATGATACAGTAGGAAATTTATTAATATGCTAAAATCAAATATTGTAGTTATTTGATTAAATTTTATATTTTGAATCAACTCAGAGAAACATGATTTTTTTAAAATAAAAATCCTGATTTTTAGTTTGGTTTTGGAGTAGTAATTTTGAGATGACTGGAAGTTATGTTTTGGGCAAGTTCTTGTCGACGGAGGGGTTATGGTGGTCCGGGCTTCTTCGGGAGGAGGAGTGAGGATGAGTGATCACGGCAAAAATGTTCGAAGGTATTCTCGAACGTTGATGGGGTCGGATGTCTTGGAATTAGGGTTTAACATTGTTTTTGGGTCGCGTTTGGAAATGGGGTGACTGGGAATCTTAGAGTGAATCGAGTTGCGTAGAATTTAGGGCATAGTAGCGTGGAGGCATTGCGGTGTCGTGGCCGGAATTTCGTGGCGAACGATGGTAGGCATCGTGGGGTTGATGGGATTTTCAGGCGAGGTGCTGTTCAATGGTGTTTTCAGTTTTGGGTCGAGATCGACTCGATTTCGATTCGCAGTGGAATTTTGGTTTCTGGGTTCGTATTCTTGCTCGCAAGTGATATTGGTATCGTCGTCGATGGTCGCGACGACCTTGGTTGGCCGGAGGCGTTTGGGTAGGTGCACGTGTGCACGTTCGTGTGCACAGGGGAGTTTGTTGGGGAAGAAAGGTTTCAGCAGAGTAATGTTCGCGTTCCCATCGTGTTCGACTCGAAGTGGGGGTAGCTGGGTTGTCTCGAATGTTTGGGTCGTGGGTTTCTGGTTGTTCTGAAATGGTAGTTGCTAATTTAAACCTGTTAATGAAATATAGGTTACATATTTAACTTGTATTTGAATAAATAGAGGATAATTAACTAAGAAGTACTTAATCTTGTAATTTAGTTTTATTAATTAATTAGTTAAGGGTTGTTAATTGATAATTAAGGGTTAAGTTAATAATTAGAGGTTAATTAATAAAAGGTTAATTACTTTATGGAAGTAATTTAAGAAAAGTAATTAAGGATTAATTACTTAGATAATTAATTAAGGTTAATCCAGTAATTAGTGGTTAATTTCTTAATGAAAGTAGTTAAAGGAATTAATTACTTAATGTAATTAATTAAAGTTTAAATGTAATTTGTTTAAGATAATTAATTAAGTTTAATTAATTTAAACACTTGATGATTTGATAAATGATTACTTAATTTAATTTATGGATTTGTAATTACTTAGTAAAGTAATTAATGGTAATTACTGGATGTAATTAACGGAAGATGATTTAAGAATGGAAGTAAGTTGAGTTTTGTAATTAATCAAGGGATTAATTAAATAAATTAAAAAGTAATTAAATTATGTAATAAAGTAATTAAGGGAAGTTAATTACTAAATGAGATTAATCAAAGGTGATTAATAAATGTGACTAATTAATTACTAAATGTAATTAATTTAAATAAGATAATTAATTAAGAATAATTAAGGATCATTAATTAATTAATGATGTAATTAAGGATTGATTAATTAAGATTAATTAATAAATAATAAGTGATTAAAGTAATTAATTAATTGTAATTAATTAAGGATTAATGTAATTAAATATAGTTAATTAATTAATGAAGTAATTAAAGGTTAATTACTGAATGGTTTAAGATAATTAATTTGTGAAATTAATCAAGTATTAATTACTTAAAGTAATTAAAGGATTATTAATCAGGAATGATTAATTAAGATGGATATTTAGAGTAATGATTTATTTATTGGTTTAATTAATAATTAAATAAGCAGGATTTATAAAATGAAGTAATTAGTTTAATTCACTTTAAATTAATTAGATGATATAAATCATTGCTTAAGGATGGATGAATGAGATTGAATGTATTTCATTGTTTGATATCTCTGATGAGATATGATTGATATATGATATGGATGTTTGGTTGAATTATAATGATAATATGAATTATCTGTTTGGGATGATAATGTAGATTATCTATTGAATTATCTATCTTTGTGTATATAGATAAGAATTGAATTGTTTTAACCTTTAAAACAACTTGGCCTTAAAAGATACGTTTTGGATTTCGATGAGACCGGGATCGGGTTTCCGTATACCGGTATTCCAGGTCTGGAGACCCGAATACCACATCGATCCAAATTAACGATAGGTCGTGAATCTCAAGTGAAGATGAAGATTCAGAGTGCAAGGGTTATTGTCGTTAACTCTGAGGGTGATTCCAAAACGAGTGTAACGAGATAATGCCTTCGGTTTCGTTCGAACCCGGAACGAACTTGTATGGATTGAATGCTTTCAGCACATCGTCAGGCGGACGATGAGCATTCTAAGTGATATGTTCTGATTAAAGGTAATCGTAACCTCAAGCCTCATCAACCGGGAATGGCTAAAACAGGGGAGGTGCAGCAAGGCTTCGTGGGTAGCACCCACTGAGAGCAAGATAGATCCCTGTCTAGAGGTCCCTTTATTTTATTCGGCTTAGTGTGTGGTTGGTCGCGCCAACTACGGGATTATCTTGTTCGGGATTATCCAGTAAGGGATGGTTCCGGCTTTGTGTTGCAGGGGAGCGGGCGTACTCCTCGGTACGGTGATCTAGGCCACGTACTGTGACGGGCGGTACACCAGTAGCCCTGCCATTGTATGGAATCCAAACTCCAATAAGTGCCGTACGAATTAGTTGTGCCCAACTATGTTGGAATGTGAGATGTAAGCATTTCAGCTATTTCTGTATTTTACTTGAAAACCCTAGACCCTATTATAATACAATCAGATTTCCTATCAAACGTTTTAGTTAGCGTAAGGTAAAAACTTACCCATGTTTATTTGTGGGGAGTCTTACGTAATACTTTTGTTTTCAAAAGTTTTCAAAATTAAGCAATCTAACCGTTTACTCACACCAGACCCATGTCTGACCCAAGTGTTTATTTTCTGTTTTATTAAACTCTTGGGTACTCAATATTGTATTGAGTAGTCGAGGGATTCAGGTTAGCTTTGACGAATTCTGGAGGAGATTTGGAGCAGGTGGCTTCAGCGTGTAGATATATTATGGTGTTTCCGCTGTGTTTGTATTGAGTCTGTATCTCTGTGATGTTTGAGATGTATGATAGACAGGTGTTTATAACTGTCTAATATGAGATGTATAAGTTGTATAACTCTGATGTATATGATACTATGTAATATTTTATGTGATATATTATATTTCATTCGTTCCGTTGTGAGTATCTGATGTTGTTGTTCTTTCTTCTTTTCTTTCTTTTCTTCTTCTATCCCTTTCTTTCTTAATTCATGATACGTCTTTCTGGTGGTAGAAAGCCGGGTCGTGACACCAGAGGGCAATCCATATACTCAAGGTACAAAACAAATTCGTAGTGGTCGCGCATAAATGGAATACAAGTATGACAAGGCACATGAGGCTATACCCAAGGTAGTGATACTACCGTTCGCCTGATCCGGACTGGTGAGAACGCAACGCCGCAGCGCCCGCAACACCGTGAGACAACACTCCCAAAATCAAGGGTGCACCAATCGACAACAAGTATAAGTAGTTCGAAGAAGTGTGTCCACTTGAGGTATCAATCCTCCATTGGCCCGGCACAGCTCCTGTTTTAGTCATTTCCAATTTGACACAAGTGTCAAGGCTATCCATTATCGTTCTCTTTCTTCAGTCAACACGTACATCATTCCAACCACTTCATTCTGGATCATCACTCCGCGCATAGTTATTAAAGTGGTTTTCGGTTTAGATAGAGAGTATACCCATAACCGAATTCCGGTCTCTTTAATAACTTCCGTAATTATTACACCGATTGGTCGTTTATTTATTTCAAAACCAAATCAATTTCAATTTCAAATAGAATTCGTAAACCAACATTTCATTTGTCTTTCTAAATCAATTTCCAATATTTACGTTTCAAAAACTTCCAAATTATCATTTCAAAATCTTATAATTCAATTTCAATTTCTATTTAAAACAATTCAAATATTGACTCAAGTTTGAATATAAGTTTCATCTCGAAAACGTTTAGATTAATTTAATTTAACATTCAAATCAATTTAAATTCATTTATCGATTTCATTCAATATTCGTTCAATTACTTTATCATTCAAAACAATTTCTATTAAAATTTCCAATTCATTAAATCAATTTCTAAAGTTCAACTTCATTAAATCAAAATTTACAATTTTGAATTAAACTAAATTCGTCAAATCAATTCTTTAAATTACAAGTCTTACCTTAATTCCAAAAATATCACATTTTCATTTCTTGTTAAAGAAATTCAATTTCACTTATTCACTTTCTTAAATAATTTTCCAAAACTTAATTAATAACGAAAACTCAATTTCAATTATTTACGAGGTAAAATCCACTTATTCAAAAGTTCAATTTCTTTATTAAAGAATTCAATTCAATTTAATCATTAAATAATTCAATCTTATTTAATTATTAAATAATTCAAAACTTAATTATTAAATAATTTCAAAGTTTAATAATTTCAAACTTAATTAAATTTCAAACTTAATTATTAAATCATTTCCAAGTTTAATAATTTCAAAATTAATTATTAAATCATTTCTCAAATTAGACACCGTTCTTTTATCAATTTCATTTTAATATTTTATTTCAGATTATTAAATATCCACATTTAAATTTCATTTAAAAATTCAATTTCCAACTTCGTTTCAAACATATTATTTAGTTAAATAAAATCTTCGTTTTATTTTTTTAAATCAAATTATTGACCAATCGGGTTTTATTTAATTTCCTATCCTAGGTACAAATTCAATTTGGGTATTTATCATTTCAACCCGATTCCAATTCAATTCAAAATCAAAACATATCAAAGGGAACTTGCAGTGTGATAACTGGGATGGTGTCAAAGTAAATAAACAAGCAATAACAACAATCAATATCAATCCAATAATCAATTCAAATAATCCCGAAAGAATCGTATTAATTCGCATTGTTATTTGTACGAATTAATATAATTATTTCTAGAATCTACACTATCATTTCATGCAGATTAAAGATTATTACATTACGGTTTTTCACTTGTCATCCATTACAATTTCATCCATCATCAATTTTAACAACATACATTCAGTGGTTCAAAATGTAATTAAACAAATCCTACGTGTCAATAAATTTAATAGTTAAAGGGGTCATATTATACAATGTCAATTAATCAAATTTAACATTTAACTATCCTATATCAAGTTCAATTGCATACTATTTATCATTTTAACATTAACAATTTAACGTCCAATATAAACATCAACAATCAATCAATTATCAGCCAAACTGTATTATCATCACATAAATAAATAACAGATAATGGTGTCAGATGTCACAGGTGAACTGATACAGGCAATAGCATATATAACAGTGTAATTAACTAATAACAGTATATTTCAATTGTCGTTTCAATTGAAATCAAATTTAATAAATAAAAGAACGTTAATCGTGAGTGAGTGCTCACCTTTCGAGGTTAGAGAGAGATTCGATGACAAAGTGAGTTACGATTCCAAGCACGGATTTCAAAGCAAAGCAAGATTGAATGTGAACTGGACGAACAAGGCTGAAATCAAGAATGGCCAAAACGAATCAGAACCAGTTTGATATGTACGGAAAAATATTTTGTTATTTATAAAATCAATATTTTAGTCTTAGGCAAATATTTAAAATAAAATATTTGTATAGTTAAAATAAAATACATACTAATACTATATCTATATATAATTTAAATCAAACATATATACAACGAAATGTGCCCATATAATATACTATATATATACAAACTACTTATAAAACATATATAATATACTCAATAAAGCTAGTACAAAGTAGGGTGGTCGACGTCATTGGAATAAATTTTATAACCAACTGAACCTACAATTTATAGCATAATATAATATTCAGGCACTGAAATTTTGAAAATATGTATCCATCTACCTTCTTCACTAACATAACTTAGCCGAAATATATATAAACCTTACTCTTTTTTTTTTTTTGACTAAGAGAAACCTTGATAACATTGAAACAGCACGCAATCAACTGAGCAAAAGAAATCGCTGGAACAAATACAAAAGGTAAAATTTGTAAAGTAAAACGTAGGCACCTAGGAGGTCATAATGAACTATTTCAGTAAATCTCAGGTTTGGTAAATCGAATGATTAAATTGCCTAGCTTGCAAATTCTCTATTTATAATATACTGATGGGCAAATGCAATTTACCATTCACATATGTATAAAACTAAATACAAAAAAAAAATGGATATATATATACTTTGAAATCGAAACAGAGCAAGACTAAGATTGGCTTATATATACATATCACGCATACATAATATATTATAAATAAACATTGCTATAAAATAAGACAACTGGAAAAAACTATGAATACTTATATATATACCAAAGCCTACACGTATATAAAACATATTATTAAAACTAACAGCACTTTAAACTTATGTTTCAGTAAACATTTAACTAGCATAACTTTATATATAAGAACATATTACAAACAAATTTTAAAACCACTGTAGCCTGTTATAACTTGGATATAATAACATAACTCTTAAACCATATTGTAATGTAGAAAACCCCCTTTTTTTTATATATATAACTTAACAGATCCATACTAACACATACATGGATATTGATATACATCTATCTTCTGCCAGTGTATATATATGTACTTGTATAACTAACAAATATGAGTATACCAATATATTTAGATATAGGTGTAAACTGACGTAATTGAAACATTGGAAAATAAACAAGTAATAAGGATACAATATATTTTATATGATACGACTTGCATAATAGAAATACATATATATACCTTAATAGTAAATAGGCTGCTCGCGTATGCCTCGGCTAAGGCAAAGCGAGTTGGGAGAGCACATAGGTCGTTGATGTTGGTGGTGATGTCGACAGTGCTGGAGAGTTGGATGAGTGGGATCTCGGGTCTGGAGGAAGACAGAGGTTGCGGTGGTCGGTGGGGTGAGAGAGGCGGGCGAAGTTAGTGGTGGGGAAGATGGTGGGTCGGGTTTTGGTAGTGGCTGCCTGGAGGAAGGATGACGTGGCAGATGGATTTATGGTGGGAGGCAATCGGCAATTGGAGGTTGTGGAGCTGTTCGCGAGGCAGAGGCGAAGTTGTTGGTGGCGTGGTGGCTTCGCAGGCAGTGTGTGGTGAAAAGCGACTAAGGTGAGGGGTGTTGGCGCTGCTGCCTTGGGCGTAGGCGGGGATGTTGCGGTCATGCTTGCCATTGGGATTTGAAATGTAGTGCACGGCTTTGATTATTACGAGCTTGAGGTAGAGAGGTGAGGAAGAAAATAAGAGATGATGTTAGCTTCAAATTGGAACACGAACAGGCTTTTCAAAATATAACAACAGATATGGTGAATTGTGGAAGTCAAGGCACGATAATTCAGGGAGAAATAAATGCAATTGTCTACTGACTTTCAACCGTTGGAAATTTGAATGGACACGGAAGCCAAAAGGCATGAAACGGTTACCGATACGGTAGGCGTTACGCAAAGTGCAACGTACACCGGAACTCCGAATTTGACAATCGAATATACCGTAGAGATCGGCACGACGAGACGATCAAAACGGTATATAGAAATCAGTGGTACGATCATTCGATAAAAATCGATATCGGTACCAGAATACTGCTATTTTGCAGAAAATAAGAACGACGGTGCCAAAGATGTCCGAATTTGGAAAAACGACAAACTGAAATCTTGCTCAGAAAATGGTTTAGAATTTTTCTATGTAAAAATATTTTGGTTTTGAAAACGTTTTATTTCCAACGCTTTTTAACTGATTAAATTGAAGTGAATTTACGCGCGAAATAAACTTCCATATTTTCGGACGAAAATTTACCAGTTGCTATGTTTAACTAGACGTATTCCAAATATCAAATTTTTATTTCAAAATTTTATCGTTTAAAATTTCACAAAATTTTAACTAATTGCGTTATTAAAACGGTTAAAATTTACGGGTCGTTACAGAAAGGGTAAGGGTCTACTTACCGAGTCAGTTCACCTTTAGATAAAATGTTTTGGAGGCTACAACATGTTGCACCTCCGCTACTCAGGACCGGCGCTACCCCTTACCGGATAGCATCGAATATGATCACCTCTTGGTTGCGATCAACCATAATGGGCCACGAAGCATAGATATCGACTCTAGATAATGCCATGATCACACTCAAATGGGAGCAACCCACATAACCTTACGGCACGTCCCTGCTTTAGTCATTTTACAGGTTGATGAGGCTAGAGGCTATGTTTTACCTTTTTGATAGCAATTCAACTTGGAATGCCAACACTGCTCTCCAGGTAGAAATAAAATGCTAGCATTCAACCATACAAGTTCGTTCTGGGTCTGAACAAAACCGAATGCAGTATTTCTATTACATCCATTTTAGAACCACCCTCGGGATTAGTAGCAAGTAGCCCTTGCATTTTAAAGAGCTCAGACTTCGATCATCTTCAAGATGTCTTCCATTTGAACGCTTATTGAAACACCCCACACCCCTTAGTATCCTCAAAAAGGGCACACCAAAGGATATGGTGCATTATAGGTATAGCTAGAGCATCAGAGAGAATAAGATTCATAAGACAATAAGTAAAAGCAGTGGAAAACATTTTAATAACAACTTATCATTAAGAATTAAACTTCATTTCAAAATAAATCATAAAAACATAACATGTCTCAAAAACCCAAAATCTCTCATGTCTTATGAAAATACATCTCAGTCTCACATAATCAGAGTAAAAGTAACAATAATAATTGTTGAATATGCTAGTATATGATTTTTGTTTGATGATAATAAACATATGTATATATTCATTTAAATGTATTTGTTATTGTACTATTTTATTTTCACATAATTAATATTTGCTGAATAAAATAAATAACACATAATTTAAATTCAAACAGATATTTTATTCAAACAAATATTTTATTATGATTTTTTGAATAGTACAAAATTTGTGCTCTTACTATATATACAAAATTTCAATTACAATACATTTCAATATACATAACTGTCCTCACTACATATCACTTATTCACTCATATTTGTTCTTCAGCTGTATTCTCATTTGTATCTCACATCTGAGTTATCTGCAAAATAAACACTAACGTAGTAAAATTGAAAAAGAAATATTTTGCAGTGTAAAATAAAAAGTGAATTTTGAAAATGTTATTTGCATCAGTTATTTGGGTTGTTCGTCATCATTTATTTTGAATTCATCTACACGAACAACTTGTGACATGCACAATGTATCATTGTACATACCACAAGGGCGTGCACACCGATATACACTTGATAAAACTGCAGGGATAGGTGAGCACAAGGTCAAACCCAATCAAAAGCTAGGTTCAACTTAGGTGCAATACAAAAACATCACAAAATTGTCGAGTACAAGTTCTCAAGCAACACAGCCTCGACATTCAAATGGGTCACAGGTCAGCATACATGAAATAACAACATGAACAAGATCGATCTAACGCGAGGCATGTCACTATAACTCGACAATCAAACATGCACATGATACCATATGCAAGAACCAAGTACAATGGCGAAGACAAAACACAAGAAAGAAGGCAACAGAGAAAGATACTGCAAGCAAACAATAAACTGGCTTGAAGCAACAGAAGTTACAACCCAGTACAAAAACAAAGTACACTTGAAGAATCAAATGCACAAGTGACTCGAAGCAGATGAATGAAACCATAAATGCACAAGAAACATTGAGGCAGAAACCATACTTCAATGATGATATACAAAATGTACACATGACAGCATTTCAGTTCATCATAAAACATTGCAAACTTGACTGCACAGACATGATTACCAATAAAAACTCAAGTGTACACAAGCAAGCTACAAAAAGACCAAATACAACTTAAATTCAAGTATGTGGAACAAAACCAAGTACAATGCAAACTAGACTTCATATGAAGTATACAAGCATTCAAATGATACCAGACATAATAAATGAACACGGCCTCAACTGTACAGTTCAAGCCTCAACATTTACAAGTACATATGCAGTGACAATACGGATGCAGTGAAGCAGTAAACAATATGTGTACATATATGCAGTAATGAACAAGACTGCAACACCAAAGGATAATCACACACATTATATATGTATGGAGACTCACATGAAAAGAGAGGCAAACACATACACATATGCAATCTGACAGTACACAAGACTCAAGTCTGCAACATATAACATGAATATATACATGCATGAACATAAACACACACACACATATATATATATATATATATGCATGTGTGTTTAGTGAAACAAGAGGCAACAACTAATCAATGGTCAAACTACAGAACAATTGAACAAGGTGGAGTTCGAACAAGTCGGAGTAAAAGTCAGGTGATAACAAGAATCGAACAAGTCCAGACTATCACAATTTTAAATACCAAAGTCAAAGCCATGGTGACCAAGGTAGAATCGAACAAGTCGGAATCAAAGGCATAGTAATCAAGCAAAGCACATCAAAAAATATTCGAATTGAACCAGTCTAAAGAAATCACCAGCATCCAATCAAAGTCGAATGGCCGAACAAAATTATCATGAAGAATTCAAACAGCATATACGAACGTAAATTAAGGGGATCGAACCCTATTTAAACCATTAACATCATTGGCATGAAAATTCATTCGAGTTCAAGCAATTATCAGAGCAAGGCATTGGAATAAATAACAAGACAATTACTCGAATCAAAGTCGAGTATTATCGAATATCAAAAAGGGAAAATTCACATACCATTTTAACAATCGAACTCGACTTAATTGAAGCAGCTGTGAACAAATTAATCGATCGAAGAAAACATTCGAACCATCAGCAATAAATTCAACAAAGCGGCGACTTCATCACGAAGCCCTAATTTTTGAAAGAGGAAACAGGAACGAGGCAGCCATCTTTCAATGTAAAGGATACAAGGCCGATAAAAAAAGGGAATTCTTTTTACAGTTTTTTGTTTTGGGCCGGCATAAAATTACCTTGGGCTTTTAATTATAAATTATGGTTTCTATTATTGTTTTAGTTTTTTATTTTGTATTTCTCTTTCAAACTTTTGTAAATTCTAGTCGTGTGACTAGGGGATGAACTACGGTGGTGTAGTTCGAGAATTCACAACTCAGTGGCTGAGTTGTGGTAGGGTTTTTAGCATAGAGTTAGGTTATTCGATAGCGGGTGTTGCGAGTTTACATGTGTAAGTGTCTGACTACTTAATTTCTAGTAGAAACCTTGGGGGCAACACGTAGGCAGGGTTTTGTTGAAGCTGGGTAAATCTGTGTTCTATTTCTGCTTTTATTATTCTGCTATTATCTGTGCTGTAATTATTTTATATATTTCCGCATAAATTTTTATAATTATTAGTATCACCCTATTCACCCCCCCTCCAAGGTGAAATCGATCCTACAAGTGGTATCAGAGCTAGAAACAAAAACCAAATTTTATTTTAAAAATTAGATTTTTAAAATGGGTTCTTTTAGTAATGTTTTTGCTGAGGATCAGTCCATAGTTCGGCCATCATTGATCAATGGTGAATACGCATATTGGAAAAATAGAATGGAAATTTTTTTGAAATCCATAGATGCTTGGAATATTGTTGAAACGGGTTATAGGACACCAACAATTATGACAGATAATTAAGAAATAGAAAAACCTATGGATCAATGGAAAAATTCTGAAATTAAACTGATAACTGCTAGTATCAAGGCTATGAATTCTATTATTTGTTCATTAGACCAAATTGAAGTTAATTGTGTTTCATATTGTTTAACTACATAGGAAATCTGGCACACACTTGAAGTAGTTCATAAAGGAACCTCCCAATCTCGTCTTGACAGATTTAGTAATGAATATAATGAAAGTAAATCAGTGTTTCTCAGGAGAAACAAATGACAGTGAAAGTGAAGAACCAAACGAGGTGTGTTGGCAGGCTAAGGAACAACAAGAATGGTATCTAGATTCCGATTGCTCCAGGCACATGACAGGCGACAATTCAAAGTTTCTTAGCCTAGAAAAACACAAAGGTGGGAGAGTCACTATGGGCAACAACGAGAAATGCAAGATTATTGGTAAAGGTAAAATAGGTAATGGTCAGTTTACCTTAAACGACGTATTATATGTTGAAAATCTATACCATAATCTGATTTCAATTAGCCAGTTATGTGATAAAGGAATGAATGTTGTTTTTAATTCTGACTTGTGCAAAATTGTTGACCAATCATCAAAAGAAACCTTATTTTCAGGTAAGAGGAAAGGTAATATATACTCTCTATCTTTTGATGATCTCACTCTTTCAAAATGTTTGGTAGCTAAGGATGTAGAAGTAAATTTATGGCATAGACGATTAGGGCATGCTAGCATGAATCTGTTAAACAAATTAAAAAGAAAAGATTTGGTAAGAGGTTTGCCATCACATGATTTAAAAATAGAAATTTTATGTAAAGCATGTACTATGGGAAAACTTAAAAAATCATCGTTCCATGCCAAGAACAATGTAAGCACTTCTAGAGTCCTTGAACTAGTTCATATGGATTTGTTTGGACCTAACGATATTGCAAGTCTAGGCGGTAAGAAGTATTGTTTCGTATTGGTTGATGATTACTCTAGATACACATGGGTATACTTCTTAGCTAAAAAATCATAAACCTTTTCTTACTTCACCAAATTCACAAAATTAGTTCAAAATGAAAAAGGAGTTTCTATTATTCACTAAGAAGTGATCATGGTGGAGAATTTGAAAATTATTGTGATGAAAATGGATTTAGACATGAATTCTCTGCCCCACGTACTCCACAACAAAATGGAGTAGTCGAGAGAAGAATAGAACCTTACAAGAGTTGGCTAGATCTATGATAAACGAGTATGAACTACCCTTTTCTTTTTGGGCAGAGGCAGTAAATATAGCCTATTACGTAATGAATAGAGTCATGATTAGGCCGATTCTTAAGAGAACGCCATATGAACTATGGTTCGGCAAAAAGCCAAACATTGCATATTTCAAGGTTTTTGGCTGTCCGTGTTTTATTCTTAATACAGGTGATCAACTAGGAAAATTTAAGGCAAAAGCCGACGAAGGCATGTTCATGGGATACTCATCCAGAAGCAAAGCCTATAGAGTATACAACAAAAGGACGAGAACAATCATGGGGTCAATCAATGTGAAATTTAATGAAGGTATTGATGATCAAAACAAGGAAACAATCAAAAGCAATGTTGAAGAGGAGAACGAAAAAGATGAAAATGAAAAACCAAAAGAAATCGCAACCACAAAAGAAGTCCAAAGAAATCTGGATCCAGAGAAATTGAAATTCAAAGCAGATCATCCTCCAGAGTTGGTAATAGGAAATCATATCGCAGGTATTCAAACTCGTTTCTCCTTTAGAAATTTGTGTCTATACAGTTGATTTATTTCAGAAATGAACCCAAAGATATAGATACAGCTCTTAATGATGAAAATTAGTTTATGGCTATGCAAGAAGAGCTAAATCAATTTGAGCAAAATGTGTTTGGACTCTAGCACCTAGACCTAATGATTATCTAGTCGTAGGAACAAAATGGATTTTTAAAAATAAATTTGATGAATCTGGAAATGTGATTAGGAATAAAGCTAGGTTAGTTGCTAAAGGTTATAATCAAATTGAAGGAATTGATTTTGATGAAACCTTTGCACCTGTAGCAAGACAA
Organism: Allium fistulosum; assembly: GCA_030737815.1. NCBI lineage: Eukaryota > Viridiplantae > Streptophyta > Magnoliopsida > Asparagales > Amaryllidaceae > Allium > Allium fistulosum. The sequence continues at coordinate 721,621,353 of CM060908.1, forward strand.
GAATCCATTAGGATATTGTTAGCTTTTGCTTACTATAAAGGATTTAAACTAAGACGAATGGATATTAAAAGTGCTTTTCTTAATGGAATTTTGAAAGAAGATGTTTTTATTGAACAACCAAAAGGCTTTATAAGTCTTAAATACCCTAATCATGTATATAAACTTAAGAAAGCACTATATGGATTAAAACAAGCCCGTAGAGCTTGGTATGAACCTTAGCACTTGCCTCCTTGAAAATGGGTTCAAAAAGGGCTGTGTAGACACCACATTATTTCTATTGCACGAAAACGATGATCTTTTGATTGTTCAAATATATGTTGATGACATTATTTACGATGCCACTAACAACTTGTTGTATGAGAAATTTGAAAAAGTCATGTAGGAGAAGTTTGAAATGAGCTTAGTCAGAGAGTTAAAATTATTTTTAGGTTTTCAAATCAAACAAAGTGATAAAGGTACATTCATCTCACAAACGAGATATATTAGGGAACTTGTCGACAAATTTGGATTGAAAGATGCTAAACTTGCAAAAAACCCCATGAGCACAACAACTAAACTTGACAAGGATGAAAAATGTAAGGCAGTTTATCAAAAGCAATATCGAGGTATGATTGGATCACTTCTTTATCTTACCGCTTCTAGACCTGACATCATGTTTTCTTTTTGTTTATGTGCATGATTTCAATCAAATCCAAAAGAATCTAATTTAAAAGCTGTTAAAAGGATTATAAGATATTTGTTGCACACTCGATGTTTTGGTTTTTGGTATCCAACTAATGATAACTTTGAATTAAAAGATATCCAGATGCAGATTATGCTGGAAGTCTAGTTGATAGAAAAAGTACTGGTGGAATGTATTTTATGTTAGGATATTCGTTAGTCGCATGGTCAAGTAGAAAAAAAATTGTATTGCATTATCCACCACTAAGGCAGAGTATATTGCTCTAAGTGGTTGCTCTGCTCAAATTTTATGGATGATACAAACTTTGCCAGACTATGGTCTAAATTTTAAACGTGTACCACTAATGTGTGATAGCAAAAGTGCAATTGATCTCACAAATAATCTTGTACATCACTCATAGACAAAACATATAGATGTTAGACATCATTTTATTAGAGATCATATTTCCAAAGAAATTATCTGCATAAATTTAATTTCTACTGATTCTCAATTGGCAGACATTTTTACAAAACCCCTTCCAGAAAATAGTTTTTGTCGACTTTGTCTCAGTTTAGGCATTTTAGAAATTTGATTCTATATTTTTTATTTTGATCTTAAATGCCTATGTTAACTAATCTGACATCCTACAGATTATCAAAAGATAAATAGTGATTGAAAAAGTGATGAGTGTTGATATTAATCATATATTATGACTTGAGATAGTATATTTAGTAAATTTCTTTAAAAATTTAAACAAGATTTATAATAACTTTTGATGAGTAAAAATTCCATGACCATCTCTATCTCTATCATATTTCTAACGACCATCACTCATCAAAATCCAATATAGTATGTCAATATGTGGTATTTTTAACAGAAAATTATTCGTTTTTATTTTATTTATTTTTTTAATAAAAACATCCAAAGTATTCACTCTCAAGTCCTCACGGTTATGCATGGGTGAATTACTTGGAATATTTGTATATGGGCTTTCATGCTCATTAAAAGTCCTCACGGTTATGCATGTATGGAACACATATCAAAATTGGTTATCAAATAGACAAGTTTATTCTAATCCCATTTAAAAGTCCTCACGGTTATGCGTGGTTAGAAGATGCTTGAAATTCATTTTTTTATATATAAAAATTTGGAATACAACTAATCTCATTTTAAAATATTAAAGGTTATGCATGGTTAGTAGATATTCAAATTCCTAATATAAATATACCACAAATAGACACAACTATATGGTTTTTTCATCCCTATCGTTCTAAAGTGGAATATGCGCCTAACAAAGTATTTATGATTTATTTTTTATTTTTTATTGAAATTTAATATTTATAAACGATTGGGTATTAATGTTGTATTAATATCTATCACTCTATCATTATTTTTCTAACACTATTACTCTTTAGCTGATAACAAAAAGGGGAGAGAAAAGTTAAGATTTTGGCAAATAAAGGTCAAATATTTTATTTTATATTTTCTATTTGCACCTAGGTTCATTTGCATATTTTTATTTATTTTCATGGATATATGCAGGGGGAGTTTTGTTGTAGAGAGGGAGCTTTCAAGTAGGGGAGCAAATTGAATGATCAGATACATTTAATAAATTCAATATCTTAAATATATTTTTGTTATCATCAAAAGAGGGAGATTGTTGAATATGTTAGTATATGATTTTTGTTTGATGCTAATAAACATATATATATATATATTCATTTAAATATATTTGTCATTGTACTATTTTATTTTCGCATAATTAATATTTGTTAAATAAAATAAATAACAGAATTTAAATTCAAACTGATATTTTATTCAAACAAATATTTTATTACAGTTTTTTGAATAGTACAAAATTAGTGCTCTAACTATATATACAAAATTTCAACTACAATACATTTCAATTTACATAACTGTCCTCAATACATATCACTCGTTCACTCATATTTGTTCTTCAGCTATATTCCCATTTGTATCCCGCATCTGACTTATTTGCAAAATAAACACTAATGCAGTAAAATTGAAAAGGAAATATTTTGCAGTGTAAAATAAAAGGTGTGTTTTGAAAATGTTATTTCCTCAGTTATTTGGGTTGTTCGTCATCATTTATTTTGAATTCATCTACACGAACAACTTGTGACATGCACAATGTATCACTGTACATGCCATAAGGCCGTGCACACCGATATACACTTGATGAAACTACAGGGACATGTGAGCACAAAGTCAAACCCAATCAAAAGCTAGGTTCAACTCAGATGCAATACAAAAACATCACAAAATTGTCGAGTACAAGTTCTCAAGCAACACAGCCTCGACATTCAAATGGGTCACAGGTCAGCATACACGAAATAACAAAACGAACCAGATCAATCTTATGCGAGGAAGGTCACTATAACTCGACAATCATACATGCACATGATACTAAATGAAAGAACCAAGTACAATGGCCAAGACCAAACACAAGAAAGAAGGCAGCAGAGAAAGATACTATAAGCAAACAATAAACTGGCTTGAAGCAACAGAGGTTACAACCCAGTACAAAAACAAAGTACACTTGAAGAATCAAATGCACAAGTGACTCAAAGTAGATGAATGCAACCATAAGTGCACAAGAAACAATGAGGCAGAAACCAGACTTCAATGATGATATACAAAATGTACACATGACAGCATTTCAGTTCATCATAAAACAGTGCAGACTTGACTGCACAAACATGATTACCAATACTAACTCAAGTGTGCACAAGCAAGCTACAAAAAGACCAATTACAACTTAAATTCAAGTATGTGGAACTAAACCAAGTCCAATGCAAACTAGACTTCATATGAAGTATACAAGCATTCAAATGATACCAGTCATAATAAATGAACACAGCCTCAACAGTACAGTTCAAGCCTCAACATTTACAAGTACATATGCAGTGACAATACGGATGCAGTGAAGCAGTAAAATATATATATACATATATGCAGTAATGAACAAGACTACAACACCAAAGGATAATCTCACACATTATATATGTATGGAGACATCGCATGAAAACAGAGGCAAACACATACACATATGCAATCTGACAGTACACAAGACTCAAGTCTGCAACATATAACATGAATATATACATGCATGAACATATATATATATATATGTATATATATATATATATGTATATATATATATGCATGTGTGTGTGTGTAGTGAAACCAGAGGCAACGACAAATCAATGGTCAAACTACAGAACAATTGAACAAGGTGGAGTTCGAACAAGTCAAAGTAAAAGACAGGTGATAACAAGAATCGAACCAGTCCAGACTATCACAATTTTAAATACCAATGTCAAAGCCGTTGTGACCAAGGTAGAATCAAACAAGTCAAAATCAAAGGCGTGGTAATCAAGCAAAGCACATCATAAAATATTCGAATTGAACTAGTCTAAAGAAATCACCATCATCCAATCAAAATCGGATGGCCGAACAAAATTATCATGAAGAATTCAAACAGTATATATGAATGTAAATTAAGGGGATCGAACCCTATTTAAACCATTAACATCATCGACATGAAAATTCATTCGAGTTCAAGCAATTATCAGAGCAAGGCATTGGAATAAATCACAAGCCAATAACTCAAAACACAGTCGAGTATTATTGAATATCGACAAAGGGAAAAATCGGATACCATTTTAACAATCGAACTCGACTTAATTGAAGAAGTCGTGAACAAATTAATCGATCGAAGAAAGCATTCGAAGCATCAGCAATCAATTCAACAAAGCGGCGACTTCATCACGAAGCCCTAATTTTTGAAAGAGGAAAATAGGAACGAGGCAGCCATTTTTCAACACAAAGGATACAAGGACGATAAAATAAAAAAAGAAAAGGGGGAATTCTTTGTACAGTTTTTTGTTTTGGTCCAGCATAAAATTGCGTTGGTCTTTTAATTATAAATTAGGGTTTCTATTATTTTTTAGTTGTTTTTATTTTGTATTTCTCTTTTAAACTTTTGTAATTTCTAGTCGTGTGGCTAGGGGACGAACTACGATGGTGTAGTTTGAGAATTCGCAACTCAGTGGCTAAGTTGTGGCAAGGTTTTGAGCGTAGAGTTAGGTTAGTCGATAGCAGGTGTCGTGAGTTTACGTGTGTAAGCGTCCGACTACTTAATTTCTAGTAGAAACCTTGAGGGCAACACGTAGGCAGGGTTTTGCCGAAGCTAGGTAAATCTGTGTTGTTCTATTTCTCCCTTTATTATTCTGCTATTATCTTTGCTGCAATTATTTTATATATTTCCGCATAAATTTTTATAATTATTAGTATCACCCTATTCACCCTCCCCCCTCTAGGGTGAAATCGATCCTACAATAATAACCCCTCTTACAAGTGCCAATCCATCATAAGCCAAATGAAAAGGATGAAAAGTAAAAGAATGCATCTGAAATAAGAAAACTACGGAAATGAATCTCCAAGCAACTTGAATCAACTATCCTCAACTCTGCTGGCCTATGGGGGGAAATGGAAAGATAGAGGGGTGGGTCAGACAATAAGTCTAGCGAGTGAAAGTAATTAATAGCATTTCTAAGCAAGATAAAGATTATAGACTAAGCAATAGTTCTAGCATGAAAGGGAAATATAGAAAAGATAAAACTTGCATAAAATATTGTTTCTGATTCTGTTTGATTGTCTGCTTCGATTGTTTGCTTTGATTGTCTGCTTTGATTGTTTGCACTTGTCTTAAACTGTTGTGATTAGGCTGAAACCATAATGCTATCTTAATTGCTAATCTTGATTAGGCAGAGATTCTAATCCTACCCATTAATCGGCCTTTCCCATCTCTGTTATGCCACTGTGAGCCAATTTTGTTGGTCCCACAGCAAAAGACACCTCCTAGCGCTTAGGATGCAGTAGAGAATTATTTATCCTAGTCGATGTTGCACGCTCGGTCATCGCTAGTACACACTAACTGTCGCCCCCTATTTGACCCTTTATTTATCCTAATCAGCATAAGCGTGCCCAGCCTCACCCACGTGCGAGACCATCAGTCCTATACCTGAAAGGGAATGCTACCGGTATTGGTCCTAACAAACAAATCTTCTAACTTTACGCCCCTTGCCTAAATCCCCAAAGTTGAGCCTCTATCTATTGGCCACTTATTTACCCTAATCAACATAAGCGTGCCCAGCCTCACCTACGTATGAGACCATCAGTCCTAGACCTAAAAGGGAATGCTACCGGTACGAGCCATTACTGCAATATTTGCTTATCAACTTAATCCAAGATCTAAGTTTTAAAGTAAGCCCCTTCTGTTATTTCTTTCTTTCTAATTATAACCTACGTGTTATAATTGTTCTTGCAACTATTACTCTTCTATTTTCTCTTTTTAGTTAAAACCACTTGTTATAATTATGCTTGCAAATACCTTAAATTTGTCTATTTCGGCCCATCTCTATTTTATTTTAGATTTTCTCATTTTACATTTGATTTCTGTAAATTTAATGTTTTTCTATTTTAATCCATATTTGCGAATTCTTCTCTTTTTAATTTTTTATTCGCATCAAAAAGGATTAAATTTCTATTAAAAAACTAACATTTACAGGCTAAATTCCAACTTAAAACAGATGTAAATAACTGTAAATAACTGAATAAAATAGCTGAATAAAAATAGTCTGAAAAGAACTTCTGAAATTTACTTAAAAACTGACTGTAAACAAGCTTACATAAAAACTATCTCCAAATTGTAGAAAAACGACAACTATTGAGAACCCTATTATTTTAAATTGCTTACAAATATAAAATAATTACAAAACACTCACATGTGGTCCTTAGCTCTACTTGTGAGCCTTCCTGGATCCACTTCTAGGGTATAGAATATTTTTTATTAAAAAGATTTCCTCAGAAAAAAAATTTATTTAGGGTTCAGCCTCAGGCAATGAACCCAATTGGTAGAAAATCCGAATGAGAAAAATAGCTAAGCCTAGGGTTCTATTTATAGTGTGGTTTAGGGATCTCAGACTATCAGATTTGAAGATTTAATCTGGTGCAACCACGTCATAGGCTCACTAGAAACCGTCGGATGCAGCTACGAATGCACAACATCCACAAAAATCGAATTTTACTCTCTTCGGCTCGTACCTGGATGAAATATTGTCCAAGAAGTTTTGCAGGTCGACCTAAGCTCAATGAGGTCAACCTGACCATAACATGGGTCGACCCTTATGGGTCTTTTTATTTTGTTTGATTTTGTTTTGTTTATATAATTCTGACATCTCGTTTCTCTCGCAACTTCTCCATACTGACTCGGATTTCAACAAGTTATATATAAAAATTGCTCAGAAAATTACCATGGACCCAATGGTGCAACTCTCGTGGCTCAATTCTGACAATTACCCAACTCTATTTTATTATTCAATTAATTTGTTAATTAATTTTTATTACTCTAATTTTTCGGGTTATTACATTCTCCCCTCCTTAAAGGATTTCGCCCCTGAAATCTCCAAGGACAAAAGAATGAAATAAATATTTTCATCCAAATTCCACAACCACATATTCAACCATCATCCATTACATCCATTGTCCTTAAGCGTTTTAATGCAATTTATGATATATGCAATAGTGTGGTGTCAATGTCCCTAACTAATGCAAAAGATTAGGCGGTCTACTGATTTGGTCGACCTCCTTTTTATGCGCTCATGTCCGTGCCATTTATCCAAATGAATGCAAATTCCCTAATGACAACTGATAGTTCTCTATGTGTGCTACAATCATCATCCAAATGCAACAATCATATGATAATCACCCATTCATAGCAACCATGAAATAAAAATGCAAGTGCACACACATCCATATGCATATGCTTCAGTGACCTAGTTAGGCCGATCTCTAAGAGATAATAGTGCCTAGTGTGTGTATATGCGTCCATTAGCATCCACTAGCAAACACTTGCAACCACTGGCATCCAACAAACATAACATGTTCTAGTAACATGTTTACATTCAGTCCTACCATCCATAGGTTAAGTCCTAAAATCTACCCTCCCAAAGGATACTAAAGGAAAGAACCTATTCAAAACTAAAGATAGAAATAGGAAATTCAAGACGTACCATCGAAGAGATGCAGATAAGAGATATGTATTTTCTCCTCAGCCTCTCACGTAGCGTCCTCAATACTATCTCCCAACTGCACCTTAACCAAAGGGACTTCCTTATTCCTAAGCTTCTTGATATCATGTCCAACGATCTTGGTAGGAATGCGACGAACCAATGCTTCTCTCTCCACTTCAACTTCCTTAAGTTGGCTAGGTTCCACTACCTCTGCTGAATCATATAAGCACTTTCTCAAGTGCAAAACATGAAAAACATCATGAACTCATGCGAGCCTCTCCGGTAGCTTTATCAGATACGCCATCTTCCCTATCCTTTCTGCAATGGGGAACGGTCCTACAAATCTGGAAGCAAGTTTCCCACTTGATCCAAACCTCCCTTCCTTTCTTAGCAGAGACACCTTAATGAAAACAAAATCTCCTACCTCGAACTCAATATCTCTTCTCCACTTATCTGCATAGGATTTCTGTCTATCTTGGGCCATCTTCATTCTTCTTCTAATCCGATCAATCTTTTCCGAAGTCTCTCTAACCATGTCAGGACCAAGTAGCAATCTTTCTATAGACTCCGACCAACACAAAGGCGACTTGCAAGGTCTTCCATAAAGAGCTTCAAAAGGAGCCATCCCAATGCTAGCCTGAAAACTATTGTTATATGCGAATTCCACTAATGAAAGGTGCTCCTCCCAAGTCCCTCCAAAATCATGAATTCACATCCTCAACAAATCCTCAAGAAATCTAGTAGCTCTCTCCGTTTGGCCATCTCTTTGAGGGTGATAGGCCGTACTTAATCTAAGTTGTGTCCCTAAACCTCTTGCAAGCTCCTTCAAAACTCGCTAGTAAAGATAGGGTCTCTATCGCTCACTATGCTAGAGGGAACTCCATGAAGTCAGACTATCTCATGAACGTATATGGATGCCAAATAAATTGTTGTCCTCTTACTCTTGATCGTAAAGAAGTGGGCGCTCTTAGTCAAACGATCTACAATCACCCAAATATTGGTATTCCCTTTCCTATATCAGGGTAAACCATCTATGAAGACCCTTTCTTGAGACAACATGCCCCAAGAAACGCACCTCCTCACACTAGAAGTGACACTTTGATAATTTTTCTTTCAAATGATGAACACAAAGTGTACGAAGAACCTTCTCAAGATGAATAGCATGCTCTTCCATACTCTTGGAAAACACCAGAATGTCGTCCACAAACACTACAACGAACTTATTTAGGACATCTTGAGAAACATGGCTCATTAGATCTACAAAATAGGCTGGGGCATTGGTCAGCCCAAACGGCATAACCAACCACTCAAATAATCCATCGGGTGTCCTAAATGTTGTCTTATCGATGCTATCGTCAGTGACTTTAAGCTGATGAAATCCAGTGTCTAAGTCAAGCTAAGAAAATACCAAAGAGCCAACCAACTGATCGAAAAGATCGTCTATCCTAGGAAGCGGGTAACAGTTCTTCTTCGTGAGCTTATTCAACTCTCTATAGTCTACACAAAGTCGAAGGGAACCATCCGCCTTTGTAGCGAAGACGACTGGCACCCTCCACTCAGATATGCTCCGTCTGATGAAGCCTTTCTCTAATAGCTCACCATCTGCTTACTTAACTCCTTTCACTCCCTAGGAGCCATATGTCTCACAGGCAATGCCACTGGCTTGGCATTGTCATTCAGATAGATCCTAAAGTCGATCTCTCTCTTAGGGGGTAGCCCCTAACCTCCTCAAAAACGTCTGGGAAATCTCTAACAACTGAAATTGAATCTATCTTCCCTAGTGATGAATCAAGGGGATAAAGGAAAGTCAACATGACTGACCCCAATGGGTCATAAGAAACCTCGAGAGTCTGTCCGCTACATGTCGCTAGTCTGACGACTCTCCTCTTGCAGTCCAATATCGCACCATAAGTGATAACCAGTCCATCTCCAAAATCATCCCATATCTCCAAAATCTCAGTACATAGATGTCACAATCAAACTCTACGCCTAGTATAAAAATTTTCAAGCCCCTACAAATCATGGATAAATGTGTCGATCCTCCTATGGGGTTTGAAACAACTATAGGGTCTATAAATGGAGAAATATCTAAGTGCAAACAATCAACCAAGGAACATAGATATGAAAGAATGTGATGCTCCGGAGTCAAAAAGAGTCCGAATAGGAAAATCCGAAATAGAGATCAAACCTTCTACAGAGACTTTCCTACCTCGATCCAGTCCACTACTAAAAGGTGCTTCATCTAAAGCCTGTACTTACGCCATAGGTGCACGTGCTTTCTGCCCTGTCCTATGAGGACAAGCTCTATTAAGGTGTCTAGGCTGCCCACAGGTGTAACATTTCCCCTTCATCGTGTCCATCTTACAGTCCTTTGAGTAATGCCCATCCAATCCATAATTATGACATTTCTCACCCTTCTTGATCTGTCCTATTTAAGGTCATCATTCTTCCTTCTTGTCCTTATCCTTCTTATTCTTCCACCACTGCTTCTTAGAGTTTTTTGATTTAGGAACCTCCTTAACCTCTTCTTCCTTAGCAACATCTGAAATGAGAGCCATTTCCACAAGTGACTCATATATTGCTCCTATAGGTACATGTGTCAAATCCAACCCTTAGAGGGGCTGGTTCAAACCCTTAGCAAACTTGGTGGCCTTCTTATGCGGTGTATTAACAAGCTCCATCCCGAACCTCGATAACTCATTAAACTGATTTATATACTCTTTCATCGAAAGACTCCCCTGCTTGAGACTAATGAACTTCTCCAACTACATGCTTTCCTAGACTTACGACAAGAACTTTCTCTCAAACCTTTCCCGAAATCCAACCGAACCAATGTCTCTACCCTCCATCTCTACAATCTCCTGCCAGTAAGAAGTCACTCCCTTCAACTGCCAAGATGCAAGCTGAACTCTCTATTGGTTCTCCAATCCTAACAGCCCAAATATCTGCTCTGTATTCCTAAACCAAGTTCTCGCCTCTATGAAATCCTCCATGCCATAAAACATCTTGCCTCCTAGATTTGCGAAGTCCTTGCATAGCATAGAAAAATTGGCCGTTGCAGGTGGATTAACGGGACCTCCACCCGTCGATGCTACTTTGGGTGCTTGCCCTTGCACCTTTGGTAACGTAGCTTGAAGGTATCTACGGAACCAGCCAGGGACTTGGACACCTTCTAGAAGATTTGTGGCATCAGTCATTCTATGCAAAGAAAAGAAAATTTAGACTCAAAAGAATTGAAAGAAGATTGAACTGGACTTTGAGGGGATTTTTATAAAAACTCTCTAATACCTGAAAACTATTTCTATAATAAGAGTTTCTTTCTGAAAAATACTTTTAGTTTGAAGATATGTTACCTTTGAAAAATACTTTACTTTTAAAACAAGTTTTTAGGAATCTTGTAATCTTAGGCTCTGATACAAAATGAAACAACTCACACCCCTTAGTATCCCCAAAAAGGGCACAGCCAAGGATATGGTGTGTTATAGGTATAGCTAGAGCATCACAAAGACTAAGTTTCATAAGACAAATAAGTAAAAGCAGCGAAAAACTTTTAAATGACAGTTTATCATTTAGAATTAAACTTCATTTCAAAATAAGTCATAAAAACATAACATGTCTCAAAAACCCAAAATCTCTCATGTCTTATGAAAATACATCTCAGTCTCACATAATTAGAGTAAAAGTAACAATAATAATAACCCCTCTCATAAGTGCTAATCCATCATAATCCAAATGAAAAAGATGAAAAGCAGAAGAATACAACTGAAATGAGAAAACTTTGGAAATGAATCTCCAAGAAACCTGAATCAACTATCCTTAACTCTGTTAGCCTTTGGAGGGGAAAAGAAAAGATAGAGGAGTGGGTCAGACAATAAGTCTGGTGAGTGAAAGTAATCACTAGAATTTCTAAGCAAGGTAAAGATAATAGACTAAGCAATAATTCTAGCACGAAAGGGAAATAAAGAAAAGATAAAACTCGCATAAAATACCGTTTCTGATTCTGTTTGACTGTTTGCTTTGACGCCTAAATAGAAAATATTTCTAGGGATAATATCTTTTTAATAAAAATATTAGACGCCTTAGAAGGGGATCCAGGAAGGTCGTTGAGTAAAGCTAAGGATGACAGGTGAGTGGATTTAAATTATATATCTTTTATGTTTATGATATATAATATCGTTAGATTCCCATTAAATATTTTAATTCAGCGTTTGAACAAATTTCAGTAATTAGTTCTACTAGTTAGTTATGTTGAAACTATAAATTTTATAAGAGAAGTGTACTTATATTTAAATGTTATTTTGTATAGAAAAAGAAAGGAAGCCAATTAAATATAACTAATATTAGGCTTAAAAGTTGTAAAGAAAGGCATAAACCTAAAAGTGAGAGATTTACAGTAAATTATGTTATAATGGGAGAAATCAACTAAAAAGGGTAAAATTTAATAACTTGATTTGGAAGTTAGTGATAGATTAGTTGGTTGGTTTAGAAAAGGGAATACATCTCCATAGTTTAATATTGTAAGAATAATGATAAACGTAATTGCTAGAATAAAAGCAAAAAAGTGGAATTATTACAAAATAGAGACATTGCTGTATTTTGCATTACCCAACAATTAAAGAAACAATACAAGAAATATCATGCAGTTACGAGCTATTATTTATAGCATTATTTAATATTAAATATGGAAATGGATTTTTAGCACAGTTTTTGTAACCAACCAAATAGAATAGAAATACTTCCTAGAATAAAGGAGAATAACGCGAAGCGTTAAAGAAATTAAAGAAGAAGAAATAATCAAGTTAATTATTTGACAAGACTAGAAACAATAAACAGAAAATGTGACTAAATCTGCATTTATTACGCAGATAGTAGAGTAAAAAGTAAAGCAGTTATTATGATAAGTAACTTATGACAGTTGGACGTAGTCCCAAGTTAAGACTGTTATATAATATCAGAGAACTAAAGAAAATTTAGTATCATAATAAAAGAAGACAGACTAGAATAGAAAAGAGACACTTGCAATTACATTTATAACATGTAGGTTATAAAAGAAAGAAAAGAATATAAAAGTGACAATTGCAAGTATAATTGTAACACATAGGTTATAATTTAAAAGAAAGAAATATAAGAGGCTTATTTTATCAAACATGGATCGTGGATTAAGTTAATAAACAAGAAAAATAGTAGTGGCCCGTACCGGTAGCATTCCCTTTCAGGACTAGGACTGATGGTCTCACACATAGGTGGGGCTGGGCATGCTGATTAGTGTAAATAAGTCGCCAACAGAATAAGAAAAGTTAACTAAATGCATAATAAAAGATTAGACGTAGGGTCTAATAAAATGGTAAGGTGCGTTTGGAGTAGCCCAAAGAGAATCTAGATAAAGAACCTAACGAAGCAGTTCGTCGTAGATTTTTAGTACAGAAAGAAGATGTCCAACTTAGTTATTTTAGGCTAGAATGAAGTACGAGACTTCAATGGGACGTGGGCTTACTTTAGGATGGCCCTCTGGGTAGGCCTAACGAAGCTGCACCCCCGAAGGCAGGTATGTAGGTGTTCCATCAAGAGAGTATGCCTTGACTGCTTATGCATTGCAGGCCTAGCGAAGTGGGCCTTTGTAGGTAGTCAAAAGGTTGATGATGGTGTAGGATATTTGTATGACACCATACTCTAGTTTGCGAGAAGGTTACAGTGGGTAGGACCTAAAAGGATAGTCGCATGCGTAGATCAGCCATCATCAGTCAGAGCGAGTTCGGGAAAGACTAGAGTTAAACCAATAGGCCAATTATTCTTTCACCGTCGAGACATTGGATGAGGGGCACAACCAATTGGATGTTTAGATTGTTTGTAGTAGGGCACAACCACTTAGCTCTTGAATGGTCTTTCGATTAATTGAGGGGGGCTGCATGGGGCCATAGCCACGATGAGATAAGAGACAAACCAAGTAGAATATCTATATTGTAGGCCTAACGAAGCGGACCTTTACAGATATAGAAAATCCCCGACCGAGTTCCGTACAAGTTAGACCTTGTTGGCGGAATTCAGGGAGTAGATAGAACGATTACGTTTAGTCCTCAAGGTACGCACTGGGTGGTACATTGTGGATGTTCGAGCACTAGTATAAGCTAGTGCGGATGCAGTTTCACATTTTGAAAGTAGACGACAGAACATCTGTATTGCAGGCCTCACGAAGCTATCCTTGACAGATGTAGTTACAGTACGCTCTAGTAGCGAGACAATGGAGTCCTTTTCGAGGAGGATACAGAAGGTACTATGGGTAGTACCTAGGTCCGATGCAGTCTTTGGGCATGTAACTACATATATATATATATATATATATATTGTTTATAATGTCTTAATCTACAAGGGAGTAGATGGGTATGATTCACGCACAGAGGCGAAAGTATTATAAACATAATAAACCTAATATAACAAAAAATGGAAATTGAATGGTATATGTAGAGTTATGCTTAGAATTGTATAATTTGTCCATTCACTAGAACTTTAGTTCTGACCCCCTCCTCATATCATCCCACAGGTTAGATAGAAAGCAGAGATTTTCCAGCTTTGTGACACTTGTTTAGAAAGTGTTATTAACTTGGTGAGTATTTACTTATTATTATATTTTAGTCAGTTCCACTGTGAGATATTTATTTGAGCTCTGATATATTTATCTTTGTTTATTTGTAGGATACCAAATACCTAACTCATGCTTTAGTGGGCTTGGATTTTAGCATTTTTGCAAAAAAATCCGAATCCACTGGAATTCAGGCTGTTACATTTGGTATCAGAGCTTAGGTTAGTATATCCTAAGTAAATTAGGAAATATGAATGAACGTATTTGAATTTTTGAATCAAATATAAATATATTATGTACTAAAATCCAAATAGTCCCCAATTATAGATTTTAACATATAGAAAGTTTTTAGAAGTATATTTGTGCATAGTTTGCTAGTTGGGTTTGGGATGACCCAAGGATCTTGAGCCCTATGTTATTGTCGATTTATAGTGTACAATAAGCTATGTTTTGAGAGAAGATTGGTATCCATATGTTATAGGAAGTGAGAAAGTTCCCTAGGGTTAGTAGGAAGAGTATTTTTATTTTGGAAGGAATAAGAGATTTTAGTAAGGAAATGAGATTTCCAAGGTTTAGGAAGGGTATTCCTAGGGTAGTAAGAAGAAAATCCACTTTATGTCTAGCCCAATAAAATGAAACTTTTAGAGTTGAAAAATATAATTGTTAATATGTTTGAGGAGGTAAATATTGGGTTTTTGAAAAAATTGGTATGAAATTTAAATTGGTTTTTGTATCATGTAAATTTTGATAAAAGTGATATTCTTTTTGAAGAATTATAGAGCATGTATAGCTCGCTAGTTTCTTTATAGGTAAAAAAAGATTTTAAATATAAAAACCTAGAGTGTGTTAAGTATCGAAAACGTAGGTTACAATATTTATTGTTGTAATAGATGTTTCGTGAGAAATAAAGGAAGCATAGACTATGACACTATTGTTATAGTAGGTGAATCCCAAAGGAAATGGTTTTACATAGCATATGGGACTTATTAATATTTATTTTAATTGAATCCATATACTAGTATTTTTGGGTTATAGTAACGGTGTTTTACGCAACATCTGTTTTGATCCAAATAAAAATGTGTTTTGAAGATAATTTCTAAGTATAGAAATAAAGTGGTTTGTAAGTACACTTATTATTTAATAAGTATATGGAAATGTTTTCTAGTTATGAAAATATTAAAACAGTTTAGAAAATGAGTTCTTCTGAAAAAAAGATGTATGTTAAATATTAGGAAATTAATAAATTTCGTAGGAAATGTCTATTGCAAGTGAATATAGATTAAACATACTTTAATATATTGGAATGAAATGAATAATGATACAATTTTCTATGAAACCAAATCACAAATAAAGATGTTTTGTGCAAGTTATAAGGAATATATGACAAGGTATGGAAAGCACCATATTTTGTATAGCCTATTTCAATAAAATATAAAATAAGTTCCTTATAATTTCACATAAACATGAAATCCTATTTTAAAGAATTCATAGAAGGTTTTAGCGTTAATGGTTTCTCATAAGAGAAAGTAGTTCCAATACATTAAGGTATAAAACCATTAGGTGTAATAAGAAGTGTAATAATTAGAGACAATGTTAGTTAGGAGGGATATTATAGAGAGCCCTAGTAGGGAAGCTAAGCAATGGAAATTTCATATTTTTCCATTGATTATGCGCATTGGTTGCTTGCCTTTGTAGAAAGTCCCCATTTGTAGTAAGTTAGAAGCTCCTCCAAGGTTTGGTAATTGGAAGAGTAAGAAAGTTAAGGGATTTTTGATAAAATAATTGTTCTTATCTACTCCAGTTTTTGTAAATTTGAAAATCTATGAGAAGAAGATGATTTGAAAACATTTGAGGACATTTTTGGAAGTAAAAAAAATGTTTTATGGACAAGCAAGGCATGTTTTAACGAAAAATGATGTGGTGAAAAAGTTAATAAGTTTTTGGAAGCAAATAAACTTAGTAAACAGTTAAATTTAAAAATACAATTTTTTTATGTTAAGCTATAAAGGTCTTTAAAAGGAATAAGTTTTGAACTTAGAATTTGTAAGTTTTCCCCTCTAGGTTTAGAGAATAATTTAAATTCAAAGAGCTGTAAAGAGGCAAGTCTAGAAAGATAAAATGTTAAGTAACCAAGTACCTTTGAATTTAATAGAGACTTCAAAGTAACACTTTTAAAGGTAAGAATTTTGGGATTTGATGTTTCAAAAATTTAGAAGCTTTAATTTTTGAAATGAAATGATAAATATCAAACCAAACTTTTAAATATAGAATAGATAGGAATCATTTCCAAGGTGTGATGGGAAAAGTGTAAGGCTATGTAGGAGATAGCAGTGATTACTTTTAGTAGTAATAATAAAAGTTCTCGTAAAGTATATAAGACACTAATGAGAACCTAGGAATGTTGCTTCATGTGTGTAGATTATGGAAGAATACTGAAGTGATATTAGTAAGATAGCAAGACACATGTGGTTAGGATAGGTAGACCTTAGTTGGTGGAAAAATGAAAGGTAAAGGTAAAGAGAAAATTTCCCCAAGCTTAGTTGTTTTTTTAGATAGAGACTGCATAGATTGAAATCCTTATTCGTTGTAGTAAATGAGACTTGGTTATTCCATTTTGAGTATGGAATGGAAGAGATAAATAGATCTTATTCATCGTGAGTAATACATCATAAGTTAGTAATGAGTAATAAGCGGCAGGGGGAGCATATGAGTTACTTGGATTCCTAGAGTAGGACCTTTATGTGTCAAGGTGGACATGGTCCTAAGCCTCCTAGCCCTAGATGATAGCTGCGTTTAGCTGCTATATTTACCTATCTAGTATCGCTTTGTAGTAGGACTTGTTTTCCCTTTTAGTTATGATACTGCACTCCTATGTAAGCATTTAGTTCCTATTGTAGTAAATTAGTGATGATTAGTATGATGCTTTTTCTCTGTGTTTTTGTGATGTTCACAAGAAGAGAATATGAACATAGGATGTAAGTAATAAAAGAAAAGTAAAGGCAAATATGAGTAACTAAAAGAAAAATAGTAAAATTTAAAGAAAGCGATAGAAACGTCAATATAAAATTTTGAAAAGAAAAATTTTCATATGTGAACTATGCTTGGGAAAGCAAATAGAGATTTTTATAAAATGGCGGCATAAGTTCCAAGTACGAAGAAAGAGGTACGCAAAAGTAAAACAGTAAACGTGAGGTTTCCCGTTTTCTACCTTCTTTTTGGCATAAGAAATCAAGTTTGAAAAAATTTATATTTTTCTCAAATTCGAATATTAAAAGTTGTGTGGCAGGGTGTGGATGTAAAATTTGTTGAACTACGCCCCTATTCAGTAGTTGTGTGGGAAAAATTGGATGAATTTTTTTTTGAGTTTTCAACAGATTGCATTCATATAAAAATTACAAGTATATTTAGGATGTGTGTATCATATTTTAAAAGGGAGTATATAAAGAAGAAAAGCATTCATATAGGAGGTACCGCTTAGAAATTCATGTACATGCATATATTTTATGTTGAATGGCACTTTACACAAGGACACGGATGGTCGCAAAATAGGATGTACACAAAATGGATGTGAATGATGCAAGGAATTACATAAATTTACCCTTGTCCAATTTCGGTGACGAAATTTCCTAAATGGTGGGAGAATGTAATACCCCAAATTTTTAGATAATTTAATAATCAAATAACAATGAATGATGAAAATAAGCATTTTTGGAATTGTCAGAATATGGCCTCAAAGCTTATACCATTGTGTTCATGGCGATTTTCTGATCAATTTCCATATATAACTTGTCAAAATTCGAGGTAATATGAAGAAGTTACGAGAGGAATAAGAAATCAGAATTATATATATAAACAATTAAACGAAAAAAGACCCTATGGGTCGACCTATAGGTCGACCCACAAAACACGGGGGTCGACCCGCATTTTTTCCCTAAACGAGAAATCGTCCAAGGAGGTGCCGAAGTTATATAATTCGATTTTTGTGCGATCTGAAGCATTGTTTTCTGGATCCAATGATTCATAGCGAGCCTGTGATGTGGTTGCACCAGATTCAATCCAAAAATCCAACTGTCTGAGATTCCCAAACTCCACTATGAATAGAACGCTAGGCCTAGCTATTTTCTCACAATCTGATTTTCTCCCAATTGGGTTCATTACCTGAGGCTAAACCCTAAATAGAAAATATTTCTAGGGAGAATATCTTTTTAATAAAAATATTAGATGCCTTAGAAGGGCATCAGGAAGGCCATGGAGTAAATCTAAGGACGACAGGTGAGTGGATTAAAGTTATATATCTTTTATGTTTATGATATATATTATCGTTAGATTCCCGTTAAATATTTTAATTCAGCGTTTGAACTAATTTCAGTAATTAGTTCTATTAGTTAGTTAAGTGTACTTATATTTAAATGTTATTTATATAGAAAAAGAAAGGAAGCCAATTAAATATAAGTAATATTAGGCTTAAAAGTTGTAAAGAAAGGCATAAGCCTAAAAGTGAGAGATTTACAGTAAATTATGTTATAACGGGAGAAATGAATTAAAAAGAGGAAAATTTAATAACTTGATTTGGAAGTTCGTGATAGATTAATTGGTTGGTTTAGAAAAGGGAATACATCTTCATAGTTTAATATTGTAATAATAAAGATAAACATAATTGCAAGAATAAAAGCAAGAAAAGTGGAATTAATGCAAAATAGAGACATTGCTGTATTTTGCATTACCCAACAATTAAAGAAACAATAAAACAAATATCTTGCAGTTACGAGTTATTGTTTATAGCATTATTTAATATTAAAATATGAAAAAGGATTTTTAGCATAGTTTTTGCAACCAACCAAATAGAATAGAACTACTTCCCAGAATAAAAGAGAATAACACGAAGCGTTAAAGAAATTAAAGAAGAAGAAATAATCAAGTTAATTATTTGACAAGACTAGAAACAATAAACAGAAAATGTGACTATATCTGCATTTATTGCGCAAATAGTAGAGTAAAAAGTAAAGCAGTTATTATGATAAGTAAGTTATGACAGTTGGACGTAGTCCCAAGTTAAGACTGTTATATAATATAAGAGAACTAAAGAAAATTTAGTATCATAATAAAAGAAGACAGACTAGAATAGAAAAGAGACACTTGCAATTACATTTATAACATGTAGGTTATAAAAGAAGAAAAGAATATAAAAGTGACAGTTTTGAGTATAATTGTAACACGTAAGTTATAATTAAAAAGAAATAAATAGAAAAGGTTTATTTTTATCAAACTTAGATCTTGGATTAAGTTAATAAGCAAAAATTAATAATAATAGCAATGAGCCGCACTGGCAGCATTCCCTTTCAGGTCTATAACTGATGGTCTTACACGTAGGTGGGGCTGGGCATGCTGATTAGGGTAAATAAGTAGCCAACAGAATAAGAAAAGTAAACTAAATGCATAATAAAAGATTAGACATAGGGTCTAATAAAATGGTAAGGTGCCTTTGGAGTAGCCCAAAGAGAATCTGGATAAAGAACCTAACGAAGCAGTTCGTCGTAGATTTTTAGTACAGAAAGAGCACGTCCAACTTAGTTATTTTAGGCTAGAAGGAACTACGAGACTTCAACGGGACGTGAGGATACTCTAGGATGGCCCTCTAGGGTAGGCTTAACGAATCTACACCCCCGGAGGCTGCTCTGTAGGTGTTCCATTAAGAGAGTATGCCTTGACTTCTTTTGCATTGCAGGCCTAACGAAGCTGACCTTTGTAGTCTGTCAAAAGGTTGATGATGGAGTAGGATATTCATATGACACCATACTCTAGTTTGCAAGTAGGTTATAGTGGGCATGACCCAAAAGAATAGTCGCATGCGGAGATCAGCCATCATCTGTCAGAGCGAGTTCGGGAAAGACTAGAGTTAAACCAACAGGCCAATGATTCTTTCACTGTCGAGACATTGGATGAGGGGTACAGCCACTTGGATGTTTAGATTGTTTATAGTAGGGCACAGCCACTTAGCTCTTAAATGGTCTTTCGATTAGTTGAGGGGGGCTGCATGGGGCCATAGCCACGATGAGAAAAGAGACAAACCAAGTAGAATATCTATATTGTAGGCCTAATGAATCGGACCTTTATAGATATAGAAAATCACCGACCGAGTTCCGTACAAGGTAGACCTTGTTGGCGGAATTCAGGGAGTAGATAGAACGATTATGTGTAGTCCTCAAGGTACGCACTGGGTGGTACATTGTGGATGTCCGAGCACTAGTATAAGCTAGTGCGGATGCATTTTCACGTTTTGATAGTAGACGATAGAACATCTGTATTGCAGGCCTCACGAAGCTGTCCTTGACAGATGTAGTTACAGTACGCTCTAGTAGCGAGACGATGGAGTCCTTTTCATGGAGGATACGAAAGGTACTATGGGTAGTACCTAGGATCGATGTGGTTTTTGGGCATGTAGCTACATATATATATTGGTTATTAGGACTTAATCTACTAGGGAGTAAATGGGTATGATTCACGCATAGAGGTGAGAGTATTATAAACCTAATAAACCTAATATAACAAAAATGGAAATAAAATGGTATATGTAGAGTTATGCTTAGAAGTGTATAATTTTTCCATTCAACATAACTTTAGTCCTAACCCCCTCCTCATATCATCCCACGGGTTAGATAGAAGGCAGAGATTTTCCAGCTTTGAGACACTTGTTTAGAAAGTATTATTACCTTGGTGAGTATTTACTCACTATTATATTTTAGTAGGTTCCGCTGTGAGATATTTGTTTGAGCTTTGATATATTTATCTTTGCCTATCTGCAGGATACCAGATACCCAACTCTGGCTTTAGTGGGCTTGGACTTGCATTTTTCGAAAAAGCCGGACCCATTGGAATTCGGGTTGTTACATTTCATCTTATGTCTCAAAAATCCAAGTACAAAAATAACAACAATAATAATCCCTCTCACAAGTGCCATAAGCCAAATGAAAAAGATGAAAAGTAGAAGAATACATCTGAAATGAGAAAACTCCTGAAATGATTTTTCAAGCAACCTGAATCAATTATCCTCAATTTTGCTGGCCTATGGGGGGAAAAGGAAATATAGAAGAGTCGGTCTGACAATAAGTCTGGTAGTGAAAGTAATTACTAGCATTTCTAAGCAAGATAAAGATAATAGACTAAGCAATAGTTCTAGCATGAAAGGAAGATACAGAAAAGATAAAACTCGCATAAAATACTATTTCTGATTCGGTTTGACTGTTTTCATTGAATGTTTGCTTTGATTGTTTGCATTTGTCTTAACTGTTGTGATTAGGCTGAAACCCTAATCCTATCTCAACTGCTAATATTGATTAGGCTGAAATCTTAATCCTACCTATTGATTGGCCTTTCCTATCTCTGTTGTGCTACTGTGAGCCAATCATTTTAGTCCCACAGCAAAAGACACCTCTTAGCGCTTAAGACGAAGTAGCGAATTATTTACCCTAATCGATGTCGCACGCTTGGTCATCGCCGGTACACACTAACTATCGCCCTCTATTTGACCCTTTATTTACCCTAATCTGCATAAGCGTGCCCAGCGTCACCCATGTGTGAGACCATCAGTCCTCGACCTGAAAGGTAACGTTGCCGGTACTGGTCCTAACAAACAAATCTTCTAACTTTGCGCCCCTTGCCCAAATCCCTAAATTTGAGCCTCTATCTATTGGCCACTTATTTACCCTAATCAGCATAAGCGTGCCCAGCCTCACCTACATGTGAGACCATCAGTCGTAGACATGAAAGGGAATGCTGCTGGTACGGGCCACTACTGCTATATTTTCTTATTAACTTAATACAAGATCTAAGTATTAAAATAAGCCCCTTCTATTATTTCTTTCTTTTTAATTATAACTTACGTGTTATAATTGTTATTGCAATTGTTACTATTCTATTTTCCTTTTTTATTTATAACCACTTGTTATAATTATGCTTGCATATATCTTAAATATTCTATTTCAGTCCATCTCTATTTTATTTTAGTTTTTCTTATTTTACATCTGATTTCTGTAAATTTACTGTTTTTCTATTTTAATCCATATTTGCAAATTCTTCTCTTTTTAATATTTTATTCACGTCAAAAAGGATTAAATTTTTATAAAAGAAACTAACATTTACAGGCTAAATTCCAACTTGAAACAGATGTAAATAACTGAATAAAATAGGTGAATAAAAATAGACTGAAAAGAACTTCTAAAATTTACTTAAAAACTGACTTTAAATAAACTAATATAATTACAAAACACTCACCCGTGATCCTTAGCTCTAATCCTTGGCCTTCCTGGATCCACTTCTAGGGCGTAAAATATTTTTATCAAAAAGATTTTCTCCTCAGAAAATTTTTCTATTTAGGGTTCATCCTCAGGCAATGAACCCAATTCGGAGAAAATCTGGATGAGAAAAATAGCTAGTCCTAGGGTTCTATTTATAGTGTGGCTTAGGGATCTTAGGCCGTCGGATTTGAAGATTTAATCTACTGCAACCATGTCATAGGCTCACTAGGAACCGTCGAATGCAGCTACGGACGCACAGGATTTCACAAAAATCAGCTTTATAGTCTTGGGCTCGTACCTAGATGAAAAATCATCCAGGAATAAAGGCGGGTCAACCTGTGTTCATAAGGGGTCGATCTATGGGTCGACCTGACCCTAGCAAGGGTTGACCTATGCCCTTTTTTTCTTTTAATTATATATTCTGATTTCTTATTCCTCTCGTAACTTCTTCATACTAGCTCGGATTTTGACAAGTTATATATGAAAATTGCTTAGAAAATTACCACGGACCCAATGGTACAACTCCTGTGGCTCAATTCTAAAAAATTTCCCAACCATATTTTATTATTCAATTAATTTGTTAATTAATTATTATTACTCTAATTTTTCGGGTTGTTTCATTTTTCCCTCCTTAAAGGATTTCGCCCCCGAAATCTCCAAGGACAGAAGAATGAAATAAATATTTACATCCAAATTCCATAACCATATATTCAACCATCATCCATTACATCCATTGTCCTTAAGCTTTTTAATGCAATTTATGATATATGTAATAGTGTAGTGTCAATGTCCCTAACTAATGCAAAAGATTAGGCGGTCTACGGATTCAATCGACCTCCTTTTTATGCGCTCATGCCCGTGCCATGTATCCAAATGAATGCAAATTCCATAATGACAAGTGATACTTCTATATGCATGCTACAATCATCATCCAAATGCAACAATCATATGATAATCACCCATTCATAGCAACCATGAAATAAAAATGCAAGTGTGCACACATTCATATGCATATGCTTTAGTGCGAAACTTGAAAAACATCATGTACTCCCGCGAGCCTCTCCGGTAGCTTTATCAGATACGTCATCTTCCCTACCCATTCCACAATAGGGAACAGTCCTACGAATCTAGGAGCAAGTTTCCCACTTGATCCAAACCTCACTACCTTTCTTAGCGGAGACACCTTAATAAAAACCAGATCTCCTACCTCGAACTCAATATACCTTCTCTGCTTATCTGCATAGGATTTCTGTCTATCTTGGGCCATCTTCATTCTTCTTCTAATCAAATCAACCCTTTCCAAAGTCAAATCAACCCTTTCCAAAGTCCCTCTAACCATGTCGAGACCAAGTAGCAATCTTTCTGTAGACTCCAACCAACACGAAGGCGACTTTCAAGGTCTTCCATAAAGGGCTTCCAAAACAAGCCATCCCAATGATAGCCTGATAACTATTGTTATAAGAAAATTCCACTAAAGGAAGGTGCTCCTCCCAAGTCCCTCCAAAATCAAGAATGCACATCCTCAATAAATCCTCAAGAACTCTATTAACACTCTTTGTTTGGCTATCCGTTTGAGGGTGATAGGCTGTACTCAATCTAAGTTGTATCCCTAAAGCCACTTGCAAGCTCCTCCATAACTCGCTAGTAAAGATAGGGTCTCTGTCGCTGACTATGCTAGAGGGAACTCCAACAAAACACTCTCTTCATGTCCCTATACATCTTATCACCACCCAGATGAATAGTCATCCAAGAATGGTGTGTTTTTGCTTGAACTGCACTCATCAAATCACCAGTGCGGGGGACACAAAGTCTTCCATCTCTCCTTAGCCACCCTTTACTATTGATGGAATAGCGTTGGAGATGTCTAGAGACCTCTCCTCTGCTAATCCTATCCAGAATATCCAGAAGCTCTGAATCCTCTCACTGCCTTGATCCAATCTGATCTAGGAGGGTAGGCTTAACCTCAAGTGCAGCCAATAATCCTGGAGTACTATCTGTAGAGGGCTTAAAATGCCGGTTTAAAGCGGTTTTAGAATAATATATCTAATCCAGACTTTCCAAACTAACAATGATAGTTTAATACAGGCCAACATTTGATAGTCAGTTATTTAACTATCAAATAATATACAATTCAACCAAAGATTTAATTTCCAAAAGAAAATAATGTTGGTTAAGTACAAAGCACTTATTAGCCTACTTAATTAATCCTTTCATTAATTAAAATCAATTTTTAGATACTTGTATCAAAATACTTTTACAAAGAACTCCATATAATTGCACCCCTCCCTTAACACATATATGTGCTAGAGATGCTACAGTCCTATTACTTCTAATGAAGATAAAATGAGCCAATCTACCATAACCAATATAGCTTCATTGCTTCTAGGCAATTCATCAGTAAAGTCCATCAATGTATTCTCTCAATTCCAAGTCGGATCCTCTAATGGTACTGAAAATCCTTCGGGCATTCCTTGCTTAGCTTTAATCCATTTGGCACGTCAAAATTCTAGAACAAATTCAATATCTCTTTCTTCATCTTTGATCGACTAGAAAATTCTCTTCCTAACCTTGTACAACTTATCACATTTGGGGTGAATGAAGACACTCCACAAGCTTTGGGTTTGAAGCATTCTAATTTCCTTACTAATTTCCAGTCTTATGTTTGGTTAATCGCTAGTTAAGTGTCCATATGAAATTTACTTATTTACAATGTTCCTTAATATATATTTGTTTAGTGGTCTAATCCCATCCCTAAAATCAACATAGTGATAAAACAGGAACATGCCTTATATCATATCAAACACTTTTCCTAAAGAAGACGACTAGCGATTTCAACCCAAAAATCTATAAAAGGGAATTTTACTGGAAGCTGCCATTAACCATTAACTAGTGTTAATGATATTAGGGTCATAATTCTTCTTACTGTTAATACCTTAGGTTTTAGTTTTGATGACAACAACCATATAAGATCATATAAAATATAAATACTAATGTTTTACCAAGTTATATATAGTATACAGCATAGGATAATAGATAGGTGTTGATTAAGAAAACTATACAGTATCAAGAGCAGACTCAATAGACTGATAAAGAGGCTGATACGTAGATTCAAGAGTTAGAGATTGAAGACTCATGAGTTTGAAGATTCAAGATATCAAGATAAGTTATAGAGTCTTAGATATTTAGTTTAAGTAGTAACACTTCTTTAATCTCTCTTCATTTTTTCAAAAAGGTTTTTAAAATCTATTCTTTGATTTTAATGATTTTCAAAATGATTTTTCAAACATCTTTTCAAAATAGCTTTCGAATGATTCCTAACTTTTACAAAATTATTATATTAAGTTTCTAAGTATTTTATATTTAATGGATACTTTTAATTTATTTAGATACATATTTTGGTTTAAATTTATATAGACATTCATTAATACTTTGACATATATATATTCACTTATACTTTACATATTATTTTTCAAAAGAAATCCATATTTAAATCCTTTATATATTAAAATATTTCAAAATTAGTTTATAAAGTTTTCTTAAAGTTTTATTATGGTTAAAATGTGTATAAACTATTCTTAAATGATTTTACAAAGTATCAAAATATTTTACAACACTTAATATTTTCGAAACAATATTTTTTAAATGTTATTCAAAATTACAAACGATATGTCGACAAACATAGACCCTATATGTCGACATATAGTCTGAGAATTTCAGAATTCAAATTTTCAATGGAAGTGTCTTTTTATCGTATCCCTTCGCGAATGGACATGACTAAAGTTTCTCTAAAATAGGGTTTCTCTCAATGAATTTTTGTTAACTACTTTCTTATATTTTCTCTACTCTTTCATTCTCTTGATTTCTAAAAGAATTTTCACTCAAAATCTTTTCAAATTCAATTAGAATCAAATTCAAACTCTATTGATTTGATTCTCTACTGTTTAATCTCTGATCTCTATCATCTCTCTCACCCAAATCAAGATTAAAGTGCTATTCAAGAGGCTATAGGACTGTTTGTATTCAAGACTAAGAAATTGATTTTGTAAACTCTATCAAATCATATACAAATACTCTTGGGTGTGCTTGGTGTTCCTGAAATCCAAGTGGGTATGCTTATGTCCCGTTTGAATCAAGTGGGTGTGATTGGTGTTCCGTTGAGTCCAAGTGGGTGTGCTAGTGTCCCACCCGAATCAAGTGAGTATACCTAAAGCTCGAAAAATCTAGAGGGTGTGTCTCGTAGCCTTAAAACTGAGATTGTATAAACATTGATATTTGAACAGAAATCTATACAAGAAATTGTACAGACCTTGATGTACGGTAACTGCGAACCAGTATAAAAATTCTATTTTGATCTTTCCAACTCTTTACTTTTTACTTTTACTGCATTTATTTCGTTCTGTGTTTGCATCTGTGATTGTCAATTTGCATTGTTTAAACTATAATCTTAGAATAATTCAAAACGATTCATCAAAGTTATTAAAAACTATTCACTTCCCATTTAGTGTTAAATTAACCTTAAGACCCTTACTTCCGCAAGCTAACACTTGCTAATTTAAGATGAAATTGCAAGAATGTCATTTCACCAATACCCACCTTTCTAAATTTTCCTTCTTAGTTCTAATAATCATCCATTACCCATAATGTGATATCCCGAAAATTTGGCAATATCAATTTAATAATCTTTATTAATAATTAAATTGATTTGTTAATTTTATTTTATAAAATTAACAAGTTTATTCATTTTAAAAGGTTAATAATATTTTAAATTGGCAAGTTTATTTCTTTTGAAAACTAATAACATTTTAATATTGGAAATATTTATTAATATCTTTTCTAACAATTTTAAATTGGGAAGATTTATCTTTCTAAAACTAATATAAGTGTTTATATTTATAATGTATATATATAGGTATATATATTATAAATAGGGAGTCTTTAATTTAATAAAAGGATAAGTTTTCAAATTATAATATATATGTATATATATATTGTTATTTGGAGTTATGTTATAAAATTCAATATAGTAATTATAAAAGCTAATGTTAAAAATATTTTCCATTTAGAATATATATATTTGTATATATTGGAATGGAAAGAATATTGGATTTGAATTTTATAAAGTATTTTCAAACTTTAATAATTATATAATTTGTAATTTGGAAATTTGTAATTTGACTTAATACCTTTGAAAATGATATTTGAGATTTAAATAACAAGAATAATTTCTTATTTATTTTAAAGATAAATTTTAAGCTTAAGTTTTATTTAAGATTAAATTTAAGAAATTCATTTGTTTTAATATTATTTTCTCTTTAAAAAATTCAAATATAAGTCAAAATGGGTTTGTAAAAATATATATATAGTTAAAATAAGTTTCTCAAGCATATAAAAATATGTTATATTTAATTTTATCAAAGCATAAGCTATTATAAATAATTGTTTTCACATTTGTATATTTATTAAAATCTAAAGCTTAAATTATAAAAGGATAAATACATTTTTATACATATAGATATTTTATAAATAAACATGTAGGATTTAAATAAATCAAAATAAAAAGAAATTAACACTTGTAAATCAATAATAAAGCATTTAAAACACTTGTAAACATTTGGAAGCTTGGAGTGTTTAGGTGTAAGTTAATTAACTCTTAAGAGGACAAATGTCCACATTTCCTTTTGATAATTAAAATAAGTAAATTAAAATATGAAAGAGGGAAAGATCTGATTTCACTTTTCAGCTGAAACTCTTGTTCTCTTCATTTCAAACAAAAATTATAATTCGAATCTAAAAATAAATAAAAGACTGGAAACCAAATTCAAAGAAGATGAAAATCTGGAAATACAAATCAGTGGAAAAGAAGATCAAAAACAATACAACATCAATCTCAAGATTTTCAAATACAACTTAAAGTTCAGAGAAAGGAAATCAAGCAAGTAATCAAAGATCAACAACAAGTTTAAAATTCAACAAGCAAAAAGGAAATCAAGCTTAAATTCAAACATGCAAGCCTGGAAACAAAGTGGTCATCTCTTCTCTGTTTTATAAGTTCAGGTGAGTAAACCTAAGTTTTAAAAACAGTTTTAAATCTTGGATTTCTACTTGTTCTTGTGAATGAACATCTTCATGTTATCTGAATACTGGAATTAAAATTGGATGCATGCTTGAATTATACATTTTTGAATGTCTGTAGTTTACATATGTCTCTGTTTAAAATAACAGTGAGTAAACTTATTTTTAAAAACCCTTTTTAAACCCTGGTTTCATCTTATTTTTGTGAATGAATATCATGTTATTATCTGAAATACTTGAATTAAATGAATGCATGTTTGAATAGGGATGTTTGAATGACTGTATAGTTGTAATATAGTTTCTGTATAGTGTTAACAGTTTTGATTTCTTATAAAAACCAATATCTCATCAATTAGTCTCTGGTAGTTTTTGATTTGTAAATGAAAGATGTGAGAAATCATATAATATTACTATTAAAAATAAGTTATGAAATTTATATAAATTATCTGACTCGAAATTTTATAAACAACAGTGAAATGTAAATTGGGTCAAAACTTAATGAATTAAATTTTAAGATTTAATTATATGGTTGAAATCGTGATAGGAAACTATGAATTTTAATGGCTATATCACGTTTTATAGCTTAGAGTTTGTCGAGTACTTCTTAGATGAACGGGAAAGTTATGTTGGGCAAATTCAGGCGATCAAGCGAATGGTGAACCACGGGGTTGTGGCCAGAGGAGGATGGAAGGTTGCTGGACATTAGAAAAATGGTCGTGGATTTTATAATCCATCGTGATGATCATACGAAGTCTTAATAGGGTTTTTAGTTAGTTTGAAATCGATGTCGAAGGTTGGATTTTCACGGCGACGACAAGCGACCGGAAGCGATCGCACGTGGTTCTGTGGGTTCGAGGCGAAGTAGGGAAGCTTCAACGAAGGTGGCGAGGTGTCTCGAAGTGTTGATTGCCGTGGATGATGGTTTTTCTGATGATGGTGTTCGAGCAGTTTGGGTTCGAAATGTCGAATTCGAGTCTCGTACGAATCGAGTAAATTTTGATGCTCGATCGTGATGTCGTGGTTGTAGATGACTTGCCGGAGGGCAGATCGTAGTTCGTCGACGTCCAGCGTAGTCGTGCACGTGCACGTACATGTTGCGTGTATCTGGAAGTTTTGTTTTGGGGAAGAAAGGGGTTACTCGGGTTTCATTCGGGGATATCTGGGTTTGACTCGAAGTATGGTAGAATGGGAATGAACTCGTGAGTTTCTTCGAGTTTCTAGGCGTTTTACTCGGTTTTGATAAAAGCAGTTTTAAGGCATTTGGTAAAAGAAATGTTTTTAAGTTTTAAACAAAAGAAATTTTGTTTTGTAATATTTTCTGAGTTTAAAACAAAAGTTTAAAACAAGTTTATATATTTTATAATATTAAGTTTCAAAATAAAATAAGTAGATTTTGAAATAAATTTGTATTTCATTATGTTTAATAACTTGGGAAAAGTTTTTAAAAGATTTAAAGGTTTAATTTAAAATGTGTTTAATGATTTATTGATTTCTAAATCTTATATTTTAATTTAAGTAAGGTTTAATGGTTAAGATTTAGTAATCAATTAAAATAAGAATTTTTCTTAAGTATTTAGAATGTTGATTTAATTAAAGATAATTAAATTTGAAAAGGAAATTTAGATAATTAAATTATTTTAATTATCAAGTGTTATTGGTAAATAATTGATTAAATTAAGATAATAGTTTCTTAATTAAGAACCTTTAATATAGTAAGTCAAGAATCATTTAATTAAATTTAAATGATTAAGTTAAATTAATTATTTAAATTTAAATGATTAAGTTAAATTAATTAATTAATAATTAATTAGAGATAATCATTTATAAATTAATTTAGTATAATTACTTGATGAAGTAATTAAGGAATAATTACTGGATGTAAATAAGTAAAGGTAGATTAATTAATAAAGTAATTAGAGGATAATTATTTTATGAAAGTAATTAAATAAGAAGTGATTAAGGTTAATTACCTAGTGTTATTAATTTTATAATTTATTTAATTAAAGGATTTAGAATAATTAATAAGATAATTAATTATTGGTTAAGGTAATTAATTAAAAAAATAATTAATTAATGGAAGTAATTAAGGGAAGTTAATTACTGGATTAGATTAATCAAAGATGATTAATAATTGTGGTTTAATTAAGATTAATTATTTAATTAATTTAAATATAATAAATAATTAAAGATGTAATTAGGGATCATTAGTTTATAATTAATTAATGATATGATTAAGAGTTGATTAATTAAGATTAATTAATCAAATGATAAGTGATTAATTGTGATTAATTAAGGATTCAAGTAATTGATTATAATTAATTAATTAATGAAGTAATTAAAGGTTAATTACTATATTTGGTTAAGGATAATTAATTTGAGAAATTAATTAAGGATAATTACTTAAATGTAATTAAAATATAATTAATCAAGGTGATTAATTAAGTGGATAATTAGAGAAAGATTAATTAATTTATTTGTAATTAATTAATGATTATATAAGTAAGATTTATAATGAATTAATTAATTTATTTTATTTTAAATTAATTAAGAGATGAGGTAATTAGTTTAATTCACTTTAAATTAATTAAAGATAGAGATAGTTAATTTAATTCATTTTAAATTAATTATGTTGTGATTAAGTAAATCATTGCTTATATAAGAATGGATGACATTGATTATCTAAATGGATGTAATCTCAGAAATGAGATAAGTAATGTTGTGTGGTATAAATGCTTGGTTGCATTATGATGGTAATATAGATTACCTATTGTGATGTTGATATGGATTACCTATTTTGTTATGGATCATTTGTTTATTTGATAATGTGATTATCAATTGTGATGTGTGAATTATCTATCTGTATGAATATAGATAAGTTAAATTGTTTAAACCTTTAAACAACTTGGCCTTAAAAGATACGTTTTGGATTTCGATGAGACCGGGATCGGGTTTGCTATATTACAGCATGATAGGGGGTTCTCGCTTCGCGGTTAGGTGGCGAACGGGAGACTCTTACCCCTACATGTCCCCGGGGGTAGTATAAGGCCTTTTGGGGTTGGTTGCGACTCGAGAGGGTGGCCGTAAAAGCAAACCCGAGGTATCACTGTAAGCCACAGCGGGGCTGGGATGGTTGAAAAGCCTACCGGTCGTGAGCCGTTGCTGAAGGTTGAAAAGCCTAGGACGTTACAGTTGGTATCAGAGCAATAGGTTGAGTGAATACCTAGGCTCTGAAGTGGTGTCTATCTTGAGAGCGCGTAATTGTTAGTTATATAAAAATGATTTTATATTGTGTTAATTGATCGGTTGAGTGGTATATGGATTCTGGTCAATACGAGTAGCTAACGTTATTGATAGGGATCTCTAAACACTTGAACCAGGTCAACGGACACAATATTGTTTTAAAGAGGTAAATGAAATAATTTCTATATAAAAAGTACCATTTTAAATATATATATATATTTCTACCTATTTGTTGGGTTACCTGTTCGGGTTTTCCAATATAAGTTATAAAGGTAGATAAGGTGGTAGTGTGAGTAACACGACTACCAATAGTTAGAATTTGAGTGTTGAGGTTGGAAGTATATCTGACGAGACTGTAGACCTAATACTGTCTCGAGTGAACTTTGTTGTGGTGTAAGATTTTGCCGATCTCTGAAGGAAACCAGTTATGGTTCGGAGTTTATCTTTGAAGTTAAATGAATAGAGTTAGATCTATTGGATGAGCTGAAGCGAGTGATGGTATCTTGGCGACCTCAGGAAGTAGTAGTTGTGTGATGAGACGCGGTGGCTATGGACGTTTCTGAAGATGTTTCTTCTGGAACAAGTTGAAGAAGTGAGTCTGTTCCGGTGTTGTGGCTGAGTCCAGTGGGGTGTTTCTATTTGCTTTGAGGTCCGAGATTCTCGAGGAATTTCGGATAAGAAGTCTTTGGTTTGTGGCAGCAATGCGACTCGGAGTGTTCTATGTTGGCAGAAAGTTTCTGGCTGAGCAGTTTTTCTGAAGGTGTAGTTCAGAAGCAGTAGAGTGAATCCATTTCTTCGATGGATTGGTTAGTCAAATATAAGCTGTTCTGATTAGTGAAGAGAGAACAGTTATCTTTGGAAATTAGGCCGAGCTGATCGCAAAAGTGACTTGCGATTGTTTAAGTATTCTCTTGGGATTATTGGAGATTGAGATTCCGTATCGACTTGATTCGTGGAGTTACCAGAAGTTCAGCTTAGTAGAAGGATGTCTCCTAGAGAATGATTTGGTGAAGCAGCTCAGGATTCTTTGGAGAGGGATTGACCACACCTAATTTTCTGGTGAGGATTCTGTTAAGGTGTTTTGACCAAGTAGAATGGTTCACTAAGATTTTATAGATATGGTGAACTGTGGATGATCAAGTTTGTGCTCGAGTTTCTCCGATGGCATTCTCATCTGTTCAAGATCAGAATTGTGCAGCGAAAGCAAGATAGCAGCTATTCTAGAGTGGAAGCAACCGAGAGTTGTAATTTTCTTCGAGTAGAGGATTTCTATAGGAAATTCAAGTGTATCTCTAAGTGTGAAGAAATTTTCGGGATTTGGAGGTAAAGTTGTCAAGTGCAACTGTTTTGACTATTTCAGATAGGAGAGGTAGTTCGAAGTTCTCTAATGTTTGTAGAGTAGAGTTGTGTTTTGGATTTCGGCATATTTTTGAGAAACCATTTTGTTGAGTAGGATTCGGAAATTGGTTTGACGTTGGTCTAATCTGTTTCAAGAAGCATCAGCAAGGGTTAAGCTGATCAGGAAGAATGAAGTGACTCAGGATCGTCAAAGGAGTTATGCAGTTAAGAATTGATGGAATTTGGAAATTGATGTTGAAATTGGATATTGTTTAAGTTTTTCTCCGATCAAAGGAGATATAAGATTTGGTAAGACTGGAGAGTAAGCTCCGGAAGTATTTTGAGTTTTTCTGTGTTCTCTGGAAATTAGATTTTGGATCCCCAGGATTGAGTTGCCAGTTCGGAAAACTGGAATTCATTGTATTTCACATATCTCTGAGGAATATGTGTATGATTCATCGAGTGATGAAATCAGCAGTTCAGAAGGATTTGGTAGTTGGGATGGTTTTGAGTTTAGTCTGATATTTTGTTCAGATTTGTGATCTAGATGGGAAGGAGTTCTAGATTTTTGTAGATAGTTAGTTAAGATCCTATAGAACGAGTATTCCGGTATATATGTATACTTGGGGAAACTCGAGGAAATTCTATCTAGAATTTTGTCTGGGTAATTAAATTTGCTTGATTAAATTGGTTGCTATGGTTGTTAGAATATAATTGATATGTATGGTTGCTGTTTGAAATTAAAATTTTGCTGGATTATTAAATTATCTTTGCTTTTAAATTTCGGGGACGAAATTATTTTAAGGGGGAAGGAATGTGATATCCCGAAAATTTGGCAATATCAATTTAATAATCTTTATTAATAATTAAATTGATTTGTTAATTTTATTTTATAAAATTAACAAGTTTATTCATTTTAAAAGGTTAATAATATTTTAAATTGGCAAGTTTATTTCTTTTGAAAACTAATAACATTTTAATATTGGAAATATTTATTAATATCTTTTCTAACAATTTTAAATTGGGAAGATTTATCTTTCTAAAACTAATATAAGTGTTTATATTTATAATGTATATATATAGGTATATATATTATAAATAGGGAGTCTTTAATTTAATAAAAGGATAAGTTTTCAAATTATAATATATATGTATATATATATTGTTATTTGGAGTTATGTTATAAAATTCAATATAGTAATTATAAAAGCTAATGTTAAAAATATTTTCCATTTAGAATATATATATTTGTATATATTGGAATGGAAAGAATATTGGATTTGAATTTTATAAAGTATTTTCAAACTTTAATAATTATATAATTTGTAATTTGGAAATTTGTAATTTGACTTAATACCTTTGAAAATGATATTTGAGATTTAAATAACAAGAATAATTTCTTATTTATTTTAAAGATAAATTTTAAGCTTAAGTTTTATTTAAGATTATATTTAAGAAATTCATTTGTTTTAATATTATTTTCTCTTTAAAAAATTCAAATATAAGTCAAAATGGGTTTGTAAAAATATATATATAGTTAAAATAAGTTTCTCAAGCATATAAAAATATGTTATATTTAATTTTATCAAAGCATAAGCTATTATAAATAATTGTTTTCACATTTGTATATTTATTAAAATCTAAAGCTTAAATTATAAAAGGATAAATACATTTTTATACATATAGATATTTTATAAATAAACATGTAGGATTTAAATAAATCAAAATAAAAAGAAATTAACACTTGTAAATCAATAATAAAGCATTTAAAACACTTGTAAACATTTGGAAGCTTGGAGTGTTTAGGTGTAAGTTAATTAACTCTTAAGAGGACAAATGTCCACATTTCCTTTTGATAATTAAAATAAGTAAATTAAAATATGAAAGAGGGAAAGATCTGATTTCACTTTTCAGCTGAAACTCTTGTTCTCTTCATTTCAAACAAAAATTATAATTCGAATCTAAAAATAAATAAAAGACTGGAAACCAAATTCAAAGAAGATGAAAATCTGGAAATACAAATCAGTGGAAAAGAAGATCAAAAACAATACAACATCAATCTCAAGATTTTCAAATACAACTTAAAGTTCAGAGAAAGGAAATCAAGCAAGTAATCAAAGATCAACAACAAGTTTAAAATTCAACAAGCAAAAAGGAAATCAAGCTTAAATTCAAACATGCAAGCCTGGAAACAAAGTGGTCATCTCTTCTCTGTTTTATAAGTTCAGGTGAGTAAACCTAAGTTTTAAAAACAGTTTTAAATCTTGGATTTCTACTTGTTCTTGTGAATGAACATCTTCATGTTATCTGAATACTGGAATTAAAATTGGATGCATGCTTGAATTATACATTTTTGAATGTCTGTAGTTTACATATGTCTCTGTTTAAAATAACAGTGAGTAAACTTATTTTTAAAAACCCTTTTTAAACCCTGGTTTCATCTTATTTTTGTGAATGAATATCATGTTATTATCTGAAATACTTGAATTAAATGAATGCATGTTTGAATAGGGATGTTTGAATGACTGTATAGTTGTAATATAGTTTCTGTATAGTGTTAACAGTTTTGATTTCTTATAAAAACCAATATCTCATCAATTAGTCTCTGGTAGTTTTTGATTTGTAAATGAAAGATGTGAGAAATCATATAATATTACTATTAAAAATAAGTTATGAAATTTATATAAATTATCTGACTCGAAATTTTATAAACAACAGTGAAATGTAAATTGGGTCAAAACTTAATGAATTAAATTTTAAGATTTAATTATATGGTTGAAATCGTGATAGGAAACTATGAATTTTAATGGCTATATCACGTTTTATAGCTTAGAGTTTGTCGAGTACTTCTTAGATGAACGGGAAAGTTATGCTGGGCAAATTCAGGCGATCAAGCGAATGGTGAACCACGGGGTTGTGGCCAGAGGAGGATGGAAGGTTGCTGGACATCAGAAAAATGGTCGTGGATTTTATAATCCATCGTGATGATCATACGAAGTCTTAATAGGGTTTTTAGTTAGTTTGAAATCGATGTCGAAGGTTGGATTTTCACGGCGACGACAAGCGACCGGAAGCGATCGCACGTGGTTCTGTGGGTTCGAGGCGAAGTAGGGAAGCTTCGACGAAGGTGGCGAGGTGTCTCGAAGTGTTGATTGCCGTGGATGATGGTTTTTCTGATGATGGTGTTCGAGCAGTTTGGGTTCGAAATGTCGAATTCGAGTCTCGTACGAATCGAGTAAATTTTGATGCTCGATCGGGATGTCGTGGTTGTAGATGACTTGTCGGAGGGCAGATCGTAGTTCGTCGACGTCCAGCGTAGTCGTGCACGTGCACGTACATGTTGCGTGTATCTGGAAGTTTTGTTTTGGGGAAGAAAGGGGTTACTCGGGTTTCATTCGGGGATATCTGGGTTTGACTCGAAGTATGGTAGAATGGGAATGAACTCGTGAGTTTCTTCGAGTTTCTAGGCGTTTTACTCGGTTTTGATAAAAGCAGTTTTAAGGCATTTGGTAAAAGAAATGTTTTTATGTTTTAAACAAAAGAAATTTTGTTTTGTAATATTTTCTGAGTTTAAAACAAAAGTTTAAAACAAGTTTATATATTTTATAATATTAAGTTTCAAAATAAAATAAGTAGATTTTGAAATAAATTTGTATTTCATTATGTTTAATAACTTGGGAAAAGTTTTTAAAAGATTTAAAGGTTTAATTTAAAATGTGTTTAATGATTTATTGATTTCTAAATCTTATATTTTAATTTAAGTAAGGTTTAATGGTTAAGATTTAGTAATCAATTAAAATAAGAATTTTTCTTAAGTATTTAGAATGTTGATTTAATTAAAGATAATTAAATTTGAAAAGGAAATTTAGATAATTAAATTATTTTAATTATCAAGTGTTATTGGTAAATAATTGATTAAATTAAGATAATAGTTTCTTAATTAAGAACCTTTAATATAGTAAGTCAAGAATCATTTAATTAAATTTAAATGATTAAGTTAAATTAATTAATTAAATTTAAATGATTAAGTTAAATTAATTAATTAATAATTAATTAGAGATAATCATTTATAAATTAATTTAGTATAATTACTTGATGAAGTAATTAAGGAATAATTACTGGATGTAAATAAGTAAAGGTAGATTAATTAATAAAGTAATTAGAGGATAATTATTTTATGAAAGTAATTAAATAAGAAGTGATTAAGGTTAATTACCTAGTGTTATTAATTTTATAATTTATTTAATTAAAGGATTTAGAATAATTAATAAGATAATTAATTATTGGTTAAGGTAATTAATTAAAAAAATAATTAATTAATGGAAGTAATTAAGGGAAGTTAATTACTGGATTAGATTAATCAAAGATGATTAATAATTGTGGTTTAATTAAGATTAATTATTTAATTAATTTAAATATAATAAAAAATTAAAGATGTAATTAGGGATCATTAGTTTATAATTAATTAATGATATGATTAAGAGTTGATTAATTAAGATTAATTAATCAAATGATAAGTGATTAATTGTGATTAATTAAGGATTCAAGTAATTGATTATAATTAATTAATTAATGAAGTAATTAAAGGTTAATTACTATATTTGGTTAAGGATAATTAATTTGAGAAATTAATTAAGGATAATTACTTAAATGTAATTAAAATATAATTAATCAAGGTGATTAATTAAGTGGATAATTAGAGAAAGATTAATTAATTTATTTGTAATTAATTAATGATTATATAAGTAAGATTTATAATGAATTAATTAATTTATTTTATTTTAAATTAATTAAGAGATGAGGTAATTAGTTTAATTCACTTTAAATTAATTAAAGATAGAGATAGTTAATTTAATTCATTTTAAATTAATTATGTTGTGATTAAGTAAATCATTGCTTATATAAGAATGGATGACATTGATTATCTAAATGGATGTAATCTCAGAAATGAGATAAGTAATGTTGTGTGGTATAAATGCTTGGTTGCATTATGATGGTAATATAGATTACCTATTGTGATGTTGATATGGATTACCTATTTTGTTATGGATCATTTGTTTATTTGATAATGTGATTATCAATTGTGATGTGTGAATTATCTATCTGTATGAATATAGATAAGTTAAATTGTTTAAACCTTTAAACAACTTGGCCTTAAAAGATACGTTTTGGATTTCGATGAGACCGGGATCGGGTTTCCGTATACCGGAATTCCAGGTCTGGAGGCCCGAATACCACATCGATCCAAATTTACGATAGGTCGTGAATCTCAAGTGAAGATGAAGATTCAGAGTGCAAGGGTTATTGTCGTTAACTCTGAGGGTGATTCCAAAACGAGTGTAACGAGATAATGCCTTCGGTTTCGTTCGAACCCGGAACGAACTTGTATGGATTGAATGCTTTCAGCACATCGTCAGGCGGACGATGAGCATTCTAAGTGATATGTTCTGATTAAAGGTAATCGTAACCTCAAGCCTCATCAACCGGGAATGGCTAAAACAGGGGAGGTGCAGCAAGGTTTCGTGGGTAGCACCCACTGAGAGCAAGATAGATCCCTGTCTAGAGGTCCCTTTTCTTTTATTCGGCTTAGTGTGTGGTTGGTCGCGCCAACTACGGGATTGTCTTGTTCGGGATTATCCAGTAAGGGATGGTTCCGGCTTTGTGTTGCAGGGGAGCGGGCGTACTCCTCGGTACGGTGATCTAGGCCACGTACTATGACGAGCGGTACCCCAGTAGCCCTGCCATTGTATGGAATCCAAACTCAAATAAGTGCCGTACGTATTAGTTGTGCCCAACTATGTTGGAATGTGAGATGTAAGCATTTCAGCTATTTCTGTATTTTACTTGAAAACCCTAGACCCTATTATAATACAATCAGATTTCCTATCAAATGTTTTAGTTAGCGTAAGGTAAAAACTTACCCATGTTTATTTGTGGGAAGTCTTACGTGATACTTTTGTTTTCAAAGGTTTTCAAAGTT
The DNA here is from genome assembly GCA_030737815.1 of Allium fistulosum. Classification (NCBI taxonomy): domain Eukaryota; kingdom Viridiplantae; phylum Streptophyta; class Magnoliopsida; order Asparagales; family Amaryllidaceae; genus Allium; species Allium fistulosum. Next base: position 721,660,612 of record CM060908.1, read on the forward strand.
AAGCAATCTAACCGTTTACTCACACCAGACCCATGTCTGACCCAAGTGTTTATTTTCTGTTTTATTAAACTCTTGGGTACTCAATATTGTATTGAGTAGTCAAGGGATTCAGGATAATCTTGACGAATTCTGGAGGAGCTGTGGAGCAGGAGGCTTCAGCGAGTAGATATATCGAGTTTCCGCTGTGTTTGTATTAGTCTGTATTGTACTGATGTACTTGTGTTGTATAATAGACAGAAGTTTATAACTGTCTATTCTATGATGTATAAATTGTGTACTCTGATGTATATGATACTATGTAATATCTTATGTGATAATATATTTCTCGTTCCGCTGTGAGATTTCTGATGTGTTGTTGTTCTCTCTTCTTTTCTTTTCTTCTTCTATCCCTTTCTTTCTTCATAACGATGCGACTTTCTTTGGAGAAAAAGTCGGGTCGTTACACATAATAACTGGTCCTTAATGTCAAAATTGACAATCTCTAATCAATCCTTATTTAATCTCTTTAAATCCATTTACCAGTTTCAAAATCTACTTATTATGAGCATTCAATCCTTCCATAAATACCATATTAGATTCCTTAATCAATCTCTAATATAATTCCTTTTTATCTTTTATTAATTACAAATTTATTGCCCATTAAATATGAAATTATTGTCCATCAATCCTAGTCCTATACTTACTATGTTGTTTATAATTAATATGAATACAGTTATAAATTACGCTATTTATATGTTACTTATAATTATTATTTTCTAAACTATAACATTCCTCTCCATATTTTATTTCATTAGAGCCATCCTACCGAAAAGGATTACTGTTATAATCTTCCATAAATTAATCACAAGTGATACTTTTTCTTTGTCTGAAATTACAATGGATTAATTCTTTTTTTTATTGGAACAGACATTGTAAACTACGGAAAAGAATATCCATATGTTACACATCTCTTTCTTTTTTGGCATACCCATCACAAATTCAAACGCCGCTCTTTTATACATTTCAGAAATTAGATAATTTATGGAAATTACACGAAACATGCTCCCAATAATAAAAAATATAGAAATTCCCATTCCAAAGTCAACCTAACTTACAACCCAATTTTACATCTAGAATACCTTAACAACTTCACCAACATTTTACAAATATGTGCTTGGGACTGATTTTAAATTTTCAGATCAGGTGTACATACTAATCTTATTTTATTCATATCGTAACCCTTTAATCCTTTATTACCTAGATAGTGATCGATATCTACTCCATAAAATGTAAATTTAAATCCACATTATGTTAGTATGAGATATTTGAAATTCAAACATATAAAGGAATTTCCACATATCAAAAAAAACTTTTAAGCATACTTTTCAAAAGAATTTCCAACTTTCCAAAAACATTTTGGGGGAATTGAATTCTTAAAAACATTTAAACACCATGTTTTATTTTATTTCATATATCTATTCCATTTTTATTAAACATTTGGACAAATCCTTCCAAAAATATATGAACCCAACTTTTCACAATTTTCAAAACATTTACTGCTTTATTCTTAACCCTATATTTAAAGGTTTTAAAATTACTTGGTAAAATAATTTTCCCTTCTAAAATTCTTTTACCTCAAAGACTTACTTCTTTAGAAGTAGGGTTTTTAACACAAAAATTCAAAAACTCAATTATTAAACTAGATTTTCAAAATTTTAAAAAGGATTATGTAATTCCAAAATAAAGAAAAGTAATTTTACTTTTTCAAAACTTTCTACATCAAAGATTTATTCCTTTGAAAGTTAGCCTTTTAGTTCAGAAGATTCAAAAACATCTTCTATAATTTTAAATAATGAAAAGCAGGGAAAACACAGTAAACTTCTATTCCAACATTATCCTACCACATTCTCATTATTTCTTCTATATTATCTCTAACTATATTACTAATCATATTTTATAAGTCCTAACATTATTCCTATCCAAATCTCCAACTATGCCTTTATTTATATTTTTCCTACCTAAATGGCTTCTTCATCATTTTTAATCAAGTCCAATTTCTATTTTAAAAATAAGAATTTTAAAGAACTTCCAAATTTATGAAATAGGAAAATCATCAAGTTCAATCTACGCTCTATTTTATATTTATTTCAAAAAGAAATATCCCTTTATCAAAAATCTTTAAATCGAAAACTCTTTAACCCAATAAATTTTTAAACTAAGAGTTTCAAAAATGAAAAACTCTTTTTACCAAAAACCTTTTAATCAAGACTATTGACTGCACAACTTCTTTTTATTCATAAACCTTTGCCTCAACAAAATTTCTAATTTATGAATTTCAAAAATTCCATTTTTTTTCAAAACAATAACTCCTCAATAAATCCTTTGAAAAACTATTCAAAACATCTCAAGCAAGTTTCCAAAGAGAATCTTTTTATTAAATCCTTCATGTGGAGTTAAATTTTAGAAAATCTTTTTCAAAACAACTTTTTAACAATTGTCTTCTCTATTGCATTTTCTTATTCTTTCATCCCTTACTTTCGGATGTTTACAACTACACTACCTCATAGTATTTAATTACTACCTAGCTTGCTTATTTGCTATTTCTATAAATGTCACTTGGTCTGTACTAAATGGTTATTACCTTAACGGATGTTTCCTAAAGACGTTTATTTATTTATTCGGATTTTACTTTAATGTCGCATTAATCTATTTAATTCCTTGTAACTCCCCACTTATTACACATTCATTATCTATTAAACTTTTGAAGTTACAACCTTTTAAATTTTATAATCCCATAATTACCTTAACAACCTCTGAAATTAGTCCATTCATATCCTAATTAAAATATTATAACGCCCTATTTATTTCACATCTATTATCCTATTAATCATAGAGATAAATTCCATTCGATTAACATTCCTTACAATACGACCATCGTCATCCATTCCCTACTCTATTCATTTTTCCAACCCATAGTTGCCTTGCCTATAGTTTTGGAGTATGGTCGCAACTGCTTCCATGGTTGGAAACTATAGAGTACATTCAAATTAAGTACATGTATATATTTATATATAGTGAATTCTTGAAAAATACTTTCAAAAATAACAAGTACACCACTTATATGTATACTTATCCTTATAGATTGGGTAACCTAAGCTCTGATACCAAATATAAAAACTCACCTCAAAACGGGCCTAATTTCGATCCAATAAAAGCCCATCAAAACTTAGGCCCATCTCAAGACAAGCGATTAAGTTGATAAAATTAAAAAAATACACAGTATTAAGAGTTATCTATTTATACTTTCCAAATCTCATAGCAGAATGGATAAAATATAATATCAGAAACAAGTACCCATTTCATAAAAGAAAACCATTTCATAAACATAACATGTTAAATATCACAACATGTTTACATAAAGCCTCTATAGTACAATATCTCAAAATAACATAAATATCTAAACTGGGTACAACAAAATACATAAAAATAGTATAAATAGATGGATAATTGCCACAAGTCTTTACCTCCACCTTCGTCTCCTAAATCAGCATTACTCTCTCTAACATGTGTTGTAATGAGAGTCAGTCAGAATAACAAATGTCTGGTGAAATGAAAATCTCAAGCTTTACTATAATTGTACTTTAGCAGTATTATTTAAATAAGTAAGATGTCTTACGTATTTAAGAATATACCAAATGTAATAGTCACCCTAAATGGTGGTGCTACAAATACTAATAACTTTAATTGTAAGCCCAAAGCCTTCGAGTCCAATTCCAAAAATCTAGCACAACTAGCATCAATAATGTAAGAGAAAGCATCCAAACCAATAAATATCCTCTACTGGTGATTACCTATAAAATAGGCAGGTCCTCGTCCTTTAATATCTAATCCATGTCCAAATTCTAACCTAACTATCGTTAACGACATGAGAGAGAAAACTTGCAAACCACTTAATACCTCTTTCACAGGACTTAGGCAGACTCTGGCCATTTAAGACTTATAAAATAGGCAGGTTCCCGTTATTTAAGACCTAAACCAAGGCAGGTCTCTGCATGGTTCTCACTAGCTGACATCATAAGAAATTCCATCAGCTCACTTAATAGTTCTCCTAAAATGAAGAAGTAGGCTTACCATAACCACTTAATTCCTCAAACCCAAAGTGGTCCCCTCCTAAGGATTTCACTTACCGCATTTAAAATGCAATTTATGATCCATAATCCAATCTTGACATCTCTAATTAGTCAGACTATTCGTATGTACTAGTAACCAAATTAACCAGGCAGGTTTACCCTACAAAATTGGGACTAACCTTGTGTCCGCTTTGATTATTTATTATAAATGATGTCTCATATCAGTCCGCAAAGCCACACTGCTAGTAGCTGGATTTAACTAGGTAGACATCCAAGTTGGTTTGGACTAACCTTGCATCTCTGTAACTTAGTTATAATTTATATGTATATCCACTATATACATACATCATCCTACACGAATTATAATTGAGGCCATATAAGGTATCCCCTTATTACGCCCCTAATTAAGGATTAACTTCCTAATTTACACTAACTTACTTCATACAAATTAATATTACTTAACTATTCTAATAATACTAATTATCATGATCAATACACTATAATCGATACGCTATAATCAATATGTTATATTATACACACACACATATACACTCATGCATGTGATTTAAGGTCTAACAATTACGTTACAACAATTGATAATAATTCGCTTATAAGGTATTTTGAAATATCAATCTCATGCAAATCTACAATTCAAACACGAGTTACTCCTACCATAGCGAAATAAAATAGATTTGTACAAACATGGAATATCTACTCTTATTCCATATTGATACACTAGAATCCCTTTTCTGTTTTAAAGAACGGATCATCACAAATTAGATCACCTATATTCAATTCAACCTTCGTATACAACATTTTAAAGTGAGAAAGGAGTTCCTTATTTATTTAAGTGGTAGAAATAGGAGGTGCAAACTACAAACAGTTCAATTCATAACTTATTCACCATTTCTAATTCATTTTATTTTTGAATCTTTTAACACTTCAATTCAAAAGAGGGAAAAAATTTTAAATTGTTAATAGTTTATCTAATTCTATCAATTAATTAGATTCTAACATACCAGTGTTAAAAACAATTAAAATTCCAATATATACAAAGACTGATATTTACTTAGGAAAATTCTATGGATTTTAGATGCTATATTTTCATTTACCAAAATTTTCCAAGGCATACATCAAATCCATACAAATACTATGCAATTACAAAAATGTGAAAAACCTGATATTTCCACTCACAGAGAATAGTTTGCTTCCTAACTGGATTTGACTTCACCATGCCTAATTCTCTTTTAGATCATCTTCTTTTAAAATATGCAACAAAGTGAATTGTATATGGAAATTAGATTTAGAATCGGAAACTAAAGAGGAATAGAATTAGGAATCAAAAGAATTAAACATTCATACCTCTTACATGAAAATCCTAACTGATTCAGAAATCTAAGAAGAAGAAGAAGAAGAAAGTAAGATCTGATTTATACCGCTCCTAATTCTCTATTAGATCTTTCCCTTTCTGAATACACAACAAATAGATTGTATATATAGATTAGGTTTTAAAAATTAGTACATAGAGCGAAGAATGATTAATTTAAATTAGAGATTAGAAACTAGAATTACTTACTAGAAAGTTTACTGTTTCTAAAACCCTAAGGAAAATATTTTGACAGAGCTCCGCTAGCGTTTCCAAAATTTTATGAAGGAAAATGAGGGTCTAGAGGTCTATTTATAGAGGTAGAAAGGAACTAGAGCCTTTTGATCGAAATCGGGTGAATCCGGGCTGTTCGACGAAGGAAAATATGCCCTGGAATGACATGACCAGTCGCTCGCTACTATAGGGGCAGTCGCCGCAAGAAGTCGACCGGCCCATTTTTGCCAGCGACTTTTTATTTCTTCTCCATTTCGTTTATTTATTACCTTTTTTAAATCATTTATTACTCAATTAATTCTTACATTAACCCATGTTAACTCCAACATTTTCTCAAACGTTAATCTCAATTGATATTTTGAAATTCAAAATTCAAACTATTAATTTCAAATACAAATATTCAAATTTTAACACGTTTGAATTATTTTTAATTTGAAAACTTCAAATGCTCATAACCTTTTCGTTTTAACTCCGATTTAAACATATTACATATGAAAATTGCCACGGACACAATGGTGCAACTCCTGTGGTCAAATTCTGAAATTTACAAATTTTTTATTTTAACTTTATTTTATTTACTTAATTTCTTATTAAATTTTACCGCGGTATTACAGCTTTTCCATGGTATTAAAGGGGAAATTTTTATATTATAAATTAATTATTTTAAAAAGGTTCTAGCGGATTTAAATTTATAATTAAATTAGAGGTTCTAAAATAAATACTTCGAGAAAAAATGAGAATTTTATAAAATTAACCTCTTTGAAACCTATATTGATTTTGGAAAAAAATGAAGGTTTGAAAAATAATAATTTTATAATAATATCTCCCTAGAATCAATAACGAGTATATTTGATGTTAAATCATGTTAATAACCCCTTAGTGAGACTAGGTTAAACAATGGTTAGGTGGGTTACAGTTGTAAATATGAACATGTAGAACTGATAAATAAAATTTGATTGAAGCGATGTGGGACACTAGATGAGCTAAATATCCATCTAGCTGGATCGATTATGGGGTAGCACCTCAAGTCATGATAATTTGTCCCCATTATCACAGGTCCAACGATCTGTTGCACGGGCACGATAAGCGAGGATAGACAAATACGATATGATTGAGGATAGTGAGGATTGCCAGTGAGGACCATAGAGATATTTAATGCAACAAGTAGATCATGATGGGGCACCCACAATTCTGGATTATGGGGTGTGATAACCCGGATTTTGGAACATCTGTTAATTGATAATTAACAGGGTTAATTAATAGAAATACTGATTTTATTTGGATTAATAAATGAAATTATGATAATTAGAATATATCTGGATATGTATATAGATGAATTTGAACTATAATAAATACTGACTTATAAATATCTAGATAAATATTCATTTGATAATATTTGTTTAATGATCTTCTTTTATAAATATTTATTTGGCAAAATTTATCTTTTCAAAACTAATATAAAAAATATATATAGAATCAACTTTAAAAAATTTTTTGAAAATTCTATACATATATATGTGTAAGATTGGTTTGTAAATATGTAAGGTGAGATATAATTATAGATTTAAAAATACCTTTTCTTTTATATACTTGGAAATAGATATAGTTAGTATATTTGTAAATAAATATAAAGCTTTGATATGTGTATATCTTTTAAAACTATAAGTATAAAATTTAAAGTACACAAGACATATGTAAATATAAAATAAATAATTTATATAAGTAAATAAAAATTAAGTAGGGATTTAGACATAATTTATAAATAATTAGAGGCAAGGATATAAACATAAAATTCATAGTTAAGACATTTGTAAAATAAATATAACATGCATTTACAAGTGTATAGCTTAGTGTATAAAAGTGGCAATTGATTAAATAAAAAAAATTAATAACAAGTTATTAGAGAAAAGAAGAAACCAGGCTTCATCAATTCTCTTTCACAACTTCACAAGCCAGTAAACCAAAAAGAAAAAAAATCAAAACCATAGAACAAAACTTGAATTCATTTCAAAAACCTGAAGCTATAATTCATCTCAAACTTGGAAAACAAATGCAAGAATCAGATTCGTTTCAACTCAGCAATTCAACATCAAGTAGTAGAAAAATCCAAAAGCAACAACTTTTACAAACCTGTAACATTTCAAAAACCAGAAAAGAACAAAGTCTGTATACAAATTCACCCAGAAATTAATCAAGCAATCAACCTGATTTATCAAGCAACAAAACCTTTCCAACAACCTGTAACAAAGATCATCAAGTATTTTCCAGTTTAAAAGCAATCAAAGCATCATCATCTCAGTTTTCAAAGCCTTGATCATCTCTGCTTCAAAAGCTCTCTGTACATCAACAGGTGAGTAAACACATCATTTTAAAACATAAATCTGTGCATCTGATCCTTGAAGAATATTGTGTTTGCATGTGTATTTTTGAGTGTAACTATACATATCTACATGAGTTGTTCTGTGTAAATATATTTTACCTGTCCTTCTCTGATTTTAGTTACAGAGTTAATAGTTAATCAAAATTCAAAACATCTTCATCCAACCATTTATAGGCGTACAGTTTAAAACAAAATAAGTTTGTTTGAACTTAAATTTTGGTCTAAAAATTGTATTAAGCATGTGGGTGAAATATTACAGCTGTATATTTAGTTTTACAGAGCAAAATTTAAATTTATGTTAAATTCGAGTGTTACGAATTGTTAATTCAATTATATACCTTGAATCCACACTTTAAAATAGGATTTTTAAAACGAAAATGGAAATTTTTGTTATTCGTGAATACACAAAAGTGTAACGAATCCGATAGTAACTTCAATAACGTTACTTATCCCTTTATAAGATTTTTCACAGCAGAAAAGGCGTTACTAATTGCAAACAGTAGCAACGAAAAAAAAACGTGACAAGGAGTATAAAATATTATGACAGTACAGAATCGTTACAAACGATATTTGTAAGAAATACCTAAATGTCCGAGTCCAGATAATATCTGTTTCCTTAAAACAATATTGCCCCCTTATACGCACCAAAGGGTATGAGCAATTTGTCTCCCAGGATGAAACGGACCTGCTCCGATTGTTGTGCGGGCAGACGGAGGGACGACGAACTGAAGGAATTATATGTCTGTGAACAGAGTTCCGAGAAGAGGGAAGAAGAAGAAGCAATTTTCTGTAGGAGATTATCTATGTTGTTGGCCCCTATATATAGGCGGGAGGAGGCGTCTATTCAGAGAGGTCGTGACTGTTCGAAAAGTTGCGACCCTTTAACGGACAGACGTGCGCGCACAGCCGCAACAGTCCAATTTCGAAGTTCAAAATTAGCCGTGAAGCGCAACAAGCCCAAGTGGCTGACGTAGGCCCATCTAATCACGAGACCCCAAGAGCCCCAAGGCCCAAGGCCCAATCTTTGACATTTTAATATAATATGAAGGCCCAAAGCCAACATGCCCAATTCCTTCCTCTCATCTCAAGTCTTCATGTCTTCTTATTTTCCTTTTGCAATAACATGTTAAGACATAGTTTATATAGTGGTATTGGAATAAGTATTCCACAATGTGGGACTTTGTTCCAATATACACAATACCAAACACTTATTTCCTCTTCACTAATAAATGCACTCATTCATTTTTTTCCAACAATCCCCCACATGAATGAGTAGTTGTTCATAGTTTTACGAGACATTTATCGTATCGGTTTAAAGTAGCACAAGGGCCTTGAACTTTCCTAGTGGTTACCTATTTGAATCACAGGCAAATCAGTAGACTTAGAAGGTCCTTGAACTGTAAGCCATTTGTGTAATTCTAAAATAGATAGCACGTGATAAATGTTTCTTATAATCCTTCGTTCTCTATTTGTGTTCATTTTTGCCTTGAACACCTGCCTGGTCTCATAAGTGCTTAGAGAATTAGGCCTATAATTCTCTTTGAAGCGGCGCCTTCGCACTTATGTAGGTGATTCTGTAAGGATTATTCGTAATTCCTCAAGTACAGATATCATTAAAAGTACTAATACTTATCCTATTTTCCAGCAAATAATGCACTGACTTATCATAGGAATGGTTTGTGTGTAACAGTGCTATCAAGTTTCTCTTGAACTTAGTTGTCCCTTTGAACCTAGATCTTGGGATCTCCAGTCAACTAGGTGGGGTTTCCACTTTAGAAAAACTTTTATTCTATGGGCCTTAACCCCATTCCCATCGATAAGGTTTGAACTTTCTCTCTTGGCAAGCCTTTTGTTAGTGGATCCGCTATGTTATCTTTAGACCTTATGTAGTCTATAGTGATAACTCCATTAGAGAGAAGTTGTCTTATTGTCTTATGTCTACGACGAATATGCCTAGATTTACTATTGTATAATGTACTATTAGCTCTTCCAATAGCTGATTGACTATCACAATGTATACATATTGGAGGCACAGGTTTGCTCCAATTTGGAATATCTTCTAAGAAACTTCGAAGCCAGTCTGCTTCTTCTGCAGTCTTATCTAGTGCAATAAACTCTGATTCCATCGTAGATCTAGCTATACAAGTCTGTTTGGATGATTTCCATGATATTGCTCCATTTCCTAATGTGAACACATATCCGCTTGTAGACTTTGTATCATGTGATCCAGTTATCCAATTGGCATCACTGTATCCTTCCACTGTTGAAGGATAGTTTGTATAGTGTAGACCATAGTTCTACGTATACTTTAGGTATCCTAGAACTCTGATTATCGCTTTCCAATGATGTTTACCAGGATTGCTGGTAAATCTACTCAGCTTACTTACAGCGTATGCGATATCTGGCATAGTGCAGTTCATAACATACATGATACTTCCTAGTATATGAGAGTATTCAAGTTGGTAGATACCGTCATCGGTGTTCTTTACCCAATTCTGGGTCATATCTACTGGTGTTTTTGCAATAGTAATATTTTATTGCTTGAATTTTTCAAGTATCTTGGCGATGTAATGTGATTGAGATAATGCATATCCTTGTGGTGTTCTCAAAATTTTTACACCCAATATCACATCAGCCAGTCCTAGGTCTTTCATATCGAATCTAGAGGATAACATATTCTTTGTAGATGTTAATATGGCCTTGTTATTACCTAGGATCAACAAGTCATCAACATAAAGACAAACAATGACATACCCAATATGTGCTTTTTTTATATAGACACATTTATCTGATTCATTTATTGTGAATCCGTTTGATAACATAGTTTCATCAAACTTCTTATGCCATTGTTTTGGGGCTTGTTTAAGGCGATAAAGCGATTTTACTAATTTGCACACTTTATTCTCACTTCCAAAGCTCATAAACCCTTCGGTTTGCTTCATATATATTTCTTCTTCTAGTTCACCATTCAAAAATGCAGTTTTAACATCTATTTGATGTATTTCTAAATCAAGTATGGATGCAATTGCAATAAGAATCCTTATCGATGTTATCCTTGTTACTGTTGAATATGTATCAAAATAGTCCAGATCTTCCTTTTGTCTAAATCCTTGGACTACAAGACGAGCTTTGTACTTGTCTATTGAACCATCAGGTTTCAATTTCTTTTTGAATATCCATTTATTACCTAAGGTTTTGCATCCTTGAGGTAAATCAACTAACTCCCATGTGTGGTTAGCCATGATGGATTCTATCTCACGGTTAATGGCCTCTTTCCAGTAAGGGGCATTGCTGGAGGACATAGCTTGTTTGTAGGTTAATGGATCATCTTCTAACATGAATGTGTAGAAATCTGGTCCAAAAGTTCTTGAGGTCCTTGACCTCTTGCTCCTTCTTGGTTCCTCCACTTGTTGATCAGCAATATCTTGCCGAAGGTTATTTTGTTCAGTATTCTCAAGAGAATCAGTGATTTCATCTTCCTTTGCTCTCTTCTGAACACAATTGTCAGTACCCTGTTTTAAAGGGAATATATGTTCGAAAAATCTTGCATTTCTCGACTCGATGATGGTATTTTCATGAATATCATCAATTTCAGATTTGTGTACTAGAAATCGATAAGCAGCACTGTTTTGTGCATATCCAATGAATACACAATCGATTGTTTTTGGTCCAATTTTGACCTTCTTTGGTTTAGGTGTCTCTACTTTGGCCAGACACCCCCACACTTTTAAGTATTTGTAGGATGACGTTCTATTTTTCCAAAGTTCATGAGGAGACTTAGATGTATTCTTTCGTGGTATTTTATTTAAAATATGATTTGCCGAAAGAATAGCTTCTCCCCAAAAATTATCTGGTAAGCCAGAACTGATTAGTAAAGCATTCATCGTTTCTTTAAGAGTTCTATTTTTCCGTTCGGCTATACCGTTGGATTGAGGTGAATATGGTGCTGTAGTTTGGTGTATAATACCATGCTCAGCGCAGAATTCTTCAAAAGGAAATTCATATTCTCCTCCTCTATCACTTCTTAAAGCTTTAATTTTCCTATTGAGTTGATTCTCAACTTCAGCTTTATACTGTTTAAACATGTCGAATGCTTCATCCTTGCTTCTAAGGAGATACACATAATAGTATCTAGTACAATCATCAATGAATGTAATGAAATACCTTTTTCCACCTCTAGTTTGACACATTTTCAAGTCACATACATCAGTGTGTATAAGGTCTAGAGGTTCAGTTTCTCGTTCAACATGATGAAACGAGGTTCTTGTCAATTTTGCTTCTGCACAAATTTGACATTTATAATTGGAGTCTATATCACATTTTGGTATAAATTCTAGATTAATCATTTTTCGCAGTGTATCAAAATTCACATGCCCTAATCTAGAATGCCATATATTAGAGGAGTCAACAATATAAGCAGAAGATTCACTTTTATTCATATCATTGTTTGGTACAATAGTGGTTACATTTGCTTTGAATAAAACATCACACACATATCCTCTTCCTACATACACTCCATTCTTTGATAATACAAGCTTATCAGCCACAAAGGTTAATTTAAAACCATGCTTGCTAAGCAAGGACCCTGAAATTAGGTTCTTTCGAATATCTGGAACATGGAGAACGTCACTTAAGGTAAGTTCCTTTCCAGAAGTTAGTTTCAGCACAACTTTTCCTTTGCCTTCTACCTTTGATGCAGATGAATTGCCCATGAAAAGTTGTTCATCATCAGTTGTAGTTTTATAGGTCGTAAACATCCACTTATTAGCACATATGTGTCGAGTGGCTCCTGTGTCTACGAACCATTCCTTTGAGTTACCAACAAGGTTGCATTTTGATATTACTACACATAAATCCATATCAGAAATGCCATCTGCAACTTCAGCCATATTTTCTTCTGATTTCTTCTTTTTGGGAGCGCGACATTCGGCCGCTTTGTGCCCCTTCTTTCCACAGTTATGACAAGAACCCTGAAATTTCTTCTTCGACTTCTTAGGCGCATTTTCACGTTTTCTCTTGTTAGGGTTTTCTGACTCAACAACATTTGCTTTGGCAGCCATATTCGGAGAAATCTTTTTCTCGGAATTCCTATTATCTTCCTCAATCCGCAAACGAACTATGAGTTCTTCCATTGTCATTTCCTTACGCTTATGCTTAAGATAGTTTTTGAAGTCCTTCCAAGATGGAGGAAGTTTCTCAATGGTTGCGGCGACTTGAAAAGATTCACTCAGTGTCATCCCTTCATCATGTAGTTGACGGATTATTACTTGTAGTTCTTGAGTCTGGTTGATCACAGTCTTTGAATCTACCATTTTGAAGTCGAGAAATTTGCCAGCGATGAATTTCTTCATGCCTGCATCTTCAGTTTTGTACTTTCTGTCCAAGACTGTCCAGAGTTCCTTGGATGTTGCAACAGTACAATAATCATTGTAGAGGCTATTATCCAGACCATTCAGCATATAGTTTTTACATATAAAATCTGAATTTTTCCAGACAGTTGCAGCCTCTACTTTGATTGCATCGGGTTCGAGTTTGCCAACTTCAGGAGCTTCTTCGGTCAGATATTTGGCGAGCCCTAATGTCGTCAGATAGAACAACATCTTCTGTTGCCAACGCTTGAAATCTATCCAATTGAATTTTTCTGGCCTTTCTCCATGAGATATTGCCATAGTTGGAACCAGAGCCGTAGGCTGAGCGGTTGTCACCGTCTGTGTTGGTGCAGCGTTATTGTTGCTATTTTGAGACATCGTCGTCAACAACAATACAATATTGTTTTAAGATTATATTCGTAAATACACAAAAGTGTAACGAATCCGATAGTAACTTCAATAACGTTACTTATCCCTTTTTAAGATTTGTCACATCAGAAAAGGCGTTACTAATTGCAAACAGTAGCAACGAAAAAAAAACGTGCCAAGGAGTATAAAATATTATGACAGTACAGAATCGTTACAAATGATATTTGTAAGAAATACCTAAATGTCCGAGTCCAGATAATATATGTTTCCTTAAAACAATATTGCCCCCTTATACGCACCAAAGGGTATGAGCAATTTGTCTCCCAGGATGAAACGTACCTGCTCCGATTGCTGTGCGGGCAGACGGAGGGTGTGAAGACCCAAAAATTATTGAGATAAGAATAATTAGATTAAAAATCAGAAAAAGGAAAACTTTCAAATATATATATCTTGGAAATAAACAGTAAGAAGAAATGGTATTTCAGAGGGAAGAAGATGTATAACTGAGTGTATATATGGAATATATATGTATATGTATATTACCATATGTTGTATTTAAATATATATATACCCAGAAAGAATAAACATAAAGTAAAAAGGAGAGAACACCAGAGTGATTAAAATATGAACACATTTACATATCAAGAGAAAACAGTTGGTTTGAAATAATTAACCAAAGGTTAATTGATAGAGAGGATACACATATATATATATATTATAGCTTAACATAAAGAAAATAAAATAACTCAGTAAAGAGAAAATTGTTTACAGCAATTAAGTAAAGAGAAAATGATGTATTCTTTGATAAATTAAAATGCTTAAAAATATATATATAAGCCACATGAAAATAATACACAAGTGAATCATGCAAATTGCATGCACACAGGGAAAGTAGTGGATAACTACTTTTACCAGAAATAGAAACCAAGGGAAATGGCACATTTAGCCATAACAGCACACAAAATTCTTTGAGTGATGTGAGGATAAAATGGGTTTTTCCCTTCAGCAAAACCCTAGTGAAATGATTTAAACCAGGAGTAGAAGTAGAGGTTTTTCTCTGGGAGAAAACAGAAAACATATAAAAAAAAGAGAAGAAAAGAGTAGGACACACTGTTTGCAATCTTAGGCAATCTCGGGGGAAAGAAGGGAAAGGTGAGTGATTAATCAATCTCATGAGGCTAAGGCATTAAGACCCAAGATAAGGGCAGCCATCTTATTTTTCTTTTGTGCTTGATCAACTTGTTTTCTTTCTCTGAATTAATGAATATTGAGCATGGTTGGTGTATTGATAAATCTTTGGTTGCTGTTTTGATATGTTTTATTGACTATTTGAAAATAGTAATGCCATGATCTCTGAAATGGATCCAGTACCATGAACCATCAGCTTGTAGTTATGATAGAAAGATAAACACAAATTTTATTATGAAGTGGGGTAATATTGAAAGATAAGCTAGGCAGTGTGAACAAAGGAGGTTCATGCTTATGTCTAGTTTGTTTTAAATTAGAAATGAACAATGCAATAAATTATTTATGTGCTGATTTGTTCAGATCTAAGGCTAAAAAAAATGTTTTAAAGGTTTTTCTCTAAAAACCCTACCCTATGTTCATAATAAAATTAAACATGAGAATTTAATGGAATTTACTGGATTTGTTAAGAGATCATGACATTCTGGAACACAGGAGTATACAAGTGATAAAACAAAATTTTGAATGAAGCAACTGGGAAGAAGAATGAAATAAAAACATGATCATTATGTATGAATGCATGGTCAGTTGAAATCCCTCAGTAAGATTAACTTTCTCTGATTTATAGAAAAAGAAAGAAAGTAAAAGCAATTCAAGAGTTAATGAATCTTTCTGAAATAAGAAATGAGACTGGTCACTAGATTATAAAACTAATCTAGGAGAAAAGCCTTGATCTATCCATCATAAGGAGTATGATGGGTATGTGCATGACTTGTTTAAGCCCTATAGGCCTTTGTGTAGGGGTTAACAGAATTGAGTCCCTTGTAATGCACACATGGTGTTCAATGGAAAACAAATATGACCAAAAATTGGATTGATAAATCAAGTTTTAATGTTGAGTTATGGAAATTAAAATGAGTTAATTCCATAAGAATGGGTGTACATGTATACTGGATTGAATGATTGAATGGTTGCTTGTGTGCATGAATGTGGGAGGAGCTTAGATACAAATATTTATCCAGTTATATCATGAATCCAAATATCTCCAAGTATTTTAATACCCTGCACTGCAATTTAAAAATGACAAAATATTGCATTTTGATTTCACTCATACCAAAATTATATTCTGACCCTATTTGTTGCTTTGTAACATCTGGGGTGTCTCATTTCTATGGAGGCAGCTCTAGATGTTGCTGCAGGAAAGGATGCATAGGAAACTTGTGTGCATGGGTAATTGAAGATTACTTGCATTTAGAATGTTTAAGGAGTTTTTGGCAGATATGTTGTAATAATTAGGCCAGGCCAAAAATATCATTATGGTTTAAGTATTATCTGGATTGATATGTGTTTGTTTTTCTGAGAAGTGAACTTGTAGGAATCCTTAAGTATTATTCATACTTGCATATGTGGGTTGCTATTTTAAAAGAGTTAAATCTGCATAGTCTCTAGTGGAAAAAGATATAGGAGACCATGTCATGTAATTTTGATATGTGCTCATGTCTCCTGTAGAAATGTTTGATGAACCTTAAAAAAAAATGGTAGAGCAGAAACATTCATAGGAAGAAAAGAATAGAGTAAAAATCAATGAATTTGTAAAGGTTGAGTTGAATCTAAACTGGCTAACCAGTAGGCTTAACCATGACTTATAATTGATATAGGTCCATGCAAAGGCTGAAAGGCATAGCCTGAATCTGGTGGGGCATTTGATTTTCCCCGGTGAAAACATGTATTGCTTGGGGTAAAAAGCTCATTTACCTGCTTAGTAATTGTAGACTCTACTGTACCTATGCTTAGCTAATTCCTGCTATTTTGATACTTAATTCAAATCTGGTAGTATTGGGTCATAATCAAAACCTTTGATAAATTATAAATGCATATGGTCTTGTTTGTAATGAGCATTTCCACCATTCAATAGAACAGTGACCACAACATTGTTCTCTTCATTAGAAAATATCAAATATCTTCATCATAAGTTCACCTGGAAGTCTTGCATTTTGTCTGATTCTTTTTACTTACTTGACACAAGTATACTGACTATACACATGACCTTAGTTTCTGTTTAGCCTGATAGTTAATTTAGTACTCTGATATAAAAGTTGCTTGAAATTGAAATGAGTAGAACAAGCTAACCTAATAAGCATGAGTTAGGTTGAACACTTTTACCCAGTATAGAACAACATGTATCAAATCACAAAAATCCCAGAATTAAAAGGTATAGCTTGTAAATTCAGGGGTCAATTCATTTGTGAGGTAAATCAAGAAAAATAAGAAAACCAGTAATATTTAATCCTAAGGATAATCAAGCTGGAGTTCTAAAAAGAAATATAAATATATGATAAATAGAAAAGGCTATGTGACACCAAATCTCTAATATGAGAAATAAGGTGGAAAAGAGTTGCTTTGCTATTATAAACCACTCTGATAGGCAAAGAACCATTTATATATCTTCATATATGTAAATGATAGAATTTATTTAAATACTGATATACTTATATTAGTAAAATCCAGGATCTTGGGAAATCAAATCAAGAGAAGTGATCCATTGAAAAAAGTATGTATATATAGGCATTTAAAAAAAAATCTAACAGAAAAGTTACTATAAATAAATGAATAGAGAAGTGGGTCATTTCAGTTGGTATCAGAGCTATGTTGTTAAAACATAGCACAAATATATTATCCAATTTTCTTGAAGGGATAAAATTCCAAAACAAAAATAAATATATATACAATATTGATGGAAATAAATATCCAGAGAAGAAATAAGTTGCATAGAATAATTAAACTAGAAAAATGACTAACTAGCTATGCAATTGAATAGTGAATCATGGTAGGAAGACCACCAAGTCATGGAGCAGGACCCTCCAATACAACACCAATGGTCAATTTGCAAGATTTGGTGAGGGCATTCAGAGAGGGAGCAGTGCACAGGGAAGAGAATCCTCATGAGGAACTAGCCAAACTGTTGAAGACATTTTCAAATTTAGGAGGCAAGGATTTTGAAGGCACTGAGGGAGTTATGGGAGTGCAGACATGGATGAGAACTTTGGAAAGGATATTTGCAGATATGCAAATTAATGACCAAAGGAAGAGGCAGATAGCTTCAAGGAGACTTAAAGGAGCAGCTTTAGATTGGTGGGAGGTGATCATCACAGGAAGGCCAGAAAATGAGATAACATGGGATCAATTCAAGGAGATGCTTGAGGCAAGGTTCATTCCAGCAACAGCTAAGGCAACATTGCTTGAGGAATTTATAAGGCTAAGGCAGGGACCATTGAGTGTGACTGAATACACTCAAAAATTTGAGAGTTTATCCAAGTATGGAACTATGCTCATAGGAGATGAAGAATCAAAGAATTCAAGGTTCATCCAAGGATTAAATGCAGGATTGGGAAGAGCAATGTTACCATACAAGGATAAAACATTTGATCAAGTCATAGATCTTGCTCTTTCTTTTGAACAACATGACAATGCAAGGGAAAAATTTAGGAGCATGAGGAACAACAATCAAAAGAAAGGAAAGAATAGAGCACATCCCTATGACAAAAAGAAAATGGATAAGAAAATGGAAGGAGCAACCACTGGAGAAGCTAAGAAGAAAGTCACTTGTTACAACTGTGGCAAAGAAGGACACATGAGTAATAGGTGTCAAGCAGCCAAGAAGGCACCATTCAGCTGCTATAACTGTGGGAAGGAAGGCCATATTAAAAGGAACTGCCCAGAATTCAAAAGGGGAGCAAAGATAGGAGCACTTGAAGGCAGAACAAAAGCAACTGCAGTAGGAAGTCCTGGCCAATTGGAAGGTATACTTCTAATTAAAGATCACCCCATCTCAGTTATATATGACACTGGAGCAACACATTCATTAATATCCCAGGACATAGTGAATAAATTGACTCTCACATGCTATTTAGTTGATAATCCCTTGTTTATTCAGAGCCCACTAGGTAGCTCTTGTTTGCTAGGGTTAAAATGCTTGGGAGTGGAATTAAACATAGGAGGAAATGTGTTTAAATCTGATTTGTTTGTACTACAATACCCCGGACTAGGAATTATTTTAGGGATAGATTGGTTGAGCAAATTCAAAGCAATTTTGAATTTGGAAAACTTCACTATTTCTCTAAAAACAGAAGATGGTAAAAATATTTTAGTCATGAGTGAAATTGCTAAAATCAATTATTGTAATCAAATATGCAGCATGACTGAGAAAGAATTAGAACTGGAAGATATACAAATTATAAATGAATATCCAGATGTTTTTGGTGAAGTCATAGGTGTTCCAGAAAATAGGCAAGTAGAATTTCAGATAAGACTAATCCCAGGAGCAAGCCCAATCATCAAGAAGCCTACTAGGATGGGTCCTAAAGAATTAGTGGAATTGAAGCATCAGTTGGAAGAACTGGAGCAGAAAGGCTTCATAAGGCCTAGTAATTCAAACTGGGGTTCTCCAGTTGTATTTGTGAAGAAGCATGATGGTACATTGAGGATGTGCATTGATTATAGGGAATTAAACAAAGTCACCATTAAAAACAAATACCCACTCCCCAGAATTGATGATCTATTCGATCAATTGAATGGAGCAAGAATCTTTTCAAGGCTAGATTTAGCCTCTGGGTTCCATCAAATGAAGGTAGAGGAAGAAAGTATTAGGTACACTGCCTTCAACACAAGGTATGGATTATATGAATTTTTGGTGATGCCTTTTGGATTGACAAATGCACCATCATATTTTGTAGATTTAATGAATAGAACATTTAGAGATTTTCTAGACAAATTTGTAGTTGTCTTCATTGATGACATATTAGTGTACTCAAAATCAGAAGGAGAGCATGCAAAACACTTGCATCTGGTTTTGTCTAGATTAAGAGACATGATTTAAAGGCAAAATTCTCTAAATGTACATTTTGGCAGAATGAGGTAAAATTTTTGGGGCACATTGTATCACAACATGGGGTTAGTGTAGATCCAACCAAGGTGATAGCAGTGTAGTCATGGAATAGGCCCAAATCAGTGACTGAGGTGAGGTCATTTTTGGGAATGGCAGGCTATTATAGGAGGTTTATAAAAGACTTTGCAAAGATAGCTATCCCATTGACCCAGCTAACTAAAAAGGAGCAACCCTATGTGTGGACAGAGAGGTGTGAACAAGCTTTCATATCTCTGAAGAAGGCACTGGTAGAGGCTCCAGTTTTGCAAGTGCCAGAGGGAAATGAAGAATTGGTAGTCTACACAGATGCTAGTGGATCTGGGTTGGGGGCAGTGCTTATGCAACATGGTAGAGTCATAGCATATGCATCAAGACAACTCAAGCCAAATGAAGCTAGGTATGCTACACATGACTTAGAACTAGCTGCTGAGGTATATGCATTAAAACTATGGAGACATTATTTATTAGGTGCTAAGTTTGAATTGTTTACTGATCACAAGTCACTTAAATATTTGTTTTCCCAAAAAGACTTGAACATGAGGCAACATAGGTGGGTAGAATTTCTAGCTGCCTATGATCTGGACATATTGTATACCCCTGGAAAAGCTAATAAAGTAGCAGATGCATTGAGCAGACATCAAGCAAAGTTGGCAAGCTTAATGATGACAGAATTCAAGAATTTGGCAATTCTTAGTGAGGTGGAAGTGAAAGAAGAAACTAGTGTATCAGAGAAGACACACAGTAAGATGATTGAATATGGTAAGTTAAGCCTCATCTCCTTAAAATCAACACTGGTTGATAAAATAGGACAAATGCAAGATCAAGATATAAATTTGGGGGAGAAAAAGAACATGATATCACAAGGCATGATAGTGGAAAACTATGAGGTAGATGATAAAGAATATTTAAGGAAAAAGGGGAAACTCTGTGTACCAAATGTAGAGGAGCTGAAACAAGAAATTATGGATGAGCATCACAAAACAAAATATACAATCCATCCTGGTGGTACAAAAATGTACCATGATCTCAAGAGGAATTACTGGTGGCCAGGGATGAAAGGAGCAGTAGCAAAATATGTGGCAAATTGTTTGACATGTCAACAGGTAAAGGCAGATTATCAAAGACCCTCAGGTTTACTCCAACCTTTGGAAGTGCCTACTTGGAAATGGGAAAGTATATCAATGGATTTTGTGGATGGTTTGCCAAGAACAAGAAGGGGCAATGATAGTATTTGGGTAGTGGTGGATAGACTCACAAAAACAGCACACTTCATCCCAATAAGTTCAAACAGAAATGCTCACAAGCTAGCTCAATTGTTTGTGAAAGAGATAGTGAGATTGCATGGCATCCCCAAGACTATCATTAGTGATAGAGATACTTTGTTTACTTCAAGGTTTTGGAGTAGCTTTCAAGAAGCCATGGGGACAGAACTAAGATTAAGCACATCCTACCACCCACAAACAGATGGGCAAACTGAGATAGTTAACAAAGTTTTAGAGGATTTGCTGAGAGCATGCATACTAGATTTTGGAGGCAACTGGGAGGATCACATTTATTTAGCTGAGTTTGCTTATAATAATAGCTACCAGTCCACTATAGGAATGGCTCCATTTGAGGCTTTGTATGGGAAGCCTTGTTTATCTCCTGCATGTTGGATGGAGGCTGGTGAAAGGGTGTTGCTTGGCCCAGACCATATAAAGGAAACTTCTGCAAAAATTGAACTAGTGAGGCAAAAAATGAGAGTAGCTTAAGAGAGACAAAAAGCATATGCAGACAAAAGAAGAAGGCCAGTAGAATTTGAGGTCGGAGATTATGTGTTTCTCAAAGTATCACCAATGAGAAAAATATTGAGGTTTGGTAAAGCAGGGAAACTGTCACCAAGGTATATAGGACCCTATGAAATTGTTCAAAGAATAGGGGTTTTAGCTTATAGGTTGAGGTTGCCAGAGTAATTAAGCAAAATACATGATGTATTTCATGTATCCCAATTGAGAAAATGGGTGCATGATAAAGAGTCTATTCTTGAATCTCCTACACATGTTGAAATTCAAGAAAATCTAGTTTATAAAAAGGAACCAGTGGGCATTGTGGCTAGAGAAGAAAAGAAACTGAGGAATAAAATAATTAAACTAGTTAAAATCCAATGGAGTTTGGATGGTAATGATTGCACTTGGGAGGCTGAAGAGAGGATAAAGGATAAATATCCTAAGCTGCTTGCTGCTTAAGGTATGCTTAAAAATTATTATGAGACCTTAAAATTATTTAAGTATGTTTGATTGATTGAGAGTAAGTAAGTTCCTGAAATTTCACTTAATAGAAATTAAGCTTTGTATACATTTGGATGGAAATGTATGAGAGAATAATTGTGGGACACAATTCCTTTTAGAAGGAGAGTATGTGAAGACCCAAAAATTATTGAGATAAGAATAATTAGATTAAAAATCAGAAAAAGGAAAACTTTCAAATATATATATCTTGGAAATAAATAGTAAGAAGAAATGGTATTTCAGAGGGAAGAAGATGTATAACTGAGTGTATATATGGAATATATATGTATATGTATATTACCATATGTTGTATTTAAATATATATATATACCCAGAAAGAATAAACATAAAGTAAAAAGGAGAGAACACCAGAGTGATTAAAATATGAACACATTTACATATCAAGAGAAAACAGTTGGTTTGAAATAATTAACCAGAGGTTAATTGATAGAGAGGATACACATATATATATATTATAGCTTAACATAAAGAAAATAAAATAACTCAGTAAAGAGAAAATTGTTTACAGCAATTAAGTAAATAGAAAATGATGTATTCTTTGGTAAATTAAAATGCTTAAAAATATATATATAAGCCACATGAAAATAATACACAAGTGAATCATGCAAATTGCATGCACACAGGGAAAGTAGTGGATAACTACTTTTACCAGAAATAGAAACCAAGGGAAATGGCACATTTAGCCATAACAACACACAAAATTCTTTGAGTGATGTGAGGATAAAATGGGTTTTTCCCTTCAGCAAAACCCTAGTGAAATGATTTAAACCAGGAGTAGAAGTAGAGGTTTTTCTCTGGGAGAAAACAGAAAACATATAAAAAAAAGAGAAGAAAAGAGTAGGACACACTGTTTGCAATCTTAGGCAATCTCGGGGGAAAGAAGGGAAAGGTGAGTGATTAATCAATCTCATGAGGCTAAGGCATTAAGACCCAAGATAAGGGCAGCCATCTTATTTTTCTTTTGTGCATGATCAACTTGTTTTCTTTCTCTGAATTAATGAATATTGAGCATGGTTGGTGTATTGATAAATCTTTGGTTGCTGTTTTGATATGTTTTATTGACTGTTTGAAAATAGTAATGCCATGATCTCTGAAATGGATCCAGTACCATGAACCATCAGCTTGTAGTTATGATAGAAAGATAAACTCAAATTTTATTATGAAGTGGGGTAATATTGAAAGATAAGCTAGGCAGTGTGAACAAAGGAGGTTCATGCTTATGTCTAGTTTGTTTTAAATTAGAAATGAACAATGCAATAAATTATTTATGTGTTGATTTGTTCAGATCTGAGGCTAAAAAAATGTTTTAAAGGTTTTTCTCTAAAAACCCTACCCTATGTTCATAATAAAATTAAACATGAGAATTTAATGGAATTTACTGGATTTGTTAAGAGATCATGACATTCTGGAACACAGGAGTATACAAGTGATAAAACAAAATTTTGAATGAAGCAACTGGGAAGAAGAATGAAATAAAAACATGATCATTATGTATGAATGCATGGTCAGTTGAAATCCCTGAGTAAGATTAACTTTCTCTGATTTATAGAAAAAGAAAGAAAGTAAAAGCAATTCAAGAGTTAATGAATCTTTCTGAAATAAGAAATGAGACTGGTCACTAGATTATAAAACTAATCTAGGAGAAAAGCCTTGATCTATCCATCATAAGGAGTATGATGGGTATGTGCATGACTTGTTTAAGTCCTATAGGCCTTTGTGCAGGGGTTAACAGAATTGAGTCCCTTGCAATGCACACATGGTGTTCAATGGCAAACAAATATGACCAAAAATTGGATTGATAAATCAAGTTTTAATGTTGAGTTATGGAAATTAAAATGAGTTAATTCCATAAGAATGGGTGTACATGTATACTGGATTGAATGATTGAATGGTTGCTTGTGTGCATGAATGTGGTAGGAGCTTAGATACAAATATTTATCCAGTTATATCATGAATCCAAATATCTCCAAGTATTTTAATACCCTGCACTGCAATTTAAAAATGACAAAATATTACATTTTGATTTCACTCATACCAGAATTATATTCTGACCCTATTTGTTGCTTTGTAACATCTGGGGTGTCTCATTTCTATGGAGGCAGCTCTAGATGTTGCTGCAGGAAAGGATGCATAGGAAACTTGTGTGCATGGGCAATTGAAGATTACTTGCATTTAGAATGTTTAAGGAGTTTTTGGCAGATATGTTGTAATAATTAGGCCAGGCCAAAAATATCATTATGGTTTAAGTATTATCTGGATTGATATGTGTTTGTTTTTCTGAGAAGTGAACTTGTAGGAATCCTTAAGTATTATTCATACTTGCATATGTGGGTTGCTATTTTAAAAGAGTTAAATCTGCATAGTCTCTGGTGGAAAAAGATATAGGAGACCATGTCATGTAATTTTGATATGTGCTCATGTCTCCTGTAGAAATGTTTGATGAACCTTAAAAAAAATGGTAGAGCAGAAACATTCATAGGAAGAAAAGAATAGAGTAAAAATCAATGAATTTGTAAAGGTTGAGTTGAATCTAAACTGGCTAACCAGTAGGCTTAACCATGACTTATAATTGATATAGGTCCATGCAAAGGCTGAAAGGCATAGCCTGAATCTGGTGGGGCATTTGATTTTCCCCAGTGAAAACATGTATTGCTTGGGGTAATAAGCTCATTTACCTGCTTAGTAATTGTAGACTCTACTGCACCTATGCTTAGCTAATTCCTGCTATTTTGATACTTAATTCAAATCTGGTAGTATTGGGTGATAATCAAAACCTTTGATAAATTATAAATGCATATGGTCTTGTTTGTAATGAGCATTTCCACCATTCAATAGAACAGTGACCACAACATTGTTCTCTTCATTAGAAAATATCAAATATCTTCATCATAAGTTCACCTGGAAGTCTTGCATTTTGTCTGATTCTTTTTACTTACTTGCCACAAGTATACTGACTATACACATGACCTTAGTTTCTGTTTAGCATGATAGTTAAGTTAGTACTCTGATATAAAAGTTGCTTGAAATTGAAATGAGTAGAACAAGCTAACCTAATAAGCATGAGTTAGGTTGAACACTTTTACCCAGTATAGAACAACATGTATCAAATCACAAAAATCCCAGAATTAAAAGGTATAGCTTGTAAATTCAGGGGTCAATTCATTTGTGAGGTAAATCAAGAAAAATAAGAAAACCAGTAATATTTAATCCTAAGGATAATCAAGCTGGAGTTCTAAAAAGAAATATAAATATATGATAAATAGAAAAGGCTATGTGACACCAAATCTCTAATATGAGAAATAAGGTGGAAAAGAGTTGCTTTGCTATTATAAACCACTCTGATAGGCAAAGAACCATTTATATATCTTCATATATGTAAATGATAGAATTTATTTAAATACTGATATACTTATATTAGTAAAATCCAGGATCTTGGGAAATCAAATCAAGAGAAGTGATCCATTGAAAAAAGTATGTATATATAGGCATTTAAAAAAAAATCTAACAGAAAAGTTACTATAAATAAATGAATAGAGAAGTGGGTCATTTCAGAGGGATGACGAACTGAAGGAATTATATGTCTATGAACAGAGTTCCGAGAAGAGGGAAGAAGAAGAAGCAATTTTCTGTAGGAGATTATCTGTGTTGCGGGCCCCTATATATAGGCGGGAGGAGGCGCCTATTCAGAGAGGTCGTGACTGTTCGAAAGGTTGCGACCCTTTAACGGACAGACGTGCGCGCACAGCCGCAACGGTCCAATTTCGAAGTTCAAAATTAGCCGTGAAGCGCAACAAGCCCAAGTGGCAGACGTAGGCCCATCTAATCATGAGACCCCAAGAGCCCCAAGGCCCAAGGCCCAATCTTTGACATTTTAATATAATATGAAGGCCCAAAGCCCACATGCCCAATGCCTTCCTCTCATCTCAAGTCTTCATGTCTTCTTCTTTTCCTTTTGCAATAACATGTTAAGAGATAGTTTATATAGTGGTATTGGAATAAGTATTCCACAATGTGGGACTTTGTTCCAATATACACAATACCAAACACTTATTTCCTCTTCACTAACAAATGCACTCATTCATTTTTGTCCAACAATTTTTAGTTGAGAGCGCTAAGAGCAGTTCATAGATGAACCGAAAATGGGTTTTAATTAATTTCCAGCGATCAAAGAAATGTTGGATGTTGGAATTTCGATCGAAGTTAGCTTGGCAATCGATGATTTCAGGAAAAATGTTAAATAATTTTTCTATTTCAAGAGATGACGGAACGAGGCAAGATTAGGGTTTAACGCTCGAGTTTTGACGTGGTCGGAAACAAGGTGATTTCGTCACCTCTGGTTGATCGAGCTGTATGGGATTCAAGGGAAGGGTAGTATGGGGAATCAACGAGGTGAGACTGGAGTCTTTGATTTTCTGATGGTCGAAATTTTCTTGGGCAAGGCGATTTGATAGGCGAGGTCGAGTTCGAGCTTTCAAAGTAGAAGCTCGATTTCGTCGTGAGTTTGATAGCGTCGAATTGATTCTTACAATCGAATGAAGGGGTGATATGCGACTCGTCGGAGGTAGCGTAGTTCGTCAGAGTGGCGGCGAGGCGTTGTGCACGTGTACGGCATCGATATGGTGTTAGGAGTTTGGTTGTGAGCAACTCGAGTTGATGCTCGAGAAAGTGAGGGGTTTGCTTCGAGTTGGACCTGAGTGTGTGAGCATGCTTCATGTTATTAAAGTTTGGACTTAAACAAAAAAAAGTATGTGAAGAAGAAAGAAGACTCGGGAAAAGTAAGAAGAAACTTGAGTGTTTACTAGAGTGAACCTGGGAATTTTCACGGGTTTTGGGTTTTCAAACTTGCAGTCTAATAAAAGTAAAGTTTAAACTAATCATTTAAACAATTTTAAGAATGGATGACTAAATTAATGTTTGATAATTTAAGTAAAGAATTTATTCTAAGTGAATACTTAATAATGTTTTTAAATCTTAATTAATAGTCTAATTAAGTAGTTAATGTAAGATAAGTTCTAAATTTAATTAACATTAAAGCCTTTTAAGTTAATAATAATTTGATTTCAAGACTATTAGGGAAGATCATTAAGGTAAATGATTATTATTTAATTAATTGTTTTGGGAAGTAATTAAGGATGATTAATTTAAAATTGTAATTACAGATTGGTTAATTTATAATTAAGTCTTTAATTAATTTGTAATTAAGAATTGTAATTAGATAATTAAAGTAAATTAATAAATAATTAGTAGTTAATTAATTAAGTAATTTATTAAGGGTAAATGATTAGTTAATTAGTAATTAATATTAAATAATTAAGTAATCATTAATTTATATAATTAATGATGTAATTAAAGGTTGATTAATTAAGATTAATTAATAAAAAATAAGTGATTTATGAGTAATTAATTAATATAAGTAATTAAGAATAAATGTAATTAATTATAGATAATTAATTTGTGAAGTAATTAAAGATTAATTACTGTTTTTGGTTAAGAATAATTAATTGTGAAATTAGTTAAAGATAATTACTAGAATGGTATTGAAGGATAATTAATCCAGGGTGATTAATTGAGATGGATAATTAAGGGATGATTGATTAATTGATTTGAAATTTTATTAATGTTAAGTAAAGGAATCTAAGTGATAGAGGTTAGTAGTCCAATTAGAATTAATTAAATTAATTTTGGAAGTGATCAAGCTTTGCTTATGGATGATTGAATGGTATTGGATGCCTTGAATGAGTTGATACCTCTGATATGAAATGTTTTGTGGTATCATATGTTTGGGCGGATAGGATATTGTGGTTATCTATCAATGATGAATTGTTGTGTAAAGTGACATCCTGTATTTAAAGTTTGAAGTGTATTTCATTTGGATAACTTGGGTTAGGATGACATGAGACTCGAAGAGACCGGGGTCGGGTATTAGAAAATACCCGAAACCACTTCGAATTTTTATAGATTGATATGTGACATCAATAGGCGGGAATGAAATCATTCAAGTGAATCGGACTATTTAATCTAACTTTTGGTACTTAGGAAATTGATGTGTGAAATAAGTAATATCCATAAAAAATTGTGAATTTGTAAATTGATACGAGTTACCTGGGTTTTAAATAAGTTCTATGTATTGGAATTTCATGTTTTATGGGTTTACTCACGCTGGTTTCCAGCCTGACCCGGGTGTTACTTTGATGTAATGCTCGGGTCAGACCGAGTATTACAGATTTTCAGGTAAGGACGTTCTGGAGCTCAGGAGTCGAGCTGGATGGCAGGAACGTATGGAGTGTTTCTACTGTGTTATATTATTGTATATCTGAGACTTGATATTTGTGTATATCCAGTGTCTGTATAAATGTGTAACTCTAATGTATTAAAATGTAATCGACAGAAATAATATTGTTTTATAAACTGTTATTATTTATTATTATATTTTATTCGTTGCGAATGTGAGATGTTGATGTTTCTGATCTTCTTCTTCTTCTATCTCTTTCTTCTTTTTCATAACTATCTGGAATTTTCGGGTTCGAATATTCCGGGTCGTTACAGTTGGTATCAGAGCGAAGGTTAAGCGAGAACCTTGGCTCTGGTGGGATTACTCATTAAGGATAGGGTCAATAGTACCCTAGAATGAGTTGAGAGTATTATATATGAGAGCGTACTTGTTATTTTCTTATATAAAGGTTTTAAAATGGTTTTAAAAATAAATGGTTTTTATATAAGTTTATCTTTTGATATATATAAAGAAATTTTTTTTCCTAATTATTAAATATATTAAAGAAATTAATTATTGAATCATTGGAATTAAATAAAATAATAAGAATTAAGTGGTAATACAACCAAACTGAAATTGAATAAAGATAAGTTTGAAATAGATTCGAATTAAAAATTATAATCTTGAATTTGGGAAAAAGTTTCAGAATAAAATAATAATAAATTGGTTTCCAGATATGATAATCTTGGTTATTATCATAAATGACTGTTGTAACGACCCAGAATTTTGAACAAATTTAATTAAAAATATTTAATTAATTTTAAACATTTTAACGATGGTTTAATTTGTATCCCCAATATAACTTTGAAATTAGCGATTAAATTATAAAAATTTAATCTATTGATAGTCGAATAAAAATTTAAATCTTCAATTTAAAGCTGAAGAAAAATATTGCAAAAGCTTTTAAAATCTATATCGATGATACTGAAGATAATAGAAGCTTCAAAATTGAATTTGAAACTGTTCTGTTCAGTTTTGAAATTTATTGCTCGAATTGAATTTAAAATTAGCCGTCTGAGGCACAGTCTCGGAATTCGACGAAACCAGTTCCATTGGGTCCGTAATATTGAGTTATTACCGGATTTCAAATTTCGTATCGTTCGAAGTTGTTATGTGAGCACATGGTAAGTAAACGCTTCGAAATTAAATCGAGTTCAAATTGAATTTAAAATTTTAATTAGTCAATATCAACACACGTTTTCTTCCCTTTAATCACGCCGAGCATCACGGGAAGAAATCATGGAGAACATGCCGTCTTCAATTTTAAATATCTCTTCCCTCTTCAGATTCGAACGAACGAAAAACAACATCAATTAATGGCCGCTCTCCCCTTCAAATTTCACGAAGTCGAGTCTCTTTCCCCCTCCAGTTTCGATTTCTAGACAAATAATTAAATCGCTCAGCATCTTCCTGTCATTCAAATCGAAAGTAAAAATCAAACCCACTCCTTCTCAAAATCAAATCGCGTGGGTTCTCGAGCAGAGTTGCGAAATCAAATTCGCGGTTGAGGTCAGGGTCGATCTAGGGTTCGCATGGCTTTGGGTTCAAACTGGAGCTGGGGCGCCTAGGCGGTGATGGTCGCGTGTTTCGTTTCACGACTGAGAAGCTTGCGTTCGCGAGAGTGGCGGCTACAGGTAGCGACAAACGGGGAGGTCTGGAATCGCGATCTGGAGTTTCAAGGCAATGGAGATGGCAGCGTGCGAATTCGAGGCTGCTGCGTGGTGTTCTGTGCGATGTCGGGTTGGGGTCGATCACGAGTTCGACTAAGTTAAACAGTGGAATGGAAATCGCGAGTGATGAAGGACAGTGAAGGTAATGAATTGCAGTTATTTAAATTTAAAATAAAATTTATATGTTTTTAATCAGAGTATATATATGTGTAACAGTAAGATTTATAAACAAAAATTTTATAAAAGATTTCTATACGTATATACATATATATACAGTGAAGGGAGGGTATCAGTTTTGTTTAATTTAAATAAATGTAAATAGATTAGAAATAAATAATATACTTAATATTCAAGAAGAAATGATAATAGCAAATTAATTGCAGAAATTATTGTATAGGGATAAAGTTTTATGTAGATTAGGAATTTTTTTAGGTAGTTGGGTTTGAAAAGAAAAATAAATACAGTAAGATTTCTATTTTTAAACAGATTGACAGTAAACAGATAATTTTAATATATATGTATATAGATCAAACCCATGGAAAATATATAGGGGATTTCTAATTTGTTTGGAGAATTTAGAAAAGTTAGATGTTGAAATCTATAACCTATTTTAAAATATATGTATATATATTTTCAAAAGGTAAAATTTATTGATTTATAAAATTTAAAATATTTGGGGTATTGATGAATTTATTTCAATTGTTTAGTTACCAAATTAATTTTTAAAGGAAAATTAGTTAAAAATAAAATTTTGGTTAAGTAAATGAACAGGACGAAAATTTAAGTGTTTGATTTAATTCAAATATTGATAAATTGTGTAAATATTTATACAAGGTATAAATCAAAGAAATCGAGTCAAGATGGAAATGGATGGCAAAATTAAAAGCAAAGGTGAGATTTTTCTCACTCGAAGGAAAATTTATTTTACAGTTATTGATTGTTTGACTGTTTGGATGTGATATTAGATATAGTAGGATATATCTGTATATATATAGCAATTATACATATTGGCATATGTATATATTGGATTGATTGATTTCCCGCACTGTATAGCGGATGAGACCCTATTGCGCCGTTAGTAAGCGGATGATTTTATAAAACCCATATACCGCGATATTCCACCTCGAAGTGGAATTGGTATTGTGCTAACGTCTGTGGATGCAGGGAAACAGGTTGGAGGGATCCAACTGGATTCCTCACCAGTATTTATTTGGTTACAGATATTGTGATATTTGTTGATTATCATATTGATATATGATGTTTGTTGTCGTGTTTGATTATATGGTGCTGTGGCATCATCAGATCCAATTTTAAAGTTATAAAAATTATGATTTTTGTGAAACATAACCGAAAGGTAATTTTTTTGAAGTAAATGGTTAAGTACTTTATAAAATGGTTTGGATTGGGATTTTTGAATTATTAAAAACGATGTATATAAAAGATGTACAAAAATTGATATTTATAAATTTAAAATATTGGGATTATAAGACAAGTTTTTATAAGTGTTAAAATGAAGTATAAATGGGATTTCATAAGTTAATGAAATCTGAAAGTTTTAAATTTTGTGAAGTTTAAAAGAACGATTTCTTTTAAAATAAATGAATTATAAGTTATTAACTCATAATATGGACTTGTGTATATATATTGAGTATAAATTGAATTTGTTAATAAAGGAGATTTATAGATCAAAGTTGTTATGAAATATAAAGGTGAATTTATAAACGTTGTTTTATAAATCCGAAACCAATTGAATTTGGTAATTTAAATGTAGAAGTTATTAAAGGAGATATATTCGTGATTTTGGACAGCGAATTATCCTTTAAGTTAAATGTTGTAATAATAAGAGTTTGATTGGGAATTTTATCCACGATTTTGGACAATGGATAATTCTTGAAATAAAATGTGTACAAAATATTGAAATTTGGTTAATGAAGTATATTCACGATTTTGGACAGTGAATATATTATTAAGTAAAATGGATATGTTTTTGGGAAAGTGACATAAAAAATGAAGTTAATTGTTTTAAAAGATGTTTTAAAACGTGTTAAGTATCGAATACATAGATTTCAACATTTATTGTTGAAATAGACGTTTTCGAGAAATAAGGAAATGGTGGACTATAACACTGTTGTTATAGTAAATGATTTTCGAAAGAAAATGTTTTATGTAGTATTGGGATTTATATATCTATCTTAAAATCCGAATCCCTATACTAGTGATTTTGAGTCGTCGTAACGATGTTTTACGTAAAATTCGTTTTGACTCAAATGTTTTACTTAAAGAATGAAATATATACTTAATATTGATTCAAGTATATCGAATATTTTC
The DNA here is from genome assembly GCA_030737815.1 of Allium fistulosum. Lineage (NCBI taxonomy): Eukaryota > Viridiplantae > Streptophyta > Magnoliopsida > Asparagales > Amaryllidaceae > Allium > Allium fistulosum. The sequence continues at coordinate 721,693,105 of CM060908.1, forward strand.
AAATGTTGAAAATAAATAGATCTGTGAAATACTTATTATTAAATAAGTATGGAAATGCTTTTCCATTATGAAATGAAACGTTTTTGAGATTTATCTTTGTAAAGATAAATTGAAAGTGAATATTGAAATCGATTTGAAAATCATATATCAGTAGATATTTTGAAAATATAAATTCACTATGGAATTTATAAAAGAAAGGGGAATTGTTTTAGAAAAATAAACGTTGATTTATTTTTGAAGTGTGGAAATTATATATCTAGTAGAGATATTTTGGAAGATAAATAATTTGGAAAATTATTTGGAATCTGATGATGTTGCGCATCTTTATTGATAGTTAAATAACCGACTATCAATAATTACCTTGAATGGGTATTTGTTGTGAATTGGATGAATTTGAATGCCACACTTATTTTTGAATAAACACTCACTATTTGGGTTAGTCAGGAAAGGACCTTGGGGTCGTATAACCCATTCCGAATATGTGATACGTCGTTATGAATTGCATTTGATGACCGGTGTTGAAGACCGGATATTTTTGAAAACGGAAGGATTACCGTCGAGTTACTCTACATCGGTTGATCTCCGATTTACAGGTTTTATCACCCTTAGTGACGGGAAGTCTGGACGTGATTGGAAATTATCCGGATTTGTAAGGGCTTCGTGAGAAGTGCCTTCGGTTCTGTTCGATCCCGGAACAGACTGTATGGTTACATGTCTGACATTACACTTTGAAATATAAAGCCGATTTCTTTCAAATACATTTCTGTTGGTGGCGGAGAATTTATTCTCTTAGCTTAACACCCTTCTCTGAGACGTACGAGCTCAGAGGTTATGTAGTTGAAATTTATCAGCGATATATCCCAATTTGGTAATGTGGCATGCTGAGTGTTGCTGTGTGATGATCAGTGTTTGATCATTTGTGATATGATCATTTGTTTGATTATTTATCTTTGTGATCATAGGTTGATCATCTGTTGACCCAAAGCATGGCTTTTTGAAAAAGCGTAGCTTTGTGGACGAGACTTCGTCAGGGCCTCAACAACCCGGAAATGGTCGAAACAGGAATGTTGCGGCAAGGTTATGAGGGTCGCGCCCTTTAGGGTATGTCATTTCCTTCTGGAAAGGGGTGGTATCATGGTATGGAGCCCAGATACTTACTCATGTGGACACACTTTATTTATGATGTGTGATGTTGGTTACCGAGCGCTCGGATAAAGGTCCCAAAGGACCGGGGGATGACATATTCGTGAGTTACCTGTTATAGGGGTAACCCGGCCTTGTTTGGCAGAGAGCAGTTTGTCTCTCGGGACGTCCAGCCAGAGGCGATCCCATTCGGCAGGAGGAAAGGAAGTTCCTTAGCCTGACCATTTGTTGGAAATCCATTTCTCCAATATAGAACTTGTACGGTTTTAGTTGTAGAACCTGCCATTTACTTATGGTGGTCACCACTGTTTAGATGGTAGCTATAGTAGGCATAGTTCGGAATGTCTATGCTGGCTAAGATTAATATTATACTTTCGAAATGTTTTCTGCACTAGTAATAATAATCCAATGATTTTTGCGTAGTAAGCATCTTTGACTATCATAAGAAGAAATCTCCTCCAATTCTGCGTTTGCATTGTGTGTGTGGCGGGAGGTCTTATGGTAGTTTCATTTTCCAAAAGCATTGCGAATCTATTTTATTTTCTTTGTGAAAAATAACTGTTTTACGATCTCACACCAGTCACCATGACTGACTCGGAGTTTATTGTTTCCCTTCTAAACTCTGAGTGCCCACCAATTTCCACACGGGCAGTCTAGAGTTAGGTTATCAGGATATTCTGGATATTCTGGAGCTTTGGAAAGAAGCTGGATGACGAGACGTGGTATTTGTATCTGATATTATTTATTCCGCTGTGTATTCTGTATAAGGACAAGTTTATATAACTGTTCATTGTTGTATATTGACTCTTATTGATGTATGTATAAACTTATATAGTTCTTTGTTTTAAAAGACTAGTGATTATTTATTTTATATTGTTCCGCTACGATATGTGAGATTCTGATATTGTTTCTGTTTCTGATGTTGTTCTGTTGTTCTTCTTTTCTTTTTCTTCTATCTTTTCTTCTACCTCTTCTTTTAAAACCCTAATGGTTCGGTTTTTCGTTCACCTTGAGTAAATCGATGGAGATTAGTGTCTATTCAAGGGGTACGGAAAAGCGGGCTATTACATTTGGTATCAGAGCATATGGTTAAGCGACAACCCTACTCTGTTGGGTGTTACTCATTAGAGATAGAGTCAGTAGTACTCTAGAATGAGTTGAGTGTAATAATAGATACGAGCGCGTATTTGTTAGTTAATATAAAATTGTTTTATATTGTTATGATTGATTTATTGAGTGGCATATGAACCTTCGTCGGCACAGTCTGCACAACTGGATCGAAGGGGTCTCTAAACACTTGAATAGAACAATTCGACACAGTATTGTTTTGAATAGGGTAAATGAGATAATTTTACCCAAAACTATTTTTGTATAGAAAAGAAATCATTTTCTATGAATTATCATAGTATATGGATGCTTGGTTGTTAGGAAAGTGATAATATTGAAATGTTATCATTATTATATGAAATTGAATAAGAAATTGAAATTGTAACTCCAAAGTTAAGAAATAAATCCATATACAAGTAGAATTGGAGAATATAAATTATAAACGTGACTTATAATTGGAAATAGAATTCCAGAGAAGTTTTGGAAATGTTTTAAAAAGAATTTGAAAATTTTGGTGATTTGGAAAGTTTAAATTCCTTTTTAATTTGAAAATGAATTTCAAAGGTTTTGAAAAGTATTCTGAAGGAATGAAAAGCTCTAAACTCTTTTCGGTCGTTGGAAAATAACTTCGATGATGACCGCGGCATCATTGGTGTTCATTTTCGGGTTTCCAAAAGAGGAATTGCTGCCAAATTGTTTTAAATAGAAGATTGTTCGAAAAATTTGGATTTGGATTTAGAAATTCAAAGGGTAAATTGAATTGATTTCAAAATGGTTTTTGAAAGGGTGAAAAGACTCTGGAATACTATATAAAAATCCTATGGAATATTATTAACTTGATAACTTATACAAATTGAATTTTGATAGAATAAATTTAACTTAAAGGATGGAGTTAAATTAGTGTAAGTACAAGTGAATCAATTTAATGAAAGTGAAATTGAAAGTTGAGATTCATTTCGAATTTGTAAGCAATGAATTGAATTGAATAATTAAAAATGAAAGATGAATTACAAATTCAATAATGGAATGTGATTTGATTTGAATCACGTTGAATAGAAAATTCCTAACTTGGAAAAGAAAAATAAAATGGATTGAATCCGAATAAACTACTTTGATAATTAATAAATTCATGAAATAGAAGTTGAATTAGTTAAATTGAAACTTGAATTGTGAACTAAATAAAAGAATGGTTCGAAATTTCAAATAAATTCAAGTAAGTAGAAATAAATTTTCAAATGAATGGAATTTACAAGTGTAAGTGAATAAAAATTGAAACTGAATGTTGAAAACAAATTTGAATAAGTGAATTAGAATTTGTAATGAATTAGTAATTGGAACTAATTTAAAATAAAGCTATGAATCAGTTGTGAATAAAAGTTAGTTGTTGAAATTCAATATTCGGAAGTTAAACTAAATCCAAATTAGATTAGAATTGTGAATTGTATTCGAATGAGTTTTGAAATGTAAAAAAATTGAATGAAAATAGATATATAACTTCAATAGTGAAGTAAAGATGATATAAGAAGTAAGTATCGAAATTTTGTAATAAAATGTGCAAAATGGTTTGAATGTTGTAACTAGATATTATGGCTAGTAGGATATACATGTGTATAAATGAATTGGAAGTTTGATTTTCAAAGATAAATTTGAATTGCTCGACAAAAGGTAAGTATTTGAATTTCGATATGAGATTTGATGATTTCTTGTCTAGCCGCTTGGCTTTTTATTTTCTTTTTGAAATTTGAGAGTCCGTAGGGACGTTTTGTAGTCGTACCGTATTAGCCGCGCAAAGGAGACGCTGGCGAAATTTTTTCGAAAATTTCGAGTGTTAGAAAATTTTGAGAAAATTTTGAAAGTTTAAGAATTTGAATTTAAATTTCAATTTGAATTTTGAAGTAAACAATATTGTTTTGAACTTATAATTGAAGTTGGAAATTTAGTCGAATTGATAACGAATCTTTAGCAGAAAGATTTGTTTTGATGAATTGATAAAAACTATTGAATTGTGAAAAATAGTAGACGAGTTAAGGACTTTTTCTTCCTGACTTGTAACTTTGGGACGAAATTCTTTTAAGGAGGGAAGTTTGTAACAACCCAGAATTTTGAACAAATTTAATTGAAAATATTTAATTAATTTTAAACATTTGAACGATGATTTAATTTGTATCCCCAATATAACTTTGAAATTGGCGATTAAATTATAAAAATTTAATCTATTGATAGTCGAATAAAAATTTAAATCTTCAATTTAAAGCTGAAGAAAAATATTTCAAAAGCTTTTAAAATCTATATCGATGATACTGAAGATAATAGAAGCTTCAGAATCGAATTTGAAACTATTCTGTTCAGTTTTGAAATTTATTGTTCGAATTGAATTTAAAATTAGCCGTCCGAGGCACAGTCTCGGAATTCGACGAAACCAGTTCCATTGGCTCCGTAATATTGAGTTATTACCGGATTTCAAATTTCGTATCGTTCGGAGTTGTTATGTGAGCACACGGTAAGTAAACGCTTCGAAATGAAATCGAGTTCAAATTGAATTTAAAATTTTAATTAGTCAATATCAACACACGTTTTCTTCCCTTTAATCACGCCGAGCATCACGGGAAGAAATCGTGGAGAACATGCCATCTTCAATTTTAAATATCTCTTCCCTCTTCAGATTCAAACGAACGAAAAACAACCTCAATTAATGGTCGCTCTCCCCTTCAAATTTCACGAAGTCGAGTCTCTTTCCCCCTCCAGTTTCGATTTCTAGACAAATAATTAAATCGCTCGGCATCTTCCTGTCATTCAAATCGAAAGTAAAAATCAAACCCACTCCTTCTCAAAATCAAATCGCGTGGGTTCTCGAGCAGAGTTGCGAAATCAAATTCGCGGTTGAGGTCAGGGTCGATCTAGGGTTCGCGATGGCTTTGGGTTCGAACTGGAGCTGGGGCGCCTAGGCGGTGATGGTTGCGTGTTTCGTTTCGCGACTGAGAAGCTTGCGTTCGCGAGAGTGGCGGCTACAGGTAGCGACAAACGGGGAGGTCTGGAATCGCGATCTGGAGTTTCAAGGCAATGGAGATGGCAGCGTGCGAATTCGAGGCTGCTGCGTGGTGTTCTGTGCAATGTCGGGTTGGAGTCGATCACGAGTTCGACTAAGTTTAACAGTGGAATGGAAATCACAAGTGATGAAGGACAGTGAAGGTACTGAATTGCAGTTATTTAAATTTAAAATAAAATTTATATGTTTTTAATCAGAGTATATATATGTATAACAGTAAGGTTTATAAACAAAAATTTTATAAAAGATTTCTATACTATATATACATATATATATATATAGTGAAGGGAGGGTATCAGTTTTGTTTAATTTAAATAAATGTAAATAGATTAGAAATAAATAATATACTTAATATTCAAGAAGAAATGATAATAGCAAATTAATTGCAGAAATTATTGTATTGGGATAAAGTTTTATGTAGATTAGGAATTGTTTAGGTAGTTGGGTTTGAAAAGAAAAATAAATACAGTAAGATTTCTATTTTTAAACAGATTGACAGTAAACAGATAATTTTAATATATATGTATATAGATCAAACCCATGGAAAATATACAGGGGATTTCTAATTTGTTTGGAGAATTTAGAAAAGTTAGATGTTGAAATCTATAACCTATTTTAAAATATATGTATATATATTTTCAAAAGGTAAAATTTATTGATTTATAAAATTTAAAATATTTGGGGTATTGATGAATTTATTTCAATTGTTTAGTTACCAAATTAATTTTTAAATGAAAATTAGTTAAAAATAAAATTTTGGTTAAGTAAATGAACAGGACGATAATTTAAGTGTTCGATTTTATTCGAATATTGATAAATTGTGTAAATATTTATACAAGGTATAAATCAAAGAAATCGAGTCAAGATGGAAATGGATGGCAAAATTAAAAGCAAAGGTGAGATTTTTCTCACTCGAAGGAAAATTTATTTTACAGTTATTGATTGTTTGACTGTTTGGATGTGATATTAGATATAGTAGGATATATCTATATATATATAGCAATATATACATATTGGCATATGTATATATTGGATTGATTGATTTCCCGAACTGTATAGCGGATGAGACCCTATTGCGCCGTTAGTAAGCGGATGATTTTATAAAACCCATATACCGCGATATTCCACCTCGAAGTGGAATTGGTATTGTGCTAACGGCTGTGGATGCAAGGAAACAGGTTGGAGGGATCCAACTGAATTCCTCACCAGTATTTATTTGATTACAGATATTGTGATATTTGTTGATTATCATATTGATATATGATGTTTGTTGTCGTGTTTGATTATTTGGTTCTGTGGCATCATCAGATCCAATTTTAAAGTTATAAAAATTATGATTTTTGTGAAACATAACCGAAAGGTAATTTTTTTGAAATAAATGGTTAAGTACTTTATAAAATGGTTTGGATTGGGATTTTTGAATTATTAAAAATGATGTATATAAAAGATGTACAAAAATTGATATTTATAAATTTAAAATATTGGGATTATAAGACAAGTTTTTATAAGTGTTAAAATGAAGTATAAATGGGATTTCATAAGTTAATGAAATCTGAAAGTTTTAAATTTTGTGAAGTTTAAAAGAACGATTTCTTTTAAAATAAATGAATTATAAGTTATTAACTCATAATATGGACATGTGTATATATATTGAGTATAAATTGAATTTGTTAATAAAGTAGATTTATAGATCAAAGTTGTTATGAAATATAAAGGTGAATTTATAAACGTTGTTTTATAAATCCGAAACCAATTGAATTTGGTAATTTAAATGTAGAAGTTATTAAAGGAGATATATTCGTGATTTTGGACAGCGAATTATCCTTTAAGTTAAATGTTGTAATAATAAGAGTTTGATTGGGAATTTTATCCACGATTTTGGACAGTGGATAATTCTTGAAATAAAATGTGTATAAAATATTGAAATTTGGTTAGTGAAGTATATTCACGATTTTGGACAGTGAATATATTATTAAGTAAAATGGATATGTTTTTGGGAAAGTGACATAAAAAATGAAGTTAATTGTTTTAAAAGATGTTTTAAAACGTGTTAAGTATCGAATACATAGATTTCAACATTTATTTTTGAAATAGACGTTTTCGAGAAATAAGGAAATGGTGGACTATAACACTGTTGTTATAGTAAATGATTTTCGAAAGAAAATGTTTTATGTAGTATTGGGATTTATATATCTATCTTAAAATCCGAATCCCTATACTAGTGATTTTGAGTCGTCGTAACGATGTTTTACGTAACATTCGTTTTGACTCAAATGATTTCCTTAAAGAATGAAATATATACTTAATATTGATTCAAGTATATCGAATATTTTCAAATGTTGAAAATAAATAGATCTGTGAAATACTTATTATTAAATAAGTATGGAAATGCTTTTCCATTATGAAATGAAACGTTTTTGAGATTTATCTTTGTAAAGATAAATTGAAAGTGAATATTGAAATCGATTTGAAAATCGTATATCAGTAGATATTTTGAAAATATAAATTCACTATGGAATTTATAAAAGAAAGGGGAATTGTTTTAGAAAAATAAACGTTGATTTATTTTTGAAGTGTGGAAATTATATATCTAGTAGAGATATTTTGGAAGATAAATAATTTGGAAAATTATTTGGAATCTAATGATGTTGCGCATCTTTATTGATAGTTAAATAACCGACTATCAATAATTACCTTGAATGGGTATTTGTTGTGAATTGGATGAATTTGAATACCACACTTATTTTTGAATAAGCGCACACTATTTGGGTTAGCCGGGAAAGGACCATGGGGTCGTATAACCCATTCCGAATATGTGATACGTCGTTATGAATTGCATTTGATGACCGGTGTTGAAGACCGGATATTTTTGAAAATGGAAGGATTACCGTCGAGTTACTCTACATCGGTTGATCTCCGATTTAGAGGTTTTATCACACTTAGTGACGGGAAGTCTGGACGTGATTGGAAATTATCCGGATTTGCAAGGGCTTCGTGAGAAGTGCCTTCGGTTCTGTTCGATCCCGGAACAGACTTGTATGGTTACATGTCTGACATTACACTTTGAGATATAAAGCCGATTTCTTTCAAATACATTTCTGTTGGTGGCGGAGAATTTATTCTCTTAGCTTAACACCCTTCTCTGAGACGTATGAGCTCAGAGGTTATGTAGTTGAAATTTTTCAGCGATATATCCCAATTTGGTAATGTGGCATGCTGAGTGTTGCTGTGTGATGATCAGTGTTTGATCATTTGTGATATGATCATTTGTTTGATCATTTATCTTTGTGATCATAGGTTGATCATCTGTTGACCCAAAGCGTGGCTTTTTGAAAAAGCGTAGCTTTGTGGATGAGACTTCGTCAGGGCCTCAACAACCCGGAAATGGTCGAAACAGGAATGTTGCGGCAAGGTTATGAGGGTCGCGCCCTTTAGGGTATGTCATTTCCTTCTGGAAAGGGGTGGTATCATGGTATGGAGCCCAGATACTTACTCATGTGGACACACTTTATTTATGATGTGTGATGTTGGTTACCGAGCGCTCGGATAAAGGTCCCAAAGGACCGGGGGATGACATATTCATGAGTTACCTGTTATAGGGGTAACCCGGCCTTGTTTGGCAGAGAGCAGTTTGTCTCTCGGGACGTCCAGCCAGAGGCGATCCCATTCGGCAGGAGGAAAGGAAGTTCCTTAGCCTGACTATTTGTTGGAAATCCATTTCTCCAATACAGAACTTGTACGGTTTTAGTTGTAGAACCTGCCATTTACTTATGGTGGTCACCACTGTTTAGATGGTAGCTATAGTAGGCATAGTTCGGAATGTCTATGCTGGCTAAGATTAATATTATACTTTCGAAATGTTTTCTGCACTATGCACTAGTAATAATAATCCAATGATTTTTGCGTAGTAAGCATCTTTGACTATCATAAGAAGAAATCTCCTCCAATTCTGCGTTTGCATTGTGTGTGTGGCGGGAGGTCTTATGGTAGTTTCATTTTCCAAAAACATTGCGAATCTGTTTTATTTTCTTTGTGAAAAATAACTGTTTTACGATCTCACACCAGTCACCATGACTGACTCGGAGTTTATTGTTTCCCTTCTAAACTCTGGGTGCCCACCAATTTCCACACGGGCAGTCTAGAGTTAGGTTATCAGGATATTCTGGATATTCTGGAGCTTTGGAAAGAAGCTGGATGACGAGACGTAGTATTTGTATCTGATATTATTTATTCCGCTGTGTATTCTGTATAAGGACAAGTTTATATAACTGTCCATTGTTGTATATTGACTCTTATTGATGTATGTATAAACTGATATAGTTCTTTGTTTTAAAAGACTAGTGATTATTTATTTTATATTGTTCCGCTACGATATGTGAGATTCTGATATTGTTTCTGTTTCTGATGTTGTTCTGTTGTTCTTCTTTTCTTTTTCTTCTATCTTTTCTTCTACCTCTTCTTTTAAAACCCTAATGGTTCGGTTTTTCGTTCACCTTGAGTAAATCGACGGAGATTAGTGTCTATTCAAGGGGTACGGAAAAGCGGGCTATTACAATTGTTGTGTTTAATAATGAAATGTTGTAAATAATTAAGCAAAAATGAAATGTTTTAGGGAAGTAAAACATTTAGGCATGTATGAATTGTAAATTGAAGTGGGTTTTAAATTGTGAAGTTTTAAATCTAAGTCCAGAAAATTTAAATTGTTTCATAGTGTTAAAAGAAATTTGTTTTGGATTAAAACCAAAGGTGGTTTAAAAATTTAAGGTATAACTTGGTGTGTAAAGGAAATAAATATGTATAAATGAGGATATACATAATATCAAAGATGATTTGAAATAAACTCTAAGTGTTGAGTTTTAAATTTTTCCTTGGAATGTGATATGAAAACCCAAAGTGATAAGTTTTTGAACTTATAAGTGGGAAGATTATTAATATAAAGTTTAAAATTTGAAATGGGAATTCAAATTGGACTGGATTAAATTGAATTAAGGAAAATTAAATGAGATTAGAATGAACAACTTGAATTGAAAATTTCAAGATGAAATTGAAATTTAACCTGGGAAGTTAAATGATTGATTTTAAATGGGAATTATGAGTGATCTCAAAATGGGTTTGAGATCTGGAAATTGAAAATGGATGCTGTTAATTGGTGTTTGGATAAATTTGGATGTTTATTTATCCTGATATCATTCTATTGTTATAAATAATCTATGAAATTGAGAATTGGTTTTGAAGTTAGAAATGGATAATAAATTAGAATCTGAAGATTAAATTGTTTTTAAATTCTTATTTGAACTTTGTAATAAGTTAAGTGAAGATAATTTTAAAATGGAATTTTGGAATTTGGATTCAGAATTAAATGGTTTAAAGATTTAAGTTATTAAATATAAAAAATAAAGGTTGAATGATTTAAAAGCAAGGGTTAATTTGACTTAAGGGATTAAATCAACATTTAAAATATTTAACTCGAATTTATATAATTTGAGATGGTTTTAAGTTGAGATTTGAATAGAATTAGTTCAAATTGAATTTTATTTGAATTAATTAGAATTGTGATTAAAGTTGAATAAGTTTAAAAATCAAATGGAATTTGATTTGAATTTGGAAAGGAATTAAGGTTAATTCAACTTGAATTGGGATTAAATCAATTTCAATGGAAATTGAAGTATTAAGTCAATTTAAATGGAAGTGGAAATTTAAATTGAATTGATGGGAAACTAATTGGAACTGGAGATTGGGAAATTAAACAGTTTGACTCTGGATTATTTTCAAAATAAATTGTTTTAATACAAATATATTTTTCCAAACTATTTACTATACAATCTTTCTTCTTAAACCCAAACTATCTTATACTTATTTTACAATTATTTTGGAACTATTTAACTATTTTGAAACTGTCTTATAAACTAATTACTATTTGTCAATTACTTATATCTAATCACTATTTTATAAACTATTTTGCAATTATCTAACTATTTTATACCTACTTAACTATTTTACAGCTATTTTACAAACTAATAACTATTTTTCAACTACTTATCTATTTTAAACTTTTTCAAGCTATTTTTAAATTTAAATAGGTCAGAGTTCAAACTGTTTGTAATTGAAGTAATAACTCAATTGGAAACGGAAGCAATAGAGAATAAGTGAATAGAATTAAAGGAAATGTGAATAGAAAAGGGAATTGATTTGGCTGATAACCAATAAAGATAAATATGCAGGATATACGTATATTATTCTATTCGCATAGTGATTTGATCCAGATTCGAACACAGAATTTCGAGATATTATTATCGATCCGAGTTGGGATTTTTCGCTCGATTTTCGACGGCGAACCTGGATATGGATTGTTGATTGATTCTGGATATTCTCTATTATAGTTATGACTATGCAAGGAGAATGACGGTTTCTGATCAAGAAACCAGATCTGAGTCCGCACTAGGAAGTCGAGTGAACAATACTAGTTCGGAAGTGAAATTGTGTGATCGAGTGAGCGATCAGATTGATATTGCGTATGGATGATATGTGGACATCGTACGAGTTTGAATGAAATTGATATTGAAAATTTGTGGATAAGAACTGTAAAATGGTTTTGAAATGAAAAGTAATATGGTTAATAACTTTATAAAAGATATATCGAATTTGAATATTTGATTTGGAATTATATATATCCTTGTTATATAAGATAAATCTTCCCTTGTTGAATCTATTGCTAGAAGAAAAGGGTTTTGAAAATATTTGAAGTATAAAAGAGGTTTTATACAAGTTTGAAATGATCCAAAGATTTTCAAAGTTATATATATCTATATATATATAAAGGATCTTATGAGAATGATTTTGGAAAATCAATTTTGGAAATTTGGAAAGCCAAGTTTGGAACTATCGATTTAGGATATCGATTTTGTGTAAAGGAGATTTTGATATAAATCATAAATGGTATGATTTGAAGATACTATAAGTGTATAGTATAAAGTATTTTGAGATGGGCTCTGGGAAAAAAGGCGCTCCCTTGAAATGAACTTCTCAGGAGCACCACTGGGTGGTACTGCCTTGAACCCTAAGGGTGGTTTCTAAAGTTGATCCTGTGAGAAGTCCGGACTAAACTAGTTCCTGAGGATTATTTGTGTAGCGAAAGTCGAGGGGCTGGTGCCCACAGAGGCATTTGGGTTATGCTGTAATGACAGTGTAACTCAATGTCACTGCGATCTACTGCAGACCATAGCGAAAGTCGTGTGCGCCGCTGAGAGCCAACAGTCTACGTTTGATTTTATATCGATAGACTGCGACACTATGGTAACATAGCGAAAGTCATGTGTGCCGCTGAGAGCCAACAGTCTGCGTTTGATTTTATATCGGTAGACTGCGACCTATGTAGAGTGGAGAAGTTTCATTTTTGACAGCGAAAAATCGTGTGTGCCGCTGAGAGCCAACAGTTACATGGACTTTTGCTGCGACGGCAACGTAACCCTGGAATGTAACTGCGATCTGTTGTGGGTTCCATGGTGTAATCAGTTACATGGACTTTTGCTGCGATGGCAACGTAACCCATGATGTAACTGTGACCATGGATGGGGGTGATGATTTCCAGAGCATTCTTACCAAAGATATTTCCTCGATTTCAAAAATGTTTTCTATTTTTTCAATAAATTGTTTTCCAAGTATTTCACCGGGTGTTGAAAATGGGTTTGCTAAGTGCTTATAGATTTTCAGTCCAACGCCTGATCAACGTATGACCGAATTTCTGTGAGAACAAGGATGGACTTGTGGAAACATCGAGTTATAAAAGTATTTTTACAAAACCTATTTTGATAGTATTATATAGATTTTAAAAAGTGTTTTAAAAATGATCAAAGAATAATTTATCTGATCTTAAGTATTGAATAAATTCTGGTTTCGTTTCTTTTCGAGGACGAAAAGATTCTAAGGGGGGAGGAATGTGATAACCTGGATTTTGGAACATCTGTTAATTGATAATTAACAGGGTTAATTAATAGAAATACTGATTTTATTTGGATTAATAAATGAAATTCTGATAATTAGAATATATCTGGATATGTATATAGATGAATTTGAACTATAATAAATACTGACTTATAAATATCTAGATAAATATTCATTTGATAATATTTGTTTAATGATCTTCTTTTATAAATATTTATTTGGCAAAATTTATCTTTTTAAAACTAATATAAAATATATATATAATCAACTTTAAACAAATTTTTGAAAATACTATACATATATATGTGTAAGATTGGTTTGTAAATATGTAAGGTGAGATATAATTAAAGATTTAAAAATACATTTTCTTTTATATACTTGGGAATAGATATAGTTAGTATATTTGTAAATAAATATAAAGCTTTGATATGTGTATATCTTTTAAAACTATAAGTATAAAATTTAAAGTACACAAGACATATGTAAATATAAAATAAATAATCTATATAAATTGTTTGCACAAAAAATGGACAAACACCTCAAAGTTGTATGATTTAGTAGATCTTATGTTGTTCTTTAGTGATTTGAGTGATTTATGCAAATATATGAAAAGCAGGGGCTAAACTGTAAAAAGACACGCAGATTTATTGTGGTTCAGCCAGAATGTGCCTACGTCCACTTTATATGTTATTTCTCTTCTCTTGTTATGATTACAAGTACAAAGCTTTGATACAAGTAAAAGAAAGTTGTTTGAAAGTTCTCTCCGTGCTTGAGCTCTCAAACTTGTCCCTCATTGTTGTACCCATGCCCCTCTATTTATAGAGTGAGGCTGGGGGTAGGGGTCTTGGAGGCATATAGCAGCTGGCAGGCCTGGGCTGACGTAATCTGGCCTGGCACGTCTTGGTTCGGTAGTATTTGGTCCGGCGATGATTGGTCCGGCATGGGGTTGGCATCGAGTTGGTCCGGCATCTAGTTGGTCCGGCATTGGTTTGGAGGTAGGTTGGTTCGGTGAGGCGCGTTGGACCGGCAGGGTTTTGGAGGGAGGTTGGTTCGGTGAGGTGTGTTAGGTTCGATCCGGTGGTACTTGGACCGGTGTGGGGTTGGTGATGGTTCGGCAGGGTATGAAGGTAGGTTGGTTCGGTAATTGTTCTGTTCGGTGGGGAATGAGTGTGTTGGTCCGGTTGTGCCTTCCCTTCTCTTGGCTCGGTAGGGGCGAAAACGCTCCCAACATTTGCCCCCCAAAGTGAGGTATATGCTGGTATATAGCTTGCTTTGTTTAAGCCTGGTTGTCCTTGTTCGGTCCTGCGTGCCGAATGGATTGGTCCAGTGGCCTCTTCCTTGCTTATAAATATTAGAGTTATGCCACAGTTGTCTCCTTACTATTTGAGATTGCCAAACCGACTGATTGCCGAACCAAAGCTTCTACCCTTTGCCGAATCAGCTGCGTTAGCCGAACCAGGTATGACCCTTTTACTGCCGGCTGAACTTGTATATTGCACTACCGAATGAGCTTCGGGTTTCCAAGCACCGAATGAATGGTGGAGTACAATTGCCGAATGAGCTTTAGTTGAGATTGCCGAATGGGCTTTCCAGATGAGAATGCCGAATGGGATTTTTACATTTACTTTACCGAATGACAATGGGAGTCTGAGCATTTTGATTTTACGAGTGAAATTTCATATTACACACATACTTTTTTTTTTACTTCCTTTAGTCTAACGACGTTCTTCTTTGTGTTTGCAGATAATGTCTCGTAAAGCGGAAACTCGGTCAGATAAAAAGAGGTCTAAGGGCGAAGGAGAATCTTCCACAGTGCCCCTGCTCAGCCAGGACCGGAACGTCACGGATCTACCCCGAGATCTTTGGTGGACGGGTACGGCCCTCAGGAGCTTTTGAACTCCCCGCCTGATTGCTTTCCCAGCTCCCTCAAGGAGGAGCAGCTTGATGTCATTTCCCGATCTTTTGGAATCGATAGGGCGCACTTGCTATTGCCAGGGAGAGAAGTTATGCCGTACGATCCTCCTGAAGGGTACTTCGCCTATAGCAGATACCACTGCATGTGTGGTGCCATTCCTCCTCTTAACGCTTGGATAGCCAGCTTCCTCACATATCTAAAGGTGGCCCCATTCCAGCTTCAACCTAACTCCTATGCTATATTGGTGAGCCTCTTCGTCATTTTCCAGAGGAAGTATGGTCATGCTCCTTCCAACCGGGAGATCCGGTATCTATATAATCTGAGGGGCTATAAGAAGGGGTCCCCATACATTAGCTTGGAGTCAGCCGTGACCTTCAACCAGAAAAGAACAAAGTCTGTATACAAATTCACCCAGAAATTAATCAAGCAATCAACCTGATTTATCAAGCAACAAAACCTTTCCAACAACCTGTAACAAAGATCATCAAGTATTTTCCAGTTTAAAAGCAATCAAAGCATCATCATCTCAGTTTTCAAAGCCTTGATCATCTCTGCTTCAAAAGCTCTCTGTACATCAACAGGTGAGTAAACACATCATTTTAAAACATAAATCTGTGCATCTGATCCTTGAAGAATATTGTGTTTGCATGTGTATTTTTTAGTGTAACTATGCATATCTACATGAGTTGTTCTGTGTAAATATATTTTACCTGTCCTTCTCTGATTTTAGTTACAGAGTTAATAGTTAATCAAAATTCAAAACATCTTCATCCAACCATTTATAGGCGTACAGTTTAAAACAAAATAAGTTTGTTTGAACTTAAATTTTGGTCTAAAAAATGTATTAAGCATGTGGGTGAAATATTACAGCTGTATATTTAGTTTTACAGAGCAAAATTTAAATTTATGTTAAATTTGAGTGTTACGAATTGTTAATTCAATTATATACCTTGAATCCACTCTTTAAAATAGGATTTTTAAAACGAAAATGGAAATTTTTAGTTGAGAACGCTAAGAGCAGTTCATAGATGAACCGAAAATGGGTTTTAATTAATTTCCAGCGATCAAAGAAATGTTGGATGTTGGAATTTCGATCGAAGTTAGCTTGGCAATCGATGATTTCGGGAAAAATGTTAAATAATTTTTCTATTTCAAGAGATGACGGAACGAGGCAAGATTAGGGTTTAACGCTCGAGTTTTGACGTGGTCGGAAACAAGGTAATTTCGTCACCTCTGGTTGATCGAGCTGTATGGGATTCAAGGGAAGGGTAGTATGGGGAATCAACGAGGTGAGACCGGAGTCTTCGATTTTCTGATGGTCGGAATTTTCTTGGGCAAGGCGATTTGATAGGCGAGGTCGAGTTCGAGCTTTCGAACTAGAAGCTCGATTTCGTCGTGAGTTTGATAGCGTCGAATTGATTCTTACAATCGAATGAAGGGGTAATACGCGACTCGTCAGAGGTAGCGTAGTTCGCCAGAGTGGCGCCGAGGCGTTGTGCACGTGTACGGCATCGATAAGGTGTCAGGAGTTTGGTTGTGAGCAACTCGAGTTGATGCTCGAGAAAGTGAGGGGTTTGCTTCGAGTTGGACCTGAGTGCATGAGCATGCTTCATGTTATTAAAGTTTGGACTTAAAAAAAAAGTATGTGAAGAAGAAAGAAGACTCGGGAAAAGTAAGAAGAAACTTGAGTGTTTACTAGAGTGAACCTGGGAATTTTCTCGGGTTTTGGGTTTTCAAACTTGCAGTCTAATAAAAGTAAAGTTTAAACTAATCATTTAAACAATTTTAAGAATGGATGACTAAATTAATGTTTGATAATTTAAGTAAAGAATTTATTCTAAGTGAATACTTAATAATGTTTTTAAATCTTAATTAATAGTCTAATTAAGTAGTTAATGTAAGATAAGTTCTAAATTTAATTAACATTAAAGCTTTTTAAGTTAATAATAATTTGATTTCAAGACTATTAGGGAAGATCATTAAGGTAAATGATTATTATTTAATTAATTGTTTTGGGAAGTAATTAAGGATGATTAATTTAAAATTGTAATTACAGATTGGTTAATTTATAATTAAGTCTTTAATTAATTTGTAATTAAGAATTGTAATTAGCTAATTAAAGTAAATTAATAAATAATTAGTAGTTAATTAATTAAGTAATTTATTAAGGGTAAATGATTAGTTAATTAGTAATTAATATTAAATAATTAAGTAATCATTAATTTATATAATTAATGATGTAATTAAAGGTTGATTAATTAAGATTAATTAATAAAAAATAAGTGATTTATGAGTAATTAATTAATATAAGTAATTAAGAATAAATGTAATTAATTATAGATAGTTAATTTGTGAAGTAATTAAAGATTAATTACTGTTTTTGGTTAAGAATAATTAATTGTGCAATTAGTTAAAGATAATTACTAGAATGGTATTGAAGGATAGTTAATCTAGGGTGATTAATTGAGATGGATAATTAAGGGATGATTGATTAATTGATTTGAAAATTTATTAATGTTAAGTAAAGGAATCTAAGTGATAGAGGTTAGTAGTCCAATTAGAATTAATTAAATTAATTTTGGAAGTGATCAAGCTTTGCTTATGGATGATTGAATGGTATTGGATGCCTTGAATGAGTTGATACCTCTGATATGAAATGTTTTATGGTATCATATGTTTGGGCGGACAGGATATTGTGGTTATCTATCGATGATGAATTGTTGTGTAAAGTGATATCCTGTAGTTAAAGTTTGAAGTGTATTTCATTTGGATAACTTGGGTTAGGATGACATGAGACTCGAAGAGACCGGGGTCGGGTATTAGAAAATACCCGAAACCACTTCGAATTTTTATAGATTGATATGTGAAATCAATAGGCGGGAATGAAATCATTCAAGTGAATCGGACTATTTAATCTAAGTTTTGGTACTTAGGAAATTGATGTGTGAAATAAGTAATATCCATAACAAATTGTGAATTTGTAAATTGATACGAGTTACCCGGGTTTTAAATAAGTTCTATGTATTGGAATTTCATGTTTTATGGGTTTACTCACGTTGGTTTCCAGCCTGACCTGGGTGTTACTTTGATGTAATGCTCGGGTCAGACCGAGTATTACAGATTTTCAGGTAAGGACGTTCTGGTGCTCAGGAGTCGAGCTGGATGGCAGGAACGTATGGAGTGTTTCTACTGTGTTATATTATTGTATATCTGAGACTTGGTATTTGTGTATATCCAGTGTCTGTATAAATGTGTAACTCTGATGTATTAAAATGCAATCGACAGAAATAATATTGTTTTGTAAACTGTTATTATTTATTATTATATTTTATCCGCTGCGAATGTGAGATGTTGATGTTTCTGATCTTCTTCTATCTCTTTCTTCTTTTTCATAACTATCTGGAATTTTCGGGTTCGAAAATTCCGGGTCGTTACATGGGGTATATTGCACCCAGGTGGTATCAGTTGGTGTCTACTCAGCTTTTGGTAGAGGGACGTGACTAGGTTATACTAGTTATTTATATATAGACACATACCGATCAAACTTAAAATGATGTGCGCTAAATAATAAATGTGACAATAAATAATTTTGATTAGAAGTGAATCGCAGTTAAGTAGATTTGCAATTGTGAGTTACATTATTATATAGACATAACATGGGTGTTATGCCATTGTGTGCTTGAGATACAGGATGGGTAGTTATATAGTGTGCAACATTTACCATATTTATTTACATATGTTATCATCATGTTATTATACTGCACACTAATACACTCGCAACTAGTTCTAGCCTGACCTAGGCTGTGTTATTTATTTAACAACCACGTGTCAAACTTAGGTTGCTTATGACTGGATGTGTTATGGTGATTGTTTATCTCTTTTAGGAATCGAGCTGATAATGGAGCAGAGGGCAATAGCCATGCAAGTTATTTTGTACTTAATGATATTGATATATTGTGATATCATTTTTATAGTATGATATAATTATATGGTTGAGGTTATATATCATTATAAGAAGATAAAATTTATATTATATTGCGATATATATGTCATGATATATACATTTCATTGTGTTTTGAGGCCTTATGTTCTCTATTCGTATTATATATTGTTCTACCCTAGTAAACCCATGTGTTTTGCTTTGTCCTGATACGAAGTAAATGTTAGCCGATATGCATAGGATCAATGATAGCCAATCAGTAATAAACAATGTAAATGTAGCGAAAATTATATGGTAGATCACACAGTCAATTTTATACTGGTTCGGAGCACCTCTCCTACATCCAGCCTTAGACTCCTTATGGAATTTCACTATCAATGCCCTCACTTCACCTGGAGGAACAAGTTTGCGGACTCCGCTTGAACAACAGAATAGGACTTCAATAACTATTACAAACAGTGTAACAAATGTTGCTTTCTACATAGTGTATCTTGATATACAGATTGTCTCTTTTATGTACAATGATTTCAATAACCAAACCAAATGACATTGGGTGGAGGTATCGAGGCTAAGCAGTTTATTCAATTAGAACATGGGATATAGAGATGAAGAACATTATTAATATATGAATCACATAAATCTCTTGAAGTTCAGACTCTTGCTTTTAGGATTGAGAGTAAATCAAACCATGGAGTAGTATAATGGTGCATAGTGATTCAGGGATGGTTAGGGGATTATATAGGTAGTGTAGGGATACTAAAATAGGGGTGCAACCTTTCAGATTCACCATTAACAAAAGAGAAGCTACTGTAGACGCGAAGAGATGCGAAGACACCTTTTTAGGAAAATGCAGTTTTAGTCGACTGAATTAGTGTTAAAATAATTTTGAAAGCATAGCCAAAAACAGAAGTCACACATGTTATTAGTCCAGTGAGCTCAGTCGACTGGGAGCACTAGTCGGTCGACTGAATCACCATAAATTTCAAAACTCATATATTACAGTGGTAAATGCGCGTGCTATTATCTCGGACCACTTAGTTCGAATTCCTAGCTTTGCAAATTTTTAGCCATTTTATTTTTCAACTTTTCCATTATCGTTTTGACCTGAAATAACTCAATAATGAAAGGGACTGCAGATTAAGGATCTTAAGGTTAATTTAACACTAGAGGGGGGTGAATAGTGTTTAATGGATTATAAGACTTATATGGACTAATTTAAAAATTATGATATACACAAATGTAGAATTTAATCACAGAACAATCACAGAATCAAACACAGATGCAGAAAGTAAATAAAAAGCAGTAAAAGGAAAGAACACACCGGATTTTATACTGGTTCAGAGTTACCCTACATCCAGTTTTGTACCAAGGTAAACACCTCGTACAGATTTTTATTATACCAATGTCGAGATTACAATCCTCAATTTCTAAAGGCCTTAAGGTACCCTCATGTCTTCGAGTCCGGGGCAAACTCTCTTGATTTACGGGACACAAGATCACCCAATTGATTTCCAGGCACAACCACACCTTATAGAGAGACTCGATAAACTTTTGATTACAAATTGATCCTATAACTCTGAATAGCACTTTGATCTTCGAGAGAGGATAGAGAATCAAACAAGAATGAGATTCTAATTTGATTCACTTGAGAATTCGGCAGAATTTCGGCACGATCTTAAAAATATGAAATTTTTTAGAATATGGATTTGTGGAGAAGAAGGAGTGAAGAAAATAAGAAATTAGTTAGTTAAAAAAATTCGTTTGTGAAGGCTATTTATAGACCAGTAACAGTCATAACCATTTGTGAAGAGATTTAAACTAATAGACACTTCTTTTGAAAATTGAAACTTTTGAATTTAACGGCCACCATGTCGACATGGGGTATCCCATGATGTCGACATCCCTTAGTTAAAAACAATGTAAAATTTGTTTTGAAAATGGTATTGAAAGGAAAACAAGATGAAATGATTCTGGAGTAAAATAAACTAATTTTCCTATGTTTTAAAATAAAGAAGAGTAGAAAAATATATTTTGAGAATGTATATATAAATTTGATTTTAAATATCAAGTATATATATATTATAAAAGAATATTTAAAAATCAGAAGATAGTTTTAAAAACAAACGAAGTTTAAAACAAGAATTTATTTAAAAACAAAAACAAAGAATATTTTAAGGCTAAAACATTTTGAAAAGCGGTTTTGAAAATCATTTTGAAAAAACCATTTTGAAGTAGTTTTGCAAGCTTCTTCCTGCAGAATATCTCATCACATCAGGACTCAAGAACCTGTACAAAACCAGGATGTTCGTGGGTTTGTAAGCCACTTGTCGTAGGTTTGTAAGCTACTTGCTGTGAGTTTGTAAGCCACTAAGAAGGTAGAAATGGGTTCCATCCCAAATGAAATTTGGAATGAAGATTTCCATGCTATTATGAAGTTTTAACAAAACTAGACACTTATCTTGATACTCATGATTCTTCAAACTTGATTTCTTCATTCTTGATATTTATACTGTACAGTCTTCAATAATCAGTACTTGCCTTATATATATCCTGCATAATAACATTCATATATATCTAGACAATAGTGTTAGTATATAAGTTATAATAAAATAAGTTACAAAGGTTGTTGTCATCAAAACCACTATCTTCAGTTCCTAACAATCTCCCTCTTTTTGATGATGACAACCTTATAAAATATACTTACCACTTCGATCATACTATAACTCCCCCTTACACCAACAACTCCCCCTTACTCCAAGCCTACTATTTTATATAACTTCTGCCCCTTTGTCATCAACAAAAAATAGCCTATAAACCTTGAACTTAATAGAAAATGAGATAAACAAACATATGACATAAGAATAATAACTATATATGAGTGAGATATAGCATCCTAAGTTAAATGGAATTCAAGATTTTATACACCAAAGATTGTTTTTAGAAGAACATTAATTAAGATAACACTTATATACAAATTAACAAACCAATATACAATCAAGAAAGAGAAAAACAAAAAACGCTTAACGAGGACTCTTAACTATTGGTGATTTATGGACCGAACAATTTGGATAGTGGAGACAAAAGTTTCCACGTTGTTCAACCAAGTTCCCATTAGCATCAAAAAGGACCTCTCCAACGCAAATTACACCATCGTGTTCGTCCATATGAACATCCGGATTTGACAGAGGATGTTCTTCTTCTTGATCCTCTTATGGTTCTTCTAGAGGCTCTTCTTCTTCAGAATCCATGGCTTGTGATAATTCTTCGATGACAATGGGATTGGCATGGTTATCCATAAGAAATTTTTGTAAATTCCTAAGGATTCTGCCTTGCCTATCTTGTTCTCTAGCCATTCGCAGTTGACTCACTTGAATTTCCATCATCATTTGAAGCAAGTCTTTGATCTTCTCTTGTAATTTGATGACTCGTACATGTGTGGAACGTTGAAAAGGGCCAGAATGAGGAGAAGTGGGTGAAGAAGGTTCATTATTAGAAGAGGAAGCCATTAATTTACCGTTTTAAAAGTTTATTACAAAGAATAGAACAAAGAAAAGGAGTAAAAGTATAAATATATAAATATATAACCAAATAACTAATTTTGGAGGGAAATTTAAATTTGAAAATCTCGGCCTGTATGTCGACATAGGAGGATGGGTCATGTCGACGTGCCCAGTTCAATTTTTGAGAAATTTTTATTTATATTAATTATAAACTATACTTGTATTATTTATAATTTATATTTCAGTTAATGAACATATACCTAATTCTCTTCTAAATTTAGTAAAGTTTTGTTCATTTAATGGTTTAGTTAATATATCAGCAATTTGTTTTTTAGTATTAATATATTCAAGAGTTATGACTTCTTTACTTATATTATCTCTAATAAAATGATGTCTAATATCAATATGTTTTGTTCTAGCATGATAAGTTGGATTTTTAAATAGATTTATTGCACTAGTATTATCACAATAAATTGGTGATTTAGTTATAGTTAATCCAAAATCTTTTAAAGTTTGTTGCATATATTTAACTTGAGAACAAGCCAAAGCAGCAGATATATATTCTGCTTCAGTTGTTGACAAGGATACAGTGTTTTGCTTCTTACTAAACCAGGAAACCAGAGAATGTCCTAGAAAGTGACAACTTCCACTTGTACTTTTTTGGTCTGATTTACAACCAGCGTAATCAGCATCACAATATGAAATTAAATCAAATACATCATTTTTAGGGTAAAATAAACCATAATCTAAAGTATGTTTTACATATCTTAAAATTCTTTTAACAGCTTTTAAGTGAGTTTCTTTAGGTTGAGATTGGTATCTTGCATAGAGACAGACACTATGCATGATGTCAGGACGACTTGCTGTTATATAAAACAGCGAACCAATCATTCCCCTATATAATTTTTGATCAACATCTTTTGATTTATCTTCTTTACTTAAAGATACATTAGTTGCCATTGGAGTTGTTTTCCCACTACAAGTGGTCAATCCAAATTTATTAATTAAATCTTTAGCATATTTTTCTTAACTAATGAAAATTCCTTTATCTAATTGTTTGGTTTGAAGTCCTAAGAAGAAACTTAGTTCTCCCATATGACTCATTTCAAATTTTTTAGTCATTATATCAGAGAATTCTTTATTCATTATGTTATTAGTTGATCCAAATATTATATCATCTACATATATTTGTATTAATTGAATATCATTTTTGTTTCTTTTAATAAAAAGAGTTGTATCTATTTTACCAATTTCAAAACCAGATTGTAGTAAATAAGATCTTAGTCTTTCATACCAGGCTCTAAGAGCTTGTTTCAGACCATATAAAGCTTTCTTTAATTTATATACATGATTTGGAAATTTATTATCTTCAAAAAGTGAAGGTTGTTCAACATAAACATCTTCTTTTATAAAACCATTTAGAAAAGCACTTTTAACATCCATTTGATATAACTTGAAATTATTGTAGTTTGCGAAAGAAAGTAGAATCCTGATAGCTTCTAGTCTTGCTACGGGTGCAAAGGTTTCGTCATAATTAATTCCTTCTTCTTGACAATAACCTTGCGCGACTAAACGAGCTTTATTTCTCACGACCTCACCAAGTTCATTCATTTTATTTTTATAAACCCATTTTGTTCCAATTATACTTTTATCCTCAGGTCTAGGAACAAGTTCCCAAACATCATTTCTGATGAACTATTCAATTCTTCTTGCATAGCAAGAATCCATGAATCATCAGATGATGCTTCCTTTGGATTTTTAGGTTCAATAGTTGATATAAAAGCTACATTACTCATACTATTTATTTGATTTCTTGTTTTAACTGTAGATTCAATATTTCCTAGTATATTTTCTACAGGATGATCTTTTAATAGCCCAATTCTTTTATTAGGTTGAATGATTTCACAATTAGTTTCATTAGGTTCATTATTTAAAGTTAAAAAAATCTTCTTCATCTTCTATTTGTACAGTATCTTTAAAATTTTCATCAAAAGATACATGCATTGTTTCTTCAATAGTGTTAGTTCTTAAATTATAAACTCTAAATGCTTTACTTCTATTAGAATATCCGATAAAGATACCTTTGTTGGATTTAGGTTCAAATTTATCTAAATTATCTTTTGTATTAAGAATAAAACACTTACTATCAAAAACTTTAAAATAAGCTACTATGGGTTTCTTATTATAAAGTAATTCATATGGTGTTTTATTAGTTAATGGTCTAATTAAAATCCTATTTAATATATAACAAGCTGTAGCGACTGCTTCAGCCCAAAAAAATTTAGGTAAGTTACTATCAGAAAGCATTGTTCTAGCACACTCTTGGATCGTTCTATTCTTACGTTCTACCACTCCGTTTTGTTGTGGAGTTCTTGAAAAAGAGAAATTATGAGTGATTCCTTTTTTATTACAGAAATTCTCAAAATTTTCATTTTCAAATTCTCTACCGTGATCACTACAAATAGTTTTTATTTTTAAAGAAAGTTGATTTTGAATTCTTTTAGCAAAATTCTTAAATAATTCAAAAGCATCACTTTTAAGTTTAAGAAAAATTGTCCAAGTATATCTAGAATAATCATCTAAAATTACAAAAACATATTTATTGTGATTAATTGATTGAACTTGAGATGGACCAAATAAATCTAAATGAAGTAATTCTAGAGGTTTAGAAGTAGAAAACATATCTTTTAATTTAAATGAACTTTTCTTAAGTTTTCCTAATTGGCAAGTATCACATATACTATCTACTTTAAAGTTTATCTTGGGAAGACCTCTAACTAAGTCATGTTTTGATAACCTAGATAACAGTTTGAAATTTAAATGACCAAATCTTTTATGCCAAATCCAAGGGTCACTTGTATTAGCCAAAAGACATAAGTTATCATTTGAAACTTTCATACTAAGGATGTAAATGTTTTTCTTCCTAATTCCTTCAAAGATAACATTTGACTTATTATCTTCGATGTGACACTTATCTTTTCCAAATTTAATTTTAAATCCTTTATCACATAGTGACTTATACTAAGCAAATTATGTTTTAAATTCCTAACTAGCAAAACATCAGAAATAAGAGGAGTTTTAAAATTACCGACATTGCCGATGCCAATCACATATCCTTTTGAGTTGTCTCCAAAGTTGACCAATCCACCATCTTGATATATAATGTCGTTGAGTATCTCAAGATTTCCAGTCATATGCCTTGAACAGCCACTATCAAGTATCCATTTATCTTTCTCAATTTGCACAGTTTGTCCATTGGGTATTGATTCTTCAAAAGCCATGTAACATGTTTGTTCCTGCATAACACACCAATTCGGTAGATAACTTGATTTTTCATAAAAACTATATGCAGACTTATGATACTTTGATGAAATGCATAAATTCAAACTAGTATTAACAAAATTTTCTGAAAATGCCATTTTTAACTTTTCAAGTTTCAGATTATGAAAACTATGAAAACCTATGCTCTGATACCAATTGAAAGGGAGTGCGGATTAAGGATCTTAAGGCTAATTTAACACTAGAGGGGGGGTGAATAGTGTTTAATGGATTCTAAGACTTATATGGACTAATTTAAAAATTATGATATAAACAAATGCAAAACTTAATCATAGAACAATCACAGAATCAAACACAGATGTAGAAAGTAAATAAAAAGCAGTAAAAGGAAAGAACACACCGGATTTTATACTGGTTCGGAGTTACCCTACATCCAGTCTTGTACCAAGGCAAACACTTCGTACAAATTTTTATTATACCAATGTCGAGATTACAATCCTTAATTTCTAAAGGCCTTGAGGTACCCTCCTGTCTTCGAGTCCGAGGCAAACCTTCTTGATTTACGGGACACAAGGTCACCCAATTGATTTCCAGCCACAACCACACCTTATAGAGAAACTCGATAAACTTTTGATTACAAATTGATCCTGTAACTCTGAATAGCACTTTGATCTTTGAGAGAGGACAGAGAATCAAACAAGAATGAGATTTAAATTTGATTTGCTTGAGAATTTGGCAGAATTTCGGCACGATCTTTAAAATATGAAATTTTTTAGAATATGGATTTGTGGAGAAGGAGTGAAGAAAAATAAGAAATTAGGTAGTTAGAAAATTCGTTTGTGAAGGCTATTTATAGACCAGTAACGGTCATAACCATTCGTGAAGAGATTTAAACAAATAGACACTTCTTTTGAAAATTGAAACTTTTGAATTTAACGGCCACCATGTCGACATGGGGTATCCAATGATGTCGACATCCCTTAGTTAAAAACAATGTAAAATTTGTTTTGAAAATGGTATTGAAAGGAAAACAAGATGAAATGATTCTAGAGTAAAATAAACTAATTTTCCTCTGTTTTAAAATAAAGAAGAGTAGAAAAATATATTTTTAGAATGTATATATAAATATGATTTTAAATCTCAAGTATATATATATTATAAAAAAGTATTTAAAAATCAGAAGATAGTTTTAAAAACAAACGAAGTTTAAAACAAGAGTTTATTTAAAAATAAAACAAAGAATATTTTAAGGCTAAAACATTTTTAAAAGCAGTTTTGAAAATCATTTTGAAAAACCATTTTGAAGTAGTTTTGCAAGCTTCTTCCTGCAGAATATCTCATCACATCAGGACTCGAGAACTTGTAAAAAACCAGGATGTTCGTGGGTTTGTAAGCCACTTGTCGTAGGTTTGTAAGCTACTTGCCGTGGGTTTGTAAGCCACTAAGAAGGTAGAAATGGGTTCCATCCCAAATGAAATTTGGAATAAAGATTTCCGTGCTATTATGAAGTTTAAAAAAAACTAGACACTTATCTTGAAATCTTGATCTTGATACTCATGAGTCTTCAAACTTGATTTCTTCATTCTTGATCTTTATACTGTACAGTCTTCAATAATCAGTACCTGCCTTATATATATCCTGCATAATAACATTCATATATATCTAGACAATAGTGTTAGTATATAAGTTATAATAAAATAAGTTACAAAGGTTGTTGTCTTCAAAACCACTATCTCCAGTTCCTAACAAATAAACACATTAGTAGCATAGTCGTATGGTAGTTATCATCAAAACACCACATATATGGTTCTTTCAGTATATATTTGATGTAATTTATAAGGTAAGAATACATACCGATGTTAGACCAAGGGAATACTCATGTGTGGTTGACCCTAACAAGCCTTATTCTCCATATTACTAGACAGTAAGCATTACTATGTGATGTTCTTTGGAGTATACATGTGAGGTGTTGCAACTTGGTATTAAAACCAGGTTTAGAACAATATAGAATATATATAGGAAATGAGTCTTGGCTTTAGATGAGACTTATAATTCGTCAACCCCTTGGGTTTGTGTTGGTTACCCTATAGTAAAATGATAGGAGTATATGATGATTACTGGGTTAATGATCTGGGGATGTATTTGTTATTTTATATTATAGAATGTCTTTACTTCTACCTTGTTTGAATATTTGTCTTTGTGTGATATGAGAGTGGTTGATGGAGGTAGTGAAGGAAGGAGTTATCAACCAGACCAGTAGTGTCGGAGTTGGTTATGTGGAATAAACTTTGTGTGGCATGGAAATGAAATAAAGTAGCTCGGTTAGGGAAACTGTAAAACACCATATTCTAAATCATCTATTTTGAATAATTCACAACCTTAAGTTGTGATGAAGTAGTTTGAATAGAAGGATCCAGTAGTAATCAGTGTGCGCAGCGAAAGCTGGAAGATAGCTTTTCGTTGAAGGCATTTGTTTGTTTGTTTATATAATGGACGTATGGTTGTATTAATGTTTATTTTTGTTTGTGCTTAGTCTATAATGTGAGAATGGAGTAGGACTTATCACTCAAATTTATAAGCTCACTTGAATCTAGATAAATCCAAGTATTAATAAAAGCCAAAGGTTTCTCCAAAACAAAACCACTGGAGGATAATAATTCTATTTAAGAAATTAATAGTAATAATATATAGTATACAGTTCAAATGTAGAATTGGAAATGTATATAATAAATAAAATAATGTTAAATTAATTGAATGGTTGCTTGCTTTTGTGAATAGATGAATGTGGTGTGATGTATTGCTTTGGTTGCAAATGTTTGATAAATGGAAATGTATATATAAACATGATAAGTAAATATTTTTCTATAAGCACGTAAATGATTTTGATAAAATATGAATATTATTTTATAAAATGATTAAAAAGGAATTTCGGTGGTTTATTTTGTGTTTGGCCCGTTAAGTTGTTTATGAATTATGGTGGATAAGAGTAGCTAACATATCGATAGGAGTTTCTAAACTCTTAAACCAGAAAAAAATCAATATGATATTTTGGAAATGTTATAACAAAATGTTTTACTTTGAATTGTATATTATTTTATAAAGTAATATAATAATTCAAAAATGAAATATTATTTTCCAGATTTAAATATTTTGAACAATCACTATAGTAAAACATGATATATATACACATCTAACACTATATCATAGCCATGTAATTAAAGTGCTTATGTAAAAATGATTGAAGTAATAAATATAACAACAAATTGAGCTATAAAATAATTATTACGCTATCTAAGCTAACCCTTTTAAAAAGAGGAAACTTGAACAAAGGCCGCATCCTTGGAAAAAATTAGGCTGCAAAAATTAAGGCCCGTTTGGCTTGTCATTGTAGATCTTCTTCTCTTGTTTCTTGGTATTTCTTAGTACAATTTGAAAACACAAAACTCAAATTACAAATGAAATCAAACGGTGCCTAAAATTCCTTCTTTCCTCGCTTTCCTTTTCAAACCAAAAGTAAACTAATTTCACTTAATTCACAACCACATTGATTCACTTTAATAAGCCATCAACGACCGCATCGCATCCATTCACTCCACTACAACTACCTCGTCGATTCCGCATTGATTCTCCCAGCCAGCAATGACGTCGAATTCGGCATCGATTAGCAACAACATCGACCATATCGGTTCACTCCACCAGTAGATTCATTCCAGCATCAAGGACCGCATAGATTCAGTCTAGCATCAACGACTTCATCGACTGAATTCGTGGAGTTGTTTGGTAATTTCAATTTTGGTTTTTTGTGCTATTAATATTTTGTAAATTGGTCCTAAGTTTGATTTTGGTTTTTTGTGTTACAAATCTATGTCAAAATATGGTAAAACATATATGTTGGGTTGCTAAAAACTGTTTTGGTGTTATTAAATCAAATGTTCAAACCCCTATTTATGATCATGAATCATCAGAGATTCATCCTTGATGATGCGAGTTTCGACGGAGCTTGTGTAAATACCCAGAACCGATCCACCAATATCGATGTGCATTGAACAGGTCGACCACTCCAGGTGTTGTTGTCCTATATTTTGCTGTATGTTTGTGTAAATTTTTGTTTTTTATGTGCTTGTTCGAGAGTATGTTCGTATGTGCATCTTGATCCTGCTGAGTGTGTGCAAAGTCTTTCCTTTATGCTTGTGCGTATGTCAACTGAAACTTGACTGAGTGTTCATGTGTGTGCACCTATTGTTGTATGTGTATATGTGCATCCTCCCTGTGTGCAGTTTTGCATGAGATCATTTCTTTGTTTGTGTGTTATCAGTTCCTATATATGTGTTTGATGCAGCGCATACCAGATCGAATTCCTCCTTAAGTCGCGGCGAGCTTAGGTCGCTCCTCCTCCTTGAGTCGAACGAAACCTTATGTCGCAAGTTTCCTGAATCGCGAATTCCTCCAGTAGGTCGCGAAGCTACCTTAAGTCGTGGGTCGCTCATCTCCTTAAGTTGCTGTAATATCCCGGAAATTTTAACAATATCAATTTAATAATCTGTTAAATAATTAAATTGATATTAATGATCTTTGATAATAAGATTTGAATTTAATTTAATAATCTGATTAAATTAGTATTAATTAGTGATTTTATCTTTTAAAAGTTAATAAGATATTTTCTATTTGAATATATATATATTTATTTATATATATTGTAAATAGAAGCTTTGGGTAAATTGGGAATTTAGATTTAATTTAATATGACTTTTCAAAGTTATATAAATTAGTAAATTTATAGTTTTAAAATACTTTAATTGCTTAAGATATTTTTACTTAAATTTAAAATTATATAAGAGTTAACAAAAAGGCTTGTTTTGTTTCTTTTTAAAATACCACTTGATAATATAATCTCTTATATAAATTATTTAAATATCAAATATGTTAATTTCATATAATAAGTATAATGTATTATTTTTATTAATATGAATGGATTTTAAAGAATATGAAATTGTTATTTAATTGAATAAATAGTTATATATGTATATATATAACTTGACTTTTTAAATTGAATCTTAGGATTTAATTTAATTGAATTTGAAATTAAGCTTTGAAATTCAAGAGAATAAATATTTAAATTGTTTGGATATTATAATATTTGTATAACTTTTAATTATAAACATAATTGGTTTTATTTTCTTTAAAATACTTTATATATATATATATAGGTAAGTAACTAATAAATTAAGTAAAAGGTTTATATACATTTAAAATAAATATAAACTAAATAAAAGACAAGTGTTATCATATTAAGACTCAAAGTAATATGTGTAAATTTATGAACTAAGATGTATGACAAGTGTCCATCTTTTAAATTTCTATTTTCTTTTATTTTTAAGAAATTATTTCAGCCTATACAAACATTGTTCTTTATCTTCATTTCCTTTCTTATCTTCATTCCCAAAAGCTAAAGAAAACTCAAACCTCTTTTTCTCTAAAAACAAATCTGAAAACAAATCAGATCAGTAATCCAAAACTCCTCAAATCTGAAAATCAAAAGCCTACAAACCATACTCATTTACAAATCTGCAAACATCATTCTCAAATCTGGAATCAAAAGTCTTCTGTCTGAAATCTTTGATTCAACCTGAAAGCAAGCAAAAAAAACTGGAATTAAAAGCAAATTCAAAGGCATGCAAGCTTAAATTAAAAATAAGGAAGCAACTCAAGTTTTCAAATTTAATCAAAGCAAAGGCTGTTTTCAGAAAAATGAAGGCTCTGTCTTCTTTAATTAGGTGAGTAAACTTTTAACTTAAATGCTAAGTAATTTTAAGTTGCTTTCAGATGACTTCTGAGATGAATTGCCTGTGCATGTGAATTTTTCTTTTTTTTGAGTGTTTGTCTGAAAATCTTGAAGCACCTCTGTTCCAATATTTAAATCTCTGTTTGAATCTGCTATCTTGAACCTCTTTAAAGTATGATGCATTGATATATGGTTAAAGTGGATCTGTAATATAAGTTTGGGAATAATGCTTGCATGATGATTTTGGAAATTTAGAACATAATTATACATAGGAAATGTTGTATATTGTTTGAGCATGTCTGAATTATATCAGACAAATGAAATACCCTCCAAGCTTACAGACCAAATATATTCATAAAACAATTCCTATTTCTATGATATATTTTAGAAATTAGTTTCTAAACAAAAGTTGTGAATTTTAACAAGAGTCAAATTTTAAAAATAATTTAAAGTTAATTTAAGCAAAGCTTCACTGGGAAATTTGATTTACAAATAAAATTTCAAAAATGTTAAAAATTCAAACATCCTGGTTTGTTGTTTCAGGATTCTAATTGGAATGCATTTTGAAAATAAAGATTTTTAAGACAAAAATCCAAGTTTATAAAGAAGTATTGAATGTGTATTTGGGGTTTTGCTGGAATTTGGTTTTTGATCAATATCTGATGATCTATGCATCTGGGGTGTTCGGGGTTCTTGATGGAGCTAGAAGTAGGGTCAGTGAGTGTGGTAAAAATGGCTGAAGGGTAGTTAATCTATCGTGGAGTTTGGATTTTCTCGATTTTGTTTTTAAACCTAGTTTTGGGTCTAGCTGAAAATCGAATCACTACTTTACTTACAGTGATTCGAGTTGTATTAAATTCTGGGAAGTGGAAGCGCGGTGGATCGGCAATCTATAGCCGGGATCATGGCGGTTATCATCATCAGAAGCGAGGGTGCGGAGGATTTTACTGGTGATGGGTTTGGGTTTCAGTTCACCCTAGGTACTCGATTTTGAATCGAGGAAGAAGAGAATGTTCTGTTGATCGTGGGTGCTCGTAATGATGTTGGGTGACTTGGCGATGGGATCGTCGTTGATCGGAGGAGGGTCAGGCGCTGGTGCAGGTGCACGTGGTGATCGGTGCACCATTGTTGCTTTAGGAATTGTTTGTTTGTTTTCTCGAGTAGGGTCTCGGGGTATAAGGTAGTTGACTCGGGGAAACTCGCGTGATTCTGGGTTGCGACTCGAAGTAATCTAGGGTAGGCTCGAGTACAGTAGATGTTGCCAGGTTTTAAAACCTGTCAGTTTAAGTTTTAAACTGAATTTAAATTTCTAAAGAAATATTTAAACAGATTTTTAAATCTAAATTTAATCTGGAATCAAATTTAAATCTGTATCTCAGATTTGAAATAAAAGAAAGTTTTTAAATTAAATTGTTTAATAACTTTAATTGTTTAAATATATATTAAATGGTTAGAATTTAAAAGTAAATTGATTTAAATTCTTTAAGTTCTTTTATAAGATATAGGAATTCTTTAACATATAAAGGATTTTTTTTAAAATTGGTTTAAACTTTGTTAAAGATAAATTGGTATTCATTTTAAATCTAGAATTTAAAATGAAATTTAAAAGTAAATTTGAAATTGGATGTTTTCAAATGTATTTGTGAATGATAATGTAACCATGGATAAGAAAATGTTTTATCTTAAAGAAATTAAAGATTTGTATTCAATAAATTAATTAGGAGATTTAATGGATAATTAATTTGTTTGATTTATTAATCATTTGGATTAATTAAGTAAATAATTAAAGGATTAAACTAATTTATTTATGATTAAGATAAAAAAAAAATTTTAGGAATGATTAATTTATAATTGAGGATTATAAATTAGAGTATTAATTAATGATTAAGAGTTAATAAATAGAGTAATTAAATATTAATTAAGTTATGGTTAACACTTAATTAATTAAGTAATTAGAGATTAATAAATTGGTTATTTAGATTTATTAATTTGAAATTAATAATAATTAATATAAGTTAATTACTTAAGGAAAGTAATTAAATAATAATGAGGTCATTTACTATGGGTTATTAAATAATAAATTAATAGGATTAATTTTGATAATTAATTAGTTGAATTAATTTAAGAATAATCATTTATGAATTTGTTTAAATGTAATTACTTAATAAAAGTAATTAAGAAATTAATTACTCATTTGTAATTGATTGAGTTAATTTGATTTAGTTAAATTAATTAATTAAGTTTAATTAATTTAGAATAATCAAGAGATGATTTGATAATAATTACTTAATGTAATTATTAAGGTAAGATTATTTAAGGAAGTAAATAATAAGATAATTACTGGAAGTAATTAGTTGAATAAATGATTTTATAATTAGAAGTAATTTGAGTTAATTACTTTGAATAATTAATCAAGGGATTAATTAAGGAATTAATTAAGGAGTAATTAATTTAGTTAATGAAAGTAATTAAGGGGAGTAATTACTAGATGAGATTAATCAAGAGTGATTAATAAATGTTGTTTAAATAAAGGTTAATTACTTAATGAAATTAATTTAATTAAGTATTTAATAATTAAGTTGTAATTAAGGATCATTAATTAAAATAATTAATGATGTAATTAAGATTGGTTAATTAAGTAATAATTAATAAATGAAGTAATTAATCAATGTAATTAATTACGGATTAATGTAATTAATTATAGTTGAATAAGTTAATTAATTTTAGTTAATTAATTAATGAAGTAATTAAAGGTTAATTACTATAAGTGGTTAAGGATAATTAATTTAAGTAATTAATTGAGAATAAATTACTTGAATGAAATTAAAAGGTAATTAATCAAAGATGATTAATTGAAATGAATTATTAAAGGATAATTAATTAAATTGTAATTAATTAATGGTTAAGTAAGCAGGATTTATAGAATGAAGTAATTAATTTAATTTACTTTAAATTAATTAGAGACGTTATAAATCATTTCTTATGGATGGATGATAATACTGAATGTTTTGCATTTGATTGATATCTCTGATGAGATATATGCTATGTGATATGGATGTTTAGTTGAATTGTGATAATATGGATTATCTGATGATATTGATAATGTTGATTATCTATTGTGAATTATCTTTCTTTGTGTATAAAGATAATTGAATTGAATTGTTTTAACTTTAAAACAACTTGGCCTTTAAGATACGTTTTGGATTTCGATGAGACCGGGATCGGGTTTCCGTATACCGGATTTCCAGGTCTGGAGACCCGAATACCACATCGATCCAAATTAACGATAGGTCGTGAATCAAGTGAAGATGAAGATTCAGAGTGCAAGGGTTATTGTCGTTAACTCTGAGGGTGATTCCAAAACGAGTGTAACGAGATAATGCCTTCGGTTTCGTTCGAACCCGGAACGAACTTATATGGATTGAATGCTTTCAGAATATCGTCAGGTGGACGATGAGCATTCTAAGTGATGTGTTCTTTTCTAAGGTAATCGTGACCTCAAGCCTCACAAACCGGGAATGGCTAAAACAGGGGAGGTGCAGCAAGGTTAGTGGGTAGCACCCAAGTAGGACAAGATTACCTCTGTCTAGAAGTCCCTTCTTATTTCGGCTTAGTGTATGCGGTTGCTGATCCCAACCGTGAGGTATCTTGTGCGGGAATTATCCAGTAAGGGATGTTCCGACCTTGGGTTGCAGGGGATTGGGAGTGATCCTCGGTACGGTGATCTAGGCCACGTACTGTGACGGGCGGTACCCCAGTAGCCCTGCCATTGTATGGAATCCAAACTCCAATAAGTGCCGTACGTATTAGTTGTGCCCAACTATGTTGGAATGTGAGATGTAAGCATTTCAGCTATTTCTGTATTTTACTTGAAAACCCTAGACCCTATTATAATATAACTGGATTTCCTATCAAATGTTTTGGTTAGCGTAAGGTAAAAACTTTTCCATGTTTATGTGTGGGAAGTCTTACGTGATACCTTTGTTTTGAAAAGGTTTTGAAGTTAAACAATTTTAACCCGTTTACTCACACCAGACCCATGTCTGACCCAAGTTGTTTATTTCTGTTTTATAAACTCTTGGGTACTCAAATTTTTACGAGTAGCCAAGGGATTCAGGTTAGCCTTGACGAATTGTGGAGGAGCAATGGAGCAGGAGGCTTCGGCGTTGTAGATAGATAGTAGTTTCCGCTGTGTTGATCTTGTTTAGATCTTTGTTTTGTATTGAGTTGTAATAACTAGACAGATGTTTATAACTGTCTAGTATGTGATGTGTAATCAGTGTAACTCTGATAAGTGTTGTATATGATACTGTGTATATTTATGTGATATAATATATTTTGTTCGTTTCCGCTGTGAGTATTTGTGTTTGTTTATTTTCTCTTCTTCTCTTTTCTACTTCTCACCCCTTTCTTTCTTATTAGCGATACGACTTTCTATGGAGAGAAAGTCGGGGTCGTTACAGTGGTATCAGAGCATAGGCTAGCGATAACCTTGGCTCTGGTGGGAATTTGAGTGTATTAATAGATATGAGTGCGTATTTGTTAGTGAATATAAAATGGTTTTATATTGTGTTGGTTGGTTTATTGAGTAGTTTATGGATTCTGGTCAATACGAGTAATTAACGTTATTGATAGGGATCTCTAAACACTTAAATAGAACAATTCGACACAGTATTGTTTTAAAGAGGTAAAGGAAATAATTTTACCCAGAAATAATTTCTATATAAAAAAAAAAAATATCATTTTAAATATATATATTTCTACCTATTTGTTGGGTTACCTGTTCGGGTTTTCCAATATAGGATATAAAGGTAGATGAGGTAGGTTGTGTGTAACACGACTACCATTGATTGGAGTCTGAATATTGAGGTTGGAAGTGTATTTGTCGAGACTGTAGACCTAATACCGTCTCGAGTAAGCTTTGCTGTGGTAAAGGATTTCATCGATCTCCGAAGGAAACTGTAAATGGTTCGGAGTTTATCTTTGAAGTTTGGATGAGTAAAGTTGGATCTGTCGGTTGAACAGAAGCGAGTGATGGTACCTTGATACCTCAGGTAATAATAGCTGTATGATGAGATACAGTGACGATGGATGTTCCCGAAGATGTTTTCTTTGGAACAAGATTAAGGAAGTGTGTACGCTTCGGTGTTGTGGCTGAGTTCAGCATGGTGTTTCTGTTTGGTTTGGAGTTCGAGTTTCTCGAAGATCTTTGGAATAGGAAGTCCTTGGCATCAGTGTCAGCAGTGCAGCTCGGAGAATTCTGTGATGACAGGAAGTTTTCTGGATGAGCAGTTTTTCTGGAAGTGAAGTTCAGAAGCAGCAAAGTGGATCCATTTCTTCGATAAATTGGATAAATAAGTGTAAGCTGTTTTGATTGGTAAAGAGAGAACAGTCTGTTTGGAATTAGGTTGGGTTGATCGCAAAAGTGACTTGCGATTGTCTGAGTGTTCTCTTGGGTTGTCAGAGTTTTTCTGGATGTCTTCAGAGAAGTCAGGAGTTTGTCCGCATTTGAAGGTTGAGTTTTCTTATCGACTGGATTTCCAGGAGTGATACCGGTGGTTCAGTCTAGTGGAAAGATGTTTTCCTAGAGATAGAGTTTGGTGAAACAGCTCAAGTTTTGCTGGAATATCTGAGTTTTATTTATGGATCAATGAACCTTATTTCTAGAAGTGAGTTGTCCAGTCTGTGCTTGTGTTCTACCTCAGATCAGAGTTGAGCAGCGAAAGCAGTTTGGAGTGTATCTCTGGATGGGAGAAGTAAGTTTGGAATCTACTGATGTTGTGAAGTAGAATTATGTTTGGATCTCGTCTGTGTTCTGATTTGGATAAGTAATTGGTCTACTTGGTTAAATTGTCAGTTTGGATAACTGGAATTCATTGAGTTTTACGTATCTCTGAGGGAGTACGTATTTGATCTATCTCTGGTTTTAGAATCTGCAGTTCTGGAGGTTTGATTGTTGAGTCAGACTCGTCTGTAGTCTGATATTCTGTTTAGTTCTGTAGATCTAGTTGAGTAGGAGATCTATAGCTTAGTAGTTTAGATTGTTTGTAGAGCGAGTATCCCGGTATATATATATACTTGGGGAAACTCGAGGAATTTTATCTAGAATTTAGTCTAGATAGTTGAATTGTTTGATTGAATGATTTGGTTGCTATGGTTGCTAGCATATGGATGATAGTAGATGCTTGTGTTTTGAATTTAAATCTTTAATAAGATTATTAAATTACCTTTGTTTAAATTTCGGGGACGAAATTATTTTAAGGGGGAAGGAATGTAATATCCCGGAAATTTTAACAATATCAATTTAATAATCTGTTAAATAATTAAATTGATATTAATGATCTTTGATAATAAGATTTGAATTTAATTTAATAATCTGATTAAATTAGTATTAATTAGTGATTTTATCTTTTAAAAGTTAATAAGATATTTTCTATTTGAATATATATATATTTATTTATATATATTGTAAATAGAAGCTTTGGGTAAATTGGGAATTTAGATTTAATTTAATATGACTTTTCAAAGTTATATAAATTAGTAAATTTATAGTTTTAAAATACTTTAATTGCTTAAGATATTTTTACTTAAATTTAAAATTATATAAGAGTTAACAAAAAGGCTTGTTTTGTTTCTTTTTAAAATACCACTTGATAATATAATCTCTTATATAAATTATTTAAATATCAAATATGTTAATTTCATATAATAAGTATAATGTATTATTTTTATTAATATGAATGGATTTTAAAGAATATGAAATTGTTATTTAATTGAATAAATAGTTATATATGTATATATATAACTTGACTTTTTAAATTCAATCTTAGGATTTAATTTAATTGAATTTGAAATTAAGCTTTGAAATTCAAGAGAATAAATATTTAAATTGTTTGGATATTATAATATTTGTATAACTTTTAATTATAAACATAATTGGTTTTATTTTCTTTAAAATACTTTATATATATATATATATAGGTAAGTAACTAATAAATTAAGTAAAAGGTTTATATACATTTAAAATAAATATAAACTAAATAAAAGACAAGTGTTATCATATTAAGACTCAAAGTAATATGTGTAAATTTATGAACTAAGATGTATGACAAGTGTCCATCTTTTAAATTTCTATTTTCTTTTATTTTTAAGAAATTATTTCAGCCTATACAAACATTGTTCTTTATCTTCATTTCCTTTCTTATCTTCATTCCCAAAAGCTAAAGAAAACTCAAACCTCTTTTTCTCTAAAAACAAATCTGAAAACAAATCAGATCAGTAATCCAAAACTCCTCAAATATGAAAATCAAAAGCCTACAAACCATACTCATTTACAAATCTGCAAACATCATTCTCAAATCTGGAATCAAAAGTCTTCTGTCTGAAATCTTTGATTCAACCTGAAAGCAAGCAAAAAAAACTGGAATTAAAAGCAAATTCAAAGGCATGCAAGCTTAAATTAAAAATAAGGAAGCAACTCAAGTTTTCAAATTTAATCAAAGCAAAGGCTGTTTTCAGAAAAATGAAGGCTCTGTCTTCTTTAATTAGGTGAGTAAACTTTTAATTTAAATGCTAAGTAATTTTAAGTTGCTTTCAGATGACTTCTGAGATGAATTGCCTGTGCATGTGAATTTTTCTTTTTTTTGAGTGTTTGTCTGAAAATCTTGAAGCACCTCTGTTCCAATATTTAAATCTCTGTTTGAATCTGCTATCTTGAACCTCTTTAAAGTATGATGCATTGATATATGGTTAAAGTGGATCTGTAATATAAGTTTGGGAATAATGCTTGCATGATGATTTTGGAAATTTAGAACATAATTATACATAGGAAATGTTGTATATTGTTTGAGCATGTCTGAATTATATCAGACAAATGAAATACCCTCCAAGCTTACAGACCAAATATATTCATAAAACAATTCCTATTTCTATGATATATTTTAGAAATTAGTTTCTAAACAAAAGTTGTGAATTTTAACAAGAGTCAAATTTTAAAAATAATTTAAAGTTAATTTAAGCAAAGCTTCACTGGGAAATTTGATTTACAAATAAAATTTCAAAAATGTTAAAAATTCAAACATCCTGGTTTGTTGTTTCAGGATTCTAATTGGAATGCATTTTGAAAATAAAGATTTTTAAGACAAAAATCCAAGTTTATAAAGAAGTATTGAATGTGTATTTGGGGTTTTGCTGGAATTTGGTTTTTGATCAATATCTGATGATCTATGCATCTGGGGTGTTCGGGGTTCTTGATGGAGCTAGAAGTAGGGTCAGTGAGTGTGGTAAAAATGGCTGAAGGGTAGTTAATCTATCGTGGAGTTTGGATTTTCTCGATTTTGTTTTTAAACCTAGTTTTGGGTCTAGCTGAAAATCGAATCACTACTTTACTTACAGTGATTCGAGTTGTATTAAATTCTGGGAAGTGGAAGCGCGGTGGATCGGCAATCTATAGCCGGGATCATGGCGGTTATCATCATCAGAAGCGAGGGTGCGGAGGATTTTACTGGTGATGGGTTTGGGTTTCAGTTCACCCTGGGTACTCGATTTTGAATCGAGGAAGAAGAGGATGTTCTGTTGATCGTGGGTGCTCGTAATGATGTTGGGTGACTTGGCGATGGGATCGTCGTTGATCGGAGGAGGGTCAGGCGCTGGTGCAGGTGCACGTGGTGATCGGTGCACCATTGTTGCTTTAGGAATTGTTTGTTTGTTTTCTCGAGTAGGGTCTCGGGGTATAAGGTAGTTGACTCGGGGAAACTCGCGTGATTCTGGGTTGCGACTCGAAGTAATCTAGGGTAGGCTCGAGTACAGTAGATGTTGCCAGGTTTTAAAACCTGTCAGTTTAAGTTTTAAACTGAATTTAAATTTCTAAAGAAATATTTAAACAGATTTTTAAATCTAAATTTAATCTAGAATCAAATTTAAATCTGTATCTCAGATTTGAAATAAAAGAAAGTTTTTAAATTAAATTGTTTAATAACTTTAATTGTTTAAATATATATTAAATGGTTAGAATTTAAAAGTAAATTGATTTAAATTCTTTAAGTTCTTTTATAAGATATAGGAATTCTTTAACATATAAAGGATTTTTTTTAAAATTGGTTTAAACTTTGTTAAAGATAAATTGGTATTCATTTTAAATCTAGAATTTAAAATGAAATTTAAAAGTAAATTTGAAATTGGATGTTTTCAAATGTATTTGTGAATGATAATGTAACCATGGATAAGAAAATGTTTTATCTTAAAG
Organism: Allium fistulosum; assembly: GCA_030737815.1. NCBI lineage: Eukaryota > Viridiplantae > Streptophyta > Magnoliopsida > Asparagales > Amaryllidaceae > Allium > Allium fistulosum. The sequence goes on from CM060908.1 coordinate 721,734,002, forward strand.
AAATTAAAGATTTGTATTCAATAAATTAATTAGGAGATTTAATGGATAATTAATTTGTTTGATTTATTAATCATTTGGATTAATTAAGTAAATAATTAAAGGATTAAACTAATTTATTTATGATTAAGATAAAAAAAAAATTTAGGAATGATTAATTTATAATTGAGGATTATAAATTAGAGTATTAATTAATGATTAAGAGTTAATAAATAGAGTAATTAAATATTAATTAAGTTATGGTTAACACTTAATTAATTAAGTAATTAGAGATTAATAAATTGGTTATTTAGATTTATTAATTTGAAATTAATAATAATTAATATAAGTTAATTACTTAAGGAAAGTAATTAAATAATAATGAGGTCATTTACTATGGGTTATTAAATAATAAATTAATAGGATTAATTTTGATAATTAATTAGTTGAATTAATTTAAGAATAATCATTTATGAATTTGTTTAAATGTAATTACTTAATAAAAGTAATTAAGAAATTAATTACTCATTTGTAATTGATTGAGTTAATTTGATTTAGTTAAATTAATTAATTAAGTTTAATTAATTTAGAATAATCAAGAGATGATTTGATAATAATTACTTAATGTAATTATTAAGGTAAGATTATTTAAGGAAGTAAATAATAAGATAATTACTGGAAGTAATTAGTTGAATAAATGATTTTATAATTAGAAGTAATTTGAGTTAATTACTTTGAATAATTAATCAAGGGATTAATTAAGGAATTAATTAAGGAGTAATTAATTTAGTTAATGAAAGTAATTAAGGGGAGTAATTACTAGATGAGATTAATCAAGAGTGATTAATAAATGTTGTTTAAATAAAGGTTAATTACTTAATGAAATTAATTTAATTAAGTATTTAATAATTAAGTTGTAATTAAGGATCATTAATTAAAATAATTAATGATGTAATTAAGATTGGTTAATTAAGTAATAATTAATAAATGAAGTAATTAATCAATGTAATTAATTACGGATTAATGTAATTAATTATAGTTGAATAAGTTAATTAATTTTAGTTAATTAATTAATGAAGTAATTAAAAGTTAATTACTATAAGTGGTTAAGGATAATTAATTTAAGTAATTAATTGAGAATAAATTACTTGAATGAAATTAAAAGGTAATTAATCAAAGATGATTAATTGAAATGAATTATTAAAGGATAATTAATTAAATTGTAATTAATTAATGGTTAAGTAAGCAGGATTTATAGAATGAAGTAATTAATTTAATTTACTTTAAATTAATTAGAGACGTTATAAATCATTTCTTATGGATGGATGATAATACTGAATGTTTTGCATTTGATTGATATCTCTGATGAGATATATGCTATGTGATATGGATGTTTAGTTGAATTGTGATAATATGGATTATCTGATGATATTGATAATGTTGATTATCTATTGTGAATTATCTTTCTTTGTGTATAAAGATAATTGAATTGAATTGTTTTAACTTTAAAACAACTTGGCCTTTAAGATACGTTTTGGATTTCGATGAGACCGGGATCGGGTTTCCGTATACCGGATTTCCAGGTCTGGAGACCCGAATACCACATCGATCCAAATTAACGATAGGTCGTGAATCAAGTGAAGATGAAGATTCAGAGTGCAAGGGTTATTGTCGTTAACTCTGAGGGTGATTCCAAAACGAGTGTAACGAGATAATGCCTTCGGTTTCGTTCGAACCCGGAACGAACTTATATGGATTGAATGCTTTCAGAATATCGTCAGGTGGACGATGAGCATTCTAAGTGATGTGTTCTTTTCTAAGGTAATCGTGACCTCAAGCCTCACAAACCGGGAATGGCTAAAACAGGGGAGGTGCAGCAAGGTTAGTGGGTAGCACCCAAGTAGGACAAGATTACCTCTGTCTAGAAGTCCCTTCTTATTTCGGCTTAGTGTGTGCGGTTGCTGATCCCAACCGTGAGGTATCTTGTGCGGGAATTATCCAGTAAGGGATGTTCCGACCTTGTGTTGCAGGGGATTGGGAGTGATCCTCGGTACGGTGATCTAGGCCACGTACTGTGACGGGCGGTACCCCAGTAGCCCTGCCATTGTATGGAATCCAAACTCCAATAAGTGCCGTACGTATTAGTTGTGCCCAACTATGTTGGAATGTGAGATGTAAGCATTTCAGCTATTTCTGTATTTTACTTGAAAACCCTAGACCCTATTATAATATAACTGGATTTCCTATCAAATGTTTTGGTTAGCGTAAGGTAAAAACTTTTCCATGTTTATGTGTGGGAAGTCTTACGTGATACCTTTGTTTTGAAAAGGTTTTGAAGTTAAACAATTTTAACCCGTTTACTCACACCAGACCCATGTCTGACCCAAGTTGTTTATTTCTGTTTTATAAACTCTTGGGTACTCAAATTTTTACGAGTAGCCAAGGGATTCAGGTTAGCCTTGACGAATTGTGGAGGAGCAATGGAGCAGGAGGCTTCGGCGTTGTAGATAGATAGTAGTTTCCGCTGTGTTGATCTTGTTTAGATCTTTGTTTTGTATTGAGTTGTAATAACTAGACAGATGTTTATAACTGTCTAGTATGTGATGTGTAATCAGTGTAACTCTGATAAGTGTTGTATATGATACTGTGTATATTTATGTGATATAATATATTTTGTTCGTTTCCGCTGTGAGTATTTGTGTTTGTTTATTTTCTCTTCTTCTCTTTTCTACTTCTCACCCCTTTCTTTCTTATTAGCGATACGACTTTCTATGGAGAGAAAGTCGGGGTCGTTACAGTTGCGAAGCTTGCTTAAGTCGGGGCGGCGAAAACTTAGATCGCTCCAACTTTATGTCGCGAGATGCTCCAGAATTCGCGAACGAGCTTAGGTCGCTCCTCCTCCTTATGTCGCTCCAGCAGCTTATGTCGCGAGGCAAATCCAGTAGGTCGCGAACGACCTATGCCAAATCCAGTAGGTCGCGAACGACCTATGCCGCTCGAGCTATCTTATGTCGTGAACGACATTCCAGTTAGGTCGCGAAGTTTAGGTCGCGAGCTTCCAGTAGGTCGCTGAAATCTTATGTCGCTGAAACCTTATGTTGCTAAAGACTTATGTCGTTACTGCCTTAAGTCGCTCAAGTGGATGGCTGTTTTGTTAAGTCATATATCGTATTATTGTTAAATCGTATGAAGTTGTAACTCGTTTGTTGTTATGTCGTTTGACTATTAAGTCGTGCGTCGTTGTTTGTTAAGTCGTTTGTGTTGTAATGTGTCGCATATGTTAAGTCGAGTATGTGTTGTAATTTGCTATAAATAGGGGTGTGTTGTCATTTGAAAAGTGAGTTGAATGTTGAATAAAATTTGGTTTGTGCTTTGTGCCACCATTAAAATTGGAAGTTGAGTGTTATCTCCTTTCTCCATCTTCGGATATTCGAGTGCGCTCGAATCAACGAACTTGAAGCCGATTCACGGAATCTCGTGCGCGAGATCAACATCGAAGAATCGTAGATCTTCAAACGCGGTATTGTGCGCGATCAACGTGTTGAAGATAACTAGAATCTGGTATCTCGAGAGACCAACGGATTTGGGCACTTGGGTATCTTCAATTCATCGATTCATCTTGTTTCATCGATTCATTTTCCGCGAATTCATCAATTCGTGAGTTGTTTGATCCTGTAGGCTACGTCATTTGGTATCAGAGCAAGGAGACAAACTTTTCAAAGTTCGTTGGGTGTGAAGTTTCGAGATTTGAAGTTTGTGTTTCAATTTGTTGAAGGTTTGATAATGCCGCCAAGAAGAGTTAATCGTCATCAGAATGTTGCAGATGTGTATCGAAGAGAAGATGCTGAACAAATGGAGCAACGAATTAGTGATAAATTCAATGAGAAGTTTGATGAGGGAATTGGTAGATTGGAAAGGCTCATGATGGAAATGAATCAAACTCGACAAAGTGCATCGCCAGGTTCAAATCAAGGTGGACATAGAATTTCGCCGTCAAATTCCAAGAGGAGAAGAATGTCACCACCATCGGATCGGGAAAGAAGAGAACCATTAGTTTCAGGAGAAAGAGACGTGCGTGGTAGCAGAAATGTTGATGGTCAGAATCGATATCGACATACGTCAGATTTGGAGGAATCCAGTGATGGCGGTAGTAGCTCTTGTCGAAACCGTGGCCAAGGCCGAAATCGAAATAGAAATTTTGAAGATGATCGTCGATGGGAGTCGGGAATGAAAATAGAGATTCTAGAATTCAAAGGGGGAATGCTAGCGGAAGAGTTTCTGGATTGGTTATCAAATGTTGAAGAAATTTTTGACTTCAAGGAAGTACCCGAGCATCATAGAGTTAAGTTGGTTGCTACACGATTGAGGGGAAGAGCTATGGCATGGTGGCAACAAACTAAACTTACACGGGAAAGAATGGGAAAGTCGAAGATTGTTTCATGGGAAAAGATGAAGAAGTTGATGAAGGCTGCTTCCTTGCCGTATAATTATCAGTCTCTTATGTATCAGTGCTTACAGAATTTGAGAAAAAGGACAAAGTCGGTAAATGATTATGCAGATGAGTTTTATCAACTGATTGCTAGGAACGATATCATGGAAACGGAGGAACAGTTGACATCCAGATTTGTTGGAGGATTGAGAATGCAAATTTAGGATATGGTAAATATGTTTGATCCGAGATCCGTTGCTGAAGCACACCAGAAGCCTCTAGCTTGGGAGAAGCAAGGTAGAAGAGGAGGTGGTGCATTTACAAGTTCGAGCAATCAGGTGAAGGGGCTAGTAGTAATACTAATGTTTCCAAGGCTGTTAGTAAACCGGTTGTCAATGAAGCTACTAAGACCAAGGTCAACAACAATTTCGAGTGTTATAACTGTCAGGAGTTTGGTCATAAGAGCAATGAATGCCTGAAGCATAAGAAGCGAGCGATGGTTGCTGAGGTTGAGGATGAGGATGTAGAAGTAGAATGTTCCAATTCACCACAGGTTGAGGAGGAAGAAGAATTATTGACGGGAGACGAGGGATATTCTTTAATGATGAGGAGATCTTGCTTGACGCCAAGGCAGGAAGAGGAGACTAGTTGGTTGAGGAGTAATATTTTTCAGTCGACATGCACTATTTTGGGAAAAGTTTGTATGTTATCGATGCAAGGAGTTATGATAACATCATCTCTACAGAAGCCGTAAAGAAGTTGGCGTTAAAGACAGAGAAGCATCCCAAACCCTACAAATTGGCTTGGCTGAGGAAAGGTGGGGAAGTGAAGGTTGGTCGAAGAGCTTGTGTAACTTTTTCCATCGGAAAGAAGTATAAGGATGAAATTTGGTGTGACGTGGTGGATATGGATGTATGTCATTTGTTGTTGGGAAGACCGTTGCAGTTCGATAGAGCCGTGCAACACGATGGTAGGACTAACTGCTATAGTTTCATGTTCGATGGCACTGAAATCACTTTAGTTCCTAAAAGGCGACAACAAAGTCAAAGCAAGTTGGAGGAAATCGAGGAACTAAAGACTCTGTTATCTTTGAAGGAATTTGTCAAAGAAGTAGAGGATAGTCCTGAGGTATTTCTGTTGATTGGACATGAAAGTAGTGAAGCGGTTGAAATTCCTGAGGAAGTTAAGCCAGTGTTGAAGGAATTTGAAGTTGTGTTTCCTGAAGAATTACCAAAAGAGTTACCACCGTTGAGAGACATACAACACCAAATTGATATTGTTCCGGGAGCTGTGTTACCACATAGACCACATTATAGAATGAGTCCAAAGGAGCACGAAGAGTTGAGAAGGCAGGTGGAAGAGTTACTTGAACAAGGGCGCATACAAGAAAGTTTAAGTCCTTGTGCAGTACCAGCCTTGTTAGTGCCAAAGAAGGATGGAACTTGGAGAATGTGTACAGATAGTCGAGCACTAAACAAGATTACGGTGAGGTACAGATTCCTGATGCCAAGATTGGACGACTTGGTAGATCAGTTGAGTGGAGCTGCTATCTTTTCAAAGATTGATCTGAAGAGTGGGTATCATCAGATTCGAATTCGACCAGGGGATGAATGGAAGACAGCCTTCAAGACACGGGAGGGGTTGTATGAATGGCTGGTCATGCCATTTGGTCTTTCGAATGCACCTAGTACTTTTATGCGAGTGATGAATCAGATCTTTCGACCGTTTATTGGAAAGTTTGTGGTGGTATACTTTGATGATATATTGATATACAGTGGAAGCACAGAAGAGCATCTACAACACATGTGAGAAGTGTTGATGATACTTCGTCAGGAGCAATTTTACACGGCAACAAAGAAGTGCATGTTCATGACGCACAGTGTTTTGTTCTTGGGGTATGTATTGTCCAAGGAAGGCATCTAGGTGGATCAAAGTAAAGTTGAAGCAATCAAGGATTGGCCACAACCTAGGACTGTAACTGAAGTGAGAAGTTTCCATGGTTTAGCATCATTCTACTGAAGGTTTATTCGACATTTCAGTAGCGTGATGGCACCAGTAATAGATTGTATGAAAGGAAAGCAGATTGTGTGGACTGAAGTGGTTGATTCTGCTTTCCAACAGATCAAGACACTCTTGACTACAACACCGATTCTTAGATACCCGGACTTTCAGTTGCTCTTTGAGCTAGATACTGATGCGTCTAAAGTTGGAATTGGAGGAGTGTTAAGTCAAAAGGGTCGTCCAATTGCTTATTTTAGCAAGAAACTTTCTGGAGCCAAGACAAGATACAGTACCTATGACTTGGAGTTCTATGCTATTGTCCAAGCCATAAAGCATTGGAGACACTATTTGTTTCATAATGAGTTTGTGTTGTATACTGACCATGAAGCATTAAAACATTTGCAGGGACAGGATAAAATTGCAGCCAGGCATGCTTCATGGATCGCATACTTGCAACAGTTTACATTTGTTGTGAAGCATAAGTCGGGAGTTACAAATCGTGTGGCAGACGCATTTAGTAGAAGAAATAATTTGTTGACTACGATGAGGTTGAAGTGACGGGGTTTGATGTATTTCTAGATTTGTTTATTGAGGATCCTTACTTTGCCAAGATTGTAGATGAAGTCGAGAAAGGGAGGACGGATGAGTATGTGTTGGTAGAAGGTTTTCTATTTAAGGGAAATCGGTTGTGTATACCAGAGTGCAGTTTGCGAATGAAGATTGTGAAGGAATTGCATGAAGAAGGTCATGTGGGAAGAGATCGTACCTTGCAGTTGGTTTCTCAATCATATTTTTCGCCTTCCATGAGGAAAGAAGTTGAAAGATTTGTGCAGAGATGTCACATATGTCAAGTGTCCAAAGGGACAGCTACTAATGCAGGATTGTATATGCCATTGCCCATGCCTACTAGACAATGGGTTGATGTTAGCATGGATTTCGTTTTGGGTTTGCTAAGAACTCAACGAGGGAATGATTCTATATATGTTGTGGTGGATAGATTTTCAATGATGGCACATTTCATAGCTTCTAAGAAGACCGCCGATGCAGTCTGTGTTGCTCAATTGTTCTTAAAAGAGGTTTATCGACTACATGGACTACCTGAGTCTATTGTTTCTGACCGGGATACTCGATTTCTTAGTCATTTTTGGTTGAGTCTGTGGAAGATGGTTGGGACTAAGCTGAATTTTAGTAGCGCTTATCATCCACAAATGGATGGGCAAACGGAAGTGGTGAACAGATAATTTGAAGGGCTGGAATTTGAAATTGTGTCAGGCAGAATTCGCACATAATCATGCCATTAATCGAAGTACTAGATTCAGTCCATTTCAAGTGGTATATTCAGCAATTCTGAAGGGACCATTGGATTTGTCGACAGTTCCACTTCAGAAAGGGGTTGTTAAACGAGCTTGTGATTTCGTGAATGAGTTGCAGGAGTGTCACAGGATTGTTCATGAACGATCGCTTAAGTCAAATGAGAAGTATAATCAATTGGCAGATAAGAAGCGAGTGTGGACTTTAAAGAGGGTGATTTTGTTTACGTAGTATTGACGAAAGATCGTTTTCCAGTTGGAATTTACAACAAGTTGAAAGCTCGAAAGATTAGTCCAGTAGAAATCTTGAAGAAGATCAATGATAATGCGTATCAGTTAAGGTTGTCGAAAAATGTTCATACTTCTGATGTTTTCAATGTCAAACACTTAATTCCGTATTATGGGGAGAAGCTTGTCGAAGAAGAGGAAAGTGTGAATTCGGGGTCGAATTCTTTTCAACTAGGGGAGGATAATGCAGCGCATACCAGATCTAATTCCTCCTTAAGTCGCGGCGAGCTTAGGTCGATTCTCCTCCTTGAGTCGAATGAAACCTTATGTCGCGAGTTTCCTGAATCGCGAATTCCTCCAGTAGGTCGTGAAGCTACCTTAAATCGTGGGTCGCTCATCTCCTTAAGTCGCGAAGCTTCCTTAAGTCGCGGTGGTGAAAACCGAGATCACTCCAACTTTATGTCGTGAGATGCTCCAGAATTCACGAACGAGCTTAGGTCGCTCCTCCTCCTTATGTCGCTCCAGCAGCTTATGTCGCGAGGCAAATCCAGTAGGTCGCGAGCGACCTATGCAAATCCAGTAGGTCGCGAATGACCTATGCCGCTCGAGCTATCTTATGTCATGAACGACATTCTAGTTAGGTTGCGAAGTTCAGGTCGCGAGCTTCCAGTAGGTCGCTGAAGTCTTATGTCGCTGAAACCTTATGTCGCTAAAGACTTATGTCGTTACTTCCTTAAGTCGCTCAAGTGGATGGCTATTTTGTTAAGTCGTATATCGTATTATTGTTAAATAGTATGAAGTTGTAACTCATTTGTTGTTATGTCGTTTGACTATTAAGTCGTGCGTCGTTGTTTGTTAAGTCGTTTGTGTTGTAATGTGTCGCATATGTTAAGTCGAGTATGTGTTGTAATTTGCTATAAATAGGGGTGTGTTGTCATTTGAAAAGTGAGTTGAATATTGAATAAAATTTGGTTTGTGCTTTGTGCCACTATTAAAATTGGAAGTTGAGTGTTATCTCCTTTCTCCATCTTCGGATATTCGAGTGCGCTCGAATCAACGAACTTGAAGCCGATTCACGGAATCTCGTGCGCGAGATCAACGTCGAAGAATCGTAGATCTTCTAACGTGGTATCGTGCGCGATCAACGTGTTGAAGATAGCTAGAATCTGGTATCTCGAGAGATCAATGGATTTGGCACTTGGGTATCTTTAATTCATCGATTCATCTTGTTTCATCGATTCATTTTCCGCGAATTCATCAATTCGTGAGTTGTTTGATCCTGTAGGTTGCGTCAGTGTTCAACTATCAGTATGTTAATTTAGTGTCTGTACATTCCTATGAACAAGTACTATCCTATTTAGTTCCTTAGGTAGAGCTGCTATATATGTTAAAGGTGTTTGTACTGGAATGTTGTGTTTACTATGTTTGGACTAAAGTTGTTTAACCTACTTTAGCACATTTTTGTGAATGCTGGTACATCTATTTGATATACAAATCTTCTTTCAAATTATAAATAAATATATATATTTATTAAAAATGATAAGCAGCAAGTATGAATTTAAAGACTGTAATCAACAGCAAATAGCAGTGCAAGTAGCACCGCTTTAAGTTATGCATACTTTTTATGGCATTTGGAGTATACACTTGTATATGATTATATGTTGAATTAAATTTTATGAGTTAAAAAGATAAGGGATAGTTAAATTTAGAGAATTTTTAGAAAGGCCTTACTTTTGTTTAAGGGGAATACAAATTCAGGGGGGATCATAGTCAAACTGAAATGTATTACGAGGGGTGTTCAAGTGGTGCTATACTTTGTAACCTAAATTATGTTTTTACCCTTTATAATCTCATGTTCAAGTGATGAAAACTGCACATATTATGTTTTACATGATAAGATTATGTTCGTAAAATATTTTGAAACTGGAATAGGATCCAGTTATTTTATTTTTACTTTAGCAGAAAATTTACACTGCCTAAACATAAAATTTATGTGATTGGACAAACTGCCTATGTATCTCAGGACAGTTAGAACGTCAATTTTTCTGAACAGCAATTTTTACTTCATATCTTATTTCAAAATTTAATTTTTCTTCTTTTCCTTTCAAATTTCAAAATATATATTCAGTTCTACTAGTTAATATTTGAGTTTTATTTCAAGGTAATAATGAAAACATCGAATAGGAGAATATATGCATTTTGGTGTTGGTGTCTTATTGAATTTCATCCAATTCTTAATTTCTCTGGTAATTATAGATATAATATCAAGTTTTTGTTTAACATGTCATCACTGGAAGGAGCATACTACATCTTCTCAAAAGTTACTATAATATACATTTCCAAATGGGGCTTTGCACGAAAGGTCCCTATTTCTGATGTTGTTACAAGAAAAGTCCCTGTAGAAATAAGTATGTAAATTTAGTCCCTGTTTTTTCTAATCAGAAAATGCAAGTTAGCTTGCGCTTTTTAAATTTCCAAATTTTCAAAATCAGAAAGCGCAAACCAGCTTGCGTTTTCCTGATAGAAAGCGCAAGTTACCTTGCGCTTTTCAAAAATTTCAAAATTTTTAAAATTTTCAAAAAATTTCAAAATTAGAAAGCGCAAGTTTCCTTACGCTTTTCAAAAATTACAAAATTAGAAAGCGCAAACTAGCTTGCAATTTCCTGATAGAAAGTGTAAGTTAACTTGCGTTTTTCAAAATTTTCAAATTTTAGAAAATTTCGAAAATTTTGAAAAATATTTCAAAATTAGATAAGTGCAAGTTATCTTGCATTTTCTGTCAGAAAAGTGCAAACGCTTTGCTTTTTTTTTTGAAAATAGGGACCAAATTTACAAATTCATTTCTGTAGGGACTTTTTGTATAACAACATCAAAAACAGGGACCTAGGACTCTTATCTTGTTTCCAAATATTAAGACATCTCTATTAAAACATGCAGACCGCTTCTTTTGATTTTCTCCTTTTTGTATTTGGGCCGGGCTTTTGCTTCTGACCTATACTTCTTTTCTTTTATTCCTGCTTGTATAAATAAGAGTAAAAACTTGCATTAGTATGGATGTATTTTTCATTTTAGCAAAACTGCAATAAAGAAATTCAGTTTTCATTTTCTCAAATCTTATTTTGGTATCAGAGCTCAAGCCGAAAGGCATTTAATTCATCTCTACAACCCCTTCATCATATTTTGAAGATTGAAAGGGTATTTTGTGTGGCTCCTCAGAAAGGTATCATCATTGGAGACTATATACCGTTCTTGATCAAGAGCATCTACACTCATCACAACTCTTGTGCCTCCAAGGCTTGGATCAGAGATATCTCTTCATCTCCAACCGGTAACAACAAGAGTTTTTCATATTTCCTCTGAGCTTCAGACTCGTTTTCAACCTGTTGTGCATGTGTATTGTATCAATTTCATTGATATAATACACATCCACCATTTTCTTGATTCCAACCAGTTTCTTGGCAGCAAACTGTTGTCTACCACTCCAAGATACTCAGTTTCTTTGCCTTTTTGATCATTCCTGCTTCGTCAAAGTCGTTCAGATTCAAGAATCTGACCAAAGATGGCAGATAATATGGAAGATTCTGCATTTGTGACCTCGAGAGGTGAAGACAATGGCACCACAAACATCCCTGTACTCATTAAGCCAAAGAGTCATGTCATCACCATTCCCCTCGATGAAGACAACTTCATCTTGTGGAAATATCAAGTTGAGACAGCATTAAAGGGTTATGGCCTTCAAGAATTCGTGCAAGGGACAAAAGCTGTGCCTCCTGCAATCATTTTAGACAAGGACAAAAACCCTGTTAGTAACCCAGATTACATTCAACACCAGAGAAAAGACAACTTACTTGCATCATGGCTAATATCATCTATAAGTGCAAACCTTTTGTCTCAAATCGTTGGGTGCAATACATCATATGAGATCTGGTCCACTATAGACCAGATTTTTAGTTTTCAGTCATCTGCTCGAATTATGCACTACAAAAGAGAACTTCAAAATGCTAGAAAAGGGGACATGCCCATGAGAGAATACATCACCAAGATCAAGAATTTATGTGACAGACTAAGTGCTGTGGGACATAAGGTTGCAGAAAGTGATCAGATACTCACTCTTACTAGCGGTTTGGATGAAGAATATGAATCACTTGTTACATTCATAGCCACACAACCTGTGCTACCAAATCCGCAGTATGTACATGCTGCCCTACTTGCTCATGAGGGAAGAATTGAGCAAAGAAAGGCTATACAGGGTGATGTCAACATTAACTTTGCAGCAAATACAAGAAACAAGAACCAATCAAAGACACCCAACAATTCTAATAACCCTAGCTATCAAGTTCAACGAGGAGGTCAGTCTCAAAGAGGCAGGGGTAGAGGAAGGTTCAACAATTATAGCAGAGTAAAGTGTCAAATTTGTGAGAAAACAGGGCACATGGCCAATAAGTGTTATTTCATATTTAACTCGGAATACAATTCAAGACAGCAAGGACAATCAAGCCAAAAGACACACAATGTAAACATGGCTCAAGTGAACTAGCAAAGCAGAACCAACACAGATGATACAAGTGAAGATGTAGTCAAGAATGATGATGCAAGCATAGATGATTGGTTCCTAGATTCAGGTGCAACAAACCATATCACTAACAACCTTCAGAATCTCAATTTAGGGAACAAGAAATACAAAGGTACGCATTCTGTTCTTATGGGTGATGGTGAAGCCATAAAAATATCACATGTTGGAACTGGCAGTGTTAATGGTGGTAGGACTCTCTTTTTGAATAATTTATTAAGAGTCCCTAGGATTAAAAAGAATTTAATAAGTGTTTCTCAATTTGCCAAGGACAACAATGTGTACTTTGAGTTTCACCCAAAATTTTGTTTTGTTAGGGACTTACTAAATAAAAGTATATTACTACAGGGTGAATTGGACAAAGGTTTTTACAAGTTCAGCAACATGGGCACATGAAAACCTACTAATAGGGCAACTTATTCTAACCAAGTTAACTTCAATGTTATAGAAGGGCATGACATACTTAGCTTCAATGTTGAAAAGGAGAATAACACTCTTAGTTTGTGGCATTGTAAACTTGGTCACCCCAAGATTGATATTGTAAAACAGATTCTGAATGAAAGTTAAATTGCTTTTAGAAATTTTTCTGTTCCTTTTATATGCTCACATTGTCAAGAAGGGAAAAGTCACAAATTGACTTTTAATAAACCAGAAACTGTATATCATGAGCCACTGAAATTAGTGGCAGCAGATCTTTGGGGTCCAGCCCCCCTATCATCAACACAAGGGGACAAGTACTATCTCTCACTTGTCGATGCTTGTACTAGATTCACATGGATATATTTCCTTAAGAACAAGTCAGACACATGTAATGCAATTAAACATTTCATTATTTATGCTGAAAATTAATACAGCAGTAAAATTAAAATTATGCAAACTGATGGTGGTGGTGAGTTCAAGGCCTTAAAAGCATTTTTTGATAGTAAAGGGATAATACATAGGACCACCTGACCACACACATCAGAACAAAATGGCTTGGTTGAAAGGAAACACAAACATATAGTTGAAACAGGATTAACACTTTTATCTCAAGGGTCACTACCTATGAGATATTGGAAAGAAGCATTTGCTACTACAGTGTATCTCATAAATAGGGTACCCACGAGATTGCTGAATAAACAATCTCCCTATGAGAAATTGCATAGGGTTAAACCTGATTATAATCATATGAAAATGTTTGGTTGTCTGTGCTTCCCCTATCTCAGGCCATATAATAAGCATAAACTGAGCTTAAGATCTAGTGCTTGTACTTTTCTAGGTTATGCATATAATCAGAAGGGGTACAAGTGCTTAGATAAAAATGGGAGAATATACATTTCAAGGCATGTGGTCTTTAATGAAAATGTTTTTCCATTTGCAGATAGAGTAAAGGAAAAACAACAAACAAGTAGCAAAGCAATCAATGTACCAATGATTCCAGAATTAACTGAACTGGCAGGTGAAATTCAAGATGGTGGCAGTAATCATCAACATGAAGAAACATCCATCACTAGCACAAAAACTGGTTACAGTTCAGACAAATCAAATTCAAGCAATATTCATCACAGCTCTCATATCAACCAGGAACAGCAGACAGGGCATGAACACGATGAAAGTGACTACTCAACAACAAAAACAACTGGTGATCATGGTGGGCATTCAACAACTGAAAACACTGACAGTCACAGTGAAGATGTGGGTCAACCACAACCAAGAGCTGAACATCCTATGGTCACAAGGTCTAAGAGTGGGATTTTTAAACCCAAGATATATGCTGCTGTATTCAATGAAGTCGAACCAACTAATTATGACCAAGCAGTAAAAGATGAAAAGTGGAGAAAGGCTATGGATGAAGAATATGAGGCTTTAATTAAAAACAAAACATGGAGTTTGGTCACACCACCAAAGCACAAAAACATTGTGGGAAGCAAATGGACATATAAAATCAAGAGGAACACTGATGGCAGTATAGCTAAATATAAGGCCAGATTAGTTGCAAAGGGGTACACACAACAGTTTGGCTTTGATTTCAAGGAAACTCTCACCAATCATCAAACCAGCTACTATAAGAATAATCATGACTGTTGCATTACACAAGCATTGGAGAATTAAGCAACTAGACGTGCATAATGCTTTTTTAAATGGTGAACTTCAGGAGGATGTGTACATGCAGCAGCCTATAGGATACTGTTCTGAAGCACACAACACACATGTATGCAAGTTACACAAGGCTATCTATGGTCTAAAGCAGGCCTCAAGGGCATGGTATGAAAAACTGAAAGTTACTTTAGGCAACATGGTTTTAATGCAACTAGGTCAGATAACTCTCTATACATCAGAAAAAGAGGTCAAAATATCATTTACATACTAGTTTATGTAGATGATATTCTTATTACTGGTGATGACATGGAAGAGATAAATCAAGTTGTTATTCTCCTAGATAAACATTTTGCAATTAATGACTTAGGAGAAATCAACCAATTCCTGGGGATACATGTTCAAAGAAAATCAGATTCAAGTTTGTTTCTATCTCAAAAGCAGTACATATCTGAAATCCTAATCAGGGCAAACATGGACAAGGCAAAACCACTTGCTACCCCTATGACAAGCAATTTACACCTATCCAAACATATAGGTGAGCCTATAGATAATGTTAAGCAGTATAGAAGTATTGTCGGTGCACTATAATATGTTACTATCACACGACCAGAAATCTGCTATAGTGTGAATAAAGTTTGCCAACACATGCAAAGACCTTTGGATACTCACTGGAAAGCCGTTAAACGTATATTGAGATACTTAAGGGGCACAATTAACTTCGGGTTACTATTAAAATCAAGTAAAGAGATTACGATACAAGCTTACAGCGATGCTCACTGGGCAAGTGATTTAGATAATCGCAAGTCCACCACAGGGCACTGTGTTTATCTTGGATCCAACCCCGTATCTTGGTGTACCAAAAAGCAACCCACAATCTCCAGATCGAGTACGGAGGCTGAGTATAGGGCCTTAGCCAGTGTCACGGCAGAGATTATGTAGACGGAAAGCCTAATTTCAGAATTAGGGCTTCGGTCAGCTAAGATTCCCACAGTCTGGTGTGATAATATGAGCACTATATCCCTCTCAATGAACGCAGTTCAACACTCGAGGACTAAACACATGGAAGTGGATCTCCACTTTGTTCGTGAGAGAACCGAAGCTGGAAAGCTTCAAGTCAATCGCGTCCCATCCCTGTTTCAAAAGGCAGATGTTTTGACCAAGGCTTTATCTAACAAGAGCTTTGCCATATTTAGAGATTTCTTATGTATTGTTAATGGCGGCGATGAGAGTAGTGAAGAGGAAGACATGAAGATAGCTGGGAATCCCTAGCTTTGTTTGAGGCGGGGTATTAAGACATCTCTATTAAAACATGCGGACCGCTTCTTTTGATTTTCTCCTTTTTGTATTTGGGCCGGGCTTTTGCTTCTGACCTGTACTTCTTTTCTTTTATTCCTGCGTGTATAAATAAGAGTAAAAACTTGCATTAGTATGGATGTATTTTTCATTTTAGCAAAACTGCAATAAAGAAATTCAGTTTTCATTTTCTCAAATCTTATTTCCAAAGTCTGCTCCTTAAAATTGGCGTGAATGGTAGATGTACCAAATAAAACATTAGTGATGGCTGGATATGGTGCAGAGTGGTGACTGGTCATTGGAGTTTTGGTCACGGTATCTGGTGGTGGTTCAGGCTGATGGCAGTTCGGGTTGTTCTTGATTTTTTTTGGAGACTGTTCTTGAATGGCTAGTGACTTGGAGATGGGTGGTTTCTGATTGATGGTGTTTAGGTTATTGCTTTGTGGTGCTAGAGATTGCTGTAGCTCAGGCGGGGAGGAGTGGTGACTGATTTGTGGTTGGTTGATGGAATGGGCTGTGAGTTTTTGGTGTAACTCGAACATATTTTAAAACATGTTGGTATAACTGAACTAACAAATGAATACTAAATGCAGAGTATGGCACTTCTTCAAATTTTAATACTGATTCTTTATACAAAACTATTACTATGTCCCCGTACATGCGTAAAACGTGAATTTGAACATTGGCATATTTATGTTGCGATTAACTACTGGATATGGCACAAAAATTATATTGGTATATGTTCTTTTTGGGTAAGCTTGCTATATGTTAACTATTGCATATGGTACAAAAATTAAATAAATGTCTAAAGTTATTTGGATGTACTAACGAGTGCTTGTTTAAGTAGTTGTAGAAGATGAGATGCACCTTTTAACAAGTTCGTGAAAATAATATTGAAAAGACGTGATGTGTGGGTTAACTTACATAAAGTAGAGGGAAATAGTTACTACTTTCCTTTTAATCACTAAAATTTTAAAATTTTGCTTGGTTAAGTAGTATCGCATCTCAAGATGGATAAAGATGTGGTGGATCTAATTACTAGTGACTACGAGTAAAGAAATGTTTTGATTTTGGAAGTCAATACTTATTTTTTGTTAATTTTGTAATTACAGAACTAGAAGTGAATACGAGCAAGGGGCTTGGAATTTTGTGAAATTCGCATAGAGAAGTTTAGGAAATGTGAAAAAAAATTATGCCCTTACTTGGATCGTCGAAAGCTCACTTACCAATTTGGAGTCACTATTGCCGAGCATTTGATTATAATGGGAATGTATCCTAAATATAAAAGTGGTAGATGGTACAATCACGGGGAGAAAATAGATGAAGACAAAAAAATTAAGTTGGATGGTGCATGTGACTTATTTAAAGGGATTCACTATGAAGATGAAGATTTCATCCATCATTCTTTTTTTACTAATGATAAAGATGATGATAATGTGCAGAGACGAGAATATGATTTATTAAAAAAAATTAAAAGATATGGAAACCCCATTATATCTTCATTGACCATATAAAACAAAAATATCTGCCATCTTTTCCTTATATAACCTTAAATGTGAGATTGAGTTATCGGATAGTGGTTTTGATAAGCTTATAAACATGCAACAATTGTTGTTACTAAAGAATAATGTACTTCCTAAAACTATATATGAACTGTAACGATTCGCCTTTTCGACCATCGAAAGGTGGCACCAAATACAACTACGGTATTCCAATGCTGAATATCCAATCGTCGAAAAGCCAGATTGTTATGGTAAAATAAAAAGAAAAGGACAGGGAAAACAGAATCTCACAGCGAGAATGACAGTATATCATATAAAAACAATATAAACTATCACTCCAAGATACAAGGTACATCAGAGTTAAAAACAAACCTCATCAGCTAGATAGGTATAAAATCCCGACCTTAAAATTGCTAATAGGTACACAATATAATATAGCAGGAAATAAAATACTAAACTCCAACTCTTCTCCAAGAGCCCCACATCACCAAAGCCATCCTAGAAAAATACTCGGCTTGACTCGAGAATTATAATAAAATAACACACAAGTCAGTTTTGAAAACCAACGTGAGAAAACTCAAAAAATATGGTAAACATATGATAATTGGTGGGACCTCTCTGCCAAACACAGATTTGGGTTTCACCATACCAGAACATCATCCATACATAAGAGAATGGACAAACAACAAAAAAAAATCTAAACATAAAGATGGACATAAGTAAGAACAAATCCCATAATAAAAGAATTTGCACAAATAAGACCAAAATCCAGACTTGAAAGAATGGACACAAATAATTAAACATAGAGAAGTGCACAAGGCGGTTCTCAATGCAATTAATAAAACAATTCAAAGATTTGAATTAAATAAGGGAAGAGAGTTTTTCCAACAATGACTAGGAGGGTGAGGCCCCTTATCGAAAGTATATCTCTAGAAATATACTTGAGAACCAAGATGGCTATCGGAAACCTCCAAACCGGACCCCGCCAACCTTACCGATTATCCAAGTATTTCACATCTCCATTCTCATACAACAAAACCAACTATAGTAGATGTGATAATACCCTAATGGGAGCAACCCCACATAGATTGGCCCCCACTCGCCCTTTGGATTTACTCATTTTCGACAAAGAATTTAAAATCGATAGTCGATAAATCAACTATCAAAAACAAATTGATACTACTCCGGGGAAAACAATGAAGCCGGATAAGTTATGGCAGTGTCGCTATCCATCTTTCCACGACAGCATTCCTAACTTTAAGAATAGCAAAGTTTAAATGCCCCAAACAAGCAACAAAATCGTCTTGAATCAACGAAACACAAAGAAGATAGTAGAATCAGAATCGATGGTCAATAAATCAACTATCGATAATATCAAAATTAATTATATATAGAAATTAAATCTCTTATGTTTATCACCATTAAATGGACCAGACTTGTAAAACATTTGACTCATACTTGTGCTCGATTTTCACATTACATTTGTTAAAACACTTTTAAAAACACTCTTTAAAATACGGATTGTTACACTCTCCCCCCTTTAAAATGATTTCATTCCAGAAATCATGAAAGACTAAGCAATAACCCAAACACCATAGCATATTTGATGATATAAAAAATCATCTTCAATTTATATGCCCAAAACAATGAGTTCCACACTAATCTATCCTGGACGCTATCCTACCCACACGTGCACATGTTTGCCAACATGGCGCTCTCACCTGAATGGAGTTATAAACACTCGAAACAAATAAGTAACAATGTAACAACCATATGCAACAAGACAATATAATGCAACTAATAATAATGATGCCATTATACATGCAAAAACTGGCATGATATATATATACATGCAACTCTAGTTTGACATAAAGCCACAAGCATCCAAAGCATATAACAACCAAATGCGACAAAAGTACAGAGAATACTATGGAATAAAATACTATGCATCCAATCTTTTCAAAAGATGAATTTAGAACTAAATGCCTGAGTTTTATACTCAAAATATTTCTCAAATTTCTCCAAAGGAATTGTATCAAAACCAAAATCAATAATAACAAGGAGGGGGCTCCTCCTATAGAAGCATGATATAACTCTAGAATCAAAACAATATGGAGATCCAGTGGTTCCTCCTAAAATAATAACTAGAGTAAACAAATATACTTAGCGAGTCTTCCAAATTGGAAAAACTCCCATCACTCAAATTTAGTCAATACAAAAACATTTGAAAAACCACTTCACAAATATTCTTTTCAAATGTTCTGAAATAATAACACTTCATCAATATTTTTTAAATAATACAATTATTATTTCTGTCTCAACTTTTTTTCGAAATCACTTTTTCAAAAGCACGAGGATTTGTGCCCTAATAGATAACAATTTTAAAATCATTTGCTTGTAAATCGCACAATCAATCAAAACAAATTCCATAAAGGAATATACTACCATAAAAGAATATACTAACACTTAGCTTATGTCCACAACTTCCTCGATTGTCAAAGAATATAGATAATTACTTACGCATACCATTTTGTCCATCAGCCTTTGGTTATTGCTTAGAAGATTATCTAATCTCCCTCAGACAAAATTGAAAGTCACTCTTTAAATTCTCCTAAGCCCCATAACACAACATACAATTATACTTAAGCCCGTATGATGTACATAAATCATCCGTACGAAATGATCTACGCACAACTTACGTACATAATCCTATTGCTTTCTTAACTACACCAATTTTTCTAAATCACTTGTATTTTTCATATAGTATTTCATTCAACACTAAAATTATTTATGAATCATTTCATAAATTCGCACTTAAGTTTATAAATATTTTATAAAGACATTTATTTATAAAACATCAAAATAAAAACTTACTCCACTTTATTTACTTATATAATACTCTTTTATATCCTAAGAGTATATACAAAACACCAATTTCATTTTACTTCTCGAAATTTAGATGGAGGGCCAATCAAAATATGCGTCTTTAAAAATGAGTAAACCTTTCGACCTTTTTACCTTAGAGTATCCTAAGAGAAGATATTTATGGGTTGGCCTAATAACATCAACTAGTTTATGCAACTTAGATGTTTTAAACAAAATCTACGGTTTTAATAGAACAATGTTTAATAAAATCTCCTTATTTGATTTAACTCATTTAACTTGTGTTAAATTATCTATTTTCTAAAGGGTAAAATTTCATTTAACAAATCATTCTTTTATCAGAAATACCTTTTATTTGAATTGATTCCCTTTAAGGGAACTTAAGAGCTAAATACCTAGTTCAAACATCCCTTTTAGAAAACAGACTACATATATTTCTATATGAAATAACCTCAATAATGGATTTACTAAACCACACTTTAGGTTCGTTCGGATTTGAGCTTATTTTGATCGCATAATGACAAAGAGAAAATTTGCTAAGTGCACTACAATGTTCGCCTAAGCTAACATTCAATTGTCTCTTAGAAGTTTATTCAGATTACCACAAAACTAATCGAGACGTTTTCCTCGAATTACCAAAAGAAAATTCATTCCCTTTAAATTTCTCTTCCAAAATATTTATACTTATAAATATTCCAAGCAATACCACTATTACTTTTCCCAAAATCCTTTTGAAATTATTTCAAACAACTCCAAGATTTAAATTCAAAAATCCATTTTAAAACACATTTTATAAACCAAATTCGTATAAAGTTGCCTTTATACAAAATCATCCCATATAATAATAATTCTCTTTTACCATAATAAAATTCTCTCAAATATTTGACCTCTAAATATCGTATCTTACCATTTGGATTATATTAAACAACTTTTATTAGAAGTTTACTTTTAACCAAACATTATTACCAAATGCCTTATAGTCAAACTGTGAAACTTAATTCATAAGGGGTTTGGTTTAAATCAAAGCAATAAATGCTCATGAATAAGTTAAGCACAAATAATCAACAATCAACAAACAACAGCCAATGCTTCTAAACTAACTAAGCATGACTAATCAAACAACAATGATAATAAATAAATATTATCATTTTCAAACAACTATATCGAATTGAAAATTATTCCTTTATATATATAAAGTATATAAACCAAGGTAAAATATTTCATATACTAATTTTCAAAAATCAATATCGTGTCTATTTCCCGCGTTCAAGTGTTTTGAAATCCCTATCAACACGTGGCGTCCCACTGCTCGACCAAATTCAAAATTCAAACTTAACGGACCAATTAACACGATACATTTTTATCGCAATAATAAATACGCCCTCATATATATAATATTCTCAACTCATTCTAGGGTACCACTTACCCTATCTCTAATGAGTTACTCATTCTAGAGCAATACTAACCATATCTTTAATGAGTCATATCCTACTAAAGCCAAGGCTCTCGCTTAATCTTCAGCGTTGATACCAAATGTAAAAATCTAAAGGAACTGTTCTAGCCCATAGTGGAAGAAATGGGTGAATTTCAAAAAAATTACCATTTTGGATCAATAATGGGCCTATGAAGTCTAAATTCATTAAGAACTTTTCTAAGTTTCTTTTAAATAAAATCAATATTTTATTTAATTTATAAATAAAGTTCTACCATAATTTAATGTGTATGTAAATTAGAGTATATCAAATATACTCTTATGTGCATATTTATGTGTAATGTAATGAATGTATCAAATACATTCATGTTATGAAATATAAGTGCAACATATAAGAAGTGTATATTTGTGTAACTAAGCATGAGAAAATTTAGAGAAGGAAAACCTTTGGTTATCCTTCTCTTGACATGTATAATAAATTGAGGAAAGATAAGGCTATAAATATAGAGAGAGAAACCCTTACGTTTCACTCTCTTTTTAATTACATTGAATGACATATTAAATGACATTTACAATAGAATTTGCATATGACTTTGTTGTCCAAGTTTTTTTTAAGTAATAAAATATACATGTATAATAATTGATAATTTTATACAAACACATGTTAAAATAAGTTTTCCTATATATATGAGTTTGTCAAAACAAGAATTAACAACTGTAACAAAGGTTTCAATTAAGGAAAAGCTTGAAATTAAATTCTACAGTTTCACAAAATGGTCCATTTTAATCCTGATTAAAATAAAATAAACACATGTATATCTATATGTATAAATAATTGCAAGTTATGTATTCATTTTAAAATAACACATATATTTATGTATATGTATGAAGATTGCAATTTAAGTAACATGTATTTTTGAATTTAATGCTAACAAAATGATTCAATCTTTTAATCTTAGGTATGACATTAAAGTCTATAAATTTACATAAATGGCCACTTATGAATTCTAAATCAAAAGGAAAATTTTACTTTTATGACTAAAACAAGTAAAATTAAATCATTTCGGAAATTAACTATGCAATATTGGAAATTAATTTTACTGTATTAAACCACCAACAAATATAGTTTATTAATGTTTATGTATACAGATGTTACAAAATTTTATATACAACATTACAACATAATAAAATATTTTCACATTCTTTTTTTTTACAATTCCAAAACAATAACAGAAAAAATATCGGACAACTTGGGCATATACAAATTCATTGTATGATAAATCAGATCCAACTATACAAAAGGGACACACAATAAAACAGATAAAGGATTTGAAGTCAATCATAATAAACATATAGTAAATGGATATGTAAATAATGAGATATTCAAATTAAATCTACATAATGATCATACAATTAAATGAGATGAACAAAAGCAGATCTAAGTTATATTACAAGACGAATAAACAAGATAGAAGATATATTATGAATAAATATAAACCTTTTAAACATGCTGAGATAGAAGATATATAATATGAATAAACCTAGACCATTTCAACATGATGCGTACACAAATAAATGAAATTAGAATTACCAAAAATGAAGCCAATGATTTGCACCTTGAATGATGAATAAAATCTCCAAGATTCAGAAATCAACCTCCAGATGTTGCAAGGATCAAGAGAAATAAACCACTTTTCATAATTGATTTTATTTGTATTTGATTTTAGGAATAATTGAAGCCATGGAAGATCTCATATTTTGAGCCATTAGAGAAGGAGAGAACAGGAAAAGTTACCGAAAGAAGAATGAAAAATCAAAGTGATGAAGCGCATCAAGGGAGGTCGTTTGCCTTAGGTCGCTTGCGACCTAACGATGGTACATTGAAACATGAGGCAACGCTTGAGTTATGCCCTAGGTCGCTAGCGTGTTACGACCTAACGAAATCTCGACCTATCAAACCACGATCCAACGAGATAAGTAATGTAACACATTGTGATGCCTTAGGTCGCGAGGCCTTAGGTCGCTCAAGAGTAGGTCACGAGACCTTAGGTCGCCGAGATACTTTAAGTCGCTGGAGGAGGTTTCCTAAGTCGCTCAAGTGTTAGGTCGCGTGAAGATTTCCAGAAGCTATTTTCTTATGCCGCTGTGAAGATAGGTCGCTGCCGTATATTTTAAGTCGCGTGAGACTTAAGTCGCGAATGTGCTGTGTTGTTTAGGTTGCAACTTATGTTCTATTGTTAAGTCATTCACTGTTATGTTGTTGTGTGTAAATGTTGAGTCGTTACTTGTTAAGTCGGGTACTGTGTTGTATGTACTAGGTCGTTTACTTGTTGTAACTTGTATTTTGTTAGGTCGTTTGATCTGTTAGGTCGTTAGCGACCTATGTTAGGTCGGTGAAGGCTGTGTTGTGTTGTTGTAACTCTATAAATAGGGATGGTGGTGTCATTTGTAAAGTTGGTTGATTTTGAATAAAACTTTGTTTGTGTGCTTTGTGACACTTTGAAATTGGTAGTTGAGTGTTATCTCCTATCTCCACTTTCGGCATTCGAGTGCGCTCGAATCAACGATTGTTGAAGCCAATTCACGGAATCAAGTGCGCTTGATCAACGTTCGAAGAATTGTATATCTTCTTTCACGGCATCGTGCGCGATCAACGTGACGAAGATAGCTAGAATCTGGTATCTTTGTGATCAACGGATTTGGGCGTTTGGTATTTTCAATCCACCGATTGCTACATTCACCGTTTCATCCATTTCTGTTATTCCCGCTGCGTCATTTGGTAGCAGTGCTAGACTTAGCCAATCATAGCTAAGCCGAGTCTTGGAGCCAAGGAGGAGAGTTTGATTCAATTTCAGCCGAGCCAATTAAGTTTAGGTCGAGCTAGTTGAAGTGCTTGAAGTGTTTGAGCCGAGCTAAGAAGTGTTGGAGCCGTGCGATTTAAGTGCAGGCCGAGAGCAAAGATTTGAGTTAAGTTGAAGATTGTTTCATTTGACAGTGCCGCCGAGAAGAGCTAACCATCATCAAAATGTTGAAGATTTGTACAAAAGAGAAGATGCGGAACAAATAGAACAACGCATTAGCAACAAATTCAATGAGAAGTTGGATGAAGGTATTGGTAGATTGGAGAAATTGATGATTGATATGAATCAAACTCAAAGGAGAAGGTCGCCAGTCTCGAACCATGGAGGAAACAGGGTTTCGCCATCGGTTACGGAAGCGAGGAGGGTATCGCCACAATCTGTTCGAGATAGAAGAGAGTCATTAGTTTCAACACGGAGAGATCACCATGAATTTCGAGATGAAGAAAGAAGAACTCAACGTGAGTTTGAGTATGAGCTATATCGTGATGATGAAAGACATAGTAGAAAAGACATGCGTGATCGTAGAGATGTTGATGGTTGAGATCGATATCGAAGTACACGTGATTATGACGAAGAGAGTGATAGAAGTAATATTCATTATCGAGATCGAGACCAAGTACGAAATGCATATCGGGAGGTTGAAGATGATCGTCGATGGGAGTCGGGGATGAAAACTGAAATTCCAGAATTCAAGGGTAGTATGCAAGCTGAAGAATTCCTTGATTGGTTGTCTAATGTTGAAGAGATTTTTGACTTTAAGGAAGTTCCCGAGCATCGGAGAGTTAAGTTGGTTGCTACTCGTTTGAAAGGAAGAGCTATGGCGTGGTGGAAACAAACTAAACTTACATGGGAGAGAATGGGGAAGTCAAAGATTGCTACATGGGATAAGATGAAGAAGTTAATGAAGGCTACATTCTTGCCGTATAATTATCAGTCTCTTATGTATCAACGATTGCAGAATCTGAGACAGGGAACAAAGTCAGTGAATGATTATGCGGATGAATTTTATTAATTGATTGCGAGGAATGACATCATGGAGACGGAGGAACAGTTGACCGCTAGATTTGTTGGAAGGTTGAGAATGCAGATTCAAGATATGATGAATATGTTTGATCCAAGATCTGTTGCCGAAGCACATCAAAAAGCTTTAGCTTGGGAGAAGCAAGGTAGGAGAGGTGGTGGTGTGTTTACAAATTCCAACAATCAAATGAAAGAGGCTAGTAGCAATGCGAATGTTTCCAAGGCTGTTGCAAAACCGGTTGTTAGTGAAGTTGCTAAGACCAAGGTCAATAGTGGTATCAAATGTTTCAATTGTCAGGAGTTTGGTCACAAAAGCAATGAATGTTCGAAGCCAAAGAAACGAGTGATGGTAGCTGAGATTTAGGATGAGGATGTAGAAGCTGAATGTTCTAATTCACGACATGTTGAGGAGGAAGAAGAGTTGTCAGGAGATGAGGGCTGTAATTTAATAATGAGGAGGCCTTGTTTAACACCAAAACAAGAGGATGATTCTAGCTGGTTGAGGAGCAACATTTTTCAGTCAAAATGCACTATTCTGGGGAAGGTTTGCAAGTTTGTTATTGATGCGGGCAGCTGTGATAACATCATTTCTACTGAGGCTGTGAAGAAGTTGGCATTAAAGACTGAGAAGCATCTGAAACCTTACAAGTTAGCTTGGTTGAGGAAAGGTGGGGAGGTGAAGGTTGGACGAAGAGCTTGTGTTAATTTTTCGTTTGGGAAGAAATACAAAGATGAAATTTGGTGTGATGTTGTGGATATGGATGTATGCCATTTGTTGTTGGGGAGACCATGGCAGTATGATAGAGCTGTGCAACATGATGGACGTACCAACAGCTACAGTTTCATGTTCGAAGGCACAAAAATCACTTTAGTTCCCAAGAAGCGACAACAAGAAGAAAGCAAGTTGGAGGAGATTGAAGAACTTAAAACTTTGCTATCTTTGAAGGAATTTGTTAAGGAAGTAGAAGAGGAGCCTGAAGTATTTTTATTGATTGGATGTGAGAGTAATGAAGTGGTTGAAATTCCTGAAGAAGTAAAGCCAGTGCTAGAAGAATTTGAAGATGTATTTCCTGAAGAGTTGCCAATGGAGTTACCACCGTTAAGGGACATACAACACCAAATTGATCTTGTTCCAGGAGCCGTGTTACCCCATAGACCACATTACAGAATGAGTCCAAAGGAGCACGAGGAGTTGAGAAGGCAGGTGGAAGAGTTGCTTGAACAAGGGCGTGTACAGGAAAGTTTAAATCCTTGTGCAGTTCCAGCCTTGTTAGTACCGAAGAAGGATGGAACGTGGAGGATGTGTGTAACAACCCTAGATTTTTGTATATTATTTAAATTTGAACTTTATTTTTTTTATTTTAAATTAGTTTAAACATGTTTTATTAAAAACATTTCATTTTTAAATATAAATGTTGATTATTAAGTGATTTATAGTTCAAACTAGTATAATTTAAATATTTTACTTAAAAGGGAAATTCTGGTCAAACTGTTCAATCTTTGACTTTTAAATTTCAAATTTAAATATATATAATCTTAAATTTTATCTTTTATTATGAAAATAGATTTAAAAATATGAATACTGCTTTTCGTTTCGTTAAAAACGGAGTTAAAATGTAGAAGTTATGCACATTTCAAATTTTAGTATAATTTGTTTTATTGTGCAATTTTGCCTATTTTAAATTTTATAAATCATATTTTCTTTCTTATATTTTTTTATATATATCAATATGTTAATTTATGTATATTTTAATCTCTAAATATTTTTAAAAATAATAATCGAATTTTCCAAAATGTACTATGATGATTTCCTATTTTTAAAAGCTATTTCTATTTTTCTGCTATTTTCTTCATCTAAACTATATTTAAATTAAAATTTATTTATTTATTTTATACATTCACTTTTATTTGCTGTGTTTTACTTTATTTTATTCATTTTACATGTATTTAAATCAAAATATAATTTTTCCAAAGTTATAGAAGTTATTTCTAATTTTTAAAGCCTAGTTTGCATTTTTAAGCCATTTTCTTAATTTAAATTCTATTTAATCAAAATTTAATTATTTATTTTATATTTTTTTTTTCATTTCTGAGTTGTTATCTTTATTTATCAGTTTTACATGTAAATATAAATTACAAAATATATAAGAAGGAAATTTGAAGAGACATAAAGGCTTTAAACCGATGACTTTTCATTTGCTAGACCTATCACATTTTGACCGTTCCTTCTTTATTGATAGCCAAATGTTTTATTTTGTTTTTCAACTGAATACACTTCTCATTTCATCAAATTTTTGGCCAAAACACCTCTGAAAACATTTGGTAATGGCCTCTTCTTTTTCTTCTCTTCCTTCTTCATTTTTACTTTGTTTTGCCTTGATTTCATCCACAATTGCTTGGCCAAACTTTCCACCATCTCCACCATAGCCTCCACCACCTTCCTCCTCATCATTCCTGGCTTCAACCACCTCACATCCCCTCTGACCAGATCAGGCCATGGCCTTTAGATGAAGAAAACACCACAAACAAATGTTGAAACCCCTTAAAAACAACACTAGCTGACCTATATCGCTTCACCACCACCATACATCACCTTGGCCGCGTCCTATTGCTCCACCACCACCTTGATACCACCTCTGGCCATCCACCTACCCACTGTCCAGACCTGAACCATGCAAGGGCCAAGCCCCACTTGCCTTTGGTTGAGTCAAAAATGCACCAAAACTCCACTTATTTTGCCTTGACCCTTTGTCTTATTCATATGTAACTCCTACCATCATCATCTCTTTGTTGCCATGCTATTTTGATGTCATAACCTGAGATTATGTCCAGCTATGGCTGGGAAAAAGATCCCCTTGGTCATGCTCTTGAATGGTTAAAGAAAGGTCGAATCACTTTGCCCTTTGTTGCTTTTTATTTCAAGTCATTTCTATATTGTTTTGTGTTACATATTTACGTATACATTGTCTTGTTTTGTTTATATGTATACAAGGCAATTATATTTGGCTCTCCACTCTCATGTTGTCGTGCCTTCAAAGATTTTGTGTTGTGTGTTTGGTCGTCATCTCCAGCTTAAACAAGTGAGTTATTCTCACCAGACAATATGTACCTATATAACTAGTAAATTGACACCCTACGAATCTGTAAAAATATATTATCATGTTATATATGCTTATATTATTATCATATGATGTTCACACCTGTTATTACACATGTTATATCATATGTTACTTTTATTTAATGTTATTCTGTTATTTATATCTATTGTCACCATTGCAAGTTCCATGTAGACTAGAATCACTATGGGTTGAAATGATACATACCCGAACGGACTTTAGAACAGGGAAAAATCGTTATGGGCTGAAATGATAGGCCTGAACGATTTTTATTTAATTTATTTTAACTTGGGATTGCGGGTTTGAAATGATAGAACCCGGATTTTTCTTTTTAAACTGCGGATTGAAATGATACATATCCGTATCACTTGACCTAGGTTAGAAAACTATATACAGGCCCGTGGTTATTTTATAAAGTGTTTTGGATATTTTTAAGTATTTCAAAAATTATAAATTTGTGAAATTTGATTTAAACATATTTTGAAATATTTTGAATTAAAGAAATTATGATTTTTCTATGTGTTAAAAATGTAATAAATGAATGTTTAAAAGTGATCTTTTAAAAATATAACTTGACTTGGAAATGTGAAATTTAGTTTTAATTAAAGGTTTAAGTTAATTAAATAAAATTGGAAATTTAGTTAAATTTATGAAATGGTAATTAAAATCTGAATTTGATTTGACAGCATTTTTGAAATGTATGTAAAAGATATTACAGCATTTTGCAAATGCTGTAGTTGTTTAAATGAACTAAAAGTTAATTTGAAATAAAGGATATTATAGCACTTTGTAAGTGCTGTAGTGGTTAAACTTAACATTTAAGTTTATTTTAAATTTAATGGAAATATATTACAGCATTTATGTGTTGTCGTTTTGTTAAATGAACTATTTTAAAACTATAACTTTACGTAGCATTTTGTAAGTGCTACGGAAACAATATTTTGTTATTTTAATAAATTTTATGAAAAATAACCTTTGGAAAATGATATAATTTTTGGAAATTAAATGTTAAATTTCTAAAGAAAATGAAGTGATATTTAAATGGTTTTAAATGGAAGAATTTGAGTTTTAATGTGAGTTTAAAATGGTATTTAAATTTAATAAAATGAATGGATTTAAATGGTATTTAAATGAATTAAAATGAATGATGTTTTGAATAATATTTTGATATTTTGAAATGGATTTGAACTCAAATGATATCTTGATAATAAAATGACTTGTAACGAAGTTTTGAAAAGAAACGTGTAAAGTTCTATTAATGAAAGAAATATGTAAAGTTTTAATTTATGAAAGAAACGTGTAAAGTTCTATTAATGAAAGAATATGTAGAGTTTTAATTTATGAAAGAATATGTAGAGTTTTAATTTATGAAAGAGACATGTAAATTTTTAATTTATGGAAGAATATGTAAATTCTTAATTAATGAAAGAAACATGTAAGTCTTAATCAGTGTAATATTGAATAAAATAATAATTGCCCTTTTTGTAATAAAACGTAAATTAAAACGTACATTTGATAATGTAAGTTTAATTAGTGTAATATTGATTAAATGATAAATGCTCTTTACTGTAATAGAAATGTAAGTTAAAAAGTACATTTAATATGTAAGTTTTAATTTATGTAAATGACACATTTTAATGACTAAAATAATAAAGTTTCTTTATTGTAATGATAATGTAAGTTAATAAGGCACTCTTAACTTAACATAAGAATTTCAGCATTAAATTGGATATTACAGTAACAAAGTTTATTTAAGTATAAGGCTATGATAAAATGACCATGTTAAAAATTTGTAAGTATATAAATACTTTGATTATATAAAATGTTAAATTGGAAAGTATTACATTCCAAAAATGCTATGATTACTTAAGGTTACATTACCAAAATGCTATGATAATTTAAAGGAAGATTTCAAGTTTAATAAATTAAAGGAAATATTCAGTGATTTTGAAATTTGGGTTTTATTGAAATGATGTATTATTGAATTGGTTTTGAAATGGAAATGATATATTTTTGAATTGGTTTTGAATAGATATGTTTTGGGTTTGAAAGTATGTATTAGTTTGAAATAAATGATATGATTTTGAAATGGTTTAAAGGATGTATTTTGATTTGAAACATAAACTAATTTTAAAAGTTATAACCACGGGTTATAATAACGATTGATTGGCAAAGAGACCGGGATCGGATATGGACATACTCTCTGTCGATACCAAAAACCACTTTGACAACCGTGTACGCGGTGGAGATTCCAGAATGAAGTAGGATGGGGCGACGTTCTTAAGGTATGTTACGTGGACCCTACTCCCGTGAGTTGGCATAAGGTGGCTAAAACAGGAGCGATCTCGGACCAGTGAGGTAGCACCTCTTCTCGGACACATTTCTTCGATATTATACTCTTACTTGTGATTTGACTAGATGGCCATCCTCCGATTTGGGAATGTTGTTCGAGGTGGATCGGTAGTGGCTGCTATGCGTATCCATCAGTCCGTGTGCGTAATTGGTATATCTACCCTGGCATTGCCTAGTTGTGCCGTGTCACCTACCATATCGAGCTTTACTACGATTATGATTTTAAGATCCGACCGCGTTAAGGTTCTCTATCCCCTTAACGCTATTTTCCGATATGATTATACTTTACTTATTTAGACACTATTATAATAGCGAATATTACTACATAGTAGATATTTTAACGGATCCTTAGAGGATGGGCGGTCCCAAGCATCTTCTAAGTTACTTGTACCTTTATTACAGTTCACTTGAGTTGGTTTACATTATATAAGTATATATTGTCCTGACTCGAGTGTTTTGTGTTTTGCTTTACGCTCGGGTCAGCTTGAGTTATTCACAGATTTGGATTTCCACCTTCTGGAGATTTGAAATCGCTGGAGATTATCTGCTAGTCTTCTTCTATCTACTTCAGTTATGTTGCTCTGTTCAGCTTGTACTTGGTTATCTTATTGATACTTCTGTTGTACTCTATTCCTTCTGTTGTATCTTATGTAACTCTGATATATTTACATGGTAGCTTCATGAACTACTATTTCTTTTACTTCCGCTGCATTATTTTACTCTGTGTCTGTGATCTGTGATTATATTTATTTACTGTATATTCTGAGATTTGCCAAATTTTAATTACAACGCGGTATTTTGAGCAATTCAACTCCGGCATGAGTGTCTACCTATACACTTATAATGGATGCGAATGGTTGAAAATATTGGGTCGTTACAGTTGGTATCAGAGCTTTGGCTTTGAGGCAAAACTCAGCATATGGAGTAGATTTATTTACAGAATCACTTTCGTTTGAGTTTGAATCTTTTCCTCTTGATTCGAATTTCCTTTGAATTTTTGGAACGTTCCCTACGGTTCCAAAATTCATTCTTGTCCCTCACTATTCATCTTCTTTTGATTTTGGAGTATCACATAACTCCACTTCGAATGATCTTTATAGTAAATTGGCGGTCTCGCCAATATTCTAATTTTCTTGTAAAGGGGTGAAAATCCTTTACAATCAGCATCGATTAACCAGAGATTTATATTTATCCTTGGTTTAGATGCTAATATCTTTTGTTATTCCAAACTCTATCTCTTGAGATCGAAGGTAGATTTACCCCAGAAAATCCACATTTGATCTTATCCATTAAGTCACGGTTGACCCGGTTAAGGTTGTCCGCGATTTATCTAAGCTTACCCATCTCTCTACTCTGTTTAATCATCTTGTCTTTTGTTCCAATCTATCTTCCAAACATTTTGAACTGTATTTGTAAATTAATGTTTTGTTTTATATTGTGTTGTTTGAGTTGTTGATGTTGATTTGGGTTTCCGATCGATTCGTCTGATCAACGCTATCGATAGGATTTCTAAAACACTTTGACAGAACAAACTGACACAATATTATTTTAAAATTTGGTTAATGAAATAAATTTGGATATATAATTTTATGGAACTTAATAAATTGATTTAAATTGATAATTTGAAATGATAATACTTGATTTATCATTTATTGTTCTACAAATGAATTTATAAATAGTTGTTTATAAATTTATTTGGGAACTGAAATGAATTTAAAACAAGAAAGTTAAAGAATTTAATTTCCGATGGATTTCAAACTTTGTGTTTAAAATTTTTAAAAGGATATTATTTAAAGTATTTTTGAATAAAAAATTTGTCCCTAAAGGATTTTAAAGTTTAAAAATTTAGTGCTCTTCTCTTTGTCGCTAGAAAATAATTTCGGTGATGACTGCAGCATCATCGACATTCATTTTCGAGTTTTGAACTGAAGAGACCGTTCTGTAGTCTTACTACAGCTTTGTTTTGAAAGATTTAATTTATTTGAATTTCTAAATATGATTTGATTTATAATATATATAGATAAATGATTTAAATTGATTTGACATATTATGTACATATATTTATTTATCTCTAAATGGTTTGAAGGAAATCGGAAATTTAATTCTTACATTTTTTTTCTTAAAGAATAATTTCAATTATAAAAAGAAAAATCAAAATTTTGGATAAATGATTCAAACTTGAGATAATTGAATTGGATAGTTTTATTTGTATATTACAATTGCATTCAAATATAACTTACCTTAAAAAAATTTAGAAGTTAACAATGTAATTGGATAATATACAATATAAAAGGGATTTTATACACTTAAATTTTAGTTATAAAAGATTAACAGAGGTAAATAGTGAAAAAGGAATTTAAAGAGATTTTATTTAAATAACTTAATAATCAAATTGATTTAATATGGAACCTTAAGTCTAACCTAGGAATTTTAATAAAGGTTATTTCCTGAAATGAATATGTTGTATAATAAATAATGTATCTTTGAATAGATAAAATAAAATACATTTGAATTGGACTTTTGGTAATAAAGTTTATTTATTCATAGTTTAATTGATGTCTAAATGAATAAATGTGTAAAGAAATTTGATTGTTATATTTGCTATATAAATGTTTTATTTATGAAATAGATATGTCTTGGAAATTGAATAATTATGATTTAAATAGTTAAAATGTATTTTAACATCACTAAAATTTGATAATTGAAAATTTGGTTTTCAAATGGAATTTTAAGTGTAACTTATTAAAGGAATATCTATTTATGAAATGGGTATTTTAAATAAGTGTTAGGTTATGTGTTAAATTAAGAGCTAACTAAAATAGTGAGCTTTTGACTTAATAAATGAAGTATAGTTTATTTGGATATTTCATTCATAAAGGTTGGTTTTAATAAGTCATAAGTTAAATGATATCCAAATGAATATTTCTGAAATTAAACTGATTTGAAATATTAATATATCTACTGTAGCATTTTATAAGTGCTGTTGTTTTGAAAATACAATGTGTTGGAAATTTTATAATTGAATGAACTTAGAAATGTTACAGCTTTGAAATGAATATTATTTGACATTGGATTTAAATGGTTTAAATGAAGATTATTTTTAAAAGGTGTTATTATTTTCAAAGTATTATGTTTTTTTAAAGAATAACATTTCCAAAGTGTTGTGATTTTAGTAGTATGATTTCCAAATGATAAACATCCCTAAATTGTTATGATTTCAAAGCATTATGGTTTCAAATTTATTATCTTACTTTGTTTTTCAAACTATCTTTTGCTTGTCCTTATTTCTCTTATCTTGTTACAGAATGGGAAGACTATTGCTTATACCAGTCTGTTTAGAAATCTTTCTGTAATCTTTGATAATCTTTGTTACTCATCTAGATCTGAACACTGTTTTTCCATTCATAGACCGTCGGTCAAGTGAAAAGGGAGATTCAGACTCTAGAGGATCTTTTTCGTGCTTATATTCTTGATTTGATCACCACCATCTTGTTCAACTTACCTATAACAATAGTTATCAGGTGTAATTTAAATCCTCTTGTCATCTTGTCTTAATCATATTTCACTCTATCTTTTTCTATGCTTTCCCGTACCTCATTCCTTTTTGGGGACGAAAAGTTTTGAGTGGGGGAGAGTGTAACAACCCTAGATTTTTGTATATTATTTAAATTTGAACTTTATTTTTTTTATTTTAAATTAGTTTAAACATGTTTTATTAAAAACATTTCATTTTTAAATATAAATGTTGATTATTAAGTGATTTATAGTTAAAACTAGTATAATTTAAATATTTTACTTAAAAGGGAAATTCTGGTCAAACTGTTCAATCTTTGACTTTTAAATTTCAAATTTAAATATATATAATCTTAAATTTTATCTTTTATTATGAAAATAGATTTAAAAATATGAATACTGCTTTTTGTTTCGTTAAAAACGGAGTTAAAATGTAGAAGTTATGCACATTTCAAATTTTAGTATAATTTGTTTTATTGTGCAATTTTGCCTATTTTAAATTTTATAAATCATATTTTCTTTCTTATATTTTTTTTATATGTATCAATATGTTAATTTATGTATATTTTAATCTCTAAATATTTTTAAAAATAATAATCGAATTTTCCAAAATGTACTATGATGATTTCCTATTTTTAAAAGCTGTTTCTATTTTTCTGCTATTTTCTTCATCTAAACTATATTTAAATTAAAATTTATTTATTTATTTTATACATTCACTTTTATTTGCTGTGTTTTACTTTATTTTATTCATTTTACATGTATTTAAATCAAAATATAATTTTTCCAAAGTTATAGAAGTTATTTCTAATTTTTAAAGCCTAGTTTGCATTTTTAAGCCATTTTCTTAATTTAAATTCTATTTAATCAAAATTTAATTATTTATTTTATATTTATTTTTTTCATTTCTGAGTTGTTATCTTTATTTATCAGTTTTACATGTAATTATAAATTACAAAATATATAAGAAGGAAATTTGAAGTGACATAAAGGCTTTAAACCGATGACTTTTCATTTGCTAGACCTTTCACATTTTGACCGTTCCTTCTTTATTGATAGCCAAATGTTTTATTTTGTTTTTCAACTGAATACACTTCTCATTTCATCAAATTTTTGGCCAAAACACCTCTGAAAACATTTGGTAATGGCCTCTTCTTTTTCTTCTCTTCCTTCTTCATTTTTACTTTGTTTTGCCTTGATTTCATCCACAATTGCTTGGCCAAACTTTCCACCATCTCCACCATAGCCTCCACCACCTTCCTCCTCATCATTCTTGGCTTCAACCACCTCACATCCCCTCTGACCAGATCAGGCCATGGCCTTTAGATGATGAAAACACCACAAACAAATGTTGAAACCCCTTAAAAACAACACTAGCTGACCTATATCGCTTCACCACCACCATACATCACCTTGGCCGCGTCCTATTGCTCCACCACCACCTTGATACCACCTCTGGCCATCCACCTACCCACTGTCCAGACCTGAACCATGCAAGGGCCAAGCCCCACTTGCCTTTGGTTGAGTCAAAAATGCACCAAAACTCCACTTATTTTGCCTTGACCCTTTGTCTTATTCATATGTAACTCCTACCATCATCATCTCTTTGTTGCCATGCTATTTTGATGTCATAACCTGAGATTATGTCCAGCTATGGCTGAGAAAAAGATCCCCTTGGTCATGCTCTTGAATGGTTAAAGAAAGGTCGAATCACTTTGCCCTTTGTTGCTTTTTATTTCAAGTCATTTCTATATTGTTTTGTGTTACATATTTACGTATACATTGTCTTGTTTTGTTTATATGTATACAAGGCAATTATATTTGGCTCTCCACTCTCATGTTGTCGTGCCTTCAAAGATTCTGTGTTGTGTGTTTGGTCGTCATCTCCAGCTTAAACAAGTGAGTTATTCTCACCAGACAATATGTACCTATATAACTAGTAAATTGACACCCTGCGAATCTGTAAAAATATATTATCATGTTATATATGCTTATATTATTATCATATGATGTTCACACCTGTTATTACACCTGTTATATCATATGTTACTTTTATTTAATGTTATTCTGTTATTTATATCTGTTATCACCATTGCAAGTTCCCTGTAGACTAGAATCACTATGGGTTGAAATGATACATACCCAAACGGACTTTAGAACAGGGAAAAATCGTTATGGGCTGAAATGATAGGCCTGAACGATTTTTATTTAATTTATTTTAACTTGGGATTGCGGATTTGAAATGATAGAACCCGGATTTTTCTTTTTAAACTGCGGATTGAAATGATACATATCCGTATCACTTGACCTAGGTTAGAAAACTATATACAGGCCCGTGGTTATTTTATAAAGTGTTTTGGATATTTTTAAGTATTTCAAAAATTATAAATTTGTGAAATTTGATTTAAACATATTTTGAAATATTTTGAATTAAAGAAATTATGATTTTTCTATGTGTTAAAAATGTAATAAATGAATGTTTAAAAGTGATCTTTTAAAAATATAACTTGACTTGGAAATGTGAAATTTAGTTTTAATTAAAGGTTTAAGTTAATTAAATAAAATTGGAAATTTAGTTAAATTTATGAAATGGTAATTAAACTCTGAATTTGATTTGACAGCATTTTTGAAATGTATGTAAAAGATATTACAGCATTTTGCAAATGCTGTAGTTGTTTAAATGAACTAAAAGTTAATTTGAAATAAAGGATATTATAGCACTTTGTAAGTGCTGTAGTGGTTAAACTTAACATTTAAGTTTATTTTAAATTTAATGGAAATATATTACAGCATTTATGTGTTGTCGTTTTGTTAAATGAACTATTTTAAAACTATAACTTTACGTAGCATTTTGTAAGTGCTACGGAAACAATATTTTGTTATTTTAATAAATTTTATGAAAAATAACCTTTGGAAAATGATATAATTTTTGGAAATTAAATGTTAAATTTCTAAAGAAAATGAAGTGATATTTAAATGGTTTTAAATGGAAGAATTTGAGTTTTAATGTGAGTTTAAAATGGTATTTAAATTTAATAAAATGAATGGATTTAAATGGTATTTAAACGAATTAAAATGAATGATGTTTTGAATAATATTTTGATATTTTGAAATGGATTTGAACTCAAATGA
Organism: Allium fistulosum; assembly: GCA_030737815.1. NCBI lineage: Eukaryota > Viridiplantae > Streptophyta > Magnoliopsida > Asparagales > Amaryllidaceae > Allium > Allium fistulosum. The sequence continues at coordinate 721,771,699 of CM060908.1, forward strand.
TAACTTGATAATAAAATGACTTGTAACGAAGTTTTGAAAAGAAACGTGTAAAGTTCTATTAATGAAAGAAATATGTAAAGTTTTAATTTATGAAAGAAACGTGTAAAGTTCTATTAATGAAAGAATATGTAGAGTTTTAATTTATGAAAGAATATGTAGAGTTTTAATTTATGAAAGAGACATGTAAATTTTTAATTTATGGAAGAATATGTAAATTCTTAATTAATGAAAGAAACATGTAAGTCTTAATCAGTGTAATATTGAATAAAATAATAAATGCCCTTTTTGTAATAAAACGTAAATTAAAACGTACATTTGATAATGTAAGTTTAATTAGTGTAATATTGATTAAATGATAAATGCTCTTTACTGTAATAGAAATGTAAGTTAAAAAGTACATTTAATATGTAAGTTTTAATTTATGTAAATGACACATTTTAATGACTAAAATAATAAAGTTTCTTTATTGTAATGATAATGTAAGTTAATAAGGCACTCTTAACTTAACATAAGAATTTCAGCATTAAATTGGATATTACAGTAACAAAGTTTATTTAAGTATAAGGCTATGATAAAATGACCATGTTAAAAATTTGTAAGTATATAAATACTTTGATTATATAAAATGTTAAATTGGAAAGTATTACATTCCAAAAATGCTATGATTACTTAAGGTTACATTACCAAAATGCTATGATAATTTAAAGGAAGATTTCAAGTTTAATAAATTAAAGGAAATATTCAATGATTTTGAAATTTGGGTTTTATTGAAATGATGTATTATTGAATTGGTTTTGAAATGGAAATGATATATTTTTGAATTGGTTTTGAATAGATATGTTTTGGGTTTGAAAGTATGTATTAGTTTGAAATAAATGATATGATTTTGAAATGGTTTAAAGGATGTATTTTGATTTGAAACATAAACTAATTTTAAAAGTTATAACCACGGGTTATAATAACGATTGGTTGGCAAAGAGACCGGGATCGGATATGGACATACTCTCTGTCGATACCAAAAACCACTTTGACAACCGTGTATGCGGTGGAGATTCCAGAATGAAGTAGGATGGGGCGACGTTCTTAAGGTATGTTACGTGGACCCAACTCCCGTGAGTTGGCATAAGGTGGCTAAAACAGGAGCGATCTCGGACCAGTGAGGTAGCACCTCTTCTCGGACACATTTCTTCGATATTATACTCTTACTTGTGATTTGACTAGATGGCCATCCTCCGATTTGGGAATGTTGTTCGAGGTGGAACGGTAGTGGCTGCTATGCTTATCCATCAGTCCGTGTGCGTAATTGGTATATCTACCCTGGCATTGCCTAGTTGTGCCGTGTCACCTACCATATCGAGCTTTACTACGATTATGATTTTAAGATCCGACCGCGTTAAGGTTCTCCATCCCCTTAACGCTATTTTCCGATATGATTATACTTTACTTATTTAGACACTATTATAATAGCGAATATTACTACATAGTAGATATTTTAATGGATCCTTAGAGGATGGGCGGTCCCAAGCATCTTCTAAGTTACTTGTACCTTTATTACAGTTCACTTGAGTTGGTTTACATTATATAAGTATATATTGTCCTGACTCGAGTGTTTTGTGTTTTGCTTTACGCTCGGGTCAGCTTGAGTTATTCACAGATTTGGATTTCCACCTTCTGGAGATTTGAAATCGCTGGAGATTATCTGCTAGTCTTCTTCTATCTACTTCAGTTATGTTGCTCTGTTCAGCTTGTACTTGGTTATCTTATTGATACTTCTGTTGTACTCTATTCCTTCTGTTGTATCTTATGTAACTCTGATATATTTACATGGTAGCTTCATGAACTACTATTTCTTTTACTTCCGCTGCATTATTTTACTCTGTGTCTGTGATCTGTGATTATATTTATTTACTGTATATTCTGAGATTTGCCAAATTTTAATTACAACGCGGTATTTTGAGCAATTCAACTCCGGCATGAGTGTCTACCTATACACTTATAATGGATGCGAATGGTTGAAAATATCGGGTCGTTACAATGTGTACTGATAGTCGGGCACTGAACAAGATTACTGTAAGGTATAGATTTCCAATGCCTAGATTGGATGACTTGTTGGATCAACTTAGTGGAGCTGCTATCTTTTCGAAGATTGATTTGAAGAGTGGTTATCATCAAATTCGAATTCGACCAGGGGATGAATGGAAAACAGCGTTCAAGACACGGGAGGGGTTGTACGAATGGCTGGTTATGCCGTTTGGTCTTTCGAATGCACCTAGTACGTTTATGCGGGTGATGAATCAGATCTTTAGACCTTTTATTGGGAAGTTCGTGGTGGTGTATTTTGATGATATACTGATATACAGTGGAAGCACAGAAGAACACTTGCATCATCTGAGAGAAGGGTTGATGATACTTCGACAGGAACACTTTTACGCTGTAACAAAGAAATGCGTGTTCATGACGCATAGTGTTTTATTTTTGGGGTATGTTGTTTCTGAAGGAGGTATACAAGTGGATCAAAATAAAGTTGAAGCAATTAGAAATTGGCCACAACCCAGGACGATAACGGAAGTTAGAAGTTTTCATGGTTTAGCATCATTCTACCGAAGATTTATTCCACACTTCAGTAGCGTGATGGCACCAATTACTGATTGTATGAAGGGAAAGCAATTTTCATGGTCAGAGGAAGCAGGATTTGCTTTTGAGCAGATCAAGGAGCGTTTGACGACAGCACCAATTCTAGTATTGCCAGATTTTCAATTGTTATTTGAGCTACATACTGATGCATCGAAGGTTGGAATTGGAGGGGTGTTGAGTCAGAAAGGTCGCCAATTGCTTATTTCAATGAGAAGCTTTCGGGAGCTAAGATGAGATATAATACTTATGATGTGGAGTTCTATGCTATTGTACAAGCTGTGAAGCATTGGAGACATTACTTGTTCCATAAGGAGTTTGTCTTGTATACAGACCATGAGGCGTTGAAGCATTTGCAGGGATAGGATAAGATTGCAGCCAGGCATGCTTCGTGGATCGCATACTTGCAACAATTTACATTTGTGGTGAAGCATAAGTCGGGAATTACGAATCGAGTGGCAGATGCATTGAGTCGAAGGAACCATTTGTTGACTACAATGAAGGTTGAAGTGACGGGGTTTTATATGTTGCTAGAATTGTTTGTCGATGATCCTTACTTTGCTAAGATTATGGATGAAGTCGAAAGGGGGAAGACGGATGAGTATGTGTTGGTAGATGGATTTCTATTCAAGGGAAATAGATTGTGTATACTAGAGGGCAGTCTGCGGATGAAGATTGTGAAGGAATTGCATGAAGAAGGACATGTGGGAAGAGACCGTACTTTGCAGTTGATTTCACAATCATATTTTTTGCCTTCTATGAGAAAAGAAGTTGAAAGATTTGTGGAGAGATGTCATATTTGTCAAGTTTCCAAAGGGACAGCGACGAATGCGGGATTATATATGCCATTACCTGTGCCTACTAAACTGTGGGTTGATGTGAGCATGGATTTTGTTTTGGGTTTGCCTAGAACTCAAAGGGGAAATGATTCTATATTTGTTATGGTGGATAGATTTTCGAAAATGACACATTTCATAGCTTGTAGGAAGACAGCTGACGTCGTCCGTGTTGCTCAATTATTCTTTAAAGAGGTGTATCGATTACATGGGCTACCTGAATCTATTGTTTCTGATCGGGATACTAGATTTCTAAGTCATTTTTGGTGGAGTTTGTGGAAGATGGTTGGAACGAAGCTGAATTTTAGTAGCGCTTATCATCCGCAAACAGATGGGCAAACGGAAGTGGTGAATAGATCATTGGGAAACTTATTTAGATATCTTATGAAGGATAATCTGAAGAGTTGGGATATTAAGTTATGTTAGGCGGAATTTGCACATAATCACGCTGTTAATCGAAGTACTGGTTTCAGTCCGTTTCAAGTCGTATATTCAGCAATTCCGAAGGGACCATTGGATTTGACGACAGTGCCATATCAGAAGGGAGTTGTTAAGCAAACTTGTGATTTTGTAACTGAGTTGCAGGAGTGCCACAGAACTGTTCATGAGCGATTGCTTACATCAAACGAGAAGTATAAACAACTGGCGGATAAGAAGCGAAGGAGTGTGAACTTCAGAAAAGGTGATTTGGTTTATGCCGTTTTAACGAAAGATCGTTTTCCTATCGGAACTTACAACAAGTTGAAAGCTCGAAAAATCGGTCCAGTAGAAATTTTGAAGAAGATCAATGATAATGCGTATCAGTTGAAATTGCCGGATCATATTCACACTACAGACGTTTTCAACGTCAAATACTTGATTCCGTATCATGGGGATGAGCTTGTTGTGGAAGAGGAAGGTGCAAATTCGAGGACGAATTCTTGTCAACCGGGGGAGGATGATGCAGCGCATCAAGGGAGGTCGTTTGCCGTAGGTCGCTTGCGACCTATCGATGGTACAGTGAAACATGAGGCAGCGCTTGAGTTATTCCCTAGGTCGCTAGCGTGTTGCGACCTAACGAAATCTCGACCTATCAAACCACGATCCAACGAGATAAGTAATGTAACACATTGTGATGCCTTAGGTCGCGAGGCCTTAGGTTGCTCAAGAGTAGGTCGCGAGACCTTGGGTCGCTGAGATACTTTAAGTCGCTAGAGGAGGTTTCCTAAGTCGCTCAAGTGTTAGGTCGCGTGAAGATTTCCAGAAGCTATTTTCTTATGCTGCTGTGAAGATAGGTCGCTGTCGTGTATTTTAAGTCGCGTGAGTCTTAAGTCGCGAATGTGCTGTGTTGTTTAGGTCGCGACTTATGTTATGTTGTTAAGTCGTTCACTGTTATGTCGTTGTGTGTAAATGTTGAGTCGTTACTTGTTAAGTCGGGTACTATGTTGTATGTACTAGGTTGTTTACTTGTTGTAACTTGTATTTTGTTAGGTCGTTTGATCTGTTAGGTCGTTAGCGACCTATGTTAGGTCGGTGAAGGCTGTGTTTTGTTGTTGTAACCCTATAAATAGGGATGGTGGTGTCATTTGTAAAGTTGGTTGATTTTGAATAAAACTTTGTTTGTGTGCTTTATGCCACTTTGAAATTGGTAGTTGAGTGTTATCTCCTATATCCACTTTCGGCATTCGAGTGCGCTCAAATCAACGATTGTTGAAGCCAATTCACGGAATCAAGTGCGCTTGATCAACGTTCGAAGAATTGTAGATCTTCTTCCACGGCGTCGTGCGCGATCAACATGACGAAGATAGCTAGAATCCGGTATCTTTGAGATCAACGGATTTGGGCGTTTGGTATTTTCAATCCACTGATTGCTACATTCACCCTTTCATCCATTTCTGTTATTCCTGCTGCATCACAAAGACTTGATTGTACGTATAGAATGAATTAGAGAATATGTTTTATTTGAAAGAAGGAAACCTTTCCCATTATTCAATTAAAACTTCTCTAATGAATTCTTTTGATTAACTTTCTCTTTTCACTCCTATTTCTTTACATGGTATGGCTGAAAATTATGTGCCATCAAATGACATAAGATTCCATAAATTAACGCATGTAATTATCTTTTATTTAATTACAATGATATCATATATCAATGCGCGCAAATATATGTTTTATAAATGCATTCAAATAATTACAAATAACTCTCAGACATCAAATAAAATAAATAATAATTAATATTTCTCAAATACTAATTAATTTAATTAATTTACAATTTTATGTAAATTAATTAAATCGTGTGGTTTTTCGGAGATTTCATCATTACGGTTGTGCGAATCAAAGGTGTAAATTCAGTCAGCGATTAATGTTGAACAATTCAAATATTAACGTGCACACATCACTTAGCAGGCGGTGTGACATTTTGGCTGAATTCATCGCTTACACAGCTTTTGTTAAATCCAATTTTACTTATTATAAGCAGTACCTAATAGTGACAATTATTTACACCAATTCTCTTCGTCAAAACTATATCACTTTGAATTTATGGAATTTGCTAATGGTCAAAATTCCAATATCATCCACATTCAACTATATAGTCCAAACACAAAGTCCTTGGTTCAATAATAACATTTATTATTAACCGAAATGCTCTGGCCAGAGACTTTGACTTTGAGTTGACTTCAGTTGACCATTATACTAACCTCATATAACCGAGGAGACGAATCCTCTCTTGAATAGTGCTTCACTTCTAATACTTTCACTCGACCCAACTATAGTCACTTGATGGAACACCATGCCATGATTTGACTATAATCAAAGTGGAGCTTTCATATTGCAGATTCATAGTATTCTCTAGTCGAGAGAACTATGTAAATCAGTCTCACCGATATTTTCTATTTGACCTTAGCTATTTTAATCAACAGAAAACTATCGAGTGGGTCATTCCATAGTTATCCAATAACTATCAGTACGAAACCCCTAGGTGTCCCCAGCAGTCATGAGTAATACACTGCCCAACATTTGGAGAGCGTTACATACTCTAGTCTCAACGGATAAATCGATATCCAGTCTCGATGCATATTGACTAGGAACATTTAAAATGGTATATTTGTTTTATTGTGATAAATTACTCACAGTTACAACACTTTGTAACTACTATCATAAAATATGCCAACTATTTATTTCTATTAAATATACTTTTAATTAAATTAATTAATTAATATAACCACATTATATCAAGTATATAATAGAAAGAAAAACCTTTATTATGAACAAGATTGTTCAACGAGTTACATATATGTAACAAATTACGTAATTGCCCCTAGGCCATACCCTTAACTTTATCAATCTCCCACTTGCACTTGGGGTCAATTATGGAATCTTATTCCAACTTCTGCAATCGATTTTCTCAAAACCAACTGGGTCAGTCCCTTTGTGAACGAGTATGCTATTATGTTTTAATTATCTATTCTGTCAATCGACTTTCTCCAACGGTGATAAACTGCTTTATCACGTGGAACAATTCGGAGTATGTCTCTCGATCTCTAATGAGCTCTAAGTTTTATTACGACCCATATCGCGACATTGTTATCATATAACAATGTTATGAGATTCTCAACATTTTGAATCGGCTCAGTTCTAAATTTGTGCACTTATAATTTTATATACATTATTTTTATTGCAGCAATATTCAAGGCGATGGCCTTTTTTCATTGAATAAGCCACAGTCTTTTATTTGGAACATTTCCAACTTAAAGATTCTTAACTTGAATTTACTATTAACATACTACACTCAATATGACTTATGAAGTTTGAGTTCGAACACTGCTTCATAAGGAGTTTTTGTTTATGTAAATAATTCTCTAGTATTTCATAAATACACGGGAATACTTCAAACAACCATTTAGTGATATCAATTTGGATTTAATATTTGCTTCATGTATCAAATACATAAACAAATCATGATATCGTAGACAACACAACACGTATGATAATTCCTTTTGTCAATGCAAAGGAATCAATCTTACATGTTCCATATTAAAAATTTTAATAAGGTATCCTTGCATATATTTGGGACATTCCTGACATCTTTTATACTTACTATAAAAGTCATCATTTATTAATCCAATCTTGAGTATTAAAACAACTAAGGCTGATTTTAACACAAGTACATCGTTAAAATCAACGATGTGTTGTTTACTTATAGTTTAGAAATATGTACCTTTAAATGTTCTTTCTTATTAACACATGCTTCCTCTGCATTTTGATTGAAAATCAAACTATTTGATATTTCTATCAAAATATTTATTCAATCTTGATGCTCATAAAATGATACTTTTGTATCATTTTTTGAATCATATCCAAAGACTCACAAAATCAATATCGCTCCCACTGACTTTGAGACATTTTTGGTTGATATGTGTAAACAGCTTACTATAGATTGTTATTTAGAATTTTCTATTTCAATACATATGTTCTAAAACACTAGGACTTATCAAGCGATAATTATGTGAGTAAATCCGAGTTGATTTGAACGTGTTGAATATTGAATCTATTACGCTAATTTCAATAATTGAAATTTGCGATATTATTCTTATCCACATTGCTCATTTAATTCCAACTGCATTAGTCTTACTCATAAAGACACAGTCATGATCAATGGATCATATCCCTTCAGTTACGACCACCAAAGTCTATGTTTTGATAGTGTACTAGGAATTATTTCGGATTTGCACATCATACCATATAGAGTCAACGCTCTCAATGGTTCAATTAAACAATCTAGGATTATATATTTTCGACATTAATAAGAACTCATAGTTTCTCTTAGATGTGTGAGAATACTTATTAGACATTCTAATGCTATGTGTTCGTTTAGGTTAGTTAATTTCATTTCATCTCATGTAATCGGTTCTATCAATGAATCGTATCTAATTCCATTTTACAACCAATAATTCCTCAAAGAAATTTCTTCACAATGAAGTTGATATACCTTGAAACAACAATTGTTTCTTAGTGTAAGAGTATAGGTATTCATAAACGTTTTATGAATTTCTTTATTTATAAATTGATTTGGTTTTAGTTTACAAAAATTATGTTCGAAACATAAATATGTTATCCAATAACAGTCTTTTCAAAATCCTTTTGGGGAGATTCATGCAAGATCCCTCATGAACAATTATTACGTGCAATCTTTCGACTTGCACAACCTGCCAACTCCTTGGCATAAGATATTTGGAATTTCTTATAAACCCTATCTTGTAAAATTTTGTAAAATGTTATTCAGATGAAATAACATCAACCTTGTGTACTACCTTTAAGTACATTACCTTATAAAAAGAAACTAACTCAACTTCACTCACAATTAATCGTACATTGTCCAACAAATTCGATTACTCCATATCGATGCATCATTATGTATCATATGGAAGAGTAATTTTGAGATTGAATCTTTATTCATTTTAGGTACGTTCGGAACATTTTCCAATATACACACTCATTCGATCAAATCAAATCATTTCTATCGCATGTTATTTTATTTACTTCCGTTTTATATTCTATAAGTTTACTGTAGACATACTACATGTGTATCAAATACACATGTCCATGACGACGATAACTCATTGGTGAATATAACGAAATATGTGGAACCATTTTGGTATTTATAGAATTACGATTGCATACATCTGTATGTATCAATCCGAAGAGTTCATCAACTCTTATGATACTCCCACTAAATGGGTGCATAGCTATTGTTTGAGATATAATTAACAAGTATCATATGATTCAAAATCGTACAATAAAGTTATTTCTCAAAACTACGGCTTGGTCTATAATTCCAAAACAACCGTAAATAATATTAGATACTTTTGTATTTTCTAATGCATCACTTTTGTTATAAAAAAATACCACATTATAGTTTTATTTCATAAAGAATATTCATAATATTCATATTGAAATATAGCTATGTCTATTTTTTTCAGTCGGTACCGAAAAATAATCAATATTTCATAAATAATGTATGGTAAGTTTTGCGAAAACAATTTTTGTACTATGATGCAATTAATAAGTGCTATATGGAATGCTCCCACTACTTCCACCATTACTATAATAACATACTAAATTCGGAGGTCCATCTTTCACTTAATACAATTTGTTTATTTCATGCACTGCAACTATTTACAGTGGAGAGTTCGTTGGTCAAAAATCTTGAGTTCAAAGAAATAAATCTCATAGAAAACAATTTTCTGTATAAAATACATTTCGGAATAGAAATCATATTTCTTATTCCAATATTATGTATCAATTATTATTACAATTCTCATTTCCAATGTTTCTCTATGAAGAAGAAGTGACTATTCATTCTCTTCATCCCAACTATACCTTAAATTACATCTATTCTTACACATTCATTTTCCTTTCAAATGGTCAAACTATTCAAAAGAAACCCATACTACAATATCATAACAAACTCTTTACAAAAGCGCATTCGATTATCCTTAACATTTAAGGACATCAAATATGTTGCACTTTACGTAAACCGATCAAAATGACATTTCAGCGATCGAGTTCTTATATCTACCTTGTTGTTTTTGGTCTTGTGTTACATTAACACAATATGATCCCTTTTGTAATCAATTAGATTGAATACTCGATCTCACACTAAGGTTTATTTGATTTTCGAATGAACTAATTTCATCGAAATATTGTACATTACAAACTTTGACGATTCACCATATAACATTTATATGCAATTGTATATGGATCAAATATCCATAGTCTTGTATTGCTTTTAGAGTTCGAAACTCATAGAATGTAATATATGGTCTTGACCAAATAATTTCATAAGTGACCAAACCACGAATGTATTCAGTTGTTGTAAAATCAGGCACTTGCATGGGTGTTGAAACATTAACATGCAATAAGAATTTAATAGTGGGCATTATATTTCCATTTGTCAACTTTCAATTCAGTTCGTTTGTATATGTTAATTGATAAACATTTTATCAATCATATTAAATGCACAAATTTATCATTGTAGATAATTATAACATTATTTAGCATATGTTCTTACAATATTAGAAAGGTTAAATGTTACCATTTCATTTTCTTAATAAGGCTCCCACTAGTCTTTTATGTTACTCCTAACCCTGAGATGAAACATAGAAGTCTTTCGAATTCACTAGTGGGTGTTAGGACTCGTCTCTCTTGGTATTCTGACCTTAAGTTTGCTCAACAAATCATAGCCCAACAAACGATGGATAACTCCTTATCGGTTTTATCACATACAACTCCTAACCTATTTTTCCTTATCTTAATCTCATTCGACCTTGAGTTTGCTCAACAAATCGAAAGAGATTATTCACTCGTACCTACCATATCGTGATGGCCTAAGTATAGTATATGTACCTTGAGTTTTCTCAACAAATACATATAGTTATCTTACCTCATATGTTCAATATATTAACAATACTACAGATAACATCCCTAGCTTGAGTTTGCTCAACAACTAAGGAGTATGCAAGTAATTTATTAATATATATGGTAGAGGACAACATTATATTGAAGATTCATAATCTTCAATATATTATATTGAGTGATATCGACTTATGGAATAAAGTATTTATTATGAAATACCCTCATGATTCAAGTGTCCACATCAGGACCACAGTATACGTACATTTACGTATGTATTTATTCCTTAAGTCTATTTAGGTTTCTTTAATGTTCCAGCTTTAGTTTATACATTCATATTATATAAGTTTCATGATTATATAACTTTTATATTTTAATTAACATATACAATAATCTTATGTATAACATTTTATTAATTACATCTTATTTAATTAATTTTAATTAATTAACTCTTTAATTAATTTTAAATTAGTATTCCCATACAACTTTTATATTGGACATATCTATTATAACCTTTATAGTGTATACTATAACCTTTATAGTATAACACATATACCTTATGTGCGTATTTTTTTATTTAATTAATTAACCTTTAATTAATTAATTTAATTAAACAATTTTAATCAAATTATATCAATTTCAAAATTTATCTTACATACATGTATACTTATGTTATCTTAAGACTTTAAAATAACATAACATATATCAACATATATAATACTTGCATATAAGTATTAATTAGTTAACTCATTTAATTGATTTATTTTATTAATCTTATTAATAAATTTTAAAATTTGAAATTAATATTTAAATAGTTTCAAACATTTTGAAATTTTCATTACCTTTTCAAACATTTTGAAAATTTGTGTTATATTATAACCTTTTACAATAAACATGTTTTTATTTGAAATTTAACTTTTAAATTTAAAATCTTGTCTCAATTTTCAAAACTATTTTGAAAATTAGCCCAAGGCCCAATTAAATTGGGCATTTCTGTTAGGGGTAACCTTTGGGCTTACTCCACCTTTCAGGCCAGGCTGGTAACTAAGTAGGACAAGATACTTGATTACCCAATTCCAATCCTACACAATACCATTCTAGACACCGTACTTAGTGGGCAAGCTTAATTAGTTAGCCCTAACATGAATAATTTAGACTGCATGGGCTATTAGGCTCTGATACCATTGAAGGAACTAGGATAGCCCGCATCGAAAGAAATGGGTGAATTTCAAAAATTTCAACATTTTGGATCATTAATGGGCCTATGAAGTCAAAAATCATTTAGAACTTTTCTAAGTTTCTTTTAAATAAAATCAATATTTTATTTTATTTATAAATAATTTTTGCTTTAATTTAATGTGTATGTAAATTAGAGTATATCAAATATACTCTTATGTACATATTTATGTGTAATGGAATGAATGTATCAAATACATTCATGTTGTGAAATATAAGTGTAACATATAAGAAGTGTATATTTGTGTAACTAAGCATGAGAAAATTTAGATTTGGTTTTCTTTCTCTTAACATGTATAATAAATTAAGGAAAGATAAGGCTATAAATGTAGAGAGAGAAACCTTTACATTTCTCTCTCTTTTTAGTTACATTGAATGACATAATAAATGACATTTACAATAGAATTTGCATATGTCTTTATTGCCCAAGTTTTTTTAAGTAATAAAATATACATGTATAATAATTGATAAATTTATACATACACATGTTAAAATAAGTTTTCCTATATATATGAGTTTGTCAAAACAAGAATTAACAATTGTAACAAAGGTTTCAACTAAGGAAGATCTTGAAATTAAATTCTACAATTTCACAAAAAAGTCCGTTTTGATTCAGATTAAAATAACGTAAACACTGTATATCTATATGTATAAATAATTGCAAGTTATGTATTCATTTTAAAATAACACATATATTTATATATATGTATTAAGATTGCAATTTAAGTAACATATATGTTTAAATTTAATACTAACAAAATGATTCAATCTTTTAATCTTTGGTATGAAATAAAAGTCTATAACTTTACATAAATGACCACTTATGAATTTTAAAACAAAAGGAAAAATTTACTTTTATGACCAAAACAAGTAAAACTAAATCATTTTGGAAATTAACTATGCAACATTGAAAATTAGTTTTACTATATTAAACCACCAACAAATATAGTTTATTAATGTTTATGTATACAGATGTTACAAAATTTTATATACAACATTACAACATAATAAAATATTTTCACATTCCTTTTTTTTTACAATTCCAAAACAATGACAGAAAAAAAATATCGGACAACTTGGGCATATACAAATTTGTTGTATGATAAATCAGATCCGACGACACAAAAGGGATACACAATAAAAAAGATGAAGGATTTGAAGTCAACCATAATAAACATACAATAAATGGATGTGTAAATAAGGAGAGATTCAAATTAAATCTACATAATGATCATATAATTAAATGAGATGAACAAAAGGGGATCTTAGTTATATTACAAGACGAATAAACAAGATAGAAGATATATTATGAATAAATCTAAACCTTTTAAACATGCTGAGATAGAAGATATATAATATGAATAAATCTGGACCATTTCAACATGATGCGTACACAAATAAATGAAATTAGAATTACCAAAAATAAAACCAATGATTTGCACCTTGAATGATGAATCAAATCTCCTAGATTCAGAAATCAGCCTCTAGATGTTGCAAGGATCAAGAGGAATAAACCACTTTTCATAATTGATTTTATTTGTTCTGATTTTAGGAATAATTGAAACCATGAAAGATCTCATATTTTCAGCCATTAGAGAAGGAGAGAACCGGAAAAAGTTGCCGAAAGAAGAATGAAAAATCAAAGACTCAATTGTACGTATATAATGAATTAGAGAATATGTTTTATTTGAAAGAAGGAAACCTTTCCCATTATTTAATTAAAAATTCTCTAATTAATTCTCTTGATTAACTTTCTCTTTTCACTCCTATTTCTTTACATGGTATGGCTGAAAATTATGTGCCATCAAATGACATAAGATTCCATAAATTAACGCATGTAATTATCTTTTATTTAATTACAGTGATATCATATATCAATGCGTGCAAATATAACTTTTATAAATGCATTCAAATAATTACAAATAATTCCCAAACATCGAATAAATAATAATTAATATTTCTCAAATACTAATTAATTTAATTAATTTACAATTTTTTATAAATTAATTAAATCGTGTGGTTTTTTTGGAAAATTCATCTTTACGGTTGTGCGACTCAAAGGTGTAAATTCAGTCAGCGATTAATATTGAATAATTTAAATATTAACGTTCACACGTCACTTAGCAGTCGGTGTGACAGTTTGGCTGAATTCATCGCTTACACATCTTTGGTAAAATCAAATTTTACTTATTATAAGCGGTACCTAATAGTGATAAATATTAACACCAATTCTCTTCGTCAAAACTATATCACTTTGGATTTATGGAATTTGGTAATGGTTAAAATTCCAATATCATTCACATTCAACTTTATAGTCCACACACAAAGTCCTTGGTTCAATAATAACATTATTATTAACCGAAATGCTCCAGCTAGAGACTTCAACTTTGAGTTGACTTCAGTTGACCATGATACTAAACTCATATAACTAAGGAGACGAATCCAATCTTGAATAGTGCTTCACTTCCAATACTTCCACTCGACCCAACCATAGTCACTCGATGGAACGTCATGCCATGATTTGACTGTAATTAAAGCGGAGCTTTCATATAGAAGATCCACGGTATTCTCAAGTCGAGAGAACTGTGTAAATCAACCACATCGATATTTTCTGTTTGACTTTAGCTATATTAACCAACAAAAAACTGTCGAGTGAGTCGGTCCATAGTTATCCAATAACTATCAGTACGTAACCCCTAGGTACCACCAACAATCATGAGAATACACTGCCTAACATTTGAAGAGTGTGACATACTCTAGTCTCAACGGATACATCGATATCCAGTCTCAACGCATCTTGACAAGGAACATTTAAAATGGTATATTTGTTTTATTGTGATAAATTACTCACGGTTAAAACACTTTGTAACTACTATCACAAAATATGCCATTTACAGATTTTCTATTAAATATACTTTTAATTAAATTAATTAATTAATATAACCATATTATATCAAGTATATAGTAGAAAGAAACACCTTTATTATGAACAAGATTGTTCAACGAGTTAGATATATGTAACAAATTACATAATTCCCCTAGGGCATACCCTTAACTCTATCAAAATCCGTCTTTTTGACCATCGAAAATCGGCACCAATTACATCAATGGTATTCTAATGTCGAACATCCAATTATTGGAAAGGCAGATTGTCAGGATAAAATAAAAAGAAAAGAATAGGGGAAATAAAGTCTCATAGTGGAAATGACAATATATAATATAACAAAGACGATATAAAGTGTCACTCTAAGATACAAGGTACATCAGAGTTAAAAACAAACCCCATTAGTTGGACATTTATAAAATCCTGACCTTACAATTGTTGATAGGTATACAATATAATACAATGGAAAATAAAATACTACGACATGTGAAATTCCAGCTCTTCTCCAAGAGCCCTATATCGCTAAAGCTATCCTAGAAAAATACTCGTCCTGACTCAAGCATTATAATAAAATAACAAATGGGTCAGTCTAGAAAACCAACATGAGAAAACTCTGTAGACATATGATAATTGGTAGGACCATGCCGCCAAACATGGAACGGGGATTCACATATCAGAACTTCATCCATACAAAAGAGAATGGACAAACAACAGAAACAAATCCAAACATAAAGATGGAGACAAGTAAGAACAAATCCCAAGTAAAAGAATGTGCACAAATAAGATCAAAATACAGACTTGAAAGAATGGACACAAATAATTAAACATAGAGAAGTGTACAAGGCAGTTCTCAATCCAATTTAAAAACAATTCAAAGATTTGAATTAAACATGGAAAGATAGTTTTTCCAACAATGACTAGAAGGGTGCGCCCCCTTACCGAAAGTATATCTCTAGAAATATACTTGAGATCTACGATGGCTCTTGAAAACCTCCAAGCCTAACCCCGCTAACCTTACCGAATATCCAAGTATTTCACATCTATGTGCGCATACAATCCAAACTAATCTTGAGTGGATATGACAATACCCTAATGTGAGCAACCCCACATAGCTTGGCTTCCACTTAATCTTTGGATTTAGTCATTTCCAAAAAAGAATATCAAAATCGATAGTCGATAAATCAACTATCAGAAACAAACCAATCCTCTTCGGGGAAAACAATGAAGCCGAACATGCCAAGGTAGTGTTGCTGTCTATCTTGCTACGAAAAAATTCTTAACTTTAAGAATAGAAAGAGCTTAAATACCCCAAACAAGCAACAAAATCATCTTGAATCAACGAAACACAAAGAAGATAGTAGAATCGAAATCGATAATCAATAATTTCACTATCGGGAATAGCAAAATGATTGTATATGGAAAATAAATCTCTTACACTTATCACCAATAAATGAATCAAGCTTTTAAAACATTTGACTCACACTTGTGCTCGATTTTCACATTACAAATATTTATAAAAACACTTTTAAAAACTCTCTTTAAAAATATCACTTTAAAGAGCTAATTATATTTCTAAGTGTATTAAAAAGAAGGGTTAAAAACAAATGTCAATAAAACATTGTTTAGTATCAACCCAAAACAATTTACACTTAGCTTTATTTTTAAAACAATTCCTTTTAAAAAAAATCCTCATTATAAACTATCATTTATAAATTTCAAACAATATTAATTATCCCGGAAGATGATAAATCAATTAAAATACTTTTATAAATTAAAAACCACATTAATTATCCCGAAAGAGAATTAATCAACTTTATAACTCTTTTAATAAATCAATCAATTATCTTTGAACACCTTACTAAAGTAGATAATTAGCTTTAAATACCTTTCTTAAATCGATTAATTAACTTTAAACGTCACTTATTAAATTAATTAATTGACTCTATTATGATTAATTAATAATTAAAATAATATTTATTCTAAAATTCCTTTCCAATACTTATAAAGTCCTTACAAATCCATTTGAAAATAATTTACAAAATATTTAAGGTAAATAACCTTTGTAAATTTAAAACAATGTTAAAACCATCTATTATCCCGAAAGATAATAAATCAAATTTATAATCTTTTATAAATTTAAACCAACATTAATTATCCCGATAGTTAATTAATCAAATTTATAATCTTTTTATAAATAAAAAACAATATTAATTATCCCGAAAGATAATTAAATGAATATATAACTTCATTTATAAATTTTAAACAACACTTATCCTTTATTTCCAAATTCCCAAAATACTTGAAAATATATTTCAAACAACTTTCAAATGCAAAAACATGACCACGTATTTCTTTTGTAAAAATACAAGCCCAAGTTCAAGAAATACAGAGGGTTTAAGGAGATGACTTTTCATAAGTGATGGTAATACAATAATTGCTATAATGACATTTGCACAAATCGATTGGCATGTCATAATTATTTCAAACAAAACATCAATATAGGCAACGTAAGAATAGAAATAAATCAGTATTGGCGAGAAATCTTTTAGGGTCTCTCTACAAAAGTCCCATGCAAAACAATGGTTACGGACAATATATATAGTCATATGGGTTCCCTTCAAATGATATATTATGCCATCCCTTTTCCACAGAGGGAATCCAAGCAAACAAACAATCAAACAATATAAACTATCATCTAAGCATTCAACAATAATCTATTACAATACAGGTATCATATAGTTTATTTAAAGGTGAGTAAACTCACCTCCAAACTGTCACGTTTCACAAAGCATAGCCACATGCCTCCAAACTCCTCTCACACGTTCGCCTTTGCCAAAAAACTCAATGCCTCTGACGCCATGGCCTATCTCCACCCTTCGCTACTCCATGACCAAGCCCTAGGCATGGCTGCTCAAGACGAGCATATCCAATCATTACCGCACTGTAACGCACCACCTCTATACTCACAATAACAAAGAGTATTAAAAGAAATACTGTCTGTTATTATGAAGAATAAGGCTGGGTAGGAGCGGCCATCCGTAGTTGGCCTTACACTAGTATTGGTTACCTCGATAGGAGTGGTATATATTTTAAATTTTTCATCTCTTATTTATTCACTCCCATCGACATATCCAATTCCAGTATAAAACGAACTACGATGGTTCATAATGGTTTAGGACAATATATATAAAGACAACACAGATACACAAAGAACGCGGAACACAGATAAAAACAAAAGTCTCATATATATATAACTGATGTCAGTTACAATACAGTTGATACAATACATATGATACAACTACAATTGTCGACTCTGGAAGTTATATATACACGTACATTATCAACTAATATACATGAATACATATCAACCTATACTATGACACGATTACTCCAAAAGATGTGAAAAGTCTTCATAGCTCAACAGCAACTCAAAGCAGGAAATCTACAACCTGAAATAACTCGGGTCTGACCCGAGTATTAATTTCAAAAGAAAATAATACACGGGTCAGTCTAATTCAAACTCAGTTATTAGTGCACAGAAGCAATAATAATCAATTATCAAATAGACGATAGTCACAGAAATCTCGTATATCCGACTCCTCGATAAAAGAATCGGATAACGGCAGATATAACACTAAACAGTGTTAAACAACAATTAACAATCCAAATCAATTTAAACAATTGAAATGTCAATTTAAAAACGGCAATGCTGATTGGCTGCAGTGCACGCTAACGTGTACTGCCTCGCCAATACAGTCTATGAAATATCCAAAAGCTCAAAGAATCAAAAACAGATAACATGAAACCAAATTAGATCTCGGTGTGGCTGCAGTACACGCACGCGTGCACTGCCTTGCCACTACCGTACGTCGAATCTACCAGGGTCAAGACACTGATTCAACTCGAATGCAGAACACAAAGGATCGAATGACCAAGTGCACGAAGGCAATGTACAAATTACCAAAAAGGAACCAAACCACATAATCATGCAGTGACCAAGAAAAACAAGCACAAGCCAACTGTCTCAAATGGTACAAGTTAAAAACTGCAAGTCCAAATCAACATAAAGGCTCTCAATTCAAAATGACCTGAACATCACAGACCAGTGCCAACAAACTCAAATAATACATGCAAGACCAGAACGCAACGAAGGCCGGAAGTACAAATAGCCAAGCAAGTGCATCACTAAACCATGACCAAGATCAAAGGCAAATCTGTAAAACGAATTAACAAGGGAGGCAAGTGTTGCACTGCTAACAATTCACAACAAGGTCAAACCCAAGTTCTAAATAACATACGGGTTCAACTCAAGGCAACTTGTAGCATACAAGCTCAAATAATCAAACTGCAACACAAAGGAAATAAGGTACATGCTGATCAATATCCAAGTAGACAACATCAAGTGATGAAGCTTCAACAGTGTCTACACCATAGTAATAATGTAGACCAAAGATTTCAGATGGGATAAAAAGAAGGTCCAAACTGACTTGATGCAAATAGGTCAAAAGGAGTATAAGCAAACAGTATATAAGTGACATCAAGCAACCACAAATTTATATGGTCGAACAACAGTTCAGATATGAAGCACTGCCAAGGTCAAGCATGCTACAGGTATGAAAGATGCAGTGAACTAATTTGGCAACAATGAATGCATAGTGAATATATGAGCCAGAATGGTAAGGCTCTTGTATAAACTGATACAAGTAAAATGAATTGTTTCCAAAACAAAGTCAAGGCCAAATTGAAATCACAAACTAAAGGGGTGACATGAACAAAGTACAACCAGTATGCACTGTAAACTGGATAGTGCAACTATCATACACAAGACCAAAGGCCATAGTACAATTCAATTCGAATACAGAGAAATTAGTGAAACAACCAAGGACTAACAGCAGCTGTTCGAACCAAGACGATGTCGTGGTCGAATAACATATGTCAACAAAGAAACTACATCATCAAAATGATGCGATAGTCAAGCAAAAATGACTCAACACCAGGTCAAGATAATGGCCAAGGTCAGCCACTAACTCGTAACGAACTACATGATGGACATGTATGCAGTAACCATAAAAATGCAAGATCGAAGTCAAGTGCTTACATGAGACAATGAACCAGACTAGGCACAAGAAAATTCAAGTAAAGAAATGGTCGAATTCCAATATTCATGTATGCAGACTACTAAGGTGAAAAACACATGCCGTGAGCATGTAACACTGCAGCCTCAATGCAGAAGATCAATACACTGCATGTTCAACAAGTAAATGAAGATGCAGTGAAGTATATATACAACAAAAATGAACTAATGCATCAGTACAGTTCAATGCTAAAAGCCCAAGTATACAACCAAGTAAAGAAACGCAGCAGTGTGCAACTCGAGCTTCAGAAGAATCAAGTGACACAACAATGCTCAATGACTCGGAAATCAAGAACAGCCGAGAAACAATGCATCAAGGACAAGAAGACAACTAATTCGAAATCAAAGCCGAAGTAAACATCATCATATAAGTAGTTTCAAAACAATTTAGCAGCGATGGTTTCAAAGCATGTCAGGCATAAAAGATGGTCAGAGACAAGACTCACAGGGGTAAAGAAATTTACACTACAGTTTTCAAATCGAAGTGGCCAAAGGAAAAATAAAATCGTCAAATCTTAGAAATTTGAAACCGTGGTAATCAAGGTATCAAACGAGTTCAAATCAATGCCGTGAAATCCACGTTATCAAATACATACACAATATATATGCACCTTGAACAAATCAAGAATATCTCAAGCATCAAAACGAAAACCATCGGCCAGAAAAATAATTTGACAAGTTCCAATAATATTATTCGAACGAATATACAGGGGATTTAAACCCTATAACAATCCCAAAATCAAGAAATCACAGACGCACACTGAAAACAATAGACAAAGTCGAAAATCATCACAGGCATCGAAACAAAATCAAATGGTCGAAGCTCTATATATTCGAATCAAACAAAGCAGAGTTTAAATTAGATGTGGTGAATAAATCACTCACTTTTTGCCTGGCTTGAATTGGACAGCGCTTTCGAATAGACGAAGGGTCGAAGCCGAGGTCCTCAAGAGACGAACGATCGTCGAAGCAAAGGAACGAGAACCATCTTCTCGATCGAACAACAAAGACGGCATCTTCGATTTCTGAAAACCCTAGTTTGAAAAAGGGAAAAAACAAGAGGAGGCCGCCATTCTTTCGTTTATTTGTTTTAGGGTTGTGATCGAGCAAATGAACAAAGGGAAAACGGGTCGAACTGATATTTAGAGGGGAATGGCATCTACCTAGATAGGTAACACAACCCAATACAACCGTGGGCTACAATAATTTTTACAGTCCACAATTTAACAATTTTATTAAAAGAGATTTTATACCGACTCAAAACTTCAAATAACAAACAGCTAGGAAAATTAATCGTCTAGAGACGATAATTAATTGGTACGAAATCTCAGGTTGTTACAGACTCCCCTCCTTATAGAAATTGCATCCCCGTAATTTTCATAATTAAGGTCATCACTAACAATAAATTTTCTAACATAAATTGGTAAAGATAGAAAAATAAAGGTCGGGAATACAAACGCCAAAGAAATCTTTTATTTTCATTAAGAGAAATTCACAAATTCTCAACAAAACCTAATCATCAAATAGATAATCAGAAAACATCAAAACTGGATAAATGCAATTGTCAGCAATATTCAATTATCAATTAGATAATTAGAATACAGAAATCACAAAACATCAATTTAATATAATCAACATAATCTAGAATCAGTTAGAGACTAGAAAATCTTACAATCAGCAAATATAGCAACTGCCTAATTATCAAAACGATAATCAGAAATCCCAAATCAACAATTATTCAATTATCAAAAATGATAATTAAATCTCAAATTAACAAATATTCAATTATCAAAAACAATAATCGAATCTCAAATCAACAAATATTCGATTATCAAAAACGATAATCGAATCTCAAATCAACAAATATTCAATTATCAAAGGTGATAATCGAATCTCAAATCAACAAATATTCAATTATCAAAAACGATAATCGAATCGAATCTCAAATCAACAAATATTCAATTATCAAAAACGATAATCGAATCTCAAATCAACAAATATTCAATTATCAAAAACGATAATCGAATCTCAAATCAACAAATATTCAATTATCAAAGGTGATAATCGAATCAAATCTCAAATCAACAAATATTCGATTATCAAAAACGATAATCGAATCTCAAATCAACAAATATTCAATTATCAAAAACGATAATCGAATCTCAAATCAACAAATATTCAATTATCAAAAACGATAATCGAATCTCAAATCAACAAATATTCAATTATCAAAAACGATAATCGAATTGAATCTCAAATCAACAAATATTCAATACAGTATACATGTACACATACTCTCATGGAATTAACTCATTTTAATTCCATAGTTCAGCTTTAAATCTCGATTTATCAATTTAATTTGGTCATATCTCTTTTGCCATTGAACACCATGTGTGCATTGTAAGGGACTCAATTCTGTTAACCCCTACACAAAGGCCTATAGGACTTAAACAAGTCATGCACATACCCATCATACTCCTTATGATGAATAGATCAAGGCTTCTCTCCTAGATTAGTTTTATAGTCTAGTGACCAGTCTCATCTCTTATTTCAGAAAGATTTATTAACTCATGGAATGCTTTTACATTCCTTCTTTCCCTTTTTCCCTCAATCAGAGAGAATTAAACTCTCTCATGGATTTCACTGACCATGACTTCATCCATGAAAATAATGTTTTATTTCATTTTTTTTCCAGTTGTCTCATTCAAAATTTATTTTATCACTTGCATATCTCCTATATTCAAGAATGTCATGATCTCTTAAACAAATCCACTAGAATTCTATAAAAATTCTTATACTCAATTCTATTGTGAACATAGGGTAAGGTTTTTAGAGAAAAACCCATAAAACATTTTAGCTTTAGATCTGAACAAATCAGCACATAAATAATTTATTGCATTGTTCATCTCCAATTTAAAACAATCAGACATAAGCATGAACCTCCTTTGTTCACACTGCCTAGCTTATTTTCCAGTTCCATCTTACATTTTTATATGGTCCAAACTCTTGCCTTTGAACACAAAGTGTGCATTGCAAAGGACTCAATTCTGTTAACCTTTGCACAGAGGCCTTCAGGACTTGAACAAGTCATGCACATACCCATCATCCACCTGATGATGAGTAGATCAAGGCACCTCTCCTAAATTACTTGGTAATTTAGAGACCATACATATTTATTCATTTAAGGAATTTTTCCTTTTTTTTTTAACTCTAGAAATACTCTTGTAATCCTTTCTTCATTTCATAAGTAGGGAATTTAATTTCCTTAATAATCATATCTAAACATACCAACATTCATGCCAAATTTTACAACCAATTTCAAAGTCATTTCTGCTTGATCGCACTTTTTTTTCAATATTGCTTTGTTAATATCAATTTTTAAATGAACTAGACATGAGCATAAACCTCTTTGTTCATACTGCCTAATCCATTATTATTATTCAATACCATATTTCTCAGTAAATTAATCAAATTATTTTCTTATAAAAACTGAGTCATAAACTCATTTCTGTAATCAGGTTATATGATTGATTAACCAATTCTCAAAACAAAATTAGCCAATGCCAAAAACAAATCAAAACAACAACCAAAATTCAATCAAAATGCCATTCATGATCATCGTATATTTATTCAGAGAAATAAAGATTAACAAAAATCATAAGATGATTTTCATATAAAATAATTGGCTGCCCTTACTTGGGTCTTAATGCCATAAATCTCATAAGTGATTATCACTTACTTTCCTCTTCTTTTGAAAGTGAAAACTGTTAGAAATTTTATAAAACAATTTTCATTTTAAAACAATTTCCCAATTATGTGATTAAAGCAGCAATATTAGTAACAATTTCGATAAGGAAATTGTACTTCTCAAATACCGTAAAAACAGGTCACAAATCAGCATTGCGGTATAACCGCTTGAAAATCCACTTTTAAAATTTGACGGTTACTGAAGCCAAAGCGACAGTAATTTTTAAATGTCAAAATCTCATCAAAATAATTTACACCACAATGTAACACCAGTGAATTTTCATTCATAAAAATTTTCAACTAAACATCGTGCTTCAAAATATAGCACTAGTGTAAAAATCCCGTTATAAAGGTAACGGCAACAAAATACGTTTCATAACCAAGCATCGGTTCAACGTAAAATTAATGCAGTAACGTGTAACTCAAATTTGCACGTACTACAAAATGAACAAAGAAATCATTCGAATATATCTTCAATGAAGATAATTCAAAACAGCAAAAATCTAATCAACATGTGATTATCCTAAAAGAAAATCAGCAAAAATCTCAACAAGAATCACATAACTGCAATCGTTTCGAATCCTCAATTCGGATTTGAAATTATCAAAGAAACAAAATAAACACAGCTTTGTAAACAACAAATGAAATTTATTTCAATTTCATATTTTGATTTTTAAATCAAAAAGATTATCAGTTGTACTTAGCGAAGACAGTTTCACTGTTTCCGCTACGCACTCTGATAAACAGGACACAATTTAATCAAATCAACAAAACACAGTTTCACTTTTACTTTTCAATAAAGATATTTAAAAATTTCATCATAATTTCAAAACTTTAGTTTTGACTCAAAACACGAAGAAAACATCGACAAATAGTTGTAACACATGTTCCATCTAAGTTATGTTTTATATTATGTCCATAAACCCCAAGCTCTGATACCAACTGTAACGCCTCACCTCTATACTCACAATAACAAAGAGTATTAAAAGAAATACTGTCTGTTATTATGAAGAATAAGGCTGGGTAGGAGCGGCCATCCGTAGTTGGCCTTACACTAGTATTGGTTACCTCGATAGGAGTGGTATATATTTTAAATTTTTCATCTCTTATTTATTCACTCCCATCGACATATCCAATTCCAGTATAAAACGAACTACGATGGTTCATAATGGTTTAGGACAATATATATAAAAACAACACAGATACACAAAGAATGCGGAACACAGATAAAAACAAAAGTCTCATATATATATAACTGATGTCAGTTACAATACAGTTGATACAATACATATGATACAACTACAATTGTCGACTCTGGAAGTTATATATACACGTACATTATCAACTAATATACATGAATACATATCAACCTATACTATGACACGATTACTCCAAAAGATGTGAAAAGTCTTCATAGCTCAACAGCAACTCAAAGCAGGAAATCTACAACCTGAAATAACTCGGGTCTGACCCGAGTATTAATTTCAAAAGAAAATAATACACGGGTCAGTCTAATTCAAACTCAGTTATTAGTGCACAGAAGCAATAATAATCAATTATCAAATAGACGACAGTCACAGAAATCTCGTATATCCGACACCTCGATAAAAGAATCGGATAACGGCAGATATAACACTAAACAGTGTTAAACAACAATTAACAATCCAAATCAATTTAAACAATTGAAATGTCAATTTAAAAACGGCAATGCTGATTGGCTGCAGTGCACGCTAACGTGTACTGCCTCGCCAATACAGTCTATGAAATATCCAAAAGCTCAAAGAATCAGAAACAGATAACATGAAACCAAATTAGATCTCGGTGTGGCTGCAGTACACGCACGCGTGCACTGCCTCGCCACTACCGTACGTCGAATCTACCAGGGTCAAGACACTGATTCAACTCGAATGCAGAACACAAAGGATCGAATGACCAAGTGCACGAAGGCAATGGTACAAATTACCAAAATGGAACCAAACCACATAATCATGCAGTGACCAGGAAAGACAAGCACAAGCCAACTGTCTCAAATGGTACAAGTTAAAAACTGCAAGTCCAAATCAACATAAAGGCTCTCAATTCAAAATGACCTGAACATCACAGACCAGTGCCAACAAACTCAAATAATACATGCAAGACCAGAACGCAACGAAGGCCAGAAGTACAAATAGCCAAGCAAGTGCATCACTAAACCATGACCAAGATCAAAGGCAAATCTGTAAAACGAATTAACAAGGGAGGCAAGTGCTGCACTGCTAACAATTCACAACAAGGTCAAACCCAAGTTCTAAATAACATACGGGTTCAACTCAAGGCAACTTGTAGCATACAAGCTCAAATAATCAAATTGCAACACAAAGGAAATAAGGTACATGCTGATCAATATCCAAGTAGACAACATCAAGTGATGAAGCTTCAACAGTGTCTACACCATAGTAATAATGTAGACCAAAGATTTCAGATGGGATAAAAAGAAGGTCCAAACTGACTTGATGCAAACAGGTCAAAAGGAGTATAAGCAAACAGTATATAAGTGACATCAAGCAACCACAAATGTATATGGTCGAACAACAGTTCAGATATGAAGCACTGCCAAGGTCAAGCATGCTACAGGTATGAAAGATGCAGTGAACTAATTTGGCAACAATGAATGCACAGTGAATATATGAGCCAGAATGGTAAGGCTCTTGTATAAACTGATACAAGTAAAATGAATTGTTTCCAAAACAAAGTCAAGGCCAAATTGAAATCACAAACTAAAGGGGTGACATGAACAAAGTACAACCAGTATGCACTGTAAACTGGATAGTGCAACTATCATACACAAGACCAAAGGCCATAGTACAATTCAATTCGAATACAGAGAAATTAGTGAAACAACCAAGGACTAACAGCAGCTGTTCGAACCAAGACGATGTCGTGGTCGAATAACATATGTCAACAGAGAAACAACATCATCAAAATGATGCGATAGTCAAGCAAAAATGACTCAACACCAGGTCAAGATAATGGCCAAGGTCAGCCACTAACTCGTAACGAACTACATGATGGACATGTATGCAGTAACCATAAAAATGCAAGATCGAAGTCAAGTGCTTACATGAGACAATGAACCAGACTAGGCACAAGAAAATTCAAGTAAAGCAATGGTCGAATTCAAATATTCATGTATGCAGACTACTGAGGTGAAAAACACATGCCGTGAGCATGTAACACTACAGCCTCAATGCAGAAGATCAATACACTGCATGTTCAACAAGTAAATGAAGATGCAGTGAAGTATATATACAACAAAAATGAACTAATGCATCAGTACAGTTCAATGCTAAAAGCCCAAGTATACAACCAAGTAAAGAAACGCAGCAGTGTGCAACTCGAGCTTCAGAAGAATCAAGTGACACAACAATGCTCAATGACTCGGAAATCAAGAACAGCCGAGAAACAATGCATCAAGGACAAGAAGACAACTAATTCAAAGTCAAAGCCGAAGTAAACATCATCATATAAGTAGTTTCAAAACAATTTAGCAGCGATGGTTTCAAAGCATGTCAGGCATAAAAGATGGTCAGAGACAAGACTCACAGGGGTAAAGAAATTTACACTACAGTTTTCAAATCGAAGTGGCCAAAGGAAAAATAAAATCGTCAAATCTCAGAAATTTGAAACCGTGGTAATCAAGGTATCAAACGAGTTCAAATCAATGCTGTGAAATCCACGTTATCAAATACATATGCAATATATATGCACCTTGAACAAATCAAGAATATCTCAAGCATCAAAACGAAAACCATCGGCCAGAAAAATATTTGACAAGTTCCAATAATATTATTCGAACGAATATACAGGGGATTTAAACCCTATAACAATCCCAAAATCAATAAATCACGGACGCACACTGAAAACAATAGACAAAGTCGAAAATCATCACAGGCATCGAAACAAAATCAAATGGCCGAAGCTCTATATATTCGAATCAAACAAAGCAGAGTTTAAATTAGATGTGGTGAATAAATCACTCACTTTTTGCCTGGCTCGAATTGGACAGCGCTTTCGAATAGTCGAAGGGTCGAAGCCGAGGTCCTCAAGAGACGAACGATCGTCGAAGCAAGGGAACGAGAATCATCTTCTCGATCGAACAACAAAGACGGCATCTTCGATTTCTGAAAACCCTAGTTTGAAAAAGGGGAAAAACAAGAGGAGGCCGCCATTCTTTCGTTTATTTGTTTTAGGGTTGTGATCGAGCAAATGAACCAAGGGAAAACGGGTCGAACTGATATTTATAGGGGAATGACATCTACCTAGATAGGTAACACAACCCAATACAACTGTGGGCTACAATAATTTTTAAAGTCCACAATTTAACAATTTTATTAAAAGAGATTTTATATCGACTCAAAACTTCAAATAACAAACAGCTAGGAAAATTAATCGTCTAGAGACGATAATCAATTGGTACGAAATCTCAGGTTGTTACACGCACACAAATTGACACATAGAAAATCAATGCCCTCACTCATACGATCCCAACGGATCAAAAATCATCGAATTATGTTTCCTCTAGCTCCAGATTTAATTAATTGAAGGGGTGGTGGTGACTTTTCTTTGTTAGGAGAAAATAAAAGAGGAAGAAAAAAAGGAAGAAAGAAGTGAGGAAAAGAAAGAAAGTGAGGGCGCTATTTATAAGTTTAGCATTAGGAAGCTTATGGTGTAAGTATAAAGGTTTAAATATAATATTATATGGATAAGTATAAAGGTTTAAAAATAATACTTTTCAGTTTTCAATAATAATAAAATAACTGTTTTATTTCTAAAATAAATCTCAAAATTTTTCCGAGCCGTGGAATATTTATAGGGATGAAGGAGTTTACTTAGGGTTTAAGAATAGGAAATGCAACATCCCGTACCTTAATAGGCCTAAATTTCGACAAAAATCGAAACCCAAGTCTATCAAAGCATAGATCATTGGATTTGATACGTGCAAAAAAGCATTATCAGAGAATGATAGAAATTTAAACTTGCAGCGAAAACAATAATAGGATAAGCATACTGATTATGACTCTACCTTAGAATTAATGGTATTCCTTGGATAACAGATTGTCATATCAGCATCGAGCATGAGAGAAAAGAAGACTTCTCCAACAACTAAACACATCCAGCTCCAGTGACATGTTCCTCTAAATCTATCATATGGGCTGTAATGAGGAGGGGGTCAGAAGAACGTTTTGGTGATTGAAAAATCTATAAACTGTCCATAACATAAATTTATACAGGTTGGTTTCCATTTAATTGTTATGTCTATTAAGCTTAGCAATTCTAATCTAACCTTGCATTGCACACACGATTACTTATCTACCCATTCTCAAGGTACAAAATACTATTGAAGCCTTATCAACCACCCAATACTTCCATACCCATTTGCCACTTAATACTTCTAAATATGAAGCGAGCTTCTACTATCACCACATAATACTTTTAAAAGTGAAATAAACGGATTTTTTCATTTAAGACCTCAATCGAGGTAGACTCAGTTAGCTAAGACCTATTCCCAAGGTGGACTTCTAGTGTCATCATTATCGGTCTATTGGTCCTAACTATAGAGACCTTTGACCACTATATATGTCCTTATAATTTATAATAGTCATACCACTAGAGCATCTATCGTTATTAAAGTATTAGCAATGTGAGAGACTATAACCAAGCCACTTAATAGCTCATCAATAAGGACTAGGTAGGCCTTTGACCATTTAATACCTATTTATAGGTAGGCCTTTGCCATTTAATACCTAATTCCAAGGGGACTCCTTACTGGTGCTATCTAGCTGACATTGCTTGGAAATCTCATTATGTACTTAGTACTTCTTTATAGGAGAGAGGTGAACCCTAGATCAGTTACTTAGTACCTTAAACCCAAAGCGAACCCTTCCCGAGATATCCATCATCACTTTTAATTATAAACATGGAATCTCATTAGGTTAATTCTTTCGGTAGGGAGACGGGCCCTAAGACAACGGCTTAATACTTTAACACTAAAGTAAACCTTTTTAGAGATATACCTCACCGCTTCTGATTCCAAATTTGGACCATGTAATACTTTTCAATTAAGAAAGCAAGTCCAATCTCTCACATTGTCACGGTCCTAGAATTAGTGATATCTCACATCATTAGTAAGTGCACACGACTGGTGATAGCCTTAAAGTGAAGGGCGGTTTTCCAATCGAGTGACTCTACTGACCTCGCATCACTAACCTACTAAGTCCAATTAACCATCCTAAGTCTTTACTTATACTATCTTAGGTTGAAATTGGACTTAGCTTACCAATTCCCCTTTTATTAGTTCCCTTTTTATTTAAGGCAATAAGATTTACCTTAAACACTTATCTACCCATAAATCTCCTTTTAATGCTCATAAATGTCAATTTGTCCATAAAATCCTAACAGACATTTCCTAAGAAATTTATGTATAATTACTAATTTCAAATTAGTAACCTTTTTATATCTATTCCATTTTTACCAGCCACATTAATCCATTTGTCTCTATTAATCGTAACCCTTAATTTAATACTATTCATTATTTCTCATGAATTGCCTATTAATTTAGGTTACAATCTTTCATTTTCTATTAATTAATAGGAATTCCTAATTTATTTTCCATTAATATGAATTATTACCTTTTCTAATTCTAACTAGCTTCCCTAAATATAATAATAACTAACGAACATTACTCATAAATAACGCACGAATAAACGCTATTATTCTCTATTAACATAATAAATACATATAAACTGCCTAATAAAACTACCTATTCGTAAACAAACATATTCTAATCATAAATATGTAACTAGAATATGCTTTCCATATTTAATTTACTAAAATTAAATTCCTTAGGAAGGTTTTCCGGTATGGTTTCCATAAATTGGTTTAACACAAAATGAAAAGATTGACTCCTTTTGAAATTACAAGGAATGGATAGTTTCTTCTTAATTGGAATAAACAGTGTAAACTATGGAGAATAAATCTATACTTTACATATTCTTCCCTTTTGTTTGTGGGTATTCCTTGTTAAATCAAACATCGACCTTTTGAGTAAAAAGTGGAAAAGTAAACAAATTATTTATAAAAATCGAACGGATGTTCTTCCCACATATTAAACTATGAAAAATCTACAACATAACACAAATTGGGCAATAATCCAAAAATTCTATTTTACACCCAAGTATAGATCTGGAATAAAAATATACAACATTCAAAGTCTAAAATCTTTGGGATTGATTTTCAAATCTAGGTGTAAACATATTTCAAATTAGATCTAAAAGAAGAATATGTAGGCAATAGTTTTCTACACTAATTTAAGCCTACAATTCATAAATAAAATTGATTTACGTATAAAAATCAAACATGTGTCAACGGAATAGATTTAAAATCGTAACAATATATAAAATTTCCAATCACCTTTTAAAGGCGATCCAAATTTCCAGATCTAAAGTAGAAACTTAAATTCATCTCCAAATCCTTTATAATCTTAGAAATATGTATAAAAAAGGGTGTATATATATATATACATTAGAATTAGAGATCTAATAAGAGATTTGTGATTGGGAGAGAAAATGGATACAAATATATAGATATATAAATCACCTCAAATACACGTATAGTTGATTCTCTCATATTCCCCTTTTCATTTGATTTTTATTCTTCTTCGATTTGCATGAATATGATTATAAATATAAATATCTTATTTTTATAATTTAGAAAAAAGTGAAGAAGAAATGGCAGAGCTTCATTGCTCCGTTCAGAAAAATATGAGAAGAGAAGGGAGGATTAGACTTGAATTTATAGGCGCAAGAATTAACCTCAACCGTTAGATCGAAATATTAAATCCGAACCATTGGAACTAGGTTAGCCCTAGCCACCACACAGGGAGCGGTTGACCGCCCCTCGCCTAAGGGTCGCCCTTGGTCGACCGCTTATAGTGGCAGAACGACTTGTGGGTCTGGGTTAATTAATATAAAACGTTAATTAATTTCAATCGAAATATTTGCATTGCGAATTCGTTTTTCATTCGTAACTTCTTCGTTTAGAATCCTGTCGCAAAACTCCAAATATAAAAGCTGCTCCAAATTTCGACACGAATGCAATAGTGCAAGTTTCACGATCAAAATCCATCGTTTGGACAAATTCCATTATTGGAGATAAATTAACCAACTAACTAACTAATTAAACAACTAACACCAAATTACAAGGTACTACAAATAAGTTAAAATAAAATGATTATGGTTAGGATAGACTTAAATGAGAATCATTATGTTATTTGGTTTTATATTATTGTTTTATTAGGAAAGTAATTATAATATTCTGTTTTATTAGGTGTCATTATTCTATCTTGTTTTATTAGGTAGGTTATTATACTGCATTTTTTATTTGGCATGTAATTATACAATTTTGTTTTATTGGGCAGGTCATTATAATATTTTGTTTTATTAGACAATAATTATACTATTTTTTTATTAGCAGGTTATTATAATATTTTATTCTATTTGGCAGTTTATTATAATATTTTGTTTTTAGTATATTTTTATTCTCTTAAGTTAATCGTTAAATGTATCGCGTTTGCATGATCACACAGTGCATCGGATCATCATGAAACCTGTCGGTGCATATCTATTCAATATTCTAGTTCTAATGACACTAGTTTCAATAAAATCCAAGGTAGGGCTCCGGGATGATAATTTCACGTCTTTTGAAGTCGTTTTTGCCACCGGATCATCCGACTCCAAATATAGCGATCCTTATACTCATTTTGATTCGCAACGTTGATCCAAACTCAATAGATGTGGTCTCAAGTTCTAAAAAATCCATCTGCGAAAATCGATTTTTCAGCTCATCAATAAAATAAATTAATTTAACATTTAAATATCCACAATTTAAATATTCAGAGCATCCTAAAAATACAGATTGTTACGTGTTAACCCAAAAAATGGATCAACACCCTGGATCAGGAGTGAACGCACCAATGCAGATAATCAGAAGCACAAATCTCAGATAAACAACAAATAAATAGTAGAAGTAAGAAAAGAGACATAGAATTTTTATAGTGGTTCGGCTGAATCTGGCCTACGTCCACTTTAATTAATCTTTATTATGTTTATACTAGTTGAATCTCTCTGGATATCAACTAGTTAGTCCTTAGATCTAAGTTATAATGAGTTAGAATTAGTCACAAGTACATGGGTTAACTGGAGAATCACAGTAACCACCTTGATGACTATTGTGAGGGAGAAGAAAGTTGAAGAAGTGAAGGAATTCCAATAGAGTAATGGCAGCTCTCTCTCCGAAAAAGATCCATCTCTAGTTGCAGGTAGGTGAGTATTTATAGGGAAGTTTAGTGGGTATTAGGCCAGAAGTCCAAGTGTAGAAGAGTCCAGTTGTTACACCAAGTCATCACCAAAAATCTCAAATCAATCTGAGTCATTTCTATGGATCGCTAGCTATCCATCCACTTAGACTATTTTTGAGTGATCTTTGTTTGGTTGTCCTCCTACCTTCTATTTTAGTGCATTGTCCAAATATCAAGTCGTTTGGAGTTAGTTTGATCATTCGTCTTCATGGGTCATATGGTCCAGAAGAATCATCCATAACTCGCTCAAATCTTAACGAAATCGAACGAAACTTTGCATGAACACTCTAGAGGGTGTTAGGGACCCACCATAAAAATTTGAGGTGGTGGGGCCCACTCTAGACGGGTCGCTAGTGATCCATCAAATCAACTTCAAATGACTTCAATTTTTTTGTGAGCCTTCTCCTATGTTTTCTAAATGTTCTCCCAAAATTTCAAGTCAATCCGGCTTCGTATTGGTTCTGTAGGTCCATATTAAGTTAGCTAATTCTAACCAAACAGCTTGAATCAGATGAGTCTTCACTTCTTGAACTAGATTGTTTCGCATGCTATGAAACATGGCAAGTGTGCGTAGAAATGTTAATAAATCACGATGCAAGAGGTTTGGAGGGTCCAAGAGCAAGCTTTATGGATCGCTAGCGATCCATAGGTGATGGATTGCTAGCAATCAATCACCTTAGCTTATTTTGGCATCTTTTCTCTTGGGTCTTTCTCTTCTTCTTTTTTTGGTCCTTTTGGTTGATTCTTGAGTTATTCTTGTGTAGTCTGAATGTTCTATCTCTTATTGAATTTTGATGGGTTAAAAACCCAGTTAACACTTGCCCCCCAAAGTATGCCTTTTGAATGAAAGATGTACTTTGTTTAAGAACAAGTTCCTGTCTCCAGTCTTTGATAATTGAGCTTTTTAGCTAATTTAGCCTTAGTGAATCATCCAGTTCCTTCGGATTCTCTTGCCAATCACAAGTCGTTCCAAACCAGCTACATCCTAAGACTCTTGACTCTACCCAAGTGTAATCTATACATCACAGTCGTTCCTGTTTCATTCGGAGTTATTACATCACATATCTATAATTAAATCACATGCTTCCAATTACATCAGATATTTCCAATTACATCACATATCTCCATCTACATCACATATCTCTAATTGTCCCATGTTCATCCGTAATTACATCAGTATCGCTCAAATTTAATTCATAGTTATGATATCATATATCAAAATCCCATCATATATCGAAGTCACATCATATCGCATTATACATCATGTATCAAAGTCATCCTATGTTCATCCAGGATTTATCCGTTTTATTCTACCTATAAGGCCTTCAAATCCTTTTTGCAAAATCAAATCTGTTTTAAGGTTCGGTCTCTCCAGATCATTTAATGTTTAGTTTAATGTGCGATCCCTCTAGATCGTTTAATGTTTAATTTAATGCGCGATCTCTTCGGATCATTTAATGCTTAGTTTAATGTGCGATCTCTTCGGATCGTTTGTTTGTTAAGTTAAAGGGGATTAAGTTAGCCCATCCGCTCACTCTCCAATGAGGGGACTTACTTCTTACACTCCGGTCCCGTCTCTCCGGCCGAGACTCTATGGCGTTTGATATCGTATAAGTCCATCCACTCGCTCTCTGGCAAGGGGACTTGCACCTTGCACTCTGGTCCCGTCTCTTCGGTCGGGACTCTATGGCGTTCAAAATCAGTCATCACATATGAATTTTACAAAATTAAAATTTCAAATCAAAGCAAAGAAGTAGAAATTAAATAAGCAAAAATCCTGAATGTTTATCCCATACATCCGACTCAGAGCGTGGCAAGGGACCAATCTAGGTTCTATGCACGTCCAAGCGGTCTGGGATTATTATCCTAAGCAGTCATCCCAGATATCCGACTCGGAGCGCGACTAGGAACCAATCTAGGTTTAGCACACGTCTAAGTGATCTGGGGTCATTATTGTTTTTACAGCTAATATACGAAAAGGAAAGTGCAAAAAAAAAACCAAAGCAAAGAGTAGCAGCCAGATCTATCTTCCCATCCATCCGGGTTATTGGATTATCTGTCTTGGCCCCAATCCCTGGGCATTCCTTGAAGCATCTACTATGGGTGGTGGCTACTCCAGTTGTGCTATTGCAGCTCTATTCCTCACATACTGTGATAGTTGGTTATTCTGAACCAATTCTTCTATTAGATCATGAAGATGTCGACATTCATTCGTTTCATGTCCGCTCAGCTCATGAAAGATGCAAAACTTTCTAGATCCTTTCTCTCGATCAGTGGGCTCTCTTCTTGGAGGCTTCCGATAGGGAATTTGGCCCCTAGTGTCTAGGTATATCCTTTCTAAGGTTTCAGTCAGCTCAGAGTACGAGGAGAATTTGGGCTCCCTCCTTTGTCGTTTTGATCTCCTAGAATCAACATCGGCTTCTCTTTTCCCTTTGTCTTTTCCAAATCCTGTTCCAAAGGATCCCTTGCCATCCACAGCGCGAATTTCAACGTCTTTAGCTTCATCTTCAGTGTCGACATCCTCTTGACGTAAATATCTCTCAGCTTCATAGTAAAACTCAGCAAGATCCATTGGTGGATCTCTCTTAAGTGCAGCCCTGAAGTCGGTCTTGCTTGCGACTCTAGACACTGCCGCCATCAAAATCACTTATGGGTCCGGCCTATCAACCGCAGCTGCCACTGCATTGAATCTTGTTAAATAACTTCTCAAGGTCTCCCTGGGCCTTTGTTTCACATTTTTCGGTGTCATTACATTCTTCGGTTGTGCGATATAAACTCGGAATTGTCTTAAAAATTGGCCCACTAACTCGGTCCATGTGCTAATGGACCCAATCTCTAACTGTCTAAACTACATTGCCGCCAAACCCGTGAAGTATAATGGGAAGCACCACCTCATTACTTCCTCAAAAGCACCCAACACCTCCATATATCGGATATATCTCATTGGACGAATCATTGGATCGGTCTTTCCGTCATATATTTCCAGCGCGAGAAGCTTGAAACCAGTGGGGATTACTTGTGTTTTGGATATTAGTAGTAACCAGGTTTCTTTTCACATCTTCCAAACCCTGATCTATGGGTCCTCCTCTAACCAACCTTCTTACCAATTCAGCAATTCGATTTTTACCATCTAATGAAGGTCTTCGTCCGAAAGCGATGTTCTGCCCCCGCCATGGCAAGGGAAATCCAGCGCATACTTCACTGGTTGTACACTGGTGTTCTGCCCTACTCTCCTAGTCTCATTCTGTCCTTCGCTCCTCCAAGGTAGCCCTGGAACATATTCCTCTTTCGGTTGTACTTTAGTATTCATATTAGCTCCCGTACTACCAGTTCCTGGAGTTTCAACAGTCACTCCATCGTTGGTCCTTTCGGTGTCAGCTCCAATATTGATACCATCATCGGTGTTGATTTCCATGTTGACTCCAACATTGCCCCCAAGTATCGGTTGCTCTTGGCGTAGAGGCAACATTCAATCTCGTTCTAGTCCAACTCTAGCAGCTCCTGTATTGTTTCCCAGGGTCTGAATTACTGTCACTCCTACAGTTCCTTGTTGTCCCATCCTTTGGAAGAATCCCTCCATCATCTCTTGTTGCCTAGCCAAGATACAATCCTGCATCTCCTTCATCAGCCTTTCCATTTCTTCTCTAGGTACATAGTTGGATTGGTGAGAACTTAAGGATACTTCCTGACTTCCCCCAGGTTGTGGTTGACTTGTTCCAGTTTTAGATCTAGTGTTAGGCCTCTTCATTTTCCCCCCAATCACAGATTCAAACTTCAAGCTTCCAGATCTACCTTTGCTCTCAGTGAAAGCACCAAAATGTTAACCAAAAAAATGGATCAACACCCTGGATCGGGTGTGAAAGCACCAGTGCAGATAATCAGCAGCACAAATCTCAGATAAACACTAAATAAATAGAAGAAATAAGAAAAGAGACACAGAATTTTTATAGTGGTTCGGCTGACTCTAGCCTACGTCCACTTTAATTAATCTTTATTATGTTTATACTAGTTGAATCTCTCTGGTTTCAACTACTTAGTTCTTAGATCTAAGTTACAATGAGTTAGAATAAGTCACAAGTATAAGGGTTAACCGGAGAATCACAATAACCACCTTGATGACGGTTGTGAGGGAGAAGAAAGTTGAAGAAGTGAAAAAATTCCGGTAGAGTAATGGCAGCTCTCTTTCCGAAAAAGATCCATCTCTAGTTGCAAGTAGGTGAGTATTTATAGGGAAGTTTAGTGGGTATTGGGCTAGAAGTCCAGGTGTAGAAGAGTCCAGTTGTTACACCAAGTCATCACCAGAAATCTCAAATCAATCTGAGTCATTTCTATGAATCATTACCTATCCATAGGGGATGGATCGCTAGCTATCCATCAACTTAGCATATTTTTCTACTAAAAGCCTTTACTTAGTGCCATGAAGGAGTTCGGAAAGTTTGAGGACGATCCGACCTATCTTGACGGATTTCTAGCTATCCATAGGGGATGGATCGCTAGTTATCCATAGGCGATGGATCGCTAGCTATTCGTTCACTTAGCATATTTTTGAGTGATCTTTGTTTGGTTGTCCTCCTATCTTTTATTTAAATGCCTTGTCCAACTATCAAGTCGTTTGGAGTTAGTTTGATCATCCGTCTTCATGGGTCAACTGATCCAGAAGAACCATTCATAACTCGCTCAAATCTTAACGAAATCGAACGAAACTTTGCAGAAACACTCTTGGGGGTGTTAGGGAACGACCATAAAAATTTGAGGTGTTGGGGCCCACTAGCGATCCATCAAATCAACTCCAAATGACTTAAATTTTTTGTGAGCCTTCTCCTATGTTTTCTAAATGTTCTTCCAAAATTTCAAGTCAATCCGACTTCGTATTGGTTCTGTAGGTCCATTTTAAGTTAGCTAATTCTGGTCAAACAACTTGAATCAGATGAGTCTTCACTTCTTGAGCTAGATTGTTTTTCATGGTATGAAACATGGCAAGTGTGCTTACAAATGGTAATGAATCATGATGCAAGAGGTTTGGAAGGTCCATAAGCAAGCCTTATGGATTGCTAGCAATCCATAGGTGATGGCATCACCTTAGCTTATTTTGGCATTTTTCTCTTGGGTCTTTCTCTTCTTCGTTTTCTGGTCCTTTTGGTTGATTCTTGGGTTATTCTTGCATAGTCTGAATGTTTTAACTCTTATTGAATTTTGATGGGTTAAAAACCCAGTTAACATTACGTGAAGTGAAGAAATTGCTTAAAATTTTTGATATGGGTTTCGAGAAAATTCATACTTGCGAGAATGATTGTTGTCTTTTTAAAAAATAGTACAAATATTTGGACAGTTGTCCAAATGTTGACTTTCAAGAAGGAAGACTAATAATGTATAGGAAAGATTATACAAGGAATCCCAGTAAAAGTGTTGCGATATTTTCCACTTGTTCCAAGATTTAGAATAATGGTTAGACCGCAAACTATGACGGAAGATTTAAGATGGTATTTTAGTAATAAAAGTAATGATGGGAAAATGCGTCATCTTGTGGATTCTGTAACATGGAATATAGTGAATGAGAAATTTGAATCATTTTCAATGGATCCACGTAATCTCAGAGTTAGTCTTGCTACCAATTGTTTCAATCAATTTTCTCTGGTAAATTCTAAATATAGTTGTTGGCCAATAATGCTTGTAACATATAATCTCTCGTCTTTGTTGTGTATGAAGAAGGAGAATATTATGTTAAAATTGCTAATTCCTCATCCTAAGCAACCGGGAAATGATATTGATGTTTATTTAGCACCATTGGTAGAAGATTTGCATCTTTAATGAAATAATGGAGCTGAAGTTTATGATGCATTTACTAAAACAGTTTTAATCTAAAAGCAATTTTGTTATGGACGATAAATGACTTTCCAACTTATGGAAATCTCGCCGAATGCTGCGTAATGGGTAAAGAAGCATGTCCATCATGTGGTGTGAATACTCACCATCGATGGTTGAATCATAGCTGGAAGACTAATTATATGGGTCATAGAAGATTTCTACATCCTTCTAATCAAATGAGAAAACAAATGGTTTGGTTTGATAATACTATAAAGAATGGAAGTAGACCTAGAATTTTAACTGCAAGTAACATCTCTAATATTTTAAAAGACTTTCCCAATGATTTTGGAAGAGAAATTAAAGATGGAAAAAACAATAAAAAAGGGAAGAAAAACAAGCAAAATAAGAAGTGATTATGAAGAAAAGGAAGAGTGGCCATAATTAACAAATTGGAGATAATGATCCTATGAAAATGAAGCTATCAAGATGGAAAAAAAGATCAACATTCTTCGATTTTCCATATTGGGAGGTTAGTGCGAAGTTTTATTTTTTTACACTTGATTAACAATAAAATATTATATCGCTGAAGTATTACACTCTTCGTTTTTCAAGAGCTTTCCTTACGTCATAGCTTAGACATGATGCATGTAGAGAAAAATGTTAGTGAAAGCATTTTGGTCACGATGCTGCATGATAATAAATCAAAAGATGGAATTAACTTAAGACAAGATCTAGAGGATTTAGGAATTCGACATGGACTTTATGCACAACCTCACAAAAAAAACATATCTTCTGCCGACTTCATATACATTATCAAATTATGTGAGAAAAACATTCTACAATAGATTGTATGATTTCAAGGACCTGATAGTTATTGTCCAAATTTCAAAAATTGTGTTTTGTTGCAGGATTGCAAAGTTACTGGTTTAAAATCCCATGATTACCATGTTCTAATGCAACAATTATTGCCAGTTGCAATAAGAGGACTGTTGCCAAAGAAACCAAGGGAAGCAATAGTTCGTTTATGTTCATTCTTTAATAAAAGATGCGCGCGTGCTTGAATGAGAAAATCTACGGTAACTTCATGATGAGATTGTTATAATATTATGTGAACTTGAAAGATATTTTCCAACCTCTTTTTTTGATAAAATTATACATTTGACAATTCATCTTGGAAGAGAAGCATGGTTGCGTGGGCTGGTTCATTTCTGTTGGATGTATCCTTTTGAAAGATATACGAAAACAATTAAAGATTTTGTAAGAAATCCTGCACGACCTGAGGGGTGTATTGCTAAATCATGTCTTGTTGAAGAATGTATGAGATATTTTGGTGATTTTTGAAAAAAAATAGGACAAATGGTAGAGAAAGGTATTCGAAATGAGGACTACGAAAATTCTACAATACTTGAAGGACATTCAATTTCTGCGTCCAAGACCATTACAATATCTTCTAATGAGGAAAAAAATGCTCATTTTGCCGTGTTAATGAATTTAGCAATGGTTGAGCCATTTTTAGAGCAAGTGGATTTTATAGTATGTCTATATTGTTTTGATGTACCTGTAGTTGCAAGTATAAGTCCGCATTATTTTTCTTTATCAGTTTGCATTTGAAGGAGTTGCAAGATTCAAACAAACGTATAGGAAGAAGCGCAATGTTACTTTGGAAAAAATATATAGATAAATTTGCTGATTGGATTAAAAAGAATGTTAGTTAAATTTTATAATAAATTACCATTGTTTCAAAAAATGTTATTGCATATATATCAAATATTTTTTTCATATACCTTTTGGCTTAGAAGATCATGATAAAATATTAAAAAGGATTGCTCCTACGGTCCAAAGAATGCTGTTTTGTCCTATAAAGGATATATCATCAATAGACAGCATTTTCACATAAAAGACATTGACTGAGAAACTCAAAACAGTGGGGTTACTTATGATGCCACTACCATGTGTAGAGCTATAGCAAAAGTTATATCTCAAGTGGTTGACGTAGTTACTTAATATAGGATATTAACTGATTTATTTTTGTTAGATTATCATGTGTTTCATATTTCCATTTTTTAATGTCATTGGGAATATATAGGAAATGGTGTAAAGGTTAAAGATGGATTCACTCTTGTAAATTTACATCAAAATCAAGCTTCATCTTCAAAAGATCCATATATTCTTGCATCTCAAGCGAAACAAGTTGTTTATTTAAAAGACAATGATGACTCTAATCGGTATGTGGTAATGAAGACACTACCAAAAGGCTTTCATGAGCTAGAGACAAATGAATGGGTCGATGAAGTTAACCATGTCGAGGAAGATTATAGAGAAATCAATATGGATGTTTTTTTGAAAGGGTAAAAAGGCCCGTGGCCTAAAAGTTTACAAGGTAAATACCCGAATCCAAAACAAATAAACTAAACAGCTCAAACCCTAGCCGACATTCATTGTCTCATCCCCTAAAACATATGAAGCCCTAAAAGCTCAGAAGCAAAACAAATCTACTCGAAAATAAAGAAGAACCAAGCTCAAGGGGGCTTTCATGAAGTGAATTTCTCTCTAAAATCACCATGCTCGTTACAATCACAAGTAGCAAGAGTTTCTTTGATTGAAATTTGAGCTTCAAAGAGGTTCAAGTGAAGATCCTTGTACTTTCGAAGGTTGCTATTATATACTGCTAATCTTTGATTAGGATCCTCTAAAGGATTCTGATCCATGTAAAGGAGCTTCTTTTGAGCTTCGGTATTGAATAAAGGCAACTCCTTTTGCATGTTAAACCTGCTGTAACTGCTTTCGCCTATCTCCCATACAGATAAGTGATAGATTTGGTTATTGATGTTACTTCTGTAATAATTCTCGTTGATTCTCTGGTTATTGATAGCCAATTGCCAATATTTGTCCAAGTGCAGATGATTGTCCACCGGATCATTAGTATTGTGCGCACAGTAGCTTTCGCCCCTATCAGGTAAAAAAGAAAATTTATTAGAGTTCAAATTCTGTTTATC
Source organism: Allium fistulosum (assembly GCA_030737815.1). Classification (NCBI taxonomy): domain Eukaryota; kingdom Viridiplantae; phylum Streptophyta; class Magnoliopsida; order Asparagales; family Amaryllidaceae; genus Allium; species Allium fistulosum. Next base: position 721,813,754 of record CM060908.1, read on the forward strand.
TTTAGATAAAAATGAATTAACTTTATGTAAACTTCCCTTTATGTTATAGGAAACATTCCTATTGTGATGGTAGAAGTGGCCGCCTCCAGTATTGACTGATTTACGAGTGGAACCATTATTAATCAAAGGCCTTTTCATCCAATGACTGCCATTGTGGTGAAGATGTCTCGCATTTGGAAGACCATTAATGATTTTCCCACTCTGTAAGAAAGATTCTATCCTCTCTTCATATTTATCCATATGCTAGATGTTTTAATTTGGTTTATTTGAATATGTGCTTTGATTTCTATGTTTATTGAGGAGGATCTGGTTATCTAACTCAATTGTCTTCCAAAGTCGAATGCTTTCTGTTTCTTTTTGAGAATGGAGTCTTTGATTTCTTACTTTCCAAATATGAAAGATAGTTGCAGTGAGCATAATACTTGGTTTTTTGAATTCCTTGGATTTTTCCTTGAAGTTTTGCTGAATGTAGTTGATGCTTTCTCTGATGTTCTGAATAGCCTGATTTTGATTAATTTTGATCTTTGTTTTGGCAATGTATCAAATATGTTTGAATAAGTACAAAAAAAAATGGTTTATACTCTCTGTTTCATTTTTGCAAAGAAAACAAATTGTGTCCCATTTTTTATTCCATTTCAGGCATCTATCCCTTGTTGGAAGTCTATTAATAATTTGCAAAATAAGCACAATGGGACATTTATGGGCAATTTGATTTACTCCATATAACATTGTGCCAATCCACTTCAGTTTCATGGCCTTTTATAAACTCCAGAGTTTTTTTAAAGGAGAAAATTCCTTTTGTAGATAATTTCCATTCCCACTTGTCTTTTTGAAGATTTGGGTCTATAATGATTTGCTTAATGGTTGTATTAAAAATTGATGTAGCTGGATGATCAAATGCATTCCACCTACTATTTTGAATGATGCAGCTAACTTTTCCAATGGCTTCACCAAACAAATATAAGTTATTCCATCCCACAAGACTTACTAATGTTTTACCATGGATCCAAGGGTCAAACCATAAACTAGTATGATTTCCATTTTTGAATTTTCTTTCCAAAAGTTTAATGCCAGCATCTCTACTGTTAAGAATATTTTTCCAGGCAAAAGAGTGATGATTTTCAATTCCAATGGTCCAAATATTCTTGTTTTTGAGATACTTTGCTTTCATCCATTTTGCCCATAATGAATTACCATTTACAAATTTCTAAAATAATTTGTGTTTACACACTTCTCTCAAATCATTGATGTCTCTAAGACCTAAACCTTCAGATTTCTTTGATTTACAAACCTTGTCCCAAGCAATTTTGTGAAGTTTTTCTTTCCAAATGAAATTTGCACAAGTTTTTTCAATTTTGTGAATTGCTTTTACCGAGATATTGTAGGATTGAATCTAATACATGATGATTGCAATGATTACAATGCGAGTTAGCTCAATTCTACCAGCTAATGACAGAAGTTTGCTGGCCCATCCTTCAAATCTATTTTGAATAATGTCCAATAATCTTGTGCAGTCTCTGTCATTAATTTGTTTAACAGTGAGAGGAAGACCCAAATATTTAACTGGCAGATTTCCTTCTTTGAACTTTAAAATGTTTAAAATATCCATTCTTCTAGAACAGCATTTACTGAAATAGATTTGGTTCTGAATTCATTGACTTTTAGACCTGCATGTTCTTTTAACTTGTCAAAAATATTTGAAATGGATTTTGCACTTTGTGTGTCTGCATTTAAAAAGATAAGCAGATCATCAGCATAGAACAAATGTGTAATATATGGTTTGGTTCTATTAATGGGTTTAATATTTCCTTTTAATAGTTCAATTTCCATAAGAATTGAGAAATATTCCATAACAATAGTCAATAAGTAAGGAGAAAGTGAGTCTCCTTGCCTGATTCCTCTATTGTTATGTATGAACCCATTAGGAGAACCATTAACCAAAATAGAGTAAGAAACATTGTTAATACATTCATGAATTAGAGCACAAAATTCATTATTAAATCTCATTTGTTTCATCATAAAGATAATAAAATGCCTATTGATTTTTTCAAATGCTTTATGTAAGTCAATTTTGACACACATGACATTTTTATTATTATTGTTAAAGTTCCTGATCAATTCATGAGCAAGCAAAGTGCTTTCAACAATGAGTCTGCCAGGAATGAATGCACTTTGGTTTTCAGAAATAAGATATTTTAAAAATATTTTATCCTATTACATAAAATATTAGAAATGATTTTGTAAATGAAGTTACAGTAGGCAATTGGCCTATAATCTTCTAAACTAGCGGGAAGGTGAATTGGGACAAAAGTAATAAAAGTACGATTTAATTTTTTAAATAATTTCCCAGTCCTAAAAAATTCAGAGATAGAATCAAACAAAAATAATTTGATTTTCTCCCAATGTATTTTATAAAATTTGGCACCAAAGCCATCAGGCCTAGGGCTTTTATCATTATTGGAGTTAAAAATGATGTTTTTAATTTCCTCCAATCTGATAGGAGCCAGAAGTATATCATGGCTATTTTCATTAACTTTAAACTTAAGCTCAATATTAGGGAAAGCATTTGAATATAGATTGGTATTATAAAGACTAGTAAAATAATTAATAGCTTCCATCACAATACATGACATATCATTAATAACATTACCTTTAACATCAATAATTTTCCCTATATTATTCCTATATTTCCTACTAGACATCTTAGCAAAAAAAAATTTGCTAGCTTCATTACCATGGTTTAACCAGTCTATTTTAGCTTTCTGCCTTAAATTAACAAACTGCACGTGGAGTGACTTGGCTAGTTTATTTTGGGCTAAAAAAGTGTTGACCTTATCAGTGTCTGAGAAATCCTTGTCCAATTCATTCTGCCTAGGCTCACATTCATCTCTGATGTTTTTTATATCATTGTTAGTTCTGTTTTTATTCCAAATTTTCAAATTATCTTTAGTAATTTGAAGAAGTTTATTGAATTTGTATTGGGAAGTGCCCAGTACCTTTGTAGATAAACAATTTTTGATAATGTCTCTATAGTTATCCTCATACACCCAACCATTAACAAATCTAAAAGGAATATTTTTTCTAAAATTATTATTCTGAGTAAGATACATTTGAATTGGAGTGTGATCAGTAGTAGCTTGGGGTAGAGTATAACATTTGAAATCTTTAAAATAATTTGTAAAACCTTGATTTATTAGAATTATGTCTACTTTACAATTGATATTTCTAAATTTTTCAAATTTCCAAGTATATCTATTTCCAAAAATAGTTGGTTCATACAAACCAGTTTTGAGTAGAAAATTATTTAACATTTCTAGTTTTCTAAACGGTATAGGGATCCCACCCTTTTTTTCATATCCATGCATGACAGTATTAAAATCACCAATTACAATCCATGAATGACTCATATTAGAGTTAATTTGTTCAAGATTATTCCAAAGTGATATTCTTTCAGTTTCATTATTAGAAGCATACAAAAAAGTTATTTTTAATTGAAATCCACCTTTGTTTATACACTTATGGTGAATAAACTGTAAATTCATAAAGTATTGAAAGATATCCCATATATTAGGATCCAAAATAACCATAATTCTACAATTACCCTCCATCTGATTATTATTAATAATCTTCCAGTTATATAAACTTTTTATTTGAAAATCAGCAATTTTAGAATTGTCTAACTTATGTTCAAGCAGTGCTACAATACTGGGTTTAAAAGACATAAGAAGATTAGATAAATCCAATTTTCTTTCTGGAGAGTTAAGCCCTCTAACATTCCATGAAATAATTGACATTGTGATGAAAAATATTGTTAATAAAGGATACTCAAAAAGATACAAAGAAGAAGCAACTATGCATTGTGGCTGCTCTCTTCCACCAGAGCCTCCAGCCTCTTTCCTTTTTTCTTATATGTTTTTTTACTAATTGCTTTGAGCTGCTCTTCCCATTTTGAGTTTTTAATGATGTAATTTCTTTTGAAATCACTATCTTCAGTATCTTTTGTGCTTTCCTCATAGACTATGTCTTTAATGCTTTTCATTTTGCCTTTTTCTTTTTTCCTTTTTATCTTTTTTTTTCCTTGATACTAAAGAGGAATTCGCCACTAAATTGATTGCCTTTTGTAAACTGATTTCTGAACTTTGATTTGTGGTTTGAGAGGAAAGATGTGTTGCAACATGACTAATATTGGGATTTTGAGATGCTTCTTTACCTAGAATAGCATTAATGTATGAACCATCATCTACATTTATACCTACAAATTCAGAAATAGTTTCACCGATTTGAGTTTCTGCATTATTCCTTTTTGAATTTGTTTCAAAATGAATGTCTGAAAATTTCTCTGAAGTTTCAGAATTTTCTCCTCCAGACTCTATAATTAATGCCTTCTTGAATTTCCATTTCTTGGGCAGATTCTTGAACAATTATTGGTTCTTCAATACTGTTATTCTTTTCATTCAAAGACAGATAGCCATATCCATTATGTGCTTCTAGTGTTTTGTTTGACAATGGATTTCCTTTCATCTGTGAGAAACTGCTATCATCAACAGATTTTTCTTGAATGTTTTGATTTTCCTTCCAAACCATTTTGGTGACACAATTGTCTATAGTATGTCCAAAACAGCAACATGATTTACATCTAGGGGGATTCATTCATTATTTATGTTTTTCATTAAATTTTCTCCATCATGCATTGAAATAAAAGCTTCGTTTGGTAAATCAGCATTGGCTTTAATTTCCACCATAATACTAGCAAAAGAGAGTCTTGTTTCTTTGGCAGTATGTTTATCCAATTTAAGAAGATTACCCACAATACTAGCTATAGCACTCAATATTTCTTTATTCCACAATCTAAGATTCAATTTAGGTAATTTGATCCATATTGGCAAGTAGAAAGAAAATTTCTATCAAGATTGATTTTATTACTCCATTTCTTCATAATAATGAGTTTTCCATTTATAAAATGTGGACCCCCATTAATGGCTTTCTCATAGTCTGTGGAATTTGTAAACCTGATAATGAAATATCCATTATTACGAGTAAAGATATCAAAATTACCAGTGGGTGTGCACGATTTTGCAATAACAGCCTTGAAGTGATGATAAGCGGGTCTACTGCCAAAAACATAGGAAGTAACTGAATTGCACCATTTATTTTCTGCCCTTCTGCTGGCCTCTGCATTCACAACTACAATTTTTTTATCATTGATTGAGAGAGGAGCAGCATATTTGAGATCAAACTCAGAGTTTGGTCCCCCTTTCTTGATCATATCAGCCCATGAAGAGGCTTTGTTCAGGTTAGCATTGAATTGAGAATCATATTTTTCAGATAACTGATTGTTTCTTGAATAGTTTCTTGAATTTCTAGCTTGTATTTCTATATTCGATACTAAATGAATGGGTCTTTCAACATATTTTGCTGAGTTTCTTGTGTTCCCAATGATTCTTGAATTGAGAAAGCCTTGATTTGCATTTTTGAAATATTGTTTTGAATGTTTTGCATTTCCCTTATTCGGGCTCAGTTGGTTTGATCCAATTCTAGATCATTGCTTTTGATTCTCAGTCCTATTTTTCCTACCCTGAACAATCCAAAATCCCTCTTCATCAAATTCAGAATTAACCGTTGTAGAGAGTAGTTGTGAATGCAGATTTGGATCCGGTGGAGGAGGAGTAAGAGATGGAGAAGAAGGAGAAGACCCCTCAATCTGATCAAGGCTAAAGATTGGGTTGTCAAGGAGATTGGTGAAGGCAGCCATGACCGCAGAGCATTTTTTCTTTTTTTTGTTTTGATTAGTTTATTCAATTTGCATCATGATATAATCAATAAGGATGTTGATGATTCTAACACTACAAGGAAAAAAGCATTTTCCAACGGTTGAAAACCGTCGGTGGCCGTCGGAAGCCGTCGGAAAAAGCCATCGGAAAATAAGGCGTCGGGGCGCAGTGTTTCCGACCGCTTCCGACACAGGGCGCCAAACATTTTTCCGACGGCCTCCGACGGCTTCCGACGGATTCCGACACCTGTCGGAAGCAGTCGGAAGCCGTCGGAAAAAATGACCTATAGACTGTCGGAAGCCGTCGGAAGCCGTCAGAAAACTGATACCTGAAAACTACGGAAGCCATCGGAAGCCGTCGGAAATCTTCTCTATTTTCTTTTAATTCCTGTTGCAATATAGCCTTCCATCCACATTTCCCATCCAAACACTATTAAACCAATACTGCAGAATCCAGTATACAATATTCCAACCAAATATCAAAACCCAAACTACACAAAATTCATCAAACACACAAATACATCAAATTACATCAAAATAAAATACATAATATACATAACCATTCCAACATTCACAACAACCCCAACAACAAGTGTTCTACCATGTCATACATACATAACATAACACAAAATCATCAACATCCACATTATCATACAACCACATAACCAAGTGTATCAAACATAATAATACAAAAATCAACAACTACCTCCACCGTCGACCAAATCATATAAAACTAAAAAAACATACTTGAAAAAGCAAGCAATCAATAACTCTCCTCCAGGCCCAGGTCCAGAGCTAGCAGAGGAAGGGAAGCGGCCACCATACTACTGCATGTACTCGGCGATACGCTAGTCTAGCAACTGTGTGGTCTGTATGGCCTATCGGCGGTTCTGCACCTCCAGCTGGGCCACTCTAGCCCGCAAATCTTCGATCTCTGCTAGATCGATCTGAGCTCTAGTCTGCCGACCCCGTCTCTGACTGCTGGCCTGCAATAAATATTTAATTTAGCTGTGTGATCTCTGTAAGTGTATTTGCAGGTATGCGAATTTTAACTGTAATTCTAAACACACAATCATATGGCCTATTGATGGGCCATAGTGACATTACGGGAATAACTGTCCTAATGAAAGTCAAATGACTTAAAGCTAGTAAATTAAACATTTATTGGGAGAGGCGTACGGTTTTAGGTACAAGATGCTTGTATAAATCCCTACGATTTAATTAATTATGACTTAAATATCAAATTAGCAGTAAAATAAATTATTTAACACTTGATTGCCAAATCTATATCGTCTGCCATGCTCGGATGGATCCATAACGGACTCAAAAATAGCATCCTCCTCATCAGTCGTCAGCTGATCTCGACCCGTATCAGCAAGGAGTTTCTGGCGCTGCTCCATAAAATTTTCCTGTATTAACAAATTAATAACATCATATCTTATTTCATTATAGTTTAACAAGCAGAACAATTACTAATACTACATAAAATGAAATATGCTTACATGGCTCATGCTGGATTTATCGTCGTGCCATGTATACGAAACAGTCCCGTCCGGATTTACATGCTCGATAGCATGCATACGAGTGAACACGTCCATATAGCCCATGGGACCATGCGCCTCAGCTTCCTGAAGTTGATTTTTACATACAATTATTATACATTTAAAATTATATAGAATAAACTATTTACAATTATCATTCGGTAAATTTACCAACTCCTGCCGATACTGGTGGAATGACTTCGACCCTCCGCTATGAGTGACGGGATTTTTATTTCTGTTTGTAGAGTTTCTATACGATTGTACATTCAAAATTTGATACATTATTTTTCGATCACATCAAATTAATAATTCAAAAAAAATTAGTATACTTGCCTTCGCCTCGTCAGTTTCGCAGTATGCCAACCTACTTGCCATACGCTCTCCCCCATCCACCGTGGTTTCTTACCAGATTTCTTAATTTCAGATACCGAGTCCCTATAGTTCTTGCACATCTTCTTCATCCAGTATCCTCATGCCAGCAGCATATCGTATGTCTGGATGTCTATCTCAGCCTCTGTTTCACGATAAAAAGCAAAAAAAAGATTACACTGTGAAAGATAAACAGTAGAAAAATGACAAAAATGAATTAAAAATGGAAAACAGAAAAATATACATACTAGGACATCCTGCCATATACACTCTATGATGTGGGGAGGGATGTTATCCCACTTCGGCCAGCAAGCATTTACTGCGATAAGAAGCTTTAGAGACATCCAACACAACCTTCGAGGGAAGTAGGTCGAACCCCTTGGTTTTAAATACGATACAGATAAGTACGTACGTATATCATAAAAAAATAAGATGCTGAATAAAATTTAATTCTTACCCCTCTGCTCTAGGGACTAACGAAACTACTGAACGATGTGGATCTTGCGATGGGCCACTGCCATCGCCTCCTGATGATCGAGAAGAGCTCCTACCTCTATATGACATTAAGATAAACCTGTGACATATATACACATCATTATATAAGAGAATAATAACACGATAATGAAATATATTTCATATGTAAATGAAATCAACGGTATAAATTGCTTAATTAATGACTGAAATGGAAATAGAAATGGAAGTGTGTTATACCTGATTCATAATGGGTCTACTGTTCCGACGATAAGCAGATTTAATTGCATTTTTAATAAAAATTGCTAAATAAATGACAAATGGAAATGACATAAAACATGTAAACAATGGTAAACAGATTTGGTTTCATAGTCACATCAATTTCATAATACATCAAGAATTCAACATAGTTACATCAATTGCAAAAAAATCAGATTCGGATTTATATCAGTCATCATCGTCTTCTGATTCAGATTCGGTCTCGTTTTCTACGATATTTTCCTTTGCACTGTCAAACGCTTCTACCAAAACATTTGATTCATCGATCAAATGACCAAAATCTGTATGATCGTCTGTAATTATTATTTCGTTATTTTGCTCAAGATCTGCCTGATAAGCTTGTTCCTCCGGAATATTCTTCCCATCGAATGTGAATCTGGCCTTTGTTTTAAAAACTGCAGACCAATCTGCTTTATCTCTTTTTAGAGTCGGATAAGGAGCGTAATAAACTTGCAATGCTTGTTTGGCTAGTACAAAAGGATCATACTTGTGATAGTGCGATGTATGCTTTATTTCGATAAGATTATAATCCTTGTGCATATTAATTCCAGAACCTGGAACATTGCTAAACCAATTGCATCTAAATAGAAACACCTCCTACGTGGGTCGTGAGAAATATGTCAGTTGCAAAATTTGTGTTAGAACGCCATAAAAATCATTTAAGTGATTTTCTGGATCGTCACTACCTTTAACAAATACACAAGTATTATTTGTTAATTTTTCTACACCGTATTCTTTGGTGTTAAATTTATATCCATTGATGAAATATATTGGATATGTCTTGACCACTCTTTTTGGTCCCATCGCAAGATGTTTCAACCCTTCGTCAACAACACAATTTCTTGGCTCATAAACGTAATTTGAAAACCAACCGGAAAATTCTTTCCTAAGATCTCCGTTCGGATGTTCACGTTCATAAACACTGTATATATAAACAAATTATTACATTAGGTTATACACGCGCATGCATTATAGAAAAGAATAAAACACAAATTATTATTTCAGATTACCTAACAAACGGTGCAACCTCGGCACAATTTAGAAGAATATAAGTGTGTGCTACATGAAGATCTCTATCGTCTAGCCATATTTCTACACATTTTCCAGAAGGTCGACCATGTTGTCTAAAAATAGATAACATTGCTTGAGAGGACTCTTGTTCATCGCCTTCGTCATTACGAGGAACACTTTCAAATGAAATATTCACATGGTCACTGAAATAGTGAGAGAAAAAGAACGAAGCTTCTTCTTCGATGTAAGATTTACATATCGAATCTTCAACTCGTGCTTTTTGCCTCACTTTTTTCTTCAGATGATTCAAATATCTATGAAAAATTAATTTATATTAACTTCATCTTTCAAATGCAATTAAATTACGTGATAACATATTACATACCTCTCAAATGGATACATCCATCCATATTGGACAGGACTTCGAAGTCGTGCTTCAGATGGGAGATGAACAGGTAAATGTTCCATTACATTAAAAATACCTGGCGGAAATATTTTCTCTAATTTGCAAAGCAATATAGGAATATCCACTTCAAGTTTACATAAACGTTGCACTTTTAAAGTAGTCGAACAAAGCTCTTTGTAAAACATACTAAGCTCTGTTACTACCTTCCAAACTTTTAACGGCAGTAGTTCTTTGAACATAACGGAAAATAAATTTTCCATCATTATGTGACAGTCGTGACTTTTTATTCCGTTCAATCTACCATTTTTAAAGTCAACACATCTACGAAGATTTGATGATATCCCATCAGGAAATGTTAACCCTTCCACCCATTTTAACACAGCTTTAACTTGATTATTATGTAATTCGTAACATGCTTTCGGTTTTTTTACTGTCATTTGGTTTCATATGAAGCTCAGGACGTTTGCATAATTCTTCTATATCATGTCTTGATTTCAAATCATCCTTCGTCTTCCCTTTCACATTCAAAATTGTGTTAAAAAATTATCAAATACATTTTTCTCATTGTGCATCACATCTATATTATGACGAAGCAGAAGATGTTTCCAATACGGAAACTCCCAAAAAATAGTTTGTTTGCATCAGTTATGAACAACTGATATGCCTTCAATTTCTGTTTGCTCTCTAGTTTCATATATCTTTGGATAGTCCCTAACAAGTTCATATATGTCTTCGCTTGACCATATCGTCGGAGGTTGTCTAGTTTCTACTCTATTAGCTAAAAAGTTTTTCTTGTCTCCTCTGAAGGGATAATTTACATGGAGAAAATATCGATGACAGTCAAACCATGAAATTTTCTTACCATGAGGTAAAGAAAACGCTCATGTTTCATCCATGCAATATGGACATGCTAGACGACTGGCAGTACTCCATCCTGAAAGCATTGCATAGGCAGGAAAATCACTTATAGTCCACAACAAAGAAGCAAACATACGAAAAAATTTCTTCTTGGACACATCGTATGTTTCTACTCCTTCGTTCCATAGTATTTTTAACTCCTCAATCAACGGTTGTAAATAGACATCGATTCCTTGTGTCGGATCGTCGGGGCCAGAAACGACAACAGTAAGAAACATATATTACGTTTTCATACACATCCATGGAGGTAAATTATACGGTGTGACGATAATGGGCCAGGATGAATATTTAGAACCAAATTGAGAAAATGGAGAAAAACCGTCTGTACATAATCCTAATCTAACATTTCGACTCTCCGATGCAAAATTTGGATACATTTTATCGAAATGCTTCCATGCTTCTCCATCGGCCGGATGTGTCAACGTACCCTCTTACTCCATTCTTACACTATGTCATCTCATATTAGATGTAGTTACAGAAGATGCATATAATCTTTGAAGCCTTGGAGTTATGGGTAAGTAATGCATACGCTTGTACGGAACTTCCTTCCCCTTCTTTTTTCTTGGTTTGTATCTCTCCTAATTACAAATTTTACAATTTTTAAGATTTGCGTCTTCTTTCCAAAACAACATGCAGCCTTTTAAACATGTATCTATTTTTTGATAAGGTAATTAAACCAAAAGCCAATATAAGTCTTTTAACTTCATAGTGATTTTCACACATTAGATTATCGGGCGGCATATGTCTTTTTGCAGCTTCAACAACAGCCGTAAACCCAGCTTCAGTGATGTTGTATTTTGACTTCATCGCAATGTATTCTGCGATTACTGACAGCTGAGTGCCGCTTTTACAACCATCCCAAATAGATTTCTTAGCAGCATCTAGTAAATCATAAATTTTTTCTGCTTCAATATTTGGTTCTTCAACATTTCCATCATCGTCGTCAACTTCAACCATAGGAAACATTGATCGTGCTGCATCTTCGACCATATTTTCTGTACGGGTCGTCGTAACTATTTCGTTAACGACACTTTCAGACTCTACAGAAGTATTTGCTACAACTTCTCCATGCCGATCCCAAACATAATACTCGGGTACGAAACCGTTTTGGCACAAATGAACTTTCATAATATCTGGTAACAAATACTTCAAATGTCTACACCTACTACACGGACAATGAATTTCTGGATCGTTTCCGTTATTACTTAAAGCGAATTCAACAAATACGTTTATACCATTATAAAAACCTTCTTTTATTGAGCCCCTCAGTCCTTTTCTTTGGTACATCCATATCCTCCGATCAACAAAATAATCAATCATTTTTCCTATTTGAGAAAATGAGAAGTTCAAAATTTAATATTTATTTTCAAGTATACAAATTCGAAATAGTTTATTTTCATGGTCGTATAATATTTGAATTTAAAGAACTACTTCACAAATTTAAAAATATTTTCAAATAGGGTACATTTTATTTTTTAACGTATCGATACAAAAATATTTTTTTTTCCATGGTCAGGCATCCTACTTCCCATTACAAACACAGTGAGCATTTACATTTCGTATATTACTTCGTCTCAAACGATTCAACAAAATTTCGGCAGCATTTCCCTTTTGTTCCCTGCATTGTACACAATGCGTGTACGCAGGAAACAAAAAAGAAAAGTTAGGCCGAAAATTTATGAACCGTTTGAGACGAAGTAGTATACAAAATGTAAATGTTTACTGTGTTCATAACTTGTCCAATACAGGGACAAATCCAACAAACATTGTACCAGATGAATGTAAATGGTCGTTTTTCGAAAAAAACGACTATTTATACAACGATCATGTACAACACTCGTCAGACGGGGCTAAAAACTCTCTAAGGGATATTTGTCAATTAGATGTGTGCATTTTACGAAAAAATACAGTTTTACTAACTGTTCACATTTACAAAAATATATTTTAATTTAACACATTTATTCGACGTATTACATCAACTTAAGGCTCGTTCGACGCATTTTTTGTTGTTGCATAAGTCAATACATGCACAATATAATATTCCTAGCTCGTGCATTCATTTTATCTTATTCCAACTAACACAATACAATGATAGCAGCGTACACACATATACAATCGTAGAATCAAGGCATACACAACGATTTACATATACATGAACAACCACAAATTATACATGTTTTCCATAATTTCACGATAAAAGATGAAATAGGAATACCATGGAATGCTAGAAACTATTATAACACTATTGGAAACAATTTCAATCACCAATTAGCTTAATTTAACAACTTATGCAAATCTTGATTTAGGGTAAAAATTAGATTTTTGGCGAAAATAAGATATTATATCTGAGCTAGAAAGCAATAGCCGTTGATTACGCAGCTGGGGAGGATCCGAAAACTCGAAATTGATGATTGGAAGCTTGGAAAAGAGATTTGAGGATTTTGGATTAAAAATTTTCATATGAAAATGAGAAAGAATGAGGCTCGACTGCTGCCTGTAAATCGCGATTTTCCGACGACCCGTCGAAAGCCGCCGCCGCCCCTCCTCGCCCCTATTTAGTCATTCTATAGTAGTGTAATGAGGATATTAGCTATGTTAGAGAGGTTTGCAAAGGCATATTTGAGTGGTTAAAACAAGGTTTGTTTATTCATTTATATAGTATCAGTAATAATTAGTTGGAAGCATATCTTTGCACAAGATTAATTATATTAATAATTATATTAATTAGTATAGTAATATAGTGCATAAGATTGTTAAAACAAAGCATGCTGCTTGTACATTTGAGTCAAGGGTCTTAGTTGAATTAACCTGTATGTATTCGGATAGAAAAGGGAAGTACTTCATGCCTTAGAAGCACTTCGAGCATTTGAAGTATTTCAAGCGTGGAACAACCATCTAAAATCACGCAACAGGATAGTAATAATGTCCAGTGCTTTTTATGTGGAAGATAATCCTATAAGCAAGTAATTATTATTTGTCTCACATGTTGGCTAATCCAAATATATAGACGAACACACATATGTTGGAACCGACTATTCGTGTTGATAGACAGAAAATTGGATGTCATTATGCATGTAATTGCACACCTATAGTAGCAAAACGTAAAAATATAAAAAATAAAATAAAATTTTCCTTTGCTATGATGAAGACGGAATCTGTGAATTTCTTGGTGGTTCTATAAGCAAATCTATTACTTAGCTGCAAGGATTTTTTCTTTTCATATACAATTATCTACAGATTAAACTATTGGCCTACAATTGGTTTGTTTTTCGTTACTAGTTTGTTTCTCACTACAGCATTGTAAGCATATTTTACTTTCATCACATTATATCACTATGAATAACAACATATCATGAATCGTTAATAAACTATTTAATTTTGTGCAAAGTTTATTTCATGGCATGCAACATTTTGTCAGATAACAACAACAAATAATAAGTATAGTTTGGTAAGCATGCAAGTATCTTATGGCCCTCATCCTGTTATCTTTTCAATCTTGCTTCATTTTGTCAAGTTGTATTTTTTAATTTAGTGCTTACTATGCACCAGATTGTGTGATGCCTGTGGATAATTTTCAACCTTTTGCATTTCTAATCAAAGCAATCCACTTCTTTCTACTTGATAAGTTGGTTTACAGTATTTCTCATTTATGTTGAGGCTGAATACAAATATCTCATCTTCCCCCGTTTTATTGTCCTTTAATTTTATCTTTTCAAAATATGATGGTGCTATTATAGCCTGTCTGTTTTCATCTTATCTCACGTGTATTATTCAGTGTTTTGAAAACCCGACCCAGCCTCGGTTCGACCTCGAATAACCCTGAACCTTGGATCATCACGGTTCAGAACTCAATCAGACCTTAGTCATGCGTGAACCCCGGTCGAACCTTCAAACCGACGGTCCAACCATTAATTTTATCCGGTTGAACCGCGGTTCTTTTAATTTTTCCTATTTTCTCATCCTATAATTCTCTCTTATTTTCATCTTTTGTATTGCTTTGAAAAAAACAAATAAATCTATATTTCAAAAATCATAATGGTACTAAAATCTAAACTACAAATTCCATCATTTGGCTCTTTGCTGCTGCAAACTCCTCTAATAGCACTATGCATAAAACCATGTTGCAGGTTCATGTTATTTTATTATTAATATGTAGGTGTCAACTATTATATACATGTTAACTTTAATGTGCGATTGAGGTTAAAACCATGATGAAATGTTCAAGTTTATGTTATTGTGGTATTTATACGATGTTTTCAACTATTATATGTGAATTATTATCGGTCTGTATGTTTAAGATCATGTTATATGAGATATGTTGTGTTTGTGTTTGAGTAATAATATGTGTTTGGTATTTTTTATGACATGAGTCAATATCATGTATTAAACAACATGAGTTTATATTTTTTCAATTTGGAATGTACAAATAGTTAAAAAAATAAAAATGCAAGGTTTCAACGGTTCGACCATCAAAACCTTGAACCTTGAGATACAACGGTCCGACTTACGGTTCGGTTTTCAAAACATTGGTATTATTAATACAAGCTTTAGCAATGGTTTCTCTGACACTCATATGTTACATTTTTAACTATATCACTTTCTAGTTGTCTGTACAGATTGTTCCTCAAGCTTGTTCTCTGCATTTTTCGTTTTATCAGCTGAGTGTTGTGTAGGGTATGTAAAGTTTATTTGTGTATATAAAGTTTATTTCATGAGTGTTGCTCGAGCCCAAAATATTGTTTGATTTTCCTTTGGGCCAGGCCTGTGTGCATCACAAAGCAAGTGAGATTTACTGGAAAAAACTGCATTTTCACGAGGAGTACTATCATGATATGTCACATGAGGATGAATATCTGAGAATTTTTTTTGTTTTTCTATAATCTATAATCTATATAACTTTAACTATACTAGAAATTTAATGATCTTTATTTATTTTTATTTGCAGATGGCAAAGAAAAGGAAAGTTAACGTAACAAAAAGAAACCGAAGTACCAAAAGCTGCGTCGGAGGAGTCTATAGCAAGGTTCCACGTTCCGTCCGGCGTGCCGGAACTCCGGCCATCTCGGCCCGGTTCCGCCGATGACCGGAACGGAATCGTCAAAAAAACCCGTTCCGTCATCAGCAAAAAAAAAACGTCAAATGAGAATCAAAACAAAAAAACTGTCAAAAAGAATCATTAGTAAAAAAACAGTAAAGTAAAAACTGAAAAAAACAAAACAACTTTAAATCATTTCATTCATAAATCAAGAATCTTAGCAGGCTTCAATCAATTCAAGTTCAACATTTTGCTCAAAAAATCAGACAACAAATCATGGTCTCAACTTTCAAACTTGCAAAGGAATCAAATATTTGGCTATAAAAAGCATAACAATCTCAGAACAATACACACAAACTCACCAAATCGAAGCCGTGATCAATCGAAATTTACTCTGGAAGAAGGTATTTGATTTTGGAATTCGCAGCCGTGGGAAAGCTTCGATCGAATTAAACGCGCGACTTGAAGCAGGTATTCATTTTTTTTTCTTTTCCCTTTTCCGCGTTTGGACTTTGAAGTCTGGAAACGTGAATTGAATAGGCGGCTTCGAGCGGTAAACACTTAGGGCAAATGATTTGGGGATGAAATAATAAAGTGGGTTGGGCTTTAAATTTGGTTAATTGGTTGTTGATTGGCTGTTTGACAATTACCTAGCCTTTAGAATTAGGTTAGTGGAAAATTACTTTAAATATGAGCATATGTTTTGAATAATGTAAGTTTCTGGTCTATAGGCGTGAATGTAAGTTTTCAGAGTGCATGTTTACTTGATTAATTCAAAACATATATGTAACTCGATTATTTTATATAATGTTCGTTGTTTTTTATTATAATTTTTTTAGTTAATTAAAGTTGATATTAACAAATTTATGTTATATAATTTGTATAATTTTTGTTTATTATTTAGATGCTTGAATATGAAAAATCGTGATATGGTCTAGAATTACTGTACGGCAATCGGTATTAATAAAAAGAAAACGAAGTGCAATTATTGCCATAAAGAAATTTCTGGTGGAAGTGTAATACGTATGAAAGAACATTTGGCAGCAATGGTTGGCGATGTTGCACCATGTCCAAATGTTCCTAATGAAGTCAGAAAACTGATACGAGAACATCTAATCAAAAAGAAAAACGAACGAAGCTAGGGGAAGCTTGAAAAACAACGTGTGCAAGAAGAAATTATGAGCATGCCCGAACAACAAAATTCAGACATTGAAAGTGATGGAAATGAAGATGATAGAGATATTCAACATGTCTTTCAAGCAAGTAAAGAATCTTATATTAGTGATGGAAGACGACGTTCAAGCGTAGGATCTAGCGGAGTAAAGCGCACTGATGTTCTAAATCCTTAAGAGTGGATAATGATTTTGAGATACGTGCAGCTTCCAGGATAGATTCATATGTTCAAACACGAGGAGGTAGATCTCAACCTTCAATTAAAACTGCAATAAAAGACATTAAAGATGCCAAAAAACATATAGGACGTGCAATATCTAATTTTTTTTATTTTAACCATATTGCCCATAATGCTGCAAGTAGTCCTTATTATCAAACAATGGTTGATGGCATTGCAGAAGCGGGTCCTGGAGTTAAAGCACCCACTCCAGGAAAACTTTTGAAAACTTATTTAGATTTAGAGTGCGCTGAAATCAAACAATATATTGATACTTACTCTAAATTTTGGTATGAGTATGGTTGCACATTGATGTGCGATGGTTGGAGCACACAAAATAGAAGAAAAATCATAATTTTTTTTGTGTACTCCACTCAAGGAACCGTCTTTCTTAAATCTGTAGACGCCACTGACAAATTTCAAAGTGCTGAGTATATTTGTGGTCTAATAGATAATGTCGTTAATTTTATTGGAGAAGATAGAATTGTGCAAATAGTAACTGACAATGGAGCAAATTATAAAGCAGCTGATCAATTACTAATGGAAAAAAGAAGACAACTATATTGGACACCATGTGCAGCACATTGCATCGATTTGATTTTAGAGGATATTTCAAAAGAAGCCAAGGTAAAAATTATTATATCAAATTGCTAGTGAATAATAGGATTCATATACAAACATGGTTGGCTACTTACAATAATGAGAAAAGAAACAAATAACAAAGAATTAATTCGGCCAGCGGTAACCAGGTTAGCTATTCACTTTATTGCATTAGAATCCATATACACACATAAAAAGAATTTGAGAAGGATAATCTATTCAAGGAAGTGGAGTGCAAAGATTCCAAAACTCGGTCCTAAAGACAAAAAACAGCAATTCTTGTCTATAACTTGATTCATAGCGATAAATTTTGGGCTAACATTGCTATTATTATTCTCGTATTTGATCCACCTGTAAAATTTTTAGAATGGTGGACAATGATGATAAAACAGAGATGAGATATTTGTACGAAGCAATGGATCGAGCGAAGGAATTAATTAAGAAAAATATCGGTTCAAGACAGTATCAAAGATGGTGGAATATAATCGATAAATGATGGGAAAAACAGTTGCATCGACCTATTCATGCAGCAGGTAATTCTTTTAACTATTACATAATTATACGAATGCATATCATGTCAATACCTTCTTTTAACCATTCAATTCTTTTAGGTTATTTTCTCAATCCCCATATTCAATTTGGAGATAAAGCAACAAATGATGATGAAGTTTTAAATGGATGAACAAACATCCTTGAAAGAATGGTACCAGATATTGCTATGAAAATTGAAATTTCGAAAGAGGTAATAAAACATAACACTCAACTACTTATGATTCTTTTTCAAATTATGACATGTCTATTAATAAATGTTGTGTAGGTGAAAAAATACAGAATGAAACTTGGTGTGTTTGGTTCAGCAAAAGCAAAACAAACAGTTAAGTCATGTCTTCCCGCTATGTGGTGGTCAATAATTGGCAGAGAAGCTGCTCCAAATTTAACACATTTAGCAATGCGCATTCTTAGCCAAATGGTTTCTTCTTCAAACTGTGAAAGAAACTGGACAACATTTGCAATGATTCATACAAAGCTGAGAAACAGAATAAAAATGGAAAATTTGGAAAAACTGGTATGTACATTACAATATGCGGTTGAGAGTACGATATGCTAAACGGCAACAAACAACCGATTAACTTATTGACCTAGATTACATCTTTCATGAGAAAGATTCATTAGCAGAATGAACTAGAGAAGTTGAGAATCCACTGCTTGATGATAGAAGCGACAATCCTTGGTCAGATAATGATAATATATCTGCACAAAGAACAAAAGATCATAATAGTGAAAATAGCAGTTCATCAAATAATGACTCAGGTAATGCTAGTGATCATGGTATTGGTTCTAGTGGTTATGGTGTTTACTCTGCTTATGATGATTCTCAAAGACCTAACCAAAATTATACTACAAAAGATGCAGATGATTATAGTGGATGAAGAGATAGAAATTTGAATGTTGAAAATGAAGATCAACGTAATTATGAAGACATGCACACATATAATAATGTTGCTGGTTATAGGTTTCTACATCTGACTACATTGGAGTTTATTCGTATTATGGGGTAAATCAAACAAATAACACCGATGCATCAAGTAGCCAAGATGAGCCTTCACCATTTGATAACATGATGACGACATTTTTAAATTCAGATCAAATGCAGCAGTATGCCTTTTTATCTTATTGTAATCGAACACAAAACGAAGATAAAGAAATAGTTTTTTTGTATTAAATTTTTTATGTTTTGTATCTTCTATATAATTTGAATGAATTGCTAGCATTGTATGTTTATTGGCATATTTACGAGAAAGTACCGGAATTTGTAAACCGGAATTTCCGAAACGGAACCGAAAATTTAAAATTTTCCAAAGACCGGAACGGAAACGGAAAATGGAACTTTGAACCTTGGTCTATAGTCAAGGAAGAACTTATTACCGTGGCAATTTGAATGTGATGGAAGATGAAACAGTAGCCAAATTAGCACTCAGAGACAACATGTAAGCACTTGAAGACAATGCAATGCCGATGAAAACTATGAAGTTCATTGGAAGGTGATGGACTGGTTCATGAAAATGCAAATCCAAGTGGGAAAAGAACTACAAGAGGTCCAACAAAAATGAAAGGACTTCCTTCAAATGTTATAAACAGAGCTCAAGTAAAATTTAATGCGATGGCAGAACCAATAGGACCTGGATCAATTATTTTATTTTGGACCGCTAGGCTGAGGGATTGTTCCGTATACACTTAACTGGAGGCAACTCGATGCTGATAGAAAAGGTGTTTTGTAGGAATCCATTCAGGTATGATACATTGCATTTTTTACTTTATTTTACTTTCTGTTTTGGGAATCCCTTCAGATACGATACATTGTTCAATAGCTCGCAAAAATAACTTTTTTTGACAGAAACATAAAATAACACCATAAATTACAAAACCAGGGATAATGACTCAGTGACCCGTTAATAAATTAGAGTACCAACTTCCTAGTACTAATATTAAGAGGATGCATGATTTCAATTTGATAAGCTTTTAGTTTCGTGTTCTCTTTTTACACACATCTATGTTTGCACTGCTGCTTGATCCTCTTTTATTCACGGTAGTACTATTAAGTACCTGCAGCAAAGACAAAGGTCAAAAATTAGAAAGCCACTAGAATAAAATATTTATCTAAGCGATCAGAAGAAAATATTATGGAAAATGAGATACGGAGAACATATGAATATTACAATCTTTAACCTCTTCTTAATTTTACTACCTAAAGTTGTTGCAATCGACAAATTTTTGATGTCTGCTGTATGTTTATGATTAGAAAATAGAAGCAGCTATCATTGAGGCAAAGGTTTCAAATTTCATTGTTTTTAATATTTTTATACAGTTCTAGATTACATACAGACCATCCAATTAATGTCGCTAATGTAATTGCCAAATCGCAGGCGAAAATTTTGATCCCTTTAAATACCTTTATTGAGGCTTTCTGTTGAAACAAAACAATTGGATGAAACCATGATAGTACTAAACAAACCAAAATCAACTTTGAAATTGAAGACAGTTGTTGAATCTTGAACAAAAACTATCGCTCTACAATCTACTGCCTGAACATGCACAACATATTTAACTATAGAATGTAGTGGGTTTAGCCCACATTTCAACAAGTTCAGCACATATTAATGGTCTCTTAGTTGCACGAGTTTATGTGCAGGCAAGTTCTTTTATTTTCTACAATTTTTGTCCAGTATATGTTCATGAACTAAAGTGCTACAATTCAGGTATGAACAATGTTTGAATAAGATAGTATATGTGTTATTGCATAATAATAATGTCCAGTCAACGTTATAATCCTAATCCAGTCTGAAAGTTCGATGGAAAATCTATTAATCCAAGTTCGTAACTTTTTGCGTGCTATTGATGATATAAATGGTTAAGAAGTGCACACATGCACATCACAACGATAGTTAAGAAGCATATATCACGATTCACAACACATAGTGAACTCATATTAGACACATATCTGACTTGCAGACTACTAGTTCACACTGACATGCATTGGATGTGACTTGAGCAAGTTGCATGTTAGAACTGTTTTCATTTCTCAGCATTTTGCATGAATTTAAGAACCATACTAATTTATTTATCATATAAAACAGTCAATTGTTTGAGAGAACCTATCATTATAATAGCATCTTCAGTTGTTTTATTCACATCATTCTCCATTGGACAATGCTACAACCACGGCTAAAACAGCTTCGTATAGCGGCAGGCGTCTGCGACGGCTGGCGACGGCTAAAAAATGCGGCCGGCGCTAGCCGTCGCTATACGAAATATACAGGCTGCTTCCCGCGAGCAGAACTTTCATTTCTTTCCCACCAAAATTAAACCCTTCTTCCCCCAATCCGCCGCCCCCCGTCACCGCAGCCGCCGCCCCACCTTCCGCCGCCTCCAAATCACCCAAATTCGTCTAGGTATGCTTCTAATCTCTATTTTGAATGTAAATTTGATGTTTTTTAGGTTTAGTTTAAACCCTAATTAAATTAGGATTTGTTGTTAAATTAAGATTTGTTGTTAAATTAGGTATTAGTAGTGTTGTATGTTGATTTGGTAGATTAATTAGTTTATTATCATGAAGTTAAATTTGGTATTAGATTAATTAGTTTATCATGAAGTTGAATAAATAGTTGATGTAGATAATTAGTGTTGGCGATTAACATGGTTAGTTGTGTTAGGTGAAAAATTAGTGTATATTAACGATTAACTTGGTTATTGATAAATTTACATGAAAGTATTTCATAGTTTATAAAATTGATAAATTACAAATTTAAGTTGTTAAGTGAATTTAAATTGACAAATTTTTATTTAATAATTAGATTTTTATGGTTTTCTAATTATCTGTTTGATAATTAAATTTTGTTGTTTTCTAATTATCTTCATTGATAATTCTTCTATTTATCTTGTTGATTTAGCGACGGCTAGCGACGGCTATTTTAATAATTTTAGCGATGGCTAGCGACGGCTAGCGACGGCCAAAATGCAAAAGGTTGTATAACTTGTACAAAAATAAAATTTATACAAAAAATTAAAAAATGAATATGAGAACATTAAAAATTCTACAAATATCTAATTTTTTTTAAAAAAAATTAGAAAATGACTTTAAAAACAACTGATATTGTACTAAAATCGATTTTGTAAAGAAATTAAGAAATGAATATAACAACAACAAATATCCATTAAAATCTATGTCGTAAAAAAATAAAGAAATGAATATTGAACTAAAATTGTTAATTGAATGTTGAACTAAAATTTAAATATACAAATTTATGAAATAAAATTTAAATAGTTGAAACATTGTCAAAATTTGAAAAGAACAACAATATTTGATAAAATTTAAAGAAATTTTTTTATCCCTTAGATTGGCTTTGGCCCCGTCTGGCAAGTGTTGTATATGATCGTTATATGGATGTTCGTTTTGTAACGGAACGGACATTTATATTCATCTGATACAATATTTGTCGGATTTGTCCCTGTATTTGACAAGTTACAAACACAATAAAGTAATTACATATTATAAATCATTTCATTTTAAACGGTTATAAAATTTCGACAGCACTTCCTTTACGTTCCCTGTGTACACGCATTTGTGTACGATACAGGGAACAGAAGGGAAGTGCTGCTGAAATTTTGTTGAACCGTTTAATCTGAAATGATTTATAAAATGTAATTACATTATTGTGTTTGTAATGGGAAGTAGGATGACTGACCACCGAAGTGAAAACCAAAATACAAAAAAATAAAAAAATAAAGTGAAGTTTTTATTTTGAATTTTCTGCAACGATGAATTGTTTACAATGGAGAATGGTTGAAAATTAATGATTTAAATTGTCTAACATACATTTTCAAATCAGGAAAAAATTTCAATTATTTTCTCGACCGTACTTGGATGTATGAAGTCAGAACTGGAAAGAAGGGATCAATAAAGCAGCATTTCTACAACGGTGTACATGAATTTATTAGATTTGCTAAATCTAATAACCGAAACAACACAGAAATTCGTTGCCCGTGTAGTAAGTGCCAAAATTGAAGCATTGGAAACCAGATATAGTTGAAGTACATTTGTATCAATATGATTTCATGCCTGATTATTATTTCTGGGATCGTCATGGAGAACTTGTTGAACCTACACCTAATACTGAAGTGTTAGAGGACGGTAATATGATGACAAATCTGATAGAAAATATGGTGGATGATGCAGCACGATCAATGTTTCCTACAACTGAAGCTATCGATGAAGACGAAAATATCGAAGAAAAACCGACTGCGGGAGCTAAAAAAATATACGATATGTTGGATTCTGCTAAGAGGCCGTTGTGGGACGGATGTAAAAGCGGAATCGAACTTTCAGTAACCGCCGAATACATAACTATGAAATCAAAATTCAACCTTACGGAAGCTGCATTTACAGCAGTTGTACAAGGTGCAAAACTGTAACGACCCGTAAATTTTAATAGCTTTAAAAATATATTTAACTGGAATTTTTTTTTGAATTTTTATTAATTGAAATTTTGTAAAATTTTAAACAATAAAATTTGAAATTAAAAATTTATTATTTGGAATACATCTAATTAAACATAGCAAATGGTAAATTTTCATCAAATAATTTGGAAGTTTATTTTCTTGTGTAATTTTATTTCAATTTAAATTGGTTAATGTTTGATGATAATAAAATGTTTTCCAAACCTGAATATTTTTATATAGAAAATTTGTAAACCATCTTCTGAGTGAGACGTCATATTTCGTTTCTTCAAATTTGGACTGTTATTGCTCCGTCGATCTTATTTTCGACGAAATAGCAGCATTTTGGTACCGATTATCGACTTTTGATAGGATGATCGTACCACTGATATCTGTATACCGTTTTGATCATCTCGTCGTGCTGATATCTGCGGTATATTCAATTCTGTATTTTGAGGTCCGGTACGCAACGAAAATAAAAAAACGGTACGTCGTATCGGTACCCTAAATTGTGACGGTTAACTTTCCTTTACCTTTCAAATTTGAAACGTTCAGCGGGACCACAATAATGATTTGCTTTAATACTTCAGCTGAATTGTAGCGTGTGACCGTTGCCATTCATTCAACCTTTGCATATATTTGATTTAATTTGTTTCCTCTGTTCACTTTTTCTGTTATCTAAGCCAACACGTTTTTTTTTTCTCATTTCTCCTCTCCTTTTCTTCTGTTCTTACTTTTGTTAAATGAAAGTTTTATTCTTCCATAGATTTGCATATGCCAGCACCCCACGAACCAATCCCGTCTTCCACCTATCTCCTCTCAGCCCACCTTGCTGCCGACGCCTCCTCCCCATGCCAGATCCATCACCGCCCCGTGAACCAGCTACCCGAAGCCATGGCGAAACCATCGACCACGTCACCTGCAACCGCGCTCTCTCTTCTCTGCTCGTCCAAACCACCTCCGCACTTCGAACCCACACCAAGCCGAGACCTGCTCCTTCTTCCTTTTTTTCTACTTCGGCCGAAGCTTCCTCCTCTCTCATCAACCTACCCTTTCCCTGTCACCGCTTCCGAGCACTGTCCACCACCGACCTATGACCCATCGCACAACAACCCCTACTATTTATATATAGGTAATATCATTATTTGTTATATATTGTATATATATGTTTGTTGTTCTGATGATTCAAGTCTGCATATCTCTGGAATCAAGGCTGCATACATTTACAGTCTCCTTTGGTTTTACAAAAAGGTGTGTTGATTTTTGTATTATATGTATGTCATAATAATATTTATAAATGAGTATATGATCTGTGCGTATATAAGGGCATTTGGTTGTATATATATATATATATAATTTTCAAGTGTGTACAGTTTATATAAATATTAGTTATACTAATTTATATTCTGTTTATATATATATATATATATATATACAGTAATATATGGATGTTACCATATATATGTTTAGTTAGTATTCTATATTTTATTATAAAGTTGTATACACAGTTCGTCCATTTATAGTTTATATATATTATATAGTACTATTCATTTAACATGGTCGCAGTCATTACTTTTGCAAGCCTTCTGTTTGATTTATACAGACATTGTTTTAGAAATGTTGCTTTACGTATTGCTTTTGAAATTTTTAATACATATTTTATTTTGGGGTTCGAAAGTTAATATTGATTTTTGACTATATATATACAGTTAGTTATATACTCTGTTATATATATATATATATATATATATATATATATTTCTATAAGTTTATATAGGCAATATATTATTTAAAACATTGATTTTAATTAAATATGTTATTTTAATATTTGTTTTAAAATTTGAAAATTTGTTTCCATATCTAGTATATATATCTCAGTTTACAGATGTTTACACATATATTTTATACGTAGATTTTATAATATGATATTTTATCAAGTGTTTATTAAATTTGATTTTTCTTTTACTCTACGTATATAGGTTTTGATATATATGTAATTAAATGTTGCTGCATAAGTTGAACATCCTGCACATGTTTGTATAATTGTTTATGAACATAAACTGCATACGTCTGTTTACTGTATGATTACATATATGTAAGTGTTGTAGTATTTTCAGGATATATTTTTATATAATAGCCGAGAGTCTGGTATGTTATAAAGTTAAAGTATGTTTATATTAATTTTATAAGTATGTAGGATAGTTTAAGTTTTCGCATATCATGTGCTGTTAGAAATTTTTTTATAAGTAAAGCTATCTATTAGATGTAATATATAGTTACCTAAATATACTATTCTTCCAACTCTTTTTCTTCCACCCGACAATGTTCCCTGACAATGTTTAGTTTGGGAAAAATTTATAAGTCTAGTTGCTGTCTTTTTTGTTGTTGTTTATAGTCTATACATATAGGCATATGGGTTTGTATAAGTTTACTTGTCTGCATATAAATTTATATACAAATGTGTATGTATCTGTTAGCTTTCAAATTTATATAGCTTTGATTTTTATTATCTGAGTTTAAGGTTAAAGGTTTTAAAATCTTTATATTATTTAATAGTTGTCTTAACTAAAATACTGGATATATATATATATATAATGTATGTACCCTCGGTTATATCAAAGCTGATTTTATTTGATTCTCATCGATTCCCATTTTATCATCTTTTGGCCTGTCGTGCTTGTTTCCTTCATTAAATTAGTGTCTATCTCACTTTGTGCTTGGATTCGTAACTCGTTTCATCTGTCAAATCTATCTAGCCTCGAAAGGTGAGTAATCACTCACGATTTAACATTCTAATATTTATTAAATTTGATTTCAATTGAAACGACAATTGAAATATGCTGATATTATTATTTAATTGTTATATAGACTATTATCTATAATTGTTCACCTGTGGAATATGACACCATATCCTGTTGTTTATATTATATTGTTTTTGATGATATATGCTTGTTGTTGTATTTTATATTATTTGTTATCACTTTGCAAGTTCCCTGTTAGTATAGAATTCACTATGGGTTGAAATGATACATACCCGAACGGACTTTAGAATAAGAGAAAATCGTTATGGGTTGAAATGATAAACCCAAGCGATTTTCATTTGAATTGAAATTTGGATTACGGGTGAAATGATATCTACACGTATATATTTAAATTACGGATTGAAATGATAAATATCCGTATCACTTAACCATTTGATAGATATATATACAGACTTTGTTGGTCCATATATATAAATATTTTGAAAATAAATTCTATGGATTTGGGAAGAAATATATGGTTTTAATAAATGTTGATTCTTAAATTATTATATATATATGGTAATGATATATATATATGGATTTAATAATAATATTTAATTTAATTAAGATTGATTTAATACATATAATATGGTTAAGTATTTAAATTTATGGTTCAAACTAGATTTCGGTAATAATTTGAATAAGTTAAGGTTGGGAAGATAATTTTATTTAAGTAAACCGATTTGAAACTTATTGAAATTAAGATTTAAGATATGATTTATAACTTGAGTTTGGTTTAAGTAACTTAATAAATATTTCTTGTTTAAATAAATATAAGGAAATATTTAGTAAAAATGTAATTTAAGACTAGTTAAATGATATTGAATTTATTAAGTGAATATTCCCTGATTAAATAATAAATGAAGTTAGATCAAGAGCTATATGAAACTATTAAATTTAACTTTGAAATGGTTGAATATTAAAGCTTTGAAATATATTGGAATGTAAATGGTTTATTTTGTGATTCAAATCTGTATTTGAAATCAATATAATTTGAATTTGTTATTTAGAAACTGAATTGAATTAAAATGGAAAAATTTAGATTGAATTAAATTGGAATTTGAAATTTGAGTTGATTTGAATCGATTTGTGAGACTTGAGGAAATTATAAATACTTTACTTTATAAATTATTTAGGAAAATAGATATTTTTGAAATGACATGATATTTGGGTTTGAAGAATAAATTAATTTTAAATGACCACAGTGTTATAGTGTATATATCTACCTTGTAAATAGTTTCGCAGATCCTTAGAGGATGGTTATCCCAAACATCCTTTAAGTTACTTGTATTTCAGTTGATATTTCACTTGAGTTGGATTTATTGATATAAGAATGTTAATCCTGACTCGAGTGTTTTGTGTTTTGCTTTACGCTCTGGTCAGACCGAGTGATACAGCATTTGAGACTCACCTTTGGAGTTTGAAGCTTCATTTGGAGATTCAACTATCTACTCAGCTTTCAGCTTTTCTAGTTGATTCGTTTAGAGAGGTCATCTGTTGTACTGAAGACTTCACTGCATTTGAGATATTCTGTTGTATTCTATATCTAACTCTAATGTTTATATAGTAGCTTCATGAACTACTATTTTATCTTTTCCGCTGCGTATTATTGTATTACTCTGTGTCTGTGATTCTGTGATTGATTTATTTTCTGTATATGCTGAGTTTTGCCAAATTTTAAATTAACAATATGATATTTTGAGCAATTCAAGTCCGACATGTGTGGATTTATTGTCGATTTGAATGGTCCAAAATAGCGGGTCGTTACAGTTGGTATCAGAGCTTTGGCTCTAGGCAAACTTAACATATATAGTAAATTTATTTACAGAATCACTTTCGTTCGAGTTTGAATCTCTTCCTTTTGACTCGATTTATTTTGAACTTTGGAACATTCCTTGCGATTCCAAAATTCATTCTTGTCTCTCCCTATTTGTATTCTTTTAATTCTGGAGTATCCCATAACTCCACTTCGAATGATTTCTATAAGAATAGGCGATTTTGCCAATCTTTGAATGATTTGTAAAGGGATGGAACTCCTTTACAATTGGCATTAAATAAACGGAGATTTATATATCCCTCGGTTTGATGTTGCTATCTCTTGTTATGCTGAATTCTATCTCTGGCAATCGAATGTCGATTTGCCTCAGAAATCTGCACCGATCTTAATTTGAAATCACGGTTGACCGGTTAAGGTCGCCCGCGATTTATATAAGTATATCCATCTTCTATTTTGAAATTTAATTATCTCATCTTCGTTCGAGCCTATCTTCGAATCAGAATTCTATTTGATTAGAGTTCCTCTAATTTGGATCTCTTTATTTGTTTTGAAATCCATTCTTGAATCATCCCTTGAAAAAATCGGGCTTGTTTGTATTTTTAGAAAGTGTTTTATATATCGAAATTATTATTTTGATAAGTATGATCATATTATATATATAAAAATGAAGTGTTTTCGATAAAGATTATATACCCTTTTTAAATGAGAATTTGAGGTTCAGAAAGGATTTGTAATTTTGAAAAATTTTATATAAGAAATTTGATTTATCTAAAAATGATTTATAACTGAAGGATTTTAAAATTTGAAATTCGATAATTGAACTCCGGTATTTGAAATTGGTTTTAAGATTTTGAAATATATAATAATAATATGATTTAAAGGTATTTTCCGAATAAGAAATGTTTCAAATGATTTTATTGAGTTTCGAATTATTTCGAAGAAATTTCAAAGAAGTTTGAGAAAATAGAAGTCCAGAACTCACTTATGTCGTTGGAAAATAATTTCGGTGATGAGTGCATGCATCATCGACGTTGATTTTCGAGTTTCAGAGTGGGGGAGAGGCCACTCTAATAGCTTTGCTATGCGAGTGATTTTGTGAAACCAAATTTTGATTTCAAATTCCGAAGTATGATTGGATACTCGAAGAATATATGTATATATATTTGAAATGATTTGAAGTAAGCCGGTGTTCAGTCCTTGAGTTTCGGATTTGATTGATATAACCCTATCTTTTGGAATTGATGTACTGATTTATTGGTGGTTTCCAACTCTTGGATTGAAATATGATTTCTTCGACTATTTTGAAGGTTCGAGCACTTCCAAATCAAGGTTGACTTTTCAAAGCTAAGAAATTTTGAAAGTATAAAGTATATAAGTTTGGTATGTATGTTTAAAGTATGTAGTAATATGATTTAAATAAGTTGAAACCGTTTTGTTAAGTAAATGAATAAGGCTATTTTGAATTTTTCTGATATGAAGTTTAGATTTGAAATGTTTTGAAAAGAATTTGGTCTTCAAAATATTTTGAATAAAAAAAAAATTAGTTTAAATGTTTTAACTTGGTAACATCTTCATGAAACTATATTTAACAAGTTGGAATAAATACATAAGTTGTACGTATGCTATTTTATTCGCATAAATAATTTGATCCAAGTTTGAGTACACAAGTTCGAGGTGAATTACACCATTTCGTGTTAGGATTTTTCATTTGATTCTCTATGGTGAATATTTGATATGGATTTTGGGCTTGATTCTAGAATTCTCTATCATAGTATATGGATATGCAAGGAGACTGATGGCTTCTAGTCGAGAAACCATATCGAAATCCGCATTAGGGAAGTCGAATGGACAATACTAGTTTGAAAGCGAACTTGTGTGATCGAGCGAGCGATCAAATGTGATTTTACGAAATGATGACGTATGTACATCTTATATTCTAAAATCATTAATATATTTTGACGCTGAAATTGAAAGCTGTCGGGTTAGAATATCTTTGCTTACTAAAAGAAAATTTCCAATTTAAATTACAAATATATATAACCCATAAAAGCAAAGATATTCAATCCCATATGGCTCTTCATACAGCGAAATTTATTTTGTAAAATTTGATCCTTATATAAGATGGACCTTATGTAAGTATAAGATGATTTTGAAAACATTTGATTTTGGAAATGAATTGGTTAACTTAAATTATATTGATTTGGAAATTTGGATTTATTTTCTAAATTTATTATTTTGGAAACTTTGGAACTGAAGATATTTGATTTGGAAGAATAATTTGGTGGAATTGTATATGATTTTGAAACTGAACTGATATTGAAACGAATTGAGTTGAGAACCTTATTTTAAATACTTGATATGGGAGTTATCGAACTTATATAAAATTGGTTTGTATAAGTATGAAATTGATTCGAAAACTATTGATTTGGAAAGGTACTAAATTTGAAAAGTGAAATCTTATATAATTGAAGTCTATATAAGTGTGATTTGATATACTATTGATTTTGGAAAGGTATTTGATTTGAAAATAAAATCTTATATATAATGGACTTTATATAAGTACGATATTTGAAAGTGATTTGAAAAGGTACTATATGATACATATTTTCGAAGTAAAGATATGGAAAGTGCCTTCTGCTTGATACCCACTTTGTGGCCACATTTTGGATTCATTCTATCGATATTTCTTTGATTTTTGGTTTTTCGGATATGATACTCGAGTGTCCATCGAATTCCATGGCATTACCCATGGTCTTACGAACTCGACTGCATAGCGTAATTCGCAAGGCAGTGATTGCTTAAAAGGTATGGATGTTTCTTGGGGGATCCAGGCGTAACCATTGTGTATCTGCGATCTATGGTCGTGTTAGTGGCGTAATCCGCAAGGCAGAGATTGCTTAAAGGGTATGGATGTTTCTTAGGGGATCCAAGCGTAACCATTGTTATGTATCCTGCGGTCCACAGTTTTTGTTATCATGGCGAAATTCGCAAGGCAGTGAATGCTTAAAAGGTATGGATGTTTCCTGGGGTATCCAGGCGTAACCATTGTGTATCTGCGATCCAGGTGATTTGTTTGGATTGTACTTTCCATATCCGTTTTAAAAGTTTTTCCAGTATTTTCACTGGGTGTTGAAACAAGTCTACTAAGTACCTGGAGAATTCTAGCTTTGCGCCTGATCAACGCATGGCCAGAGTCTGCAGGAACGAGGATAAACTTGTTGAAACATCGAATTATAAAAGTATTTTATTATAAATGTATTTCCAACCAAGAAATTTTGTATTAATATTTGAAATTAAAACTCTTATGGTTCTAAATTAATTATTCATGCCCGATACTATTCTTTGAATCTACCTCATCCGCTCAGCTTTATTTATTCACCTATATGTTCTGTTTTTCCATATCCACCTTCCTTTCCTTGTTGACTATATCCTTTTTAAATATTGTTTATTTATATACTACATGGTTTAATAGAAAATTTTAGTGTTATAAATATTTTAGGAGTTTTAATTAAATAAAACATATTTAAAGTAAATGATTATTGATTAATTCATAATGTCGAAAGATATTTTGAGATAAAATTTATAAATTATGAATTATGGATTTAATGTTTTCAATAGCTTCTTTGTAAATATAAGTAATGAGGTAAATAATTGTTTTCGAATAGTTTTCATATATTTATAAAATTGTAAATGGCATTTATAAAGGAAGCAAGAAAATTTTACAAATGAGTTTGAAAAAAATATTGAAGTATTAAAGATAAAAGAACTGCAAATGAAGTTTTCAAATGAATATTCAAGTAAAAATTTATATAGTTTAAATTAATTCTTTCAATCTATTTTTCTTTCTAGTTATTTCTATTATTCTACCTTCTTCCTTTTCGGGGACGAAAAGTTTTGAGTGGGGGAGAGTGTAACGACCCGTAAATTTTAATAGCTTTAAAAATATATTTAACTGGAAATTTTTTTTGAATTTTTATTAATTGAAATTTTGTGAAATTTTAAACAATAAATTTGAAATTTAAAATTTATTATTTGGAATACGTCTAATTAAACATAGCAAATGGTAAATTTTCATCAAATAATTTGGAAGTTTATTTTCTTGTGTAATTTTATTTCAATTTAAATTTGTTAATGTTTGATGATAATAAAATGTTTTCCAAACCTGAATATTTTTATACAGAAAATTTGTAAACCATCTTCTGAGTGAGACGTCATATTTCGTTTCTTCAAATTTGGACCGTTATTGCTCCGTCGATCTTATTTTCGACGAAATAGCAGCATTTTGGTACCGATTATCGACTTTTGATAGGATGATCATACCACTGATATCTGTATACTGTTTTGATCATCTCGTCGTGCTGATATCTGCGGTATATTCAATTCTGTATTTTGAGGTCCGGTACGCGACGAAAATAATGAAACAGTACGTCGTATCGGTACCCTAAATTGTGACTGTTAACTTTCCTTTACCTTTCAAATTTGAAACGTTCAGCGGGACCACAATAATGATTTGCTTTAATACTTCAGCTGAATTGTAGCGTGTGACCGTTGCCATTCATTCAACCTTTGCATATATTTGATTTAATTTGTTTCCTCTGTTCACTTTTTCTCTTCTCTAAGCCAACACGTTTTCTTCTCTCATTTCTCCTCGCCTTTTCTTCTGTTCTTACTTTTGTTAAATGAAAGTTTTATTCTACCATAGATTTGCATATGCCAGCACCCCACGAACCAATCATGTCTTCCACCTATCTCCCCTCAGCCCACCTTGCCCCCGACGCCTCCTCCCCATGCTAGATCCATCACCGCCCCGTGACCCAGCTACCCGAAGCCATGGCGAAACCATCGACCACGTCACCTGCAACCGCGCTCTCTCTTCTCTGCTCGACCAAACCACCTCCGCACTTCGAACCCACACCAAGCCGAGACCTACTCCTTCTTCCTTTTTTTCTACTTCGGCCGAAGCTTCCTCCTCTCTCATCAACCTACGCTTTCCCTGTCACCGCTTCCGAGCACTGTCCACCACCGACCAATGACCCAGCGCACCGCAGCCCCTACTATTTATATATAGGTAATATCATTATTTGTTATATATTGTATATATATGTTAAGTTGTTCCGATGATTCAAGTCTACATATCTCTGTAATCAAGGCTGCATACATTTACAGTCTCCTTTGTTTTTACAAAAAGGTGTGTTGATTTTAGTATTATATGTATGTCATAATAATATTTATAAATGAGTATATGATCTGTGCGTATATAAGGGCATTTGGTTGTATATATATATATAATTTTCAAGTGTGTACAGTTTATATAAATATTAGTTATACTGATTTATATTCTGTTTTTATATATATATATACAGTATTATATAGATGTTACCATATATATGTTTAGTTAGTATTCTATATTTTATTATAAAGTTGTATACACAGTTCGTCCGTTTATAGTTTATATATATTATATAGTACTATTCATTTAACATGGTCGCAGTCATTACTTTTGCAAGCCTTCTGTCTGATTTATACAGACATTGTTTTAGAAATGTTTCTTTACGTAATGCTTTTGAAATTTTAATACATATTTTATTTTGGGGTTCGAAAGTTAATATTGATTTTTGACTATATATATACAGTTAGTTATATACTCTTTTTATATATATATATATTTATATAAGTTTATATAGGCAATATATTATTTAAAACATTGATTTTAATTAAAAATGTTATTTTAATATTTGTTTTAAAATTTGAAAATTTGTTTCCATATCTAGTATATATATCTCAGTTTACAGATGTTTACACATATATTTTATACGTAGATTTTATAATATAATATTTTATCAAGTGTTTATTAAATTTGATTTTTCTTTTACTCTACGTATATAGGTTCTGATATATATGTAATTAAATGTTGCTGCATAAGTTGAACATCCTGCACATGTTTGTATAATTGTTTATGAACATAAACTGCATACGTCTGTTTACTATATGATTACATATATGTAAATGTTGTAGTATTTTCATGATATATTTTTATATAATAGCCGAGAGTCTGGTATGTTATAAAGTTAAAGTATGTTTATATTAATTTTATAAGTATGTAGGATAGTTTAAGTTTTCGCATATCATGTGCTGTTAGAATTTTTTTATATAAGTAAAGCTATCTATTAACTGTAATATATAGTTACCTAAATATACTATTCTTCCAACTCTTTTTCTTCCACCTGACAATGTTCCCTGACAATGTTTAGTTTGGGAAAAATTTATAAGTCTAGTTGCTGTCTTTTTTTGTTGTTGTTTACAGTCTATACATATAGGCATATGGGTTTGTATAAGTTTACTTGTCTGCATATAAATTTATATACAAATGTGTATGTATTTGTTAGCTTTCAAATTTATATACCTTTGATTTTTAATATCCGAGTTTAAGGATAATGGTTTTAAAATCTTTATATTATTTAATAGTTGTCTTAACTAAAATACTGGATATATATATATATAATGTATGTACCATCGGTTATATCAACACTGATTTTATTTGATTCTCATCGATACCCATTTTATCAGCTTTTGGCCCGTCGTGCTTGTTTCCTTCATCAAATTCGTGTCTATCTCACTTTGTGCTTGGATTTGTAACTTGTTTCATCTGTCAAATCTATCTAGCCTCGAAAGGTGAGTAATCACTCACGATTTAACATTCTTATATTTATTAAATTTGATTTCAATTGAAACGACAATTGAAATATGCTGATATTATTATTTAATTGTTATATAGACTATTATCTATAACTGTTCACCTATGGAATATGACACCATATCCTGTTGTTTATATTATATTATTATTGATGATATATGCTTGTTGTTGTATTTTATATTATTTGTTATCACTCTGCAAGTTCCCTGTCAGTATAGAATTCACTATGGGTTGAAATGATGCATACCCGAACGGACTTTAGAATAAGAGAAAATCATTATGGGTTGAAATGATAAACCCAAGCGATTTTCATTTGAATTGAAATTGGGATTACGGGTTGAAATGATATCTACCCGTATATATTTAAATTACGGATTGAAATGATAAATATCCGTATCACTTAACCATATGATAGATATATATATATACAGACACTGTTGGTCCATATATATATAAATATTTTGAAAATAAATTCTATGGATTTGGGAAGAAATATATGGTTTTAATAAATGTTGATTCTTAAATTATTATATATAAATGGTAATGATATATATATGGATTTAATAATAATATTTAATTTAATTAAGATTGATTTAATACATATAATATGGTTAGGTATTTAAATTTATGGTTCAAACTAGATTTCAGTAATAATTTGAATAAGTTAAGGTTGGGAAGATAATTTTATTTAAGTAAACCGATTTGAAACTTATTGAAATTGAGATTTAAGATATGATTTATAACTTGGGTTTGATTTAAGTAACTTAATAAATATTTCTTGTTTAAATAAATTTAAGGAAATATTTAGTAAAAATGTAATTTAAGACTAGTTAAATGATATTGAATTTATTAAGTGAATATTCCCTGATTAAATAATAAATGAAGTTAAATCAAGAGCTATATGAAACTAGTAAATTTAACTTTGAAATGGTTGAATATTAAAGCTTTGAAATATATTGGAATTTAAATGGTTTATTTTGTTATTCAAATCTGTATTTGAAATCAATATAATTTGAATTTGTTATTTAGAAACTGAATTGAATTAAAATGGAAAAATTTAGATTGAATTAAATTGGAATTTGAAATTTGAGTTGATTTGAATCGATTTGTGAGACTTGAGGAAATTATAAATACTTTAATTTATAAATTATTTAGGAAAAAAGATATTTTTGAAATGACATGATATTTGGGTTTGAAGAATAAATTAATTTGAAATGACCACGGTGTTATAGTCTATATTTCTAACTTGTAAATAGTTTCGCAGATCCTTAGAGGATGGTTATCCCAAACATCATTTAAGTTACTTGTATTTCAGTTGATATTTCACTTGAGTTGGATTTATTGATATAAGAATGTTAATCCTGACTCGAGTGTTTTGTGTTTTGCTTTACGCTCGGGTCAGACCGAGTGATACAACATTTGAGACTCACCTTTGGAGTTTTGAGCTTCATTTGGAGATCCAACTATCGACTCAGCTTTCAGCTTTTCTAGTTGATTCGTTCAGAGAGGTCATCTGTTGTACTGAAGACTTCACTGCATTTGAGATATTCTGTTGTATTCTATATCTAACTCTGATGTTTATATAGTAGCTTCATGAACTACTATTTTATCTTTTCCACTGCGTATTATTGTATTACTCTATGTCTATGATTCTGTGATTGATTTATTTACTGTATATGCTGAGTTTTGCCAAATTTTAAATTAACAATATGATATTTTGAGCAATTCAAGTCTGGCATGTGTGGATTTATTGTCGATTTGAATGGTCCAAAATAGCGGGTCGTTACAAAAACGACACATGCCACCCAATAATCTGATGTGCGATAGTCATTATAAAGTAAAAAAATTGATGTCCGCTTTCGGTCTACCGTACAAGAAGATAGATGCATGTGTGAAAGGTTGCATGTTGTATTGGAAAGACGACGTTGACCTCAGAAAATGCAAAATATGTAACGAAGAAAGATACAAACCAAGAAAGAAGAAAGGGAAAGAAGTCCCGTACAAGAGAATGTATTATTTACCCATCACTCCCAGACTTCAAAGATTATATGCATCTTCTGCTACGGCCTGTCATATGCGATGGCATAGTGTGAGAACAACGAAAGAAGGAACTTTGATACATCCATCAGATGAAGAAGCATTGGAAACATTTCGATAAGACTTATCTCGCATTTGCTGCGGAAAGCCGTAATGTCAGACTTGGTTTATGTACGGATGGATTTTCACCATTTTCACAGTTTGGTAGTAAATATTCATCCTGGCCAATTATCGTTACTCCGTATAATTTACCTCCATGGATGTGTATGAAGACACCATATATGTTTCTCACCACTGTCGTTCCCAACCCTCATGATCCAACCCAAGGAATTGATGTTTATTTACAACCATTGATCGAAGAGTTGAAGAAACTGTGGAATGAAGGAGTCGAAACTTACGATGTATCAAAGAATTTTTTTTTCGTATGTTCGCTTCTTTCTTATGGACTATTAATGATTTTCCTGCATACGGGATGCTTTCTGGTTGGAGTACGACCGGTCGTCTAGCATGCCCTTATTGTATGGAAGAAACACAAGCATTTTCGTTACGATATGGGAAGAAAGTTTCGTGGTTTGATTGTCATCGGTGTTTTCTTCATCCCAATCATACTTTTAGAAGAGATAAGAAAATTTTCATAGCTAACAGAGAAGAGAATTTAAAACCACCCAAGGTTTGGTCAGGCGAGGAAATATACGAAATTGTAAGGGACTATCCAAAGATACATGAAACTGGAGTCCATACTGAAATCCCAGGAAAGTCAAACATTCATAATTGGAACAAACAAATTATATTTTGGGAGTTACCATATTGGAAAGATCTCTTACTCCGACATAATATTGACGTGATGCACAACGAAAAGAACATGTTTGATAATCTGTTTAATACAATTTTGAATGTAAAGGGCAAAACCAAGGATGATTTGAATTCAAGTCTTGATATAACAAACTATTGTAAGCACCCGGTACTTCATATGAAGCCTAATGACAATAAAAAACCGAAAGCATGCTATGAGCTAGATAATAAGAAAGTAAAACTCATGCTAAAGTGGGTGGAAGAATTAAGATTTCCCGATGAGATTTCTTCCAATCTTCGTAGATGTGTTGACTTCAAAAATAGTAAACTGAGTGGGATGAAAAGTCACAATTGTCATATCATGATGGAATATTTACTACCCGTGGCTTTCAAAGAACTGTTGCTCGTAAAAGTATGGAATGTTATAACAGAGTTATGTTTGTTTTATAAACAGCTTTGTTCGACAACATTAAAGGTGGATCGTTTACGTAAACTTGAAGTAGAAATACCCATACTGCTATGCAAACTGGAGAAAATACTTCCGCCTGGTTTCTTTAACGTAATGGAGCATTTACCTATTCATCTTCCATCCGAAGCACTTCTTCGAGGTCCTGTGCAATATGGATGGATGTATCCGTTTGAGAGGTAAAACATGTGCAATGTTCATGTCAATTTCAAATTCAAATTTGTATATCTAAATATGTAATAAATATCTTAATAGGTACTTGAATCATCTAAACATGTATATCATAACTTTTGCAAGGGCTTTGAGGTGGAGCCATCAGATTATATTCTACAGGTTTTGAGGAAGGCTTTTCAGAGCCGAATGGATGGTTGTTGGCCTCGCTGGGACGACATCCCCCCTCATGTCAAGAACGCAATACAGGCCGATTTACTTGTAAGTAGTAGTTTGAATTTCAGTTGTAAATTAATATAATCTATATAACTTAAAATAATTTCAATTTACAGGCTGCAGTCCGCGTTGACCCTGACGACATGGACGTTTTCTTAAATCACTGGAACAAAAGAATGAGGAAAAATTACAGGGATACATTGTCCAAGGCTAAGAATTCAGGCAAAAAGCCGAACTGGATGGGTGACGGTGTATGGACTGATCTTCTTCGGCTTTGGGACACTCCTGCAGCAAAAGTAAGTAATATATGTTTGCTTTGTTATTTAAATCTAAAATAAATCTCGCAAGATATATACGTGATAATTTATCTTAATTTGTAGGAATTATCTGCGCGGAACCGGGCTAACAGGAATAAAAATCCTGCATTGCACCGTGGTGGCTCCAAATCCTTCCAGGAGCATAAGAGAGAGCTGGTAATTAAATTTATAAACTGTGTTTACATTTTATTAAAATATTTTATAATCAGATTAGCAATAATATTTATATATTTTCAGGCCGCGAGATACAACCGCGAGCCCACTATGGCCGAGTTGTTCAAGGTGATGCATGCCGTGGAGAGGACAGATGAAGAAGGCAATGTTTCGTACGAGTGGACGGATGACAAATCCCAATCCGTAATGGTAAACTTATTTATTGTTAATAACAATATTTTGTCTTATTTTATTTTCAAAAACTTGAAATTCGGTTTTTATTGTGTAAAACAATTGTTTGTAATCGCAGGAGAGGTACGAAGCTGAGCGGGCTCGGGTAGCACAGTCCACTGGTCGGGAAGAGCTTATGCTAGAGGAGGCGAACAATATCTGGGATGCTATTATTGACCCACCTTCTCGGACCAATGTGCGGTATAGCAATGGGAATCTGGAGGTAAATTTTGACATGTACTAATATATAATTTTACACATGCATATGAATAGTTAAATACTTTTAATAATATTATATATATACTAATATATAAATAATTATGAACTATTTTACAGGCGATGAGATCGCAGAGTGCATACAAGAGGTCCCAGCAAGAAGAGGAGATTGCTCAATTGAAGAAAATAGTGGATGAAATAAATGATTGGAGGAAGAGTTTCTTCGAGCAACAGCTGGATGAGCGGATTGCAGGTTATTTGCAACAGCATGGGAGGATGCCTGGAGAGGATGGCAGCGATGGTGAGGAGTAGGTATGCTTGTTTGCTCATGTTACAGTTTGGTATATACACATTTTGGTTGGTTTGGTGTATATATATTTCGGGATATTATGTACATATTTTGATGACTTGTAGTTGTGTTAACGGTTTGTTTGGGTTAACGGTTTGTAGTTGTGGTTGGAAAACTATGTACACATTTTGGTTGGGAAACTATGTACATATTTTGATGACTTGTATTGGTTGACATGATATGTATTGTCGTTGGGATTGTATATGATTTTGTTTGGTTTTGTTGGATTTTATATTGTTTGAATGTATAGTGATGTTATATGATGGATATATGATGGTTATAGTTGATGAATATAGTGTATAGTGGCTGTGATGATGGTATTTGATGGTTATTGTTTGAAGTGTATATGGGCTGTGCAAGTGCACAGAATTTTGTTCAGTATAGCGACGGCTAGCGACGGCCATTTTGTTCAGATTAGCGACGGCTAGCGACGGCCATTTTGTTCAGATTAGCGACGGCTCGCGACAGCCAAAGTGCAAAAGGTTTGTGTCGCTTAGAGACGGCTAGTGACGCCAATTAGACGTTGGATAATTTCCACGTGGTACATTTGCAGTCGCGAGCCGTCGCTATTTAGGTGACGGAGCCGTCGCTAAAGCCGTCGTGATTCTATTGGGCGACGAGGTAAATAGCGACGGCATTTAGCGTCGGCTAGCGACGGCCGATGACGGCTAAAAGCCGTCGCTATCAGGTGTTGTTATTGTAGTGAACAACTAGGCTTGTTTGCCCTAATTTTCACTAAGGAGAAACAATTCTTTAAGTGAAAGTGGTGGAAGTCAGGGAGGGCTCCATTCTAATATGAAATATTTTGTATAAATGCATATTTATTTTGGGCACTATATTAAAAGTACTTTATGATCTTTATTTAAAATCTTGCTTTCATTTTTCATACCGATATTAGGCAAGATTTAAATTGGATGAAGACTGGCAAAAAATGTCTATATTTCAGCAAATGGGATGTATTTGGAGGGCCTCGAAAAGCAGATTCGTTGGCCACTTAGTAAAAGCAAAAACCAAAGAAGAAATACTTCAGTTAAAACCAGATAACATCGGCAATATGAAGGAGTGGAGAGATTTTGTCAAGTTGAAAAAAAGTTCACCCTTCAAGGTAAAACTATACTGAATCATTGATCGTATCTTTATTCATCGATTAACAATAATCACATTTTATTTCAGACACAAAGTGAGAAATACAAAGCTATAAGACGGAAGCAAATGCCACACACATGCTGCCGCAATGGAATGACCCGATTAACTGAAGAAATGGTGAGAAATAATTTTGGATTCAAAGTTATATGACTTAGCTTGTTTCATTCTTTCATTTTTTATCAATGTTAAAGATATCTCACTAATAATTTAATCTTCTTTTTAATGCAGAAAAAGCATAGTGCCTGTAACGACCCTAGTTTTTAATTTAATTTAAATTGATAATTAAATGAATTTTTGAATAAAAATTTTTTGTAAAATTAATTTTTTAATGGATTAATTAATTGCGAGTTTCCCCGATATCCAAATATATTTGGTATAAATCATTTAAATTTATAAATATTGTAAATATTGTATATATGTGCGAATGTATATATATACGATATAAAAGTGATAAAATAAACAAATGAAAAATAAATGAAAAATAATAATAAAAGCAAATACAAAATACTTAAGCTA
This sequence comes from Allium fistulosum, assembly GCA_030737815.1. Taxonomy (NCBI): domain Eukaryota; kingdom Viridiplantae; phylum Streptophyta; class Magnoliopsida; order Asparagales; family Amaryllidaceae; genus Allium; species Allium fistulosum. Next base: position 721,855,420 of record CM060908.1, read on the forward strand.
ATAAATATAAGACAATAAATATGAAGTAAAATAATTATAGAATCTCATTTAAAATAATTGGACAAAAACATAGAAATAAAACGATACATAAGTTAAGAATTTATAACAATAATTTTTATAGCTTTATATCTATATTCATGACAGTATCTATGTATAAACAAAAGAAAACATATTAAAACAAACATCTATGTACAAAAGCATAGTCAACAAGCAACAAAGAAAAGAAAGTATATATGGTACAAAGTAATTAAAGCAACATACCTCTAATATATACCTCTCAGCCGAAAAGAAGGTGAAGCAAGTAAAATAAGGTACAGGCATTTATATCACTTTGTACAATTTAATTAATGCAAAGATATCTTAGCATACAATATAGATGCATGCAGTATACCAGCCTCCACAAAGAAAAAATATCACTGCTAGAAACTTGTACAAAGTAATTATCACCTGTACAATATTTTTCACTGGTAAACTCAATTGTATATTAGCTCTTCTCACTTCATTTCATTTTCGTTCCATTTCAAACCCAAAAAACACTCTTGTAACCTTCTTCTTCTATATGTATCTCCTTACTCTAGTTCATTCTAAAAACATAAGCAACTAGAGAAGATAAGTTAGCATTCTTTCAAACAAAAACATCTTTCAATTAATCAAAAAGCAAAGGCAATGTCTTCAGCCTGGAAAAGCAAAGCAAATAAAAGCCTGTTTCAAAAACAAAGCTCTGTTCTTCCTTCTAAAGCATCGGTGAGTAACTTCACTATAAAAACTTAAAGTATAAATTAGGATGAATGTTTATTGCTGTGATCAATATCGTATCTGTGAAGTATGGTTACATGCTTATATTTTTGAATTGATGAAGTAGGTTGTATGTAGACAGGGGAATACTTATAACTTTCTGTTTGCAGTGTTTGTTCATGCCTTGACTTAAATTCAAATTCTTCTATTAAATTTTTGTTTAGACTTAGGATTCAGAAGAATATTGTTTGTTTCATTTCAAACTTTAGACTAGGATATTACTTAAGTTAAAATGCATTATTAATAACTCAGGAACTCAAGAAAATCAGTGTCAACCTTAAATTTGCCAAAATTCGAACTTCACGAAATGGTGATTTATATTTATAACTTGAATGCGTATTAGAAATGATGATTTTTGAGATGGGTTTCGTGATTTTTAGTAGTGTAGTTTGGGTGTAGTTCGTAGTTGAACTGAGAATGGGTTTGGGGCGAATTCAAGTGATCGGAGAATTGTTGAAGCTCGGGGTTTTGCGTGAAGGTAGAGGGGAGTACGGTGAGTCGGGGAAAAATGATGGGCAGTGTTTCGGTTCATCGTGGTAGCGGCGGTGAAGAGTTTAAGTTAGTTAACCTAATTTTTAAGGTGGTCAGGAAATCGATCGAAGCGCCTTCCCTCGTGAATCGAGTTGCACGCAATTCCGGGTGATAGTAGAGAGGGTGACGACGAGTGGATAGCCGAAGTTTCAAGCTGCCCGGTGGTCGAGGTTGTGTGTACGACGGCGTTCCAGGTTGGGTGGTGATGGGTCTCGTTGTTCCAGGTTTTGATGTGAGAACTCGATCTCGATTTCGAGTATGGGGTGTCGATCTGAAGGCTAGAATAGGATATAGGGTTGATAGCCGATTTGTGGAGATGCTCGTGGTCGACCGGAAGTGGCGATCGGAGGCGTGCACGTGCACGGTGGAGCGATTTTTCTGGTGAACTGTTTTTGGTGGTTTCGAATTAAGGCTGGGGAAGACTCGAGATTTACTCGAGTAAAATTCTTGGTTGGCTCGAGTAAATGTTCCAGGTTTAAACAGAAACCTGTTCTGTTCATTTTTAAAACTTAAAACTGAAATTTGAATGATCAAACAAAGTTTAAAATAAGTTTTGAATCAAAGTTAAATAGAAATCCTAGTCCAGTTAAAACTTAGTTGAAAATAAATAAAGTTTAATAACTTGGAGTTATGTAAGTAATTAAGTAGATTTGAAAAGGAAATTGAATTTAAAATTAGAACTTGATTTGTAAAGGAAAGATTTGAGCAAAGTTAAAGCAAGTTTTGAACTGAAAAAAGAAAATATATAAGAAGAAACAGGGGTATACGTGAGGAAGGAAGAAGATTTGCTCGGGGAAAGTATTAAAAAATTGGGTTAGGCCCAATAGAATTTGAAAGTTTAAGAATTTGAAAGTCTAAGTAAGCAATTAAATTATTTAATGATGTATTTAAGAATTTGATTAAGTAATTACTTAGTGTAAGAAATCAAATTGATAATTACTAAATGTAATTAATTAAAGAGGACGATTATTTTATGGTAGGAATTAAGGAAAGTAATAAAGAATTAATTACTTAGATAATTAATTGAAGGTTAATTAATGAAGATGGTCAAGGAATAATAATTTATTGAGAATTAATTAATTAATGTAATTAATTAGGGAAAATTAATTTAAAAGATAATTAAATAATTTAAGGTTAATTATTTAATGATTAAAGGTTGATTAATTAATAATTAAAGGTCAATAAATTTATTATTAATGGTTAATTAATAAATGATTAAAGAATAATTAATCAAAATGATTTGTAATTTATTAATGTTAATTAACCATAATTAGTAATTTATTCATAGAATTTAAATTTGATTTTAAATCAACCAGACAATTAACTGACCCTACTTATGGATGTTTGAATTCTATTGAATGTTGAATTGTTTGATATCCCTAATAGATGATGCTTTGTGATATATCTTGATTTATGTTGTGATCTGTAATTTACTTATCTGTGACTCATATATCTGTGATCTGTAATTTATAAATGAAAGATGAGCGTTATAGTTTATATCGCTTATCAACTATATTCTGTATTCTGATCTGTGATGATTGTATGATGTGCACTATTGTGTGTGAAACCCCTGGACTACACCTTTACACACACAAATATGGATTTCATGTGGAAATCGGTTAAGTCACAGATAATTTAAATTTGATGTTTTGAAATTTTAATTTTAATTTATTTTTGAAATTAGAAATTTGGGTTTAAAGTGAATTCAAGTTTGAAATTGAATCTTAAGATTCGAAACTAGGAATTTAAAATGTATACCAGTTATATATGGGTTAAACTATTTTAAAAGTATTGATTTAAGAATTTGAATTTAAATTCAAAAGTTTTAACTCGTGTAAATATAATTGGATTTTTCTGAAAATAAAAAAAACTGTTTGTTTCAAATAATAACAACTTTCATATAATAAGTGAACTTCCAATTTGTGTTGAAAGGTTTCAAATTTAAAATGAAATTGAAATGTTTTGGAAAGCCATGAATTGAATCTGTTTATTGTTAACAGATTTAAAATGGTGATTTGTTTTAAACCATTCGAAATGAAATTGTTTTGAAATCTGTGAATGGATTTTTGTTGAAACTGGGTAAGCTTTGTGAAATAAATCTTTTTGTTTAAAGATTGAAATGGTAATTTGTTTAAACCATTTGAAGAAAAGATTTTGGGTAATAAGTTGTGACTTAATTGAAATCCCAATATCCATATGTTTTTAAAGATTGCGCTCGTTATTCGGGTTAGCCGGGAAAAGACATTTGTGTCATATAACCCATTCCGAATAACGATACGTCGTATATGGATAGCATTTGAAGACCGATGTTGAAGACCGGATATTTACGAAAACGGAAGGACAACTCGTCGAATGTCTCTGCACCGACTGGTCCCCGGTATAGATATTTTATCACCCTTTGTGATGGGAAGTCCGGACGGGATTGTGAATACCCGGAATTGCAAGGGCTTCGTAAGAAGTGCCTTCGGTTCTGTTCGAGCCCGGAACAGACTTGTATGGTTACATGTCTGACATTACACTTTGAGATATAAAGCAGATTTCTTTCAAATACATTTCTGTTGGTGGCGGAGAATTTATTCTCTTAGCTTAACACCCTTCTCTGAGACGTACGAGCTCAGAGGTTATGTAGTTGAAATTTATCAGCGATATACCCCCAATTTGGTAATGTGACATGCTGAGGGTTGCTGTGTGATGATCATTGTTTGATCATTTGTGATATGATCATTTGTTTGATTTTATATCTTTGTGATCATTACTTTGATCATTTGTTTGACCCGAAGCATGACTTTGTGACAAAGCGTAGCTTTGTGGACGAGACTTCGTCGAGCCTCACACTCCGAAAATGGTCAAAACAGGAAGGATGCGGCAAGGTTCTAGGGAGTAGCGCCCCTTAGTGTATGTCATTTCTTCTGGATAGAGGTGGTATCATGGTATGGAGCTCAGATACTTAACCTATGTTGATACTGCTTATTATGTGGTTGTTGGAAATCGAGGATCCTCGGGAAGATCGGTTACGATCGGGGGATGACATGACTCGTGTGTTAGTTACCTAGTTACAGCTGTACAGCGTGAGGTAGCGTTAGTGTGTTAGTTACCTAGTTACAGCTGTACAGCGTGAGGTAGCGTCGGCCTTTTGTTTGCAGAGATCCGGTTAGGATCCGGGGCGTCTTTCTAGAGGCGTTTCCATTTCGGTAAGGAAGTTCCTTAGCCTGATCATTTGTTGGAAATCCAAAGAAACAATACGAACCTTGTACGGTTTTTAGTTGTATAACCTGCCATGGAATGTGGCGGTAACCTGTTATTGAACATGGTAGCAATAGTAGGCATACGATGAAATGTTGTATGCTGGCTAAGATTGATATTATACTTTCGAAATATTTTCACACTATGCACTAGTAATAATATCAAAAGAGTTTTTCCTTTGCGTAGCAAGCATGTTTGACTATCATAAGGAGAAATCTCCTCCAATTTTGCGATTGCATTGTGTGTGTGGCGGGAGGCCTTATGGTAGTTTATTTTCCAAAAGCATTGCGGGTTTCAATGTTTAAAAGCCTTTTGTGTTTGTTTAAAGGTAAACTGTTTTTGTTGCTCACACCAGTCCCATGACTGACCTGGAGTTTATTGTTCCCTTCCTAAACTCTGGGTGCCCACTATTTTCCACACGGGCAGTCTAGAGTTGGGTTTTCTCAGATATTCAGGTTGAGTAGATTATCTGGAGCTAGTTCAGTTCATGGAGTTCATGGATTGACGTTGCTTATCTTGGAGCATTCTATTGGAGATATTCTATCCACTGCTGGTGTTATCTATTTTCTTTCCGCTGCTATTTCTTGTATCATATCTCTGATGTATATTGATATCTGTTGTATCATTCTGTTATATCATATTGTATCAGATTTCGTATATGTCATTGTATCAATGTTATGTAATTGATATATTCTTTTTCCGCTGTGTTGTTATACTTATTGGTGTTATAAGCTCCGGCGACTCGGATTTGAACGGTCGAATCTATGGCATTCGAATACGATGTAAAGTATGGATGTCGATTTTCGAGCGCGAAAATCTGGGACGTTACAGTGCCGATCCATCTTCCATCTCTAGAGCTCTAGTTTTGCATAAATCTCGCACTCGAAAAAGCGGTGAACTAGTGAATAAGGCTGCTGCAGATGTTATTGTAAAGCCTTCTGATACTTATTAACATATTATAAATTATTTTTATTCAATTAACTTTCAGAAAAGAATTGCATTGAAATAAATTAATTTATTCAATTTTTTTATATAAATTTTTCTTTAAGTTCTGTTTTACTTCACTGAATTCTGCAAGAAATGAACACTTGATTCACAATCTAACTGTTTGAGAGTATGGAAATTGACACTCATATACATAATCATCATATTTCTATTATAGGAGAAGATAAAAGTTTGTGAAAGTAAATCACAATCTAGCTCCCCAAGTAATGATGTTCTTTCACAAGTGCTAGGACAAGACAAACCTAGGTGACTAAGAGCAATGGGAAGAGGAATAACTCTCACCAAGTTCATTTTATCACAGACTACTGATAAGAAACTAATCGAATGCCATAATACAATTTTGGAAGCAGATGATTCGCATGCTAGTGTACAATCAGGTAAAGATTTAACTTCACTACTGCTTGTTATTGTTTAAACTAAACTTATATATATTAATGTTAATTTGGTAAGCTGACAGAATTCTGGGATAGGACCTTTCAATAATTAAATGCAATTACTTGGTAAGCTGAGCGTGTTAGGATAGAGCTTGACGAATGTACAACTTTGGTAAGCTGATTGAAACTCATAATAACATAACTCTGGAGGAGTCGTTAGTATTGCATTTTAGCCAATCCCACTTTATGATCAAAGGAAGACATGGATCGCCCTTCCAAGATTTTAGCCTTGTGAAATTTCCAACTATATTTTACAGCCGATCCACTGTAAAATGGAAGTGCCAACATCTTGCACATTTATGCAGGTTATGATAACAACAATTTTATCAACTGAACAATCTATAGTTCACATAAATTTTGTGGTGCATACAATCATCTTGATTTGTATGTGGAAGCAGCATTGATCATACAAATAACACTTTAGCTGTGATTCCTAGCAAGAAAGGAACTAGTTAACTAGATCTTAATTGAAACTTCTAGAGAATATAAGTAAAGATATTTAGTATATTTGTCATTTAGTATATTTCGAGAGTAAACCGGTAACTCTAAGTATCTTTCTTTAGACAACTTGTAGCGCCAAAATGGTTGTGACGACTCACCTCCTCGACCCTCAGAAGGTTATATTATCATAGGGTAAAAAAATAAAGATAGAACGCAAACAAAATAGAATCCCACATCGTATTTAAAATTTAATTATACATATGAGTAGCACATGAAATTACTTCAATTTATTCCATCAGAGTCCTAGTAAGTACTAATCCAGCCAAGATAGTTATAACTGCCTATCGTCATAAGTGTTGTAGTTACATCATGCATAATACAACGGAAATAGATAGTTATCTACGTAGGACCCTCCAGCTTCATGCTTCTTGCTCCTTCCAAAATGTTCCATGCTACCTAATTACTTGGTTGCCCGACAAATAAGGCACGTAGAGTTTAAGGGAAAATGAAAATAAAATCCGGGTCAGTTGTGAGTGGTGTGAGAAACTCAAAATACAGATATTTGAAAACTAAGGGTATCTCATTAGACCATGCCGCACATAAACACGGAACGTATTTTTACCTTATGATAAAAAAATCTTTACCCCACAAAAACAGAGATATTATTTTTAATGACATTCTTTTGAAAACACTTTTCAAGTAAACTTATATAATCTTAGTCGAAATTGTTACATTGAGTATACTTGCCTCATTTCCGACATTTCAACATTATCTATTCATCGCCTAGAAAAGAGACCAGGTGAGACACGCCACTGGTTGCTTCTGAACATCTCCTTAGCTTAAGCACCTCACATCTAGATCTCACGAATAGAAAAATCCAGTATACTCATTGGCTTTTAGTGCCAAGATTAAATCACTTGATTATAATAGTTTTCTTTAAACCATTTATTTAAGCTCTTTAAAATAAATTATAAAACCTCCAAATCATCTTTAAAATACTCAATTATTTATTTGAAAACATTTATAAAATATTTGGAAAAAAATATTTAAGTTTAAAGCCATATTTCAAACGTTATTAAAAGCGCTGCAAAAAGTTCTGCGAATAGTGCTTTTAAGGCTTATTTGATCAAAATAACTTTTCGATCATTTAAAATTCATTTTTATGACTAAAATCTCTTTAAAACATTTTAATATATTTATAGAATTTATTCCATATTTTTAAAAGAATTAGTATCACTTTTAAAAAAAAATCGCTTTGGTTTCTGCACTACTAAAGCGCGAGTATTTTGAAAACTTGTTTTGCTCATCTTTCAAAATCTACTACATGAAATCTTGATCATTTTCCTTTGTTTGAAACTATGATTATAAGAGTTTGAAAAATCCTTATTCCCAAAAATTCCGACTCCGATTCCATCGTATAAATGGATTTAAACTTTTACGACGCGAAATCCCGAACAGCCGCTACACGACGCGTCTATTTTAACTCAATTTTCATATCCTTTCCAAACTTTGTCGAAACAATTTTAAATATTTATAAAATATTTCTAAATCATTTTAAACCAATTTAAAGAGGTTTAACAATCTCATATACACCATTTCATTTATTAAAGGAAAGTGATTTCCTTTGTGATATTCGACGTGTATTAAACGTGAAACATTTACACATCCAAACAAACATATTATCATATCCAAACATGGTTCGCAATCATCACAACTAAGCATAGCCAAACATATATATCATCCAATATATTATAATATAAATAGAGTTTCTCACCTTTGATTTAATCGAACTAACTTTAAAACGATTATAGCTCCGCTATTCGGAAAATTTAGCTTGCTAAGCTTACACTAAATCTCCTAGATCGACTCGGCCTTGTACTTTGGTAGTAGGGTGCTCATGGCCTTGCTTAGAAGAGGGGAAAGGCTCGGCCTTTGGTGGTAAGAGGTGGTGGCCGTGGGTTTCAAAAGGAGAAAGGAGTGGATTTGCTTTGGTTTTGAAGTGTTTGTAATATATATGTATATATATATATATACATATATATACATACATATATATACATACATATATATATATACATATATATACATATATATATATATACGTATATATATATAATTTTAGTTACTTTTTGCATTAATTTTTGCCATTATTTTCTTTAGGCAAAAGGCCATTAAAGTGAAGAGAAGAAGTGAAGAAGGCTTAGGAATTTATGAGTGAATGAAGTGAAGATGGATGGTGGTATTTATAGGCAAAAAAGTGAATAAAAATATCATGATATTTACTTGAGATTTCATCACCATTGCCCCACCACCACTCCCTCCTCTCACCTCATCATCCATGGCCGAATACCCACCTCCATATTTGTAACCATGTGCTTGTACTTAGGGTGTAAGAGGTTGCCTTTGGGTTTACTTAAGGATGAAGTTTTAGGAAGATATCTTAGATATTTTGTAATATATATGTATAAGTATATTTGTATGTATATATGCGTTCATGTATATGTACATGTATGTGTGCATATGTATATCTAAAATGATTCACAACGTTGCATAATTTTTCTACATTGAATCGTTAGAGATTTCGATTTCGATTTTCAGTCATATTTTCATTTCTTATTTAATCTATTAAATAATAGTAAAGCAGAAGAATTTGAAGCTCTCTCGTTAATTTTGTGAGCTATCTCTGTTCTCCTTAATCCTCTTCAAATTCGGATATTTTATTTTCAAAATTTTATAATTTACCAATTTACAATTATTCTACTAAACTTTTTACACTATATTACATTCAAATATCTACTATTTTTAAAAATTCTACAATTATTTACAAATCATTCACGGTTCTCTCAATACATTAAAGTCCACACATTTAAATTAATTACATAATTCAAAATTTAAAATAATTGATAAACTTATTCAACTAATATTTATTAATAAATCTAAAAGATGAAAGTTTCAATATGCGTACTACGGGCGCATCAACAAATTGGTTAAAAAATAATAATTTATGCAAATATATATATAAATCACAAAACTTAAATTATATACATTAATGGCAATAATAAATTCTTTTTATAATTTATTTAATAAATAAATAATCATACATTACACTGTAAAATTTTATTAACTTCAAATACATAAATTTTAATTTTTTTACAATTATGTAGAAACTGGTCTTAATTATCTTCTAATATTTTACATTCAAGTCCATACATTAATGGAAATAATAAAATTATTTTATAATTTATTTAATAAACGAATTTATCATACATTGCATTGTAAAATTTTATTAACTTCAAATACTTAAATTTTAATTTTTTTACAATTATGTGGAAACCCTTCTTAGTTATCTTTTAATATTTTACATTCAAATGCATATATTTAACCAATTATGCAATCTTAAATTTAAACTATTTAAATACAAATAATTAACTAATGTTCATTAATCCATCTAATAAATCATAAAAATATAATAATTTCAATATATACAATATTCATATATATGTGAAAAAATGTTAAAATTATTTTTTCTATATATAGATATATAAAGATATTTAAATCACATAACATAAAACGTATACATAAATAATAGTAATTCTTTTAATTTCTAATTCATTTATCTCAAATAAATTATCGTGCATTACATAACATAATTTCATTTTGAACAACCTTTAAAAGCTAAATTTATATTTTACAACATACGATGTGTACGTGCAGATTACATCTATATTAAATTATATAATAATTTTCACATTCAACATATTATCAAACCATACCCAACTCATAACTTGATTAAATGCTAAATAACATTATTTTGCAATTATCAAAGTTGTAAGCATGATCCTCCTACAACAATACAAAATATATGGTTAATTATAAGCATAAAATTGTTTAAAAATAAGACTAGATAACACGTAAAAGTTCACATGTAGATAAGCTAATCATAAAACTGATGCTCTTCTCAATTACAAATATGTACAGAGCTCTTCTCAATTTTCATCAACTTTTTTACATTAAACTCCTTATATTTAGTTAGTTATGTTGATTGTTAATTCAAATTATTTAAATAGATTCAATTATTTAATGTTCATCAATCCATTTATAAATCCTTTAAAAAAGATGACAATTTAATATATATACAACAACCATATTAACAAAATAGTAAAGTTACGTATTCACCCATATATATAAAATATAGGGATTCAGACACAAAATAAAACACAAAACTAGACACAATAAGTATTTGACCATTTGAGCATTTTGTCTTTACATGAGAGGTGAAATTCAGAGGGAGATCTAATGGTCAATATCTTTTATGTTCCATTTTTGTGTCCATATTTTATGTTAAAATGGAATTTCCTAAAAATATATATCACAAAACATAAATTATTTATGTCATCAAGAAAAAACATAAATTATTTATCTATACAATATTAACAATTTTAATTTATAAATTTTTTAGTTAGAACATTAATTTTTACAGAGATATGTTGTTAGCGAGGATTGAACCCTCAACCTTATATCCGAACGTCGCATATCATTTTAATTTATGATTAATATATCACGATATATTTACCATATATTGCATAAAAAATATATTTTAGTCATAATTAAAATATAAATATAATTTTTGACAACATTACCGTGTGCAACGCACGGGTTACACACTAGTATATATATACACTACTAGAAAAGGCTTAAATACCGATAGTTGGTGGCGACAGCATCTGACGGCCTATTTCCGACGACTTTCGACAGGCCGTCGGAAGCCGTCACAAATTCGCGTATTACAGGCACCACCGAAGCCTTTCTTCCTCATTCTTTCAGCACAAATATTAAATCTCAAAACCACGAAACCCCCATTTCTTGCTTCCAACCCATAAATTCAAGTTTCTGGATCCTCCACAGCTGCCTAATCACACTATATTGCTTTCAATCTCATGTATAATCTCTTATTTTCGCAAAAAATCTAATTTTTATCCTAAATCTAGATTTGCATAAGTTGATAAATTAAGACTAATTAGTGACTCTAATTGTTTCTAATAGGCTAGTAATGGTTTATAGTATCACATGGTTTACCTATTTCATTTGTTAGCGTGAAATTATAAAGAGTGGGCATAATTTGTGATTTTGTGTGTATGTGTAAACCATTATATATGTGTTGTTTCTACCATTGATTTGTGTTAATTGGAATAAGCTATAGAACTTAGTTATCGAAAAACAGAGATACATTCTACTTCAGTCGAAGTTAGAATCATCCATGTCTATTGCTTTTAAACATCTTGACTTGTATAAAAATAATGCATGAGTCTAAAAAGGAAATTGACTGTATTGGGAAATGACAACAATGTCGAAGCAACCTTATTCGATAAAATATGCAGAATAATGTGATAAATTAATAATTTTTTGAAATATATAAAATTAATAAATTTGCAACCATTTACAAACAATAATATATTACAAAATAAATAAGAAGAAAAATTATAAAACTTCCACTTTTTGTATAAACTACTTTTTTATTACGTCCCTTAGAGAGTTTTTGACCCCGTCCGACAGGTGTTGTACATGATCGTTATATAAATATTCGTTTTTGTCACAACACGGACATTTATATTCATCTGGTCCAATACTTGTTGAATTTGTCCCTGTATTGGACAAGTTATAAATACAGTAAATAATTACATTTCGTACATTATTTCATTTTAAACGGTTCACAAAATTTCGCCGTCGCTTTTCTTTTTTGTTTTCTATGTATATGCAGGAAATAAAGGGAAAGTGCTGCCAAAATTTTGTTGAGTCGTTTAAAACGAAATGTATGAAATGTAAGTGTTTACTGTGTTTGTAATGGGAAGTATGATGACTGACCAGCAAAAAAGAAAACCATAAAGCACAACATTTCAATATTGTATTCTTAAGTGAGGTAAAATTGATGCGTAAAATATTATGTATCAATACATTGAAAAATAAAATGTCAATTCGTAAAACGGCCAATATTTATTTTTGAATTTATGACATATTTTTTAAATAGAAAAAATGATCGATTATTTTGTTGATCGGAGGAGTTGATATATCAAAGAAGAGGATTGAGAGGCTCAATAAAGGAAGACTTTTATAATGGTATAAACGTATTCGTTGAATTTACTTTACTTAATAACGGAAACGATGTAGAAATTTATTATCCGTGTAGTAAGTGTAAACATTTGAAATATTTGTTACCCGATATTGTGAAAGTCAATTTGTGCGAAAACGGTTTCGTGCTGAAGTATTATGTTTGAGATCGTCATGGAGAAATTGTAGCACATACTTCTGCAGAGTTTGAATTAGAGATTGCTGGTAATGAAATTTTTATAACGAACCGTATAGAAAATATGGTTGAAGATGCAGCACAATCAATGTCCCCTACGGTTGAAGTTGATGACGACGATGTAAATGGGGAAGAACCAAATATTGAAGCAAATTTTTTTTACGATTTATTGGATGCTTCTAAAAAACCTCTTTGGGATAGTTGTAAAAGAGTCACTCAGCTATCAGTAACCGCAGAATATATTGCAATGAAGTCAAAATACAACATCAACGAAGCCGGATTTACAGCTGTTGTACAAGCTGCAAAAAAATATGCCGCCCGATAATTTAATGTGGGAAAATAACAATGAAGTTAAATAACTTATGTCGGCTTTTGGTTTCCTTATCAAAAAATAGATACATGTTTAAATGGTTGCACGTTGTTTTGAAAAGAGGACATCACTCTTAGGAAGTGTAGAATATGTAACGAGGAAATGTACGAACCAAGAAAAAGAAGGGAAAGGAAGTTCCATACAAACGTATGCATTATTTACCCATCACACATAGGTTTCAAAGATTATACGCATCTTCTGTAACTGCATCTCATATGAGATGGCACAGTGTGAGAACAGCGGAAAAAGGTACGTTGACACATCCAGTTGATGGAGAAGCATGGAAGCATCTTCTGTAACTTATAATAATTTTGCAGCGGAGAGTCATAATGTTAGGCTTGGATTTTGTACGGATGGTTTTTTACAATTTTCTCAATTTGGTGCTAAATATTCATCTTGGCCCATTAGCATCACATCTTATAATTTACCTCCATGGATGTGTATGAAAACGCAATATATGTTTCTTACTGTTGTCGTTCCTGGCCCCGACAATCCGACACAAGAAATCGATGTTTATTTACAACCGTTGATTAAGGAATTAAAAACACTATGGAATGAAGGAGTAGAAACATATGACATTTCAAAGAAATTTTTTTCGTATGTTTGCTTCTTTGTTGTGGACTATGAATGATTTTCCTGTCTATGCAATGCTTTCAGAATGGAGTACATCCGGTCGTCTAGCTTGTCCTTATTGTTTGGAAGAAACACGGGTATTTTTTTACCGAATGGTCAGAAAATTTCATGATTTGACTGCCATCGATATTTTCTCCATGTCAATCATCCCTTCAGAGGAGATAGAAAATACTTTTTAGCTAATAGAGTAGAAACCTGACAACCACCAACGTTATGGTCAAGCGAAGACATATACGAACTTGTAAGGGACTATCCAAAGATATATGAAACTAGAGTGTAAACAGAAATTGTAGGCAAATCGACTATTCATAATTGGTGCAAACAAATTATATTTTGAGAGTCGCCTTATTGGAAACATTTTCTGCTTCGTCATAATATTGATGTGATGCACAACGGGAAAAATGTATTTGATAATGTTTTTAACATAATTTTGAATGTCAAAGGTAAAACTAAGGACGATTTGAAATCAAAACGCGATATACAAGGATTATGCAAACGTCCCGAGCTTCATATGAAACCAAATGACAGTAAAAACCCAAAGCGTGTTAAATGGGTGGAAGGATTAAGATTTCCTGATGAGATTTCAACAAATCTTCGTAGATGTGTTGAGTTTAAAAATGGTAGATTGAGTGGAATGAAAAGCCACGACTGTCACATAATGATGGAAAATTTATTACCCATTGTATTCAAAAAACTATTGCCCTTAAAAGTTTGGAAGGTAATAACGGAACTTAGTCTATTTTACAAAGAGCTTTGTTCGGCTACGTTAAAACTGCAACGTTTACGTAAACTTGAAGAAGATATTTCTATATTTCTCTGCAAATTGGAGAAAATATTTTCACTAGTTTTTTAATGTAATGGAACATTTACATGTTCATCTTACATCTAAAGCACGAATTCGAGGTCCTGTGCAATATTGATGCAGCCCAAGGAAGCGAATTCGACGATGTAAATCGAATCCGTCCAGGATCTCACACGATTAGCGGAAATAATCGGTGAATCGATGATAAATCGGTGAATTTAAGAATACCCAAAAGCCCAAATCCATTGATCATGAAGATACCGGATTCTAGCAATCTTCGACACGTTGATCACGCACGATGCCGTGAGAGAAGATCTACAATTCTTCGAACGTCAATCAAGCGCACTTGATTCCGTGAATTGGCTTCAACAATCGTTGATTCGAGCGCACTCGAATGCCGAAAGTGGAGATAGGAGATCACACTCAACTACCAATTTCAATGGAGGCACGAAGCACAAACCAAATTTTATTCAAAAATCAACTACTTTTTACAATGACACCACATCCCTATTTATAGGGTTTACAATACAACACAAACGGCTTACAACAACACGACATAACGACTTACAAAGACATGCGACTTAACAACATAAACGACTTAACAAAATACAACATCACACGACATACGACTTAACACAGACAGTGACTCAACAAGCTTCGGCATCCATGAGCGGCTTAAAGAAACACTGCAGCGACATAAGAAGTAACGACATAAGCAGGCAGCAGCATAAAGTGAGCGACTTAAGAAGAAGCGGCAAAAGAAACTGCGACTTATAGAAATGCGGAGCGACTTAAGAGATGAGCGACTTAAGGAAATGCGGTATACTGAAAGGCGGAGCGACCTACGACTTAGCTGGAGCGAAGATGTTCGGGTTAGGTCGTTCGCGACCTTACGCTGGAGCGCGACTTAGAGTTAGGTCGTTCGCGACATAAGTTAGGTCGTTCGCGACCTAGGGCTTGCTCGCGACTTACTGGCGATGCTCGCGATATGATTTCTGGAGCGACATAAGGTTCACCACGACTTAAGGCTTGAGTAGTTTTTAGGTCGTTTTCTTCTTTATTTAGCTCGTTTCCCCACCTTTTCACCCTTTTAACTCGTTCATACGACTTAGTTGAGTCGTTAACTTGTTCCAGCTTCAAATCTTGAATTGGAATATCAGGCTGGGCTGCATCATCCTCCCCTGGTTGAGAAAAATTCATCCTCGAATTTAAAAGTTCTTCCCCGTTGGGTTGTTCATCTCCACAATAAGGTATAAGGTGTTTAACATTAAACACGTCAGAAGTGTACACATCCTCTGGCAGCTTCAACCTATAAGCATTTTCATTGATCCGTTTCAAAATCTTTACAGGACCAATCTTTCGAGCTTTTAGTTTATTGTATGCTCCCACTTGAAAATGATCCTTCGTTAGTACAGCATATACGAAATCTCCTTCATTTAATTCAGCACTTCTTTGCTTCAGATCCGCAGATCGTTTATACTTCTCATTCGTCTTCTCCAATCGTTCCTGAACGATTCTATGGCATTCTGTCAACCCATCAACAAAATCAGCGGCCCGCTTAACTGTCCCCTTCGGTTGTGGTACTATCGTTAAATCCAACGGCCCCTTTGGCAAGCTTGAATATACAATCTGAAATGGACTGAAACCCGTACTACGGTTGATAGCATGATTATGAGCAAACTCTGCTTGACATAACTTCACATCCCAGCTCTTCATATTATCCTTCACAAGACACCGCAACAAATTTCCTAGTGATCTGTTCACAACCTCGGTTTGTCCATCCGACTGCGGATGATAAGCACTACTGAAATTCAGCTTTGTTCCCACCATCTTCCACAAACTCTACCAAAAATGACTCAGAAATCTGGTATCCCGGTCTGAAACTATAGATTCTGGTAAACCATGCAAGCGATAAATCTATCTGAAGAACAACTGTACCACATGGACTGCATCTGCCGTCCTCTTACAAGCAACAAAATGTACCATCTTCGAGAAACGGTCCACCACAACATATATAGAGTCATTTCCCCGTTGAGTCCTCGGCAAGCCCAACACAAAATCCATGCTTACTTCAACCCACGGTTTTGTATGAACAGGTAAAGGCATATACAAACCCACATTTGTAGCTGTCCCTTTCGAAACTTGACAAACATGACATCTTCGAACAAACTTTTCAACTTCCCGCTTCATCGATGGCAAATAATAAGATTGAGAAATCAACTGCAATGTGCGATCCCGACCAACATGTCCTTCTTCATGCAACTCTTTTACAATTTTCATTCTCAAGCTGCAATCTGGTATGCACAATCGATTCCCCTTGAATAAGAATCCATCTACCAACACAAACTCATCAGTACTCCCATCCTTGACATTCTCAACAATCTTCGCAAAGTATGGATCTTCCTCAAACAACTTTGGCAATAGTTCAAATCCTGTCACTTCAACCTTCATCGTCGTCAACAAATGATTCCTCTTGCTCAAGGCATCAGCTACACGATTCGTCACCCCTGATTTGTGCTTTACAACAAAAGTAAACTACTTCAGATACGCGACCCATGAAGCGTGTCTAGCTGAAATTTTGTCCTGCCCTTGCAAATGTTTCAAAGCTTCATGATCCGTATAAAGAACAAACTCCTTCTGAAACAGATAATGTCTCCAGTGCTTCACAGCTTGAACAATTGCGTAAAACTCCACGTCATAAGTGCTATATCTCAACTTGGCTCCAAACAACTTCTCACTGAAATAAGCAACTGGTCTTCCATTCTGACTCAATACTCCACCGATCCCAACCTTCGAAGCATTAGTGTGTAACTCGAACAATATCTGAAAATCCGACAGTACCAGAATGGGTGCTGTCGTCAAAAGTGTCTTGATCTTCTCAAAAGCTAACTCTGCTTCCTTTGTCCACACGAACTTCTTTCCTTTCATGCAATCGGTTACAGGTGCCATCACACTGCTAAAATGTGGAATGAATCTTCGATAAAAAGATACCAATCCATGAAAACTCCTCACTTCAGTAATTGTCTTGGGTTGTGGCCAACTCCTGACAGCTTCCACTTTGCTTTCATCCACTTGAATACCCTCCTTCGACAGAACATATCCCAGAAACAAAACACTGTGCGTCATGAACATGCACTTCTTCGTTGCTGCATAGAATTGCTCCTGTCGTAGAATCAACAGCACTTCTCGCAAATGCTGGATATGCTCTTCGATACTCCCACTATAGATCAAAATATCATCAAAGTAAACTACTATGAACTTCCCAATAAATGGTCTGAAAATCTGGTTCATCACTCTCATAAAAGTACTAGGAGCATTTGATAAGCCAAACGACATAACCAGCCATTCGTATAGACCTTCCCTGGTTTTAAAAGCAGTCTTCCACTCATCACCCGATCTAATACGAATCTGATGGTATCCACTCTTCAAGTCAATCTTTGAGAACACAACAGCCCCACTCAACTGATCAATCAAATCAACGAACCTCGGCATAGGAAACCTGTATCTCACAGTGATCTTGTTTAGAGCCCGACTGTCCGTACACATCCGCCAAGTCCCATCCTTCTTCGGTACCAATAAGGCTGGCACTGCACAAGGACTCAAGCTCTCCTGAACACGCCCTTGTTCTAACAACTCTTCCACCTGCCTTCTCAGTTCCTTATGCTCCTTAGGACTCATCCTGTAATGTGGCCTGTGAGGTAATGCCACCCCTGGCACAAGATCAATCTGATGCTGAATATCTCTCAACGGTGGTAACTCCTTTGGCGACTCTTCAGGAAACACATCTCTGAATTCTTCCAACACTGGCTTTACTTCCTTTGGAACTTCAACAGATTCAGTAGCTTCATGTCCAATCAACAAGAACACCTCTGGACTCTCCTCTACTTCTTCAACAAACTCCTTTAAAGTCAACAAAGTCTTTAACTCCTCAATCTCTTCTGACTTGCTCTCTCCTTGCTGTCTCTTCTTCGGAACCAAAATGATCTTAGTACCCTCAAACATAAAGCTGTAGCTATTGGTTCGACCATCATGTTGCACTGCTCGGTCATACTGCCATGGTCTTCCCAAAAGCAAGTGACAAACATCCATCTCCACCACATCACACCAGATCTCATCTTTATACTTCTTCCCAATAGAAAATGGAACATGAACTCGCCTGTCCACCTTCACCTCTCCTCCTTTCCTTAACCACGCTAACTTGTAAGGATTTGGATGCTTCTCCGTCTTCAACTTCAACTTTCTCACAGCTTCGGTAGAAATGATATTGTCATAACTTCCCGCGTTAATCACAAATTTACACACCTTCCCCAGTATAGTGCATGTCGACTGAAAGATATTACTCCTCAACAACCTAGCCTCCTCTTCCTGCTTCGGTGTCAAACATGATCTCCTCAACATTAGATTACATCCTTCATCTCCCGATGCGATATCCTGTTCATCCTCCTCAACTGGACTAGAATAACCTTCATCAACATCCTCACCTTCCACTTCAGCAATCATTGCTCGCCTCTTCGGTTTCAGGCACTCATTACTCTTATGACCCACTTCTTGGCAATTATAACACTTGAAACTGTTGTTGACCTTCGCCTTCGCAACTTCATTCACGACTGGTTTACTGACAGCTTTAGAAACATTGGAACTCCCACTAGCACACATGCTCTGAGTATTGGAACTTGGAAACACACCACCTCCTCGTCATCCCTGCTTCACCCAAGCCAACGCCTTCTGGTGCGCTTCAGTCGCAGATCTAGGGTCAAACATATTTACCATATCCTGGATCTGGATCCTCAACCTCCCAACAAACCTAGCAGTCAATTGTTCCTCCGTCTCCATAATGTCATTTCGAGCAATCAGTTGATAAAACTCATCAGCATAATCATTAACAGTCTTCGTCCCTTGCCTCAAATTCTGCAACCTCTGATACATGGGTGATTGATAATTGTAAGGCAAGAATGTAGCCTTCATCATCTTCTTCATTTTCTCCCAAGCAACAATCTTCGACTTCCCCATCCGTTCTCGTGTAAGTTTGGTTTGCTGCCACCACGCTATAGTTCTTCCTCTCAACCTAGTAGCAACCAACTTCACTTGACGATCTTTCGGAACCTCCTTGAAATCAAAGATCTCTTCAACATTAGATAACCACTCTAGAAATTCTTCAGCCTGCATACCACCCTTAAACTCTGGAATTTGAATTTTCATTCCGGACTCCCATTTGTGATCATACTCTGAATGATTTCTTCCTTGGTTTCGATTTCGACCATGAACACTACCACCATCAAACTCCTCATCAGAATCTGATACATATCGATGTCGATCATGACCACCAACATCTCTACCACCACCATGTCTACCACCAACATCACTTCGATCTACATTCCTTCGATCACGATCATCCCCATCTCTCCGATTTAGATCATCAACATTCCTATCACAATCGTCAACATTTCAACGATCATGATCTTATCTTCTCTCCCGATCTGAATGTGGTGAAACTCTATTTCCCTCATGGCTCGATTAAGGTGAAACCCTTCTTCTACTTTGATTCATTTCAAGCATCATTCTCTCTAATCGACCAATCCCCTCATTCAAATTCTCATTGAAATTCTCGTTGATTCATTGCTCCATTTCATCGGCCTCTTCTCTTCCATACAAAGCATCAACATTGCGATGATGTTGAGCTCGTCTCGGTGGCATGATTGAACGTCAAACAAATCCTCAAAAATTCAAACACTTTCCGAACTTTGATCCAAAATGATATGGATCGAAACTTTCAACTTATTGCAACATTACGATGAACACGATAAACACCAAAATTCTCAACAATGCAAATCCGATCTCCAAACTTCAAATTCTCGAAACCCAATTCTCCAACTGATGCAAACTTCTTGTGATCTAGCTCTGATACCAAAACTGATGCAGCCCAAGGAAGCGAATTCGACGATGTAAATCGAATCCGTCCAGGATCTCACACGATTAGCGGAAATAATTGGTGAATCGATGATAAATCGGTGAATTTAAGAATACCCAAAAGCCCAAATCCGTTGATCACGAAGATACCGGATTCTAGCAATCTTCGATACGTTGATCGCGCACGATGTCGTGAGAGAAGATCTACAATTCTTCGAACGTTGATCAAGCGCACTTGATTCCGTGAATTGGCTTCAACAATCGTTGATTCGAGCGCACTCGAATGCCGAAAGTGGAGATAGGAGATCACACTCAACTACCAATTTCAATGGAGGCACGAAGCACAAACCAAATTTTATTCAAAAATCAACTACTTTTTACAATGACACCACAGCCTTATTTATAGGGTTTACAACACAACACAAACGGCTTACAACAACACGACATAACGACTTACAAAGACATGCGACTTAACAACATAAATGACTTAACAAAATACAACATCACACGACATACGACTTAACACAGACAGTGACTCAACAAGCTTCGGCATCCAAGAGCGGCTTAAAGAAACACTACAGCGACATAAGAAGTAACGACATAAGCAGGCATCGGCATATAGTGAGCGACTTAAGAAGAAGCGGTATAAGAAACTACGACTTATAGAAATGCGGAGCGACTTAAGAGATGAGTGACTTAAGGAAATGCGGTATACTGAAAGGCGGAGTGACCTACGACTTAGCTGGAGCGAAGATGTTCGGGTTAGGTCGTTCGCGACCTTACGCTGGAGCGCGACTTAGAGTTAGGTCGTTCGCGACATATGTTAGGTCGTTCGCGACCTAGGGCTTGCTCGCGACTTACTGGCGATGCTCGCGATATGATTTCTAGAGCGACATAAGGTTCGCCGCGACTTAAGGCTTGAGTAGTTTTTAGGTTGTTTTCTTCTTTATTTAGCTCGTTTCCCCGCCTTTTCACCCCTTTAACTCGTTCATACGACTTAGTTGAGTCGTTAACTTGTTCCAGCTTCAAATCTTGAATTGGAATATCAGGCTGGGCTGCATCAAATATGATTGGATGTATCCATTCGAGAGGTATGAAATATGTTATATATTAATTTAATTACATTCAGAAGTTAAATTTAATGTAAATTAATTTTGCATAGATACTTGAATCATCTGAAGAAAAAAATGAGGCAAAAAGCACGAATTGAAGGTTCGATATGTAAATCTTATATCGAAGAAGAAGCTTCGTTCGTTTTCTCTCACTATTTCAGTGACCATGTGAACATATCATTTGAAAGTGTTCCACGTAATGATGAAGGCGACGAACAAGAGTCCTCTAGAACAATGTTATCTATTTTTAGGCAACATGGTCGACCTTTTGGAAAATGTGTAGAAGTATGGTTAGACGATAGAGATCTTCATGTAGCACACAGTTATGTTCTTCTTAATTGTGCTAAGGTTGCACCATTTGTTAGGTAATATGAAATAATAATTTTTGATTTATTCATTTCAATAATGCAAGCGCGTGTAGCATTTAATGCAATATTATATTTATATATATGCAGTATTTATGAAAGTGAATATCCACACGGAGATCTCAATAATGAATTTTTTGATTGGTTTGCAAAGTACGTTTATGAACCGAGAAATTGTGTGGTCGACGAAGGATTGAAACATCTTGCGCTGCGACCAAAAAGAAATGTCAAGACATATCCAATATATTTCGTCAATGGATATAAATTTAACACCAAAGAATACGACCCCGAAAAATTAACTAATAATATAGGTGTATTTGTTAAAGATAGTGATGATCTAGAAAATCACATAAATGATTTTTATGGCGTTTTAACTCAAATTTTACAACTGACATATTTTTCACGATCCACGGAGGATGTGTTTCTGTTTAGACGCAATTTGTTCAGCAATGTTTCAGGTTTTAGAATTAATGCGCACAAGAATTATAATCTTATTGAAATAAAGCACACATCACATTATCACAAGTAATATCCTTTTATACTAGCCAAACAAGCATTGCAAGTTTATCATGCTCCTTATCCGTCTCTAAAAAGAGAAAAAGCAGATTGGTCAGCAGTTTTAAAAACAATAGCAATATTTACGTTTTATGGGAAGAATATTCCAGACGAAAAAGCTTATCAGGCAGATCTTGAGAAAACCAACAAAATAATAATAACAGACGATCCTACTAATTTTAGACCTCTAATGATGAATCAAACATTTGGTAGAAGCATTTGAGAGTAGGGAGGATAATAATGTAGAATATGAGACCAAATCTGAATTAGAAGACGATGAGGGTCGATAAAAATATTATATTGAATTCTTATGTATTATGCAATTTATGTAATTGATGAGATTTATGTAATTTATGTAATCAGAAGACAAATATATTTTGCAAGTTATGTAACTTATATCATTTATGAAACTGAATCTGCTTATCGTCATTTACATCATTTATGTCATTACCATTTTTGTCATTTATTTAGCAATTTATGTTAAAAATGCAATGTATTTTGCTTATCGTTGGAATATAAAACCCAATCTGAATTAGGTATATTTTGCACTTTAAATCATTTAACTATAAAATATATTTCATCATTATGTTATTATTCCCTTTTAAAATGATGTGTCTGTGACATGTATCATGTCGTCCAGAAGGAGGAGTTCTTCCTATTCATCACGAGACGATGGCAGCGATCCATCGCAGCCACCACAACATCCCACTGTGTATTTGGTACCTAGAGCGGAGAGGTAAATGTTAAACTTTTTTCCGCATCTTAAATATTTTGTGTACGCTATAATAATCTGTCATATTTAACACAGGGGGTTTGACCTACAGCCGGCAGCTGTAGTTCTATCAGTTTCGAGAGATTCATACAAGAGTAGGATGACGGCTTGTTGGCCCATGTGGGATAATATCCCTTCCCACATCCTGGAATGTATATGGAAGGATTTCATTGTAAGTATAATCTTATGTTTTTCATTCTTAATTTTTTGTCGCTTATTTATTGTTTACCTTTTATTGCTTAACTATTCGTCGCTTGTTTATCATGAAATGCAGGCCGTAGTCGACGTACAATCAGATGACCTATAGCTGGTACGACACTACTGGAATGCAGAAGATGATGAAGAATTATCGGGATTCTATGTCGACTGTGAAACATAAAGGGCAGAAGCCGAACTGGATGGGAGCGAGTGTGTGGGAAGGGTGGCTGGCGTATTGGGATAGTGACGAAGCGAAAGTAAGTGTACTAAAATTTTATTAATTATTTGATTGATATGTAAATATCAAAAAATATTTGGTAAGTAAATAATGTATTGTTTATTTAAACGTACAAGAAGAGTTGGAAAGAAACTCTGCAAATAGGAATATAAATCATATCACTCATCGAGTAGGGTCCAAGTCGTTCCAACAATATCGTAATGAGTTGGTAAATTTATTAAATGTGAATTGTAAATAGTTATTGTGCTGTATAATTTTGAATATACAATAATAGTACATAATAATCAATTTCAGGAAGCAGAGGCATGGGGTCCCGAATCGTACATGGATGTATTTACCCGTACTCATGCCGTCGACCATTTAAATCTAGACGGGACAGTTCCATATTCATGGCATGACGATAAATCGAGAAAGAGCCATGTAAGCATATTTTAGTTTATATACTATCAGTTACTGTTTTAATTATTAAAATATAATGAATTAAGATATCATTCTATTAATTTCAACTGTATTTTTATTTGTTTACGTAAGCAAAATTTATGGAACAACGGCAGAGACTCCTGTAGAAAACTGGTCGAGAGCAGCTGACTACGGACGAGGAGGACGTCATTTATGAGTCAGTCATGGATCCACCATCACAGAACAGGTGTTACGGCTTTGACAATCAAGTGGTAATGAATAATATTAAGATATAACAATTTAGTAATCTTTCAGTTCTAAAGTATTTCACATCGACTTAGTTTCAATAATAAGTTTATATACATAACAATTAACATATTATGTTGTAGCGTTGATAGTAAGATTATAATAATTAAATTTTTACTAAATTAAATAAGTATTGCAGGGTAGACAGAGGAGAGCCAGTCAAAGCAGAGCTCAGATCGATCTAGCACAGATCGAAGAGTTGAGAGCTAGGGTGGCGCAACTGGAGGAACAGAACCGTCGGCAGACCATTGAGATGACACAGCAACTAGACCAACGTATTGCTGAGTATATGCAACAGTATGGTGGCTGCTTTTCATCTTCAGCTTGTTCCAGAGGTTCTGGAGGTGATTGACAGGAAAGATATGTATATTTTTTTGTTTTGCGTCAATGTTTAGTAATGTTTGATGATACATTGAGTTTGTGGAGTTGGATACTTTGAAATGTTGTGTATATTCTTTGATTATACATTTGGTGATGATAATTTTGACATTTGAGAGTTGATGGTGGAGAGTTGATGACGGATTGGTGTATATTTTATACAATTAGATGTATGTACATTATGTTAACGGGGTGTTGGTTTGATTTTATGCGAGTTATGCTTGGTTTATTTCTTTATGTGATTTTATTATATTTCTATGATTTGAGATTATATTGATTATCTGAATTGGATATATGCTTGTGTGGTGGAATATATTGTGTTTATAGATGGTGTATGGAAGACAAGAATGCAGCAGGAAAACGTGAAAAAAGCTTCAGAAATTCCGACGACTTCCGACAGCCTATAGGTCGATTTTTTCAGACGGCTTGCGACGGCAAAAAACCGACGGTTTTTTGCACCCCTCCGTGATCGTCCACATGTCTTCGACGGCCGTCGGTTATTCCGTTGGTGGTCGTCGGAAATGATACGACGAGTGTTGTTGGAAACCGTCGAAAATCCTATTCGGCAACGGATAATTTTGCTACGGCTTTTTCCGATGGCTTCCGACGACCGCCGATGGCCCTCAGTCTTCAAAAATTGTACTTTTTCTTGTAGTGATATAAACAAATTAGATAATAATATTTCTATCATTATATAATAATTAAAAGGTGTTATCCCGCCTTTTGGCAAGGCCGTGACACCAAGGACTTAACTAGAAACCGGTGACAGATTGTCTCGAAGACTAGCTTCGCGCAAGGATCGCTATGGATATCGATGAAATTTGTCCGAGTCCGGATCGGGCTACAATTGATAAGGCACGTCGAGCAAAGCCGTGGGAACCCACGTTCCAAGTTTCAGGACAATCTGAGTTTGTATACTCAAGGTATCGCCAATAGAAGATGAATGAGGTGGTATAAGTTCGAATTGATCAAAGTACTCCTGTCCTCGAATCCCCCAATGAAAGATTCTTCGAATCCATGAAAAGAACCAAAGCTTTGACTCCCTCGCGCAGGACTTATTTCGAACCCGATAGTTCGAATCCATTGAGCATCCCTTCCTTCGAATCAACAAAGGCTAGTCACTTCGACTCCATCCGATAACTGCCTTCGAGTCCACCCTGTTGAAGTGAATTCGAATCGACCAATAGTGGCATACCCTGATCGATTCGAACTAACGTTGGTCCAATCGATTCGAAGGAAGCACGTCTTCGAATCGATAACTTCAAATCCATAATGCCCACACAACTAAAACCACGGGTACGACTCAGTAAAACTCGGAGGTAAAAGAGGATCGACCCGAAGCATGCGCACCACACCGTTGTCTTCACATGCAGGAAAATCGATTCGAGCGTGTCGATTCGAACGACTCCAGGAAGCAAAAAACACCATATTGAATCGGTCATAACTGAAGATCTACAAATCCAAATGACATGAAATTTTCACAGAAGCTCAAACGCATAATTAAGGATGTTCACACCAAATTTCAGCTCAATTGGATGATTTCTTGATCGATTCGAACCAAGGGTCGAATCGATCCCAAAGTGGGCCCGGATATCCAGATTTCGGCCATGTGGCCCCCCTCACAAGCCAGAACTGGTCTCCCCGAATTTTAGGCAAAATATCAGCCTCCTACACCTATAAATAGAGCCCCTGGTCATTCAGAAAAGGGGTCGGAGAATTCTAAGTACTAAAGAGCACCCAGATTCTGCCAGATTTACTCCAAAACACCACCGCTGCTTTAGATTGAGACTTAGCATATAAATTCAGTTGTACAACAGTATAAAGAATTGTAATCTTCAAGTATCGAGTAATAAAATCATCAAACTTCATAGTGGACGTAGGCAAAACGCCGAACCACTCTAAATCGCTTGTCTTTGCAATTTACTTTATGTTATTTGGAGTTTTTGTTAGATAACCCACAGTTTTAATTTTCATTCTTCACTTTTATCTCTTCAAAAACTTCCGAAGAGTGTTGTGCCCATTTTTGGTACAAACACTTTGGTGCTTTCACTGAGAAGAAACCCGCTTTTTTCTCCTGCTCCTTGGATCTACCATCGATACCGGATTGCACAAATCCAAGAGGAAGATCCGGATCTCTAATTCATAATCCTTCCATTCTATTCAGATTTGCATAAAGTCTAGGAAAAGGATCCATCATTCAAAATGGTTAGCACAAGAACCACTTCTACAACTGCTGGACAATAAGGAAGGGATGGACAGAATCCTGCTCAACTGCAGCCATCCAATCAAGACAACACTGCTCATTCAGATCCATCTGGGCTAGTCACCAGACCGGAGTTCCATGTGTTGCTTCAGGAATTGACTCAAAGTCGACAACAATTGGCCGAACAGTTGCGTGCTAATGTTGAATTGACAAACCAACTGAACCGCCAAGGCCGTAGAAGGTCCAGGAGAGATGATATCTCACGCTCATCTACTGAAAGTTCTGCCTCATCTGACTATCATCATAGATCTACCCGTCCCTGATTGGACGGAAGTCATGCAGAAACAACCGGATATCAACCCGCCTTGACTGTTGGACAGTTGAGGGCAGGACCGTCGACCAGCTTTTAGGCCGGGCCCTCAACACAAGGAGGCCCTACTACACAGCATACCGCGGACAATTATGCCGCAGCTGCCATAATAGAAACAAGGGTTGATACCCGAAATCTTTCAGAGCCAAATAATCAGCAACCTAGGCGTACTCCTGAACTATACGTCCCAGGAGACGCTGAGCCAAGGAGGCGAAATTTGGACCGTCGACAACGCCCGGTCCGAACTCGCGCTGTGGAACCCGACCACACCTTAGCTCAACAGGCTCAAAATGTAGCAATGCCCGACATTTCGACTATGATACGTCAGATGATCCGCGAAAGCCAAGGTCTTACCAATGACGATTGGGAGATTTCTCGAAGTCATACTCCTTTCACGGACGAGATACTGTACGCTGAACCTCCTCGGCGATTCGGAATGCCAACTCTCCCTATGTACGAAGGAAATTCTGATCCTAATCAACACATTTTGAAATATGAATGGTCAATGAGTGCCGCAAGAGCCGACGATGCAGTGAAATGTCGAAGTTTCCCCATCTCCCTGGGAGGAATTGCAACAATGTGGTTTACAAGATTACCTCCAAGATCTATCTCTTCATTTGATCAATTGGCTAAGAAATTTGTTGAACAATTTCGCATGCATGTCGCTAGACCCAAAGATTTAACATCCTGTCTAATGTTACCCAAGCTCGTGGGGAAACGTTAAGGCGTTACTTGGAGAGATTCCATGCGGCATGTGTGGAAATTAGTAATCCCAACGATAACTCAATTTTAATGGCATTAACAAAAGGAATTGATCCTGATTCTGAATTTGGAAACTGGTTAGCTGGAAAACCACCCGCATCGTTGGACCGTTTCTACTCCAAAGCCGCTCAATTCTTACGGCAAGAGGACGCGAGACAGTCTAGGAAGCAGGACAATGCAAAGCCCGGAAGTGAAGGAATACAAAGCAATGTAGCGGTTAAACAGTCCGGTGACAATTCCGGAAAAGTTCAGTTGAACATACAGAACAAGAAAACTCAACAAAGAGGTAACAATGGTCAGAATAAGAAAAGAGATCCAAATCCAGGCCCACGGCGTAGGGCTCCGATGTTCGAAAATTATACACCATTAAATACATCGCTGGAAAATGTGTACCTACAAACTTGCAACACTGAACAGTATAAGAAACCCGCTCCGAAGCGGTCATCAGAGAGGCAGATTCAGACAGGGAAGTTTTGTAGGTTTCATGAAAGTTATGGCCACAATACTAATGACTGTCGTCATTTGCAGGATCTCATAGAAAAGTTGATCAGGGAGAGAAAGTTAGATCAATTCGTGCGGGCACCACAGTCTGGTGGTGCGGGCCCATCAAACCCAAACCGTGCGCAAGACCAAGAAAGACAAGAGGAACCCACTCGTACAGGCGGGAGGCTAGTTATCAATACCATAAGTGGTGGTCCTCATCCAGCGGACAGAAGCTGGAGGGAAATGGAGTCGTATGCTAGCTCTATCAGGCATGCGAGCTTCGAATGCTGCAGTAATTGTGAGGATGGAACCCCGGCTAAACAACAAAAGACAATGTCTGATGACATCATATTTAGAAGCAGAGACGCTAACAAAATCGAAGCCCCAACAATCGACCCACTGGTCATATCCGCCTAGGTTGATCCTGCTTGGATGAAGAGGATCCTAGTCGACAGTGGGAGTTCTGTAAACATTTTATTCAAACGAGCTTATGATTTAATGAAGATGGAAGAAAAGGACATGAAACCCTGCCAATCCCGAGTTCACGGCTTCAATGGGAGTGCTACGATACCCACTAGGATAGTGGAACTACCAGTAGAACTGGGGATTGGAGAACGCAGGAGAACCCGACTGCTGCAATTCGTTGTTCTAGACATCGCTTCACCGTATAATGCATTCTTGGGCCGACTAGCCCTTGCTGAATTCAGGGCAGCCATTGCCCCGTGGTATTTGACTTTGAAGTTCCCAACTGACCATGAGATTGGAGTCATTCAAGGGGATCAGGCAGCAGGAAGAGCCTGTTACGTTGCTGAATTGCGTGAAGCGCAGAAGAAGGAGAAAGGAAAGGGCGTAGAGGAATCTCTCTGCGTTCGTTTTACTGATAATTGACAACTAGCGCCTGGGCCCCGGCCCGGGCACCACTACCAATTCCTTAAAGATCTTGACCCTAGAGATAACAAAGATAAAGATGAAGTTAAAGAGAATCAGGCTTCTCCAGCCGAACTGACTGTGGACGTCCCAGTTAGTGAAGATGACGACTCAAAAGTACTAAAAGTTGGATCTCAACTGGGAAAACAGATACAACAGGAATTGGTTGAATTTCTCCAAGCGAATCTCGATGTTTTCGCCTGGACGCACTCTGATATGTGCGGAATCTCACCAAGCATTGCGAGTCACTCCTTGAATATTGATCCGCGACATGTTCCGGTCAAGCAAAAAAGGCGTGGTATGGATCCAGAGAGATCTGCTGCCCTTAAAGAAGAGATTGACAAGTTGCAATCAAATGGTTTCATCCGAGATGCTCTATACCCGGAGTGGGTGTCAAATCCGGTAATGGTTCGAAAACCGAATGGGAAATGGAGAACTTGTGTCGACTACTCCGACTTAAACAAAGCTTGCCCAAAAGATAGTTTTCCACTTCCTCGAATTGACCAACTCGTAGACTCAACCACAGGCCATGAATTGTTATCCTTTATGGATGCTTATTCCGGTTATAATCAAATACCTATGCATTTACCCGATCAAGAACATACCAATTTCGTGACCGATCTGGGACTCTACTGTTACAGAGTCATGCCTTTTGGTTTAAAGAATGCCGGAGCAACTTACCAACGCTTGGTTAATCGAATGTTCGCTGACCAGATCGGGAAGACCATGGAAGTTTATGTGGATGACATGTTAGTAAAGTCCCGATTTTCCACAGATCACGTCAGAGATTTAGATTCAATGTTCCGCATCCTACGAGAATATGGAATGAAGCTTAACCCGTTGAAGTGCCACTATGGCGTTGCATCCGGAAAGTTCCTCGGTTTCATCGTCAACGCTCATGGGATAGAAGCAAATCCCGAAAAGATCTGGGCAATAAGGAATTTGCAAACTCCAAGGACCATAAAGCAAGTCCAGAGTCTCAACGGGAAGGTAGCAGCGTTAAGCAGGTTTATTTCAAAATCCACAGATAAATGCATTCCTTTCTTTGATTTGATCCGGAAGGGAAAACGAAACTTTGAATGGACCATGGAGTGTGAAGGTGCATTCCGATCGCTGGTTCAACATCTCTCTACGCCACCGATCCTGTCAAAACCGGTTGATCACGAACAGTTATACCTTTATCTGGCAGTATCGGAGCATGCGATCAGTGCCGCTCTGGTTCGAGAAGAAGATCGAGTGCAGAGACCGGTCTATTATGTTAGTAAACGATTAACCGGAGCTGAAAGAAATTACCCAAGGTTGGAGAAACTGGCTTATTGCCTAGTCATTGCCTCAAGAAAGCTTCATCCTTATTTCCAAGCTCATCCGCTTACTGTGTATACCGATCAGCCGTTACGACAGGTCCTCATGCGGCCTGAGACGTCTGGAAGGTTACTCAAGTGGAATATCGAACTGAGTCAATTTGACAATACTTATGCTCCGCGGAAAGCCATTCAAGGGCAAGTCCTAGCTGACTTCATAGCTGAATTTACTGTTCCGGATGACTTACCCGAAACCAGCGAATCTCCTGAATATGTCTGGAAACTTTATACAGATGGTGCATCAAACGATCGGTGTTCGGGTGCTGGTGTTGTACTAGAAACCCCCGAAGGACGATCCATATGCTATGCTTTGAAGTTTGATTTTCACGCAACCAACAATGAAGCCGAATACGAAGCTCTATTGACTGGGTTAAGACTTGCCAGAGATCTGAGAATTATCACTATAGAAATTTATTGTGATTCACAGTTGGTTGTGTGCCAGGTACGGGGAGAATATCAAGCAAGAGACCGAAGATTAGCTGCTTACCTAGCCCGAGTTCAGGAAGCACTGAATCAGTTTGATTATTATGCCATTTACTATATACCACGAGATCACAATCAAAAGGCCGATTCATTGGCAAAGTTAGCCAGCACAGGTGAGGCACAGCAAATGGGACTCGTCCCCGTCGAAACTTTGTCCTCCCCAAGCATTGATCAAATAAAAACGAGCGATGTGTTTGAAACCTCTCCCTGCAGAGAATCATGGATGACCCCATATCGAAATTACATTGAGAGTGGGATGTTGCCTGAGCACCGAAATGAGAAAAGGCAAATTCTACGGAAAGCTTCGCGGTTCGTCATTCAGGACGGGATCATGTATAGAAAAGGTTATTCTGTTCCACTCCTCCGGTGTATCGCTCACGACGAAGTCAAACGAGTGTTACAAGACGTGCACGAAGGAGAATGTGGCGATCACACTGGTGGACAAGCACTTGCTAATAAAATACTCCGATATGGATATTACTGGCCGACAGTGAACTGAGATGCAGCCAACTATGCCAGAAAGTGCGACAAGTGCCAGAAACACGCTCGAATTCCAAGAGCCCCACCTACCGAGATAACTCAAATGGTCAGTCCCTGGCTGTTCGCTATGTGGGGTATTGATATCATCGGCGCTTTACCTCTGGTGAAAGGTGGAGCGAAGTACGCCATCGTCGCTGTTGACTACTTCACGAAATGGGCCGAGGCCGAAGCTCTCGCAACGATCACAACGAAGAAAGTGATAAACTTTGTGATCCGCAACATCATCTGTCGATTTGGACTCCCGCATACCATCATCACCGATAATGGAACCCAATTCGAGAGTTCAGAATTCAAGAATTTCTGTCAACGGTTTCATATTCATAAAAAGTTCTCAGCGGTCGCGCATCCACAAGCAAACGGTCAGGTCGAAGCTGTTAACAAAGTTATAAAATCCATCTTAAAGAAACGACTGGAAAAGGCTGGGGGCAAATGGGTCGATGAACTCCTTATGGCATTATGGGCTTATCGAACAACTCACAAGACCGCAACCGGACACACCCCATTTTCCTTATCTTATGGCTCGGAGGCCGTTATTCCAGTCGAGACAGAAGTATCTTCTCACCGCGCAACTTATTATGATCCAAAAACAAATGCTATATTACTCGCTGAATCTTTGGATCTGTTAGACGAGAAACGGGAAGAAGCTGATTTGAGAGCGACCGCATACCGAAGTCGAGTCGCCCGGTTGTATAATACCAAAGTTCGACCCCGAACCTTTGAACTCGGCGATCTTGTCCTCAAGAGAATCTATCCGGTTCCTTCACACATGAAACCAAATTGGGAAGGGCCGTACGCGATTACACAAAGACTTGGAGATGGCACATTCAAACTATCAACCGTGGACGGTCTAGTTTTACCAAGGGCCTGGAACAGCGAGAGTCTCCGTCGCTACTACATATGACAGGCTTTATTTATTTCATTATGTTTTTACTTCAGTAATTTACTTTCGCATTTCGAAATTAGAATTTATAATAAGGCAACTAATTTTGCCATATTTTCTTATTTCAGCAATAAAATGCCATCTCTTCAAGCAAGAGCTGTGATTCATTAAATACAATGTACAACATCACGATGCACGAAGAGCTAAATTCCATCACACAGTGGAATTTATTCAAGTAGGGAGTGGCTATGAAGCAATCAACCACTCACTAAATGAAACCTGAGCTCGGGGGCAAGCCATCACATCAGGCCAAAAACGGGTTGATACACGACAACCCTTCACTTAACTCCGTACTCCCAGAGTGTGAGGCGGAGTATAAACATTTACTTAACTCCGCACTCCCAGAGTGCGAGGCGGAGTATAAACATTCCATAACTCCGCACTCCCAGAGTGCGAGGCGGAGTATAAACATTTCTTAACTCTGTACTCCCAGAGTGCGAGGCGGAGTATAAACATTCCATAACTCCGTACTCCCAGAGCGCGAGGCGGAGTATAAACATTTACAAAATCCCAGAGTACTCCGAGAGCGCGAGCTGGGTACAAACTTTTTACTTGACTCCGTACTCCCAGAGTGCGAGGCGGAGTATAAACATTTACTTAACTCCGTACTCCCAGAGTGCGAGGCGAAGTATAAGCATTCATTTAACTCCGTACTCCCAAAGTGCGAGGCGGAGTATAAACATTCCTTAACTCCGTACTCCCAGAGTGCGAGGCGGAGTATAAACATTTACTTAACTCCGTACTCCCAGAGTGCAAGGTGGAGTATAAACATTTACAAAATCCCAGAGTACTCCGAGAGCGCGAGCTGGGTATAAATATCAACAAACTCCAGACTCCGAGAGCGCGAGCTGGAGTATAAACATTACTCAACTCCGTACTCCCAGAGTGCGAGGCGGAGTATAAACATTTACTTAACTTCATACTCCCAGAGCGCGAGGCGGAGTATAAACATACGTCAACTCCACACTTATCCCCAATACTGGGGGCAGAACCATAACACATAACAAGTTGAAGACAAAAGGGAATAAATTTTCATTTCCACTATCAACAGAAAGAATCTGATTACAAAGTGGTTAAAAAGTTTCTACTAGTGGGAGCCAAATCCATATCTATACACGGCTACAGAAAAGTCAACAAAATACTACCCCATGCAGCGGAAAATTAAAGAAAGAGTTCAATCTTTCCTCTTCCTTATTTTCTTCTTCGGGGTAGCTCCGCCAGATCCGCTGGCTGATTTTCCCCTCAACGCTTACTCTTTTTAGGCTTGTCCTCCGGCAGCGACATAATATCAACTTCTTCCTCAGAGCTTGAGGCGACGGAAATTCTTCTCGGAGGACGAGTTGAAGGCATGGGAGCAGTAACAGGGAGTGGGGCAGGAGCAGCTTCAATAACTACAGTACCGCCCGGTGAGATCACCATTAATGGGGCAGGCCCTGACGGATTCATACCAGCAGTCCCTGCTGCCATCTCGGCGTCGATCTCAGCAAAAACTTCGTCCTCACGGGATGCTTGGGCCGCATCAGATGCGCCAGTAGTTGGCATAGATGAACTAACGGCCAGAGCAGCCCCACTCATAGCATCGGACGGGTTGACGGAGGGATTGATGGGTTCATTAAGAAGCTCCTCAATCATTTGAGCGCTAAAAGAAAATATGTTTGCATCTCCCTCTTTGCCAACCAAGGTAGAAGTCGTGATGGCTTCAGTAACAACAACCCCTTGCGTTTGATAGGGAACTGGCAGTGCAAGAGGCGCAGAAACAACGGCTTCAGTCACTGAAATGCGGCAAAACGAAGATTGTTAGCCAAGTGCGTTGCTTAAGGTTCTTCACAACTAAAATCTGGGAAGCATTCAAATACCTTCCGTAGTCTGGACCGGAACATGGGCAGAAGCGTCGGCGGAAGATAATAGCGGCTGGTCGGTGTTATATGCAGGAACGGACTGGGGATCTACCGCACCAGTGGTTTCGGGCAGTGTTGGAATTACAGCTTCAACACTTACCTCGTGATGCGCGATCCCCGAGCCTTCGCCTGTCTCTAAAGGTTGAGCACCAAGCCTCTCTTTTGCCAAAGAAATCACCGCCTCATGAAGGATTTTCCTCTCATCCTCGGTGAGCAAACGCATCTCCAACTCAAAGTCATCAAGTGATTCATCTGGATGCGCCTCTCTCTTCTCGTCCACCAGTCGGGTCCAGGCGTTGTATAGAATCATGGAGTCATCTCCCAGCCACGCTAAATTTCTGTGCTCCAGCACATTTGTGTTGTACGTGACCAAGAGATCGTCAAACTCAGCATCCAGCCTGGACCGCTCCTCCAAAATCTTTTCTTGAATTTCCGCGTTCGCAGACTTAGACTTAGCCGCCACCGCCGCAAGTTCGGCTCTAAGAGATACAGATTGGTCGCAAGCCTCTTAGGCAGTGGTGTTTGCATCGTCCTTCTCCTTCACCATTTCGGCGAATTTGGCCTTGAGCTCGTTCAACTCCTTAATGTCTAAGTCTCGCTCAGCTGCAATAGTGGTGTTGCGGTGACCCATCTCTTCTACCGTGGCGCAGTGTTCCTATTGCATCCTCGCCAGTTTGGCCACGGCATCCTCATGTTTCTGAAGTGCTTCAAGCTCTGACTTCCGGAGCGTCTCCATTTCGGATTGAAGAACCTGAATAATGCGTTTCTGTTTAACAATGTCAGCATCACATTCCTCAATGATCCTCGCCCGGTCAAAAGCTACCTTCGATGCTTTCGCTGCCACTTTGTACCACTCCTTATACTGAGCATAGAAGTCACAGATATAATTATGAGCAATGTTCTCAGCATCCGGAGGAATTCTTTTAAGATTAGGAGGGAAGACATAGGCATCCATACAAATTTCAGGAAAATCTTTTTTCATTTGCGCAAGTTTGATGGCTCCTTCACTTGTCAATTCAGCCGGAGTCTGTTCTACCATAGCAGCTGTTGTTGGTTCCACTCTTAACCGCTGAGTATTGGGCCGTGAAGATTGAGAAGGCTGTTGCGGCTGCTGAGAAGGCCCAGGGAGATCCACGGGGGCCCTAGGAGGCGGAGGAGAACGAGATCGGGATCGGTGCTGGTGCCCCCGATCTCTGTCGGTGCGATCATGGCCAGAGCGGCCACGCCAATAGTCTCTATCCCTATCATGGCGCTCCTGGCTAGTATAACCATGTCCGTAATCTCTATCCGATTCTCTTCTACGGTAATCATAATATGGGGAAGATTGGCGCACATTACAGAGCCTATCCATAGTAGATCCTCTGCCTGACATTTCACCTGCGATAAAAAAAATTACGGATTAGGATCCGATAAAGCAATGTTTACTATGCAAAAGTCATGAAGTGCTGTGGAAGTGTGTGTAAATGTGTAAACCCCCAAACCGACCGGAAGTGTTGACCGCACTTAAAGGAAAGGGCTCGTTCATATTTAGGACATCTTGAAATTCCTCTAACCCAGGATTATGAGAAATCGATATATAATCTGGGATAGGAATATCGTCAAGCCCTTTGAAAGAATCTCTCGAATGAGAAGGGGCGGCCTCAGAAATCATGACTCCGAAAGTGGGAGGAGACACATCTACAGATTTCCACCCCTTGGACTTAAGTTTTTTGGAAACGGCGGCCTTGCCTTTCCGTTTTTCTCCCGACTCTTCAAAGTTTCCCGAGAGATCAGCCATCGGCTCCGAATCTGTATGGGTTCTTTCTTAATCACTCGCTTCGGTTATGGTAATTCCGAGCGGTTTCTTTGTCGTTTTCTTCTTGGTTTTCTTCTTGTTTTCCTTCTTGGAGGCGGGCTTTGCCAACCCCTCGATAACTATACTTTGATTGGTTTCGATCAGACCAAGAGTTCTTAAGTTATAGTCATTCATCACCGAGTCGATATGTCTTAGCTCACTCGGAACTTCTTGAAGACTTCGGACTATACCCCTGAAGTACCCACCATCGGGTCTGGAGATAATGGCTGTGAAAGAAATAAGATGTCAATACTAACGCCAAAAAGCTATTGGTCAAGAGAACAGGTTAAGGCGCTTACGTCTAGACAACCATCGCCTAGCGAAACCCGGAGGGCATCGAACATAGAACCATTCGTTCTTGAAATAACTCAGTCGGGTCCAGGCTCCGACAACAACTTGGCAATTTCTAACTGCTTCCAGAAATTTAAAAGACGGGCTATCACCCCTACTCTTGAAGTTGAATATATGTCTAATCTCGGTTGGACTTGGCGGGCGAAAGAGACAGTCCATAAATATGACAAAGGCACTGTTCAGCAACGTGTGCCCGTTGGGATGAAGTTGCGAAGGAGCGATTCCTAAATATGATAGCATCCCTCTGATATATTGATTGAAAGGAGGGAGAGTTCCGGCCGCGCAAGCATGGCGATAGAAAGCTGTATATCCTTCGGGCGGATTGTGCGGTCTATCATCGGCACTGGGTAATAACACATCGTCCAGAGATATGTTATGTTTCGAGCATATTCGACCCAATAAGGGTGCGGAAATATTAGATTGGACTGAATCAACGGGGTCCTCGATAAATATAGCCTCCGGCAATTCATCTGGAGCTGGATCGATTACATCGGCAGGAATATCGGGAATCTCAAGCACCGGAGGAGTCGAGCTCTGTACCTCTTGTTGTTGGGAGCTCGAAGATTCCATAATTAGCTAACTCATCATAAAGAAACGTTAAGTACATAAAGAGCACGTGCATGCCCCAGTGTAGTGTGTATGGATGTGTCGTGCAGTACGAGTGCTGTGCATTACTTAAGCAGATTCTACAGATTAAAGCAAGATGTCCATACAACAAAATTTGAGAATTTGAGCATAAAAATGACCGTCATCGCTGACCGTCACTTCCACACCATCCAAACGCTATGAACCACTTCAAGTATAAATCAGTTGTATTATTGGTTAAGTCGTAGTTCCATCGACGAGCTTCAAACGAAATTCAAGTTTAAATCTTTCAGTCAAGTTCGATTATGCAAGGCCGAAGCTCGTCGGAATCAGGTATGCTAAAATTCATTGAGTCCATCAAAGTTCAACTTGAAATTGGTCATAGTTCAAATGCTAGAGAAAATCAGAAGAGTAGTAGTCTCTGAAGCAAAGATGTTCGAATCGATCAGGGCGAATTGATACGGGTCGAATCGATGCAAATCGAATTGATTGCCTTCGAATCCGTGTGGTTCGACTCGATGTAATTCTAGGATGGAGAAGCACTTCGAATCCATGAGCATTGAGTAACTTCGAATCGATCTAAAATTGAATACCTTCGAATCGATCGGGGTATCATTACTTCGAATCGATCGACACGAGACCTTTGTCTTTCGTAACCATCGATTCAAAGCCATGCGCTCGAGATCGATTCGAATCGTTCATTCCTGGATCGAGGCGAAGCAATGAAGAACAACGTCCATCAATAGCTAAATTGATGCGATTCCTCAGGATCATCGAGTCGACCCATTTCACGCAGACCCCATAACTCTTCAAAATTTTCAGAAGGAAAGATTGAATTGATGCCAGGAAACTTCCAGTTTCATCACTCTTAGATCGACTCGATCCATTGGTTACCTGATTTGGTTTGATTACAAATGAAAACTTGGAGGAATTTGATCAACTCGTGGGAATCGCGATTGTTTCTGACTCTGAAAGATCGATTCGAAGAAGGGAGAAATTGCGACAGTAAAAACTAAAAATAAAATTAGCCTCGCGTATTTATATGGGTTCAAAGGACGACTCGAGGATCTTCGTCTCCCGGTCATGTTGACCGATCATAACAGGTCACAACTCCATCGTTTCCAACGATCGCTCGGTTACCCATCGCCTTCGAATCCATCTAGTTTCGAACCCTTAAACTGCATCGAATCCATCCATGCAGTATCAAAGCCTCATCGATCCGAAGTAGACAGTTCAAATTCACCAATTCGAACTTCAAACCCTACGAGTCAGCTTCGATTCCATACCTTCGAATCCATCACTGTCGAACTCATCAAAGCTTCGAGTCCATCCGGATAACATCGATGCGAAGCCCCATCGATTCGAAGCTCTATCGATTCAAAGCAGTCAACAGAAGATGGATCAAGATCACTGTGCCCCATCGATTCGAAGTGCCTACTTCGAGACCATCGACTCGTAGCGGATCGAGAAACATAGATTCGAGTAATCCTCTTGAATCCATCGAAAATGATCGAATGGGGATAAACGCGTCGCTTCGAATATAAAAATTGTTACTTGTCTACCTTGAACAGCGGTTCAGGAGAGGATCGATACCAAGGAGTAGTCATGGACAATCATCAATACACCGTTTAAACTCGAATCTCAAATCGATTCAGGAGAGGATCGATGCAGAATTCGATAACAAACCGAACTGGCAACGACTTGCGATCACGCGACGTCAACTAAAGTCAGACAAACAACCAATCATGGTCATTCAGTGGTCAAATACAACGATACAGAATACAACTTTCGGTAAAGCATGTCATAGCTGTCCAATGAGAGACCGCAGCTTTTCAAAGCACGCCGTGTTTACACAAGACGTACTTTGGGGGGCAAATGTTATCCCGCCTTTTGGCAAGGCCGTGACACCAAGGACTTAACTAGAAACCGGTGACAAATTGTCTCGAAGACTAGCTTCGCGCAAGGATCGCTATGGATATCGATGAAATTTGTCCGAGTCCGGATCGGGCTACAATTGATAAGGCACGTCGAGCAAAGCCGTGGGAACCCACGTTCCAAGTTTAAGGACAATCCGAGTTCGTATACTCAAGATATCGCCAATAGAAGATGAATGAGGTGGTATAAGTTCGAATCGATCAAAGTACTCATGTCCTCGAATCCCCCAAGGAAAGATCCTTCGAATCCATGAAAAGAACCAAAGCTTCGACTCCCTCGCGCAGGACTTATTTCGAACCCGATAGTTCGAATCCATTGAGCATCCCTTCCTTCGAATCCACAAAGGCTAGTCACTTTGACTCCATCCGATAATTGCCTTCGAGTCCACCCTGTTGAAGTGAATTCGAATCGATCAATAGTGGCATACCCTGATCGATTCGAACTAACGTTGGTCCAATCGATTCGAAGGAAGCACGTCTTCGAATCGATAACTTCGAATCCACAATTTCCACATAACTAAAACCTCGGGTACGACTCAGTAAAACTCGAAGGTAAAAGAGGATCGACCCGAAGCATGCGCACCACACCGTTGTCTTCACATGCAGGAAAATCGATTCGAGCGAATCGATTCGGGCGTGTCGATTCGAACGACTCCAGGAAGCAAAAAACACCATATTGAATCGGTCATAACTGAAGATCTACAAATCCAAATGACATGAAATTTTCACAGAAGCTCAAACGCATAATGAAGGATGTTCACACCAAATTTCAGCTCAATTGGATGATTTCTTGATCGATTCGAACCAAGGGTCGAATCGATCCCAAAGTGGGCCCGGATCTCCAGATTTCGGCCATGTAGCCCCCCTCACAAGCCAGAACTGGTCTCCCCGAATTTTAGGCGAAATATCAGCCTCCTACACCTATAAATAGAGCCCCTGGTCATTCAGAAAAGGGGTCGGAGAATTCTTAGTACTAAAGAGCGCCCAGATTCTGCCAGATTTACTCCAGAACACCACCGCTGCTTTAGATTGAGACTTAGCATATAAATTCAGTTGTACAACAGTATAAAGAATTGTAATCTTCAAGTATCGAGCAATAAAATCATCAAACTTCATAGTGGACGTAGGAAAAACGCCGAACCACTCTAAATCGCTTGTCTTTGCAATTTACTTTTATCTCTTCAAAAACTTCCGAAGAGTGTTGTGCCCATTTTTGGTACAAACAAAAGGGCTTATTTAATAATTAAAATAATTATTAAATCATTTAAACTCAATTTAAATTCAAAAATCGTTTATTCCAAAATAGCGATATCGTTAATGATGTCATAATAAATTTCAAAAATAAAATAAATAATTTTATTAGGAAATTATTGTCAAGGACAAAATTTCTCAGCGTTTTTTCCTTAAGGACATGCCTTCAATATTTTATCCTGAAGGACAACTTTCTTTAGGTATCCGTTTTTAGTCATTGATAGCAGTTTTTAGGTATCAGTTTGTAGTTACCGGTAGCAGTTTTTAGCTTAGTAGCAGTTTTGTTGTCCTTATGAATAATTTTGGAAAATGTTTGTCCTTATGAATAATTTTTAGGAGAATGTTTGTCCTTGTGGTAAAAATATTGAGGTTGTGTCCTTGAGGCAAAAAAATATACAAATCTTTGTCCTTTAAATTAATTCTCTTACATATTTTCATTCATATAGAAAAATGAGTGTATGTATCCAGCTCCGTGCATGGTGTCGGATGGTCTAAGAGCTCTTTATTGGTCAACGGTTTTCGGTCATTTTATCGATATATCTTCTAAAGTATATATTTTTGTAAATATTTATTTAAAATATGATTACCAATATTATTTATTGTTTAAAACATTATCATTTATGTTAAAAAATCTTATATTTGAATATTTTAAAATTTTTCTAAAGTGATGAATTTGCGGGTCCATACAATGGCGACCATAGACTAAGCTTAGTAGGTTTTCTTTTAAGAGTTAGTTGGAGCAGATAAGGCTAAAGGGATCTCAATCATAGTCAGCCTTAGTGCTATTATTATTACTACTACTACTGTAGTTTTATAATATTACTTCAGTACTTCATTGTTGTGATAATATGCCTCTTTTTATACTAGTTCACAAATAAACTTGGATATTGGCTACCCCTAGCCATCATAGTTGACAAACATAGACATTTACATTGTTTAACTAATGCTGTTTGAGGATTATGAGGCTGTCATTACTACTTAATCTACTGCCAAATGAAAGTCGCATAAACTGTTTTATGTCAAGTTGATAGTTTGAATGTGTCAGTTCTTTTTTTAACCAATGTGGTTTGAATGTATCATTGTTTAATTAAAGTGGTAAGATAAAATTTAATGTAACTTGAATGATTCATACTAATAATAATTATGTCTTTTTTAACTTGAATGTATCATCTCTTTGCAATGGCCTGAAAAAAAAAGAGTGGGGGGGGGATGAGGCACTTGCAGGCACTTGCAAATTTTAGCCTCAGTGGCAATATTAATTTTCTTTTCATGTAGTTTATTAATTTTGATTTATCTTTGCATATTATTTCTTTTGGACACCGACTAGGAACATATAAATGGATTCAACTGTGTTAAACTTGCATAATCATCGGTTCGGACCTGGTAAGCTGACTTGTCAAACTTGAGCATGTTAGCATAGAGTCGATTCATTTATCCAGATTTCACTTATGCAGATTCAAGTGAACAACAAATTAAGTACTAATGGCATGACTGTAAACTTGTACATTCGTCAGGCTTTATTATGTGATAAAATGCTAACTTATTTATCGGTTTATCAGGGTAAAGAAAATCAAATTGATGCAGGCACATCTGAAATGGTAACTGTGAATTACATTAAAACATTTTGTTTTTATGTTTATAATTCAATAATTAATTGTTTTTTATTAATCATGGGGTATTAATTGTACATCAGATTCCTTTAGGACCAAATGCTATGAAAATTTTGATAGATAACGGATGCTTATTTATAGAGGACTGCAACTAATATGACACGTGTTGGAGAAGCTAAGGACATGATGGTAGCATGCCCAGTTTATAGAGTAGTTGTACGCATGACAGAACAAGGGAAAGAAGACAATGTGGTAACATTTTAATTTAAGGGGAAATTAATTTAAAAGACAAAAATTTGTATATTTTTAGCCTCAAGGACACGACCTCAATATTTTACCCACAAGGACAAACATTCTTCTAAAATTTTTTCATAAGGACAAACATTCTTTCAAAATTATTCATAAGGACAAACATTTTTTCAAAACTGCTACCGAACTAAAAACTGATACCTAAAAACTACTACCGATAACTATAAACTGATACCTAAAAATTTAAAAACTGATACCTAAAGAAAGTTGTCCTTCAGGCTAAAATTCCGAAGGTCTGTCCTTGAGGCTAAAATACTGAGAAATTTTGTCCTTGACAATAATTTCCTGTTAATTTAATTGCTTCTTATTTTTCGCTCTACTACTCAATTGAAGGAAAACAAAACTTTGGATCATCATAGTAAATAACATTGGTAGAGCCTGCTGCCTGTAGTAATACATTTACAAGTATGCAATTCAATCATTTCTGGGTAAATGATTACAAGTCAAACACCTAACCTCACAAATTCAATTCAACATTTAACTAGTTATACTCATCTAGTAAGATAATTAAGATCTTTGAACTAACATTTATGATTTCATATACATTCCACGAGTAGGCTACTACAAGCCTATAACAAAAAAAATTAGAGAACAGATTGAACATTAAATGAGATATATAAGGAACTTCTTTTTATCCCTAAATGACTACAAAAGTGTCCTTTAATATTTCCATTAGTAGCATTGTGTATCAGTGTATGTAAACCATAGTTCTGCTCATTCATATGACTATGGCTATCATTCCAGTAATAAAGATCACAACTAATGTCTTGAAGTCGTATAGATCTCTGGCTGATTTTAAATCCCCAAGTGCATGACCAGCCTATATACGAAAAGAAAATTCATATATAAGATGTAGGCTTGGTGCTTTAATTTGAGATGGCTTGCTGCTTTAGTTTGAGACATTGGCTGGCTGCTTTAGTTTGAGTTGATGAATTTGATGTTAATTTTCTCAAGTCTACAACTGAAAAAGTCATACAAAATTGTTATATAATATTACCTCATGGTAATAAATAGATCATTGGATATTACTATATGAATATGTTTTTTTATAGAGTGGAAGTGAAGATAACAAATGCAAGCTTTTTGATTGGTTAGGAAGTGAAGAATTAGTTACGGAAGGGCGAATATGGCATAGTGATCCAAAACAACTTGTTAATGATATTCTTCTTGGACCATCCGCCAAGTTAGTGTCATAGACAATCCTAAAAAAATAAAGGCCTTTTTATGGAAGCCAACAACTAGAGATATGTCAGAGAAGCGGTTGGTAGAAAAGTAGCATGGCCAGAATCAAAAGTAGTTATTGAGAAAGCAAACACCGAAGCATCTTTCAGTCCTTTGACAAACTTTGTATTAACTCCTACGGTAATATATTATTTATAGCTCAAATAATTAGTTCCAGTTTGTTTGTAAGATAATACGTTTCAAATAGTTCATATAATTTATTGTTGAAAGAAATTATTTATGTTACTTAATAGGTTGCAAATTCTACATCGAATAAATGTAAGTTGGTTGATGTTTTTGGAATGAGAAATATAGTTGCTGAAGGATGCATAGCTTCAACTGATCAAAAAATAACAGTCCATTTTGTTCCATTGAAAGGGGGTGCAACTAGAGTTTGGATTGATGTTGCAAAAGTTCCAACTGCATTTTATGTTGACCTACTTCTGAGTTTGATGCATCGAAGATGCCGTTGGCTCTACAATACCTTGGCCTATAACAAATTTTGTAACGGAATCAACTTCTAGTAAGCATATTTTTTTTTGAAACTGGGTTAAGATGGGTGAGCCCATCAGCTATTAGAAATAAACCGACCCGCTAGGGATATATACCCCAATGCCTTTAATACCAAAACAATTAAAACCCTAGCCGAAACATTTTTTCTCAGAGAAAATAAAATGATGGTGACGATCTCGTCTCCATGCCCCTTTCTCGCCAAAAATCGAACAGTTCTTTGATGAAGTATTTTCTGTCTGATTATCCTGAGCTCAATACTACTATGCTCAATCATGGTGGCTCCTAGACTTTCATAGTCTCATTAAATCTATTCTCAGAGTTCCTCGAGGCAGATCTGTTAGTGAAAATAGTAGATCTGTCCTCTGTATCGAACTAATTCCTCGATTTTCCATAAAGGGTGTTGCT
The DNA here is from genome assembly GCA_030737815.1 of Allium fistulosum. Classification (NCBI taxonomy): domain Eukaryota; kingdom Viridiplantae; phylum Streptophyta; class Magnoliopsida; order Asparagales; family Amaryllidaceae; genus Allium; species Allium fistulosum. Next base: position 721,900,185 of record CM060908.1, read on the forward strand.
TTCCGTCTGATCATCACTGTTGTTGAAAAAGGTACTCCCTTTGTGCTTCCAATTGCTATTTTTGTTGTTGTTTTGGCTCTTTAATTCATCCAAAAGATCAAAATTGCAGTGCAGCTTGTTGCTTTCATTTTCGTTAGCTATCCAATGGTCTGCTTTATTGCAACCCTTGCTGGTTTCGCCCTTTTACCACATAGATAAGTGATAAATATTGCCGTTGAGTTTACTAATGTAATTATGTTCGCCAATTCTTTGCAAGTTGTGTTCTGAATGCTTTGTTTTCTTTTGATACAAGTGGGGCTTCTGCTTCATTGATTCCTTGCTTGAAGCGCGGTAGCTCCAGCTAATATCATGTAGCACAATATTAGTAAAGTTAACTTGATTGTGATTAGATGAGTAATTATTTAAATTGGAGCCATGTTTTCTTCCCTTGCAAGAGTCGCTCCTGGTATTAGATGTGGAATGGTCGCCTCTTGTAAAGGAGCTAATGAGGTTGCTAGCTTCCCTCCTCGAAGAACCGTGAGACCAAAGATTGTTAGTCTGAATATGACTACTCTAGGAAATTTCGTTATTGAATTTTCCACTCTGTAAGTATGATTCCACTCTAATTTCGAATTGATCTTGGTCATTAGCATCTGAATAAAGCTGACAAGATAGTGAATTATTTTTGCTTGCTTTGCGATTTAAAACGTGAAATTCCATTTCAATGTATTTCCATATTTGGATGGCATCTGTTTCCTTTTTTAAATGCAGCCTAGCATTCCTTTCTTTCCATATATGATATATAACGGTAGTTGGCATGATGATAACCTTGTTGAATTCATTTGATTTGATTTTGAAGCTTTTCTGAATATGTTGAATACTGTCTTTGATGTTTTGCAATGGAAATAATTGACTAATATTAAGCTTGTTTTTAGCAATGAACCAGATTTGCCTTGAGTAATTGCAGTCAAAAAATAAGTGTTCAGCAATTTCATTTTCTTTTTTGCAAAAAAGACATTTGGTTTCATTATTTTTGCTCAATTTTTTACATCTATCTCTGGTTGGCAATCTGTTTAGCAGTGCAAATTAGGCACAATGTGCCATTTTTGGGCAATTAGCCTTATTCCAAATAGTAGTGCACCAATCCATTTCTGTTTCAAAGCCTTTTATATATTTCCAAGTAGATTTAAAGGAGAATTTATCTTTTTTTGAAAGCTTCCATCTCCAGCAGTCTTTAGCTAAACTTGGATCAATTTCAATGTTTTCTATGGCTCTTTTGAAAATTGAGGTAGCTGGATGTAGGCTTGTATTCCAAATGTGGTTTTGAATGATGCTATCCACTTTTAAATTAGCTCCCCCAAAGTAAAAAAGATTAGACCAGCCTAGTAAACTTATCAAAGTTTTGCCATAGATCCAAGGATCAAACCAGAGGCTGGTTCTTTTCCCATCTTTAAAGTTTCTTTCCAATAAATTTATGCCATTATTTCTGCTCTTTAAAATACTTTTCCAAGAGTGAGAATTGTGGTTTTCAGCTGGCATGGTCCAGAAATTTTTGTTTTTGACATATTTACTTTTCATCCACTTTGACCATAAAGATCTGCCTTCAACAAATCTCCAAAAAAGTTTCATATTGCAGGCTTCTTTTAAATCTTTGATACTTCTTAAACCCAATCCTCCTGCCATTTTTGGTTTGCATACTGTATTCCATGAGACTTTATGAATTTTTCCTTTCCAAATGAAATTGGCACACATTTTTTCTATTTTGCGAATTGCTGATTCCAGAATATTATGAGTCTAAATCCAATACATTATGATAGCCGTGACGACAATGTGTGTGAGTTCTAGTCTTCCAGCAATTGATAATAATCTACTTGACCAATTTTCTAATTTTCCTTCAATGATGTCAATAAGTCTAGAGCAATCCTTGGCTGCAATTTGATTTGTACTGAGTGGAAGACCCAAGTATTTAACAGGCAATTGGCCTTCTTAAATTTTTAGAATTTGAAGAATTTCTCCTTTGTTTACACAATTTTTACTAAAATAAGCTTTGCTTTTACTCTCATTGATTTGAAGACCTGCAAAATCTTTTAAATACTCAAAGGTTTTAACTATAGTTTGAGCACTGTTAGAATCTGCATTCATAAATAAAAGCAAATCATCAGCATATAATAAATGAGTAATACTAGGGAAATTTCTATTAACTGGTCTGAGATTGCCTTTTACTTGTTCCAATTCCATTTGAAGAGGTAAATATTCCATAACAATTGTGAATAGATAGGGTGAGAGAGGGTCACCTTGTCTAATCCATCTATTACTATTAATAAACCCATAAGGTGATCCATTGATTAATATGGAAAAGGAGGCAGTATCTATACATTCTTTGACCAAATTACAAAAAAATTCATGAAAACCCATTTGTCTCATCATGTGGATAATAAAATGTTTGTTAATTTTATCAAAAGCTTTGTGAATGTCTATTTTAATGCATACTTTATTCTTACTGCCCCTGTTAAAGTTTCTGATTACCTCATGAGCCAAAAGAGTATTTTCAATAATGTATCTACCCGGGATAAAGGCATATTGATTTTCTGAAATCAAATATTTTAGAAATATTTTTATTCTATTACTTAAATTATTAGCAATAATTTTGTAAATAAAATTACAGTAGGCAATAGGCCTGTAATCCCCTAGACCCAAAGGAATTTTTACCTTAGGTATTAATGTAATAAAAGTATGGTTTAAGCTTTTTAGAAGCTTACCAGATGTAAAAAAGTCCTTGACAGCATCATAAATGTTAGTTTTAATATCCTCCCAATGAGTCTTGTAAAGTTTTGCCCCAAACCCATTAGGGCCTGGGCTTTTATCTATATTTGAACCAAAAACAATTTTTTTAATTTCATCCATAGCACCAGGGGCAAGAAGAATATCGTTGCTGTTTTCATTAAGTAAAAATTTTGTTTCAATACTTGGGAAATCCTTCTTATAAGAATTAGAGTTGTAGAGATCAGAAAAGTACTTGATAGCCATTTGCTCTATATGAGAGACATCATTTAAGGTAACCCCATTATTATCTAGTAATTTTCCTATGTCATTGATTTTTTTTCTATTAGACATCTTGGCATAGAAAAATTTACTAGATTCATCACCTTTAGTAAGCCAATCTACCTTGGCTTTCTATCTCATGTTGATAGCTTGCACATGCAAACTCTTACTTAATTTATCCTGGTTTTGAAAAAATTGATTGACCAAAAATTTGTCTGAGCTATCAAAATCAATAATGTTTTGGAGAGACTCACATTCTTTTCTAATGAGCTTTATATCATCTCTATTCCTGTTTTTGTTCCATGTTTTCAAATTTTCTTTGATATTCTTTAATATGCTTTTAAAATTATTTTTTGCAGAACCATGTTTATAAATGTGTAAACTGTTTTTAACAGTATCCATATAACTCTTATCATATGTCCACCCATTTACAAACCTAAAAGGGATATTTTTCCTAGTATTAAGAGTACCAGAGAAAATAATTTGTAAGGGTGTATGATCACTAGTGGTTTGAGGAAGAGTAGAACATTGAAAATTTGAAAATGCATTATCAAACAGATGATTAATAAGAATTCTGTCAAGTTACAGTGAATATTTCTATATTCCCCAGGTTTCCAAGTATATTGATTCCCACTAATTGTGGGTTCAATTAAACCTATTTTAAGCAGAAAATTATTAAAAAATTCTAGTTTACTAAATGAAATGGGAACACCACCTCTCTTTTCAAAAGAGTGGAAAACAGTATTAAAATCCTCTATGATGATCCATGGTTTTAGCATGTTATAGTTTAACGACTCAAGATCTTTCTGGAGAAAATTTCTTTCTTTTTCACTATTTGAAGCATAGATAAAAGTGATTTCTATTTGAAATCCACCCTTATTTATGAATTTACAGTGGATAAATTGAAAGTTTAGGAAATGATGACTGAGACTCCAAACATTTGGGTCCCAAATAACCATTATTCTACCATTACCCCCCATAATATTGTTATTGACAACACCCCAATCTTTAAAAAAGCTATCATGCAAATTAAATATTTTTGAATCCTCCAGTTTATGTTCAAGAATACCTACTATATTTGGTCTGTTTGTGAGAATTAGATTGGTTAGATCTAATTTTCTTTCGGGAGAGTTTAAACCTCTAACATTCCAAGTAATAATCGAAATTATAAAGATATTTGATTATAAAGGATATGCTAAGGATATCTCTGCTTTCATATAGAAAGACTGGGGTTGAATTCCTCTAGCTTTTCTCTACCCCTTTTCTCTTCTAGATAATCTAAACTTTTATGCCCTTTTCTTTCTAGTGATTTTCTGTCTTGAATTTTTGGATGTTCAGACCACCTTGGATTTCTCATAATATATTTTTCATAGAATTCATCCTTTTCCCATTTTTCTTCATTGTCCTGAGATAATATTTCCTACAGGTTTTTAATTATGTTTTTCTTCCTTTCTTTTTTTCTTCTTTGCTGGAGAAAAGGAATTTGGAATCAGTTTCTTGGCTTTTTGAACTAAATCTTCTGATATGCTTTTATGCAAGCTATTTGAATCTGAGATATGTTTAGAGCATTCCTTTCTGCCAGCAGTTTTGGTGGATATTTCATTTTTACCTAAGCTTCCTTGCATAATTTCATCGTCTTTTTCATAAGTATCATCAACAGGGGAGTGTTGCGTACCATGATCCATATTTGATTTCTTAACTGTAGAAGAATTAACATTTCCAACTTGCTGCATTTGATTTGAATTTTCATCTGTATTATCTGACTTTATTTGGTCTGGTAATTCCTGAATTCGGGGAACGACCAGTTGTTTGGAAACATCAGGATCATTCATATTTGTAACCAGTTCCTTTGTGCAACCTTTATTGTTTATGTTTTCAAAGAACTTGATTTTCCCTGTTAGAGAATTTTCAAGAGCACAATCTTCTTGAATCTCACCATGCTGGTTGCCAATAAAATCTGATTCTTTGATGGTTTCTTGGTTTTGTTCTGTAACATAGACCTTTTCTTTATTACTTAAAGCTTCTTTCTGTCTTTCTTTCCAGATCTTTTTAGTTGTAAAGTTTTCAGTTGAATGTCCAAAACATGTACACTTTGTACACATTGGCGGGTTCCATTCGTATTCAATCTTCTGAACAATAATTTCTCCATCATCCATTGTTATATATGCTTCTTCAGGAAGTATGCATTTGCTTTGATTTCAACAAGAATTCTTTGCATAACTTAATCTTGTTTCTTTTGCTGTTGGTTCATCAAGTTTTAAAGGAACACACACCTACTACACTTTCTATAGCCCCAAATGCTTATTTATCCCACAATTTTAAACTTAATTCAGGCAGTCGAATCCAAACTGGTATGGTGGATAGCAGGTCTCTGTCAAATGCAATTTTGTTGCTCCATTTTTTTCAGAATGATTAATTTTCCACTGATAAAATAAGGTCCTCCATTGATTGCTTTTTCACGATCACTTTCAACTGCAAATTTAATAATAAAAAATCCATTGTTTCTTGTGAAGATTTCAAAGTTACCTGTGGGATTCCATGTTCTTTGCACAAATGCTTTAAAGTGATGATAAAAAGGCATACTACCATAAACATAAGCTATCACTGAGCAGCCCCAATTGGTCTCTGTTCTTCTACTAACCCCTTCTTTCATAACAACCATTTTCTTGTTATTAATGGTTAAAGGAGCTTGGTATTTCAAATCAAATTCGTGACTAAGGCCACCCTCTCTGATCAAATCTGCCCAGGAAGATGCTTTATGCGAGAAAGACCCTTTACTGAAACCCTGATTTGCAACTACACCATTGATTTCTTGATTATTCTGTAATGTGGTTGCAGATTTGGAGATGTTATAAGAATTTTGATATGAATTGAACTTGTAATTGTTGATTCTTGAATCTCTGTAACCATTATTATTCGATTGCGGTTGAATCTTGGTGCAGTATTGGGCTGGATTTGATTGGTGAAGGATTTTCTCCCTGTTCCGGCGGTTCCTGACTAACTAGAACCCCTTACTGTCGATTTCAGGTTGCAACTCCTTGGGGGTTGAAGAAGAAGAAGGGGGAATGAGAGGAGGAGGCTTGGGTGTGATAGACTGAACGACCTTAGAATTCTGATTAGAGTAGTTTGCCATTTTTTTTAATAGTTAGAATGCAAATAGTAAGCATATTTCATTATTGTTAAATAAAATTGCTCAAATATAACATTTGAATTTATAAATCAACTGTCCTACTTTATGTAGGTAGTTGATCATCATTGGAAAATGGATGTGGATTTTTGCTATCAATATCGGTAATTTACTAATTATGTTACTTGTATTTAGCCTGTTCAATATGATTATTCTCTAAGCATGTATATTACCACCGATATTTAATATCTATAGTCACAAATCAGAACCTAACTTGTTTATTATGGATACATAATGTAGACAGAGAATTTATATCGGCCAACTACCAAATAAAACAGGCTTTTGATCAAGTCTATTTGGGATACATTTAAAAAATTTAAGTTAGTATAGAAACTTGGAGTAAATGATTTGATGATCAGATTTCTTCCTATCTTTTCATGATGAGCATGCATTAGCATTATTTTCTAGCATTTGATGCACTTTCTTTGCCATGTAGAACTAAGTAGGACAATCCAAACTGAATTTTAGTTTCCAACATATGATATTGTCAGGTTTTGGAGTTCATCATTTTTAGTTGCTTTTAGAACTTCTTTATAGTTAGGACTTTCAATATTTAGTTCGATTAATGGTTCCTTTGAGGTTGGAGATGGAGTCTGTTATAAGGTTTAAATGTCTGTTTGGGACACTCATATGCATAAAATGCATGTTAGTTGTGAGTTTAGTGTAGACAATGATGGGAATTTGCTTCCTCGGTATGTAAACCAGAGATGCCTCCATTTACTTTTAAGCTGTGTTTGCATGTATCAATGTACTTTCTTTTCTTGGGTTTTAGTAATTATGATTTATCATGTGTTTATAAACGGTAATTTTTAGTTTTGCATGCTGATAGCTTGTAATTTGTACTGTTGATGCATTTGTGATGCTTGGGCTATATAATAAAAGAACTAATTGAAGTGATATTAAAATTAAAAATTGAAACATGTATATTTTTTATTTTTCATACATGTCTCAAGTGTAGTAGGATTACAGTAATTGGGAAATGTTGTTAAATCGTCTTTGAACCTTTTGGGGCTTATCAGGTCTTGCTCTTAGTTGGAGAAGTGTGTTCTTTTGTTGGTTTTAGAATGGACTATGTACATATATTTAGGTTGCAGGGTAGTTTTGGGGTGATTTAGGTCTAGTTGAAGAAAAATAAATTTAGTCAAACAGTCAAATGGGTCAATTTATTTGTATATGACAAATTTTCAAACGAGGCTCGACCTAGAAACTAATTTCGCAGATAGGCTCAGAGGAAAACCAATTGCAAAAATAGATCTCGTTTCCATATAACTTACACAAATATGGATTGTGCATTGCGTATTCCATATTTGCGCAAACTGTTTATTTATAGCTTAGGCAAATATGGAATGCGCAAACTATAATTCGGACTTCAAAATTCAAGAAAGCACAGATTCCATCCTCATTTCTCAAACCCCGCTCTTTCTTCTCAAAATCCATCTCAATCCCCAATCCAACCTAACTATTTTCCCAAATCAAATCTCTTATTTACATTAATCTCAAGTATACCTTAAACTAATTAATTGTTTTAGCTATAAATGGAAGGATGTTCTTCATCCATGGCGATTAGAGGTAAAAAAATTTTGGTTCAAATTGATGTTAAATTAAAAAGTGAATGTTGTTGGTAATTTACTAAGTATTGCTGTTGTCGTTGATGACAATTACCGTCTACGGTTGTTGTCATAGTTGAAATTTTAATATTAATAATCATTCCTAAAATCCCAGTTGTAAAATCGATTTTTGAATGAATAATTGGGTGATAAATATATTGTAGAATTGCCTTCCGGACCCGAAGATAGTATTGTTCTTTATCTTCAAGATCATCATAGAAGTCAAAATGATTCGCTTATGGAGGTATTTATTTTAAACACATTGAATTATTTTTAATCCAAAATGCAAATATAAATTACTAATTGCAATTCTTTGTTATAAATAAGGATGTAGAAATAATTAAACTTTGCGATCATTCAAGCAAGCTTAAAGAAATATATTATAAAGATCATAGGTTGGAATAAAACCAAAGAATAGCCGGGTTTTGGAAAGCAATGCAAGTGGATTACATTAGACTAGATCATCATCTTATTACGACATTGTGTGATAGATGGAGACCTGAGACAAATACTTTTCAATCAAGAGTGAGAGAAATGAATGTAACTCTAGCTGATGTTTACTTTCTGTTTGGTCTAGACACGGACGGTTTCCCGGTATGTTTACAAAATTTGGATATTGATTGTATGGAATTGTATCATGATTTTCTTGGTATTTTTCCACCAAAAGAGGCAGTAAAATCTAAAAGTGAGCTAGCAATGACTTGGTTTAAAAGTGAATTTTCTGAACCACTAGCTGAAGGTGCGACGGATTTAAATATACTTCATCGCAATCGTGCTATTTTCTTCTACTTTTTAAGTTGTCGTCCTTTTCCAAATCATTCAAAAGGTAGATCGAATTTGAAATTTTTGCCATTTCTGGAAGATTTAGCAAATTGTGGCTACCATTCATGGGGTAGTGTTGTACTTTGTTATTTGTACAGTGAGTTGACAAACGTTGCTTTACAAAAAAGAAAAGTTCTAGGCGGTTCTGCAACATTGTTGCAAATATGGTCTTGGTCTCATATTGCGATTGGATGACCTTTTGTAAGAATTCTTATGGATTTAGATCCTTATCTTCCATTCGGGTGTAGGTGGAATTGTGCTAGGAGTTGGCGTGAAACTCCAAAAAATGTACAATTTTACCGAAATGAATTGGATTTGTTAGCGGATGACGCCGTGACCTGGGAACCATATTCTTTGTTGATTAAATTTGGACATCCTGACATTGAGTATATGTATGCGGGTTAGATCGCTAAGAGTAGACTAATCCTTTTTTGGACTTTGAATTACATGCTCCCGACCGAGTGATGAGACAGTTGGGCTTTGACTATCAACACATTCCCGATCCCGTAGTGCCATTAGACCCAGAACCCAGTAGTTGGATAGGCTTTCTTCAGGAAAGTATCGCTTCATGGAATTCATGAATTGATCGTGCCGAACAAGCACGTAATCCTCCGACACCGTTGAGTGAGTATGAGTATTGGTATTAGCAAATAACTCGCTGTTATGTTTTGAAAAAGTCGGCTAGGAAATTGGTTGCTTACATTCCCCGAGCTCCACTAGAGCGTGATGTGGTTAGTATTTTAATTTATAAATTTTGATTATCCATACTTTTAGATCATATTCGTTATTACATTGTTTTATATTTCGCGTAGGTAAGCGGGATATATAATGCTTTAGATGCGGTTGACGAAATTGAAGAGAATCGTATGGAGCCAGAGAAAGTGAAAACTAAATGTATTGACCTACGACATATACTTGATACGATTCTAGGTAGAAACAAATTAAGAAGGCCAGAAAAACCTTTGTGTATTGCAGAAGAACAACCACGTACTTGGGAGGAGACATGTACAATAGTGGAGGAAGCTGAGGGAGGACAAACGGCAGGGGAGGAGCCACATACAGAAGTGGAGGGAACACATGACGTCTGGTGAGAAATTCATCCTCATTGGTCTATTTGAATGAAGGTGAACAACAATTTGGGTATGTTGGTCAACCCACTCAAGAGCAAAATGAAGAGTGGCCGCAGTGGGAGAGACAACAAGAAGAATTAATTTTCGGTCTTACTCAAGAACAAGAAATAGCTGTTTCAACCTTTGACGAAGCCCAAAGTTCAGCTCCAATCACTTATAAAAGGAAGAAGAAGAAGAAAATAGACACACCTCTTGAGGTTAGAAGGTTTTACAATTGAGTTTTGTTGTTTGGTTGATATATCCTGTTGATATTTATTTAGTTGTTTATGTAGTTGTTGATGTTTATGTAGTGTATAGATGATATATTTTGTTCAAACTTAATGTTGGCGTTATTACGTGTGTTGGTTTGTTGGAACATCGTCTTGGTATGTAATGTTGATGGTTTGTGTTGATGATATTCAGTTGTATTGATGACAGATTGTTGTTCGTGTTGACGTATAAATGATTTTACATCGATGAAATGTTGATAGTATAATGGTTTTGTGTAGGGAAGGAAGGAGTAGCAGCTCGTTGTCTTTTAGAACAACAGAATATAGCTTGCGCACGTTTGAAATGCGCAAGCTATATTTGCGTATATAGCTGGCGCATTTCAAAAATTTGCAAGTTATATTTGCATATATAGCTTGCGCATTTCAAAACTGTGCAAGCTATATTCTGCTGTTCTAAAAGACAGTGAGTTGCTACTCCATTCCTACATATTTACAACCTCATAACTCACCGGTATTGCACCAATACGATAACATACAACCAAGTTAAAACAATTCTTGCATTGAAGAGAACGATAGAGTTCAACAATTCATAAAACAAACATATGCAATAAGAAATAAATAAAGCAACTCATACATAGGAAACAATTCAATGAGGACATGTTTTTTTTCTTATGGCAAAAAGCTCCATATTTGCTACATCTATTATGGCTGGATGAAGATGGTGGATCCATGAAACCTTTTATTCGAGCAGATCGTGGACGTCTTGAATTTCTACGCACCGGTGGTGGTTGTATAGTAGGACCTTCATAGACATCCCAATGTCGACTATCAGGTACATGGTGGAATAAAGGAGCATAAGCAGCGGTATACTTAGCCGTTGTGTATCACATTCAGATTAAGTCAAAATATACTATATTCGCACCACCTGACCCACGTGAACATGTGCTAATACAAGGGAGCAAGGAAAATGATCTTGTTGGGTATATTTCGACATTGCCACCGAACCAAGCTCCATCCCACGACCACCGAACCATCCCTAGCCGAACCAGGGTATCACCGGACCAAGCATCTACCGGACCAAGCTCCTCCAACCATCTACCGGACCAAGCATCTACCGAACCAACCTACCTCCTATGATTGCCAGACCAACCATCTACCGGACCAAGCATCTACCGGACCAAGCTCCTCCAACCATCTATCGGACCAAGCATCTACCGGACCAAGCTCCTCCAACCATCTACCGGACCAAGCATCTACCGGACCAAGCTCCTCCCACCATCTACCGGACCAAGCTCCTCCCACCATCTACCGGACCAAGCATCTACCGGACCAAGCTCCTCCCACCATCTACCGGACCAACCATCTACCGGACCATATTCCTTCCGGGCCAACAATACCAGGCCAGGTCGCGTCAGCCCAGGCCCACCAGCTGTTATATACATCCATGACCCCTACCCCCAGCCTCATTCTATAAATAGAGGGGCAGGGGTACAACAATGGGGACAAGTTTGAGAGCTTAAGCACGGAAGGAACTTTCAAAAAACTTTCTTTTACTTGTACCAAAGCTTTGTACTTGTAATCGTAACGAAAGAACAGAAATAACATATAAAGTGGATGTAGGCACATTCTGGCTGAACCACTATAAATCTGCGTGTCTTTTTCCAATTTAGCCCCTGTTTTTCATATATTTGCATAAATCTCCAAAATCACTAAGAACAACCTAAGATCTACTAAATCATATAACTTTGAGGTGTTTGTCCATTTTTTGTGCAAACATTTTTGGTGCTTCCACTGAGAGCTAGAAGCTCGAAGCTTCAGCTTCATCCACTTAACGAGTTTTCCTAACAGCATCGTCCGCCACTTGGAAAACATGCCTCCCAAACAGAAAAAAGATGTTAACAACGGAAAAAACATCGCATCCAGCAGTCTTCCAGATCCAGCTGTCACGAATCAAGTAAATCGTCCTCCTCCAGCAACAGTAACAAATGAAGGACAGGCTAACCCAACCACTCCTGCCACAGAAAAGCCTACAGCAATTACTAGGGCAGATTTGGACAGAGTTGTGGTTGAAGTAACTAACCGCTTCACGTCCCAGCAGGAAGCCTTGGTGGACCATCTCATGTCACGCTTAAGGGACGCTGAAGAATCCAACCGCAACACTGAATCATGGGGCGAGTCCCAGTCTGGAGGATCTCAGAGACAACAAAGGTCTTCATTCTTCGAAGGAACTAACGGCAGAAGTAGCCGTGGTAGGAGCCGAGACCGAGCACAGCCCGAAGTTAGGCCTGGGGAAACGTTTGGTACCGAACCCAACGGCGAAGGTACCGGGCGAAGGTCAACTGTAGCTGAGCCTGTCATGCTGCCTAACCACAGAAACGCCAGTGAACGGGGCCGAGCTAGAGTCCAGCCTGAAGTTGGACCCGAGGAAGTGCTTAGATCAGAACCAAGCAGGGGGAGATCAAGGCAAGGGCCAACTGTAGCTGACCCGAGCATGCTCCCAGAAGATCAAAGGCAGCCGCTGGAAAATGTGAGGAATGATAGACGATACCATCCCTACAGGTCATCTGGACGGAATCAATCCCACAGAACAGAACCAAACTCATTTCTATCTGCCCCAAATTCTGATGAAAGGATGGCACGCCTATTCAGAGAGTGTGTCCAACGGGAGCAAAGAGATCGAGGGATAGGCGCTAGGGTAACCAGCCCTTTCGCCCGCAATATCGAAATTGCTATCACCCTCCGAGAATGGAAGATGCCAACAATGGAACCCTACAAAGGAACCTTCGACCCCGTTGTACACTTACAAAGGTACACGCAGCATATGCTCATGAGTGGGGCGACAGAGGGGGTACTGAGCAAATGCTTTCCGCTCTTCTTAGCAGATCTTGCTACCTCCTGGTTCTGTCATCTACCCCAGGGATCCATCAGCTCGTGGGAAATGTTGAAAGAAAAATTTATCAGTCAGTTCCGCATTCATGTGGAGCAACCTAAGGACGCTTATTCCTTATCCAGCGTCAAACAGAAACCTGGAGAGAAGCTGCAGCAATACCTAACCAGATTCAACGCCGCAGAAGCCGCAGTCCAAGATGCCGATGAGAAGCTTATCCTAATGGCCCTCTGTAGTGGTGTGCATCCGGACACTAAATTCGCTAGAAGGTTGACAAAAGAAAAACCAGCTACTTTACCCGATTTCTTCCATGAAGCAGGGAAATACATGAGGCTTGAGGATGCTGCCATTAAGGGGCAGTCAGGACATCAAAATAAGACAACCCATAGCAACGCCCCTGCTGTGGCAAGGGACGTTCGAAGAAATGATTCCAGAGACAATGTTGGGGGCAAGAAGGGAGAAAAGCGCCTATATCGGCCAGGGCCGAGATTCGACACTTACACTCCTTTGAACGAGACCGTCAAAAATATCTTCCTTGCCACCCAAGGCGAAGTTAGATACAAACGCCCACCATACAAGAAGGAATCAGATAACGCACAGAAGTCTGGAAAGTTCTGCCGCTTCCACGAATCTCACGGGCATGATACCAACGAATGCCATCATCTCCGAGATCTGATTGAGGAACACATCAGAAGGAAGAAACTGGAACGTTATGTGAAAGGTCAGGACAGGACTCCAGCTCCTGCCAACGAAAACCCAAGGCTACCCTCACCGGGGACCGACAGAGGGAACCGCAACACTAGAAGCTCCAGCCAAGAGAAGATAGTGGTCCATACCATCTCAGGAGGACCGCACATCGCAGACAGAAGCTGGAGAGAGATGGAAAGATATGGAAAGTATTTAGAGACAATAAAGACTATGTCAATTCGGTTATAGAAGAACGCCACCCGAAGCGGAAAGAAAGTGATGACATCACATTCGGTAAGCGTGACCTAGAAGGAAGGCAGTACCCTCACATGAATCCCATGGTCATCTCTGCCCGACTTGGTCCCGCCGAAGTTTACCGAATCCTGGTAGACACTGGAAGCTCAGTAAACATCCTGTTCAAACACGCATTCGACAAAATGAAGCTATCAATGAAGGATGTATCTCCCTGCGATAAACCACTACACGGTTTCACTGGGGATGCTAAGATGCCCCTCGGGCAACTGGACCTCTTTGTTGAGATTGGGAGCCATCCCCGCTCCATTGTACGGAAGCAGACATTCGTGCTAATAGAAAACCATTCGGCCTACAATGCCTTCTTAGGAAGACCAGCCTTGTCTGACTTCCAAATTGTCCTAGCCCCATGGTGCCTAAAGATGAAATTTCCCATGGACAATGGAGTAGGGGAAGTAGAAGGAGACCAGGACGTTGCTCGAGACTGCTATGTGACTGAACTTCGCAACAACCACAGGAAGGATAAAGGGAAGGGTGTAGAGATTGCACTCTGCACAAAAAGTCTGGAAGCATAGCAACTAAAGAAAGCCCCTCCTCTTCGATATACCAGCGACCCTTTCAATGAATTAGACCCTAGGGACAAAGAGGAGGAGGCCACCGCCGAGCCTGTAGAGGCTATGGAGTTTATATCTGTAGATAAGCACGACTCAAGTAGACTACTAAAAATTGGGTCCCAACTAAAAGCTGAATTGAAGGAACAACTCATCGACTTTCTCCGCCACAACTTGGATGTATTCGCATGGTCACACGCTGACATGACTGGAATCTCCCCCGACATAGCCTGTCATGTATTAAACATTGATCCTACCAAGGCGCCCGTAAAACAAAGAAAGAGAAGTATGGGGGCAGAACGATCAGCAGCCCTCGATGAAGAAGTAAAGAATCTACTCGCCAATGACTTCATACGAGAAGCAATCTACCCGGAATGGATCGCCAACCCGGTACTGGTAAAGAAGGCTAATGGGAAGTGGCGAACCTGCATTGACTTTTCCAACCTAAACGACGCCTGCCCAAAGGATTGCTTCGCACTTCCCAGAATCGACCAACTTGTAGACAGCACAGCTGGGCACGAGCTCCTATCTTTTATGGATGCATACTCAGGATATAACCAAATTCCTATGCATTCTCCCGACCAAGACCACACTAGTTTCATCACCGACCGGGGTTTATATTGCTATAAGGTAATGCCTTTTGGACTTAAAAATGTCGGAGCCACCTACCAGCGCCTCCTCAACAAGATGTTTGCAGGGCTAATAGGACAGACTATGGAAGTATATGTGGATGACATGCTGGTGAAGTCAAGGAAAGCCAAAGATCACGTAAGCCACCTAGGCAAGATGTTCCAGGTACTTCGACAGTATGGAATGAAGTTGAATCCACTAAAGTGCTCCTTCGGAGTGTCATCAGGAAAATTCTTAGGGTTCATCGTCCATGCCAGAGGGATTGAAGCGAATCCTGAACAAGTCCGGGTGCTAAGAGATATCAAGATACCTTCCACTCAGAAGGAAATGCAAAGTTTGAACGGAAAAGTGGCCGCCCTAAGCCGATTCATCTCCAAGGCAACGGACAAGTGCGTCCCCTTTTTCGAAGCTCTAAAGAAAGACAAAGGAAAATTCGAATGGACCGGCGAATGCCTGACCGCTTTCCTTCACTTAATCGAACACCTCCAGAAACCACCGGTACTCTCAACTCCAAGCGAAGGAGAAGAATTATACCTATACCTCGCTGTGTCATCTCACGCCCTAAGCGCTGCCTTGGTAAGGGAAGACAACCGCACGCAACGGCCAGTTTACTTCGTCAGCAAAAGGTTTACTGGGGCAGAAGTTAGATATCCTAAACTTGAGAAGTTAGCATACTGTTTACTAATCACTTCACGGAAGCTGCGTCACTACTTCCAGTCCCATTCCATCAAAGTTCTGACCGATCAACCACTGAGGCAGGTACTCCATCGTCCCGACACTTCCGGGCGACTACTTAAATGGTGCATTGAACTGAGTCAATATGATATCACCTATCACCCTCGCACCGCCATCAAAGGGCAAGCAATGGCTGATTTCATTGCAGAATTCACTACCAACGAGGATAAGGAACAATTGGAAATAACAGAAGATATCAAGTGGAACCTCTTTGTGGACGGTGCATCTAGCGAACAAGGCTGGGGGGCAGGTGTGGTAATAATCACTCCCAGGGGAAACAAACTGCACTATGCTATAAGATTGGAGTTCGCTGCCACCAATAACGATGCAGAATATGAAGCAGTGATAGCCGGACTAGAAATTGCCATCGAAATCGGAGCCAATTCTTTGTGTCTTCATAGCGATTCTCAACTTATTGTTAATCAAATACTAGGAGAATTCCAAGCTCGAGAAGAACGACTCATAGCATATCTAAAGAAGACTAAGTTACTTCTCAGCCGACTGGACCACTACTTAGTCAAACACATCCCTCGGGAAGAGAACCAAGAGGCCGACGAATTGGCGAAGCAAGCAAGTGTGAGAGACATCACCATCTTCGGGGCGGTAACCATCTCAAAGCAACTGGCCCAAAGTTTTGAACAAGTGAATCTGGTAGCTGCAACCGAAGAAGCAACTTGGATGACTCCCATCCGAGACTACCTACAGAGTGGCACACTACCCAACGGGCGTAACGAAGTCAAGAAAATCTTGAGGAAAGCATCCCGCTACACAATACAAGAAGACATCCTCTATCGGCGCGGTTTCTCTAACCCGTTATTAAGGTGTGTCGCTGGGAGAGAAGCCAAGGAAATCTTATCCAACATCCATCAGGGAAGCTGCGGAGATCACACCGGAGCAAACGTTAGCAAAAAAGATACTCCGATACAGATATTTCTGGCCCACCTTAAGCAGGGACGCCTTAGATTTCGTCAAAAAGTGTGACAGATGCCAAAAATTTGCTAAGATTCCGCGGCTACCAACAACTGAGATTACTCAAATGACCAGCCCTTGGCCCTTCGCAATATGGGGAATTGACTTATTCGGCGAGCTACCAATGGGCCGAGGCGGGGCCAAATATGCTATAGTAGCAGTTGACTATTTCACCAAATGGGTGGAAGCGGAACCTCTGAATAAAGTATCTTCAGCAAAAGTTATTAACTTCTAGATCAAAAATGTTCTGTGCAGGTACGGAGTCCCACTCAAAATCATATCAGACAATGGACTTCAGTTTGACAGCGAGGAATTCGCCAACTGGTGCCGAGAGCACGGAATTCATAAAAGCTTCTCATCCGTAGCATATCCCCAGGCAAACGGATAAGTCGAAGCAGTCAACAAAATTCTAAAAACTCTGATCAAAAAGAAGCTCGAAAAGTCAAAGGGCGCTTGGGTGGATGAACTCCCTACGGCACTGTGGGCCTATCGCACATCTTTCAGAACATCAACGGGGCACACTCCTTTCTCTTTGGCATACGGATCGGAGGCTATGCTCCCAGTTGAAACCATTGTGCCTTCCCACCGCAGAATCCACTATAACCCAGAAGAGAACGAAGAACTCCTTCACATGTCTTTGGATCTAATTGAGGAGAGAAGAAATGATGCAGTCCTTAAAACAGCAGCCCACAAACAAAAAGTGGCGGCACACTACAACTCCAAAGTCAAGCATCGTACCTTACAAGAAGGGGATCTTGTCCTCAAACGAATCTTCCCTCGTCCCGGAGCACTAGACCCAATCTGGGATGGACCATATGTAATTCATAAAGATCTCCACAACGGAGCCTATATTTTGTCAACAGTGGACGGAGAGGTGTTCCAGAGGGCATGGAACATCCAACACCTCCGTCGATACTTTTCTTAACTTGTATTGCCCATATGAAGAGAATTAACAAAGAGAATCAGTGGACGTAGGCATTTTCGTACCGAACCACTTTAAAAAACCTTGTCTCTTTTTTAACTTGCTCCTTTGTATCTTGGCTGCTTGTTAACTTTATCCTTTTCTGTTGAACAAAATCCTTAGCATATAGCATTTCTATTCAAAGCACTCCACAACGCAACTTCACCTGGACAATACCTAGCAGGTACTATGCGAATCTATGCCCTCGCCAATGAGACACTTTTGCTCCGGCATCCCTCTGCTGCGGGTTAACTCATTGCTCGCGACGGCCCTCAAAGCCAACTATAATGAGCCGATTATAAGCCACCGAGAAGGCCGACTATAGCCAAGGCAGCTCATTACGGCGTTAGGCTCGCCGGCAACTGTAGACCGACTATAAGCCTCAACATAAGGTGTGGCCAGCCAGGGGCAGTTCACAGTTGGCGATCGGCACCCACGCTAGCCGGCCACAGCAAATCGAATAATACCCACGATTACGGGCCATAATGGCTCGGGTAGTTACTGTGCGCGATCTCGGCTCCGATGTGTCTTAAGTGCGGCTGTGGTAAAAAAGAATTAACTCCCAGCAGAGGCGTAAGATGGGTGACAAATGACTCCAAGACCCACAGCTAGGGAAAGTGACTACAAAACCCGTTTTCCACGAACTTAAGCACATCGAAGGCCTTCCGTGATTGGAAGTTTTACTTTTTCACATATTCCAATTTTACTTGAAAAACTTTTCTCCTATCCTCTGTAACAATTCTTGAAGTACAGGACATAAAACAGGAGACACTCACTAATAGAAGCAGATATTCGCAGCAAGAGATTGGAACACATCCTTTAATCGATCACACAGGATATTCAAAGCTGCCACCTACAAGCAAGATATAAAGGGCAGTACTTCTTTCTTTCATATGTAAACACGTGACTATAATTTATTCACACCTCACACTAACGTTGCAAGTCACGAAATTATCCTGGCATCAAACACAACTTGATCACAAGAATATGCATAGCTATATTTCTCATACAACATGTCAAAATAACAAAAACACTCAAAAGACGACAGAATCAGCTTAAGTTAAAAAATTACACGTCAAGAATAGTGTTGATTATTACAAATAGCAAGAATTACAACCTAAAAGTTACTCTACTGTTTTAAAGCTAACGTATACAGCCATGTCAAGTCTACAAAAAGATTTTTTCAGGTCTAATCAGGGAGCCGGCTGCGTTGGAGTCTTGTCTTTGTCATGTTGACCACCTGTCCAGTCAAAGAAAGGATTCGTTAGTGATAAACAACTAAGTTAGTTGAGAGACTAAAAAAGGAAGACTTACCAGCACCTGCTCCTTGACTATCCTGGTCGTCATCCTCTACTTGCACACCTGCCTCCTCAGCAGCAAGCAACCGCATACCCTCCTTCACCACCACCTTCTCCTCCTTGGTAAACTGGGCAGTGACCACATCCATGCTGAAGGCCACACCACCCTCTTTATCCGCATCCGCCTTAGCTTCCTCCAGAGCCCGAAGATAAATCTTATCCATGACCCTAGGATAATCATCCATCCAGGATAGGTTGCCCTGCTTCCAAGTTCGGAAGTACATGTCCTGAAGCATTTCATCCATCATCCCCTCATTCTCCTCAAACTCCCTCATCCGGGCCTCGGAAGCCGACAACCTTCCAACAGCAGCTTCTCTCTCCAAACGGTATCTCGAGCAGTCAGCCTGAAGGGATTTCCGCATCACCTCCATCTCCTCCTTCAGCCTAACCTGAGCAAGCTTTGCGGCTTCGAGCTTCCCCGACAGCTCCTCTACCCGCTCAAGATCCGCCCTCCGAACCTCATCCACTGTCGAGATGGCCATATTTATCTGCTCCTTACAGGCAGCCTCCATCTTCCGCAGTTCCGCCTTACTAGCATCCTCCATAGCCTTCCTCAACCGCCCGGAGGCAGCCTCATGCTGAGAAATCTGAATGGCCTGATCAGCGAGCTGTTTGGCCTGGTCCGAAACCATCAATCTTAGTCGGATGTTGGCACTCCCAATCTCCTCTCCAGCCTTAACCAGCCGGGCATGATGCCCCATCAGCTTCCTAGTCTCCTCCGCCACCCGATCAATATTAGCCTTGGCCTCGTCTCCCATGGTAACTATCCGAGTAGTAAGTAGATCGAGATCTAAGGACTTAGCCTCATCAAGCAACCGTACCATGGGATTGCGGGGAAGAAGGTGCTCACCAGTAACCTCGTCAAAGGTAATGTCATGGGAACTTGGACCTAGGTCAGGATGACCCACAAATGGATTCTGAGCCAAGTCAGGACGATCAATCTGAGTGACGGTAGGATTTTCAGACGGGTGCGGAGAAAGTACGAACTCAGTATCCTCCTCCGTGATATCATGAAGAGGCTGAACTGGAGGCTGAGGACCAAGTGAAGATTCGGATAAGGGATGGCTCCTCTTTCTCTTTTGAATGCTCTCGTCAATAACCCCGAGAAGAGGACGGTAGCCGACTACATCCCCGGAACGGTGGACCGAAGGCTTCGGCTTGGCGGAAGCTTTGGAGAGCTTGTACTGTTCAAGCCTGTGCCGAAGATCTGAAGCCTTGGCCGTTTTGCCTACTCCTGATATGAAGAAAAAGTGTCACAAGCATGCATTGATCTATAATTCGAGAAAACACGGGAGATTAAAAGGTAAAAAGAAAGGAAACACATCTGAGGTTGTACAAACCCTGGGGAGGAGTAGGATACTGCAATAAGTCCTGGATTTCATTCCAGGACGGGAGCGGGTCTTAAAATATTCCTAAGTCCCTATCATAAATGGAGCCCGCAGGAGTCAAAAGTTCACCTTGAGTCGTCGGAGCCACCTTGGATGGAATAGTCTGAGGAGGCTCGCTTGCACCAGTCCCAGCCTTGTCAGCTTTCCCAGTTTTCTCTATCAAAGCCGGTTCCCCGTCCAGCCCCTCAAAAGCTTGATGGAATACATCATCCGTCCACTCCTGAATCTCGCCTGCTTGCCCAGGAAGCAAGGCCCCGATGCCATCACCACCATCGCCACCTTCCCGGTCACCTCCACCCTCACCTCTTTCCTCCTCTACGTCTTCCTCCTCCTGAGTAAGTGGACAATTGCTAGGGGAGGGACCGTCCGACTTCTTAAGTTTCTTACCTCCAACGGCTGGAGGTTTTGTGAAAGGTTTCCTCTTGCTACTCTCTACCGTGACACTTCCCTTAGCCTGAGCAGCCGCCCTCTCCTCCGCCGTTTCCCTCAGCTTGACTACTGACTGCTGTGGAAGAATTAAGTTATACTCCAGAAGGGTCGTGTTTCTGATCAGGTAAGCAGATGACATATATCTCCCGAGAATAGCTTCTATCTCAGCCGCCATCTGAACCAGGCGATCAGTCTCCACAACTGCAAAGCCACCTGTCGCTAGCAAAAAATGAAAATGTATGAGGAGAAGCATCGCAGCCAGAATGGAAATTATAAATAAAGCATCAACTTACATCCAGAAGTAAAACGCCGAATAGAAACAGAGTCGTCTCTGACGAAGAACCACTCCTTCTTGAACATACTGAATTTGGAATACAGATCCAAGACCGGCTTGAAGGTTACAACTGACTCCAAGCTAATGTATGGGGACCCCTTCTTATAGCCCCTCAGATTATATAAATACCTGATCTCCCGGTTGGAAGGAACGCGACCATACTTCCTCTGGAAAATGACGAAGAGGCTCACCAGTATAGCATAGGAGTTGGGTTGAAGCTGGAATGGGGCCACCTTTAGATATGTGAGGAAGCTGGCCACCCAAGCGTTAAGAGGAGGAATGGCACCACACATACAGTGGTATCTGTTGTAGGCAAAGTACCCTTCAGGAGGGTCGTATGGCATAACTTCTCTCCCTGGCAACAGCAAGTGCGCCCTATCAATTCCGAAAGAACGGGAGATGACATCAAGCTGCTCCTCCTTGAGGGAGCTAGGAAAGCAATCGGGCGGGGAGTTTAGGAGCTCCTGTGGGCCGTACCCGTCCACTAGTGATCTCGGGCCAGATCCGTGACGTTCTGGATTCGGCTGAGCTGGGGGCACGGCAGAGGAACCTCCTTCGCCCCCGGATTTCTTTTTGTCTGATCGAGTTTCCGCTTTACGAGACATTGTCTGCAACACCGGAAAAACACATTGTTAGAACAGAGGATGTAAACAAGTATGTGTGTAATATGAAATTTCACTCATAAAATCAAAATGTCCAAATTCCTATTATCATCCGATAAGGTGAAGGTTAAAATTCATTCGGTATTCAGAGTCTCAAGGTTCATTCGGCATTCCCCGTGTGGAATTCATTCAGCGATCCAAATAAGAATACTCATTCGGCATTTAAAGTCACGAGCTCATTCGGCATTTAAAGTCTCGAGCTCAGTCGGCATTTAAAGTCACAAGCTCATTCGGCATTTAAAGTCACGAGCTCATTCGGCATTTAAAGTCTCGAGCTCATTCGGCATTTACTAATAGAGTTCATTCGGTACACACAAGTCTCATTCGGCGAAGGGAAGTTAAGTACCTGATTCGGTAGGCGTAGGAAGTTCAGTAGATTGATTCGGCTATGCAACAAATTTGGCTCAAGTGCTTCGTTCGGTAGGAAGTAACAAGGGCCCTAGCTCCGTACTTATAGACGAAGGTGGACCTCCGAACCAACCGGTTCGGCGTCTGGAACCGGATGTGACTATTCAAAGGAGAAACAAAGCACGCCATGTGCTGGCACATAACCTGCTTTGGGGGGCAAATGTTGGGTATATTTCGACACCGAACCAAGCTCCATCCCACGACCACCGAACCAGGGTATCACCGGACCAAGCATCTACCGGACCAAGCTCCTCCAACCATCTACCGGACCAAGCATCTACCGAACCAACCGACCTCCTATGATTGCCGGACCAACCATCTACCGGACCAAGCATCTACCGGACCAAGCTCCTCCAACCATCTACCGGACCAAGCATCTACCGGACCAAGCTCCTCCAACCATCTACCGGACCAAGCATCTACCGGACCAAGCTCCTCCCACCATCTACCGGACCAAGCATCTACCGGACCAAGCTCCTCCCACCATCTACCGGACCATACTCCTTCCGGGCCAACAATTCCAGGCCAGGTCGCGTCAGCCCAAGCCCACCAGCTGTTATATACATCCATGACCCCTACCCCCAGCCTCATTCTATAAATAGAGGGGCAGGGGTACAATAATGGGGACAAGTTTGAGAGCTTAAGCACGGAAGGAACTTTCAAACAACTTTCTTTTACTTGTACCAAAGCTTTGTACTTGTAATCGTAACGAAAGAAGAGAAATAACATATAAAGTGGATGTAGGCACATTCTGGCTGAACCACTATAAATCTGCGTGTCTTTTTACAATTTAGCCCCTATTTTTCATATATTTGCATAAATCTCCAAAATCACTAAGAACAACCTAAGATCTACTAAATCATATAACTTTGAGGTGTTTGTCCATTTTTTGTGCAAACAGATCTAAAGTTGGCATGTTGCACGAATATTTGACGACAATACCATCGATATTCACCGTCCCTAAATCCATATTTGATGTTTTATGAATGCCGATGATATGAGGCTCGCTACTTTTAGCGTTTTATGCGTTATTTTATCTCTTTTGAGATTATATAGTTGTGTAGTGATGTGTTTTGCATTCGAGTTGTTGTATTTTGTTCTGATAGATCCTATAGCCACCTATGGCTTTGTATTAAGTGATTATTGGATATGTCGATCCACTTGAGAAAACAAAATGGCATTTGTCAACGTATTCAATAGATATTTAAGACAAGGTTATAGATGATCGTTCCTATCCAGCCCTATTCTCTGCATTAGCAGACAGTATTACCTAGTAATACTCTTTGTTAATGTAGGTCTCGGAGTGGGGCGTCACAATCAAACATATGAATATCTTTCACCTGTCATTCTGTGAAGCTATATCTCTCTATAGACAGAAGCCTTGATTCTTCCATTCTTCTTCTCGCTAATGCTTCCCTCTTCGGTGTCAGCTCTGACATCCACTCTTCTCCTTGAGTTCGACGTTCGAAAAAGTAATGGTTCAATTGATTAAACATACGTGCAACCAATGATCTAACATGTAAATTCCTAGTTCCTTTCAGCACACCGTTAAAGCTTTCAGAAACATTAGTTGTCATCATATTGGATCTTATGCCACCATTATGACAAAGAGTCCAGCTTGATTCCTGATTTTTCAAACTTCTTTCAATCCATGCAGCGGCTTCTCGATTTACAACCTTCAACTATTTTCGTAGTTCATTATATTTTATAACCTTCGATGCCTTGACACATGCATGTAACAAATTTTGTAGCTCATCCATACCAAACCCCGATTTCTTTAAATTTGCTTTAATATGATGAATAAAATAACGATGATGATGTTCGATTGGACAAGCTTGTATTAGCGCACGTGGAATTCCTTTCATACGATCTGAGATAAATGTAATACATCTGGTACGTACAGATGGAATATAATTCCATATGCAATGAATAAACCAACTCCACGTTTGCCAAGACTCTATTTGTACAATAGCAAAGGCTAACGGAAAAAGATCTTGGTTTGCGTCTACTCTAGCAGCTACTAGTAATGTACCCAGATACTTTCTGTGTAAATGAATGGCATCAGTAGACAGTACAGGTGGACAGCAGTTAAAACCATCGATAGAAGGTCCAAAAGCCCAAAAAGCACCATTAAAAACACCACGACTATGAATAACATCATATACGGTATCAGGGTTGGTACGTTGCAGGCTCGTAGATATTTTGGCAATTCTGCGTATGACGATTCCCAATCTCCATAAATTATTGCAACTGCTTTCTGTAGTCCATGCCACGCTCGAGAATAACTCACTTTAATATGAAACATACTTGACATTGTCTCTTGAACAGTTCTTGTAGTCATATTTGTTTTAGCTTTAATCAAGCGAAATATTTTGCTACATATAAACTTTGATGTTGCCTGTCGATGGTTTGAGTTGACGGTTGCATTTAAACAAGTGTGATCACTGCCATATGTTGTTATTTTCCACCAATTTTGAGATTTTCTCACTGGTAGGCTAGCATGCACTCACCAAGGACATGTTTCATCCACATCACAATGAACCGTGTTAATTTGCACAACTGATAGGCTAGCTTACTTTCAAAAATTAACTCAACTCGTGGTCCTTTTTCAGAACATTCTCTTCCAAACACTTCCACGTCTAATTGAAAATTTTCCATAATCGATTTCACCATCATTGTTGCAGTGCATAAATCATCGGCTAGGGAATCTTCATATGTGATTTGGTCATCTTTGACATTTCCATCATCAGCCTGCTCACTGTCTGCATATATGATTGCATCATTTTAACTTCCATTTGATCGATCCAAGTTCTGTCTGCATCATCTGCACAAGCTACTTGCATTCGATCCAATTGCACTCCGCTCTCGTTTGCAATATCAACATGACCATCGTCGTCGTCAGCACAACCAATGAATGCTTCTTCCCCTGCATTTATTTCGGCACTACGAATACAAAAAATAACGGTAAGAGTAAATTCCATGAATGTACGTCAAAATGCAATTGCTAGAGTATAATATTACTCACTTTTCCAATACTTGCGATTGATTTGGATGTATAGAGTTATGCATCATATTTTGTGCTTGACTTGAAGATACTCCAACCATTCCGATGTACCTATGTAATAAAATTGTAAACTCCCCGCCTTGATTACTTGTCAAATAAGAAGGATACGCCAACCATTTTGTTTCTTGAAACTGTGTGGTAGGTACATGCTCATCCATAGAAATTACGGACGAATGTGTTTCTACCACATTAACATGTTCTACTTTCACAACAAATATTTCTATCACTCTCATTCCAACCGAAAATGTAGAGTTCAAATCATCGTCATCTTCCAAATCAATAGCGGATGAACCATCATCTCTAACCCATTTCACCGCTAATTTTAAATCATACTCAAGAGGATTGACTTTTGTCACTTCAAATGCCCGTTGTTTAAGCTCTATAAAACTACAATAATTTTTTATTTTGGATCTTTTTCGCTTTCCGCCAACATATCTAGGTTTAACTTCATCATCAATCAACAATTCTCCTTCATATTAAAATATAGTTGGAACCATTGATATTATCTACAAAATCAATTACAAGACTACATTTAAAATCTTGATTTTGTGACAAAATCCTAAAAAAATATTTGTTGAATTAATACCTTATTTTCCCAAGAAGATTTTGTTTCCGTAGGCAATCTTCAACCAAAAGCAGTCAAATTAAACTTCAAGCAAAAGCAAGCAAGCAAATCAATATAATAACATAACCAATATATTTCACCAACATAATCAGGACTTAGTTCTACATTATATTTAAACCCAAAATCACTTCAGTTTATATCCAACTGATTAACTAGCACACAATACAGATTAATACAACAACAAATAATTCGGAAATTCAAATTCAGATACTACATTTCAATAAAAACAAAAAATTGATAACGTTCTCCTAGTCCCAAACGACTACCAAAATCTTAGCCTCCAATTGGTTTCCCTTAGTTCTTCATTCACCTTTTTGAAACGCCTGATTTCTGCTTGCAATTCATGGGCATACTCAAATACCCTTTCGCACAATGGTTGATTAATCCATTTAAAATAATTACAACAATCAACTTCATGAGGGTTCAGTCTGTGTTCATTGTACAAACTACAACCGAAAAATCTTCGCTCGACATTCTTTTGCTTTCCACAAACGATAACTACACACATATCTCCACAATAACAATTTGATTATGGTTGTTGCCCCCATGGCATGGATGGACCAACAGGATGTAGAGGCATCAGCTTATTTCTGTCAACGCGAATTTGATGACCGGGTCTTTCGCTAGAAACAACTTCGCATAAACGAGCGTGTAAGGTTGATGGTCCAGAATGGAATTTATGCAGTATTGTTTCTAACTGTATCTCCAGAACATGATCAACATCAATGTCAATATGACTTGAGCTCGCAATACCGATTTGCGCTTCAAGTACATCACAATGTTTCATCATCAATCTCTCAAACAACCATGTTTACCGTCAAAATAAATAATAAAACATTAACATATCAATTAGGTTTTCCGATTTCATTAACTAATATTTCAACGATAACAACACCATTACCTAGTAGTTATCAACACCAACAACAATAACTATTAAATTTCAACAAAAAAAATTAAAAATTTGAACAACAATTTGAACAACATAAAATATTACCCTTTTTTTAAGATGAAGAAGAGTCTTCCATATAGAATTTAACAAATGCTTGGTTGAAAATGGAAATGAGAGGTTTGATTTGAGAAAATAGTTGGGTTGGATTGAGGATTGAGATGGATTTTTAGAAGAAGGAGAGGGGTTTGAGAAATGAAGATGGAATCTGTGCTTGATGGAATTTTGAAGGCCGAAATATAGCTTACGCATTCCATATTTACACAAGTTATAAATAAACAGCTTGTGCAAATATGGATTGCGCAAGCTATATACATAAAGCTTGCACAAATATGGATTTCGCAAGCTAGAATGCACAAGCGTTATTTTTTTAATATAAAAATATATAGCTTGCACAATCCATATTTGCGCAAGCTATATGGAAATAAGGCCTATTTTTGCAATTAGTTTTCCTCTGAGCCTATTTGCGAAATTAGTTTCTAGGCCGAGCCTCGTTTGAAAATTTGTTCATTTGTATACGGTGGGAAAAGAAGGAAAGGTTGAGGTCTTTGTAGTGTTAGGTTGTAAGCAATATGTACATACAAACTAATGCAATGTTCAACTTTTCTTCATTTGAAACCTTGTGTCGTCTAACTAATTTTTTAGAAAGTCAAAAGATTTGACAGATCTCTAATATTCACGGGCTACAATCCTAATTCGGACAAGTCGGTTGTTTTACTAACTATGTTTATTGTTAATCGTATGTATTTGAGAAATGATATGCTCTATTGTTCAATCCTTTACTTTCAAAAATAAATACCGTGAGCACTTGGAATGTCTTTGCGCTTTTGTTGTAAATGTCAAACTAGTTATAGGAGACTGGTGAACTTGATGTGTTGGCTCATTTTAAATTGGATTAAAGTGAAGTTAGCATAACCTAGTCCATTGGGATAAGGACATCTTGCACATCAAATTGTATGTATTTTCGTTATGTCAGGCAGAATGATCAACATATTTACCTTGACACAAGTCTTAAGTATACAAATATGTATGATTTCATAGCAATTGTCCTATCCTGGAACAATATGATTACTAATTCTTTGTTGCGTGGAGGGAACTGAATGCAAAATCTCCTTGTAGAAAGTGATATAGACTAATAGTAATGTTTGTTACTTTAATAGCGTTCTTATTGTGTAAAAAGAAATATCTGATTTATTTTTCATATCGTGAGCATGGTTTCACATCCCTTTTCATGCATGTATGTTTTTATTAAAGTACGTATATACTTTTATAGTGGCATCTTTGCATATATGAGATGTAATAATCACAATGCTAGCTAAAGTTATCCTTTGTTAATATAACTTTTGCTTTATTTGTATAAAATTTGTTTAATTGGTTTTTTTAGGATCAGACTTTAAGGATTAAATATGCTCCGGAGACATTTGAGGATTCAAATGCAGGTACATTTTTCTGACATAAAAAACTCTCATAGATATTAACTTGATATGTAAGCTAGCCAATTTTAACCAGTCTCGTAAATATTACCAATGATGCATCAGCCTTACCAACTATAATCACAAATTCTTGGTATCACAAGAAATGAGTTGCAAAAATAATATAGCTATCACTTGAATGTAACAGAGAAAATAAATAATGAGATTTAATGGACAAAATTTTGTTGTTTTGTTTCTTTGAATCGACTGTCTCAAGTGTATTAGATTTTTTTTGCTCATTAAATTGAACTACAAAAAATAAGGTAATAGAATAAATACAGTCTTCTCATTAGCAATCCATACTTATACCTAGAACATGATAACTAATGAAGGATTTAAGAAAGGTATCTAGTGGTACTTATAATGATTTTGAACTTCCCAAAGAACAATGTAGGAAGCAGTGATGTCATTGTAATTACTTTCTACCAGAACAACCTATTTAACTTTAGGCTTTTAAGTTGTTGATTACCTATTAGCTTTTAAGCAACATAGATTACACTCACTTACTATTTTATTTCACAAGTTGTTTGGAAAATTGGTCTGTAAATTAACTTTGACATTATGTTGGATTCATTGAACTCTGAATAGAAAATGGCTTGTAGCCATTGACAGTAGAAACATCAAAAGACATGAATATATGGATTGTGCACTGTATAGGTAGAAAATTAATTCGATGGTAGGAATGCTCTCAATGATCTTGTATTTTTATGATTGTTCTTTTCTTCTGTTTTAGATTTACTTCTATAATTAGTCAATATATGGCATTTTGTACATTGAAATAAAGTGTTTGCTTCTCTTTGAGAACAGTTCAGTTTTACATACATTGAAATATGCATATCTTTGCCTATATTTTTAGAAAGAAGATATACTGCTCTAAAATGCATAGCAGTATAACTAATATTAGTGTAAATTGCAGGCTTAATATGCAAGAGCTAACAAGCGGAAGACTAAGTGAGCTTGTTTTTTCATGTATATTTGTAACGACCCGATATTTTGCACCATTCGCATCCGCACATGTCGGACTTGAATAATTCAAATACCGCGTTGTTAATTTAAATTTGGCAAAACTGAACATATACAGTAAATAAATAATCACAGATCACAGACACAGAGTAATAAATGCAGCGGAAATAAAAGAGATAGTAGTTCATGAAGCTACTATATAAATATATAAGTTACATCAGAGTTAAACCAGATACAACGGAAGAGTAACACGATACATCAGATACAAATCAGAATACATCACTGGAATCATCGAATACTGAAGGCAGAATAGATGGCTGGATCTTCAAGCAAAGCTCCAACTCCAAAGGTGAGTCTCGAATACTGGTACACTCAGTCTGACCCGAGCGTAAAGCAAAATACAAAACACTCGAGTCAAGATTAACATTCTTATATCAATAAATCCAACTCAAGTGAAATAGCAATTGAAATACAAGTAACTCAAAGGATGTTTGGAATAACCATCCTTTAAGGATCCGTTAAACTATCTACTATGTAGTAGTGTACGATAAGTAGATAATGCCTATCAGTAATATAAGATATCAAAATAGTATTAAGGAGTTACCATTATCCCCCTTAACACATTTTATATAAGCGTCATAGTCTATACAGCACTGTAAACTCCACCGTAAACTAGTGGGATATCAGGGAGTACTCCATAGGTATAACACAAAACAAAACGTAGTGGTCGCGTATAAAGGGATACAAGTATGACAAGGCACATGAGGCAATACCCAAGGTAGTGAAACTACCGTTTGCCTGATCCGGACTGGTGAGAACGCATCGCCGCAGCGACCACAACACCACAAAACAACACTCCCAAATCAAGGGTGCACCAATCGACAACAAGTAATGAGTAATTTTCGAAGAAGTGTGTTCGCTTGAGGTAGCTGACCTCCATTGGCCCGACACGACTCCTGTTTTAGTCATTTCCAATTTGACACAAGTGTCAAGGCTATCCATTATCGTTCTCTTTCTTCAGTCATCACGAACATCATTCCAACCACTTCATTCTGGATCACACTCCGCGTATAGTTATTAAAGTGGTTTTCGGTTTAGATAGAGAGTATATCCATAACCGATTCCGGTCTCTTTAATAACTTCCGTAATTATTACACCGATTGGTCGTTTGAAAATTTTCAGAATCAAATCAAATTCAATTTCAATTAGAATTTGTAAACCAACATTTCGTTTCTCTTTCTAAAACAATTTCCATAATTTACGTTTCAAAACTTTCAAATTCATATTTTTCAAAATCTTATAATTCAATTTCCAATTTTTATTTAAACAATTCAAATATTGATTCAAGTTTGTATATAAGTTTCATTTCAAAAACATTTAAATTAATTTAATTTAACATTCAAATCAATTTAAATTCATTTATCGATTTCAATATTCATTAAGCAAATTTCATTCAAAACAATTTCTATTTAATTTCCAATTCATTAAATCAATTACTTAAGTTCAACTTCATTATATCAAAACATCAAATTGAATTAAATTAAATTCGTCAAATCAAGTTCTTTAAATTACAGGTCTTACATTAATTCCAAAATATCACATTTTCATTTCTTGTTAAAGAATTTCAATTTCACTTATTAATTTACTTAGTTACAATTTTAAAGCTCAATTAAATAAGAACAAAATTTCACAAATTAAAAGTTCAATTTTAATTATCAAAGGATTCAATTCAATTTAATTATTAAATAATTCAATCTCATTAAATTATTAAATAATTTCAAAACTTAATTCAATCATTCCTTAAATTAAACAACATTCTTTCATTGATTTCTTTATTGATATTTCATTTCAGATTATTAAACATTCATATTAAATTTCATTAAAATTTAATTTCCAACTTCGTTTCAAAACTATATTGTTTATTCAAATAAAATCTTTATTTATTTTAAAATCAAATCATTAACCAATCGGGTTTTATTTAATTCTCTATCCTAAGTCAAGTTCAATTTGGGTATTTATCATTTCAACCCGATTCCAATTTAATTCAAAAATAAAAGCATAACAAAAGGGAACTTGCAGTGTGATAACTGGGATGGTGTCAAAGTAAATAAACAAGCAATAACAACAATCAATATCAATCCAATTATCAATTCAAATAATCCCGAAATAATCGTATTAATTTACATTTGTTGTTTATGCAAATTAATATAATTATTTCTAGAATCTACACTATCATTTCATGTAGATTAAAGATTATTACACTAAACTTTATACGGTTCTTCAATTGTCATTCGATTTCAATTTTAACACTACAACAATTAATCAAATATACGTTCAATGGTTCAAAGTGTAATTATCACTATTCTACATGTCAATTTATTTAACAATTAAAAAGGGGTCATATTCAACTAATCAAATTCAACATATATGTCGATTTAAATTTCAATTATCCTACGTCAAATTTACTTGCATCATATTTATCACTTTATATATTTCAATTTAACATCCAATATAAACAACAAACAATCAATCAATTATCAATCAAACAGGATTATCATCGTATAATTAACAAATAAATGAGTCAGATGTCACAGGTGAACTGATACAGGTAATAGCATACATATAATAGTGTAAATAACTGACAGCAACATATTTCAATTGTCATTTCAATTGAAATCAAATTTAATAAATAAAAGAACGTTAATCGTGAGTGAGTGCTCACCTTTCGAGGCTAGAGAGAACACGAGATGACACGGATACGCACACTGATATGGACAAATTGAATTACAAATCAAAGCACGAATTCCCAAAACAAAGCTAGATGGACCCGATGTGATGATCGCAGCTGATAAATAGGAGTAGACGAAATCAGATCAGAACTGGATCGGGAAGATAATTTGAATAAGTGCACTCACATATATAACTATATACATATATATAAATCGTATTTTATATTCAAACAACTTTTAAAATATCAGATATATATATGTATGTATGTATTCAAAATCCTTATTTTAAATTAAACTTATATACTTCTATATACTATACGTACTATGTCATAATCATACAAATAATGTGTATGTTTTGCAACAACAGACCTGGTCGATAAAAATTTTGGATCACAATATACAAAATGAAAAGTATAAATCAAAGCAAACAAAATATAATAATACTTCTACCTAACATACATTATATACCATATAAGTAAACCATACAAGTATAACATATATTATACTTTACTGTGACTTACAAAATCAGAACATGGTATATATAAATACTGGTCTATAAACAAACTGTTATATATATACACTTTACTGTAGCAGCTCTGAATATATAAAATAATACTAGCATACGAAAGCGTCTTATATATATTGTGACAAAACTTACATATAAACATCATATATATAAGTGCTATAATACCCTGTACTTCCCAATACATAAATCACGCATGAAATGTTTATATAATTTACAGAACCATTACTTGTATAAACTAATGTAATAACAACACCAAATCATATACTTACATTACATGCTGTCTATAGAAACAACAAAACTTATTATATATATACACTATACTGTAAACAACAATTAGATATAACTAGTTTATAACATATTGTAAACAATTGGTTTACCCAGTTACAACTATATCTATAACTCTTTACAAACATTATATACATATATAATTAACAGGTTGTACGACTGTAACAATTGAATATAACTCTCATATACATATATATAACTTAAAACTTATCCATACTTTGAAAATCGTATATATATAAACTGCAAAATAACATAGAAACAGAACATATATATGTTTATTTATTTAAAAAAAAACAAAGCTAATATGTAAAGTTGTATCCAATATGATAACTAGTACGAGCCACTAACAATATATAAATGTATATATTCACACACCTTAGCACAGAGGTAACAGAGACAGGGCAGGAGGAAGTGCAAGCTTCACAGAAAAGGAATCATATTCGTCGGGCTAAGGTGATGGCGTTTCAGTGGAGAGAGAGGCCGGGTGGGTCTGAGAATGGGTGAGTTGTTAGTCTCGTGGGGCGAAGTGTGCAGAAAGTGGAAGTTTATTGGCGGAGCTCTGGTCAGGCTGCGGGTACTGGAGATGTGGGCCAGGTAGCGGCTTTTCGGTGGAAAACTTCAGCGATGTTGGACAGGGAGGAGCTGCCGATCGGTTGCTGTAGAGGTGGAGGCACGACTTCGGTGATGGATGGGTATGTGAAACGAGTGGGAAAACAAAGTATAAAAGCTTTGGGAAAGGAAAGGAGTACAGAAACACAGCTAACATTATATGCGTATAATAACAATTTTTCTTGAAAAGATGAAGAGGAAAGTATTTGTAATCGGAAATGTTGAAAGTTTGCGCGAATCCAGGAAAAATAAATCAGACGACTGTTTGAATCTACCGGGTGAGAGGAATAGTCACCGGAAATCCAAAAGCCTAAATTTACGGAACCGATACAGAAATCGTTCCACAGATTTCACCACTTTACGGACTTTAAAGTACAGAATTGAATATACCACGGAGATTAGCACGACGAGACGATCAAAATGGTATACAGATATTGCTGGTACGATCGAATTATAAAAATTAGATTTTTCCAACTGGCGGAAAATGCAAGAAAAACGCAAGAAAATAAGACCGATGGAGCCAAAGATGTCCGAATTTGGAAAAACGACAAACTGACATCTTGCTCAGAAGATGTTTTAGAATTTTTCTATGAAAAGTATTTTGGTTTTGAAAACATTTTATTTTCATCGCTTTTTAACTGATTAAATTGAAGTAAATTTACGCGCGAAATAAACTTTCGTATTTTCGGACGAAAATTTACCAGTTGCTATGTTTAATTAGATGCATTTCAAATATTAAATTTTTATTTCAAAATTTTATCGTTTCAAAATTTCACAAAATTTTAGCTAATAACGTTATTAAAAACCGATTAAATTTACGGGTTGTTACACTCTCCCCCACTCAAAACTTTTCGTCCCCGAAAAGGAACGAGGTAGGAGAATAAAAACAACCAGAAAGAAAACAGATTTGAAATAAAAAATAACAATTAATTTAGACCATATAAATTCAAATTTAAATTAATTAATATTCAATAATTTATTTAATCCATTTGATTTCACTAAAATCAATATTAACTATTTCTAAATTCATTATCTTATTACCCAATTATCTTCAATTTATAATTTCTAAAACCACAAATTTGAATAGTCTTTTATTATAATCATATTTTTTTCAACAATTTGAATTCTTCTTTATTCCATATTATTGTTAAATTTATTCTACTTAACATATCTTATCACATATATTTAAACCATATAGATTAATTTAAACCATAAATGTTTCGATTTAAATTAATTTATATTCACTAATTGCTTTTAAATTCAAGGTATTTTCATAGGTTGATCAAATTTCAATTTATTTATTTACCTTCAAAACAAAATTTTATTTTTCAATTATCTCATTATTCTATTTATCTCTATTAACATTTTATAATTAAAATTTAAGTGTATAACATTTATTATAACCACTCAAATTTTATTTATAAATTCAATTTATCTTATATATTATCCAATTACATATTCAACTTCTGAACGATTTAGGTAAGTTGTATTAGAATGTAGTTGAACAATATAGAAATAAAATTTTCCAAATTCAATTATTCAAGTTTAAATGTTTATTCCAAAATTTGTTTTTATTTATAAGTAAATCATCCTTTAACAAAATTGAAGAATTAGATTTCCGATTAACTTTAAACAATTTAGAGATATATATAATATATTTATATCAAATCAAATTAAATTTATAAAATAAGATACCTATATATATGTGAATCAAAATATACTGAAGAAATTCAAATCAAAATATATTTTTTTCTCAAAAACAAAACCGTAGCAAAGCTACAGAATGGTTTCTCCACTTCGAAACTCGAAAATGAATGTCGATGATGCGGCCGCCATCACCGAAATTATTTTCCAGCGACAAAGAGAAGAGCACTGATTTCAACATTTTAAAATTCTTTGAAAACGATTTCTATTTGAAAATATTTTAAATACTATACACTTTTAAATTTTCAAATCAAAGTTTGAAATCACCGAAAATTTAAATTCTCAGTTTCTTGATTTAAATTCGTTACAATTTTCAAATAACTTATAAACCATGTTTTTATTTCAATTATTTATATATGAGACAAAAGCCAATGGTTTAGGTGACATATTTAAAATCCAATATTATTTATTAACAAACAATTCAATTAACTATCAAAATTCAGAAAATCATACTTATATATATAATATAATTATTCAAAATTTATTTCATTTACCAAACTTAAAAATAATATTGTGTCAGTTTGCTCTGTTCAAGCGTTTTGGAAATTCTATCGATAGCGTTGATTAGACGAATCGATCGAAAACCCAAATCAACATCAATAACTCAAACAACACAATGTATATTAAAACATTTCAAAATATTAATTTACAAATACACTTCCTCGCTCAACGATACAGTAACGGATTTCAAAGCAAGGATAGGGATTCAAATTTGATTAATTCAATCAAAGAAAATTTTGATTTGAGAATAAGTCGGAACGAAAGATAAGATGATTATTTAACCGAATAAGGAAATAGATAATCTTATATAAATCGCGGGCAACCATAAACGGGTCGACCGTGACTTCAAGAGTAAGATCGATGTGGAATTCCGAGGTAAATCGACATTCGATCTCAAGAAATAGAATTCAGGTATAGCAGGAGATAGATAGCATCGTAAACCGAGGATACAGAAATCTCCGGTAAATCAATGCCAATTGTAAAGGAGTTTCACCCCTTTACAAATCATTCGAAGTTCGGCGAGACCGCTGTTCTATTATATATAACATTCAGAACGGAGTTATGGGGTGCTCCAGGATTGAAAGAAGACGAATAGTGAGGGACACGAATGAATTTCGGAACCGAGGGAACGTTCCAAAATTCAAAGGAATTGAGTCAAACAGAAGAGATTGAAACTCGAATGAGAGTGATTCTGTAAATACACTTACCCTATATGTTAAGTTTTGCCTAGAGCTACCAAAGCTCTAATACCAACTGTAACGACCCGATATTTTGCACCATTTGCATCCGCACATGTCGGACTTGAATAATTCAAATACCGCGTTGTTAATTTAAATTTGGCAAAACTGAACATATACAGTAAATAAATAATCACAGATCACAGACACAGAGTAATAAATGCAGCGGAAATAAAAGAGATAGTAGTTCATGAAGCTACTATATAAATATATAAGTTACATCAGAGTTAAACCAGATACAACGAAAGAGTAACACGGTACATCAGATACAAATCAGAATACATCACTGGAATCATCGAATACTAAAGGCAGAATAGATGGCTGGATCTTCAAGCAAAGCTCCAACTCCAAAGGTGAGTCTCGAATACTGGTACACTCAGTCTGACCCAAGCGTAAAGCAAAATACAAAACACTCGAGTCAGGATTAACATTCTTATATCAATAAATCCAACTCAAGTGAAATAGCAATTGAAATACAAGTAACTCAAAGGATGTTTGGAATAACCATCCTTTAAGGATTCGTTAAACTATCTACTATGTAGTAGTGTACGATAAGTAGATAATGCCTACCAGTAATATAAGATATCAAAATAGTGTTAAGGCGTTACCATTATCCCCCTTAACACATTTTATATAAGCGTCATAGTCTATACAGCACTGTAAACTCCACCGTAAACTAGTGGGATATCAGGAAGTACTCCATAGGTATAACACAAAACAAAACGTAGTGGTCGCATATAAAGGGATACAAGTATG
Organism: Allium fistulosum; assembly: GCA_030737815.1. Lineage (NCBI taxonomy): Eukaryota > Viridiplantae > Streptophyta > Magnoliopsida > Asparagales > Amaryllidaceae > Allium > Allium fistulosum. Next base: position 721,937,389 of record CM060908.1, read on the forward strand.
ACAAGGCACATGAGGCAATACCCAAGGTAGTGAAACTACCGTTTGCCTGATCCGGACTGGTGAGAAAGCATCGCCGCAGCGACCGCAACACCGCGAAACAACACTCCCAAATCAAGGGTGCACCAATCGACAACAAGTAATGAGTAATTTTCGAAGAAGTGTGTTCGCTTGAGGTAGCTGACCTCCATTGGCCCCGCACGGCTCCTGTTTTAGTCATTTCCAATTTGACACAAGTGTCAAGGCTATCCATTATCGTTCTCTTTCTTCAGTCATCACGAACATCATTCCAACCACTTCATTCTAGATCACACTCCGCGTATAGTTATTAAAGTGGTTTTCGGTTTAGATAGAGAGTATATCCATAACCAATTCCGGTCTCTTTAATAACTTCCGTAATTATTACACCGATTGGTCGTTTGATAAATTTCAGAATCAAATCAAATTCAATTTCAATTAGAATTTGTAAACCAACATTTCGTTTCTCTTTCTAAAACAATTTCCATAATTTACGTTTCAAAACTTCCAAATTCATATTTTTCAAAATCTTATAATTCAATTTCCAATTTTTATTTAAACAATTCAAATATTGATTCAAGTTTGTATATAAGTTTCATTTCGAAAACATTTAAATTAATTTAATTTAACATTCAAATCAATTTAAATTCATTTATCGATTTCAATATTCATTAAGCAAATTTCATTCAAAACAATTTCTATTTAATTTCCAATTCATTAAATCAATTACTTAAGTTCAACTTCATTATATCAAAACGTCAAATTGAATTAAATTAAATTCGTCAAGTCAAGTTCTTTAAATTACAAGTCTTACATTAATTCCAAAATATCACATTTTCATTTCTTGTTAAAGAATTTCAATTTCACTTATTAATTTACTTAGTTACAATTTTAAAGCTCAATTAAATAAGAACAAAATTTCACAAATTAAAAGTTCAATTTTAATTATCAAAGGATTCAATTCAATTTACTTATTAAATAATTCAATCTCATTAAATTATTAAATAATTTCAAAACTTAATTCAATCATTCCTTAAATTAAACAACATTCTTTCATTGATTTCTTTATTGATATTTCATTTCAGATTATTAAACATTCACATTAAATTTCATCAAAATTTAATTTCCAACTTCGTTTCAAAACCATATTGTTTATTCAAATAAAATCTTTATTTATTTTAAAATCAAATCATTAACCAATCGGGTTTTATTTAATTCTCTATCCTAAGTCAAGTTCAATTTGGATATTTATCATTTCAACCCGATTCCAATTTAATTCAAAAATCAAAGCATAACAAAAGGGAACTTGCAGTGTGATAACTGGGATGGTGTCAAAGTAAATAAACAAGCAATAACAACAATCAATATCAATCCAATTATCAATTCAAATAATCCTGAAATAATCGTATTAATTTACATTTGTTGTTTATGCAAATTAATATAATTTTTCTAGAATCTACACTATCATTTCATGTAGATTAAAGATTATTACACTAATCTTTATACGGTTCTTCAATTGTCATTCGATTTCAATTTTAACACTACAACAATTAATCAAATATACGTTCAATGGTTCAAAGTTTAATTATCACTATTCTACATGTCAATTTATTTAACAATTAAAAAGGGGTCATATTCAACTAATCAAATTCAACATATATGTCGATTTAAATTTCAATTATCCTACGTCAAATTTACTTGCATCATATTTATCACTTTATACATTTCAATTTAACATCCAATATAAACAACAAACAATTAATTAATTATCAATCAAACATGATTATCATCGTATAATTAACAAATAAATGTGTCAGATGTCAAAGGTGAACTGATACAGGTAATAGCATACATATAACAGTGTAAATAACTGACAGCAGCATATTTCAATTGTCATTTCAATTGAAATCAAATTTAATAAATAAAAGAACATTAATCGTGAGTGAGTGCTCACCTTTCGAGGCTAGAGAGAACAGGAGATGACACGGATACGCACATTGATATGGACAAATTGAATTACAAATCAAAGCACGAATTCCCAAAACAAAGCTAGATGGACCCGATGTGATGATCTCAGCTGATAAATAGGAGTAGACGAAATCAGATCAGAACTGGATCGGGGAGATAATTTGAATAAGTGCACTCACATATATAACTATATACATATATATAAATCGTATTTTATATTCAAACAACTTTTAAAATATCAGATATATATATATATATGTGTGTAAGTATTCAAAATCCTTATTTTAAATTAAACTTATATACTTCTATATACTATACGTACTATGTCATAATCATACAAATAATGTGTATGTTTTGCAACAACAGACCTGGTCGATAAAAAATTTGGATCACAATATACAAAATGAAAAGTATAAATCAAAGCAAACAAAATATAATAATACTTCTACCTAACATACATTATATACCATATAAGTAAACCATACAAGTATAACATATATTATACTTTACTGTGACTTACAAAATCAGAACATGGTATATATAAATACTGGTCTATAAACAAACTGTTATATATATACACTTTACTATAGCAGCTCTGAATATATAAAATAATACTAGCATACGAAATCGTCTTATATATATTGTGACAAAACTTACATATAAACATCATATATATAAGTGCTATAATACCCTGTACTTCCCAATACATAAATCATGCATGAAATGTTTATATAATTTACAGAACCATTACTTGTATAAACTAATGTAATAACAACACCAAATCATATACTTACATTACATGCTGTCTACAGAAACAACAAAATTTATTATATATATACACTATACTGTAAACAACAATTAGATATAACTAGTTTATAACATACTGTAAACAATTGGTTTACCCAGTTACAACTATATCTATAACTCTTTACAAACATTATATACATATATAATTAACAGGTTGTACGACTGTAACAATTGAATATAACTCTCATATACATATATATAACTTAAAACTTATCCATACTTTGAAAATCGTATATATATATAAACTACAAAATAACATAGAAACAGAACATATATATGTTTATTTATTTAAAAAAAACAAAGCTAATATGTAAAGTTGTATCCAATATGATAACTAGTACGAGCCACTAACAATATATAAATGTATATATTCAGACACCTTAGCACAGAGGTAACAGAGACAGGGTAGGAGGAATTGCAAGCTTGACAGAACATGAATCATATTCGTCGGGCTAAGGTGATGGCGTTTCGGTGGAGAGAGAGGCCGGGTGGGTCTGAGAATGGGTGAGTTGTTAGTCTCGTGGGGCGAAGTGTGCAGAAAGTGGAAGTTTATTGGCGGAGCTCTGGTCAGGCTGCGGGTACTGGAGATGTGGGCCAGGTAGCGGCTTTTCGGTGGAAGACTTCGGCGATGTTGGACAGGGAGGAGCTACCGATCGGTTGTTGTAGAGGTGGAGGCACGACTTCGGTGATGGATGGGTATGTGAAACGAGTGGGAAAACAAAGTATAAAAGCTTTGGGAAAGGAAAGGAGTATAGAAACACAGCTAACATTATATGCGTATAATAACAATTTTTCTTGAAAAGATGAAGAGGCAAGTATTTGTAATCGGAAATGTTGAAAGTTTGTGCGAATCCAGGAAAAATAAATCAGACGACTGTTTGAATCTACCGAGTGAGAGGAATAGTCACCGGAAATCCAAAAGCCTAAATTTACGGAACCGATACAGAAATCGTTCCATAGATTTCACCAGTTTACGAACTTTAAAGTACAGAATTGAATATACCACGGAGATTAGCATGACGAGACGATCAAAACGGTATACAGATATTGGTGGTACGATCGAATTATAAAAATTCGATTTTTCCAACTGGCGGAAAATGGAAGAAAAACGCAAGAAAATAAGACCGACGGAGCCAAAGATGTCCGAATTTGGAAAAACGACAAACTGACATCTTGCTCAGAAGATGGTTTAGAATTTTTCTATGAAAAATATTTTGGTTTTGAAAACATTTTATTTTCATCGCTTTTTAACTGATTAAATTGAAGTAAATTTACGCGCGAAATAAACTTTCGTATTTTCGGACGAAAATTTACTAGTTGCTATGTTTAATTAGACGCATTTCAAATATTAAATTTTTATTTCAAAATTTTATCGTTTCAAAATTTCACAAAATTTTAGCTAATAACGTTATTAAAAACCGATTAAATTTACGGGTTGTTACAATATTTTTGTTTTGAAACTATGTCTAAACTTATATATCTACGTAAGAATATCAACTATATAAGATCATATTTATTTTGTCATTTGCAATCAAATATTCTTTTGGCATTATATTATGCTTTTGTTATTATATGCAGTTTTGTATTTTGAAGAATTATTGTTGAAATGCGCAATGTGCACAATTTAGGTAAGGGAGTATAACATGTAGTATACTATAGAAAGAACAACATAGCAAAAAATAAGTGCTATATATTAAACATATTTAATAGTGGAAAATACCACTATGGAAACACAAGGCCAAACATTATAAAAACTTATTATATCAGAAGATAAACGCCATCAGAAAGATATGATTGCGTGGGAAAAGGGCTATGAAACATGATAAACCACTATGGAGATACCTTATATAGCATTGTTTACATGCTGTGAAAAATTTATTGACGCTATAGATTAAAAGTGGAGATTTTACTAGTTAAATACAACTGCATGGATAAAACGCTATGAAAAATCGGCAAGGATAAATGCTATGAATTTTTTTTTATCGCGGTGGTGATGTGCTATAGAATGTTTGATACAATAGTGTTTTTTTGGTGTTATGAGATGTATATAGGCTGTTATAACATGTTGGTATATATCGTCATCGCTAATGCTATGAAATGATATTATAACGTTTTTCACGCGCTAGTAAAAGGAAAATTTGGTGTAACGAATGCATGCGGCCATTGAATTTTAGTGTGAAGTTAGATAAATGGCGTGGCGGTTATTAAACCTTATGCAGTCAACATTGCAGCCAATTGGTGAAAGGAATCGCTAAAATTTATGGCACGACAATGTTGCATATTTTAATATAAATTAATCCATGATTATTATAAGTGTGTGCGCATGTGCGTGTGCGTATTATTTATGTTCAAATCAAAAGAATTTTCTAATGATGTGTGTGTGTGTGTATGTATACGGATATATAATAGATTGTTTTGAGTTAAAGATAAATTTTCTAAAGAAAAATATAAATTAAAAATAAAAATATTACTCACTTTATTAATTAAGATTTTCAAGAAAGTATGAGAAAATAATATATATTCCGGGGAAAAAATATGATAAATATATTATGTAAAGATTATTTGAAATCATATTCAAAAGAAATACAAGTTTATTGAAAAAAAGAATTTTAATATGTGGTTTAAGGAATAAAAGAGAAGTGAAAGGGTTAATTGATTTTGGAAAATGACTATATATGTTATGAAGGATATATATTATATAATAATATTGATAGAATAAATTAAAAAAGTAAGTTTTTTCAACCGCGAAGCAACAATGAAAAAAATTCAGCAATGAATTATAACTTATATAATTTATTTTGAAAATACGGCAATAGATTTGAAAGAAAATGAATGAAGTTCAAATTTCATGAAAGGAAGGAGACTGAAAAAAAGTTGATGAACTATAATTTCAATTTAAAATTTTTAGAAATAAATTTATATTTTGGCAAAGATTCTCGAATGGTTAAAAATAGTATTTTGAGAAATGTTTGATTATTTGAAATGTAAATTTTTGTCATTTTGAATTTATTGTGAAATATTTGATCCGTAGGGAAGAAATTTTAATCCTTAGGTGTTAGCCCAAAAAATGGATCAACACCCTGGATCAAGTATGAAAGCACCAGTGCGGATAATCAGCAACACAAATCTCAGATAAATAACAAATAAAAAGCAGAAGTAAGAAAAGAGACACATAATTTTTATAGTGGTTTGGCTGAATTTGGCCTACGTCCACTGTAGTCAATCTTTGTTATGATTATACTAGTTGAATCTCTCTGGATATCAACTAATTAGTCTTTAGATCTAAATTACAATGAGTTAGAATAAGTCACAAGTACAAGGGTTGACTGTAGAATCACAGAAACCCCTTGATGACTGTTGTGAGGGAGAAGAAAGTTAAAGAAGTGAAGGAATTCCAGTAGAGTAATGGCGGCTCTCTCTCCAAGAAGATCCATCTCTAGTTGTAGATAGTGAGTATTTATAGGGAAATTCAGTGAGTGTTGGGCCAGAAGTCCAAGTGCAGAAGAGTCCAGTTGTTATGCCAAGTCATCACCAAAAATCTCAAATCAATCTGAATCATTTCTATGCATCGCTAGTTATCCATAGGCGATGGATCGCTAGTTATCCATAGGGAATGGATCGCTAGCTATCCATCAACTTATCATATTTTTCCACCAGAAGCCTTTACTTAGTTCTACGAAGGAGCTCGGAAAGTTTGAGGGCAATCAAACCTATTTGAATGGATCGCTAGCTATCCATAGGGGATGGATCACTAGCAATCCATCCACTTAGCATATTTTTAAGTGATCTTTGTTTGGTTTTCTTCCTATCTTCTACTTAAGTGCCTTGTCCAAATATCAAGTCGTTTGGAGTTAGTTTGATCATCCATCTTCATGGGTCATCTGGTCCAGAAGAATCGTCCATAACTTGCTCAAATCTTAACAAAATCGAACGAAACTTTGCAGGAACACTCCAGAGGGTGTCAGGGACCCACCATAAAATTTTGAGATGGTGGGGTCCAATCTAGATGGGTCGCTAGCGATATATCTTGTTAGGTCGCTAGCGATCCACCAAATCAACTCCAACATGAGAAATACAATCAAATGGATTACTTAATGTTATAAAACCCTTTGAAATAAGGTATCTCATAAGGCCACGTCGCACATAAGCACAGATGAGTTTTTACCTACGATAGCCAAATCATTTCTATAGAAAATCTTGTATGATATTATAATAATGTCTATCTAAAACAAAAATTAATCATACAACAATGATAGGCCAGATTACATCTTCCCTTGGGTACCGACTATGGGAACCTATTCTAGACACTGGCATGTAACCACCTGTACCTTATGAAAGAACCATATATATATGTATGTGGTGTTTTGATGATAACAACCATACAATAATGCTACTGATATGTTTATTGAGTTATTTCATGTCAAAACGATGATGAAAAAGGTGTAAAATAAAATGACCAAAAATATGCAAAGCTAGGATTCGAACCCGGTGGGCTGAGAGATGAGCACATGCCCTTACCACTACATCGCACAAGCTTTTAGAAATTACAATGATTCAGTCGACTGAAAGCCTTGTTCAGTCGACTAAACCAAGTCGACTAAATATGAACAACTTGTCTACTATTTTTGGCTATGCTCCCGGGCTCGAATTTCACACCAAGCGAGTCAACTGAAGCCTTCTTTCAATAAACTGACCTAGTATAAAATGGCTAGATTTTTGAAGTGATATCTTCATGTCTCTTTGCTCCAAAAGTTGCATCTCTCCGCTCCTGTAGCCACTTCTCTAGATCGATGGCGAAATTTGATGGTTGCACCCCTACTTTAGCATCCCTACAACATCTATATAAAAACCAGACCATCCCAGAATCAAAATACAACTCCATGCTTTGAATTCCACTCCTAAACTCTCAATTCCTGAAGCAATTCTCCGAGTTCCAAGAAATTCATCTGATTCAATGATTTCGACTTGTTTGCTTCATCTCCACATCCCATACTCTACTCAAAACTCCTTAGCCTCTACACCTCCACTCAATATCATTTGGTTTGGTTATAAGAGTCATTGTACATTAAATTGCATTCTGTACATCAAGATACACTTCGTCAGAGAGTAATGTTTTTATTATACTTGTAATTATTATTGAAGTCTTGTTCGGTTGTTCAGGCAGAGTCTGTAAACATGTTCCTTTGGGGGAAGTGAGGGTGTTGATAGTGAAATACCGAATTGGGAGTTTCAGGACTGGATGTAGGACGGGAGGTCCGAACTAGTATTAAATCGACTATGTGATCTACTGTACTATTCCGCTGCATTTACATTGTTTACTACTATCGGCCATTTTCGATCCAGTGCATAGCGACTAATAAGTGGTATCAAAGCCTGGAAATCAATCGATCGTCACAATATTATAGAATAATGGCAAGAAAGAGAAGATCTAGTCAAAACTCAAAGGCAGTCGAGAAAAGAAAATTTCTGGAAGTGAGCAACAATCTATAGAATCAAGGTACATGTGTTGTGTAGCTAATCTCAAATCAAAATATGTACGCTTAGATTCAATATATAATGATCTTTTACAAACGCATGAGAAGTTATTAAAAGATTTTAAAGCGTCACTAAGATCAATTCTATTGCTTTAGCTAAATTAGATGATTATGAGCGTAAAATTAGTATTTTAACGAAATAAAATAAGCTTTTAGTAAAACAAACTCAAAATTTTGAAAATACATTGGAAGAACTTATTTTACAAAAAGATTTACAATTAAAAGATAATAAGCGCTTAAACAATAAAAATACTTATCTTTTAAAGGAAATCAAAGTTTTGCAAAATAAAAATATATTTTTGGAAAATTCTTTAAATGATTCAAATTCTAAACTTTTGTCCCTTAAAAAAGAGAATAAGGCTTTAAATGATAAGAATTTTGAATTAATTAAAGAATGTGAATTTTTAAAAGATAATAATAATATGTTGCAAAAAGAAATTTGTGATTGCAAAGCTTTTTTTGATAAATTAAATGAGAAAATCACAAATTTTAATAGAGAAAAAGATGATTTATCTTCCTTAACTACTAATAGCAAAGCTCATAATAATAGAACTGGTTTAGACTATAAACAAGATAATTATAGAAAAAGTACTAGATATGCATTCATGTATACACATTTTAATGCTAGTATTAAAAGTAGAGATAATTCTAAAACCAATCCATGTCATAATATTATTATGCTTAGAAATAGAAAAATTCCTTTGAATACTAAATCAATGACAATTAATGTTGATATATGGGTTCCTGCTAATCTAACTGATTATGATAAACAATCATACATTAGCAATTATTATGACACTGTGATTAATAGTGGAAATTATATTTTTAGGAGATCAACCACATCTAATTGGATATGGTTTCCTAAGTCGTAAAACTTATATCTATTGTAAAATAAGTATCATTTTGCTTATGTTTGACATATCTATTGGATACTCATCGCTTGGCATTAATGTTAAAATTATTTATTTTTTTAACTTTTCTATGATATTATCCATTTAATTTTAGTTATCCCATACTTTTTGTTAATTACAAAAGGGGGAGAAATAATAAGCATATTGAAAGGAGAGTACATAGTTAAAAGTTAAAGATAAACTTTATACTTATGGGGAGTTTTTTTTAATATAGTATGCCAATGCTCTTATCCCTTTTTGTTGATGACAAAGGGGGAGAAGAATATGTGTTTTACATATTTTATATTGGCATTTATATGAAGTTGAGGGAAATAAACCTACATAACATATATGTAGGGGGCTACTATTTTATATTAAAGTTGTGTGCTTGTCATCATACAATAATTAATATGTTTATTGAGTTATTTCAAGTCAAAAGATAATGGAAAAGGTGTAAAATAAAATGGCTAAAAATGTGTAAAGCTAGGATTTGAACCTAGGTGGGTTAAGAGATGCACATGCCCTTACCACTACACCACCAAGCTTTTAGAAATTACAATGATTTAGTCGATTCAAAGCCTTGTTCAGTCGACTGAACCCAGTCGACTAAATATGAAAAACTTGTCTACTATTTATGGCTATGCTCTCGCTTAAATTTCACACCAAGCAAGTCGACTGAATCCTTCTTTCAGTCGACCTACTTAGTATAAAATGGCTAGTATTTTAAAGCGATATCTTCATGTCTCTTCGGTCCAGAAGTTGCATCTCTCCGCTCCTGCAGCCACTTCTCTTCATCGCTGAAGAAATTGGAAGGTTGCACCCTACTTTAGCATACCTACAACATCTATATAAACCCCTAACCATCCCTGAGTCAAAATACAACTATATGCTTTGATTTCCACTCCTAAACTCTCAATTCCTAAAGTAATTCTTTGAGTTCCAAGAAATTCATCTGATTCAAAGATTTTGACTAGTTTGCTCCATCTCCACATCCCATACTCTAGTCAAATAAACTCCTTAACCTTTACAACTCCACTCAATATCATTTTGTTGGTTATAGGAGTCATTGTACATCAAACTGACATTCTATATATCAAGTTACACTGCGTCAGAGAGTAACATTTTTTTACACTACCTGTAATTATTGTTGAATTCTTGTTCGGTTGTTTAGGCGGAGTTTGTAAACCTGTTCTTCCGGGTGAAGTGAGGGTGTTGATAGTGAAATACCGAAGGGGAGCTTCAAGACTGGATGTAGGAGGGGGTGCGAACCAGTATATAATCGACTTTGTAATCTACTATACTATTCCGCTGCATTTACATAAATTTATACTATTGACCATTTTCGATCCAGTGCATAGCGACTAACACCTTAATGAGCCTAAATTAAAAAAATATCAAAACCCAAGTCCATCAAAGCACAGATAGTTGGATTTGGTACCTGCAAATAAGCATGAGCATTATCAGAGGTTGATAGAAATCTAAACTCATAGCGGAAATAATAGTAGGGTAAGAATACTGACTATGACTACTATCTTGGAATTAATGATATTCCTTGGATAGCAGATTATCACATCAACATCGAGCATAAGAGAAAAGAAGGCATCTCCAACAACTAAACACGTCCGACTCCAGTGACATGTTCCTTTAAATTTATCCTGTGGGTTATAATGAGGAGGAGGTCAGAACAACGTTTTGGCGATTGAAAAATCTATAAACTGTCTATAACATAAATTTATACCGATTAGTTTCCATTTAATTGTTATGTCTATTAAGTTCAGCAATTCTAAATCTGACCTTGCATTGCATACGTGATTACTTACCTACCCATTCCCATGCTATGAAATAATGACAAAGCCTCATTAACTACCCAATACTTCCAAGTCCATTAGCCACTTAATACTGCTAAATATGAAGCACGCTTCTACTATCGCCACATAATACCGTTAAAAGAGAAATAGGCAGACTGTGCCATTTAAGACCTCAATCGTGGTAGACTCCATCATTTAAGACCTATTCCCAAGGTGGACTTCTAGCATCATCATTATTGGTCTATTGTTCCTAACTAAAGAGACCTTTGACCAGTGTATATTGCTATATAATTTATAACAGCCATACCACTAGCGCATCTATGATTATTAAAGTCTTAGTGATGCGAGAGAATGTACCCAAGCCACTTAATACCTCATTAGTAAGGACTGGACAGGCCTCTAATCATTTAACACCTATTTATAGGTTGGTCTTTGCCATTTAATACCTAACTCAATGGCGGAATCCTCACCGGTACTATCTAGCTAACATTGCTTGGAAATTTCACTGGGCTACTTAATAATTCTTTTATAGGAAAGAGGCAGACCTTACAGTCGCTTAATACCTCAAATTTGAAGCGAACCTCTCCCGAGATATCCAGTATGACTCTTGTAAATATGGAATCTCATTAGATTACTTCTTTCGGCAGGTTGGTAGGCCCTAAGATTGCCACTTAATACCTCAACACTGAAGTAAACCCTTTTAAAGATATCTCCCACCGCTCTTAATTTCAAATTTGGACCATTTAATACTTTCCAATTAAGAAAGTAAGTTCAATCTCTCACGTCGTCACGGGTCCTAAGATTAGTGACATCTCACATCTGTAGTAAGTGCACTCAACTGTTGATAGCCTTAAAGTGAAGGGCATTTTTCCATCGAGTGAGTCTACCGACCTCGCATCACTAACCTACCAAGTCCATTTAACCATCCTAAGTCTTTACTTATACTACCTTAGGTTGACATTGGACTTAGCTTACCAATTCCCTTTTTATTTATGGCAATCATATTTACCTTAAATACTTATCTACATATAAATCCCCTTTTTATGTTGATAAATGTCGATTTGTCCATAAAATCCTAACAGACATTTCCTAAGACATTTATGTATGATTAGTAATTTCAAATCAGTAACCTTTTTATAACTATTCCATCTTTATCAGTCATATTAATCCATTTGTCTTTATTAATTATAACCCTTAATTTAATACTATCCATTATTTCTCATTAGTTGCCCATTAATTTAGGTTACAACCCTTCATTTCCTATTAATTAATTAATAAATTTATTTTCCAATAATTTAAATTACTACCTTCTCTAATTCTAACTATTCACTTCCCTAAATATAATAATAACTAATGAACATTACGCAAAAATAACGCACGAATAAATGCTTTTCTTCTTTATTAACGCAATAAATACATATAAACTACCTAATAAAACTACTTATTCATAACCAAATATATTTTGGTCATAAATATGTAACTTGAACATGCTTTTCATATTTAATACGCTTGAATTAAATTCTTTAGAAAGATTTTCTGCTATGATTTCCATAAATTGGTTTAGCACATAAAAGAAAGATTGACTCCATTTGAAATTATAAGGAATGGATAAATTCTTATTCCTTGTTAAATCAAGCGCCCTTTGGAATGAAAAGTGGAAAAAAATAAACAAATTTATAAAAATCAAACGGATGTTCTTCCCGCAAATTAAACTATGGATAATCTACAACATAGCATAAATTGGGCAATAATCCAAAAATCCTAGTTCACACCCAAGTATAGTTCTGGAATAAAATATATAACATTCAAATTCTAAAATCTTTGGGACTGATTTCTAGATCTAGGTGTAAACATATTTCAAATTAGATATAAAACAAGAATATGTAGGCAAAAGTTCTCTACACTAATTTAAGCCTACAATTCACAAATAAAATTGATTTAGGCATAAAAATCAAATGTATGCCAACAGAATAGATTTAAAATCGTAAAGAAAATATAAAATTTCCCACCACCTTTTAAAAGCGACCCAAATCTCCAGATCTGAAGTAGAAACTTTAAATTCATCTCCGAATCTTTTTCAATCTAAGAAATATGTATAAAAAGGGTATATAGATACATTAGAGTTACAAATCTGAGAAGAGATTTGCGATTGGAAGAAAAATAGGTACAAATATATAAATATCTAAATTACCTCAAATATGCATATAGTTGATTCTCTTCTCTTCTCTTTTTTTATTAGATTTCTATTCTTCTCCAATTTGTATGAATATAGATATAAATATTTATTTTTATCATTTAGAAAGAAATTGTAGAAGAAGAAACGATAGAGCTTCATTGCCCTATTCAGAAAAATATGAGAAGAGAAGGAAGGGTTAGGCCTATATTTGTAGGCGCTAGAATCAAGCAGAACCATTAGATCAACATATAATAGATCCGGGCCAGGGTAAACCTAGCCGCCGTCTTAAGAGCGGTTAACCACCCCCACATGGGGGTCGACCGCTGCACTAAATGGGTCGACCTATGGACCCCATACAATTAATTAAAAATGTTAATTTCTTAAACAAATTATTCCATTCCAAATTTGTTTTTTATCCGTAACTTCTTCTTTTGACTTCGACCGCAAAACTCCAAATATGAAAGTTGCTCAGAATTTTACTACAAATGCATTAGTGCAAGTTTCATGGTCAAATTTCATCATTGCATAAATTTCATTTTTAGAGCTTAATTAATTAACTAATTAAATAACTAACGCCAAATTACAAAGTGTTACATTCTTCCCCCTTAAAGGAATTTTGTCTCCGAAATTTCGCCAATGACTAAGTCATGGTTTTGGCTCATAATTATCCTAAGCTACAGAACCAATAAGTATACAACCAATTTTGCAACCAAACGTGCACAAGTGTATAGTGTATTACTGTATCACCACGTAGAAAATATGTATGCTGAATAATTCTAAATCGGCTCCTCCTATATGAATGCATTTCTTTGAAAACATTTTTGAAATTTATGATGCAAACAAGCTATATGTATACTAGCAGTTTTATATGTACGCAACTTTTGAAAAATCTTTTCAACCAAAACCCCCACTCCTACAAATATAAATATGAAGCAACCAATTTTGCATTCACTTCTTACTATCCAAAAATATGACGCCACCAAAAATCTCTTCCTAAAGTTTAATCCTATGCCGAAAAACGGATTAGATGGAGAAGTTAACATTCTTACCACTCTATAATCCTCATATTCTCATAGTACAGTGGAAATTTTCTCATTGCCCCGGATTTACTCCAAATTTTCGAAGCACAAAACACATAAGGAGGATTATTTTCAGGCTCTAAAATGGAATTGATTCAAAAAATAGACTCGTGCGCATCGTCGATAAGATATGGAAACAGAAATTCCAAGGCAAAAATAGCTTTTCCCTTGTTACCGCTTGCATTTATCGCATCGTCAATCCTAATATACCACTAAATCCGCAAATTCTAACTCTATTTGTCTTCCCTACGCTTAACATATGGCCTTTAAAACCAAATATTTTACAAAAATCTTTCTCACTTTTCAAATTTGTACGTTATTTGAAAAATAAAATCCTAAAATATTTAGTCGTACATTTTCCCTCAAAATCAAATTTTTGGAAAAAAATTCTAAAAATAATTTAGAAGCCAAAAATAACTAAAACCTAAAAAAAGTTTCAATAAAGAAGCTTTTCAAAATATTTTATTTTAAAATTTTTTAATAAATTAAGCCACAATTTCAGCGAAGTCGAAAGTCGGTTATGCGCTAAATTCATAAACAAAATTCTAAAATTCTATAACTAACCTTTACCCATAAAACTTGACATTTTATTTATTTAAAAATGTCATTATGCCCGATTACCTAAAATATTAGCTTTTAAGGAACATGAGCAATGACCCATGATACCAAAACAATTTTATATGTCCTTCGTTTAAATTTTCCAACTTTTCTAAACTTCCAGTCTTATATTGCATTTACTGTTAGCTAAGCGTCTTCTATGAGATTTCCATATTTATGCTGCTTCTTCACTATGCATATATAAGAGCGGTTTGCATGTCTAGAAATAATAACACGATAAATAAATAGAAACTCATAATATCGTGCATGCCTATTATAAGAGACAACTAATAGTTACAACCCAAACAACCTAAAAGAAAAGAACAAATGCTGCAAGGGAAAAGACAACAACACCATAAATCCTAAAATAATGCCTACGGACTACGAGATGTCTTGCTCCGCGGCTGGAGCTCGATCCATTGTTGTGACCCTTGAATGATTGTAGCATGGCAGCTATACACCTAATCTCGTGCCGTTGGCACTACTCGTGTTACTGACGGCTTCGGAATTGCCATCTTCCTAAGGAAGGATCTAATGATGACAGAATGAACCTTCGACTAAATTGCCTCTGCAGAAAGTTCACATGTGTTATCTAAAGACGAGAGTGGATAAGTGAAAATTCGAAAAGTGACTCTGTGGAATGCCATCTCCTTGGTCTACAAATTGCATCATAAGGGTGTGAGTCCAATTGACGGCGATGCCACCAATACTAGCATAGGTGGTCTTCCACACCATGGGATAAATCTGGTCGTAACTTCTCATCTTAGGGATGATCTTAGGTTGAATGATGCGCACACCCTGACGGGCAGTTAGACGTAGATTACCTATTTTCTAAACACTGACATCCTGGGTGTGATATCCCGGAAATTTGGCAATATCAATTTAATAATCTTTATAAATAATTAAATTGATTTGTTGATTTTATTTTATAAATTGACAAGTTTATTCATTTTAAAAAGCTAATAATAACTAATTTGGCAATATCTTTTCTAACAATTTTAAATTGAGAAGATTTATCTTTCTAAAACTTATATAAATGTTTTATATTTATAATGTATATATATATATATTGGTATATATATATTATGAATAGGGAATCTTTTAATTTAATAAAACTATGTTTTCAAATTATAATATATATGTATATATATATTGTTATTTGAAGTTATGTATTAAATCTCAATATGATAATTATCAAAACTAATGTTAAAAGTATTTTCCATTTAGAATATATATATTTGTATATATTGGAATGGAAAGAGTATTGGATTTGAATTTAATTAAGATGTTTTCAAACTTTAATATTTATACAATTTTTAATTTGACAATACTTTTGGAAATGATAATTGAGATTTAAATAACAAGAATAATTTCTTATTCATTAAAGATATATTTTAGCTTAAGTTTTGAATAAGATTAAATTAAGAAGTTCAATTGTTTTAATATTCTTTCATTTTTAAAATACAAACATAAGACAAATTTAGTTTGAAAAAAAAAATATATAGTAAAATAAGTTTCTCAAGCATATAAAAATATGTTATAAATATTTGATCAAAGCATAAGCTACTATAAATAATTGTTTTCATAAATTCATATTTGTATATTTATATAGAAATGTAAAAGCTTATTTATAAAAAAGGATAAATACATTTTTATACATATAGATATTTTTTTAAATATACATGTAGGATTTAAATAAATCAAAATAAAAAGGAATTAACACTTGTAAATCAATAAGAAAGCATTTAAAACACTTGTAAACATATGGAAGCTTGGAGTGTTTAGGTGTAAGTTAATTAACTCTTAGGAGGACAAATGTCAACATTCTTCTTAATAATTAAAAATAAATAAATCAAAATTTAAAAGAAGAAATATTTTTACTATCAGCTGAAACTATTCTTTTCTCAACTAAAAACTAAGTTCGAATCTAAAAATCAAATAAAAGTCTGGAAATCAAAATGCTAAGAGAAAAAGAAAACTTGGAAATCAAAATTCAAAGAAGCAAAATGAAATCTGGCATTCAAATGCAAATCAAAGCAAAAGAGGATGGAGGCAATTCAATAAGTAGTTTCAAATCTTCAATTGCAATCTAAAGACATGCAATCAGAGGAAATAAATCAAACAGCAAGTATTTAAATTCAACAAGCAAATAGAAATGCAAGTTCAAAATCAATATCAGTCTGGAACAAGCCTGGAAACAAAATCTGCTCCTCTGTTTTACAAAATTCAGGTGAGTAAACTTAAATTTTAAAAACAGTTTTCACATCTTGATTTCACTCTAATATATGAATGTAAATCATGGTTGGTATCCTGAAATGCTTGGATTTAAATAAATTCATGTATGTGTTTAAGTGATGAATGCCTGTGAAGATATGACCAACTCTCTGTTATGATATATATAAGTTTTGTTTCTTTAAAATAATTAAAAGTTTCATATCTGTTGAATGAAATGATTCTTCGTAGAAAGGTAGTGAATGAAGTTGCATGTGTGATATGAATATAGATGTATGTATATATTGTGTTATGGATTATCTGTATATATATATAGGACTCTGTTGTTTCACAGGCTCTAGATTTGCTCTTAAATTTTTTTATCTCCCCATATAAATAATTTCAAGCTATGATTAATAGATGAAATTTGTTCATAACAATGCTATACAAATTCTAAAATAGTTTCAAATATTTTTATCTAATAATTAACTCCAGAATATGAAATAACAGAAGAAATCAAAAATAAATCAAAAACTAATATTTTTAATTCTGGAATTTGATTTCATAAACAGATTAGTAAAGTGAAATGATGATTTTTGATATAAGTTTTAGGATTTTTAAATGTATGGATGATGTGCAATCCTGAGATGATCAAAATTCGATTTTTCGTCGATTGACGACGAACGAGGAAAGGTTGGCGACCGTGACCATGGTTGGAGGTAGAGGGTGATCTGGTGGTAATGAGAAAAATGCTCGATGGATTTTTAGATGACTGTGGTGGTCGAGGGACGACGAACTAGGGTTCCAGAGACAGTTTGGAACGATGATGTTCAGGAGGCTCTCGCGATGGCCATGGTGGATCGGAGTTGATCGCGTGATAAGGGGTAGAAGCGGGATGTCGAGGCGCAGCTATGGACGAAATGGTAAGGATTCTGGTGATCTGGATGATCGGTACGAGGGGATTTTCCATTGATCGATGGTTTCCTGTATTCGAGTGAGTTACTCGAATTTAAACAACGGCGAACTGATGGGTTCTGAGGGGTTGTGATGGTCGGAGAGATGTTCAGTGATGTGTAGATGCTCTTGACGATGATCGGAGAAGCTCTGATCATCGGTGCACGTGAACGTGCACGTTATCGTGCAAGTTGGTTTCGTTCTGGTTTGTTGTAACGACCCGTATTTTTACGGATCAAAACATTCTAAAATGATTGACCTTTGGTTGTATGGTTGTTAAGTCATTTCTGGTTTTGACAGAATTTTGCTTAAGTCCTAAGTCGTAGCCGACTTAGGAGTTTGGACGAGTTAAGCAACAAGTCTGGGTCGAGTTGCCGACTCAAGGAACTCACCGAGTTAAGGGAGTGTGGTTGACCGACTTAAGGTAGTGACCGACCTAGGAGATAAGTCGTGACCGACTTAAGAGGTTCAGGCGACCTAAGGAAGAGTAGTAAGCGACCTAAGTATTCTGGGGTAGAGTTAGGTCGGCAACGACCTAAGAGAATGTTGTGAGCGACCTAAGTGTTTGGGTGTTAAGTGTTAGGTCGGCAGTTCGAGTTAAGGTTTCGAGCGACCTATAGGATGTAGTGTATAGTTAGGTCGGCAACGACCTGGAGGAGCTGGGTTTTTGCCTAAGTGCTAGGTCGCGTGAGTTGTTAGGTCGCGTGTTGGTATAAGTCGTTAGGTCGTATAGGCTGGTTAAGTCGGCATAGCAGTAAGTCGTAAGTCGTCCAACCAGTTAAGGCGCGTGCGCATTAAGTCGTAGGCAGGGTTCGTTTGTGCGCATGTGTTGAGTCGGAGGTTGCTTTAGGTCGGCAAGGGTTAGGTCGGAGGCTCTGTTAAGTCGTGGGGGTTTTTAGGTCGTAGGTCGGCATAGTGTTAAGTCGGCAGCGACTTAAGGAGATAGCCGAGTTACGACTTAGGCAGTTTTCAGCTATAAATAGGAGGGGTTGTTCTCTCTTTTTGGGATCCGGATTTTGAAGCGACGAAGTGCTGCCATTTTGAGAGCTCGACTTCTACACTTCTTCACTTCTTTTCTCCACTCTAATCTTGTGCTTCCATCTATCCAAATCGAAGATCAAGATTGAAGATTCAAGAGCTTAGATTGAAGATCTTCACCTTTTCAAGAGAGATTTCTTCGTTTGAAGCGGATCCGTGATAGATCAAGCTTCATCCTTCGCTGTCCAGATCTGAAGTGTGTTGATTTGGGTTTGTTTAGGTGATTTGGTGAGTGGTGATTATCTCTCACACGGATCCAAAGGAGTATATCGGATTGTTGGCTCGATTTGGTGTTAAAATAGTGATTTCCATGCATTTTCTTCATCCTATGTGTAGATCCATATAGATCCATTGTTCATGATGATGTTACATCCATTTTATCATATGTTAACCTATGCAAGTTCATTCATCAAGTTTGTAGAGATATAATCCATGTTTTCATGTTTATTGGACTTTCAACTCTTTAATTACGAAAATGCCATTATTGTTATAATTGTCTACTTAGATCATATTTGAATGCTTGATTTCTTGGATTGATGTTTGATTTGATTGATTGTTATGAACTAGATGATTGATGATTAGAATTAGATCGAAGATGATTCAAAAGCTAAGGGAAAGGCTCTTGAATTAGAAAAGCTGCTCGTGGCATATGTAGCGGGATGATGAAGCTCTTATGCATAGATTCGATGATGTGATGATGAGATGAGGCTTTGCGAGGATGTAATGAAGCGAGACAATCATATGATGAAGACTTGGTCTAATCCAGACGGGATCATTCCAAGCATGTTGATAACTCGGTGATATGATTCGGGTTGAGGATAATGAATGGATATGAGAATAGTCGTCGAGGAGGATGACTAGGAGGCTTGGATAGCATCGTTTTTGAAGGTTCTAGCATGCTCTAAGCAAGAGTACGTTTGGGCAGATTCGATAGTCCCAACGGCCAACTGTTGATGGTCGAGTACTCTGGGCAGATTCGATAGTCCTAGGCACGGGCTGCGACGACGTGCGGGAGTTATGTCTAGAACCGGGGTTTCCATTAGCCCTTGACGGACGGCTGAAAGAATGTGCCGGTCATTCAATTAACGGTGATATCGAAGCAATGATAACAGTGATAGCCAGAGTCATGGATGTTTGGTTGTATCGTCATTCGGACTCAAGAGCGGTATTTTCTGGGTGCTTATCTGATTTAGGCCTTGGTACTTGGAAAACATCGCCCTTGACTCGAGTGATAGTAGCTTTACTTTAAATTGTATGTTCTGCTATGTTTGCTTCTGCTTAGTGTGTGTCTGGGGGCTATCACTGTAGAATGAGGTTGGAGTGGGAGGGTTGCATTCCTATTCCTTTTCCTTTATGCTCTTTTGGTATGTTGTTAGTTAATTTACTGCTCACTAAGACTGTTGTCTGACTCAAGGCTTTATGTTTTAATTCTTATTGCCTTGGGCTGTTCGTCCATTTTGGGACGGGCACACTAGGTAGCAGGTGACAGGTGCTGTTCTCTTCTCACGATGCTGATATCGAAGACGAGCTAGAGGGTTGCATATTATCTTCTTATTATATGTACTGGATATTCCGCTGTTTTGTATTCTCTGAGAGATATGTAGTGAGGCTGGATGTATTGACTATGTGATGCTTGTATTCAACTATTATGGAGTTTTATATGATGTCATTTTGTTCTGTAAAGCTTCACTATATATATATGTTCTATTGTATTTTGTCCATGCGCTGTGAATAATACGATAGATTCTGTTGTTTTAAATCTTACCTTGACAATCGTCCATGGTCGCCTGGCACACTTTACAGCGCTCTATCTCTAGATTCGGTGCAGGGGTCATGGGCGGTCGTCACATTTGGTATCAGAGCATTGGTTAATCGATTTTATTCAACGCTCGCTGAAGTAACTACGTATGAGAGACGTAATTGTATTTTGATGAATGAATACTATATATAATATAGTAGCTCAGTAGAGTTGAGTCCTTTATGCAGTTGTTTCTCTAAGATGTTCTAATCATTCCTTTTTATAGATATTGAGAATGAGTCGAAGAGGGAGACCAGCTGCTAGGGAAGGCCGTGCTACTGAAGAGACTGCTGATTATGCAGCCATGTTCGAAGCTATGATGACTTCGATCATGAGAAGGATACCAGTTCCGGGGGCGGCGGTTGATGTTGGGGTTCAAGTCCAAACTCCGAAACCAGTGGATTTTGCTAAGTTGTGCAAGGATTATACTGCTCTTGGAGGGAAGGTTTTCTTGGGAACAGAATCAACTATTGAGGTCCAGAGGTGGATAGATGCTTGTAGAAGGATCTTTGGTGATTTGGGAATTGATGATGCAACTAAGAGGAAGTTGGCATCAAGGCAGCTTCAAGGGAGAGCTTCTGATTGGTGGAACTCTATTACCATCACTACTCCGGAAGAAGAGATTACTTGGGAGCAATTCCAAGTCAGATTTGAAGCTAAGTTCATTTCTACAGCTCAGAAGTCTGTTCTGTTCAAGAAGTTTGTGGAGCTCAAGCAGGGTGGAAGATCTGTTCTTGAGTATGTTTCTGAGTTTGAAGCTTTGTCCAAGTATGCCCGGTCATATATTGAATCCGCTTATCAGAAGAATGAGAAGTTTGTGACCGGCTTGGATAGTTATCTTGGGAGACAGTTGGTGGATCATTTGGACGATTCATTTGAGAAGCTTGTGGAGAAAGCTCTTAGGCATGAGAGTCTGTTTCCTAAGGAAGGACCTGTTGTTGCTGTTACCAAGGGAGAATCTAAACCACAGCATGGTGGAAACCAGAAGAGGAAGCAGCAGCAGCAAAAGGGTAAGGATGGCCAGAAGAAGCCGAAAGGCGAGGTGACTTGCTACAATTGTCAGCAGAAGGGCCATTTCTCTAAGGATTGTAAGAATCCGAAGGCACCGATGAAGTGTCACAACTGTGACAAGCCGGGGCATTTCAGGAAGAATTGTCCAGAACCGAGGAAGGACAGGCAGATTGTGCAAGCCTATGCTTTGGGAGCTGTTCCGTCGTCTTCGAAAGCTCCTACTGCTGAAGAGAAGGGAAAGAGTGTGGTTGTTCAAGGTACTCTTTTCCTATGTGGTGTTCCAGTTAGAGTTCTGTTTGATACTGGAGCGTCGCATTCATTTGTTTGTAATGAACTAGTAGGCCGGTTAGGTTTGGAACCGGATATTATTGATAGGCCATTGGTTGTGACTAATCCAGTTGGGGGTTCGTCTTGTTTGAGTATGTTATGCCGTGGTCTAGTTGTGTCGAGTCATGGTTGCTCTTTTGTTTGTGATTGCTTTGTTCTGAACTTTGCGGGGTTCGGAATTATTTTGGGTATGGACTGGCTTAGGAAGTATGCGGCTAAGGTTGACTGTGAGAGGCTGGAGGTGACAGTCGAGAATGTGGAAGGGCGAAAGATTGTGATACGATGTAAGCATGAGGAAGGCGTCTTCATGAGCTTCATGTATTCGCTAGTTGTTCCACGGGATGGACTGTCTTTAGTGCCAATCGCAAATGGATTCGAGGATGTCTTTGACGAAGTCAAAGGGTTGCCGCCGCATAGAGAGATCGAGTTTCGTATAGATCTAGTTGAAGGAGCCAGACCTGTTGTAATGCCTCTTAGGCGGATGGCGCCTAGGGAACAGCAAGAGTTGAGGGTGCAAGTTGATGACCTTTTACAGAAAGGATTCATTCGGCGTAGTGTGTCCGAGTGGGGTGCACCAGTTGTGTTTGCAACCAAGGCAGATGGGTCGTTGAGATTGTGCGTCGATTATCGTGAGCTGAATAAGGTGACTAAGAAGAACAAGTATCCATTGCCGAGGATAGATGACTTGTTTGATCAGCTTCATGAAGCTAAGGTGTTTTCTCAGATGGATTTGGCAACGGGGTTTCACCAGTTGAGAGTAGCTAAGGATAGTGTGCCGAAGACTGCTTTTAGGACACCATCCGGTTTCTTTGAGTGGCTGGTAATGCCGTTTGGATTGACTAACGCGCCAGCATACTTTGTGGATCTTATGAATAGAGTGTTCAGAGATCAGTTGAACAAGTTCGTACTTGTGTTCGTGGATGATATTCTGATTTATTCCAGAACTGAAGAAGAGCACAAGACACACTTGCGTATTGTTTTGGAGATCTTACGGAAACATCAGCTGAAGGCTAAGTTTTCGAAGTGTCACTTCTGGAAGAGTGAAGTGAGGTTCTTAGGCCATGTGATTTCTAGAAATGGAATAGCGGTTGATCCCGCTAAGGTGGCAGCAATCCAGGATTGGGTTAGACCTAAGAATGCATCAGACGTGAGAAGTTTTCTTGGATTAGCAGGATATTATCGACGGTTTATCAAAGACTTCTCCAAGATAGCTGCACCGTTAACAGGATTGACGAAGAAGAACCAAGTGTTCAGTTGGAATGCTAAGTGTGAGCAAGCCTTCGGAATCCTGAAAGAGAGACTGATGAGTGCTCCTGTTTTGACTATTCCTAGTGGGAATGATGAGATGGTGGTTTACACCGACGCATGTGGTACTGGACTTGGAGCAGTGCTGATGCAGAAGGATAAAGTTGTTGCGTATGCCAGTCGACAACTGAAGCCGCATGAAAGGAATTACCCAACTCATGATTTGGAGTTAGCGGCGATTGTATTTGCTCTGAAGATGTGGAGACATTATCTATTGGGAGTTCGATTCGAGTTGTTTACGGATCATAAGTCGCTGAAGTATCTTTTCTCCCAAAAGGATTTGAATCTTCGGCAGCAACGTTGGCTAGAGTTTTTAGCATCATATGATTTTGGTATAGCTTATACTCCGGGAAAAGGTAACGCAGTGGCAGATGCGTTAAGTCGAAGACATGCAGGATTGGGAGCCATGTTTTCTGAATGGAAGAATCTCGAGTATTTAGCTGGATTTGACTTCAGGCCTAGATGCGAATTGGAACTTGAGATGTTGGCAAACTTATCGATAAGACCTTCTCTTGTGGAAAGGATTGGCGAGAGCCAAAAGCGAGATGATAAGCTTGTCAATATTATCCGTGATTTGGAATCTGGATTGGATCCAGAAAAGGATAAAGGATTCGAGGTCGATAAAGAGGGTTGGCTTCGGAAGCAAGGACGACTAGTTGTTCCCGATATAGATGAATTGAGGAGTGAGGTTCTGAAGGAAAGTCATCACTCGAAGTTGATAATTCATCCAGGTGGAAATAAGATGTATCGGGATATGAAGAGAACCTACTACTGGGAAGGTATGAAGAAGGATGTTGGAAATTTTATTTCCAAATGTATGAACTGCCAGTTGGTAAAAGCCGAACAGAAGAAGCCAAGCGGATTGCTTCAGCCATTAGAAGTTCCTACATGGAAGTGGGAACAAGTGTCGATGGATTTTATCGATGGATTGCCTAGGACCAGAACGGGAAATGAAGGAATTTGGGTCATTGTGGATCGTCTGACTAAGAGTGCACGATTCATTCCTGTTCGATCGACTAGGACTGCATCAAAGTTGGCTGAGTTGTATGTTAAGTGGATAGTTCGATTCCATGGTATTCCGAAGAGTATAGTGAGCGATCGAGACCCATTGTTCACTAGTGGATTTTGGAAGAGCTTCCAGGAAGTCTTGGGAACCGAGTTGTGTTTGAGTACAGCTTATCATCCCCAAACAGATGGTCAGACTGAGAGAGTCAACCGAGTTTTGGAAGATCTCCTCAGAGCTTGTGTTTTGGATTTCGGAGGATCATGGGAAGATCACCTTCATTTGGTGGAGTTTTCATACAACAACAGTTACCAGTCAAGTATTGGTATGGCACCGTATGAGGCGTTGTATGGAAGACCGTGTAACTCTCCGACATGTTGGATAGAGACAGGAGAAAAGCTGATGATCGGGCCAGAGATGATTCGTCAGACTTCAGATTGCATAGAGGTCATTCGGCAACGAATGAAGGCAGCCCAAGACCGTCAGAAGAGTTATGCTGATAAGCGTCGAAAGGATTTGGAATTCGACGTTGGTGATATGGTTTTTGTGAAGATTTCTCCACTAAATAATGTTATTCGATTCGGGAAGAAAGGAAAATTGACTCCAAGATTTGTTGGACCATTCCCGATCATCGAGCGAATTGGAAAGCTCGCCTACAGATTGGAGTTACCGGAGAAGATGTCGGGTGTGCACAATGTTTTTCATGTATCGTATCTACGGAAGTATGTGCACGACTCGAGTACAGTGGTTTCTGCTGATAGCTGTGAAGATTTCGAAGTTGATCCAGTTGATAGAAGACCTCGTAAGCCGCTTCGTGTTGTTGAAACTGACACGAAACAGCTTAGGAGGAAGATAGTTAAGTTGCTCAAGATACAATGGAGTGACGATGATAACGACTGTACGTGGGAGGTGGAAGAGAGGATGAAAGCAGCTCATCCTGAACTCTTCAAGGTATGGCCCTAAGGTGTCGTGTCATCTAACGAAATTGTAACTTGTTCTAAGTCTTAGAATTCTGTACGCTAAGCTAGAATTGGATGCATGGTTTATTGATTGTTATGGATGATAGGCGTACAGAATAGCTTTGATTGCCTTGTTTGTTTGGAATTTCGGGGGCGAAATTCCTAAGGGGGAGAGAATGTAACGACCCGTATTTTTACGGATCAAAACATTCTAAAATGATTGACCTTTGGTTGTATGGTTGTTAAGTCATTTCTGGTTTTGACAGAATTTTGCTTAAGTCCTAAGTCGTAGCCGACTTAGGAGTTTGGACGAGTTAAGCAACAAGTCTGGGTCGAGTTGCCGACTCAAGGAACTCACCGAGTTAAGGGAGTGTGGTTGACCGACTTAAGGTAGTGACCGACCTAGGAGATAAGTCGTGACCGACTTAAGAGGTTCAGGCGACCTAAGGAAGAGTAGTAAGCGACCTAAGTATTCTGGGGTAGAGTTAGGTCGGCAACGACCTAAGAGAATGTTGTGAGCGACCTAAGTGTTTGGGTGTTAAGTGTTAGGTCGGCAGTTCGAGTTAAGGTTTCGAGCGACCTATAGGATGTAGTGTATAGTTAGGTCGGCAACGACCTGGAGGAGCTGGGTTTTTGCCTAAGTGCTAGGTCGCGTGAGTTGTTAGGTCGCGTGTTGGTATAAGTCGTTAGGTCGTATAGGCTGGTTAAGTCGGCATAGCAGTAAGTCGTAAGTCGTCCAACCAGTTAAGGCGCGTGCGCATTAAGTCGTAGGCAGGGTTCGTTTGTGCGCATGTGTTGAGTCGGAGGTTGCTTTAGGTCGGCAAGGGTTAGGTCGGAGGCTCTGTTAAGTCGTGGGGGTTTTTAGGTCGTAGGTCGGCATAGTGTTAAGTCGGCAGCGACTTAAGGAGATAGCCGAGTTACGACTTAGGCAGTTTTCAGCTATAAATAGGAGGGGTTGTTCTCTCTTTTTGGGATCCGGATTTTGAAGCGACGAAGTGCTGCCATTTTGAGAGCTCGACTTCTACACTTCTTCACTTCTTTTCTCCACTCTAATCTTGTGCTTCCATCTATCCAAATCGAAGATCAAGATTGAAGATTCAAGAGCTTAGATTGAAGATCTTCACCTTTTCAAGAGAGATTTCTTCGTTTGAAGCGGATCCGTGATAGATCAAGCTTCATCCTTCGCTGTCCAGATCTGAAGTGTGTTGATTTGGGTTTGTTTAGGTGATTTGGTGAGTGGTGATTATCTCTCACACGGATCCAAAGGAGTATATCGGATTGTTGGCTCGATTTGGTGTTAAAATAGTGATTTCCATGCATTTTCTTCATCCTATGTGTAGATCCATATAGATCCATTGTTCATGATGATGTTACATCCATTTTATCATATGTTAACCTATGCAAGTTCATTCATCAAGTTTGTAGAGATATAATCCATGTTTTCATGTTTATTGGACTTTCAACTCTTTAATTACGAAAATGCCATTATTGTTATAATTGTCTACTTAGATCATATTTGAATGCTTGATTGCTTGGATTGATGTTTGATTTGATTGATTGTTATGAACTAGATGATTGATGATTAGAATTAGATCGAAGATGATTCAAAAGCTAAGGGAAAGGCTCTTGAATTGGAAAAGCTGCTCGTGGCATATGTAGCGGGATGATGAAGCTCTTATGCATAGATTCGATGATGTGATGATGAGATGAGGCTTTGCGAGGATGTAATGAAGCGAGGCAATCATATGATGAAGACTTGGTCTAATCCAGACGGGATCATTCCAAGCATGTTGATAACTCGGTGATATGATTCGGGTTGAGGATAATGAATGGATATGAGAATAGTCGTCGAGGAGGATGACTAGGAGGCTTGGATAGCATCGTTTTTGAAGGTTCTAGCATGCTCTAAGCAAGAGTACGTTTGGGCAGATTCGATAGTCCCAACGGCCAACTGTTGATGGTCGAGTACTCTGGGCAGATTCGATAGTCCTAGGCACGGGCTGCGACGACGTGCGGGAGTTATGTCTAGAACCGGGGTTTCCATTAGCCCTTGACGGACGGCTGAAAGAATGTGCCGGTCATTCAATTAACGGTGATATCGAAGCAATGATAACAGTGATAGCCAGAGTCATGGATGTTTGGTTGTATCGTCATTCGGACTCAAGAGCGGTATTTTCTGGGTGCTTATCTGATTTAGGCCTTGGTACTTGGAAAACATCGCCCTTGACTCGAGTGATAGTAGCTTTACTTTAAATTGTATGTTCTGCTATGTTTGCTTCTGCTTAGTGTGTGTCTGGGGGCTATCACTGTAGAATGAGGTTGGAGTGGGAGGGTTGCATTCCTATTCCTTTTCCTTTATGCTCTTTTGGTATGTTGTTAGTTAATTTACTGCTCACTAAGACTGTTGTCTGACTCAAGGCTTTATGTTTTAATTCTTATTGCCTTGGGCTGTTCGTCCATTTTGGGACGGGCAGACTAGGTAGCAGGTGACAGGTGCTGTTCTCTTCTCATGATGCTGATATCGAAGACGAGCTAGAGGGTTGCATATTATCTTCTTATTATATGTACTGGATATTCCGCTGTTTTGTATTCTCTGAGAGATATGTAGTGAGGCTGGATGTATTGACTATGTGATGCTTGTATTCAACTATTATGGAGTTTTATATGATGTCATTTTGTTCTGTAAAGCTTCACTATATATATATGTTCTATTGTATTTTGTCCATGCGCTGTGAATAATACGATAGATTCTGTTGTTTTAAATCTTACCTTGACAATCGTCCATGGTCGCCTGGCACACTTTACAGCGCTCTATCTCTAGATTCGGTGCAGGGGTCATGGGCGGTCGTCACATTTGTGCTGTGGGTAGCGTTGGAGAAGAAGAAGGCTTCTCGGGTTGGGCTCGTGCGAGTGGAAGATTTTCTCGAAGCAGATGAAGTTGGTGGAAGACTCGGGGCAGACTCGTGTGGTTTTGGGGTTTTACTCGGGTTATTTAAGTAACCAGGTTTTGAAATTTTAAAGCAAATTATATCTTGGTTTTAAAATTTAAAGCATGGACAAGTTTTTAAGTATTTAAACAAGTTTAAATAAATAATTGTTAATTTGATTAAACATGTTTGAAATGGTTTCCAAAGATTTTAAGTATATTGAAATTAAATGTTTGAATTGCTTTGTTTAAAGTAAATTATATTTCAAAACTGATTTCTAAATTGGTTTTAATAAAGTAAATAATTTGAGTAAGTATTTAAAATAAATACAAGTATTATTAATTAATTAAGTTGGGATTAATTGAGAATAGTTAATTAATAAAATAAATTAAAGCTTAATTACTTATTTGTAATTAAGAATAATTACTTAATGAAGTAATTAGTGGAAATGAATGTAATTAAGAAATGAATTAATTAAAGATTAAGTAATGATTAATTGAGTAATTAATTAATGTAATTAATTTTAGGTTAATTAATTAGTCTAATTAATTAAAGATAATTACTTATAATTAATTAAGTATAATTACTTGATGAAGTAATTAAGGAATAATTACTGAATGTAATTAAGTAAAAAGGGGAATTATTTAATAAAGTAATTAGAGGATAATTATTTTATTAAATGGAAATGATTAAGAGTTAATCACTTGTTATTAATTTAATAATTTATTAAATTAAATTAATTACTGGATTAGATTAATCAAAGGTGATTAATAATTGTGGTTTAATTAAGAATAATTACTTAATGTAATTAATAGAATAATTAAAGATGTAATTAGAAATCATTAGTTTATAATTAATTAATGATGTAATTAAGAGGTGATTAATTAAGATTAATTAATCAAATGATAATTAATTAATTATAATTAATTAAGGATTAAAGTAACTGATTATAATTAATTAATTAATGAAGTAATTAAAGGTTAATTACTGTATTGATTAAGAATAATTAATTTGTGAGATTAATTAAGGATAATTACTTAATTGTAATTAAAGTATAATTAATCAAGGTGATTAATTAAAATGGATAATTAGAGAAGATTAATTAATTTATTTGAAATTAATTAATGATTATATAAGTAAGATTTATAATGAAGTAATTAATTTAATTAATTTTAAATTAATTAAGAGATGAAGTAATTAATTTAATTCACTTTAAATTAATTAAAGATAGAGATAGTTAATTTAATTCATTTTAAATTAATTATGTTGTGATTAAGTAAATCATTGCTTATATAAGAATGAATGACATTGACTGTCATGAATGGATGTAATCTCAGAAATGAGATAAGTGATGTTGTGTGGTATGAATGTTTGATTGCATTATGAGATTAACTATTGTGATGTTGATATGGATTACCTATTTGGTTATGAATCATCTGTTTAATTGATAATGTGATTATCAATTGTGATTTGTGAATTATCTATCTGTATGAATATAGATAAGTTAAATTGTTTAAACCTTTAAACAACTTGGCCTTAAAAGATACGTTTTGGATTTCGATGAGACCGGGATCGGGTTTGCTACATTACAGCGTGATAGGGGGTTCTCGCTTTGCGTTAGGTGGCGAACGGGAGACTCTTACCCCTACATGTCCCCGGGGGTGGTATAAGGCCTTTTGGGGTTGGTTGCGACTCGAGAGGGTGGCCGTAAAAGAAAACCCGAGGTATCACTGTGAGCCACAGCGGGGCTGGGATGGTTGAAAAGCCTACCGGTCGTGAACCGTTGCTGAAGGTTGAAAAGCCTAGGACGCTACAGTGGTATCAGAGCAGTAGGTTGAGTGAATGCCTAAGCTCTGGAGTGGTGTCTATCTTGAGAGCGCGTAATTGTTAGTTATATAAAAATGGTTTTATATTGTGTTAATTGATCGGTTGAGTGGTATATGGATAATGGTCAATACGAGTAGCTAACGTTATTGATAGGGATCTCTAAACACTTGAACCAGGCCAACGGACACAATATTGTTTTAAAGAGGTAAATGAAATAATTTTACCCAGAAATAATTTCTATATAAAAAGTATCATTTTAAATATATATATTTATTTATTTCTACCTATTTATTGGGTTACCTGTTCGGGTTTTCCAATATGAGTTATAAAGGTAGATAGGGTGGTAGTGTGTGTAACACAATTACCAATGGTTAGAGTTTGAGTGTTAAGGTTGGAAGTGTAATTGTCGAGACTGTAGACCTAATACTGTCTCGAGTAAACTTTGTTGTGATGTAAAGATTTCATCAATCTCCGAAGGAAACTGTTTAAGTTCGGAGTTTATCTTTGAAGTTGGATGAATAGAGTAGATCTATTGGATGAGCTGAAGCGAGTTATAGTATCTTGGTAACTTCAAGAAGTAGTAGCTGTGTGGTGAGATGCGGTGACTATGGACGCTTCTGAAGATGTTTCTTCTGGAGCAAGTTTGAAGAAGTAGGTCTGCTTCGGTGTTATGGCTGAGTCCAGCGGGGTGTTTCTGTTTGCTTTGAAGTCCGAGTTTCTCGAGGAGTTTTGGAGTAAGAAGTCTTTGGTCTATGGCAGCAGTGCGGCTCGGAGTGTTCTGTGTTGGCAGGAAGTTTCTGTCTGAGCAGTTTTTCTAGAGATGGAGTCCAGAAGCAGCAGAGTGAATCCATTTCTTCGATGAATTGGATAGTTAAGTATAAGCTGTTCTGATTTGTGAAGAGAGAACAGTATCTTTGGAAGTTAGGTCGGGTTGATCGCAAAAGAGACTTGCGATTATTTGAGTATTCTCTTGGTATTATTGGAGATTGAGATTCCGTATCGACTTGATTCGTGGAGTTACCGATGGTTCAGCTTAATAGAAGGATGTCTCCGAAAGAAGAATTTGGTGAAGCGGCCCAGGATTCTTTGGAGAGGAATTGATCACACCTAATTTTCTGAAGGGAATTCTACTGGGATGTTTTTGACCAAGTGGAAGGGTTCACTAAGATTTTATGGTTTGGTGAACTGTGGATGATCAAGTTTGTGCTCGAGTTTCTCCGATGGCATTCTCATCTGTTCCAGATCAGAGTTGTGCAGCGAAAGCAAGATAGCAGCTATTCTAGAGTGGAAGCGACCGGGAGTTGCAATTTTCTTGGAGTAGAGGATTTCTATAGGAAATTCAAGTGTATCTCTAAGTATGAAGAATTTTTCAGGATTTGGAGGTAAGGTTGTCAAGTGCAACTGTTTGGCTATTCCAGATAGGAGAAGTAGTTCGAAATGCTCTAATGTTGTGGAGTAGAGTTGTGTTCTGGATTTCGGTGATTTTTGGGAAACCATTTTGTTGAGAAGGATCCGGAAATTGGTTTGATGTTGGTCTAGATTATTTCAGGAAGCATCAGCAAGAGATAAGCTGATCAGGAAGGATGAAGTGACTCAGGATTATCAGGAGAGTTATGCAGTTAAGAATTGATGGAATTTGGAAATTGAAGTTGAAATTTGGGATATTACTTAAGTTTTCTCCGATTAAAGGAGATATAAGATTTGGAAAAATTGGAAAGTAAACTCCGGAAGTATTATGAGATTTTTCTGTGTTCTCTGGAGATTAGATTTTGATCCCCAGAATTGAATGGCCAGTTCGGATAACTGGAATTCATTTTATTTCACATATCTCTGAGGAATATGTGTATGATTCATCGAGGGATGGAATCAGCAATTCAGAAGGATTTGGAAGTTGAGATGGTTTTGAGTTTAGTTTGATATTTTGTTCAGATTTGTGATCTAGAAAGGAAGGACTTCTAGATTATTGTAGATAGTTAGTTTAGATCCTGTAGAACGAGTCTCCCGGTATATATATATATACTTGGGGAAACTCGAGTAAATTCTATCCAGATTTTGACTGGATAGTTAAATTTGTTTGATTAAATTGTTTGCTATGGTTGTTAGAATATGATTGATATGTATGATTGCTGATTAAAATTTAAAATTTTGTTGGGTTATTAAATTATCTTTGCTTTTAAATTTCGGGGACGAAATTATTTTAAGGGGGAAGGAATGTGATATCCCGGAAATTTGGCAATATCAATTTAATAATCTTTATAAATAATTAAATTGATTTGTTGATTTTATTTTATAAATTGACAAGTTTATTCATTTTAAAAAGCTAATAATAACTAATTTGGCAATATATTTTCTAACAATTTTAAATTGAGAAGATTTATCTTTCTAAAACTTATATAAATGTTTTATATTTATAATGTATATATATATATTGGTATATATATATTATGAATAGGGAATCTTTTAATTTAATAAAACTATGTTTTCAAATTATAATATATATGTATATATATATTGTTATTTGAAGTTATGTATTAAATCTCAATATGATAATTATCAAAACTAATGTTAAAAGTATTTTCCATTTAGAATATATATATTTGTATATATTGGAATGGAAAGAGTATTGGATTTGAATTTAATTAAGATGTTTTCAAACTTTAATATTTATACAATTTTTAATTTGACAATACTTTTGGAAATGATAATTGAGATTTAAATAACAAGAATAATTTCTTATTCATTAAAGATATATTTTAGCTTAAGTTTTGAATAAGATTAAATTAAGAAGTTCAATTGTTTTAATATTCTTTCATTTTTAAAATACAAACATAAGACAAATTTAGTTTGAAAAAAATATATATATAGTAAAATAAGTTTCTCAAGCATATAAAAATATGTTATAAATATTTGATCAAAGCATAAGCTACTATAAATAATTGTTTTCATAAATTCATATTTGTATATTTATATAGAAATGTAAAAGCTTATTTATAAAAAAGGATAAATACATTTTTATACATATAGATATTTTTTTAAATATACATGTAGGATTTAAATAAATCAAAATAAAAAGGAATTAACACTTGTAAATCAATAAGAAAGCATTTAAAACACTTGTAAACATATGGAAGCTTGGAGTGTTTAGGTGTAAGTTAATTAACTCTTAGGAGGACAAATGTCAACATTCTTCTTAATAATTAAAAATAAATAAATCAAAATTTAAAAGAAGAAATATTTTTACTATCAGCTGAAACTATTCTTTTCTCAACTAAAAACTAAGTTCGAATCTAAAAATCAAATAAAAGTCTGGAAATCAAAATGCTAAGAGAAAAAGAAAACTTGGAAATCAAAATTCAAAGAAGCAAAATGAAATCTGGCATTCAAATGCAAATCAAAGCAAAAGAGGATGGAGGCAATTCAATAAGCAGTTTCAAATCTTCAATTGCAATCTAAAGACATGCAATCAGAGGAAATAAATCAAACAGCAAGTATTTAAATTCAACAAGCAAATAGAAATGCAAGTTCAAAATCAATATCAGTCTGGAACAAGCCTGGAAACAAAATCTGCTCCTCTGTTTTACAAAATTCAGGTGAGTAAACTTAAATTTTAAAAACAGTTTTCACATCTTGATTTCACTCTAATATATGAATGTAAATCATGGTTGCTATCCTGAAATGCTTGGATTTAAATAAATTCATGTATGTGTTTAAGTGATGAATGCCTGTGAAGATATGACCAACTCTCTGTTATGATATATATAAGTTTTGTTTCTTTAAAATAATTAAAAGTTTCATATCTGTTGAATGAAATGATTCTTCGTAGAAAGGTAGTGAATGAAGTTGCATGTGTGATATGAATATAGATGTATGTATATATTGTGTTATGGATTATCTGTATATATATATATAGGACTCTGTTGTTTCACAGGCTCTAGATTTGCTCTTAAATTTTTTTATCTCCCCATATAAATAATTTCAAGCTATGATTAATAGATGAAATTTGTTCATAACAATGCTATACAAATTCTAAAATAGTTTCAAATATTTTTATCTAATAATTAACTCCAGAATATGAAATAACAGAAGAAATCAAAAATAAATCAAAAACTAATATTTTTAATTCTGGAATTTGATTTCATAAACAGATTAGTAAAGTGAAATGATGATTTTTGATATAAGTTTTAGGATTTTTAAATGTATGGATGATGTGCAATCCTGAGATGATCAGAATTCGATTTTTCGTCGATTGACGACGAACGAGGAAAGGTTGGCGACCGTGACCATGGTTGGAGGTAGAGGGTGATCTGGTGGTAATGAGAAAAATGCTCGATGGATTTTTAGATGACTGTGGTGGTCGAGGGACGGCGAACTAGGGTTCCAGAGACAGTTTGGAACGATGATGTTCAGGAGGCTCTCGCGATGGCCATGGTGGATCGGAGTTGATCGCGTGATAAGGGGTAGAAGCGGGATGTCGAGGCGCAGCTATGGACGAAATGGTAAGGATTCTGGTGATCTGGATGATCGGTACGAGGGGATTTTCCATTGATCGATGGTTTCCTGTATTCGAGTGAGTTACTCGAATTTAAACAACGGCGAACTGATGGGTTCTGAGGGGTTGTGATGGTCGGAGAGATGTTCAGTGATGTGTAGATGCTCTTGACGATGATCGGAGAAGCTCTGATCATCGGTGCACGTGAACGTGCACGTTATCGTGCAAGTTGGTTTCGTTCTGGTTTGTGCTGTGGGTAGCGTTGGAGAAGAAGAAGGCTTCTCGGGTTGGGCTCGTGCGAGTGGAAGATTTTCTCGAAGCAGATGAAGTTGGTGGAAGACTCGGGGCAGACTCGTGTGGTTTTGGGGTTTTACTCGGGTTATTTAAGTAACCAGGTTTTGAAATTTTAAAGCAAATTATATCTTGGTTTTAAAATTTAAAGCATGGACAAGTTTTTAAGTATTTAAACAAGTTTAAATAAATAATTGTTAATTTGATTAAACATGTTTGAAATGGTTTCCAAAGATTTTAAGTATATTGAAATTAAATGTTTGAATTGCTTTGTTTAAAGTAAATTATATTTCAAAACTGATTTCTAAATTGGTTTTAATAAAGTAAATAATTTGAGTAAGTATTTAAAATAAATACAAGTATTCTTAATTAATTAAGTTGGGATTAATTGAGAATAGTTAATTAATAAAATAAATTAAAGCTTAATTACTTATTTGTAATTAAGAATAATTACTTAATGAAGTAATTAGTGGAAATGAATGTAATTAAGAAATGAATTAATTAAAGATTAAGTAATGATTAATTGAGTAATTAATTAATGTAATTAATTTTAGGTTAATTAATTAGTCTAATTAATTAAAGATAATTACTTATAATTAATTAAGTATAATTACTTGATGAAGTAATTAAGGAATAATTACTGAATGTAATTAAGTAAAAAGGGGAATTATTTAATAAAGTAATTAGAGGATAATTATTTTATTAAATGGAAATGATTAAGAGTTAATCACTTGTTATTAATTTAATAATTTATTAAATTAAATTAATTACTGGATTAGATTAATCAAAGGTGATTAATAATTGTGGTTTAATTAAGAATAATTACTTAATGTAATTAATAGAATAATTAAAGATGTAATTAGAAATCATTAGTTTATAATTAATTAATGATGTAATTAAGAGTTGATTAATTAAGATTAATTAATCAAATGATAATTAATTAATTATAATTAATTAAGGATTAAAGTAACTGATTATAATTAATTAATTAATGAAGTAATTAAAGGTTAATTACTGTATTGATTAAGAATAATTAATTTGTGAGATTAATTAAGGATAATTACTTAATTGTAATTAAAGTATAATTAATCAAGGTGATTAATTAAAATGGATAATTAGAGAAGATTAATTAATTTATTTGAAATTAATTAATGATTATATAAGTAAGATTTATAATGAAGTAATTAATTTAATTAATTTTAAATTAATTAAGAGATGAAGTAATTAATTTAATTCACTTTAAATTAATTAAAGATAGAGATAGTTAATTTAATTCATTTTAAATTAATTATGTTGTGATTAAGTAAATCATTGCTTATATAAGAATGAATGACATTGACTGTCATGAATGGATGTAATCTCAGAAATGAGATAAGTGATGTTGTGTGGTATGAATGTTTGATTGCATTATGAGATTAACTATTGTGATGTTGATATGGATTACCTATTTGGTTATGAATCATCTGTTTAATTGATAATGTGATTATCAATTGTGATTTGTGAATTATCTATCTGTATGAATATAGATAAGTTAAATTGTTTAAACCTTTAAACAACTTGGCCTTAAAAGATACGTTTTGGATTTCGATGAGACCGGGATCGGGTTTCCGTATACCGGTATTCCAGGTCTGGAGACCCGAATACCACATCGATCCAAATTAACGATAGGTCGTGAATCTCAAGTGAAGATGAAGATTCAGAGTGCAAGGGTTATTGTCGTTAACTCTGAGGGTGATTCCAAAACGAGTGTAACGAGATAATGCCTTCGGTTTCGTTCGAACCCGGAACGAACTTGTATGAATTGAATGCTTTCAGCACATCGTCAGGCGGACGATGAGCATTCTAAGTGATATGTTCTGATTAAAGGTAATCGTAACCTCAAGCCTCATCAACCGGGAATGGCTAAAACAGGGGAGGTGCAGCAAGGTTTCGTGGGTAGCACCCACTGAGAGCAAGATAGATCCCTGTCTAGAGGTCCCTTTTCTTTTATTCGGCTTAGTGTGTGGTTGGTCGCGCCAACTACGGGATTGTCTTGTTCGGGATTATCCAGTAAGGGATGGTTCCGGCTTTGTGTTGCAGGGGAGCGGGCGTACTCCTCGGTACGGTGATCTAGGCCACGTACTGTGACGGGCGGTACCCCAGTAGCCCTGCCATTGTATGGAATCCAAACTCCAATAAGTGCCGTACGTATTAATTGTGCCCAACTATGTTGGAAT
Organism: Allium fistulosum; assembly: GCA_030737815.1. Classification (NCBI taxonomy): domain Eukaryota; kingdom Viridiplantae; phylum Streptophyta; class Magnoliopsida; order Asparagales; family Amaryllidaceae; genus Allium; species Allium fistulosum. Next base: position 721,974,619 of record CM060908.1, read on the forward strand.
GTGAGATGTAAGCATTTCAGCTATTTCTGTAATTTACTTGAAAACCCTAGACCCTATTATAATACAATCGGATTTCCTATCAAATGTTTTAGTTAGCGTAAGGTAAAAACTTACCCATGTTTATGTGTGGGGAGTCTTACGTGATACTTTTGTTTTCAAAGGTTTTCAAAGTTAAGCAATTTAACCGTTTACTCACACCAGACCCATGTCTGACCCAAGTGTTTATTTTCTGTTTTATTAAACTCTTGGGTACTCAAATTTGTATGAGTAGTCAAGGGGATTCAGGTTAGTCTTGACGAATTCTGGAGGAGCTGTGGAGCAGGAGGCTTCAGCGAATAGATATATAGAGTTTCCGCTGTGTATGATAGATGTACTTGTGTTGTATAATAGACAGAAATTTATAACTGTCTATTCTGTGATGTATAAATTGTGTACTCTGATGTATATGATACTATGTAATATCTTATGTGATATAATATATTTCTCGTTCCGCTGTGAGATTTATGATGTGTTGTTGTTCTCTCTTCTTTTCTTTTCTTCTTCTATCCCTTTCTTTCTTCATAACGATGCGACTTTCTGTGGAGAGAAAGTCGTGGTCGTTACACTGGGAAAAGATCTGCTGCAAAATATTTGAGTCATTCGCTTCAATATCATCCAAGTCCACATCCTTCACGGAGGTCTCTAAAATCTCAGCGAGGTTATCATTATTTAGCTCAATCAAGATACCCTTCACATCTAAATGAATCAAACGATTGCCTCCATCGAAATTCTATGCCAATATGACATCGAAAAGGTAGATGCGACACGGGTAACATTCCTGCTTAAAGGTCTTGAAGCAGAGGATTGATGCAACCGCGACAAATATCTCTTCTAGCCCAAAAGCGGTGAAACTTGCTGCTCATTCTGATCCAGCCAAGTGGCCGCTTTAGGGTTGAGACCATAATGGTGCGAGGCAAAACCGGCAGTGCGAAAAAGTGTCTTTGGCTAAGAAGTGGTCCGAAGGAGGAAATAGGGTTTAGATCTAGAGTGGTGGTGGGGCGAGATCTAACGTGCAAAACCAGCACAAGGAGGAGGCGAGCCTGCTGCTCCTCGTAAAAAAGGGCATCTCCTAGGGGAGGAATGGAAGAGAGAGGCTGATACAGGGGGGAGGAGGAGGAGGATGGAGATTGGGTCCGGCCTATTAAGGAAGGAGGGTTGAAAGAAGGCAATTGGGGGAATTAGGATGTGACTTTCATTGTCCCATTCCAGGTCCAAGTTGTGCCAAAACTCGTTAACTGGTAGACCACTATAGGTTTATTGCTAGATGGTCAACCGCTAGACGGGATTTAGACATTAATTGAACCTAGACCCAATTAGGATCATATTAAATAAGAATAATCATTTCGTGCCTTCTCTTTTGATTCGATACGATCAGAAAAATTCATGTCCTTATTACGGTGGTATCAAAGCCCAACGCCTAGTCCCGAACCATGCTTCAGCAATTCACAGTCGTCCCAACAATACTACTACGACCAACAACAATTCCAAAAACCCAAAAACATTCCAATTGCTATTTCCTGCCTACTTCGCATGAGAATATTTCTTCCAATAGACAGTGGGTACAATAAGACTTCAAAGTACTTAATAAAATTGAATTTTATTCCTAGTTTGTTCTTACCCTAAAGAGAGAAAGTTTTAAAAACTTCAAAAATTGGAAAATTATTGGGCTAAATATTTAATCCTTGAAACTCATTTTCTGAATCGAAAAGCTATTTTCTTACCAAAATAAATTCCACCTTTATTGGTAAATATATATAAGGGTTTCAAAACTTACTCCTTTATAAACCAAAATTTCTTAACATGACCAACTTAATGTTATACTAGTTTCTTTGAAAATTAAATTTTCAAAACTTCTCAAAACAATTTCCAAAACAAATCCTTGGGAAAAAAATCCTTTGAAAAACCATTTTTCCAAAATCTAAGGCTTTTCCAAAATATACTTTGTAAAAACTTCTCGCAGGTTTAAAACTAAGGAATTGACATTAATTCTCCAAATGAAAATCCAGTTTACCATCAAAGAGGTAATCGATTTACAATCTTTAACCAAACTAGTTCCCGGATATTTGCAACATACATGCTCCAATTTCCGGCCTATTTAGAATAAATGCGTGTCTTCGACTGGAACATATCATCAAAATCCAAAACCACAAGGTAGCTAGATCTCAACCATCAAGTCGAACACCTTCACTCTCCGGGATTCTACCTATGTGATACTCATGCTCTTTATTAACAGCACCTTACGCATTGCTAGCACTCTATGGGGTACTTCGGAGTCGGCATGAAAATCTGAACTCTAAGATATTTCCAACCCATAGTTGCTTTGCCCATTCCATCGGAGTGCTACAACTACTTCTATAGTCGAAATTCTTAAAATCTAACGTAAACATATAATAATACTAGATAAGAAAGTACGAGTGCGTTCTCTCAATTTATCCTAATTCCTCTGATCTACTAACCTAGGCTCTGATACCAAATGTAACAACCAAAATGGCCACCCCTTAAAGGGAATGGCTACAAATGGTAACCCCAGACATCCTTGTTACGACCAGCCTCTCGACTGCCTAGGCTACTAGCCTGCCAACCCACTCAGGACGTGTAGGGACAAGAGAAAAGGCTTCACCGCCGTTCACAATGCGAGACTCTCTATCACGTAAGCTAAACATGCCAACAAGGTCTAGTGACTAGAAAATTTATAAACTGCCCATAACATAAATTTATACCAACTGGTTTACATTTAATTATTATACCTATTAAGGTTAGCAATTCTATTCTAATCTCACATTGCATACGATTATTTAACTACCCATTCCCAAGGTATGAAATACTGACGAAGCCTTATCAACAACTAAATAATTCCAAGTCCATTAGCTACTTGATACTTGTAAATATGAAGCGGGCTTCTACAAAAGAGAAATATGTAGACTTTGCCATTTAAGACCTTAATCGAGGTAGACTCCGTCATTTAAGATCTATTCCTAAGGTGGACTTTTAGTGTCGTCATTATTGATCTATTGTTCCCGACTACAAAGACCTTTGACCACTATACATGGCCATATAATTTATAATAGCTATACTACTAGCGCATCTATCGTTATTAAAGTCTTAGCAATGTAAGACACTATACCCAAGCCACTTAATACCTCATTAATAAGGACTAGGAAGCTCTCTGACCATTTAACACCTATTTATAGGTAGGCCTTTGCCATTTAATACCTAACCCAATGGCGGAATCCTCACTAGTACCATCTAGCTAACATCGCTTGGAAATCTTACTGGGTTACTTAATACTTCTTTTATTGGAAAGGGGAGGACGTTACAGCCGCTTAATACCTCAAACCTAAAGCGAAACTCTTCTGAAATATCTAGTATCACTCTTATCAATATGGAATCTCATTAGATTACTTATTTTGATAGGGATGTGAGCCCTAAGATAACCACTTACTACCTCAACACTGAAGTAAACCTTTTTAAAGATATCTCTCACCGCTCCTAATTCCAAATTTGGACCATTTAATACTTTCCAAATAAGAAAGCAAGTACAATCTCTCACGTCGTCATGGGTCCTAAGATTAATGATATATCACATCAGTAGTAAGTGCACCATAATGCTGGTAGCCTTAAAGTGAAGGGCGGTCTTCCAGCGTGTGACTCTACTAACCTCGCATCACTAACCTATGAAGTTTAATTAACCATTCTAAGTCTTTACTTATACTACCTTAGGTACACATTAGACTTAGCTTACAAATTCCCTTTTTATTTAAGGCAATAAGATTTACCTTCAATACTTATCTACCCACAAATCCCATTTTTATGCTCATAAATGTCAATTTGGGCATAAAATCCTAACGGATATTTCCTAAGACATTTATGTATGATTACTAATTTCAAATTAGTAACCTTTTTATATCTGTTCCATTTTTATCACTCCCATTAATCCATTTGTCTCTATTAATTGTAACCCCTAATTTAATATTATCCATTATTTCTCATTAATTGCCCATTAATTTAGGTTACAATCTTTCATTTCCTTTTAATTAATTAATAGGAATTCCTAATTTATTTCCCATTAATATGAATTACTACCTTTTCTAATTCTAACTATTCGCTTCCCTAGATATAGTAATAACGAACATTACGCATAAATAACGCACGAATAAACGATGTTCTTCTTTATTAATGCAATAAATATGTATAAACTGCCTAATAAAGCTACCTATTCATAACAAAATATATTCCAGTCATAAATATGTAACTAGTATATGCTTTCCATATTTAATTTGTTGGAATTAAATTCCTTAGGAAGATTTTCCGCTATGATTTCCATAAATTGGTTTAACACAAAAAAAGATTGACTCTGTTTGAAATTACAAGGAATGGATAATTTCTTATTCCTTGTTAAATCAAATGTCACCCTTTTGAATGAAAGTGGAAAAAAAATAAACAAATTTATAAAAATCAAAAGGATGTTCTTCCCACAAATTAAACTATGGAAAATCTACAACATAGCACAAATTGGGCAATAATCCAAAAATCCTATTTTACAACCAAGTACAGATCTGGAATAAAATATACAACATTCAAATTCTAAATCTTTGAGACTGATTTTCAGATCTAGATGTAAACATATTTCAAAATAGATCTAAAACAAAATTATATAGGCAATAGTTTTCTATGCTAATTTAAGCCTACAATTCACAAATAAAATTGATTTAGGCATAAAAATCAAAATATGCCAATAGAATAGATTTAAAATCATAAACAATATATAAAATTTCCCACTCACTTTTAAAAGCGATCCAAATCTCCAGATCTGAAGTAGAACATTAAATTCATCTCCAAATTCTTTTTAATCCAAGAAATATGTATAAAAAGGAATATACATACATTAGAATTACAATTCTGAGAAGAGATTTGGGGTTGGGAGATAAAACAGATACAAATATATAAATATATAAATTACCTCAAATACACGTATAATTGATTCTCTTCTCTCCTTCTTTTTATTAGATTTTTGTTCTTCTCCAATTTATATGTATATAGATATAAATATATTATTTTTATAATTTAGAAAGAAAGTGGAGAAGAAGAAATAGCAGAGCTTCATTACGCTATTCAAAAAATAAGAGAAGAGAAAGGGTTAGACCTGTATTTATAGACGCTAGAATCAAGCTGAACCGTTAGATCAAAATATAATAGATCCGGGCCATTAGCCCAGGAAAACCCTAGTTGCTCCCTTAAGAGCGATCGACAGCCCCCTCATGGAGATTGACCGTTGCACTAAAAGGGTCAACCTGTGGACCCCATTCAATTAATTAAAAGTGTTAATTTCTTAAACGAATTATATCCGTTCCAATTTCATTTTTCATCTGTACTTTCTTTGTTTGGACTCCGATCGCAAAAATTCAAATATGAAAGTTGCTCATAATTTCACCATAAATGCAATGGTACAAGTTTTATGGTTAAATTCCATCATTTGCACAAATTCCATTTTTGGAGCCTAATTAATTAACTAACTCATTAATTAAATAACTGACGCCAAATTGCAGGGTGTTATATGGCCCTACCAATGCACACATACCAAAAGTATAAATATTGATTCTAGATCGAGGAATGATGCTCCTAAGCGAACCACATAGCTCTGAAGCATATCCCCTGTTTTAGTCATTACCGAGTTATAAGGCTTGTGAGGACACGATTACCTTTTTCCTCTCTTAGCAATTCCCACTTAGAATGTTATCACTGCCTTCCAAGCACCAATGCAATGCTAGCATTCATCCATACTAGTTGTTCAGGATATGAACAAACCGAAGGCACTACTTCTACTACATCCATTTTTGAATCACCCTCAATATTAGAAGCAAGCAGCCCTTGCACTTCAAAGAACTCCATCTTTGATTTCATTTTCTTCAAGATGTCTTCCAATTGGAATGCTTAAGCTGGTTCGAAGTGGTTTTCGGATAACTCATGCTTATCTGATCCAAGTATCTCCAAACTGACAACCAACAGTTCCCTGTATATTCAGCTCCGGTTCTTTCAAAAATAATCAGACAATAGATAAGAGCGGAGACCACCTCCTAACCGTTTAAGTTGATGGCTCTCCTTAGCATTTGTCCTAAGAGAACAAAACGATATTTATGCACACATTATAGCATCATCGAAGATGGTTATGCCATATAACTCACGTGTTTCTCCTAGATATTTCCAGAGTTATATTTTGGCCAAGATTTGATAGTCGGTTATTGAACTATCAATAAACAATAAACAAACAGATTTATTCCATGTGGGATCCACTAAGTCTCTATTGATAAATCTTTTACCATTGGAATCTCTTCGATGTTTTTGAATCAAATACCTTCCTAAAGGATATTTCCACAAACCCCTCATACTCTTTTCAATACTTGGAAAAATATTCATATACTTATCTCACCGGTATAAATATATTAGCAACCATTATATGTCAATACTTAGAAAATACCCATATACTTATCTCAACGGTATAAGTATATACAAAAAACTTAAGGAAGATTTCTTTCTTTCCAAATTCCTATTTAAAAGGGCCAAACAAATATTATTTAAAATATTTCTTTTTGTCAACCAAACCACTATCCTTCGGTGTAAAGTATGGAAATAATATCCCATACCACCATAATTGAAGGATTATTTATAAAAACTAATCTCATTCTTATATAAAATTCCTTTTTTTAAGCCCATTTCATATTTACAATCCCTTTTATAAATATCCAAGATAATTTATAAAACTTCTATTCAAAACCCTTTTCTTTTATAAAATTCTTTACTAAATCTCCCTTTATAAACTCCTTTGTAAAAAAAACCATTCTATAAAATCCTTAATAAAATCCTATAAAGATCCCTTTATAAAAAAATACATTTAAAACCAAAACCCTTTTTAAATACTTATACAATCTATATAATCACCTTCAAAAGGAAATTAAAAATATCCGAAATAGATAACCCTTATATTTTATGAAAACGAAAATTTTCCAAACTGCATCCATAGCGACTATCGCTATATGGACCATAAACTTAAAAACTTGGTTTATAAATTAAATAACCTTTAACCCCTTCGAAACTCTTTTAAAAATATTTGTAAAGCCTTTTTATAAATCACTTTATTATTTATGAACTCTTTCATAAATTAAATATACCATTTAAAATACTTGAATAAAAATCCATACTCTTATCCAATAACATTACCTTAAATAAAATACTTAATATTTAAACACTATTATTAAATAAATTAAAAATCTTTAAACTACATTATTAAATAAATTAATAAAACTTAAAACATCATTACTATATAGTTAATTAACTTTAAAACATCATTAATAAAATAATCAATTAACTTCAAACAAAACTAAACCAATTAACTAACTTAAAACAACATTAATAATATAATCGAATAATTAATTTCCTTAAATATCATAAATTAATTCTTTAAACATTATAAAGTAAAAAGCAATTAACTTTTAAATATCACTATTAAATAAATAAGTAAATAATTAACTTAAATAACCTTGATAATATAATTAATTATCTGACTTAAAACATCTTTAATAAAGAAAATGAAAAAAATCATTCCTTTTTAAATTAAATAAACACTTAACATCAAATTGTTAAAAATTGAAGTTACATTCAAATCCATACTTTACAAATTCGGAAAGAGGTTTAGCGACCACAATGATACCAAATGAAGCTACCATTTACTTAAGTTTAACTTTCATGTCACATAGCTGGTATTTATATAAACATCATATATGTAAATGAATCATAAATTCACACTAGTTAATCCATCACTCATCTAGTATTAATTAATTCATATATTAATTAACTGGTATATGAATAACGTTCAAATTAATATAGTAGCAGAACAAAGATTTATTCTGCTAAACAGATGTCATCAAAAATCTCTCAATTTAATTATAGCAAAACGGTGTTTTATTCTGCTTAATAGATGTCCAAATTAATCTATTCAATTAAATTTAACATATCAGTGTTTTATTTGGCCAAATATATGTCACCAATAAGGTATAATTAATTTAATGACGTTATTATTTAAAATAACGCAATTAAATTCAATCCTTATTATTATGTCATAAATTTATACATCCCCAAATCTATCAACAAATTATATTATAATTTTACACTCATCAATACGAGTCCAACGCAAAAATCTACATGTCAATCGGACTTAAAACGAATGAGATATTCAATTTTTAAGTTAACACACACATTTAAACAAATTAAATAAAAATTGTTCTCACCCAAAGCTAACGAGGTCCATGCACTGCAAATCAACACCCACATACTCATGTTATAGAACACATTACGAAGGACTATAGTGCAAATTCATTTGACAGGAACAATAACATCCAACTCCTCCTTTCCCTAACTCTTGCATGTAATTGTCCACATTTCAAGGGACTTATTTGCAAAACCCTTTTGTTTGAACAGTGGCGCCCATCTCTTCAAAATATGAAGCATGTGTGCCTTCAACCACCATTACCACTTCCATCGCGACCGCCCTCCTCCACCCTCAGTGCTGGCTCTTGATATTGGGTTGCCCTAGGCATAATCTTCAAAACAGGGGAGAAAAAGGTAATGATGCATACAAGAATTGAAGTCTTGACCTCTTGGAGAACAACTGGTTACGTAACTAATTGAGCCACTACATCTTTACACATCAACATATATATATATATATGTTTAATTCTATTATTCGTCATTATCTTTTATTTTTCCTAATTGTTACCCCGTCAAGGGGGTTTCCCCAAGCGGCTGCGTGCTAAGCCTGGCCCTTGGAGTCGGCCCTGTCCACGCTTTACCCCGAGTCAGCATGGTCCATCCAAAAAGCCTACACGCAACACCTTCTCCCCCATATACATATTTCTGCATGCCTGAACACTCATAGCCCATGCACCTCCCCATGTCTATATTTCCTTCTTTTTTTAAACAAAGAAAGGAAGGGAATTGGAGAAGTGGTGCTCTGTGTATTAGTCCATGCGTGAACGTGTTTTCATTTTGCAAGAAAAATAAATAAAGCGGCCAGAAGAAAATGTGTGTGTGTGTCTTCATTTTTAGAGGAATAAAATGTGTTCCTGCTGTATGAAGAAAAGAAAAATGTGTAAAGTGTCCATTTTTTCTTCTTATGTGAATGCATATATATATATATATACATACACGAGTGTTGCGACACGCGCTTCACGCGTGAATTTTTTTCTTTATAAATTGTATATGTTTAAATCAGTCAAAAAAAAAAAATTATTTTCAAGTGATATTAAGATTTGTATATTTGTAAAGAAGTATTTTGAATTTGTAAAAGAAGTTTAATTTTATATCCTTTTTTTAGAAGTGTTTTGAATTTGTAAAGCATGTTTAATTGTTACATCCTACTTTTAGGGTTGTTTGAATTTGTAAAAGAAGTTTAACATTAGATCCTAATTTTAAGTGATTAAGATTTGATAATATATAGATGGACATTTTTGGTAGTTCACATTGATACCAAAAAAGTGTGACACCAAAGGTATTACAACTATTATATATATATATAAACTAAAATACTTAAAAGGCTAAGGAAAAGCACGTACAGGAAAGAAAAGGTTGCGCGAGAATATTTCATGCATGTGCTCTCTCCTTTTCCATGCGTGAATAAAGATGTGTCCCCTTTTTGTTTCATGAGTATCCCTTTTATATGCAATATAATTCAATTCCTTCTCAAATGAAAGTGTAAGGAAGGACAAGTGAAAGGAGTGACTTGAAGGGGTGAAGTGAGGGGTCTGTGTTGAGTGTGCGAGTTGTGTTGCTTTGTAAGTTTCTAAATTAAAAAGTTTTGCGGTACACTGCCACACAATATCACGTTTGCGTATGAGCCACGAACAACGGAAATAAAAATACGATTGTGCACAACAATGTGACATGATCACAAAACAACAATAAAATACACTAGTTAACTAATTTCGCACAGTTTCAAAAATACCAATGTTTGCCGTAAAATAAATCACGAAAATTCAATTATTTTTCAAATTAAAAATTATGGAAAAATCCAATAAATTAAATTAAAAATACATCGGAAATTTATTTGAAACATATATTTTATTATAATTTTAAATTCAAAATTCACATATTTATAAATTAAATATTAAATTTTGAAGACTCAAAAATTTTGGGTCGTTACATTCTTCCCCACTTAAAAGAATTTCATCCTCGAAATTTCATCATCATCAAACCCAGATAGAAATAAACCTGTTAAAAAAGTTTTTAACCCAGTAGAATTCAATAGAAGTTAGAACTTAAGGACAATGCCAGAATGACTTGAAACTTGAACAAGGCATTCAAAAGAACAAGCCAAAAACACTCAAGAAGAATTACACAAATATCCACTAAGGGATGGATCGCTAGGGATTCATAAGAAAGCTTTATGGGTCGTTCAAACCTCTTGCATCTTGAATCAATATCTATTCTAAGTACATTTTCCAAGTTTCATAGCCTTCCAAGCAATCTAGTTCAAGAAGTGAAGACCCATCTGATTCTAGTCATAGTTTAATCCAACCTGTGCATGAATCATCATCAAAATAAGAAAACTAGCTATGAAATTACATGGAGAGCACCTACATAAGACAGGGAGTGCAATCCAAAGGAAAAAGCCCAAAAATCTCCTAAGTAAATGGATCGCTAGTGATCCATCACATTATGTTAGATCTTTATGAAATTTTCAAAGAACAGTTGTATCATCGAGTGTAGGCTTTAGGCAAAGCGGCTTAGCCCATTGCTCTCCTGTACCAATAAATACATTCCTATCTGCAACATAAAGCGAATCTTCTGGACTAACTACTGGAACTCTGCATAGATTATTCTTCATGCTTCTCCTCTCACACAATAGTCATCTAGGGGTTCACTGTGATTCTACAGTGAACTCTTGTACTTGTGACTTGATATAACTTAGAAGATTCAATTATATTGTAAGTCAATTCAACTTGTAACGGCAATCAGTTAATAGAAAGTTATAAAGTGGACGCAGGCTTCATTAACAGTCGAACCATTATAAAAATCTTCTTGTCATTTTACTATTTTTTCTCTTTTTACATATATTTTCTATATTATTGCTCTGTAAGAACATGGTTGGTGCTTTCACACTCAATCTAGGGTGTTGATCTATTTTTGGTTAACATTATGGTGCTTTCACCGAGAACCCCACTCAGCCTTAGATCTAGCTATCTGCTTTAGATTCGATAGGTTTAGAAGTTAGATCCTCAATCTCTGCTTAGAAGATTTGCTGCTGAGAATCAATGGCACCAGGAAGAAGTAAAACTACATCCGAAAGATCCACAGGAGCTACCATTGCTGCAGAAGAAACAAACCCTCAACAAATTGAAGCCAATAACCTACAACTTGGAACACTAGAGATCAAGTGCCAGGATCCTCCACTCAACATGAAGTTATGAATAAGGATGAATTGAACCAAATGGTTGATAGATGCTCTCTTTGCGCTCCAGTCACTAACTACTCCCAGAACGACACCCGAAACCATGGCTGCTATGGAGCAAGACCTTTCTTTTATTTCTGGCTCAAGTAGAAGAAACAGAAGCAAAAGGAAGTAATGGGTGAAGCTTAAGGCATCACGAAAACGGAAAATGCTAATACTCTACCCACTATAAAAGCACCTACTGCAAACCTGAACGTAGGAGTGAAAACTCCATGGGAGGACATACTAGTAGCTGGTACTGACTCCGAGGAAGGTGACCAACTTAAGGAAGGAGAATTGAACTTAAATGATCAAACTCCACCCGCAAGACCAACCACCTGCCAACGGACCTCTTTAGGAGTGACTCATCCAAAGGCCGGAGATCCTAGGCTCCAGTCAGCTAACCAAGCCCATTTGTAAAGTCAAACACTTAGCACAAATACTGACAACCGACCTGCTGATGAACGGACAAGTGAGGCATACATTGTGGACATGGTCAGAAGCTTGATGGAAGAAAACAAGGGTAGAAAGGATGACGATTGGGGTTTCTCTCTGATCCAAACTCCCTTTATCGATAGTATCCTAAGGGCAGGGTACCACAAGAAATTCACCATGCCACTAGTTATGCCTTCCTACAATGGAACTACTGACCCTCAACAGCATTTGTACAAGTACATTTGGAAAATGGATGGTGCAAGGGCAATAGATGCAGTTCGTTGCAGATATTTCCCCGTCCATCTGGAAGGAATTGCCTCCATGTGGTTTACCAGACTCCCTCCACGATCTATCTCAACCTTTGACGAGCTAGTAAGAAATTCCTGTATTTATTTAGACTGCACATGGCTCAGCCAAAGGACGTGATGTCTCTATCTGGTTACTTCCAAGGACCCAATGAATCACTAAAATCATTCATAAACCTCTTTAACCCAGCCGTCACCGAAGTGAGTAATTCAAATAAGGATATGGTTTTCATGGCTTTAGTCCGCTCGATCCACCCAGAGACAAATTTTGGGAGATGGATTAAAATGAAGCAACCGGGCACCATGAAATAATTCAATCATGACTTTAGATTGGAAAAGGAAAATACGTTAAAAGGTAAAGATACTGATATGCGACCAAATGAATAGATTAAGAGTAATGTGGTGGTCAATCAAAATGACAAGAATTCTGAAGTAACTACTGAAAAAGATGGGGACCACAAAAGGAAAAACCAACATCAGTACATCGGCAAGGGCAATAGAGGGGGGAAGAAACTTAGAGGTCTGAAACACGGAGAATACACTAAGTTGAACGACAGCTTGGAGAATATTTACCTGGCAACTCAGGGAACAGAAGAGTACTCGAAGTTGCCTCGGAAAGAAGAGTTTGAGCAACAAAAGAAGTTAGGGAAGTTCTGTCGCTTCCACAAAACCCACCCCATAACACAAACGAGTGTCGCCATTTGAAGAATGTGACTGAAGAATTGGTTAGAGAAAATAAGCTCCAACAGTATGTGAAGAAGCCTCGAAATTCCGATTAGCCAACTAGACCTCACGCTCCTTACACCCAATGAAACCAATCTAGATCTAGCGAAGATGGATCCAAACAGGCTGAACAGAGACTTGTCATCACTACCACTTCGGGTGGTCCTCATAAGGCACAAAAAAGTTGGGCGAGATGGAAAGATATGCTAGTTCACTCAAACATGCTCCAAAGGAAACTTGCTTTGCAATCAAAGACGGAACCCCCGCTAAACAGCAGAGGATTCTCAATGACAACACCATGTTCTGAAACTGAGATAGTGAAGGAATAGAAGATCCAACTTTTGATCCAATGGTAGTGACAATAGGAATCAGACCCCCTGTCGTACCTCAGGTGTTGGTTGATATCAGAGGATCAGTAAACATTCTGTTTCGACATACGTTCGACCAAATAAAGCTTAAAATGAAGGATGTCTCTACCTACCGAACCAAAATCCAAGGATTCACCGATCATCCGCTACAACCGCTTGGCACAATCAGTCTACCTATTGAACTCGGAATAGAAGATTGGAGAGTGGTTCTCACCCAAATCTTTGTGATTATTGATGAAATCTCAGCTTATAACGCATTCTTAGGACGTCCGACCCTCACTGATTTTCGAATTATTCTGGCACAATGGTGTCTCACTATGAAATTCCCTATGGAAAATGGACTTGGAGTGATAAAGGGAGACCAGAGTGTCGCAAGGGAATGCTACATCACTGAATTGCATGAAACAAGAAGAAAAGAAAAGGGGCAGAGTGTGGAGAAAATTCTCCATATTCGCGAACCGTCGACATAGCAACTATAGAACCATCCCTGGTTTAGGGACCACTGTCGATTTGATGAGGCTATGGACCCTAGAAAGAAGAGTTCAGGGGAGGTAGAGGCATCACCGGCAGAGATTATGGTGCCTTTCACTTGTAGATATGGATGACCCGACACGAGTATAGAAAATAGGATCATATCTTGGAACCAAGACACGACAAGAATTAGTCAAGTTTCTTCATGCCAATCTGGACGTGTTTGCTTGGATGCATTCTGATATGTGTGGAATATCGCTGAAGACAGCGTGTCACACACTTAATATCGATCCTAAGTACACTCCAGTGAAGCAGAAGAGGTGCACCCTAGGACTAGAACGGTCTGCTGCACTAAGAGAGGAAGTGGATTAGCTGTTGGAAAACAGCTTCATCTGCGATGCAACCTATCCCATATGGGTATCAAATCCGATTTTGGTAAAGAAGTCCAATGTGAAGTGGCAGACTTGCATTGACTACTTAGATTTGAATAAAGCCTGCCCAAAGGATAGCTTTCCATTGCCCAAGATCGATCAGCTTGTTGACACCACGGCAGGCCACAAGCTACTACTGTTTATGGATGCCTACTCGGGATATAACCAAATCATGGTGCATGAAACTAATCAAGAGAATACTAATTGCATTACTGACCTTGGATTATACTGTTACTAAGTTATGCCTTTGGACTAAAAACGTAGGGGCAACCTTCCAACGACTAGTAAATAAAATGTTTAAAAATAAAATCGGGAAAATGATGGAAGTATACGTAGATGACATGCTTGTCAAATCACACGTATCAGAGGATCACTTAGAAAATCTTACAGAGATGTTTGAAATATTGCGGAAATACGGAATGAAGCTCAAGCCATTGAAATGCTCTTTCGGCATTACTTCTGGCAATTTCCTTGGTTTCATCATGAATGCAAGAAGCGTTGAAGCTAATCCGGAACAGATTACCGCCCTAAGGAACGTCAAAGCCCCCACAAACAAAAAGGAACTACCAAATCTAAATGGAAAGATCGCAGCATTGAGCTGATTCATTTCCCGAGTGACTAACAAATGCATATCGTTCTTCGATGCATTAAAGAAGGGAAAGAAGAATTTCAAATGGAATAAAGCCTGCTAGACGACCTTTGAAGAATTACTCCATCATATGGAAAACTCGTCGGTCTTGTCCAAGCCGATAAATGGGGAAGATTTTTCGTTAATCTCGCTATGTCAACCCATGCTCTGAGGGCAGCATTGTTACGTGAAGAGGCTAAGGTCCAACGGCCCGTCTACTACATCAGTAAGCAGTTCACTGGAGCTGAAAAGAATTACCCAAAGTTGGAAAAACTCACCTTTAGCCTGTTGAGCACATCAAAGAAGCTATGACCATACTTCTCGGCTCATCCCATGAAGGTGTTAATGGATGAACCCCTGAAACAAGTGTTGTATTGTCCAGAGACATCAAGTCTACTTCTGAAATGAAATATCGAGTTATGCCAATATGAAATCACTTGTCACCCTCGAAGAGCTATCAACGGACAGGCACTGGCAGATTTCATCGTCGAATTTACCGAGTGGGACAGTGAAGAAAAAAGCACTTTAGACATGGTGCCATGTGGAAGTTTTTTGTTGATGGTGCAATAAATGAATCCTATTCAGGTGCAGGGGTAGTATTGAAAACCCGCTAAGGACAATCTGTTTGCTATGCTCTAAGACTGGAATTTCCTGCTACCAATAATGAAGAAGAATACGAGGCTTTGATGGCAGGATTGAAAATCGTTAAAGAATAAGGAATAAAAGCTGTGCATATCTACAACGATTCTCAGCTAGTCATCTTCCAAGTGAAAGGGGAGTACCAGGAAAGGGGCAACCTCTTCCTCTACCTGTCAAAAGCGTAGGAATTTCTACAGGACATTGAGCACTACATTTTAAGTCACATTCCGAGGGAACAAAATATGCAAGCGGATCACCTAGCCAAACTAGCCAGTTCCGAAGATGCTTAGTCAATGGGACTGGCCCCAGCCGAAATGCTTACATCACCTAGCATAGATGATATGGATATGGATTAGATTATGGAAATTGTAGAGGATGAGGAATCATAGATAACGCCCACCAAAGATTACCTGATTAAAAGTACACTTCCCGAGGATCAGAATGAGCGAAAGAAGCTACTCCAGAAAGCACCATGGTTCATCTTGCATGATGAAATTCTTTATATGAGGGGATTCTCTACTCCTCTACTTAGATGTGTAACCGAGAGCGAAGCCAAAAGGATCCTCAGGGAAGTCCATGAAGAGGATTGTGGAAACCACATTGCAGGGCAGACTCTAGCAAAGAAGATCCTCCGATACAGTTACTTCTGGTCACCCATCAACTGTGATGCAGCAGACTATGCCAAGCGATGTTTGTAATGCTAGAAGTTTGCCAAAATGTTGAGAACTCCATCCACAGAACTTACACCAATGGTTGGCCTATGGTCGTTCGCGGTCTGGGGATTTGGCCTGATCGGCGTGCTCCCAATTGCTAAAGGAGGACCAAATATGCTATCGTTGTTGTTGATTACTTCACAAAATGGGCCGAAGCGGAACTGCTGGCTACTATTACCACTAAGAAAGTAATTAACTTTGTCACTCAAAATATTATTTGCAGGTTTAGAGTGCCATAGATAATCATCACAGATAATAGAACTCAATTCGGAAGCGTTAAATTAAAGGACCTTTGCAAGCGTTTCTGCATCAAAAAGAGTTTCTCTGTAGTGGCACACCCTTAAGCAAATGGGCAAGTGGAGGCAGTGAACAAAATCATTAAGTCCACCATCAAGAAATGGCTGACAAATGCCAAAGTAAATTGGGTTGATCAGCTCCTACTTGCACTATGGGTTTACCGGACGATGCACAAGTCAACAACTAGACACTCCCATTCGCCCTGACATACGGATCCGAAGCAATGATCTCGGGCGAATTGGAAGTTCCCTCCCATCGAAAACAACATTTCAATCAAAAAGAGAACAAGCATCTCCTGCTCAAGTCACTTGATTTGATTGATGAGAAACGGTAGGAAGTTGAGCTAAGGACTGCGGCTCACTAGAAAAGGGTAACACGGCACTTCAACTCCAAGGTCTGCAACTATACTTTCAAAGTGGGATATCTCGTCTTGAAATGGATCTATCCGGCTATAGGAACATTCAGACCAAACTGGGAAGGGCCTTACTCAATCCGGCAAAAGCTCGAAGATGGCACTTTCAAGCTGACCACAGTCGATGGAATTCAGATTCCTCGTGCTTGGAATAGTGACTCGCTCTAGCATTACTTTATTTAGCTTTTATTTATGTATTTTCTATTTTTGGAAATAAGCTGCCCGACTACACTGGGCATTGTAAATAGGCAGAATTTGGTCTACTTCCTGTTTTATCAATGAAATCTCTATAGTTTCATGAACCAATAAAACCGTGTTCATATAAATTACTCGCCTAGTCGATGAAAATAAACCGACTCGAAATCATTCATTAGCTGCTTGGGAAAGTGAAACTATATCCAAGTATGCTCTGCCTATTCGCTAAGTCGACGAAAGTAAATCGACTCAAACTCAAAAACCACGCATTTCATAAGCCATGCACTCCCAAAAGCCGAGCATTTCATAAGCCGTGCACTCACAAAAGATGCACATTTCATAAGCCACGCACCCTCAAAAGCCATGCATTTCATAAGATGCGCACTCTTGAATGTCGCACATTTCATAAGCCGGGCAAGCACTACTTGATGTTGCCCCAGCATTATCAGCAAACCGTTAAGATTTTCTAAGTACCGGTATTGTCCTGACAACACCTGGAAACTTGTCTATTACAGGACTAGCAAGGATTAACTCCCACTATCAATAAGAATCAACATGAGTCCAGCAATGTCACAAAACTTGAAATCGGCAAAGAATTCTGATTGTTGACATTTGAGTCACAAGTTCCCGAAGATAGGAATCGCAATGTAAATTTGGCTATAGACATCAGAGGAATCACTTGGATCAGCCGGTAGTTTATCAAGTGTTCGGAGTAAACAACCATGTGAAGTAGGGGGCACACATACACCAACACTTAGTTAAAAGGAAAACTACTTGACAGTCCTATTACACTGAACAAAGAATTTTGGCAATCACAATAGATCTAGTTGTCAAACTAAAAAAAATGCGTACATAAGTAAGTGGTAACACATAAGTGGTATAAAACACAGTACATCAATATGAAATATACTAATTGCCGAATAAGCAATCGCATCATGTACACACATAAATGGTATAAAAACAAGCTAAGTACGTGATAAATAAGAAAGAACATAGAAGCGACAACAGTAGAAACATTAATCTTTTCATTTTCCATAACATTTTCTGTATAAAGTCAAAATGTGATGGCCATATCCACACAATATAGCCAATAAAAAGAAAAGTACGGATGCTATAACAACAAAAGTGATAAGTGGAAACTCTACACTAGAACAAAATACATGTCGAAAAAATCAAAATGCTACAAATTCCGGCTCCGTTGTCACTCGAGCCCATCAATACTCCTTGGCACCACTTCCTTTCCCGCCTTTGGTCGGAAGTTTCTTCTTCCCCTCAGCATCCCCACCGGGAGTCGTATCGCAACCAGAGATATCAATTATAGGCTCCATGCCCATGTCTCCTTCTTGTTCTTTGGCCCCCTCGGAAGACTCCCTTTGGTCTTGCGCTTGTAGGACTTGCGGGAGCTCCTCGAAGACTTTCTCTCCTCTACCTTATCCTTCGTAACTGCCACCGTTTGCTGCACAGTTTTACCTGGCTAGCTAGCTTGGTCTGTCTGCACTTATGTGTCAGCTACTATTAAATCGCCCTCTAGAGATGCGGAGGGGTCCTTTAAGCCATGCAATGCAATGGTCTTCTCAGATTCCGGCTCTGGTTGCGAGCCAGACATGGGCGTGCCGATCAAAGCAGCTACAGAAACAAACGTTGAAGCAGTCGAGATAACAGTAGGCCCCGGGACTAGAGAAATTGGCAGTTCGACAGGCAAAGAAGATGGACCTATAAGATAAAAAGAAAGCATTCAGTTCATCTTGTTCTTGCGGCCTGAGCTAGAAGTCTTCAAACTCTGAAGAAACAAGAAAGTTACCTGCATCAGAAGTGTGACCGTGAATCTCAACATCGTGCTCCCACCGTTTCCTTCTGTAGATGGTTGCATAGTCTTAGGTGAAGTTTCAGGACTTCCCAAAGCTTCGAATGTAGGTGCTGAAGGGATGGATAATAAAGCAGTGCCGGTCAAAGCGGGATTATTTCTATCTGATCATGAAGTTGCTTGGACGATTCGCCAGGCCCAGAACTGAAAGGCTCTTATAGTGCTTTAACAGCTGCAACTGCACCAACATCGGAGGCTTCTCGCTCCCTTTCAACCCGAACAATCTCATGGCCCTCTATCAAAGCCCTCTTTGATTCTTCGTTCAGATAGGCATCCTCCAGCTCTTGTTTAGTGTACACATCCCCATCTTCTCAAAAATGGGCCAGGATTTTTTTCCGAAACCACAAAAAGAGTACGCGGGAATTTGGGGCCAATAGAACAAAGACTGCCCTGTTGCAACAAGGAGTTGACATAGAAGTTCGGGATGGTGTTATCCATCTTCGCCATCTTCCTTTCAAAGGTATCTTGTAGCTCCAAGTAGTCCGCCGTCACAACGGCTTTCTCAACTTCGACTTTGGTCTTTTCAACGTCGAGTTGTGCAACTTTTCCTCGAAGCAAAGCAATCACTAGAGCCTGGTTGGAGATGGTCTTATCTTTGGATTGCACCATTCCCCCATAATCAACAATTGATTTCTTATGTGCTTTGGCAGTTTCATCATGACCAGCAATGGTTCTCTTTTGAGCTTCGATGATCTCATCTTGAGTTTCAAGCTCCTTTTTTAACTTGACTTCATCAGCATGGGCTTTCTTGATTTCATCTTTGAACAAAATTTCAATTTTTGCATGGGCCTCCTTCAATTCCTTTAGCAAAACTAGCATTGCTCTTACTATCTTGAATAGCGGCATCTCTCTTTTTGTCAATTGATCAATTCTAGCGTCACGTTTCGTTAGCATCTTTTCATAATCATCCTTTTTCGACTCAAAAGAAAGAATCTCTTGATAGTTGTTACTATTTGTGTCCGCTAACTGCTTACACAGCTTATCCTATCCTTCAGCTTGATTCAAGTTGCTCTAAATCACCTGGAGATAGGTACATAAGAACCCTTATGAATCGGACGTAGGCCACAATCGAATTTAATTCCCTTTAGGAACCGACCGGGGAACGCTGATTCAATTTTAGGTGAACCAGATGGAAGAATATAAGCAGAGCTCCTACAAGGGCATGAAAAACCAAAAGTAAGCACAACGTGAGTTGACGGAGTCTGGGTTGATGGAGCAACCTGAATAGTAGAAGACGGAACCTCAATTTCGATAGAAACTGGAGCCGGAGCAGATGTACGCTGCTCGGAAGGATGAGGATCACGATCTACTTTCGACTTTTTAGATGGCTCTTCCCGATCATCGCGAGTCTTCCTCTTCTCATAGCCACCCTTATGAACTCTGCCTCGCTCCCTATGATCCCAACGACGAGCTTCATCATCCCAATCTTTTCTCCTCCTCCATTCTTCCTCGGCTTTGCCTGGCTGGTGGCTGTTAGAAGTCCATTTCGACCCACGTTGTGCATCTATAAATTGTTCAAGATCTTCATAAAGTCCACAACCTCCCACAATACCTAATATTAAAAAAAGAAGTAACTTTAGCTGCAGAAATGAGCTTAAATAATGCATATATGAGTGTACGTGACCCTAGTGAAGTATGTAATGTGTCGTAGGCGCCCTAAAAGGACTTCCCAAACCGGGTCGGGAAGTCAGGTTAATTCTGGAAACAGCATGACCGCGGTGAGCAGACAATCCCTTTGACTCAAAATCATCTCCCATGAGTTCTGCAATGTCCACATAAGTGTTGCTTAAGTCCCCAAAGTTGATATTGGTTTCCTTAGACGGAAACCATAAAGTCATTTAGTTGTTGGGGGAGCATCTTTAGAAATAACCTCTTGGGGAGGCGAATCCAGGAGAATGGGACTCATTCCCGAAGTTTTATCACATGATTCGAGATCTCCTTCGCTGGAACCCACATCAAATTCTTCATCGCTAGAGGAGGGGTCATTGTCACTTCCACTCTCAATTTCAACTTCCTCTTTTTCTATGATCGTTGCAGCCTTGCCATCTCATTGTTTGAACTCATCTTCCCCTTCCTCTTGCATTGGGGGCATCCTATTAGGACTAATAGCTCCGGTCATAAAACGCACTTTTCTTTACGAATTTCCTCAATTGATCCACCGGATGGACCTTCTTTTCCTTGTAGAACGCTCTCGTTGGAATTGTGCGACGAAGAAGTGGAGCGTGTTCTAATCCTGGAATGGGTAGAGGATGGAACCTCAACAACGACAACATACCTCCCGGGATGTAACAATCCATACCGATGCAAATTCTCGTTCGTCGGTAAAAGTTTGACTAATCTCTCTCCTGCATCTATGGCCTTTAGAGTATGGAAGATAGATTCTAATGCTGGATCATTATTTGGCCTTGGAATAACTGTATGAAGCATTCAGTCTATTGAAACCCCACACCATCGTAATAAGTCTCAATGAGAGAAGAAAAAACTTACCCTCTGTCGCCCAAAGACGATTAAACCCTTTAGGACATCTAACAATGAAATATTAGGTCTTCAGCTGGGATAAGTTGTTTTGGAGTTGCAACACGATTTTGTGATTTCTCTGAGCCTCGGTAATCATAAGAGATGGACATTCCTCTCTCTTCTTGAATGAAAGGAAGTACCTCAATTCGTAGAAGCTTGGGGCATGGTTGAATGTCTGTATAAATAAAACATGAATACAAGTCAAAATTGCATAACCATTGGGATGAATCTGAAATGGGGCTATTTCCAAATTTAGAAGAGCGTCTCTCAAGAAATGGTTGAATTGGGGCACTGCACCATTCAAGCAGATGTACCGATGGCATGAAGTGTACCCCGAAGGTGGCATGCGTGCAAACACATTTTTCAGTGGAAGGTGCACATCATCATCGGAAATACCATGATGTAAATAATTATTGTGCAGAACTTTAGTAGAAATGACAGTAGATGCTCTCTCCTAAGGGTTAAGTAAAACTCTAAAGTTCAGTGGAGTTCGATCGACGACCGGACCAATCGGCAACAATTGACCATATTAAGCTTGTGATGCCAAAAAAGTAGGCGCTGCTGGAATCGTTTGCGAAGGCATAACTAATGTCGATTCTGCTTCTGAGAATACCGAGCTTCCTCCACTAGATTTACTTCGAGACAATGGACGCTTCATTCTATATAACATAACTCGTATCAAACATGGTCAGGTAACCCTATTTTTAACTTGAAATCCCTGTATGTTTAATGCCCGAATTCTGAAAAGGCATTGATTAGTGCCAACTCATCGGATTCCAAGCATTGACTGGGGCAAGTGTAGTGTGTTATCTATGTGAGATAGGAACGGTGTCCTAAACACTACGAATGCTCTATCCTATATAGACAGTTCACTTGCAGTAGAAAAAGGAAAAAGCTTTTCATATAATTCATTAAAGTTATTCCTCCTACCCATTATCAGTCGATGATCGATAACGGATCCATTATCCAAAGCAACATGGAAAGATCGTTCTATTCTCAAGTACACCAAGCGTGCGATAGTAAGACTAATTGTATACCCCTAATTTTTAATAACATTATTCAGGAGATTTAATTAGATAAATTAAATAGAATAGTGTAAATATTAGTGTGATAAGGGGATTGAGATTTGAAAATTTATTTCAAGGTCGTGCTAATTAAACAAAAAAGAATGGGTTATGAAAATGTTTTTATAAATAAACTAATAAGAGAATAAAACAAGGTCATTATGGGTAATAGCCGCACCCATAATCCCATTACCCTTAAAACCATGTTCCCATACTCTACACATTCATAATCCAAAATTTTAAAACGTAAAACAAAAAGCTCAAGCCGGGCATAACCTAGGGGAAAAGAAGAGAAAAATCCAACAAAAGCTAAGGAATCAAGCAAGGAGAATTAATCAAAGATCAAATCTCAAGTTCCTTATCTTAATGAAGGTGAATAATAATCAAAACCATCTCTATTTTCGTTTTTAAAGAGCATATGATTTCGGGTTTTATGTTTAAAACCTTATGATTATTTTTAATGATATATCCATGGATTTTATGATATGATTGAATCAAACAAGATTGTTTGATAAATATTTAATTCGATTTTAGGTAAAAATCGTATTTGCTTAATTTCGAATGCCATGAGGAATTGATATGTTATGTAAAACATTATTTTGGAGATGGGTTTTAATTTTTATAATTTTTCCAAGCTATGGAGAATTTATTATGAATTTTCAAAGGAGTATATGAATAATTGGGTATATAAATTAATTTCGGTAATTATATGAAAGATTTTGGGTCTGAAATTAATATATGTTGGATAACATATTAAAAGTGAATTTCTATGATTTTTGAGGATTTTTCCTAAGCAATTTACTATGGAAATTAAAACATATATATTTGGAGGACTTAAATGTTTTAATTGTTTTGCTCAAGGGAAAGGCTTCTTTGCTAATTATCTTTATTTAGATCTGAAATGAATGCGGCAGTTTTTAGGAAAGAATTTGAAAAGTTTATGGCAACCGGTTAAATTTTTACAAATAGGCAGGTTGGTTAAAAAGCAATTACTTAAAAGGCAATAAAATAGTTTTTGTACAAAAGTATGGTTTTGCCACTTCCAGTAAATAACTTTCGACCCTATACTTCCGCCTTAACCTAGTCAAAACCAATACATAAGGTATGCGTTGGTATGTAGTGGATTGGAGAATGGCGACAGGTATGGAGTCGAAACCAAGCTTTCGAAGGGGTCGGGGCCTTTGTTTTACTATCCAGAGAAATGCCACTTGCCTTGTTTTTGAAAGAATGCTTTCGAAAGGGTTTAATATAGTTTTCGAAGAAGTTGTCGCCTTTTTGTTTCAAATGGGTAGCTTTTGAATGAGTTGCCCTATTTTTAAAATCAATGCTTTCGAAAGGGTAGTTTTAACCAAGTTGAAACCGTGCTACTGTCTTTCTGCCTTTCGAATGGATTGAAGTCATCAACGAGTTCGAATGGTAGTTTTTATTTTAAAAATGTAACAAGCCACTTCCCAATGTTTTCGAAAGTGCTCTAGTAGCCATATAAAGGTTTTGAAGGCAATGGCTTCGAAAGGGGTTTCGAAGCTATCCTTCCAATTATTTTACTTAAATGATTAATGCTTTCGAAAGGATGGTTCCGAAGCCATCAGTTTTCATCAATCACTTTTACTTAAAGGTTAATGGTTTCGAAAGGGGTATTTTCGCTTATATTCACTTTGACCCAAAAGTTAATTTTAAAAGATAAAATCCAATGGTTTCGAAAGAGGTACTTTCAAATGGTTTCGAAGCTATGCTTCTATGAATTACTTTAATACTTTCGAAAAGTATGTTTTGATGGTTTCAAAAGGCATATGCTTGGTGTTTTGGAAAGAAGATTTGAATGCTTTCGAAAGAGGTTTTCTAATGGTTTTGAAAGTAAAGGTCTAAGGTTTCGAAAGCCTTAGTTTTCAAAACAAAGAACCCAATCTCAACTTTCAAAATTAAAACCCATGGCATTATAGAAGAGCTTTTAAATGCTTTTAAATTGGAGTTTTGAAGAAGCTTGCCTTGATAAAATTAATGGGTTAAAGGGATTAACCAAATTCCAAGGGGAAATGATTTCAAGGGTATTAAACCAAAGATGTTGGCATTATTTTTGTATATGCTTCTTCTATAAATATATTCACTAAGTAATGGACCCATAACTGTATTTTGGGGAGTATGGGCAGAATAACCAGCTAGGCTGACCCAGTAGAGAATATAAATTAAGTTAACTCCTGAATGAATAGAGTTGCATCCAGGAGCTCCGGTAGACCAGGATATAGGATGCCCAAAGACTAATTAAGAAGTTGTCACTTTAGACAGGTTCATAGAAAACCCATGAAAACTATGTTAGTAAGAGTTATTGGCGGGGCCAACAGGTTTGTAGTGAACCCATGAAAAATATATTCAGATTAAGTTATTGACAAGATATAAGAGGTTCATAGTCAACCCATGAAAACTATGATATAAGGGGAGTTATTGGAGATACCAATAAGTTCAGGGAGAAATCATGAAATAATGGAATGAAGTTATTGGCAAGGGCCAATAGGTTCTTAGAGATCCCATGAAAACTATGAAATAGGACAGGTAGTCCATAAACTATAAACAGGTTATTAGCCAGCCCATGAAAACTATTAGGTTAATAGTGACCCTACAAACTATAACTGAGACTAGTAGTCAAATAAATGGGGATGGGAAATCCAGAATAATTTTCTTGTTTTCATATCATCATAATAATTTAAATTCCTATGTTTTAACCATTGTGGATGCAGGAGCACCGTATATGGTTCTCATAAATTTCGGATAAGATACTAATGAGTGGAAAACCCGTTCTGCTAAGCGGCGCGGTCTCACTAGATATCTAAATGGGTTGAGATGGTAGGTTATTATTCATACCAGGCTTTATGTTTGACTCGAAGTCTATGTTTTCCCCTTAAACTCTCGGGTGCACAATTGATTTTGAGTAGTTTGAGAGTTGAGGTTTTTAGGTTCTCCTTAGACGAATAAGCTTCCAGAGACGTGCAGGAGGCAAGCTAGCTAGTTGGAGTTCTTTTCTATTTTTATTCCACTGTGTTTTGATGTAAATGCAAAGTTGTTTAATTGCCTAGATATATATACACACACTCTGATCATCCAAGGGGGCATCTTCATATGTCGCTCTTAGTGTATGTTGTAATAATTATTATTTCTCTGAACGTGGTTCTCGAATAAGGGATTATGTAATGAATTTGAAATGATTTGAAATGGAATGTAAAAGTTGTTTAGTGATTTTTAAATTTTTCCATGTCCATGTGTTTATGTTATATCAATATGTCTAACATTACCGTATTTGGTCGTCGAGGATTAATAACTATGGATGACTGCAGCATCCGTAACTATTAGTTTGGGGCCTCCAAGTGGGATATGTTACAAGTTGGTATCAGAGCATAGGTTTATGAAAACTTGAAAATTTTAGAACTTAAAAGATTTTCAAAAACATAATCCAATGAATTAGAAAATAAGATTGGGGTTTGGGTTAACGCTATAGTAACGTACTTGTATTTGAAATATATATATAAGTACGTATTCCACTTTCTCTTAGACCATTATTCTATATCTTACTAAGGCTCGTATGCAGATTTACGAGAAAGGAAGATATGGAGGTAGGAAATGGAAAAGGAAATCTCGGTGGAGGAAGCACCACAACAAACGGAAATGTTCGACCCACCTGGAGGAACTCGAGTCGACAGGAAAATGCTAATCAGAATGCAGATGCCAATGTAGGTGCTGGAAATCCGCCAGTAGAAATGGGGATAATGTATCGGTTCTTCATCAATCTGATGCAAGTAGGAGCAGCTGCTGGAGTAGCTGGGAATTTTGGAGGAGCTAATCCCGCGGCTCCAATTGGAAACAACTATGCTAAGTTGAGCAGAGATTACACCAGTCTTGGTGGGAAGCCGTTTGTGGGAACGGAGGATGCCATAGGAGTTGAGAATTGGCTATTGCATTGTGAAAGAACTTTGCTAACTTGGGATTGAATGATGAGCAAAAGAGGAGACTAGCCTCTAGACAGTTGCAGGGAACATCGCTTCATTGGTGGAATAGTGTTACTGCCGGAGTTCCAGAGGAAGAGTTTACTTGGCCAGAATTTCAAAGGAGATTCGAGGAGTTGTTTTTGTCTGAAGTTGCTATGTTAGATTTTTGAGAAAGTTCATGGATTTGGTGCAGGGAGAGATGTCGGCAATTGAGTATTCTACTAAGTTTGATGAGCTATCCAGATATGGGTATGCAACCATTGACACCGTCATCAAGAGGAATCAGTAGTTTATTCGGGGATTGAGACCCGAGATTGATAGGGCGACCCTGCCACATCTCCATGATCCTTATAATGTTGTTGTGGAGATGGCGATCCGACATGAGGAAATGCTTGCTATTTACGGGAAGGAGAAGCCAGTTGAAACCCAGGGTTCTCGGGGTAAGAAGAGGAAGTTCTTTAAGAAGAAAGGAACCCGAAAGGGGAAATCTGCCAAGAAGGCAAAGGATAATCCAGTTTGCTTTAAGTGTGATAAGAAGGGTCATTATGCTCATGAATGCTAAACAAGCAAGGGGAAGAAGGCCATAGACAAGAAGGATGTGAAGTGTTTAACTGCGACCAGGTTGGGCATTACAAGAATCAGTGTCCAGAACCAGTCAGGGTGGACAAGGGAAAAGTCTTTGCTGTTGGACCATCATCAGCTAGGCAAACTATTGCTGAGAAGGGAAAGGCTGTGATGGAAGGTACACTTTTGATTCAGAATATACCAGTTTTGATACTATTTGATACCGGCGCATCACATTCATTTATATCTAGTGTCTGGTTGATAGGTTAAGTTTAGAACCCACATACCTTGTTACTTCCTTCAGGGTTGCGAATCCGTTAGGAGGGTATGCAACTCTGGGAATGAGATGAGACCACTTAGAACTTGATTTGTTAGGTCATTAGTTTGCATGTAGTCTATATGTTTTTGATTTTGTAGATTTCAGGATCATTTTGGGTATGGATTGGTTGGTGATGTGCACGTAAATGTGCATATTTTTACCACCATATTTAATCTATTTAAATTAAATAAATGATCATATTGGGTATTTTAACCTGTTTAAACCAAAATTCAAATTATTTTCAAATTGTCACATATTCATCTTCATATAAGGGGAAAATGGTCATTTTTGTGCATTTATTAAATTGTAAAAATTTACTTGGAATTTTCTATGTTGTTTTGTAGGAAATCTAGTGAATTTTACAAGTGGTTTCATGATGATATATGCATGCACAAGAGTGAACAGAACAAATGAAGATGGAAATAATTCAAAGTGAAGATCATAGAGGACCCCACTTACCTACCTACCTTATTGTACACTTAGGAGCTAATGCACATGCTAAAAGGTCATTAAATCTTCATGCATACTTAATGAAAGATTAGTGGATGCTAATGGTTACTTGGCCACCACACTTCCTACGGGGTAGTTTGGGCATTCCCTAAAAATATGGATTAGGGTTTCTAACTTGTTTAAATACCACATATCTTCGTGTAACCTTCTCTTCCTCTTAGTTAGTTTTGAGCTTAGAAAATAAATCAAAGCTCTTCTCTTCTTTTCATGGCTACTTAGCCATTTTCTTTTCATGTAATTTTTTTATGCAATTTAATACATGTTCTTTTCCTTTTCTTGTTTATTTCCTTTCATATTGTAGTGTAGATCTCTTTTATTTTATGCAAGTAGAATAATTTTTCCTTTCATTTTGTTTTTTCCCTCTTGTTACTTTTATGTTGCTTTCTACATTTGTTCATAGGATAACAAATATGAGAAGCTAAACCCCTTCAATTTAGGGGTAATAAATCTCTCTTGAATTGTGTAGATGCAACATAATCTTTCATTTATGTCTCTTTTGTGCTTAATGGAAAGTTGGATGTTTGTGTGATTTTGTGTTTAATATTGAGTTTGATAGCTTATTTTGTTCAAAACAAATAGGCTATGCTTAGTCATATGAATCACTAATTACCTCTTCATCTACATATGATCATGGTAATGGAAATGGATTTAGAATCAAAATTTGATGGTTTATGTTTCTAATTCAATAGTTAATAAGTCATGCTTAGAATAGATTCTACTTTTAATTTCATGTCATTTTCATTAAATTTAGTAAGTGGGTTAGAGGGTGCATTAAAGTTTGATGGTATAAGTGTGTTAATTAATAACACAATTAGGCCATGCTTATGATAAATGCATCAACTAATCTCACAAATTACCAAAAAGAGATCATAATTTCATTATGTTGATTTATGTGATCATTGGAGGGGATTTGCCTCTAAATTGCATGCTCTTTAATCTCATATTTTTATTCTCCTTAGTTTTAGCTTGTTTTTACTTCCTTTTAGTTAGTTAACCATCTCTCGACTTCGGTTTAATTTGATTGAATAGAATTTAAAAATCTAAACAATTCCCTGTGTATCGACCCGTACTCGCATACGTGCTACATTCATACACCGTGCGCTTGCAGTTTAAAATTTAATTCAAAAATTTATCGATGGTTTTCTAATTCGATAGAAAAATTGTCGTTAAACAAGTTTTTGGCGCCGTTGCCGGGGAGTTGCTTTGATTTTGATTTTCTATTCTTCGGATTATTTTCTTTTGATTTTCTTGTGTGTTTGTTTTGTGTGTTTGTTTGCATATTAAAAAAACTATAATTGTTGTGTGTTTGTATGTAAGTGTACTTGCATTTTTGTTTGACTGTTGTTATTGTTTTCTAGTTGTTAGTCTATTTCAATTTGCATATTTTATTATAAAAAAACATTCACACAATCTCAATTAAAAAAAATTCATTCCATTGTCAAATACATTTGCATTTACAATTTGGCATTTTATCTTTGCATTTACAAATTTCATTTTGTTTACCACTTTCTCTCTGCCTCACTGTTTTTCCTCTCTGCCTCACTCTCTCTGTTTCTACCATACTTCCTCTACCAACATTACATCATCACACAACTCACAAACCATTACTTCACAACCTCTTTCCACCATTTACAACAACCACCCCCACTGTTCCAGTAACTCAAAACTGCGAGCATCGATACAACACGCCACATATCACAGAAACCAGCCTTAAAGGCCTCGACCTGAGAACCACACCCACCACTGCCTTACTTCTCCATCTTCTTCCCACTGTCTCATCACCAAAATACATCACTGCTTACATCCACCATACCACCATCACTTGCCTATAACCACAAGCTACCTAACAACAATACCAAAACTGCACATACCAATACATAACCCACCTCTGAACATTGTACACATTCAACCCTTCCCCTGTTCAACCCACAACACTTCATCCTCGCTGATCATCACTTTCAAAACAACAACAAACTGCTCCAAACAACCCAAAAAAAATTACTGCCACACTTCCTATCACATATCCAGACAAACCCAATCGCCTTCCTCCATTGCATAACATCCAACCATGATGCATATACTCCACCATACTGTTACATTACTGTAACAAAACGTGCACATCCAAATATCAATTCCTCCCCACTGACACTGTGTATATCTACACAACTGCATTACCACTGACCAAAACCTTCCTTCCACACAACATTCCTCTCTAATCCACTACTGTTGCCATAATCACAACCACTCAAACATGCACTTCTACAAACATCCCTGACTTCTACATACTTCCTTCCCCCTCCACAGTGCCACCAGCATCACCACAGTGCACTTCCTGTTTCCATATACCTGCAACCCAGTCATCTGCCTATAACCACTTCAGTCTACCATACTTCACTGCAGACAGCTCCCCCTCTAATCACAATATATATGTACCATTCCTCTGCCTATAACTCCACTGTGCCACTCAAATATCAACAACTTCCCATAATTCAACCAAAGCCTCCTCATAGTTGCTGCCTGTCACTTGCCGAAACCACTTCATATACCATTTCACACTTCTGCAGCAGCACCTTACCATCATCTGATTGCCTCAACTTGACAGCACTACATACAACACCAAAGCAACCTCCTTCATTCAACAAACCACTATTCTTTATTACCATTCAAATGCCCTGACCACCATCATTTATCCATCAACACGGTACAAAAACTTCTCACCTAAGCCTAACCACCCATCTTCCTGCACTCCAGAAAACAACCACCACTGTCAATTCCCATCACGCCATAACCAAACTTCACCATGACACTGACAACGTACATACAGCCACTACCACAACGTTGCCTACTGCTTCACCATCTTCCCTCATTACCAAAACTGCTGCTTCAATACTCCATTCACCACCCACAACTATCAACATATCCATATCTCCACCATACTACACACTTCTGCAAACACCATCTATCATCACAGCACACATTTGCCTTCCTACCTCCTCAACTGCCTGTGTTTGTACCAGAAACAACTGCTGACATACAGGCTCCACCACATCCAACTTTCCCCCCACTACAACATCTCATAACCATACAAAAATCACACAACTACCGACATTTTCTCGACTGCCACCATTCTGTCTTACTCCTTCAAGTCATCACTGCAAATAACAAGACAGCAAATAACAAGACAACACTAACTTTGGCATATTCATCACTGCGCATTTCAACCACTGTTGCAACCCGCTGATCGGCCCACATAACCACTTCATCAACTCCCTGACACCAAGTTACAACAGTTCGTTGCAACAGTTCACAACCAAACCACTGACCTGACCAAGCATCATCACACCCAATCATACAACAAAAAGCAATTGCAGCCACATCACAACTACCAAGATACTGTCATCAGCCCACCTCAGTCAACATCTGCCCCTACTCTTCACATTCCCTCCAACTGGCCATAACTCACTGGCCAACTCATTCCACTGCACCACCCTCTGCTGCAGTCACCAAAACATCAACTACTGCTTTCTTCCACAACTGATATCAACTCCACATACAATCTCATCACCGCTACTAGACCTCGCAAACAACTACTCGATCCCAAACCAGTAGCCGCGATCGAAACGCATATCCATAGCAACCTCACCGCGACCACAACCAAATCACATCGAATCGCCACCACTTCAAATCGCCAATCCTCCAATCACCATCCTCAACTCAAATCGAATACACTGCTACAAAACCGCCATGCGAAACCACCCACAATCGACACCAAATCACGCGCCTAAAATCACACTGCAATTGTTTTCGCATTTCCTTTTTCATATTTGTTTCGTGAATTAGATTTGGATTCTGTTTAGAAAGAGGCGAATTGGAATTCGATTGTTTCGCAATTCTGAATACGAGACGAAGAAGATTTAAATTCGTTTTCGTTCAATTTTAAAGGAGATTGACCCTTGTTTATTTCTACAGACAAGTTGGATTTAAGTTCTTTTTAAGTGGGCTCGTGGACCGGGCTGGATATTTCTTTTAAAAAAAAGTTGCTTTGTTTTGTTGATTTGTGGTTTTTCTTTTGTTTTGGGCCTTGTTTGACTATACCAAGAAAAAACAAAAAAAAACAAGGGCTTTCATTTGTTTTGTAGTTCACTTGTTTTAAATTCTTCTTTAATAAACTTATTATTATAAAAAAAGAAACTGTATATATCTTGTTTTTGTTTTCAGGTTGCCCAAGCAGATTAAAAGGAAGAGCTGCTTGCTTCGCTTGGCTTGCTAAAAAATAATAACTGCTTACTCGCTTATAATATTTTGCTGCTCTTAACCCCTATCTATTGTATTTACTTTGCATTGTTGTTTGCTTGCAATTTTTTTAAAATAAATTCAAAAATGAAAAAAAAAACAAAAAAAAAATTCATTTGTAGTTGCATTGTTAATACATGTTTAATTTTTGCTTTGCATTTCTTTTTTTTGAGAAAAATGTGTGATCCTCTATAAATAGAGGAGATCACACATGAAACTATATATATCGCAATAATAAGGTGCTGCCAACATGCCTGGCAGGTAACAAAACTAAATACAAGTATCAAAGAAAACTCAAGTACCCCTAAGATGAGTTCCGGCAAGGCCACCACCCATCACACCCCGATATCGAGTTCCGGCATGGCCACCACCCGATACTAAGGTGTTAGAAGTACCTAGAAACAAAAGAATATGATACTCCATGCATCTGAATCAGGAGCTCTATGCATCACAAACTAAGAAGGAAGCTCCATGCATATGGATCGGAAGGAATGAAGAAGCATCTACTCTGAAGTGGAACTGAATATGGCGCTGAATGGAAAATCTGCTCTAGAGACTCTGTACAAAGGAATAAGCGCCAAGCAGAAGAATGGATCCTCCTAAAGATAATACGCCACAATGGAGATGAAAGTATCCTGCATCAGTGGTGGAACTGCAAATAATCCTGAGCGGAAAACTCTACTCTGATGGCCTCTCTGCAATCCTAAATCCTGCAATCTGAAGACATTAGAACCTGCAAAAAGAGCCTGACACCCTATCACCCATACCTGTATCTGAAGGATGACTAAGGAAAAAGTAAGAATTATACATATATATGTATATTTATATAATTAATATACATATATATATGTATAGATGAGGTAGGAAATAAAACCTAAATAAGACAAAACAGGACAAAAACAATAGAATTAAAAAACCTATAAACTAATAACACCAACAACAAGAACAATAATTAAAACAAAACTTAAAAATTCTTATGAATCTATAATCATAAGTAAGTTATGATTTACATTTAGATCATCATATAAATTTGAAAAAATATTAGTGTTAATATTGTTAATGTTAAATATATAATTATTGTGTTTGAATAAGTTAATATTATAACTAGCCTTATTAAGATACCCTTTAAAAAATTAGTTTTAGCTAATTTATATTTGGGATTAGAAATCCAATTAAAACAGAATGAAGAAATTGTAAAAATCATTTGTTAAAATGACTATTATTATTATTAAAAATTCTTTGATTTCTTTCAAACCAAATATACCAACTAATAATAATGATTAAAGTGCCAAGTAAAAATCTAATATTCTTTTTGAACCTAAATCTAAAATTATTCCAGTAGAAGTCACAATCCAAAATTTTAGTTGTTATATTAAAATTAAAATTTTTAAGAATATTATTTAGAATGTAATAAGAATCCTTGCAATCAAAGTATATATGTTTTATATCTTCAAGATGTAGATTGCAAAAATAACATTTCTTTTCATTTTGAATATTCTTTCTTTTTAAGAATTCTATTGTATTGCAAAAACATTTATTTCCATGCAGAATTAACCACATGTGAAATTTAGATTTAGGAGGAGCATTAGATTTCCAAATAAATTTAAATGAGTTGTTTATTGTACCAGAAAAATTAATAAATCTGTAAAAAGAGTTAGAAGTATATTTCTTACTCTTATCCCATTCCCAACAAATAATATCATATCAATATTATAAAGATTTAATCTTGCATAAAGCAAATAAAGTTGCCTAAGAGTTGAATCTACTAAAATTCTATTAAAGCTAAAATTCCAAGGAGGGCTATTTTTAGGAGAATAAACTTCATTAATTAAAGAAAACTTAAAATTACAAATTTTATAAAGCTCTTTAAATTCCAATTTAAGAGGTAAGACCGATATCCAACGGTCGTGCCAAAAAGAAGTACAATTACCAGAATGAACTATTGTATTTACTCCTAAGTTAAAAATCTCATGACATTTTAAAATGTTTTTCCAAAAATTAGATATATTTTGAGTTGCTGGAGAAGTAATTTGATATAAATTTCTATTACCATTATAGTAATATTTAGAAATGATCTCTTTCCAAATAGCGTTATCATTTATATCCTTAAACTTCCATAACCATTTACCTAGCGAGGACAAATTCATATTACGCAAATTAATAACTCCTAAACCACCTTCCTTTTTGGCCTTACAAATGGTTTCCCAATTTACTAGACATTTTATATTATTATTAGAATTTTCCCCACTCCATAAGAAATCTCTTCTAATTTTATCAATTTTATCAATAACCCAATTTGGAAACAGATGCATGGATATCCAATAAATCGGAAGGGCTGATAAAACCGAATTTATTAAAACTAGTCTACCTGCTATAGATAAAAATCTCCCATTCCAGTTAGAAATCTTATTTTTAATTTTATCAATGTTAATAATCCAATCGTCATGTTTGAGATTGGTGGGTCTAATCACAAAGCCAAGGTAGTCAAAAGGAAAGTTCATAGTTTTGCAATTTAGAGTATTAGCAACTAAGTTTTCAACTTTTTCAAAATCATTTAAAACTAACACGGAACTTTTGTCAAAGTTTATTCAAAACTGTATAGGATAAACTTGAGGGTTATAATGTGTCTAGGAAGATGGGAAGAAAAAAGTAAGGTATCATCGGCAAATTGAAGAACCGATATACCATTACGCGATATGTCATTGCCTACACATCCTAGAGATCCATTATCCACTGCTCTTTTAATAATTTTAGCAAAAACGTCAGCAACTAAGTTAAATACAAAAGGCGATAAGGGATCCCCTTGCCTTAAACCTCTCTTAGATTGAATTCTGTTACCTAATATACCGTTAACCATAATACTAGAGTTTCCAGTTCTAAGCAAAGTCATAATCCAAGTGATCCATCTATGACCAAAACCTCTAGCATGAAAAATATCTACAAGAAAATCCCAATCCACCGAATCAAAAGCTTTAGCAAAATCAAGTTTTAAAATTGCACAGGTTATGTTATTCTTACAACAGTAATTAATATATTCTTGAACAACTGCCACACCATCAGTGATATTTCTCCCTTTAATAAAAGCCGATTGTGAACAATCAATTAAATCATTCATTCTTGTACTAAGTCTATTAGCTAGAACTTTAGAAATGATTTTAACTGAACGGTTAATCAAAGAAATAGGTCTAAAATCTTTTAAGTTTTTAGCTCCGACTTTTTTATGTAACAAAATAACATTTGCAAAATTAAATCTCCCTAATTGCATATTACCATTATAAAAGTCAATAAACATATTAACTAAGTCAAATTTTAAAACGTCCCAAAAAGTTTTATAAAATAGAATATGAAACCCATCAGGGCCCAGGGATTTATCACCTGGCATGTCATTAATAGCTTTTCTAGTTTCCTCTACGGTAAAAGGATCATCCAGTTCAGATAAATCAACAATAGAATCAGACGGATACAGATCTTTCCATCTAACATTGATTCTATGTTTGATTCTAGAGCCAAAAATATTCTTATAATAATCTGTAAAAGCTTTATTAAGATCTCTTTGATCAATTAACTCTTCATTATTAAGAATAATAGAGTTAATTGTGTTACTACATTTTCTACCATTAGCTATATTGTGAAAGAATTTAGTGTTATTATCACCTTCATTTATCCATTGGATTCTGGATCTCTGCTTCCACATAACCTCCTCCTTTTCTAAAATAGAATTTAATTCATCTTTTAAATTGGCGAGAACATTACGTTCACCTAAATTTAATTGTCTAGATTCTTCAATCTTATTAATTTTAAGCATTTCATTAAGAATATTATCTTTTTTGATTTTTAAATTGCCAAAAACTTTTTTGTTCCAATTTTTAAGAAATATCCTAAGATCCCTAAGTTTTGAAACAAAAGATTTTGCAGAATTTTCCTTATTTCTAATATTATGGAAGCTCAAAGAAATCCATTTACCATTAATTAAGTTCACAAAATTAGATTCCAAAAGCCACATCTTTTCAAATTTAAAATTATTAATAACAATTCTATGATACTCGCAAATGAGAATAATTGGACAATGATCAGAGTATGTGTACGGTAAACCGCTGACTCAACAGATTGGAAATTTATCTTCTATTTCATCACTAACAAAAAATCTATCAAGAAGAGCCATGGAAGGAGACTCTCTTGCATTTTTCCAAGTAAACCCTCTATTTGAAAAGGGAATTTCAATCAAATTAGAATTAATAATAAATTGATCAAATTCCTCCATAGCAGAGTAATCCCCTTCCTTAGGAAAACGCTCACCTATGAAACGTGTAACATTAAAATCAACCCCCAAAATCCAAGAACCCGGAGCTAACGATCTAAATTCTAGGCATTCTTTCCATAAAATTCTCCGATTGATTTTTGAGTTAGGCCCATAGACATTAGAAATATTTAAAAACGAGTTATTAGAAAGATTAATAAGAATAATATGTAGTGAATGCTGTTTAGTAATACATTGAAGCAATTTAAAATAATTATCCCTCTACCCTATCATTAAACCTCCTGAAGAGCCCACTGAAGGTAGGAAAACCCATTTTCTGAAATGATAACCGCCTAATCTTCTAAACAAACGAATGTCTGGACAATTAATTTTAGTCTCCTGAAGTAAAGCAATGTCAATAGAATAGTCTCTAAAGAACGCTCTAACCTTATCACACTTATTTAAATCGTTCAAACCTCTAATGTTCCAACTAATGATCCTCATAAACTAAATGTACTAGCCATCTCTAATTCCTTATGCCTAATATACTCTTTATCAATCTCAATATCAGAAAAAATAAAAGAAGTATCATATGCAAGTTGACTAAACTCAGTAGATGATAAACTGCCTAATGCGGAAGTAGAGTATGTACTATCCATAAAAGAACTCATACCTGAGCATGGATTCTTAGCGCCACATGTGGCACTCAATCCAGGTAACTCACCCATAGACTGCGGTTGACAATTGCGTATCCTAGCACTTCGACGAACAGGTCAACTAGAAGCTACTGTTTTCCTGCACCTTCCTTTCTTCAACGAAGAAGTGCTAGGTACTGATCTACGACCACTCTCTAGCTAATTAGAGTCCAAATCCCTGACTGTAATTGTCCCTGTCTCCACACAATTGTTCAACAAAAAACCACAATCTCCTGATGTGATTTCTGAAGCAACATCCACCTTCCTCGATGAAGGAAGACAAAAAACTGGAATAATATTTAACTCCCTGACATCATCTATATTAACACCCGAACAATCTGATACCGACCTATAATTGTCTTCTCCAATAACCTCCATAAAATCGCTACAGCAACTTTGTGTATCCCTTGTGCATGTGTGCACGCCTGCTGAAATCTCTGTTGTTGCCATCCTATAATCATTTTTAACCTCCAGCAAGTTGTCAAAGTCAACTAGAGCCTCATCTTCATCTAAGACTTCAACTACTTCAGATCCCATAATCCAATCCATTATATCAATATTGATCGAATTTGTTTCATAGAATGGCTTAGATTCGCTCGAACAGTTACTGATATCATAATTGCTCAATTCTACTGCATTATCAGATAATAAAACATCAAGGAAAGGATCTGGTTTATTAGCTAAATCTGTTGGATGAAGCACACTAGAACTTGAAAGATCCAACATATTGCCAAAATAATTCTTCTCATCAAACTTCGAATTCGCAACAAATTTTTTTAATCCATTCAAAATTAGAACCTCAAAATTTTTAGTGTCAAACACCACTGGCTCCTGCTCAACTAAACCAAAATCCAACACTTGAAGAGCATCAGACCAATCCACCCTAACAATGCTCGAATAACTGCTATCAAATGAGTTTACCCCTTCTCTGTTTTCAGATCTTGATATACTATCATTCAAAACATTCGAGAGTTCAGCTATATGTTTCGAGTTATCCAACTGTCCACCATCACCATATAGATTATTGTTTAAGTCAGCAAGACAATCAAAAGCATTATAAATATTAATCTCAAATTTTCCTGAACACGGCAATTGGTTTTGTGATTTTTGATACGAATAGAATTGAAAACTTTGAAATCTTCCACTTTTTCGAATCCAATCGAAGATGATTTTAAACAACACGCTTCATTACATAAAGAAATGGCGGGATTTAAAAGAATAGGATTAAAACCCTGATATACTTCGTTAGCATCAAGAAAATTAGGAATTATCAACTCCACTAACTCAGATGATTCAGGCTTTTTAAACGAGACATCGGATTTATCAATGAACTCTACTGGATTATCGATGAAACCTTTTCCGATATTTGGTTCATTAATAATATCGAAATGGTAAAATAGATCATCAAGATAGGTAATTCCTAAATCTTTCTTGTGCCAGAGATGATCGATCAAAATACCCCTCAACATTAAGTATTTCAAGGTAAATTGAAATCCATGATTAACCAATGTTGGATTTGAGTTTCCTTGTTCCTGCCCCTTAATAACTCTAACTTCTGATTTGCCGAAGAAGTCTTCAGGGTTGCCAAATCTTTCGATGTACCCTTTACTTATGTTCGGTTCATTGATGATACCAAAGTGATATAATAACTCATCGAGATATTTAATTCCTTCGATTTTCTTGTACCAGAGGTAGTCGATCAAAACTCCTTTCAGCAATAGAAATTTCAAAACAAATTGGAACCCATGGTTGATCGAATAAGAATTAGATTCAGAGGAAACCATTTTCGTCCCACAATCTTTGCTTTTATGCCCAAAAAATCCACAAGTAAAACATCTGACCGGATTACGGCAATGATTTGCAAAATGGTTCAGATCTCCACATCTGAAACAAAAATTCTTACCCTTCCTAGAATCGATCCATTTCGATTTTGATTTACTAACAGTCGATCTTGGAGATGAATACTGATTCTTTACAACTTGAGCATAAAAAACTGGGGGAGAATTACGATTAAAAATATTCGAGCTTCGAAAAAGATGAAAAGAATTCCCAGAAGACGGTGAAAATTGAAGACGAGAATCTTGAGAGGACGCCATTAGCATTCGCTTTCTTCCTCGAAGCTAATATTAATTTCTGCTTTGCATTTCATTCTAGAATTTTGATTAATAATTGAAAGTGTACGTGTAGTACTAAGGATCGTGTAATATGGTATATAAACGCGGAAACTGGTAATAACAGTAAAATAAAAATTAAAGTAAGCACACCAGGAATTTTTATACTAGTTCGAACTTCCCGTTCTACGTCCAGTCCCAGAATACCATCTGGATTTAAACTAAACCCCTCACTTAACCCGAAGGAATAGGTATACGACACCTGAGCAGCCGAACAGAAATTTTTCCGCCTCAACAACCGAAGAGGACTTCAACCTAATACAAATTGTTTGTTGACGAATGTGTTCT
This sequence comes from Allium fistulosum, assembly GCA_030737815.1. Lineage (NCBI taxonomy): Eukaryota > Viridiplantae > Streptophyta > Magnoliopsida > Asparagales > Amaryllidaceae > Allium > Allium fistulosum. The sequence continues at coordinate 722,014,250 of CM060908.1, forward strand.
AAATAACACTGATTGTCTTTTGATAGTACAACTTTCCTATAATCAAATCCTCAAGAGTATATATGTGTGTGAAGATTTAGAAGGAAGATAATCACGTAGAATCGAAGTATATAAATTAAAACAAGGATTCTAGTGATATTAATTAAGAATGAATGCTTTTATTTGTAGAAATGAATAGAGAATAGATTTCAGAAATATAAACAAGAATCGGTAATTGTAGAAGTGAATTGAATATGTTTATATAGTTGTAGAAGAGTTATAATCTTTCATGAAGAGTTTCAGTCAACAGTTGTGTCCATATCTCTTGAAACAAAGGATATTCCTCTTCATGAAATGATCGCATCTCTTCAGTAAACTAGTCGTTATTCTCTGGTCGGTCTACTAAAATTCTGGCCAGTCAGCTGAATTTAAAAATCGTTCAAAACAGAGTGTAGCTGTGCACATGACACAGGGTCGGTCGACCGAGGATCCTGGTCGGTCGGCCGACCTGGTGTTATTTGCACAGTGTACACATTTTAATATAAATTGTTTTGTGTGTGTGTGACTACTTGAGGAATGATTTTAACAATATTCTAAGACTCAATAAAATAAAATATTCATACTAATCTCTGGATTGTAGTCTTGTCTCCTTTGTAGTGCACAATATGCACTTATTCTCTTTTTGTCGCTTCCGTATAGTATTCTCGTCGTATGATCTTTGAAGCTTGTGTCATGAATCAGAACTCATGAATCAACATTCTCCACCTTTTTGATTGATGACAATACTTATATGACGAAGTAGAACTTATCTATATTATAATTCTCCCCCTGAATATATAGCTACTTTTCGGCAAAAAATATGTTAGCTTTCATACATTTCTCCCCCTTTGTCATCGACAAAAAAGAATACTTACTAGATGTAATATGCGAATTAGTGAATCTTAAATAGTACATGTTCAAACCAAAATAGGAATAATTAAAGATGTTTGCTTAATACACAACATAAAAAAAAATATAGTTCATAAGGAAATTCTTGAAAATAAAATGTAAAACAATACGATTACTCCTCATCGTCATCGGAATCCCACAATTCTGGACGAGTATTTTCATCCAGAGGAGCCGGTTCCTTACCCCATCTTTGAGTGGGAGGTGCATGGGTTGCCGATGTGCTGGAACTTGTGTTTTCTGAAGTAGACCATGAAAAATTTGGTGCGGGTCTTTTTCCGGGAGTAATAAATGAGGCACCGGCTTCGGAAGTACATGATAAGGCATCCCATAAATTTACGAAGAAGCCCTTGATCTTCTTGAAACGTCCATCAAATTTTCATAGCCGGCTATTCAAGGCTATTTGGTTTTGTGCCAAAATGTCAATGGCCGCTTCCGTACTCATTCCGGGAGTTAGTCGTTGAATTGAGGATTGGCGGGTTATACGTTCCGTAGCATGAGTAGATGGTTGAGGTGTAGAATAGCTACGACGCAGTTGTTCTCTTGGAGTATTGCTCCATTGCTCAAATCTGATAAATCGAGGTGGAACATCAGGTAATTTCATTAACTTTATGGTCCGTGAATCAAACATATGAACTTTGGAGATTTCGGATTCTGGAGCATTGATGATGAAACTATTTATCAATCTCATTATGTATTCTCCATAATAGATATGAAGCATCTTTCCTTGGTTAAAAGTGAGAAATTCGTCCATAAGAAGTTGTGACCAATTAACTCGTATTTTCCTACAAATAGCATACAATGCTTTAAATTTTCAGGATATACGAGATGATATGAACCACCTCTAGGAACTAAGGATTTCATCATGAATCGATGTAGGAGTCGAGCTTTTGGTCTAAGCGACAATGTTAGTCTAAAATCTGGTGCATCATCTTCGAAAAATAGATGGCTTATTTGGTCACGAGTTGATATATTACAATCTACATCATGTAACGAAATTCCACCCGGTCGAGCATTTAAAATGTGGTTAATTCGATCAATGGAAAGAAAAATCGAAGTGCCACAAACCGATGTCCAAATACAATTTTCAGTGTTTCTCGGTGGATTTACAAGGTTGAGATTTGCTAGAAATAACTTGACCATTATATGATTAATTTTCAAGTTATTTTTCCTATGGTCAAGAAATGTATCACGACCACTTTCAAGGGCGGCATTTTCAATACCGTAGGAGGTAAAATCAGGATAACTTACAAATGACTCCTCAAAGATTTTGGCATCTTGAAGCCTTATCCATCTTTCTAAAGCTTTGTCACTTACTAGCCAAGAAGCAATTTGAGAGTCTACAGGAGTTGATGAAGATAAGCCATCATTAGTCTTAGATTTCTTCTTAGGGGCCATTTTTGTTTGAAGAATTTGAAGAGATTTGAGAAGGTTGTAATGAGGGCTAGGGTTAAAATCAGTTTTGGGAGAGTAAAAGTGAAGAGTTGAGATGGAAAAGGTGAGTGGATGGGTTAAAATATGTAGACTATTGCAACAGATAGCACGCTCGGTCGGCTGAGTTTCCTGGGTCGGTCGACCGACATGAGTTTCAGGTTAGTGCTTAATCTTTCGGGAAGAGCTTCAGTCAACCGGTGCAGGGTACTCGGTCGACCGACTCAAAAAATGTTATAGTTGCCTTTCGGGATATAGGTTCGGCTAACCGACTCAGGGGGTTTGGTCGACCGACCTGGTAGAAATATGTTTTTTTTTTAATTCTCGGGATGGCTTCGGCTGACCGACTCAGTCTCTCCGGTCGACCGAGGCAGGTAAGCAAATAAATTTCTGCTGTTTTTTTTAAAAATTATAGAAATACAAATTATATTATTACATCATTTATATTTATACATTTTACTGAAATTAATAACATATATATATTAAATTATAGCCATGGTTCATCAATATCTACGTTCCCATGAGTTCGGAGACGGAACATTTTCTATTGGTGACCATCTTGGAGCTATTGGAGTTTGAACAGGGTTTGTAGGTGATGGAGATCTGTAAGAAGGTTCAGCAACATCATCCTTCTTAGATGAACAAATTTTCATGGCAATCTTTTCAAGAAAACTTAAACGTCTTGCCGTGACTTTTTGTTCGTAGTAGAGTTCCCGTTGCATATTCATTTGCTGTTGTTGGTAGTGATGTATTTCATCAATTTTTTGTTTGGTTGATGGAGATACTACCATTGTATTCTTCCCTTTCTTCTTTTCAGGTGTATAGCCTGTATGGGAGTCTTCCCATGGTTTCCACCCGTGTCGGGGTCTTTATCTGGAGAGGAGAAGTCTAGAACACGTTTAGGCATTGGAAAAGAAAGATAGGGGCCATTTTCGGGGATGCGATCAGAATAATCGTCGTCCGGAGATGTGTATGAAAGATGAGAATTTTCAGAGTTATAGTGATCATTGTTTGAAGACATATTTTCAAGTTTTGTTTTGTAAAATTTTTTTTGTAGTATATGTTCTAATCAATAAGCATAGAACATACATATAACCATCTATTTTCTGAAAAATTAGTGGTTTAAAACAAATTTTAACTATAATCACAGAACTTTATAGCAAAACTGTTCGTAATTGTATGATATATAAGCTTTAGAGCTAAAAATAGTTTGTTCTGAAATTAAAGTTAATGGTGCAGATTGTAAATAGAACTGAAACACGAAACACCCATAGCTCAAGTAGCTATAATACAACATCTAACAAATAAGTCAGAGATCATGAGTTCGAGTTCCGCTTTGGTCAGAAATAAGACAATTTTTGATTTTTCGATATTTTTTCATATTTTTATTCATAGATCTTTAAATGACATTATACCTAAATCACGTCTTAGTTTTATAAAAATATTTTCATTTAGCGGTTTAGTAAAAATGTCAGCTATTTGATTTTCAGTGTTGATAAATTCTAAATTTATTAATCCTTTTTCCAAACAATCACGAAGAAAGTGATGACGAATATCAATGTGTTTTGTTCGTGAGTGATTGACCGGATTTTTAGAAAGATTTATTGCACTAGTATTATCACAATAAATTATTGATTTTTGAAGATGACAATTAAAATCTTGTAGTGTTTGTTGCATATATATGACTTGTGCATATGCCAAAGCAGCATATATATATTCTGCTTCACACGTTGATAAAGAGACACAGTTTTGTTTCTTACTAAACCAAGAAACTAAGGAACGTCCAATGAAATGACACGTTCCGCTCCTACTTTTTCGATCCATCCGACTTCCTCCAAAATCAGCATCGCTATAGGAAACTAATTCGAAAGGACATTCTTTCGGATAAAATAGTCCGAAATCTTTGGTTTTAGTTAGATAACGAATAATGCATTTAACTGCTCTCATATGTGATTCTTTGGGATTTGCTTGAAATCGAGCACATAAACAAACACTCATCATAATATCGGGTCGACTCGCTGTTAAATAAAGTAAAGAACCTATCATACTACGATATAGCTTCGGATCAACACTTTTGCCATCTTCATCTCTATCGAGATGAATCGTTGTGCTCATAAGAGTTGGTTTGGCAGTAGTGTTTTCCAGACCGAAACGTTTGATTAAATTATAACAGTATTTTTCTTGATTAATAAAAATTTCATTTTCAATTTGTTTAATTTGCAATCCAAGAAAATATGACAATTCTCCCATATGAGACATTTCAAATTCATTTGTCATTATAGTTGAAAATTCCTGACATAGTTTATCATTTGTCGAGCCGAAAATGATATCATCAACATATATTTGAATTATTAAAATATCTTTATTAGTTCTCTTAATAAAAAGCGTTTGATCTACTTTACCAATTTCAAAACCAGATTCTAATAAATAGCCTTTAAGACGATCATACCAAGCACGTGGTGCTTGTTTTAAACCGTTTAACGCCTTTTTGAGTTTATATACATGATCCGGAAATTTTTCATGATTAAAAAAAGGTGGTTGTTCAACAAAAACATTTTCTTTTATGAATCCATTTAAAAATGCACTTTTAACATCCATTTGATACAGTTTAAAATCATGAAAGCACGCGTAAGCTAATAAGATTCGTATAGCTTCAAGTCGGGCGACCAGAGCAAACGTCTCTTCGTAATCAATTCCTTCTTCTTGATTATATCCTTGTGCAACTAATCTAGCTTTATTCCTGGTTATATTTCCTAGTTCATCTGCTTTATTTTTAAAAACTCATTTAGTACCGATGACTGATTGATCACTGGGTCTAGGAACGAGTTCCCAAACTTCGTTTCGTTCGAATTGATTTAGTTCTTCTTGCATGGCAAGAATCCAGTAGTCATCAGTTGAAGCTTCTTTTATATTCTTAGGTTCTATGTCAGAGAGAAAAGCTACATGACCAACTTGATTTAGTTGATGTCTGGTTTTAACATTCGTATTAACTTCTCCAATTATATTTTGCACAGGATGATCTCTTAAAATTCTAGGTGGAGATTTTATTATATTAGGAATAATGTTTGTATTGGTTTCATGAATCTCAAAATTTTCATTTGTATTACTATTTTCATTCTGAGTAGTTTCATCATCAGAATCAATAGTAACAATTGGATTTATATTTTCAAAATTTTCATTTAAAGAAACATGTAAGCTTTCTTCAATAATTTGAGTTCGTTTATTATAAATTCGATAAGCCTTGCTTCGTTCCGAATATCCAACGAATATTCCTTCATCGGATTTTGGATCAAATTTGCCTAGCTGATCTTTAGTATTTAAAATAAAACATTTAGAACCAAAAACTTTAAGATATGCAATATTTGGTTTTCTTCCATTTAGAAGTTCATATGGAGTATTCTTAGTTAATGGTCGAATAGAAACGCGATTCAATACATAACAAGCAGTAGACACAGCTTCTGCCCAAAAGTGTTTCGATAAAGTTGTTCCATTTAGTAAAGTTCTTGCACATTCTTGTAACGTTCTATTTTTCCTTTCTACAACTCCATTTTGTTGTGGTGTTCTAGGAAATGAAAAATTATGGTTAATACCTTTCTTGTTACAAAATTGTTCAAAATCATTATTTTCAAATTCGCCTCCATGATCACTTCTTATATTTTTAATTTTCAAAGTTTTAATATTTTGAATTCTTTTAACAAAAATTTAAAATTATCAAAAGTATCACTTTTATTTTTCAAAAAGAAAATCCAAGTATATCTAGAGAAATCATCTACAATAACAAATACATATCTATTATGATTAATAGACTGTACTTGAGTTAAATATATTAGTTTCTACAAAAAGAAAGATTTAAAGGAATACCCAATAACAAATTCAAGTGGTTGTTCTGTAGATATTACTTTCTTTGATTTAAAGGAAGATTTTGTTAATTTTCCTAATTTACATGCATCACAAAATATATTAGTTTCGAATTTTATATTGGGTAAACCTTTAACTAATTTATTTTTAGCTAGTTTGTTGATAGTATTAAAATTGATGTGACAAAATCTTTTGTGCCAAAGACAAGAATCATTTTCTTTAGCCACTAGACACAAATTTGAATTATTATTAACATTCATATTTAAGATATAAATGTTTTTGTCTCTTTTTCCTTCGAAAATGGTTTTATGATTTTTATCAAAAATATTACATTTATTTTCTGAAAAAGTTATATTAAAACCTTTATCACATAGTTGACTAATACTTAATAAATTATGTTTTAAATTTTTAACTAATAAAACATCAGTAATGAGAGGTAAATTAGAGGTAACGTTGCTATTGACATTGCCTTTGCCGATGATATATCCTTTTGAGTTATCTCCAAAGGTGACTGCTCCTCCATTTGAGTATATAATGTTTGACAACATTTCTTTGTTTCCAGTCATGTGTTTTGAGCAACCGCTATCTAAAATCCATTTTCCTCTCTTCTTATGTGGTACCTGCAAAAAGTTTATAAAAAGTTGGTACCCAATCTTTTTAGGGTCCTAAGAGTTAGATCTTAGGAAGCCAAACCCATACGGGTTCAGAATTCCCTTTATAAACATAATTTTTGTTATTATGAACAGTTTCCATAAACATTTCGATATGTTTATTCCTTATCATGACATTATTTGTTTTTGGAATCCATATCTTAATGGTTTTAGTATTTGGATAGACTGTTTTCTTAATATCTTTCTTAATTTTATTATTAATCCTACTTTTAGCAAAATTATTTTGTTTCTTAAATCCTAGTCCAGATTTATTGTTAGAGGATTGAGAGTTTTCTAGTATACTAGAAAGATTTTCTCTTCCTTTATTGAAATTAGAAACATTTTTAGAAATATCATCAAATTTTATTTTAAGACTAGATTTTTCTAACTCTAAATCCTTAATCTTAGAGTTTAAACTATTATTTTCGAAAAGTAAAACATCATTTTTATTTTTCTGAATTTCTAGTTCTTCAGATATTGACGTAATTTGAGAAGATAAGTTAGAATTCGATTGTTGAGAAATTTCAAGTTCTTCTTCCAATATTATCTTCTCATCTTTCAACATATCTACTTCTAAAACTGTTCTATCTAACTTTCTTTGCAACTCCTTATTTTTCTTTTTAAGTTGTTTTGTTAAATTTACTAATTCAGAATTTATTTCAATTAAATCTTCAAAAGTAAAATCACTTACATCGTCTGACGAAGCCATGAAGCATACATTTGCTTGTTCATTATCACTTTCACTCTCTGATGAGGATGATGAGTCAGTGTCATCCCAAGTGACTGAAAAAGCTTTTCGTTTGGTTTTGTTCTTCTTGAAGTTATTCTTTTTACGATCTGGACAATCCTTCTTCATGTGTCCTTTCTTATGAGATTCATAACATTCCATTGTTGAAGATGATGGTTTGCTGCTATTGGAATTGTTGTTGGTATTATTTTTGTTTCCCTTGAATTTGTTTCTATTGAATTTCAAAAACTTTTTGAAATTTTTGGCGATCATTGCCATATCTTCATTATCTGAATCGGAATCATCTTTTTCTGCTTGGAATGCTACATTTTTCTTTTCTTGTGCTCCATTTCGTTTTGCCTGCAAATTTACTTCGTAGGACATTAAATTACCTATCAATTCTTCTGGTTTTAATGTTGACAAATCAGTTGCTTCTTCAATAGCTAGGACTTTTCGTTCCCATTCGTCCGTTAAAGAAATTAAGATTTTTGTAACAACATCAAAATCAGTAAACTTTTGTTCTAATGATAATAAAGCATGATAAATATCCTGAAATCTAGAGTACATGTCATTTATAGATTCATTTGGCCTCATTTTAAAATTTTCAAATTGATGTTTCAACATAGAAATTTTGCTTAATTTAACTTTGTTCGTTCCTTCATGTGAAACTTTAAGAGTTCTCCAATTTCATAACCGGAAGTGCACATGCTAACTCTATTGAATTCATTTCTATCTAATGCACAAAATAAAATATTCATAGCCTTTGCATTTGATGTAGCATCTAGTTTTTGTGTGTTACTCCAAGTTGAGTATTCTCCAGTAGGAGTTGTGTACTCACTTTGTATAATATTCCAGATATCAAATCCACTTGATTGCATATAGATTCTCATTCTAGTTGACCAATAATTGTAATTTATACCATTGAAAAGTGGAGGTCGTGAAGTCGATTGACCTTCTATGAAACTAGAATTAGTGTGAGTGTTAACATCGTTAATTTGGGTGGTTGCCATATTACTAGAAATAAATATCAAATAACTTTGTGATGGTTATAGGATGACCTAGCTCTGATACCAAATGAAAGTGTACGTGTAGTACTAAGGATCGTGTAATATGGTATATAAATGCGGAAACTAGTAATAACAGTAAAATAAAAATTAAAGTAAGCACACTAGGAATTTTTATACTGGTTCGAACTTCCCGTTCTACGTCCAGTCCCAGAATTCCCTCTGGATTTAAACTAAACCCCTCACTTAACCCGGAGGAATAGGTATACGACACCTGAGCAGCCGAATAGGAATTTTTCCGCCTCAACAACCGAAGAGGACTTCAACCTAATACAAATTGTTTGTTGACGAATGTGTTCTGAATAATACTGATTGTCTTTTGATAGTACAACTTTCCTATAATCAAATCCTCAAGAGTATATATGTGTGTGAAGATTTAGAAGGAAGATAATCACGTAGAATCGAAGTATATAAATTAAAAAAAGGATTCTAGTGATATTAATTAAGAATGAATGCTTTTATTTGTAGAAATGAATAGAGAATAGATTTCAGAAATATAAACAAGAATCGGTAATTGTAGAAGTGAATTGAATATGTTTATATAGTTGTAGAAGAGTTATAATCTTTCATGAAGAGTTTCAGTCAACAGTTGTGTCCATATCTCTTGAAACAGAGAACATTCCTCTTCATGAAATGATCACATCTCTTCAGTAAACTAGCCGTTATTCTCTGGTCGGTCGACTGAAAATTCTGGCCGGTCAGCTGAATTTAAAATTCGTTCAAAACAGAGTGTAGCTGTGCACATGACACAGGGTCGGTCGACCGAGGATCCTGGTCGGTCGGTCGACCTGGTGTTATTTGCACAGTGTACACATTTTAATATAAATTGTTTTGTGTGTGTGTGTGACTACTTGAGGAATGATTTTAACAATATTCTAAGACTCAATAAAATAAAATATTCATACTGATCTCTGGATTGTAGTCTTGTCTCCTTTGTAGTGCACAATATGCACTTATTCTCTTTTTGTCGCTTCCGTATATTATTCTCGTCGTATGATCTCTGAAGCTTGTGCCATGAATGAAAACTCATGAATCAACAATAATAACGGTTAGACGTCTATAACGCTTAATTGTATATTGACAAATTGTCTTCTTTGAAAAATTTAATTTCTTGGTGTCTAGGCTACGGCAGAGCAATAATCAATTATAAATATTACGGTGATTCGTAAATATTATACTGAATTGTTTCTTTGAAGGTACTTAAACCTTCGGCTGCATTTCTACGGTGATTCGTGGTGCACCGATAAATCCTGAATGTTACCTGGCTGAGAACTATCTTTTTGATCTAAGACAAAGTGTGATTATACTATTTTGGGTTAACTTAGGATAAATAATTTGTAATTATAACCTTGCATTCATTTAGTTGCATTAGTACATGCATATTTAAAAAAAACTTCAAAAATCCAAAACTAAAAAAAACTGTAAATATTCCTTTTCTTTTTCTTTGAAATTTTTAAATCCTTTTTCTTTGAAATTTCAAAAATCCAAAAAAAACTTAGAAAAAAAAATCAATTTACCTTTTGAAAAATAAATTTTATTTGTAAATATTTTTCCTTTACATAAAAGAAAAAACCCCAAAAATATTCTTGAAAATGTCTGAGTTTCCACACTTACGTGAATTTTACAATAGTTGTGAAAATCAATATAATCCATATGATTTCCCTCCAAATTCGTATGGATATTTTAGCGACAACTATTCTATAAACAATTTGAATTTTGAACAATAAAATTTTCAAAACGGTGACCAACCCTCGACTCTTGAAAATAACATTTCGTCTTTACTTGAATTCTCTACACAACAAAATCAAAGTATAAATGATTTGTGTAATTCATATTTGTTTAATAACTCGAGTTAAGGATTTCAAAATTTGAATTCAATTCAAAATTCAAATGATTTCGGTTATAACCCATGCCAACTCAATTTCGAACTCCAAAATGAATTTCAAACTCAAAATGAAAATGGAAACAACTTTTCAAACGAATTTGGCAATGGGAATAATCTTAACCACGTTATGATTGAAAATCTTTGTTCTCAACAATTTCAAAGTAAAAATCCTCATGCTAATAACTATCAATTGGATTTTGTTGAGCAAATGAACAAAATTTACAATGATCACATGGATACGTTGTTTGAAACATATATGAAACAACGTGAAAAACAAAATCAAATTTCAACGTGTGACGGGTTATGTAATAATCCATCTTTTACCAAAATTGATGATTTTAAAATAACAACTTTTGAAATTGAAAATGAGAATCTTAATGAAGTTGTTGAAAATTCGGTAATTGAGTTGGATTTCAATTCTTTTGAAGGTGTGAAACTCGATTTAAAATTCGATTTTCCTTTCTCCGATTTTGAAAATTTGAATAAACAACTTTGGATTTTGAAATCGATATACGCAATGAAGTTGTTGATAATCCAATAGAGGAAAACGAATTTAACGAACACGATTTCTTTGGACTTTTTGAAAATGAGTTGTCGAATTCTGAAGGGGAAGATTTAAAACACCATTTTGATTTTGAAATCAATAACTTTGAAGAATTCATCAATGAAGAACTTGAATTTTAGTTTGGTGAAAATAAACTTGAATTTCAATCAATTGTTTTATCAATACTAAAAATCATCGAAAACAAAACAACTCATATGATTTTTAATAAAACGACATTCGTTTTTTCAAATCAACATTCAACTCTGAAATCTTATATGATTTGGTTTTCTGAGCTTAAGCCGTGTCTCGAATACTTGACGAGACAATTGAAGACAAATGAATCGGTCTTTGGAAGACCGTTTCATTTACTATTTGACGATTTACTTTCTGATCTTGTGTCAATACCGTTAATTTTCATTTAAATAAAGGTCATGTTTTTATTTTTATTTTTCACCTTCCACATGGGTTGACTGTGCGGACATAGTCAAAATCAAGTGTGGGGGAGACTCATCATCATCTTCGATTTTTTATGGTTTATTTTTAATTTTTCTTTCCAAAATTTAAAAAAACATCTCAAAAACAAAAAAAATCAAATTTTTTTATAATCATTTTGATTTATTTTTAAAGAAACGCAATAAGATAAATATATGGTTTTGGTTTATTAAAATGAAATTTTTGAAAATTTATTCGTCTTAACCAAAATAAAAATGAAGTTTGATTACAAATAATAATGGTTTAACTAGTATATAGGAAGGTTCATACGTATTAATTATGAAATATCCTAATTGAAAATCTTTGTTTTGAAAAGTGGTGAATTCAAATAAAAGGATATAGCATTTTTTGTCTTCTAAGTTAAGTAGTGCTAAGATGATTTTGCAAAACTCTCTCTCAATCTGAAAAAAAATATTAAAAAAACACACAAAAAATATATAAGTAAAAAAAACATTTGTATATATGTATATATTTTTAACACCTAGAGTCATGTATTCACTCGCCATGCTCTGTACCCTTCTCACATAAGCCCGAAAGGCAGTGCACGATCGGTATATCTGGCCTCAGTTTATCTGAGTTAGGTGTATGTATATAAAAATTCTGTTTAATAATGCCTACAGTCGATAAGTGTTCACACTTGTGTGTTCACTCGCCACGCTCTGTATTCCCTTCACATCAGTTCGTAAGGCAGTGCACGGGTAATATATCTGGCCTCAGTTTATCTAAGTTAGGCATATGTAAATATTGTAAATATTAATAAAATTTTCAAAAAAAAATAAGGAGAGTAAGAAAATGAAATCCAAGCACTATTTTAACTTATTTGATTTGACTTGTTATTGAAAAGAAATGAAAATAGCACTTTGATATACTTTGATAATCAACTAAGGATCTATTTCCTAGTTACACTTTGTTATCAACCGAAACAACGAGTTAAACTATTGTCTATTTGCTATGCTAACTTGATTTTTGTTGGAAATTTTGACAAGTAAAAGCTCTTAAATTTCTTGACAATAACCAAAACCTATATTTAACTTATTCGTGTTAATTTAAAAATAAATCCTTCATTTGTAAATATTGTCAAAAAACTCGCATTCATCTCTTTGTAAATAAATCTTGCATTTTGTAAATATTTTCATGCTACATTTGGATTTTGTGGGTAGTATCCGCTGAAACCCTCACGAGACAACACTCGTCCTACTGGGGACACCCAGAGCTTTAATGGCTTGTTGCATACGCTCAATGCAATCGTGCTCCCTACGAAAACGGATTTATGTTAGTTTTTAGTTTATTTGAGGACGAATAAAAAGATAGGTGTGGGGGTATTTGATATGCACGTAAATGTGCATATTTTTACCACCATATTTAATCTATTTAAATTAAATAAATGATCATATTAGGTATTTTAACTTGTTTAAACCAAAATTCAAATTATTTTCAAATTGTCACATATTCATCTTCATATAGGGGCAAAATGGTCATTTTGTGCATTTATTAAATTGTAAAAATTTACTTGGAATTTTCTATGTTGTTTTGTAGGAAATCTAGTGAATTTTACAAGTGGTTTTATGATGATATATGCATGCACAAGAGTGAAGAGAACAAATGAAGATGGAAATAATTCAATGTGAAGATCATAGAGGACCCCACTTACCCACCTACCTTATTGTACACTTAGGAGCTAATGCGCATGCTAAAAGGCCATTAAATCTTCATGCATACTTAATGGATGATTAGTGGATGCTAATGGTTACTTGGCCACCACACTTCCTAAGGGGTAGTTTGGGCATTCCCCAAAAATATGGATTTGGGTTTCTAACTTGTTTAAATACCCCATATCTTCATGTAACCTCCTCTTCCTCTTAGTTAGTTTTGAGCTTAGAAAATAAATCAAAGCTCTTCTCTTCTTTTCATGGCTACTTAGCCATTTTCTTTTCATGTAATTTTTTATGCAATTTAATACATGTTCTTTTCATTTTCTTGTTTATTTCCTTTCATATTGTAGTGTAGATCTCTTTTATTTTATGCAAGTAGAATATTTTTTCCTTTCATTTTGTTTTTTTCCCTCTTGTTAGTTTCATGTTGCTTTCTACATTTGTTCATATGATAACAAATATGAGAAGCTAAATCCCTTCAATTTAGGGGTAATGAAGCTCTCTTGAATCATATAGATGCAACATAATCTTTAATTTATGTCTCTTTTGTGCTTAATGGAAAGTTGGATGTTTGTGTGATTTTATGTTTAATATAGAGTTTGATAGCTTATGTTGTTCAAAACAAATAGGCTATGCTTAGTCATATGAATCACTAATTACCTCTTCATCTACATATGATCATGGTAATGGAAGTGGATTTAGAACCAAAATTTGATGGTTTATGTTTCTAATTCAATAGTTAATAAGCCATGCTTAGAATATATTCTACTTTTAATTTCATGTCATTTTCATTAAATTTAGTAAGTGGGTTAGAGGGTGCATTAAAATTTGATGGTATAAGTGTGTTAATTAATAACACACTTAGGCCATGCTTATGATAAATGCATCAACTAATCTCACAAATGACCAAAAAGAGATCATAATTTCATTATGTTGATTTATGTGATCATTGGAGGGGATTTGCCTTTAAATTTCTCTTTAATCTCATATTTTTATTCTCCTTAGTTTTAGCTTGTTTTTACTTCATTTTAGTTAGTTAACAATCTCTCAACTTTAGTTAAATTTGATTGAATAGAATTTAAAAATCTAAACAATTCCCTGTGGGTCGACCCGTACTCGCATACGTGCTACATTCGTACACCGTGCGCTTGCGGTTTAAAATTTAATTCAAAATTTATCGATGGTTTTCTAATTCGATAGAAAAATTTTCATTAGTTGGGTAAGTATGAGGCTAGGTTATTTTTCCAGGATAGGGAGATATCACTGAGACACCCTGATAATCATAACTAAATTATATTATCAATAGAGGATTGTAACTGAAGTGCTTGTGCTTTGATGAGAGTTATGGAAGTAGAATAAGAGTTATGTCGGGTTCGAGTAGCAAGAGCATTTGTAGATGTTTTTGAACCGGTTACAGGACTACCACCGAAACGAGCTGTTGAATTTCGGATAGATCTTATGCCAAGAGCTGAACTCGTTAGTAAACCACCTAGCAGGATGACACCAACCGAGATGAAGGAATTGAAGGTGAATCTAGTGGATCTAGAAGAAAGAATTTTTACTAGACAAAGCAGTTCGCCTTGGTGAGCGACTGTGGTTTTCGTGAAGAAACCAGATGGGTCTTTAAGGACGTGTATCGACTATCGTAAGTTGAACGAGAAGATGATTAAGAATAAGTATCCTTTGCCGAGAATTGACGATCTATTTGATCAGCAGTGTGGAGCCAGAGTGTTTTCCCAATTGGATTTGGCGACAGGTTTCCATCGGTTAAGAGTGGTAAAAGATAGTACTCTAGACAGCGTTTCAGACTAGGTATGGTTCGTATGAGTGGTTAGTAATGCCATTCAGATTAACGAACATGCCAGCTTTCTTCGAGATCTGATAAACCGTGTTTTTCGAGAGTACATGGATAGGTTCATGTTGTTGTTTATAAATGACATTTTTAGTATACTCTAAGTATGAAAGAGAGCATGAGGATCATTTTAGAGTGATGCTTGAGACGCTAAGGCAACATCAGCTGAAAGCGAAGTTTTCCAAGTGTCATTACTGGAAGAAAGAGGTTAAGTTTCTTGGTCACATGATTTCAGAGAAGTGTTTGTCAGTCGATCCAGGTAAGATTGAAGCTGTTAATAACTGGAAGAGACCAGAGACGGTGACTAATATTAGAAGTTTTCTTGGACTTGCTGGCTATTACCGGAGATTCATTAAGGATTTCTCACAGATAGCAGCGCCTTTGACTAAGTTAACCAGGAAGGACGTGAAGTTTGTTTGGTCTGACAAATGCGAGGAAGCATTCCTATAGTTAAAGCATTTGTTGACCAACACATCTGTTTTAGTAATTCCAGACGGAAACCTACGGTTGGTGGTGTATACCGATATATGTGGGACTAGATTAGGAGATGTGTTGATGCAGAAGGGTAAAGTTATTGCTTATGCTTCACGACAGCTTATTCTGCATGAGGTGAGATATCCTACTCATGATTTGGAGTTGGCAGCGGTGATCTTCGCATTGAAGAAATGGAGACATTATCTCTTAGGGGAGAGATTTGAGCTGTATACAGATCATAAGTCCTTAAGGTATTTATTCTCTGAGAAGGAGTTGAGTATGATACAACAGAGGTGGCTGGAGTTTTTAGCAGCTTTGTATTTTGGTATAAAGTATACACCTGGGAAAGGAAATAAAGTAGTGGATGCTCTTAGTGGAAAACATCAGAATATGGTGTTGGCTATGTTGGTAGAATGGAAAGATTTAGAAGCTTGGTTTACTTGTAGTGTGAAGTTAAAATTGACTACTAGTTCTAGTAAGGGCACCACCATGATGTCCTATTTGGAAGTTCGACCAGTGCTGATTGAAAGAATTACTTCTAAGCAGAAAGAGGATCCATAATTAGCCGAGAAGATTAGAAGGCTTGAGATTGGATCGGAGATCGATGATCTAAAGGACTTTAGTCTTGACCAAAGGGGATGGTTGAGAAGGAAGGGACGGTTGTATGTTCCAAATGTTTAGCACTTAAGGAAAGAAGTTCTTAAGGAATGTCATCGATCCAAATTTACGATTCATCCTGGACCATGATGTATCAAGATATGAAGAGGAGCTTTTACTGGGGAGGAATGAAGAAGGATGTTGGCTTATGGGTTAGACAGTGTGCAAACTATCAACAATTGAAGGCCGAACATCAGAAGCCGAGTGGATTGCTTCAACCTTTGGAGATACTAGTTTGGAAATGGGATTCACTATTCATGGATTTTATAGATGGGTTGCCAAGGTCCACTACGCCATAGATGACCTTCTACAACACAAAAAAAATGTTGGCTCAGGCCCGAAAAATGTTGCCATAGGTCTATGGCAACACTTTTAGGGTGATGCAATTTTTGCCATTGCCTTAGACCTCAAAGGCAACATTTTGACTATCTAAGGCAACATAAGTAATATTGTTGCAATAGAACCCTATTTGGGTCTATGGCAACACCCATAGGTACCTGTAGCAACATTCCAAAATGTTGCTATAGATATTAACTTTCTGAATTTGTGGGGCCCACAATGTAGAGCATATTTGATTTTTTAATAAAAATAAATATTTATTTAATAAAATGCTATTGCATAGAATTTGATATTTAAACAGTAATTTATTTAAATAAATATTTTATTACAACATTTGAAATAGTACAAATTCCTGACTCCACTATTTTACAATTCAATGATATATAACACTGATATTCACATATACAGATATTCCTCACTACATCACTCAGTTCACTCATTACATATGCAGTTTCAATTTATACAGACACCGACACTGACAAATATATGACGAGCCGAGTGCCGAGCCGAGAAGCGGGTCCGAGCGCAGCGCCGGCGTGGGTCTGGGGCACCGCAGTCTCGGCGGGGATCGAACAAGTGGGCACCGCCCGATTCATCCGATTTCGGAAGATCGATCCTTCTTTGAAACGACGTAAAATGATGCACAAATGAAGACTGAACTTAATTCCTATCCTCCATCTCCTCGCCTAAATCTGCTTGAATCCCCTAAGGCCAAACACCAAAACTCTACTGCAAACTCTTTTCAATTTCCAATCACCACATTAGCTTCTCTCCTTAACCAATACACAGCAGCACTCTACCATTGTCAATACAAACAATCTCCAAAGCCTCACAATTGCATGCTCCTCCATCCCCCTGTTTCACCAACATCACTTCTTCAAACAAGCAAAACATCAACCCACTATCAAAAAACTGCAATTGCAACCACCCTTCACCATATTACAACTTTCCCAAACTTCCCAAATTTCACCAACCTTCAATACTCTATAAACACCAGAACACTCACCATCATTCAATCCACACTTCGTCAACATCCCACCAATATCCTAAAACCTACCACCTCTTACAACTTACCTTTAATCCTCCACTTTCACACTCTTGCAATATCAAACTCCAAACTCCGTCTACATCTCTCTGCCAACATTCAGGCATCACACTGCCAACTGAAACTCCTCTGCATCACCAACTTCCACCATCACTTCCATAACTTACCAAACCAACCAACCAACCTTCAACCAATACAACTACATCCAGATTCAATGGTGAACCAACCAACCTTAATGCTTGGATAAGTTCACTCTGCACTCAGTCCGAGTTATGAACTTGCGATGGAGGCACAGGGCATCCAGAAGCAATAGATACCCAGCTAGATTCTGAAACATTAACAAGTTCCAAAGGAGCATTTGCACAAACATATGGGGGGCATACTATCTTATTGAAATTACCAGTACCAAGTGAAGCAACCGCAATCATAGGGGAAAGTACGAAGAGATCATACTGGGATGTACCTGATATAGGAGCCGTGGACACATTAATTGTGACGCCCCACCTCTATACCCACGCTAACCAAGAACACTACGATGTAGTGCTGTCAATTAGCATGGAGAATAAGGCTGTTGAGGAGCGACCATCCGTGTAACTTCTTTGTGCGAGCACCGATATGTCAGATAGAATAGAATGCATATCTTTTAAAGAGGAAATCTGACATACCGATACAAACACAAAGCTATCACACGGTGGCTATATATAATCTTCGAAAAAAAACATAGAAATAAACGTAACACAAATCAGTCACAGACAATTCATATCACAAAGGCGGAAATAGATATGAATATAACACATGAAAGTGTACATCAGAGTAGTGGTCAAATAAGATCCACAATAACACAAAAGAATAGATACAAGTGCTAACCAAAAGAATATGTATACATCAAGGAGTCTAATCTCAAATGTATACAAACAAAAACTACTAAACTAGAGTAGTTAGCCAAAAGTCAGAAGATGGCTCCAGATAAGAAGTCATGAGGAAGCACCTGTAAATCTCAGTCTGACCCGAGTATTATTTAAGAAGAAAATAATAAACGGATCAGTCTAGCTATAAATATCAGATAAAGTGATATAGAATAAGAGGTATGACAAAAACGTATCATAACCATAATACCATACTGTGATAAGTACGTGATTGAAAATCAACAAGAGATTAATCAATATCACAAGAATCTTCTCAAAGATTAAAAAGAATGTCATATTCTCTATTTAATTCACCAAGCCACAATAAATGACATACATATCAATGCCCATCGTAAATGCTGGTGAAACATAAATTCCAGAAATCAATATCCAGAAATCAAATAATCCGAAGCAACGACGTCGTACAGCGTAACGTCCGATGATCCAGAGACAAAAATAAATAGGAACAACGATGTCGTACAGCGTAACATCCGGTGAACCAAAGCATAGGAAAATGGAACAACGACGTCGTACAGCGTAACGTCCGATGAACCAAAACACAATAAAAAAGAAAAGGAACAACGATGTCGTACAGCGTAACATCCGATGAACCAACATGTAGCGAAATGGAACAACGACGTCGTACAGCGTAACGTCCGATGAACCAAATCACCATAAAAAGAAAAGGAACAACGATGTCGTACAGCGTAACATCCGATGAACCAACACGTAGCGAAATGGAACAACGACGTCGTACAGCGTAACGTCCGATGAACCAAATCACCATAAAAAGAAAAGGAACAACGACGTCGTACAGCGTAACGTCCGATGAACCAAAACACAGTAAAATGGAACAACGACGTCGTACAGCG
This sequence comes from Allium fistulosum, assembly GCA_030737815.1. Classification (NCBI taxonomy): domain Eukaryota; kingdom Viridiplantae; phylum Streptophyta; class Magnoliopsida; order Asparagales; family Amaryllidaceae; genus Allium; species Allium fistulosum. The sequence continues at coordinate 722,033,621 of CM060908.1, forward strand.
TAACGTCCGATGAACCAAATCACGATAAAACGGAACAACGACGTCGTACAGCGTAACGTCCGATGGACCGAATTAAAGAGACATCGCACATTGCTAGTCTAAATCACAAGAATGATCGTCATGATCATAAGGAAGTGTCAATTACACTAAGCTAGTGAATATAAGAGTTTAGCTTCATGTCCCATAACCACTTGCTTAACTCAAATATTTACGAACAAACTGTAGATTTCCACTAGAAAATTGTCACAAGAGAGTTTCAATCGAACAAGTCCAAAAATTAACCGACGAAGTAAACGCAAGCGTTTCATACCACTTGTTTTGCTAAGCCGTTTAATTATATTTTCTCATACGAATGAGGTAAAGGTTTGTATATACTAGTAGATTGAAAAACAGTTTTATAAACGAGTTTGATATTGAAAATAGAGTTGAAATCGTTTTGATGAAAGAGTTTTGATATTTAATACTAGTATAGAAAACCTTTATATTTTGAAGTGAAAAATCATAGAAGTGATTGTAGAAACAATCAATCATAAAAATTCACGTTCGAAGACGTGAGTAAAGTTCAAAGAAATCAATTCTCAAAACCATCAAAGTAAGAAGTTCGGTTAAATGGCTTTCGGATAAGATTGCTTACGCAGAGTTGTACGGGGTTCGACCTGCCCGGTCAGGTCGCGGGGGTCCAGGGGGCAGCGCCCCGTCTAAACGGTACGACCTAGAGAGGACAAAATGAGGTCTAACGACCTAAGGGAGGTAGGGTCGAGCGACCTAACGAGGTACCATCCCGAAAGAGGAGTCATCAAAGTCTTAAGAAATGATAACAACAAATAGGAGACCACACGAATCGATTAAAGTTGGAAATTCAAACAAATAAGCAATATAGGAAAAACTGGCAAATAGGAGCAGGTCGGTCAACCGGACTCCCTGAGTCGGCTGACCGGACCAGAGACAGAAGTGCTCGGGTAGCAGGTCGGTCGACCGGACTCTGAGGTCGGTCGGCCGAAGCCTGTAACCTGCACTTCCAAACAGAGGCAGAGAGATGCTAGAGTAGCAGGTCGGTCGACCGGACTTTGAGGTCGGTCGACCGGAGCCTGTTTCCAGCACTCCCATGCCAATCAAATGAATGCCAAACACTTCCGAAATGCAATCGGTCGAGCAACGGCGCTAAGGGTTTACGCCTATCGACTACCCGGCCTTATAAGCTCTTCAATGCATCAAAAAAATCATGATCAAAGATCAAAGTTTGGATTTTTAAAGAATTGAACTCATGACGGCGCCTGTTTTAGCTAAGTTTTTCATGAAGAACATAGTTAGATTGCATGGAATTCCTAGTAGTATAGTCAGTGACAGAGATGCCTTGTTTATTAGTGAGCTTCGGAAGAGTCTACAAGATGTGTTAGGGACCAAGCTTAAGATTAGTACTGCGTATCACCCTCAGTTGGATGGCAGACAAAGAGAGTCAATAAGTACTTAAGGATTTACAAAGAGCTTGTGTATTGGACTTTGGTGGATCTTGGGAAGACCACCTACACTTAGCGAAGTTTTCCTATAATAACAATTATCAGGCTAGTATAGGAATGATACCTTTTGAAGCTTTGTATGGAAGGCCATGCAAATCACCAACATGTTGGTTAAAAACTGGAGACAGATTAATCATAGGTCCAGATCTAGTTAGAGGGGCAACAGAGAAGATTGAGTTGATCCAAGAAAGGATAAAGGAAGCTTAGTCTAGACAGAAGAGTTGCATAGATAAGAGGTGTAAGGATCTAGAATTCTCGGTTGGAGATAGAGTATTCATTAAGGCATCACCGATGAAGGGTGTGGTACGATTCGGAAAGTCAGGGAAACTGGCACCGAGATATGTTGGACCATTCCTAATTATAGAAAGAATCGGAAAGCTCGCATACAGAGTAGAGTTGCCGAGCAATATGGTAGGAGTGCATAATGTGTTTCATGTGTCTCATCTTCGCAAGTATGTGCATGATCCAGAGACTACTATTCCTCCGATAGAGTTGGAAGAGTTGATAGTAGAGCCGAATTTGACTTTTGTTAGACAACCAGTTCGGGTTGTAGCAAGAGATGAGAAGAGGTTAAGAAACAAGACAGTCAAGTTGGTGAAAGTTTAGTGGAGCGACAATGAGAATGACTATACTTGGGAGACAGAAGAAAGGTTTAGAGATACTTATCCTGATCTGCTGTGAGGGTGTGTTCTATATTTGCTTTATATAGACAATTGCTAGTCAGGTAGGCTAGTATGGTTGTTAGGAGCTGTCACAAATGATTGCTATGTTTAGTATTTAGTTCTTACTGAATTTCAAGGATGAAATTCTTTAAGGAGGGGAGCTTGTAACAGCCCTAATTTTTAATAGCATTATTCAGGAGATTTAATTAGATAAATTAAATAGAATAATGTAAATATTAGTGTGATAAGGGGATTGAGATTTGAAAATTTATTTAGAGGCCGTACTAATTAAACAAGAAAGAATGGGTTATGAAAATGTTTTTTTAAATTAACCAATAAGAGAATAAAACAAGGGCAATATGGGTAATAGCCGCATCCATAATCCCATTACCCTAAAAACCTTGTTCCCATACTCTACATGTTTATAATCAAAAATTTTAAAACGTAAAACAAAAAGCTCAAGCCGGCCATAACCTAGGGGAAAAGAAGAGAAAAATCCAACAAAAGCTAATGAATCAAGCAAGGAGAATTAATCAAAGATCAAGTCTCAAGTTCCTTATATTAATCAAAGTGAATAATAATCAAAACCATCTCTGTTTTCGTTTTAAAGAGCATATGATTTCAAGTTTTATGTTTAAAACCTTACGATGATTTTTAGTGATGATATGCATGGATTTTATGATACGATTGAATCAACAAAGGTTGTTTGATAAATATTTAATTCGAATTTAGGTAAAAATCGTATTTGCCGAATTTCGAATGCCACGATGAATTGATATGTTATTTAAAACATTATTTTGGAGATGGGTTTTAACTTTTATAATTTTTCCAAGCTGTGGAGAATTTATTATGAATTTTCAAAGGAGAATATGAATAATTGGGTATAGAAATTAATTTCGATAATTATATGAAAGATTTTGCGTCTGAAATTCATATATGTTGGATAACATATTAAACGTGAATTTCTATGATTTTTGAGGATTTTTCCTAAGCCATTTTGTATGGAAATTAAATAATATATATTTGGTGGACTTATGTTTTAATTGTTTTGCTTAAGGGAAGGGATTCTTTGCTAATTATCTTTATTTAGATCTGAAATGAATGCGGTAGTTTTTAAGAAAGAATTTGAAAAGTTTATGGCAAGCAGTTGAATATTTACAAATAGGCAGGTTAGTTAAAAAGCAATTACTTAAAAAGGCAATAAAATAGTTTTTGTACAGAAGTATGGATTCGCCACATCCAGTAGCTACCTTTCGATCCTATACTTCCGTCTCAACCTAGTCAAAACCAATACACAAGGTATAAATGCATTGGTATGTAGTGGATTGAAGAATGGCGGCAGGTATGGAGTCAAAATTAAGCTTTCGAAGGGGTCGAGGCTTTTGTTTTACTATCCAGAGAAACGCCACTTGCCTTGTTTTCGAAAGAATGCTTTCGAAAGGGTTTAATATAGCTTTCTAAGAAGTTGCCGCCTTTTTGTTTCGAAAGGGTGGCTTTCAAATAGGTTGCCCTGTTTTTAAAATAAATGCTTTCAAAAGGGTAGTTTTAACCCAGTCGAAACCATGCTGCCGTCTTTATGCCTTTTGAATGGATTGAAGTCATCAACGAGTTTGAAAGGTAGTTTTGGTTTTAAAAATGTAATAAGCCACTTCCCAATGTTTTTGAAAGAGCTCTAGTAGCCATATAAAGATTTAGAAGGCAATGGCTTCGAATGGGGTTTCGAAGCTATCCTTCCAAATATTTTACTTAAATGATTAATGCTTTCGAAAGGTTGGTTCCGAAGCCATCAGTTTTCATCAATCACTTTTACTTAAAGGTTAATGGTTTCGAAAGGGGTACTTTCGCTTATATTCACTTTGACCAAAAAGTTATTTTTAAAAGATAAAACCTAATGGTTTCGAAAGAGGTACTTTCAAATGGTTTCGAAGCTATGCTTCTATGAATTACTTTAATACTTTTGGAAAAATATGTTTTGATGGTTTCGAAAGGCCTATGCTTAGTGTTTTGGAAAGAATATTTGAATTCTTTCGAAAGAGGTTTTCTAATGGTTTTGAAAGTAAAGGTCTAAGGTTTCGAAAGCTTTAGTTTTCAAAACAAAAAACCCAATCTCAATTTTCAAAGGTAAAACTCATGGTATTATAAAAGAGCTTATAAATGCTTTTGAATTGGAGTTTTTGAAGAAGCTTGCCTTGATAAAATTAATGGGTTTAAGGGATTAACCAAATTCTAAGGGGAAATGATTTCAAGGGTATTAAACCAAAGATGTTAGCATTATTTTTTTATATGCTTCTTCTATAAATATATTCACTAAGTAATGGACCCATAACTATATTTTGGGGAGTAAGGGTAGAATAACTAGCTAGGCTGACCGAGTAGTGAATATAAATTAAGTTAACTCCCGAATGAATAGAGTTGCATCCAGGAGGTCAGGTAGACCAGGATATAGGATGCCTAAAGACTAATGAAGAAGTTGTCACTTTAGATAGGTTCATAGCAAACTCATGAAAACTATGTTTACTAAGAGTTATTGGCAGGGGCCAACAGGTTTGTAGTGAACCCATGAAAACTATATCAGGACTAAGTTATTGACAAGAGTCAAAAGGTTCATAGTCAACCCATGAAAACTACGATATAAGGGGTGTTATTGGAGATACCAATAGGTTCAGGGAGAACCCATGAAATAATTGAATGAAGTTATTGGCGGGGCAAATAGGTTCTTAGTGATCTAGTGAAAACTATGAAATATGACAAGTAATCCATAAACTTTAAACAGGTTATTAGTCGGCGTATGAAAACTATTAGGTTAATAGTTACCCTAGAAACTATAATTGAGACTGGTAGTCAAATAAATAGGGATGGTAAATCCAGAATTATTTTCTTGTTTGCATATCATCATAATATTTTAAAGTACTATGTTTTAACCATTGTGGATGTTGGAGCACAATATATGGTTCTCATAATTTTTGGATAAGATACTAATGAGGGGAAAACCCGTTCCGCTAAGCGGCACGGTCTCACTAGATATCTAAATGGGTTGAGTTGGTAGGTTATTATTTATACCAGGCTTTATGTCTGACTTAGAGTTTATGTTTTCCCCTTAACTATCGGGTGCTCAATTGATGAGTAGTTTGAGAGTTGAGGTTTTCAGGTTCTCCTTAGACGAATGAGCTTCCGAAGATGTGCAGGAGGCAAGCTAGCTAGTAGGAGTTCTTTTCTATTTTGATTCCGCCGTGTTTTGATGTAAAGGAAAAGTTGTTTAAATACCTAGATACATATATACTCTGATCATCCAAAGGGGCATCTTCATATGTCGCTCTTGGCGTATGTTGTAATAATTATAGTTTCTCTGAACATGGTTCTTGAATATGGGATTATGTATTGAATTTGAAATGATTTGAAATGGAATGTGAAAGTTTTTTAGTGGTTTTAAATTTTTTCCATATCCATCTGTTTTTGTTATATCAATGTGTCTAACGTTACCGTATTTGGTCACCGAGGATTAATAACTATGGATGACTACAGCATCCATAGCTGTTAGTTTTGGGCCTCCAAGTGGGGGATGTTACACTAATTCAGGATGATCAAGTCCATAGTAAACCGCCTCGTTAGAACAATCGAGGCCATGAGCTAATCTATTTTGATTTATTGGACGAAGATAGTAGAATGTGTCAAGTGCAAGACACGAATCCACTATCTACCTCCAATAAATTGCAATCAACCCGCTTCATTCACCATTCTTCTTGATCACCCCAAATTCACTGGCAACTACACCCATTACGGTAACCACGTCATCACCAACCTCGGATCGAAGGCAAACTGGTTTGACTTTGGGTTCATGGAGATCAAAGCCAGGGTTAGTGGTCTGCAAGGTCGGCAGCGATCCAAGCAAGCAGCGATTCTGGTGCTAGGGTTTGGCTTAGGGTGATGGCAGAGGTAGCACAGGTTGGTTGTAGTTGCTCTGGCGGTAGAGATCAACGACTGCGGCGGCAAACGATTGTTAGGTCGTGGTTGGTTCAGGTCGTAAGAAAATAAAATGAGGAAAACTAGGAAGGGTCAGCACGAAGAAAGCACTAAATAGGAAAGATTTCAGCGAAAAAAATCAAAGTGATTGGATCGCTAGCGATCCATCATCTCACGTCAATTTTCGCTCAAACTTTTCAAACTCGGTCCCCTTTCCATTCATAAACACTTTGGAAATTACAGAGTCAAAATTGATATGTTTCCATGAATAATGATGATCCACATCCCGAACCTAACAAAAATTGAAAGATAAAAAACAGTACTTCACGGTAAGCCAAATATGATCGACTGGATTTCATGGAATAGGAATTCTAAGATGACCAGTTCCAGAGCATACTTTATTTCCAACAAAAGCATACTTTAGGGAAAATGTTAAACGGGTTTTTAACCCAGCAGAATTCAATAGGAGTTAGAACATAGGGACAATGCCAGAATGACTTGAAACTTGAACAAGGTATCCAAAAGAACAAGCCAAAAGCACTCAAGAAGAATTACACAAAAACCACTAAAGGGATGGATCGCTAATGATCCATAAGGAAGCTTCATGGGTCATTCAAGCCTCTTATATCATGAATCAATATATCTTCTAAGTACATTTGCCAAGTTTCATAGCCTTCTAAGCAACCTAGTTCAAGAAGTGGATACCCATCTGATTCTAGTCATAGTTCAATCCAACGTATGCATGAATCATCATCAAAACAAGGAAACTAGCTATGAAATTACATGGAGAGCACTTACATAAGACAGGCAGTGCAACCAAAAGGATGAAGCCCAAAAATCTTCTAAGTACATGGATTGCTAGCGATCCATCCAATTATGTTGGATCTTTATGAAATTTTCAGAGAATCTTTATATCATCAAGTGTAGGCTTCTAGCAAAGCGGTCTAGCCCAATTTCTCTCCTATGCCTATAAATACAATGCTACCTACAACATAAAGTGGATCTTCTTGACTGGCTGCTAGAACTCTACATAGATTATTCTTCACTCTTCTCCTCCTACATAATAGTCATCTAGGGTTTCACTGCGATTCTCCAGTGAACTCTTGTACTTGCGACTTGATCTAACTTAGGAAATTTAATCATATTGTAATCTGATTCTACTTGTAACAGCAGTCAGTTAATAGAAAGTTATAAAGTGGACGTAGGCTTCATTAATAGCCGAACCACTATAAAAATCTTCTTGTCTTTTTACTATTTCTGCTCTTTTTACGTTTTTTTTCTATATAATTGCTCTGTAAGAACAGGGCTGGTACTTTCACACTCAATCTAGGGTTTTGATCCATTTTTTAGGTTAACAAAACCCACATTATAACTTAACATTTTCTATAAGCCCATACGATGTATACAGATCATCCGTACGCAATTATCTGATTTGATCACTTACTCAAATACATAATCTACTCTTCTAAACTAGTATCGGTCACTAATTCCCTAATGCGGACTTTGATTAGGCTCCTTGATTAGAAACCTCCATTCTCCTTACGTAGCCATATACTTGATAGTGTTCATTGTCAAGAATCGACTGATAAATCCTTATTTGGGTCAGTGTGAATCACCTCAAAGTAATGTACTCGAAACTTGGATTAGCAACCATGTGAAGAAATGATCTACGTACAACTCACGTACTTATTCTTATTGTTTCTTACTTATATCAATTTTTTTACCTTTAAAATCATTTATGAAAATATTTCATAAAAACTCAACTTAAGTTTAACACTTTTACAATACTCTACTATATCCTGAGAGTATATATACAATATCAGAATCTGTTTTACTTAACTAGGGTGCTCAACAAAATTAGAACTTATTTCAACTTACAATCTTCAAATTTTATAAGTTACAAAAACTTGTTTCCTTATACATTCTCACAGACACTTAGCTTAAGTTTTTGTATCAATTCGGAGGTTCCGACTGTCCAAAATCGCCGAATATTCCATTTTATTTTTGAAAAAATGAAAAATACAAAAAATATTTATTATAACAAGATGTACAACCAACCTACCCTAGTGCATAGGACACATGAGTTCATGTAATACCTAACCAAAAACTTAATAATTAAACACCTAGGTTTTATTTCAAATCAATTTTGAAATAATAAATATATATACACCCTTATATCATATTCTGGAGTTGTTGAATCGGGATTTTTTAAATCAACTTGAAACAAAACTACTGTGGTAGCAATCCCTACTTAGAAACTCGAGAATGAACACCAATGATGTTGTAGTCATCGTCAGAATTATTTTTCAGTGACAGAAGTGGGTTCAGTGCTTTTTATCTCTTTTAAAATATCTCTATTCATCAATACTTTCAAAATAATACAATTATATTTTTTTCCCATAATTTTGAAATTTTTTTGCAAACTACCCAGATTTAATTTCTCAAATCCTCAGTTCAAATCCTTTTTATTTACAGACCAAGTTTATATACCATAATTATTTTCAAAATTAAAATTTATGGAAAAATCTAATAAATTAAATTAAAAACACATCATCAAAATTCGGATAGTTATTTGAAACATATATTTTATTATAATTTAAAATTAACATATTTAAATAAATTAAATATTAAATTTGAAGACTCAAAAATTTTGGGTCGTTATAGTTTATATTTTCAAAAGATAAACTTTAGGTACACTTCATGACTATGAAATTTAATAATTTTATAAAGAGTGTTGAAAACCAAACCTACTTTGATATGGAATAGATAGGAACTACTGCCTAGATAAGACAAGGTAAAAGTTAATGTTACGAATAAAATAGTTACGGATGCTCTAGAGTAGCATTAGGAATCCCCGTTGAATATAAGGAATATTGGTATGAACCTAGAAATATTTTATTAAACATGTGTGAAAGCCATAAGAAAAACCCACAAGGAATGGGGAATGGTATCAAACTACACTTTTGCAAGTTTTAAAGTATACTCGCATAAAAGATTAAGGATAAAGAAAATAAATACCGGGATTTGAGAATACAATCAAGATATTTTGGTTAAAAGAAGATAGTAATGTAATTGGAAAAAAGGGTAATGAGACAGCAAACACACATAGATGAAGTTGGTTGACCTAGGATTAAAGAAAGCAAGATAAGTAGTAGGAAAGTTATTCCGCCAAGTCGATTTTTCGATGAGTTATTCTAAATGTGCATAGTTTATATTTCTTACTTACTACAGTATGGAAATGCATAGTTTATCTTGTAATTGGTTTTAATAATTTAAGTATCGGATGGATCTTATTTATTAGAAGCCAAAAAGGTAAGTAAAGACATGTGGGTTATATTAGAATTACATACTAAATATGTTCATTTTATTTGAGTAAAAAGTGATAGGGCCACAACATCATTAATACCAATTGATGTTGAATGACAGCTTCCAATAATTGTTTCTTTTAAGTTATTTGGGTTGTAATCATTGGTTGTCTTTTCGGATATTGAAAATGCATATGATATGATATGGGATATGTTCTTATTTTATTACCATATCAATTTTTTATATGAGCTCTAACCTCTATATATGTTGAAAAATGGTATAAATAGGGAAATCTCATAAGGACACTTAACTAATGATGAATGTAAAGTAAGGCTAGAAGTTCATAAAATAAATTAGGAAATTAAATTAACAACTAAAAACACAATAATGCTTAAATCCCAAAAGCTTTTGAATTTTGGGAAAAATACATTTTAGCAAGCGAAGGACAGCGAAGGGTTGTTGTGAAACCACATCATTACCCTATGCCATAAAGGCTAAAATTTATAAATATACTTATCTGTTGCTTGTTTTATGAAATATAAGAAAATGATTTCAATATTTAATATTAACTATGTAATGCTAGGGTCAATCATATGTACTGACTCATTGAATAAATCTAGATTTTGTTAAGATCTGGCTTAGTTTTTTTAAAGATGCAAAGGTAAATGCTTTTGAAAAATTATGTTAAAAAAATTCAAACTATTTTATAAATTTGATAAAAAGGGGAAAATTTTTAACAAAAAATGAGAAAATTTCTAATTTTCGAATGCCACATGTTTAGCATAGGGAGGGTCAACGTGTTAGTGCGTATGAATGTAACAACCCAAAATTTTATCGGTTTGATTTGTGAATATTTAATTTACTTTAAATATTCACTTAATGGTTGTAATAATTAAATAACCACCTTTTAATTTATAACTAATGATAGAAAATTCATTTTTGAATTTTTTTACATAAATAGATAGTTCGACTGAAAACTGAAAATGTGACTGAAACACGCTTTTTGGTTTTTCAGCTTTTTATCGAACAGCAAGTTATTGAAAGTTGTAATACCCTTGTATAAACTTTAAAACAACACTTAAATGTTTTAAACATTTCTATTTTGAAATGTATAAATAAAATTATAATAACAAGGATTTATAAATGTAAAATATATTTAAATTTCAGATGAAAAGAGGGATTTGAAGTTGAGTTTACATTTCATGATTCCTTAAGTATGAAGTGAAAAAGGTACATGTATGACCTTATTAACCAATATGTTTTCATATCAAAATGGTGCTTGGGTAGCCTGGATAAGATGTGAGACTTGAAAATGTGATTTAAGGGCAATCTGGGTTTTTAACCTTTTAATTTTTACTTCATCCTGTATATACTCTCTTCCCATTTCATATCTCATTTTCATCTTTCATTTTCATATTCATATGAGTTAACTTCATCTTTTTTCCATCTCTACCTTTTATCATATTTGAAAAATCTCATTTTTAACTCAAAAATCCTTACTTCACTAAAAAGGTTAAAGTTTCAAGCAATTCAATAAATTGGGAAAGGTAGGAAATTTCAAATCTTTGTTTAGATGAAATAATAAATATCGAATAATTTGATAGTAGGTTGTTGGAAAACGATACTCATGTTTTTGTAGTTGTTTTTAAAAATCATATTTAGGTTGATGTTTGCTTTGAAATTTGAAGAGCATGTGTACCGTAAATAAACATATCTTTCTTCCTTTTCTTCTCCTGTTCTTTGTTTCATAAATTAACATACCCATTTCTTATTCAAAAATCCATAACAACCAAACTGTTCAAGTTTAGCCAAAACGAGCAACTGGAAAGTTGTTCGTCATAGTATCTAGTTTCTTTTAAAATTAGTCGATGGTGTTTCATTGAGCATGGTGTGAGAGATTGGTCAATAAGGAGTCGAGTAATGTCAATTTTTCGATGAGCTCAATTTTTCAAACGGATTATACAATCAGTTTCCTAGTTGAAAACGAGATTTTTAAGGCTAGTCGTGGAGATCTAGGGTGTTGGATTGTTCTAGGGTGGTTAGTTGATCAGTTTTTGATCATTTGGCAAATTATGGTGATCTAGGGGATGAGAGGTGGAGCAATCAGTGCTGGAGGCAGCCTTGGATCAAGACGAAGGCATGGAGACATGTTGTAGAATCTCTTGTGGTCAGAGAGTCGTGGTTGAGCTCAAGTTAGAGTTTGCCTGCTAATTTTGTTTGGGTTGCATTTGTGGACGTTGGCAGGGATTGCGACCACTGAGTTAGTCATGGGTAGAGTTGAAGGTGGAGCATGGGGTGGCAATTCCATCGGCATTGGTAGTATGGGTCATAGGCGATTGAGGTGGGGGCAGTTGCTGGTTGAGTGAGCGACATTGTTTACTGGAACGCGAATATTTGGCTCGATGGTCGAAATTCGCTTGGAGGCGCTGGTGTGGATGGCGATGGTAGGGTCAGATCGAGCATGGTGATCGGGATTTGTGGGTGGGGTTGAAGGTTTGTCGATGGTCAACGTTGGGTGTGCACGTGCACGGGTCGTGTAAGAGTTTGGCTCTAGTTTTTGTTTCAATAAAATTTTGAATTTGGGGATTTGAGTATTTGGAAGAAGCGTTGTAGTAGTCTTTGGGTATTGGGCCTTGGCCTAGGGGGTGTTTAATTCTTTTATTAATTAGTTAACCAATAATAGTTTAAACTTAGTGAAACCATAATGCATCTACATGAAATCTGTTTAACTCACGAATTTTTGAACTAGACTCGTATTAACAAGTACGACACTATATTAGAATTAATTGACAGTTTTGTTGAAGTATAATTTAATGATAAAATAATACTAACTGGTTATAATTACATTGATTTAGGATAATAATGAAGTTAATTAATATTACTTCATTAATGACATCTGTTTAATAGAAGAAAACTCCGTTCTGCTATATTTAAATTGAGTAGACTATATTGGACATCTATTTAGTAGGGTAAATCCATATTCTGCTATTTTATTAATCTAGACATTTAATTATATGCCAGTTGACTTGGATAAATGATGTGTTATCTGTTTGTTAATTAAGAGTTTTATTTACATATATGTTGTTTATGTGAATATCAGTGAGGTGATCTTGATTGTTGAACTGAAAATGCGTGGTAGCTTGTTTAAGTGCCATTTAGGGTCCTAAGCCTCTTCCAAATTTGAAAGAAATGGATTTAAAATTTACTTCGACTTTATAACATTTTGAAGTTGTTTTCTATAATTAAATGGTTAAGTTAATATTATTTGAATAATAATATTTTTAAGTTAGTTACTTATTTAATAATGATATTTAAAGTTAATCCATTATTTTATTTAAGATGTTTTAAAGTTAATTAATTATTTTATTAATGATATTTTAAGTTAATTAATTATTATTTTATAAAGGGTTTGTTAATGTTATAAATTAAAAAGAGTTCTTGGAATTTTGGAAAGGAAGTTCTGGGTTTATAAAACGCTGATTTTATATGAATTGGCAAGTTTATGGAATTGACAAATAATCCTTCTTAATTATGGTGGTATGGAAGTCATTTTCCATACTTAACACCGAAGGATTAGTGGTTTTGGGTTTATTGCAAACAATGTTTTTGAATGACATTGATTTTGATCCATTTCATATGATTTCGAAATAAGAAATCTTTCTTAAATGCTTTGTGAATATTGTTATACCGTGATATAAGTATATGGTAAAGTTTTCCAAGTACAGAAAGTAAAATGGTTTGAAGATATATTTATACCGGTGAGATAAGTATATGCATATTTTTGGTAAATACTTAAAGTGATTTAATAAATGAGGTTTTATTAAGAGGCTTAGTGGATCCCATAGGAAATTAAATCTATTTTTGGTTGTTTGTAATTTGATAATTAAATAACCGACTATCAAATCTGGACCCATTTTTAACTCCGGAAGTATCTAGAAGAAACACGAGAATTATATGGTATAGTTATCTTCAATGATGTTATACTGTATGCATAAACTTGTGCTGTTCTTCTGGGACAAATAATAAGGAAATCCATCCACTTAGATGGTTAGAAAGTGATCTCTGCTCTTATGTATTGTCTGTTTATTTCCAAAAGAACCGGAGTTGAGTTTACCGGAAACTATCGAATGTTGGTTCGAAGAGACCGGGGTCGAATAAGTATGAATTATCCAGAAACCACTTCAAACCAACTTAAGCATTCGAATTGGAAGCAACTTAAAGATGATGGAATTGAAGACAGAGCTCTTTAAGTTGCAAGGGCTACTTGCTACTAATCTTGTGGGTGATTCCATTTGTGAAAGTAGTGCCTTTGGTTTGTTCAAATCCTGAGTAGCTTGTACGGATGGATGCTAGCATTGCATTGTTGCTTGGATGGTAGTGTTAGCAATCCAAGTGGGATTTGCTAAAAAGGTAAAAAGTGGCATCAACCCTTAACAACCCGGAATGGCTAATACATGGGATATGCAGTAAAGCTTTATGGATCGCACCCATTAGGGTATTGTCATCACCCTTCTAGACATATATGTATGTATGTATGTATGTATGTGTGTATATATATACATATATTGATTTGGTTGTGCATGAGAGCTCTCGGGAAAGGTTATTCGATACTATATAGTAAATGGTAAGCCGACCATATTAGTAGGGGAGCATGTGAGGCCCTCGGTACATTTTTCTAGAGGTGTACTATAGCAAACGGTAACCTAATTGTCTTGTCATTGTATGAAATCCATTCTCCAATAAGTCCATACGGACTTAGTTGTCCCAACTATGCTAGAATATAAGATGTAAGCATTCCAGCTATATTTATAATTTATTTTAAACCCTAAACATTATTATATTATTACTGGATTTCCTATAAAAATGTTTTGGTTATCGTAAGGTAAAAAACTCGTCCCTGTTTATATACGGCGTGGTCTTATGAGATACCTTTGAAAGGTTTTATAAGGTATAACAATTCCTTATGACTTGAGTTTCTCCACTGGTTTACCAGACTTTTCTGGGTGTTATTTTCTTATAATACTCCGATAGGACCTGAGTATTTTTCCAGAGTTAGCTTTAGATGCTTTGGAGCTTCACGAGAAAAGTTGGATGCCTCCAGAAATGTATTTTAGTATTTCTATTTTCATTGTGTTTTCTTGTTTGTATTTATCGGCATTCGTAAGGACAGGCTATTATAACTTTCCAGGACTGATGATAGGTTAGACTCTGATGTTGCTTCCAATAATCAAGTTTTTTTCTTTCTTGTAAAGATAAGTTGGATATTACGTATTCTCGTTACGATGTGAGATTCTGTTCTGTCTTTCTTTTCCTTTTATTTTCCCTCTACCAATCTGTCTTTCCTGCACTTGGATGCTCATCACGTGAATACTATGGGTGTATTAGTGTCGACTTATGAGGGTCGTTACAATAAATTTTACCATTCAATAAGTGTGGTAGTGTACAAAACATAGATAATAATAAGGGAAAAAGCTATCTTAGCTTTGAAATTTCTATTTTCATACCTTGTTAACAGTAAACAAAAATTGTTTTTAAAATAATTCTGTTTTACTTTAAAAGCAAAATTCCTTATGAGAATTGTACTTGGAAAAGTTGGAAAAGACTTGGGGGCAGAAGAGAAAGTTCCAAGGTACAACGGAATTGATACACAAAAGGAGGGTGGAAATATTAAATTCTCTATCTAAATTCCTTTTCTGGCAAAAGAGCGTAGATTTAGAAATACTGGATTTTCAAAATACTTGAATGTTAGAAATTATGTGCTAGAAATTGGATAGTAGGAATTATATGAAAAATAGGTTGAATCATACTCCTATTCCTAGGAGTGCGGAAATAATTGTGTGAAAATGATTTTATATTTTTGAAAACTTGCATACATGTAGAACTGCCACTATATATAGGTTGTTTGCACCGTATTTTAAAAAGTTTTAAAGTATGCATTCATATAGAAGGAGCCGGTTTAATATTATTCAGCATACATATCATATGTTGTGATACACCATGCACTTGTACATAATTGGCTGTAAAAATTGTTGTACGCTAATTGGTTGGATAGCTTAGAATGGTTGCATGCTATGTTACATGATTCTTACCTTGAGTAATTTCGAGGTCGAAATTCTTTTAAAAGGGAGAATGTAACATTCTATACAATAAGTAGTATAGCTCAAAAATGGAATTTGAGCAAATTTCATAATTTGGCCATAGAACTTGCACCATTGCGTTTGTGGCGATCTTCTGGTCAACTTTCGTACATAAAGCTTCACGATTGGAGTTCAAATGAAGAAGCTATCGACATTTGAAGATTTCAAATCAAATATAATTCAAAAAAATTTAAGGAAATAAATATTAATTAATGGTAACATTAATAAATGGACCACCATCAGTCGATGGCATCGTTGGGTCTGTCGACAGCTAGCGGTTCACCGCCTATGTGGAGCGGTCGACTGGTTCATGTTGTGACGGCTAGGGTTAAACCTCGTCCTAAAAGCCTGAATTTATATGTATTAATCTAACGGATATAATTGATTCAAGCACCTATAAATACTTTCCGAATAAAGCAATAGAGCTCTGCTATTTTCCTTACGCCACTATTTCTAGAAATTATAAAAATACTATATTATATATATATTATAAAAGGTAGAAAATAAAAGAGAAGGAGTGAATCAATTTTGAGAAAAAGGTAAACTTTATAACCATAAATTTAAATCCCACTTAACTCAAATCTCCACTCAGGTCTAAAATTCGAATGGGTATGTATACACTTTTGAATACATATTTTTGTTTGGAAAGGAAAATGAAGTTAATTAAGAAGAATGAATTTAAATCTGGAGATTTAAAAAGCTAAAAAGGCGACTAGAAAAATTATACGATTTATTTATATAACACTGAAATTTATACAGTTGAATTTGTTCGATTATTATGTGTATGCAAGACCCATTGAATTATAGGCTCAAAATGAACGTGTTTAACTAAAATCTCAGCTGTATGTTATGTAAGTTATGTAATTGTAATGGAACGATATATACACCATAATATGGATTTTTTGGGAAATAGGTCCCTAAAATTTTATGATAGTAATAAGATCATGTAGTTTATTCCAGATTTCGATTAATTGGGTTATAGATTGTTTAGCATTCATTTGGAATTCCCTAATTTGACTTGGAATGTAATATTCTATGTTTTAATTATTGGATGTGTTAAATGTAAAATTTAGTTGTATCTATTTCTGTATTAATTTCCATATATTGTCTAACTTCACAACTATGTATAAAAAGTGCATTGTTTGGAATAATAAGGAATATGCCTAAATGAAAGAGATATGTAAATTAGGGATGTCCTTCTTTGTAGTTTGCACTGTTTATTTCAATGGGAATGAAAAGATATAATTCCTTATAAATTCAAATGGAGCAAAAGTCCCACTTTTAGGTAGCTTATGGAAAGTTATAACGGTAATAATATCCTTGTAGGGTAAGGGCAGCTCCAATATATTAAAGTGAAAACAAATATACTTTGTAGAATTTACACATAAGTGTACATTCTGAAATTCCCAAATGTAGAAATTAAAGAGTTAAAAATAGAAACATATATACAACCATATCTACTAATTAAAATATAAATATACATAAGGTAAAGAATAAAGCGTAATAAATAATTATACATCGGTTCTCGTATTAATTACAGTTAAAATGATTATTTATTAATAATGTAATAAATCAAACAGTTAGGAGGTTGCAATGAAAAGGGATAGCAACTCCAATATTAATGAATAATAATTACAATATTAATGGGTAGTGAATGCATGGTTAATAGGAAGTTACAAAGATCAAATAGGAACATAAATGTGTTTAATGGGATTAATTACATAATTAAATATGACATTTATGGAGAAAACAGAATATGCATAATAAGTTAGATGTAAAATGGATAAATAAATATCATCGGTGATTGTCCAATTTGAATAATAATGGCCATTTATAAAGGACAATTAATTGGATGTAAAGAAATAAATGACATTTAAGTGAAAAAATTGAAAATGAAAAATAAAGGAAATAAATGTACAAAATAAGAATAAGTTCATAGTAAGTAAGTGAATAAATATTAATAAATGGACTTAAGAGGCAGAATAATTTTCGCAGTTCAATTTATATGGCCTCCATAATATATTTTTGACATGCGTAAATTAGATACATAGATTACCCATATAACTTAGGATGGGTTGGAGATGCGAGACCAGTAGAGTTAATAATGGAAGTCTACCCTCTACGAGAGGTTACCGATAGCTGTGTATACGTACTGGTAATGTGGGACATCCCCAACTATAGGATCCGTGGGTGGAAAAATATACGTTGGCATATAGGTGTGGGAAATTATACCAAAGGGTTTGCCTCAGATTTGAAGTATTAAATGGCTCGGTACCATTAGGTAGGTCAAGGGGTTTACTTCGGAGATTGTGATACTAAATGGCCATTGGGTCTACCTCCTTCCCTATTTAAGAAGTCTTAAATGACCACCTCGATTGAGAAGTCTTAAATTTTCCTTAAAAAGGGCCTTCACCATGTTTTTAGCCGGTTCCTCCATATATTTCCCCATCTAAACCAGGACAGCTTACTAAGAATGCCCTTGCAAACAATGGGCTTAGTGTTTGCCTAAAAATAGAAATAAGCGCAGTCGGATATCTAACTTCCCTTTGCAATTTGAAGAGCATGTTGATCGATTGAGCGGTCGACTCATGATGATTGAGGTCTGCGCAGGTAACGTAGAGGCCGCATAGAAACCAGTGGTTATTGGGAGTAAGTTGACCGAGGGAAAACCCAAAAATGTTAAGGGCGGAGATGAATTAGGGGCAGAGAGTTAGCATTACTCTGACTTTAAGTAGCCAAGAGACTATGTGAAGAAACCCGGGGGAGGTTGGTCCGATAGATTGGCAGGCATTGGATACCTTACCATCCCAATATTGCATCCATGACCGGCCAAGCTCTTGGCCATATTTACCTTCCCTTCTACTAACATAGGAACTTGGACGCTAGAGAAACCAACCAAGTTAGATTCAAAGGTTGCCATCTAAAACATAAGCGGCCTAAGTTAAACAAGTTCCCAACATCTAAGCCTAGTAAGACCCAAGGGCAGTGCCCTAGGAGGAAAGCTAGACAATAATCTCCATGGCATGGTTAAGCCGGCACCCCATGAAGCCTGGCTCATGACTCAAAGAAACTCTCCTAAGATAAGTTGTAAGCCATACGATCCATATCTAGTATTCTTTTTATTACTTGAAGCCCAAGGCCATTAACTTGGGCTTAAAACTATATCCCAACACTAATACATTTTCTAAAAATCACAAGTTACTCGAAAGTGTCACTGAAAAGTTCACCAACATTGATCGATGTCCAAATGATGACCAGAAAGCTTGGATTCCAACTAAGCAATGGCATAGAATCAAAACTCAAGAACTATGCTACAACCAATAACATAATAAAACAAAGCAAAGCAAAAAAAATTAATAGCGAAAGTGTCATTTATTCAAAAACATGAAGAAGGGTCAAATAAGGTAAAGAGTTTAACTGTTTTGCAATGAAGAAGAAGAAAGCTCAAGTATTTTTGTAGAATTCTAATAGCAGCAAGTATTTCAAGCTTTAACAAAGAATGAAGAGGAAGAAGGTGAGGGGTATTTATATAACTACCCTCTCAATCTCAGCTATTGGATTCAGAAGGTGATCAAATCTCAATCGTCTAGGTATAATCAATGCTATTGTTACATCACACACGAACGTGAGCTACTCCTTTCGTATTTGAAAAAGTGAACCATCTCAGTCAATGTCATAGTGCCAAGGGTGGCATGCATTAAATTCATAGTAGAAGGTCTAATCGGTAGGATCATCTTAATTTGACAAGCCCGCCACTGCTCATAGAGATGAGCTTGGGGGCAAAATGTTGCTAAAATTTCTTGCAAGTATGATTTAGCTAGCCATCAATTCTAATTCGGGCTCAAATCCACATCAGCTAGGATTTCTTTGCTCGACCTAGTTCGAGCCAGCCCACATTACACCTAGTTCCTTCCCAGCAATTCCAACAAGCAAGTCACAAATAGGTCGGCCTGGAATCCTATGCCCTACCGGGCCCAATACGTGTCGACATAACCATCTCATATGACTTCGTTCAACTCAAATTGACCTACCTATGGCCCAACTCTCTTAGCCCACTTTTGACCGGTTCCAAGCAGCATGTTACATCACTATGTCTAGGCATATTCCTCTATGCTCCAGCCTTAGCATCTTCAACTTTGTTCTCAGCAAGCTTCAGCAACAGGTAACTGACCGTCTCTATGCAAGAAGCTTCTCTCCAATCTTCTACCTAGAGAATTGTGCTAGACATCGAAAAGTACAAAATAGTATGACTTAGAACACCTACCACTTCAGCTTGTGCTCGAAGCATACTAACTCCATTAGCATTTCGGCATTTTCAGCACAAAACATGTGCCCCTTACAGAATTACAACTTGCGTGCTTCTCAACCACATGTTCGTTTCTCTTTTCCAACTGTCTTCTATCTATCCAAGCAACCAGATCTACCATCAAGAATCATTTTTTCCTATTTGTGGTGCAATCTCATTCATCCATTGTACATATTAGCTATTATAAATAAGGTACTTTTGGCATAGGTCCTTGATAGGTTCCAAAATTAACAAAAACCCCAGTGGGAAAAAGTATGTAAATTAGGTCCTTATTTTTCGAAAATCATCAAAAAACATATAAAAAAACAAAAAAACTTCCAAATTTTAAAACTTATTTCAATTAATATTTATCTTCGTATTCATGTCAAAAAATCAAAAAACAAGGATGAAAAGGGAAAAAATGACACACGGTATGTTTCAAGGAATACTTGCAGATATGTATGCAATTTTAGAGAATAATTGCAGACATGTCTGCACTTATTCTGGATAGCATGCCTTTGCAACTAACAATTGCAGATATGTCTGCAATTTTAAGGATTAAGTGCAGATATTTACGTAAATATACTGATTTTTGAATCAAGATGCTGTTATTCAGTGAATAATTGCTTACATGTCTGCAAATATATGGAATAATTGCAAACATGTCTGCAATTATATAGATTTTTATTCAATGCAGTTATTCAGTGAATAATTGCGTACATGACTGCAATTATATGGAATAATTGCATACATATCTACAATTATTCAGATGTTTATTGAATGCAATTATTCAGTGAATAATTGCAGACATGTCTGTAATTATATGGAATAATTGCATATATGTCTACAATTTCTTTTTTTTCCTTTCAGAAACCTAGTTATAATATTTGAAATTTTTTTTAAGCACTGACGCAAAAAAACACGAAAAATAAATGCTGCTACAGTAAAATAATTATAAGGACCCACTTTACAACTTTTTTTTAGGGAGGATGTCGTTTAAATTAACTTTGATTCTAGGGATGCGTGACTAATATTCACTTATAAATATCCCTTGCTATATGACATCAAAGGGGTTAGAATTTAGTTGAAACAACATTCTCATTCAACACAAGCACCTCCTCGTAAGCTCTTAAGTTTAGTACCATTGTAAGCTCAAGTGACAAATTTCTTATTATTCTCTTGTAATTTCTTAAAATTTAAAAGATAAACATGGTAAGAGAACATCACAGTGCATGTAGGCAAGCTTTTGCCGAACCAATCCATATCTTTTGTCATTTACATTATTTGTTTGTTTGTCTCCTTATTTTACATTTTAAATCCTAATATTAGTAAGAAACCTTTACTAATACAAATGCATTGGTCGAATTTGGGGTTAGCTAAATTTTTAGTCAATAATAATTGGTAGTTGACTTAAAGTCAAAGTCCAAATCAAAGCAAATCGATTAATAGACAAATGTTGTCGAATTAAACCATGGACTTTAATATTGGACATCATAATTAAATACATATATTATTAAAGTTTTGACTATTGATCGAGCTCTAG
Source organism: Allium fistulosum (assembly GCA_030737815.1). Lineage (NCBI taxonomy): Eukaryota > Viridiplantae > Streptophyta > Magnoliopsida > Asparagales > Amaryllidaceae > Allium > Allium fistulosum. The sequence goes on from CM060908.1 coordinate 722,055,031, forward strand.
ATATCTTTGTAATCTAGTAATGATGAATAGAAAACGTGTATGATAAATCATTGTTTATGGGTGTTGCTTTAAAAGATAAGAAACTAGAGTTACCTAGATAATTTGTAAGCAACTAAACTTGTGTCCACTATCGTGTTTCAATAAATTCCATATAAGCTTTAATATTTAAATTGTTTAAATATTACCAAGGCTGAGCACGCATACATGCGTCAAACAGCCATAACTCTCAAGTTTCGATCGAAAATAATTTAAATGATTTACAAAAGTTATAAATTATTGTTGAGGAATTAGGATACTTATTACTTTGCTTTATTTATTGTTTTATCAATATTATTAGAGGGTTGCCAATTAATTGATAAAATATATAATTATAATATATTTTTTGTTTAATTATTTATATATATCGAAAATGATATTTATTAAATAATAGGTATTATACGGTAGTCGAAATCATTAATATTGATTAGTAATTAAGGGACTAGCCATATTGATAATAGTTTACTAGTATATTATTTAATTGGATTGGTGGACCAAATTAATGAATAAAGTCTAACCCATGGAAATAAATTAAGATATTTTGTAGCATCTGATGTTATTAATAAACCTTTGAAGCCTCCATTTATTCTTTCTCCATCTAAAATAATATTTTAATTATGGACTTTGCAACTAAATACTAAGTTTGAGAAATGGTCTCTTTGAGGTGAAGCTGATGGTTTATGGTGTTATAGACCGATGGGATCACCGAGCAAATCTTATTTCATTATTATTTTAATTATATTTACTATGCATAAAACATGTTAAAAATTGTAATCTTTTCAAATTAAAACTGAATTTATAACTGATTTATGAATTAAAATGATATTAATTTGATAAAAAAGCATGCATGTTTTCGCCAATCAACGCCAACTAGGATTATTGACATATGAGGACCATCAACTAAGGCAACATGTTAATTCGATTGGAAGATGATGACGATCATCTCTGGTGAAGCCTACAACAAAATTAGGGTTCTATGTAAAAGGGACCAGAATCTGACATAGAAGCACTAATGAATTGATCGCGACGAGGGGAGTGCGACGATAGAGATGGAGTCAATAGTGGTGGTCTCTAGGTATTTCGATGGTAATGGCTGGGGAGAAGCGGCTGAGGAAGAAAGGTAAAATGTTTTTAAGCCATTATAATATTATAAACTACATTTTAAACATATGTGTAACACCCCGCCCTTATACCTATACTACCAAAAAGTATTATTAGGTAATACTTCTGATAATACGGAGAACAAGGCGATATTAGCTATCATACGTGAATACTACCTTAGGCTAATGCAGATATGCATTTCAAAATATTATACCACCCACTTACATTACTCGGTATCGGCACATAGCAATAAATACGTTCATATCCAAGATAGAACAATACATGATATAAAACAAATAATGGAGAATACAGAGTCATCAACATGATAACATATAATAGAGAAATACAAAAGTCTAAGTGGGTCAACAAAAACAAATCAATTAACCACTTTCTCTAAATACATACAAAGTACAAGTCCATGCATAATTATCGATATGTATATAAGAGACTACATAAATCCAAATACAATATCTAGTCCCACTATTTAACTAGCCTCCAAAACTAGCATATCAACCACAATCTAGTCTCTTCGTCCTTGAATCCTTAAAGGCCTCGGACTGACCCAAGTATTATACGAATAAAACACTGGTCAGACTATGTCAAGGTGGTAATATCAATATATATAACAGCAATTGACATGGTATAAACAAGTCAATCTCATAGTAATAGTGAACATCTCAAATGTATCACCCATAGGAAAGAATAGTCATCGTCACATCAAATGCCACATGAATAAAAATTGGTGTAACATCATCAAACAACTAAACTACCATACAAACAAAATATTTACTCACATATATCTTGACCGTCAGCCCGAATAAGAGACAAGAACTCTCGACTACATGGCCCTAAGAGATATGTATAAACAATAGAATATGTAGACCTAAAAATAATACACAAAAATAACACAATGATCCATCTCGACCAACAATCCTAATAGGAGATAAGGACTCTCGATTGAGTGGTCCTAACTCCTAAGAGATAAATGTAACAAATCACATCAGAATATTCTCAGCAATTAGCTCTAAGAGAGAATGATTGACAAGCACACAACTAGTCTCTAATGTCACATGGAAAGATCGCATGTAGTTTGTCTAGGATTAGGCTATCTCAGATAATAGATGAGCACGTAGCAAGTCCCTAATGTCATATAATCATTATCTCTCTAGTAAGGTGATATCATCAAATATCTCATCAATAATGAATCTACCTAAGTTATCCAAATAGGAGACTGATGTACCACAGCATTGCTCCAGGAAATGCTAATGACCACAACCCGTTTCTTAAAGTCCCTTAGTCACACATGGAAACACAACACCTATTTCCATTTACATGTTATAAACACGCTACAAGACTACGATATGCATTAGTCATGAATACTACCTGCCCTTAGTAACAGACTGTTGGTCCTTAAGTGATGTCTAGGCAATGGCTCTAATGAGAGTAGTATCTCTCAGCCTCATCAAATTGACATCATGGATCCAAGGCACAACCTTGCAATTAGGACTGCTAGGATGGACACTATCCTATCTGGCAGGTCCTAATTACGCACTTTCCATAGTGTCATGAACCCTATGACGTAGGTTCCCAAAAAATACTCTCGACTCCACAAGTCCAATGAGAGTATCACCGAATATTAAATCCTCGATTACTAGCACTAGGATTATATAATAATACTTGACTAGTTAATCCTTGGAGGATGAATTTGTAAATTCTAATATATCTTTAACTTATAACCCTTAGACAAGAATATACCTCTTGACTACTAAACTCATACGATTCACCTCTAGACGATTACCAAAATTTCTAACCCTTTAATGATAGGTAACATTTACTTATAAAAAGTAATTGAACAAATATCACTGTAGCGTTTAATACTACCCAGTGTTAGTTGATCATTTACTAAACGCTCGTAAATTACTCTTAATATAACCATACAATATTCAATGCAATAAGCCAAAAGAATAACCGAAAAAATATTACCGAACGTCCTATACTTCTTGGTATTATTAATCCATTCGTTTTATACTCTCACAATATAGAATTACACATCATATAGCCAATTATTGATTATAAAAGAGTTTATTACATAAAGACATCCTTCGAAAATCATTTTAATTTCAAATATCGATATAAATTTCAAAGAGGTTTTAAAGATATGAAATTATTCTATTTAAATTCTTTATTTAATTCCAGTCTCTTTTAAACCACTTTTGAAAGTGATTTGTTGAACTAAAATTTCTTTTCCTTATTTTAAAATAATACCAAAACGAGCTTTCCAAACAGAAATTCCTTACTATAACAAAATTCCAACTTCACATTTAATTTTAAAAATGGTATTCATTAACTGAGCTCACTATACAACAATTATAACATATTCAAACCTCTTTAGTATTTCCCATAATTATTATTTTACAAAGGTTCACATTTACTTTTAAGAAATGATATAATTTGATTACTTTGAAATAGGAATCAATAAATACTCTTTATAATAGAAAAATCTTTTTTGTCTATAATCATAAAGAAAATAAGTACCTATTTATACATTCAATTATAATCGAACTATTATAATTTCAACTTTCAAAAATTAATTTCTGTTTAACACTTCTTAAAACATTTACTTTTAAAAATATTTTTTCTTTTTCTTTATTTTAAGCTAAACAACTTTACATCTAAAAGAATAATTTATACAAAATGGTACTTAGAATGTAAAAACTCTGTATCTATTTATAAATTAATACATAAATCTCAATTTCCAAAGATAATTTATATTTTATAGACTCAAAAATATTAACTCAAAAAAATTTCATTTCTCTTTATTTTCAAATTAACTAATTTTAAATTTATCACCAAAAACCTCTTTGACTCTTCCCTTCTATAAAATTATTTTATAAAATTAAATTTCAAAACCTCTTCTTTCAAAATAATAATATAGACTACAAACAAATTTATATAAATATTTCTAAAACATTTAAATCGATTTTCCCCTTTTTAATCAATTCCGGATACAAATTCCAGTCCAATTCATATCATATAATGACCGGTGTATATATATCCAAGAATCAACATCAATATATATAATCAAAGATTCAATCCAACAATATATAAACCATGTTATGCATCTCAATTTTAACTAAATCAAACCATATCACATCAATTCATCCATATGACAATTGTTTGCACAAAAACTGGGCAAATACCTCCAACTGAATTTATAATAACAAATACAACAGAAATATAATGCAAAAAGAGTAAAGTATCTACAAATTTATAGTGGTTCAGTAGTAATGGGCCTACGTCCACTGTTCATTTTTATTCCTTTTCTTATATTTGAGCCTTTACAAATGTTTCCATATGAAACACAATAGATTTTTTCTAAATATTAAAATCTGAGAGCTTCGTTCAGTGGTTTTCATTTGGCAAAAGCTCTAAGTTTTAAAAAGTTGCCCCAATGGCTGCTAGAAGCTTGGATATTTATAGAAGTATGGATGTCGTTTGGATATTCGAGCAAATCAGGCAATTTCGCTGTATAAATTGCTCAGTTCGGATATTTCCATATGTAAAAGATATGATCATTAATTTCCAATTATATCCATATTTCATTCCATATATTACTTGTTTGGTTCATTGGAAAGCTCGGTTCGAGGTTGGTTGGTTCGGTGAAATGCACTAGGACGTCTTGCTGGCTAGATCCTCTCACACCCTCCCTTAGTTCGGCATCTCTTGGCTCCACTTGGTTCGGCTTCCATTCTCTACTAAAAAAATTCTCCTGTTCGGTGCCAAACCTACCGAATAGAAAACTCTATTCGGTGTTATGACTACCGAACATGATTTTTTGTTCGGTACTAAGATTACCAAACAGAAAACATTGTTCAGTTTCAAGACTACCGAACATGATTTTCTGTTTGGTGCTAAGACAATTGAATAGGATTTACTATTCAGTGCTAAAACTATTGAACGGGAAATTTTGTTTGGCTTATGAGATTATCAAATAGAAGGGTGTGCTTTACTCCTTTATCCTCTTCAACTCCTTGTGTCTTGTCTTCTCACCTTTACCACCCTTCCTTTGCTTCACCTGACTATCCTATTAAGACTAAATTTCTTAGGCTCAAACACCTATAACACTTGCCCCCAAAGCTTGGCTCGTAGACTATGATGAGGGCTTTGTTGAATGCTTCATGAATCCATCAGTAAACATACGTCACTCCTTATTTTTGGTTTGGTCCAGCATGCTCTTAGTCCAATAGCTTGGGTTAGGTCCATTATGTTTTTGGTTGGGCATGCATTTGGTTCGACACCAAACAAGACCACGTCCCTATATAAGCTCATAAGCCCACTAACACCAAACAACCTGCTAAATTTTGCTGGCTTCCCCAAATTTCGAGACCGTTCCTCCCTTTCAATTGCAAGTGCCAATCTTCACTGCAATCACCTTTAATTCGTTGTAGCCGCTTCCTAATGTCGCCATCCAATCTAGTAAGACCCTTTTCATCCATGTAAGCATTCATGATATCAAATTGTATGCCACGATTCATGTTTTGCTCGGTAGTGAGTTGACATGTTAGGGTTTTCCCTTGTTCGGTCTTTCTAAAATATAGGGCTTAGGATGCATTTATGCAGAAGGAAATGCGAACTATAGAAGCATGATTACAAGAGGCCTTAGAATCGAAAGTTCCTCGAACTCCTATACAGGTTTGACTACTCATGTGTTCGGCTATCGAACAAAGTGAAGGTTGGTCGCATGCTGATTTTGCATGTTATCTTGTTTTCGGTTGCTTAGTGAAACTTTGCATAAGTTTTTCTGGTCAGAGTGTGGCTTTGAAATAGCTTTTACTAGTGTCATATCAAGAGTACTTACTAACTTATTCTTTTTCATTGCATATGCACACAACCACGTACACACAAACACTCTAATACTCAGACATATATGTCAAGTTGTTACAACTCGAACCCTAGTGGGACCGGATTTTCGCTAAATCAAAAACCCAAGTCCACCAATGTACGGATTGTTGGTTTGATATCTAGCAAATAAATAAATTCATTCCAGAGCACTATCGATATAAACTTATAACAGAATAGTAAAGTATAATAAAATATATAGTTACTGACTAAGATTGACACTTCCAATAACTAGTGTCCTTGTCTGTGCCGAGCATGCATAAGGAACCTATCCTTTCATTGTTCCAGCCTTGTACCAGTACCTGTCCCTTTAAGCTATCCTATAGGTTGTAATGGGGAGGGGGTCGAACAATATTCTGATGATTAGTAAATTACGCACTTTATAAATAACATTAGTTTATGTTGATTGTCTTCCATTACATGTTATGTCACTTATTTTTACTTAGTCGTCTCGTCTCACGTATGCGAACGATACACCCCATCTACCCTAGGTAGACAATAAGTACACATGTGTGTATAAGTACCACAGTCCTCCATTGGACCAAGATAGTATCCCCGCTAGTATCCTTAACCTAACACCTCGTCAAGATCCCTCATCAATGCAGTATCACGTCCTCGTCGTCGTGTATACCAAGGAACTCATGTACTCCCTGATAACGGCGTCACAATTGTTAGCCATATTCTATCTATTTTTGAAAGAGCTCCATAAAGTGTTATCTAGCCTTGCCCCTAACAAACAATCTAGCAAAAAAATATGGTGGTGCATGACCTAAATGTGATCTACACTGGTAGGAGGTGTAGCCTTTTAGGTGTAACCCTTGTCTTTCCACTGACCTGTAACGACCCAGAATTTTTGATAATTAAAATTCGAATATTTAATTGATTTTAAATATTAATAAATGAATTTAATAAGTCGAATAATTTATTTAAAGGATATTGGATTTAATTTGGTCAATTAAATCGATAATTTAATAGTGAAATTCTAGAGATAATTGAAAATCGAGTTTAAAATGATTGAAAATGATTTGTAAAATTTTATTTAATCATACTGGAGTTATAGAAAGGTTATAGAACCTTTAAAATTGAATTTGGAGTTAATCTGTGAAAATTGAATATTTTAATATTTAATTATCGACTGTAAAAATAGCCAATTTTCGAACAGTCTCGGATTTCGACGAAACTAGTTTCATCGGATCCGTAATGTGATATTATTATATGGTTTCAAATTTCGTGTCAATCGGATGTACCGTTTGTCCAGGGCAAACCAAAACGCCTCGAAATCGATTTAAATCGGTTTAATTTAAATTGATCGTTTTATTTCATAACTCGCACAGACGACCGAATTAGCTTCCGAAACCTATTCCATTGTGTCCGGAACGCGGGATAAACCCCAGAAACGCAAGTCACTGCGCGTAAATCTGAGTTTGGAAATTCTGGATGAATAGTGTTCGTCAAAACTTCTATAAATAGACCCATTTTCTCACAAAAGAAAATCAAAATAAAATAAGCTAGGGTTTCATCAGCCGGCCGCCTCTTGTACAATGAATGGCTGAGAAACAATCATCTTCTTCCTCAATTTTCTCTTAATCCACACATTATTAGCAAAGATTATCAACTACAAAAACGTTAAGCATCCCGAGAGCTTCGATATGGACGGCTGTGATCGAGAATAGATTCGTAGATCAACGGCAAATTCCTTTCCAACGTGCCACGTTCGTACACGATTCCCCACGTAAATATAGAGCCGAGCTCCACCAGATTCGAGCCGAGTGTCGAGCACGAGATGGGCTTTGGAACGGCATCAGCTGATCGTGTTCTCGTCGAAGTATGGAGGAGCGGTCATCGGGGATTGCCGCGTGAGGATGGGTTCGAACGCGATTTCTTGAACCTGGGAAGAAACAGGAAGGTGCGGCCACGATTTAGCAAATGGAAGCAACGGTCTAGATCTGCCTAGGGTTAGAAATTAAAATAAAATATGTAAATCGAATTATAATTTAAATTGTGTAATCTTTGTAATAGCATATCTTTTTGCTGCGAGGTCGGAATTCGACGAGATTTTTTGCGTTGGAATCGTATTTGAGAATACTACGCGATGCAACTGGATTGGAATCGGTTGGAGCTAGTTTGAATTTCGGGTAAAATTAAACGCGCGTTTAATTTTATTTGAAATAAACGCTGGAACGGAATTTAAAATCAAGGTGAGATCTTCTCACTCAAATAAAATTTTGTATTGCAGTTATTTATTGATTGACTGTTTGGATGTGATATTAGATATAGTAGGATATATATCTATATATAGCAATATATACATATTGGAATATGTATATATTGGATTGATTGATTTCCCGCCTCGTATAGCGGATGAGACCCTATTGCGCCGTTAGTAAGCGGATAATATTTATTAAACCCATATACCGCAATAATTCCGTACTGGAGCGGAATTGGTATTGTGCTAACATCTGTGGATGCAGGGAAACAGGTTGGAGGGATCCAACTGGATTCCTCACCGTATTGATTATTTACAGATATTGTGATATATTCTGTTATCATATAATGATATATGATATTTGATCGTTGTGATTGATTGTTTGGTGCTGTTGCATCATCGGATCCATTTTTGAAGTTAAAAATAACGATATTATTTTTAAAAGGATTTCAAAGTGATTTTTGAAAATATACATTTTATTGAATTTTGGAATCGATTCATTTTAAATAAATGAATGTTTAAAATCCCGTGTTATGAAAATTGGGATTTTTGTGAAATATAAGCAAAATGTGAATTTTGAAACAAAAGTTGATTTATTTATTAAATTGTTTAAATAGAGATTTTTGAATTTATTTTGAAAGCTCTATATATAGGATTTATAAAATTTGATTTTTATAAATCAGAGTGATGAAATTTTAAAGGAGTTTTAAAGACGTTTTAAAAGATGTTAAAATGGGTTTTATAAAGGATAGAACAAACGATTTGTGAAGTCCTAAAAGAACGATTTTGTAAATAAACGAATTGGATAATAAAAGGGATTTATAAGTTGAAGTAGTTATAAAATAATAAATGGAATTTATAAACGTTGTTTATAAATCCGAAATCACTTGATTTGATAAGTGAATTTTTGAAGTTAATTAAAGAAATTATATTCACGATTTTAGATCATGGATAATCTTTTAATAAATGTGTAGAAACATTGATTTGGGTAAATAAAGTATATTCACGATTTTGGACAGTGAATATATTATTTAATAAAATGGATATGTTTTGGAAAAGCGATATTATAAAATGAAGTAATTGTTTTAAAAGATGTTTTTAAAACGTGTTAAGTATTGAATACATAGATTTCAACATTTATTGTTGAAATAGACGTCTCGAGAAAATAAGGAAATGATGGACTATAACACTGTTGTTATAGTAAATGGTTTCCGAAAGGAAATATTTTTGTATAGTATTGGGATTTATATATCTATCTAAATTTCGAATCCCTATACTAGTGATTATGAGTTGTCGTAACGATGTTTTACGTAACATTCGTTTTGACTCAAATAAAATTTGTGAAAGAGAATGATTTCCTTAAAGGATGAAATATATACTTAACTCTGGTTTAAGTATATAGAATATTTTCCAAGTGTTGAAAATAATAGATTTGTGAAATACTTATTATTAAATAAGTGTGGAAATGCTTTTCCAATATGAAATGAACTGTTTTGAGATTTTATCTTCAAAGATAAATTGAAATGTGGAAATTGATTTGAAATTGTTTTCAAATGGTTAAGTGTGGAAATAATATATCTTATAAAGATATTTTGGAAGATTAAATAATTTGGAAAATTATTTGGAATCTGATGATGTTGCGCATCTTTATTGATAGTTAAATAACCGACTATCAATAATTACCTTGAATATGGTATTTGTTGTGAATTGGATGAATTTGAATGCCACACTTATTTTTGAATAAACGCTCACTATTCGGGTTAGCCGGGAAAGGACCATGGGGTCGTATAACCCATTTCGAATATGTGATACGTCGTTATGAATTGCATTCGAAGATCGGTGTTGAAGACCGGATATTTTTGAAAACGGAAGGATTACCGTCGAGTTACTCTACATCGGCTGATCTCCGATTTAGAGGTTTTATCACCCTTAATGACGGGAAGTCCGGACGTGATTAGAAATTTATCCGTATATGCAAGGGCTTCGTGAGAAGTGCCTTCGGTTCTGTTCGATCCCAGAACAGACTTGTATGGATTGTGTGTCTGACGTTACAAATTTGAGATATAAAGCTGATTTCTTTCAAATACATTTCTGTTGGTGGCGGAGAATTTATTCTCTTAGCTTAACACCCTTCTCTGAGACGTACGAGCTCAGAGGTTATGTAGTTGAAATTTATCAGCAATATACTCCCAATTTGGTAACGTGGCATACTAAGTGTTGCTGTGAAATGATCAGTGTTTGATCATTTGCGATATGATCATTTGTTTGATCTTATATCTTTGTGATCATAGGTTGATCATTTTTGTTTGACCCGAAGCAGGGCTTTGTAGAAAGCGTAGCTTTGTGGACGAGACTTCGTCGAGCCTCACACCCCGGAAATGGTCAAAACAGGAAGGATGCAGCAAGGTTCTAGGGAGTAGCGCCCCTTAGTGTATGTCATTCCTTCTGGATAGAGGTGGTATCATGGTATGGAGCCCAGATACTTAACCTATGTGGTTGCTGCATTATTATTATTATGTGGTTTGTTGGAAATCGGGGATCCTCGGGAAGATCGGTGACGATCGGGGGATGACATACGCGTGTCAGTAGTTACCTATTTTTGCAGAGGTAACCCGGCCTTGTGTTGGCAGAGATCTAACCGTAACATTAGGTTCTCGGGTCGTCTATTCCAGGGACGTACCCATCGTGGCATAGGAAGTTCCTTAGCCTGACCATTTGTTGGAAATCCAAAGAAACAATACGTGACGTGTACGGTTTTAGTTGTATTACCTGCTATGGAATGTGGCGGTAACCTGCTATTGAACATAGTAGCTATAGTAGGCATACGATACTGGTCGTATGTTGGCTAAGATTAATATTATACTTTTGAAATGTTTTCTACACTATGCACTAATAATAATATCAAAAATGATTTGATTTTGCGTAGTAAGCATCTTTGACTATCATAAGAAGAAATCTCCTCCAATTCTACGTTTGCATTGTGTGTGTGGTGGGAGGTCTTATGGTAGTCTCATTTTCCAAAAAGCATTGCGAATTGATTTTAAATTCTCCTGTTCTTTGTTTTAAAAATAACTGTTTTACGATCTCACACCAGTCACCATGACTGACTCGGAGTTTATTGTTCCCTTCTAAACTCTGGGTGCCCACCAATTTCCACACGGACAGCCTAGAGTTATGTTATCAGGATATTCTGGAGCTTTGGAGATAAGCTGGATGACGAGACGTAGTATTTGTATCTGATAGTATTTATTCCGCTGTGTATTCTATATGAGGACAAGTTTACATAACTGTCCATTGTTGTATTGAGTTGTATATTGACTCTGATTGATGTATATATAAACTGATATAGTTCTTTGTTTTAAAAGACTAGTAATTATCTATTGTATATTGTTCCGCTGCGATATGTGAGATTCTGATATTGTTTCTGTTCTGTTGTTTTTCTTCTGTTCTTTTTCTTCTATCTTTTCTACTCTTTTCTTCTTCTTCTACCTTTTTCTTTTTCTTAAACCATCATAGTTCGTATTCCCGTTCATTTTGAGTTAATCAATGGAGATTAGTGGTTAATCAAGAGGTACGGATTTGCGGGCCATGACATTTGGTATCAGAGCATATGGTTAAGCGACAACCCTGCTCTGTTGGGTGTTACTCATTAGAGATAGAGTCAGTAGTACTCTAGAATGAGTTGAGTGTAATAATAGATACGAGCGCGTATTTGTTAGTGAATATAAAATTGTTTTATATTGTGATGATTGGTTTGTTGAGTGGTATATGGATTCTGGTCGGTATTGTCCGTACAACTCTATTGATAGGGGTTTCTAAACACTCGAATAGAACAATTCGGCACAGTATTGTTTTAAATAGGGTAAATTAGATAATTTTGCCCAAAACTATTTTTGTATAGAAAAGAAATGTTTTTCTATAAAGTACTATAGTATATGGTTGCATGGTTGTTAGGAAGTAATAATATTAAATTATTATCAATGAAATTGAATAAGAAATTGAAATCATAACTCCAAAGTTAAGAAATAAATCCATATACAAATGAAATTTAAAGAATGTAAATTATAAATGTGAATTGTAATTTAAAACGGGATTCCAGAGAAGTTTTTGGAAATGTTTTGAAAAGAATTTTAAAATTTTGGAGATTTGGAAAGTTTAAATCCATTTTGATTTGAAAATGAATTTCAAAGGTTTGAAAAGTATTTTGGAGAGATAAAAGCTCTAAACTCTTTTCGGTCGCTGGAAAATAATTCCGATTAGTGATCGCGACACTATCGGTGTTCATTTTCGGGTTTCCAAAAGAGAAATTGCTGCCAAATTGTTTTAAATGGAAGTGTTTGAAAAATTTGGATTTTGTTTTAGAAAATTCAAAGGATAATTTGAACTGTTTTAAAAAATGGTTTTTGAAATGTTGGTAAACTCTGGAATACTATGTAGAAATATTTATGAAATATTATTAAATTGATAACTTATACAATTTGAATTGATAGAATAAATTCAATTTAAAGGATGGAGTTAAATTAAATTAAGTATAAGTGAATCAATTAAATAAAGTGAAATGAATTAAATTCATATGGAATTTGAAATCCAGTTTAATATAAGTGGTTATAAACCAAAATAGTGAATTGTAAATAAATTTTGGGAATGAACGAAAGAATAAAACTGGAATTGAAACTGACTGTTGAAAACAAATTTGAATAAAGTGAATTACAATTTGTGATAAATTAGTAAATGAAACTAATTTAAAATGATGCAGTTGTGAATGAAAGATAGTTGATAAAATTCAATATTCAGAAGTTAAATAGAATCCAAATAAGGTTGGAATTGTGAATTAAATTCAAATGAAATTTGAAATGTGAAATTGAATGAAAATGAATATGAAACTTTAATAGGGAAGTAAAGATGATATAAGAAGTATCGAAATTTTGTAATAGACTTTGCAAATTGGTTTGAATGTTATAACTAGATATTATGGCTAGTAGGACATACAAGTGTATAAAGGAATTGGATTTGATTTCAAAGATAAATTTGAATTGCTCGACAAAAGGTACGTATTTGAATTTCAATATGAGATTTGATGATTTCTTGTCTAGCCGCTTGGCCTTTTCTTTTCTTTTTGAAATCTGAGAGTCCGTAGGGACGTTTTGTAGTCGTACTATATTAGCCGCGCAAAGGAGGCTATGGCGAAATTTTTCAAAAATTTAAGGCGTTAGAATATTTTTGAGAAATTGGAAAATTTGAAAATTTTGGAAAACTTAGTAAAAATGTTGTAAAAAGTTTAACTATGAATTTTGGGAAAGTTAAACACTTAAGAAATTTGAAAATCTAATTTGAACAGTTTGTTTTGAGAAATTAACGGATTTTGTATCTTTTCCTTACCTGATAATTTTGAGGACGAAATTCTTTTAAGGGGGGAAGTTTGTAACGACCCAGAATTTTTGATAATTAAAATTCGAATATTTAATTGACTTTAAATATTAATAAATGAATTTAATAAGTCGAATAATTTATTTAAAGGATATTGGATTTAATTTGGTCAATTAAATCGATAATTTAATAGTGAAATTCCAGAGATAATTGAAAATCGAGTTTAAAATGATTGAAAATGATTTGTAAAATTTTATTTAATCATACTGGAGTTATAGAAAGGTTATAGAACTTTTAAAATTGAATTTGGAGTTAATCTGTGAAAATTGAATATTTTAATATTTAATTATCGACTGTAAAAATAGCCAATTTTCGAACAGTCTCGGATTTCGACGAAACTAGTTTCATCGGATCCGTAATGTGATATTATTATATGGTTTCAAATTTCGTGTCAATCGGATGTACCGTTTGTCCAGGGCAAACCAAAACGGCTCGAAATCGATTTAAATCGGTTTAATTTAAATTGATCGTTTTATTTAATATCTCGCACAGACGACCGAATTAGCTTCCGAAACCTATTCCATTGTGTCCGGAACGCGGGATAAACCCCAGAAACGCAAGTCACTGCGCGTAAATCTGAGTTTGGAAATTCTGGATGAATAGTGTTCGTCAAAACTTCTATAAATAGACCCATTTTCTCACAAAAGAAAATAAAAATAAAATAAGCTAGGGTTTCATCAGCCGGCCGCCTCTTGTATAATGAATGGCTGAGAAACAATCATCTTCTTCCTCAATTTTCTCTTAATCCACACATTATTAGCAAAGATTATCAACTACAAAAACGTTAAGCATCCCGAGAGCTTCTATATGGACCGCTGTGATCGAGAATAGATTCGTAGATCAACGGCAAATTCCTTTCGAACGTGCCACGTTCGTACACGATTCCCCACGTAAATATAGAGCCGAGCTCCACCAGATTCGAGCCGAGTGTCGAGCACGAGATGGGCTTTGGAACGGCATCAGCTGATCGTGTTCTCGTCGAAGTATGGAGGAGCGGTCATCGGGGATTGCCGCGTGATGATGGGTTCGAACGCGATTTCTTGAACCTGGGAAGAAACAGGAAGGTGCGGCCACGATTTAGCAAATGGAAGCAACGGTCTAGATCTGCCTAGGGTTAGAAATTAAAATAAAATATGTAAATCGAATTATAATTTAAATTGTGTAATCTTTGTAATAGCATATCTTTTTGCTGCGAGGTCGGAATTCGACGAGATTTTTTGCGTTGGAATCGTATTTGCGAATACTACGCGATGCAACTGGATTGGAATCGGTTGGAGCTAGTTTGAATTTCGGGTAAAATTAAACGCGCGTTTAATTTTATTCGAAATAAACGCTGGAACGGAATTTAAAATCAAGGTGAGATCTTCTCACTCAAATAAAATTTTGTATTGCAGTTATTTATTGATTGACTGTTTGGATGTGATATTAGATATAGTAGTATATATATCTATATATAGCAATATATACATATTGGCATATGTATATATTGGATTGATTGATTTCCCGCCTCGTATAGCGGATGAGACCCTATTGCGCCGTTAGTAAGCGGATAATATTTATTAAACCCATATACCACGATAATTCCGTACTGGAGCGGAATTGGTATTGTGCTAACATCTGTGGATGCAGGGAAACAGGTTGGAGGGATCCAACTGGATTCCTCACCGTATTGATTATTTATAGATATTGTGATATATTCTGTTATCATATGATGATATATGATATTTGATCGTTGTGATTGATTGTTTGGTGCTGTTGCATCATCGGATCCATTTTTGAAGTTAAAAATAACGATATTATTTTTAAAAGGATTTCAAAGTGATTTTTGAAAATATACATTTTATTGAATTTTGGAATCGATTCATTTTAAATAAATGAATGTTTAAAATCTCGTGTTATGAAAATTGGGATTTTTGTGAAATATAAGCAAAATGTGAATTTTGAAACAAAAGTTGAATTATTTATTAAATTGTTTAAATAGAGATTTTTGAATTTATTTTGAAAGCTCTATATATAGGATTTATAAAATTTGATTTTTATAAATCAGAGTGATGAAATTTTAAAGGAGTTTTAAAGACGTTTTAAAAGATGTAAAAATGGGTTTTATAAAGGATAGAACAAACAATTTGTGAAGTCCTAAAAGAACGATTTTGTAAATAAACGAATTGGATAATAAAAGGGATTTATAAGTTGAAGTAGTTATAAAATAATAAATGGAATTTATAAACGTTGTTTATAAATCCGAAATCACTTGATTTGATAAGTGAATTTTTGAAGTTAATTAAAGAAATTATATTCACGATTTTAGATCATGGATAATCTTTTAATAAATGTTTAGAAACATTGATTTGGGTAAATAAAGTATATTCACGATTTTGGACAGTGAATATATTATTTAATAAAATGGATATGTTTTGGAAAAGCGATATTATAAAATGAAGTAATTGTTTTAAAAGATGTTTTTAAAACGTGTTAAGTATCGAATACATTGATTTCAACATTTATTGTTGAAATAGACGTCTCGAGAAAATAAGGAAATGATGGACTATAACACTGTTGTTATAGTAAATGGTTTCCGAAAGGAAATATTTTTGTATAGTATTGGGATTTATATATCTATCTAAATTTCGAATCCCTATACTAGTGATTTTGAGTTGTCGTAACGATGTTTTACGTAACATTCGTTTTGACTCAAATAAAATTTGTGAAAGAGAATGATTTCCTTAAAGGATGAAATATATACTTAACTCTGGTTTAAGTATATAGAATATTTTCCAAGTGTTGAAAATAATAGATTTGTGAAATACTTATTATTAAATAAGTATGGAAATGCTTTTCCAATATGAAATGAACTGTTTTGAGATTTTATCTTCAAAGATAAATTGAAATGTGGAAATTGATTTGAAATTGTTTTCAAATGGTTAAGTGTGGAAATAATATATCTTATAAAGATATTTTGGAAGATTAAATAATTTGGAAAATTATTTGGAATCTGATGATGTTGCGCATCTTTATTGATAGTTAAATAACCGACTATCAATAATTACCTTGAATATGGTATTTGTTGTGAATTGGATGAATTTGAATGCCACACTTATTTTTGAATAAACGCTCACTATTCGGGTTAGCCGGGAAAGGACCATGGGGTCGTATAACCCATTCCGAATATGTGATACGTCGTTATGAATTGCATTCGAAGACCGGTGTTGAAGACCGGATATTTTTGAAAACGGAAGGATTACCGTCGAGTTACTCTACATCGGCTGATCTCCGATTTAGAGGTTTTATCACCCTTAGTGACGGGAAGTCCGGACGTGATTAGAAATTTATCCGGATATGCAAGGGCTTCGTGAGAAGTGCCTTCGGTTCTGTTCGATCCCGGAACAGACTTGTATGGATTGTGTGTCTGACGTTACAAATTTGAGATATAAAGCTGATTTCTTTCAAATACATTTCTGTTGGTGACGGAGAATTTATTCTCTTAGCTTAACACCCTTCTCTGAGACGTACGAGCTCAGAGGTTATGTAATTGAAATTTATCAGCAATATACTCCCAATTTGGTAACGTGGCATACTAAGTGTTGCTGTGAAATGATCAGTGTTTGATCATTTGCGATATGATCATTTGTTTGATCTTATATCTTTGTGATCATAGGTTGATGATTTTTGTTTGACCCGAAGCAGGGCTTTGTAGAAAGCGTAGCTTTGTGGACGAGACTTCGTCGAGCCTCACACCCCAGAAATGGTCAAAACAGGAAGGATGCAGCAAGGTTCTAAGGAGTAGCGCCCCTTAGTGTATGTCATTCCTTCTGGATAGAGGTGGTATCATGGTATGGAGCCCAGATACTTAACCTATGTGGTTGCTGCATTATTATTATTATGTGGTTTGTTGGAAATCGGGGATCCTCGGGAAGATCGGTGACGATCGGGGGATGACATACGCGTGTCAGTAGTTACCTATTTTTGCAGAGGTAACCCGGCCTTGTGTTGGCAGAGATCTAACCGTAACGTTAGGTTCTCGGGTCGTCTATTCCAGGGACGTACCCATCGTGGCATAGGAAGTTCCTTAGCCTGACCATTTGTTGGAAATCCAAAGAAACAATACGTGACGTGTACGGTTTTAGTTGTATTACCTGCTATGGAATGTGGCGGTAACCTGCTATTGAACATAGTAGCTATAGTAGGCATACGATACTGGTCGTATGTTGGCTAAGATTAATATTATACTTTCGAAATGTTTTCTACACTATGCACTAATAATAATATAAAAAATGATTTGATTTTGCGTAGTAAGCATCTTTGACTATCATAAGAAGAAATCTCCTCCAATTCTGCGTTTGCATTGTGTGTGTGGTGGGAGGTCTTATGGTAGTCTCATTTTCCAAAAAGCATTGCGAATTGATTTTAAATTCTCCTGTTCTTTGTTTTAAAAATAACTATTTTACGATCTCACACCAGTCACCATGACTGACTCGGAGTTTATTGTTCCATTCTAAACTCTGGGTGCCCACCAATTTCCACACGGGCAGCCCAGAGTTATGTTATCAGGATATTCTGGAGCTTTGGAGATAAGCTGGATGACGAGACGTAGTATTTGTATCTGATAGTATTTATTCCGCTGTGTATTCTGTATGAGGACAAGTTTACATAACTGTCCATTGTTGTATTGAGTTGTATATTGACTCTGATTGATGTATGTATAAACTGATATAGTTCTTTGTTTTAAAAGACTAGTAATTATCTATTGTATATTGTTCCGCTGCGATATGTGAGATTCTGATATTGTTTCTGTTCTGTTGTTTTTCTTCTGTTCTTTTTCTTCTATCTTTTCTACTCTTTTCTTCTTCTTCTACCTTTTTCTTCTTCTTAAACCATCATAGTTCGTATTCCCGTTCATTTTGAGTTAATCAATGGAGATTAGTGGTTAATCAAGAGGTACGGATTTGCGGGCCATGACACACTCAGGACTGATGACGTTCTCGACCTATGTACATCTTCTACTCCCTAATATGGTACCAATCACACACTGACATAGCACCAAGCCTTGCTCACCGTCCCAATTAGATAGCCTAACACAGCCAAGGTAATACCCACTTGTTACTTAATACCCCTAAAAGGTTGAAGCAGACTATACTTGTCCTTTGACACTTCGATCAAGGAGAACCTCCCTACTTAGGAATCCATCATCTATACGTGCTCATATTTAAATCCACGGGTACTACAGTTGGATATATCCCACATTAGTATAATTTATGCACAACTGCTAGTAGCCTCTTGCGGTGGGCAGACTTTTGTTGTGTAACACTACTGATCTCACATTCCAACCCATTTTAACCACTATGTCATTCTCATCTGACCTAAGTTATTTACTAACTTTAATAATTCACACCTGTTATAAATGCATACTTGAGGCTCTGTATATACATGTATGTGTAAATATATATACTTGTTCAATTATTACGCCATCTATGTTCAATTTTTTGTAACGTTTCTTTAATTTTTCATGCATTTACTTCTTATTCCATTAATATTAATTTAATGTCGTTTACCGCTTTCATTAAAAGATCTAAATATTTTTCCTATTTAATTTTTCATGCCTTATTGAATTTCTATTTCTATTCTTTTTTAACCTTTACTACCCTCCCTTGTTTAGTGGACTTTCCATACCCATCTTATTTAAATTATTACTTATTTGCCTTTTATTGTTTATTATTATCTCTCTTAAAAGTAAAGGTTAACACTGCAAATTTCTATGCCTTATCCAAAAGGAGAATTTGTGTTATGATTGGAATTGCATGGAATTATCTTTTATATAGTTATTGAAATAAACAATACAAAATACAGTAAATATCCCTATTTTATACATCTCTTTCTTTTAGGCATATTCCTTATTGTTTCAAACGATGGACTTTTATTTATGAATCTAAACTTGACAATCTGTAGAAATTTACATTGCAGCATTCTACATTCCAATGAATTAAAATACTACTTAAATTCCCATTCTTGCATGAGTCATTTAAATCTACAAATCTGGAATTACCACATAATTTATCAATTTAAAGGACTACTACTACCCAATACTTTCTAGATTCACACACATGTAATATTAAAATTATGTTATCAATCACATAATATGTAGGCAGGATTTATAAATTCATTACACATATACAGTTTTAGCATATAACTCCATGTTTACATTTATGCATATAGGAATAGATTTACAATGATATAAATCCAATATTATATAAAAATATATAATTTTCACACACCTTCAAGCTTTCCAAATCTCCAGATCTAGTCCCTGTTGTTTCAGTTTGACTCCCCTTATTTTCCCTATTTGAATAGGTAAACTGCAAGCATACATATATCTATTATAAATCTTGATCTAAGAAGAGATTTGGATTTTGTTTATATTTAGATCCGGATTCATAATTTGCCTTTGCTTTGACGATTTGATTCAACTTTATTCTTCTTCTCAATTATCCTTTGCTATTCTCCACTTATATATACGTATATAAAGTATAATTTTATTTAGAATTAAGAATTTGTGGAGAACTGAAAATGGCAGAGCTCCGTCGTTGCTCCAGAAATATAAAGTATAATTTTATTTAGAATTAAGAATTTGTGGAGAACAGAAAATGGCAGAGCTCCGTCATTGCTCCAGAAATATAAGAAGAAAAGTGAGGGTTAGGCTATATTTATAGGGATTCGAGTCAATGTAAGTCGTTAGATTAAATTATTTTAAACCCAAATAGTTTGGCCATATTAAATTTCACAACCTAATACATCTATCGATCGAATGCCCCTATGCCACCGGTCGACCGCTAGCGATCGACCGATCCTAATTAAAGGGCTGACTGGTTGACATATTTTGGTTAATTATCGTTCCCCGTTTAATTCTGTTGATTAATTTCCTTTTATGCACAACTGATATAATTTCTTTTTTCTTTGGCACTAATTATACTTAAACATTAAGTAAGCGCTAACTGACTGTTAGTGTTAATCAGCATTATATTATAATTATTTCCTTGATTACATATATAATTACTTCCGATTCGAAACTTCAAATGTTAATAACATTTCCGCTTGAACTCCGATCGGAAAAACCTATATATGAAAATTGATCAGAAAATCCCCACTAACCAAACGTGCAAGTTTCATAGCCAAGTTCTAATGTCTACAAAAATTCTATTTTTTGGCATTACTATTTATTAATTAATTTATTTTTAGTTATTTATCGTAAAATTATGAGGTTTACACAAGTTGTCGCTATACTCGTTCCCAGACTGCCTCTGGAGATCAGGCACTGTCTTCTTCCACTCCTCTAGATCCTACACCATCGGGGTGTCGCTCTAACCAGCCTAGTTCCGCTCGCTTTCAAGTGCACGGGTCTAGACCATCGCAACTACTGGTGAATCCTATCTACTCAGAGCACTCCAGCTTAACTCCGAAGTAGTTTGGCACCATCGTAGCTACTCATGATGTTCCTAGGGAGAACATTCTCTTACCCACTCCTAATCAATGGTATTATGCCCTAGTAGAAGGGTACATAGCCTATTCTTGATATCATTGCAATGCCGAAGCCCCGCCTCCTCTTCCCCAATAGATTACAGGCTTCCTTATGTATTTGAAGACTGATCTTCTCTAGCTTCACCCTAATGGCTATGCTATCTTAACCTTCATGTATGCTATTTTCATGAGGGAGTTTCAGGTCCCTCTCACTCACTATCAAATCATATTTCTTTATGCTATAAAGAGGAAAATGGAAGGCTCTCCGTTCATTTATCTCTAGCCAGGGAGTAAGTTCAAGCCAGTTAAGAACCTATATTATGAGTACAACATGTTCAAAAGGGAGTATTTTTTCATCTAGGATGACTCTTTGTGCTTCCGTCAATGGCATTCAGGATGTAAGCGTTTTCCTCACTTGTCTTTTTTCACATTCTTTCTTTAGGGAGTTTCATGTCAAATATTAACTTTATTGCCTCTCGGCTTCTCTTCCAGGTGTGGTGAGAGCAGCAATAGGAGAGGACATGGAGGATATGCTACGAAGGCTTCAATAAATTCCAAAGGAGCCCAGGAAGTCCCACGCTTAGTTACGAATGATAATTTACGATAGCTCGGGCTATTGGCTACTGGTCGTCCAATAGGGAAAGGACGGGCACCCTCCACTCATAAGCTTGTAAGGTGAAAGAAAGGGAAAGCTTTTACCACCAGAGAGAAGAGTGAAGTCCTGTCCTCTTGGTCTTCCATCATTAATGCTGCATTGATCGTAGACCCACCAAGATCTAGCCCTACTGTCATTGCGGATATTGAAGAGTCGGTGCTAGATTCATTAGGACTGAGCCTCACCGAAGAGGTCGACTTATGGCCTTAAAAGAGTAGGACGATGATAGTATTCGTACGAAATTAGTAGAGCATATGAGCCTCCATTGTCATGATAGTGACCATAATGTTTCAAACCACAGTGAGGCACACTCCTCCAGGCATGTTGGCCTTGATAGTTCATTTCATTTTATAGGTGGAGGAAGCCTTGCACCGTGCCTTCAAAATCGAAGAGGACGAAACTTTTATTGCTGGAGATATTACTGTTTCAGACTATCTTTTGGATCTGTAACTAGGGATTGATTATAGGGGTTCCGCATCAATAGCTAAAATCCAACATTAGTTGGAAACTCACTAGGACCCCAAGGGTTCAATTAGATGTTACGCACCCTTTCACACATTTACATAGATGCACGTTTATGCCACAATCATGCACTTTTCGAGTGTTTGCCTAATTTTGACTCATTGTATTTTCCAAAATACTGGAAGTATGAGTTTGAAGAGAGGGAAACTACTATCTAAAATAAGTAATTAAGACTGGGAGCACCTCCCAAGGACTTTAAAAAGGATACATCTTCATTTGGGAAAAGAAAGAATGTTAGGCAGTCGACCATAGAGATCAAGATGGGGGAAACCGTATTTTATTATCCGGTTGGGGAAAGTGAAACCAAAATCCTAAACATGCTTCATTCAAGCTGCACCCTAATGGTTATGCTATTTTAACCTGCCTGTATTCTATATTCGCAAGGGAGTTTCAGGTCCTTCACACTCACTGTTAGATCAGGTTTCTATATGCTATAAAAAGCAAAATGGAAGGCTTTCCATTCATTTATCTCGAGCTTGGGAGTAATTTCAAGCTAATCGAGAACTTATATTCTAAGTATAGCATGTTCAAAAGGGAGTATTTTTTCATCCGAGATGACCCTTCGTGCTGCCATCAGTGGCATTCAAGATGTAATCCTTTTCCTCGCTTATCTCTTTTCACATTCTTGCCTTTGGGAATACCATGTCAAGTATTAACTATATTTCCTCTCTTGACTTCTCTTCTAGGTGTGGTGAGAGAAGCAATAGGGGAGAACTTGGAGGATATGTTACAAAGGCTTCAACAAATCCCAACGGAGCTCGAGGAAGTCCCACGCTTGGTTACAAATGATAATTTGTGATAGCTTAGGCTATTAGCTGCTGGTCGTTCAATAGGGAAAGGACAAGCACCCTCCACTCATCAACCCGTAAAGGAAAAGAAGGGGAAAGTGTCTACCACTGGAGAGACGAGTAAAGTCCTATCCTCTTAGCCTTCCATCTTCGGTGTTGCATTGATTGTAGACCCACTAGGAGCTGGCTCCACCGACATTGTGGATATAGAAGAGTCGATGCTAGATTCTTTTAGGATTGAGCCTTGTAGAGGAGGTCGACTTATGTCCTTGAAAGAGTGGGATGATGATAGTATTCATACGAAATCCGTAGAGTAGACAAGCCCCTATTCTCACGATAGTGACCATACTATTTTAGATCGTAGTGAGGCATACTCCTCCGAGCATGTTGGGCAAGATAGTTCATTTCATTTAGAGGTGGAGGAAGCCTTGCACCGTGCCTTCAAAATCTAAGAGGAGGAAACTTTTATTCCTAGAGACATTACCATTTCAGACCATCTTCGGGATCTAAAACTAGGGATTGATTATGGGGATTTCGCATCAATAGCTGAAATCCAACGTCAGTTGGAAACTCACAAGGACCCCAAGGGTTCATCTAGACGTTACGCACCCTTTCTCACAAATTAAAATAGATGCATTTTTATGCCACAATCATGCACTTTTTGAGCGTTTTCCTAATTCTGACTCGTTGTATTTTCACAAATGCAGGAAGTATGAGTTCGATGAGAGGGAAGTGGCTATCTAAAATGAAGCAATTAGGACCAGGAGCGCCTCTTAAGGACATCAAAAGGGCTGCATCTCCATTTGGACCAAGCAAGAATATTGGGATACCGACCAGAAAGCTTAAGATGGGGAAATTGTATTTTATCGTCCGGTTGGGAAAAGTGGCAAACAAGATCCTTGACATGGCTCAAGAAAATAGTCTCGATCTCCCTATAGCAAATCACAATCTAGGACCCCTGGTCGCTCCTTTAAATTTCCTCGGGCCTCACCTTTTTCGCTTATCTAATTCAGAAACTTCTAAACAGAAGGAATGGACAGATATGAGAGGAGCGATCATTTCGGCCCCTAAGGGAAAAGACAAGGGGAAATATAAAGAGGGGATAATAATTGTCACTCATTCCCCAGACCCAAAATTCAATGAGTCTCAGCAGCCCTACCAGCCTAGAGACCACCTTGCTCGGTTACATGTCGAGGTGCCTCCTCTCTCCTTTTCAAGGTCAACTGATCTTTTGGTGGATGGGCCAAGCAATGTGGAAAACCTATCAGAGTTTCATGGTAAAGTGATCAGGGATGAGGAGGAGATCAATAAGAAAAATGTTGAGCAAAATTTAAAAATCTTCGATTTGAGGAAGCGACTGCACCAGAAGGATTTAGATCACAAAAAGGTGGTAAATGCACTGGAGAGGTCTCAATATAAAGAGATTGAGAAGCTCGAGGTGCTAAAGCTGAAGAACTGGAGTAGTTAAGATGGGATCATTCTACCAACATTAAAGCTACCAAAAAGGAGTATAACGATAAGGCCGGGTAGCTCTTTGACGACTATAAGAATGTTAAGACTAAATTCACCAAGAGGTTGGATGAGCTCTAGACAATACCTAAGAAAATAGAGCCTGGCACTACCGATCTGAAGAAAAGAGTTATAGAGTGGAGAGCTAAGAGGGTCTCTCTCCAAGTATGTAACCCCCGAAATTTTTAGTAACATTATTTAGGATATTTAATTAGCTAAATTAAATAAAATATTGTGTTGATTAGGGGATTGAGATTTGATTTAATCAAGGGTAGCCGTGCCATTTAACAATGAATTAAAAGAAGAGTTTAAATTGAAATAGAGGAGGGGTAAAATAGGAAAGAGGCCATTCTTATCCCCTAAACCCTTTGGTCGTGTACCCCTGCACGTCCATTTCATTTCATCAAATTTTTTAAAATAAGGGGCCAGTCACCATTAATAAGGAAAAGAGGAAGAAAAGCTAGGAAGAAGCTAATTCAAATCAAATCTATTCACATATCAATATCTTTAATCTCTAAAGCTAAGGTGAATAATGTTTACATCTCATTTTTTATTGTTTTTTCGGTTTTTTGATGAGTGCCGAATATTTTGCAATGATTTTCCATGTTTTTGAATGATGGAATGGTTATATATACATGTTAATGATTTATGTATGTTCATATTGATTTTATGGTATGTTTTAGGAGAAAACCCTATAAAATGACATCCAAATGGCTTAAGAATTTTTTTGAAGATCATAAATAATATTTTAGAGATGGGTTTCAATTTTCGGAATTTTCTGAAATTATGTGGAATTTATATGAATTTTCTAGTAAAGAAAATGTTAATTTGGTTTAATAATTATTTACGGTTAAATAAAAATGATTTGGGTCTGGAATATTTATATGTTGGAAAATATATTAAAAGAGATTTTCTGGAATTTTTGTAGAATTTTCCTAAGTGTTTTAAGGGTTATATAAAATTATTTAAAGTTTGGGACTTAAATGTTTATATAATTAAAAGAGGAGAAGGGTCTTTTTGTAAAATAATTTAAATTATTAAATGTGGAAAGTTGGCAACACTTTTGAAAAGTGCAGTACTTTTTATTAGTAAAGAAAGAGGCATCCAATCAAAATTAGACACGTGAAGCAGGTTAGGTGGAAAGAACTATTTGCTACATGTTTTTCACTGTTTCGACACCATCGGCACCTGGTTCCGCCTCCTCATCTTCGCTTTTGACATAGTCGAAACCAATGCACATGGTACCAAACAATGGTACGTAGTGAATTAGATGTAGGCGGAAGATATGGAGTCGAAACCAGGGGTTTCAATGGGGGTGAGGCAGTACTTTGTTTTTAAATTAAAAATCCGCCCGCTTGCTTTCGACTAAAATGGCTTTCGACTGAGTACCTTTCGACCCTGTTAGCATTCGACTAGGTCAAATGGTTTTTTAAAAAATGGTTCCGATTGGGTTGCGCTTTTGTTTTAAATGATTGCTTTGGACTGAGTCGAAGCCTTTAGCCGTCGCTTCGTACCTTTCAACCCAGATGGTTTCGAATGGATTTTTTGTTTTCTAAAAATCTGGCCAGCTCTCCAATGCTTTCGAAGGGATGGTTTCGACACCATTAGTTCATTACTTAAGAAATGGGTTCGAAGCAGATACTTTCGACTTAAATGTTTTAAGACCCTATAATAGAAGTAAAACCCAAATGGTTTCGAAAGAGATAGTTTTAAATGGTATCGAAACAGATGCTTTCGACTTTAATGGGTTTCTGATCCTTTTGCTCTACTTGAAGGCAGAATTCAAATGGTTTCGACCGAGATGTTTTTCAAAGGTTTCAAAGGGGTAAATTTTTGAACGGTTTCGAAAGGTTTCCATATGTTTTAAATTGAACCCAAAGTGCTTTCGAAAGGATTGAGTTTTGACTGTTTCGAAAGATTTTAATGAATGGTTTCGAAAGGGGTGGTTCCCCGTGGTTTCGAAAGGGTTGAAAAGAATGGTTTTTCTTATGTTTTCGAAAGGCGATATTTAAATGGTTTCAAACGAGGATGTCTGATATTCTAAAGCTTTCGAAGAAAAGAAAGGAAAGGTTTTTTCCAATGTGTTCGAAAGGCTTTTAATGGTTTCAAAAGGGTCTTTCAATGGTTTCGAAGGGGTTACCTTCAATGGTTTCGAAAGGGTTGTTTAAAGGTTTTAAACAAAGGTTTCGAATGTATTAAATAGGCAATACAACCTAAGTATTTTCAAGTTAAAAAGGGTTTTAACTTATTTAGGAAGGATAGTTAATCCTTATTAAATCTCATTAATATAAATTTGAGTAAAGTGTGTGTGTGTGTGTGTGTGTGTGCGTTTGTATCATGGCAACATAGCTTAGCGTAAAACTAACAATATATTTTCCTTGTATAAGTATGATTTAAAAGGGTTAAATCATTTTGAAAAGGTTTTCAAGGAAAAAGATATAGGGTAGTTAACCCTAAGAAAATAAGTTGGACAGTTAGTCCATTTTGATTCGGACAATTAGTCCAGTTTGCTGGCAGTCAACCCAGTTGTATGAACAAATATTCCATTTGTAGCATAACGGACCTTGCTATTATGTTGTGGATATATAGTCTACTTATTACCTATTTTTGGACAAATAGTCCAGTTAGCATAAAGGATATTGCTATTTTGATATAATCAGTTTGATTAACCAGTTTGGTTGTAGAAAAGGATTTGCAAAATATATGTTTTAAAAAGGATATTAGTGAGGGGAAACCCGTTTCGCTAAGCGGTGTGATCTCATTTAATATTAGTAAACCGAGAGGTAACAGAATTATTCACACCAGGCTTTTTGTCTGGCTCGAAGTTTTTGTTTTCCCTTAAACTCTCGGGTGCTCAAAATTGATTTTAGTAGGCTGAGGGTTGAGGTTTACAGGTTTTAGTCTATTGGCGAAGAAAGCTGCCAAAGATGAGCAGGTGACTGAAGGATAGCTAATTAGGCATTGCAGATTGTGTTGTTTATTTCCGCTGTGTAGATTAAGTTAGATATGACTATATTGCTTTGATCAACCAAGGAGGCATCGTCATATGTCACTTTTGGCGTATTTTTGGAATGAATATAATTAATCTTTTCCTGGGAAATGATATGGGATTATGTAACTTGGATATGAATTTGTTTTGAAATGTAATTAGTAAAATGTGGTTTTTCAAATCTGTTATTTTATTCATATCCAAGTGCTTCTGATATTATGGTTACCTTTATCATTACTGTATTTTGTCACCAGAAGTTAATACTATAGATGGATGACTGCAGCATCTATAGCGCTTAGCTTTTGGCCTCCAGATACGGGATGATACAACTTGGTATTAGAGCATGATTTATGGAAAAATTTAAACTAAAAATGGTTTTTAAAACATAATCCTAAGGAATTAGAGTAAGATTGGGGTATGGGATAACGCTATAGTAACGTACTTATATTTTTTATATATAAGTATATGCTTTATCTCTAGTCTCCTATCCTTGTTAGGTTATTTTTCTGTGTCTCTTAAGATTTGAATACAGATATGGAAGGAAGAAAAGGAAGTATTAACCCAGAAGGGGAGGGCGCCGAAGGAAATGCCAGACCTGGTACAAGGAGAACCTAAGGTCAGGCACAAGCAGAGAATGTAGGTGCTGGAGTCTCGCAAGTTGGGATGGAAGCTGTGTATCAGTTTTTTGTGAATATGATGCAAGCTGGAGTTGCAGCTGGAATGGTAGGTGGAGATGCTGCAAGGGCAGGAGTTCCGGAAATTCCGGTAGTTAACCATTATGTAAGCTGAGTAGAGATTACGCTAAGCTTGGAGGGAAGCCTTTTCTGGGGACAGAAGATGCTATAGAAATGGAAAATTGGATGTTCACTGCGAAAGGATTTATGCAGACTTAGCGCTCAATGATGAGCAGAAGAGGAGGTTGGCATCCAGACAGCTTTAGGGAATCATATTGTTTTGGTGGAACGGTGTGACGGTTGGTGTGGACGAGGAAATTTTGTCATGGGCAGATTTCAAGGGAAGGTTCCAAGAGAGGTTTATGTTTTCAATGGCACAGTTAGCTCTGATCAGGAAGTTTGCTGAGTTAGAGCAGGGGGGATGTCTGTCCATGAATATGCTAGAAAGTTTGAGGAGTTGGCTAGATATGGTTATGCTTCAGTGGATACAGTCATGAAGAGGAATGAGAAGTTTATCAGGGGTTGAAGCCTGAGTTAGCTAGGGCTACATTACCTCATATTAGAGATCCTTCCGATTTTGTAGTGGAGATGGCCTTAAGGCATGAGGAGTTGCTTGATTCTCTAGAGAAGAGTAAGGCTAAAGAAGTCCAGGTTGGGAAAATCAAAAGTGGAAGTTCTTTCCTAAGAAAGGTGCTCAGAAGAGTGGAGCAGCTAAGAAGAGGAAGTTTGAGACTGTCTGTTTCAAGTGCGACAAGAATGGACACTTTGCTAATGAGTGTCATGATGGTAAAGCTAAGGAGGTGGCTGGAAAGAAGAATGCCAGGTGCTTCAATTGTGACTAGATTAGCCATTATAAAAGCCAGTGTAAGGAGCCCGCTAAGGATGGAAAGGGCAAGGTGTATGCATTAGAACCTGCTGCTTCTAAGCCAATAGCCCAGGAGAAAGGAAAAGCAGTCTTGGGAGGTAAACTTCAGATTCATGGTATGTCTGTTAGCGTTCTATTTGATACTAGTGCATCGCATTCTTTTATATCTAGATGTTTGATAGATAAGCTTAACCTAGAACCCACTTATTTAGTTACTTCCTTACGGGTTGCGAATCCAATAGGAGGGTATGCAACTCTAGGGTTGAGATGCGACCAGTGAGGGTTTGACCTGTTAGGTCATATTTTTATTTACAGTTTGCATGTGTTTGATTTTGTGGGGTTCGGGATTATTCTTGGTATGGATTGGTTAAGTGAGTACGATGCTAGGATATTATGCTCGGATAGGAAAATATCGCTTAAACACCCAGATTGTAGTGATTGGATAGTTTATGCCGTAGAAGATTCTAGCGGTGAAGTGAATGCTTTGTTGGGTGCTATGGAATTGGATGATGAGTTGAGTTGGGTTTTCATGGTTAGAGAATTCACAGATGTTTTTGAGCTTGTAGTTGGATTGCCACCAAAACGAGCCATTGAGTTTCGGATAGATTTGGTTTCGAGAGTAGAACCAGTGAGTAGACCGCCAAGCAGGATGATCCCTACAGAGATGAGGGAGTTGAAGGTGCAGTTGGTGGAATTGGAAGGCAAGAATTTTATCAAGCCAAGTAGTTCGCCTTAGGGAGCAGCCGCAGTGTTTGCTAAGAAGCTGAATGGATCGTTATGGCAATGTATCGATTACCGTAAGTTGAATGAGAGGATGACAAAGAATCGATATCCATTGCCGAGGATTGATGATTTATGTGACCAGTTGAGTGGAGCCAAGGTATTTTTGCAGTTGGATTTAGCGACAGGCTTCCATCAGCTCAGAGTAGCAGAGGATAGTATACTTTTGACGGCGTTTAGGACCAGATATTGGTCGTACGAATGGTTAGTTATGCCGTTCGTACTGACTAATGCGCCAGCTTTCTCTGCGGATTTGATGAACCAGGTTTTCCGGGAGCACTTGGATAGGTTCATATTGGTTTTCATAGTTGATATCATGATATACTATAAGTATGAAAGAGAGCATGAAGTTCATCATAGAGTGGTGATTGAGACGATGAAATAGCATCAGCCGAAGATGAAGTTTTCAAAGTGTCATTTTTCGAAGAAGGAAGTGACGGGCCCGTTTGGTTTGCTGTTTTTAGTTTTGTGTTTTCGTCTAAACAATAATGCGCATTTCTTATGCATTGTTGGAAAACACACATTTTTGAAAAATGAAATTAACATAGAAAATAGAAAACAAGTTTATTTGATTTTTCGTGTTTTGAGACATACCAAAAGGACGGAAAACAATTCCTCTCCTCCATTTCCCGTCCATCGTTGTAATGGCTAAGAATTGTAAAAAAAATTCTCATGTTTTCTTATATTTTGCAGTGTATGTTGAAAACACAAAACACAATACTCAAAACGAAACCAAACAGGCCCGAAGTTTCTGGGTCATGTAGTCTCAGAGGAAGGGTTGTTAGTAGATCTGACTAAGATTGAAGCGTGAATAGTTGGAAGACACCCGAGATAGTGACGGAGATAAAGAGTTTCCTTGGGTTGACTGGTTATTATCAGAGGTTCATTATGGATTTTTCACGGATAGCGGCACCGATGACCAAGCTAACGAGAAAGGATGTAAATTTTGTATGGACCGATAAGTGTGAAGAAGCATTCCAGAGTTTGAAGCACTTATTGACCCATGCGCCTGTGTTGGTTGTTCCAAAAGAGAATCAAGATTTGGTGGTTTATACCGATGCAAGTGGAACAGGATTAGGAACTGTGCTGATGCATAGGGGTAAAGTGATTGCCTACGCTTCTAGACAGCTTAGACCGCATGAGGTCAGATATCCAACGCATGATTTAGAATTGGCTGCAGTGATTTTTGCACTAAAGGTGTGGAGACATTACCTTTTGGGAGAAAGGTCTGAGCTGTATACAGATCATAAGTCGCTAAAATATTTGTTCTCTCGAAAGGAGTTGAACATAAGACAGTAGAGGTGGTTAGAGTATATCGCTGCTTATGATTTTGGTATTGAGTACACACCAAGGAAAGGCAACAAGGTTGCAGATGCACTTAGCAGGAAACATTAGAACGCAGTATTGGTGATGATTGCTGAGTGGAAAGATTTGGAAGCATTGGAAGATTACAGATTGCAGTGGAGATCTGAGGCTGGGTCTAGCGGAGAAACCGTAGTGTTATCTTGTTTGGAAGTTCGACCAATGATGATCGAAAGGATCGCTTCTAAGCAGGAAGAGGATCCAGTGTTAGCTGAATGGATCAGGAAGTTAAAAGATGGAACCGAGAGCGATGACTTGAAAGATTTCGTTATTGACTAGAATGGGAGGTTGAGAAAGAAAGGGAGATTATGTGTTCCGAGTGTGGGGAACATAAGGAAAGAAGTCTTAGGGGAATGCCATCGTTCAAAGTTTTCTATTCACCCAGGAAGTACTAGGATGTATCGGGATATGTAGAGGAGTTTCTTTTGGGAAGGTTTGAAGCGAGATACTGGGTTGTGTGTGAAGCAGTGCATGATTTGCTAGCAGGCAAAAGCCAAACACCAGAAACCAAGTGGGTTGCTTCAGCCATTAGATATTCCAATATGGAAGTGGGATTCTATCTCCATGGATTTTATTGACGAGTTGCCAAGGTTAAATTGGGGAAATGCTAGTATATGGGTCATAGTGGACAGATTAACCAAGAGTGCCCATTTCATTCTGGTTAGGTCAACCAGAACGACACCTGTTTTGGCAAAGTTGTTTATGAAGAATGTGGTTCGACTACATGGAATTCCTAGTAGCATAGTTAGTGATAAAGATTCCTTATTCACTAGCGAGTTCTGAAAGAGTCTGTAGAAAGTTTTGGGGACCAAGCTCAAGATGAGTACCGCTTACCATCCGCAGACAGATGGGCAAACAGACAGAGTTAACAAAATATTGGAAGATTTGTTGAGAGCTTGTGTTCTAGATTTTGAGGGATCATGGAAAGACCATCTGCATTTAGTCAAGTTTTCGTATAACAACAATTATCGGACTAGTATTGGGATGGCATCGTTTGAAGCTTTGTATGGAAGACCAAGCAAATCTCTCGTATGTTGGTTAGAGATCGGGGATAGGTTGGTTCTTGGTCCAGATTTGGTCAGAGAAGCTGCAGAAAAGATTAAGGACATTCGGGCTAAAATGAAGGAAGCTCAGTCTAGGCAGAAGAGTTATGTAGATAAGAGATGGAAAGATCTAGAGTTCTCAGTTGGAGACAAGGTTTTCGTCAAAGTATCGCCGATGAAGATGTGATTAGGTTTGGGAAATTAAGGAAGTTAGCACCAAGATTCGTTGACATTTTCCTATTGTTGAGAGGATCGGGAAACTAGCATATAGAGCCGAGTTACCGAGTAGTTTAGCAGGAGTCCACGGTGGTTTTCATGTCTCTCATCTCAGAAAGTGTGTTAGGGACTTGGAGATTGCTATTGCACTGACTGTGCTAGATGACTTAGTAGTAGAACTGGATTTGACTATAGTAAGGAAGCCAGTTCGCATAGTTGCGAGAGATGAGAAGAGGCTTAGAACCAAGACGGTCAGATTAGTCAAAGTCCAGTGGAGCGACGTTAACAGGGACTGTACTTAGGAGATTGAGAGCAGGATTAGAGATACTTATCCTGACTTGTTTGATGGTATGTTTTACCTTCTTGTTTGATTTGGTTGTGTACTTTATCGTAATTTCAAGGACGAAATTCTTTAAGGAGGGGAGTTTGTAACACCCCAGATTTTTCGTAACATTATTTAGTATATTTAATTAGCTAAACTAAATAAAATAATGTGTTGATTGTGGAATTGAGATTTGATTAATCAAGGGTAGCCATGCCATTTAATAATGAATTAAAAGAAGAGTTTAAATTGAAATAGAGGAGGGGTAAAATAGAAAAGAGGCCATTCTTATACCATAAACCCTTTGGCCATGTACCACTACACGTCCATTTCATTTCATCCAAATCTTTAAAATAAGGGGTCGGCCACCATTAACAAGGAAAAGAGGAAGAAAATCTAGGAAGAAGCTAATTCAAATCAAATCTATTCACATCTCAATCTCTTTAATCCCTAAAGCTAAGGTGAATAATGTTTACATCTCATTTTTGATTGTGTTTTCGGTTTTTTGATGAATTTCGAATATTTTGCAATGATTTGCCATGTTTTTGAATGATGGAATGGTTATATATACATGTTGATGATTTATGTATGTTCATATTGATCTTACGATATGTTTTAAGGTGAAAACCCTATAAAATGACATCCAAATGCCTTGAGAATTTTTATGAAGATCTTAAATAATATTTTAGAGATGGGTTTCAATTTTCGGAATTTTTTAAAATTATGTGGAATTTATATGAATTTTCTAGTAAAGAAAATGTTAATTTGGGTTAATAATTATTTACGGTTAAATAATAAAAGATTTGGGCCTGAAATTTTTATATGTTGGAAAACATATTAAAAGAGATTTTCTGGAATTTTTGTAGAATTTTCCCAAGTGTTTTAAGGGTTATATAAATTATTTAAGGTATGGGACTTAAATGTTTTATATAATTAAAAGAGGAGAAGGGCTTTTTGTAAAATAATTTAAATTATTAAATCTGGAAAGTCGGCAGCACTTTTAAAAAGTGCAGTACTTTTTCTTTGTAAAGAAAGAGGCAACCAATTAAAATTAGACATGTGAAGTAGGTTAGGTGGAAAGAACTATTTGCTACATGTTTTTCACTATTTCGACACCGTCAGCACCAGGTTTCGCCTCCTCATCTTCGCTTCCGACACAGTCGAAACCAATGCACATGGCATCAGGGAACTAGTACTTAGTGAATTGGATGTAGGAGGAAGGTATGGAGTCGTAACCAGGGGTTTTGAAGGGGGTGAGGTAGTACTTTGTTTTTAAATTAAAAATGCGCCTACTTGCTTTCAACTAAAATAGCTTTCGACTGAGTAGCTTTCGACTCAGTTAGCTTTCGACTAGGTCAAATGGTTTTAAAAGAAATAGTTTCAATTGGGTTGCGCTTTTGTTTAAAATGATTGCTTTCGACTGAGTCGAAGCCTTTAGCTGCCGCTTCCTACCTTTCGACCCAGATGGTTTCGAAAGGATTGTTTTGTTTTCTAAAAATCTGGCCACCTCTCCAATGCTTCTGAAGGGATGGTTTTGACACTATCACTTCATTACATAGGAATTGGGTTCGAAGCAGATACTTTCGACTTAAAGGTTTTAAGACCTTTTTCTATAATAGAAGTAAAACCCAAATGGTTTCGACGGAGATAGTTTTAAATGGTTCCGAAACAGATGCTTTCGACTTTAATAGGTTTTTGATCCTTTTGCTCTACTTGAAGGAAGAATCCAAATGGTTTCGACCGAGAGGTTTTTCAAAGGTTTCGAAGGGTTAAATTTTTGAATGGTTTCAAAAGGTTTCTACATGTTTTAAACTGAACCCAAAGTGCTTTCGAAAGGATTGAGTTTTGACTGTTTCGAAAAGGGTGGTTCCCCAGGGTTTCGAAAGGGTTGAAAGGAAGGGTTTTTCCCATGTTTTCGAAAGGAAATATTTAAATGGTTTTAAAAGAGGATGTCTAATATTTTGAAGCTTTCGAAGAAAAGAAAGGAAAGGTTTTTTCCAATGTGTTTGAAAGGCTTTTCATGGTTTCGAAAGGGTCTTTCAATGGTTTCGAAAGGGTTTCCTTCAAGGGTTCCAAAAGATTGTTTAAAGGTTTTAAACAAAGGTTTTGAATGTATTAAATAGGCAATATAGCCTAAGTATTTTCAAGTCAAAAAGGGTTTTAACTTGTTTTGGAAGGATAGTTAATCCTTACTAAATCTCATCAACATTAATTTGAGTAAAGTATATATATATATATATATATATATATATCATGGCAAAATAGCAGAGAGTAAAGCTAACAATATATTTTCCTTGTATAAGTATGATTTAAAAGGGTTAAATCATTTTGAAAAGGTTTTCCTGGAAAAAGATATAAGGTAGTTAACCCTAAGAAAATAATTCGGACAACTGTCCATTTTGATTCGGACGGTTAGTCCAGTTTGTAGGCAGTCAGCCCAGTTGTATGGACGGATAATTCATTTGTAGCAATTCAGACCTTGCTATTATGTTGTGGACAGATAGTCTACTTATTACCTGTTTTTGGATAGATTGTCCATTTATTATCATAAAGGAAATTGCTATTTTGATATAATCAGATTGATTAACCAGTTTGGTTGCAGGAAAGGATTTGCAAAATATATGTTTTAAAGAGGATATTAGTGAGGGAAAACCCATTCCGCTAAGTGGCGTGGTCTCTCTTGATATTAGTAAACCGAGATGTAACAGAATTATTCACACCAGGTTTTATGTCTGACTCGAAGTTTTTGTTTCCGCTTAAACTCTCGGGTGCTCAAAATTGATTTGAGTAGGCTGAGGGTTGTGGTTTATAGGTTTTAGTCTTTTGGCGAATAAAGCTTCCGAAAACGAGCAGGAGGCCGACAGATAGCTAATAAGGAATTGCATATTGTTTTATTTATTTCCACTGTGTATATTAAGTCAGATATGACTATATTGCTTTGATCAACCAAGGGGGCATCGTTATATGTCGTTGTTGGCCTATTTTTACAATGATTATAATTAATCTTTACCTGGGAAATGATATAGGATTATGTAACTTGGATATGAATTTGTTTTGAAATGTAATCCGTAAAATGTTGTTTTTGAAATATGTGATTTTATTCATATTCAAGTGCTTATAATATTATGGATACCATTATCATTAACGTATTTTGTCAGCAGAAGTTAATACTATGGATGACTGCAGCATCTGTAGCGCTTAGTTGTGGCCTCCAGATACGGGATGTTACAAAGTAGAGCTCAAAGCCTTATCTACCGGAAAGGCTGTTGAAACTTCCAAATTCGAAAAGTTGCAAGCAGAATGCAATGAAATGATTAGCCAGCTGGATAGGGTAAAGGCACTCCTAGACGAAATTTATTTTAGAATATTTATGGAGAAAAGCTTAGCATGAATAGGTGATTATCAAAAGGTCATGGATTCAATTCATAAGCAACTGATTAAAGAAGTGAAAGTTGTAGGCGAGTAGAGAGGTCCACCCTTTAGTCATGAAGCCATCAATGCTCGCTTCTTAAAAGAGGCAATGGAAGCCATTTGCCTTAGTTACATCAAGTTGGCCGAAGCTGAGAAGGTCTAAAAAGAAGAGGAAGAGAAAAGAAAGGATGGTGGCTTGACCTTTGGGGCAATAACGCAAGGTCGGATTTCAAAATCGGTCATCTATGCTCCCATGCATGATATTTCTCTAACTACTTTCCATGTTTCTTTAGATGCATCCACTGCAAGTTAGCCTCGAGAAATGCTTCTGCCTCTAGGTCATATTTAGCCTCCCAACGATATTCCAAGCTCTCCTAAAGGAGGTAAGATTCTTCTTTATAGCCCACAGGCCACTACTTAGTACGTTCGAGTTTTTTTGGGCAAACCTGTATTTGACAGCCCTCCACATTTCCTTATAGGTGCTTCACTCGTGATGAGTCCTATTGGGACTGTAATTTCTTCTAGAGCTCCATTACTAGAGACCATGCCCATATCCCCTCTGATCCCCTAGTCAATGTGGCCCATGAAAAGATGATCGCAGCCCTCGAGGATGATACCGACCTTAAGATATTGGGTATCACAGAGCCTACTGAGGAGTTTGATAGAGAGGATGCGCTAAAGCAACAAGTCCTGGTGAGGTTCCCTAAGGAGATGGAAAGAGTTAATATCAAAGGTTTGGAGGAGCTAAAACTGATCAAGAAGAAATAAGAAAAACTTGATGAGGCGGCTAGAGCTATGCGGGAGAAAGAGGGGAAAGAAGTTTAGCAGTAGCGTCACAAGTCTTACGGTAAGCAAACCATCTCCAAGCCCTGGTCTAAATGTGTAACACTCCTAATTTTAAATAGCATTATTCAAGAGATTTAATCAGATGAATTAAACAAAATAATGTAGAGACTAGAGTGATAAGGGAATTGAGATTTGAAAACTAATTAAGGTCATGCCTTAACTAAATTAATTAATGAGAAAGAGTTATGACTTAGAAACCTAAGAGAATAAGGCAACGGTAAAATGGGTATAGCCGAACCCCATAACCCCTAAAACCCCCTACCACATTCTCATTCTCATTTACATTCCTACAAAACAAAAGAAAAACAAGGCCGGCCATAACCCTAGGAGAAGTGGAGCTCAAAAATCAATTAGAGGCTAATGTTCAAGCTCGGAAGATTAAAGTGTAGAACAAATCACAAGTTCCTTATCCAAACAAGGTGAATGATGATCTAACTTATCTCATATAAGTCATCTTGAATGTTTTAATTCGGGTTTAAGGTTTAAAACCGTATGATTGGATGAATTATGATATGTTTTGATTTAAATGCCATGTTATAATTTAAACAAGAATTTGTGGAATAATATAGTTCGGTTTTAGGGCAAAAATCATGTAAAGTAATTTTTAAATGCTATGATTTTTGAATATGTTATGTAAAACATTATTTTGGAGATGGGTTTAAATTTTCATAATATTTCAAGCTATGGATAATTTATTATGAATTTTCGAGTTAAAGAAATGGATATTTCGAGTTTAATTAATTTAAGGAATAAAATAATTATTTTCGGGGTAAAAAATTTTATATGATAAAGATATTATCATTTTGGAATTTATGTGAATTTCTGAGATTTTTCTCAAGAGATTTGGATGAGTTTTGGAATTAATTTGAAAGATTAGTATTTAATAATTAATTAGATATAAGGTGTTAGTTAATAATTTTTAATTAAATATTGGAGCACTGGAGGCTTACATGCGGTAGCAAATTATGAAAAGAATTTTATAAAAGTTTTGTTATCCAATAGGAAATTTGCAACATAAGGAGTTAGGTAAAAAGAAATTGCTTTACTTAGTTAAAAATTAGTTTTTATCATAATTACAGCAATGCCACTTGCCTTCGAAAGCATTGATACCTTCGAAATCATACAATGTCATTTTCTTTGAACACTAAAGGGATATGGGTGTCACTGTGGTTAACATATAGCCTTGTCTAGAATGAAGGTGGAAGGGTCCTTTCGCACTAATCAATAGTGTCGAAGGGGTCTCTCCGCATACATACACTTTAACAAGTGTGCACCACCGCATTAATTGATTTAACTATCATGGAGAGGACCTTCCGCACTAGTAGATAGTATCGAAGGGGTTCATTCCACTCTTATATGCTCCGCAAGTACGTTAGTCAATGAAGACAGAAGGGGTGTGCCGCACCAATCAATGGTGTCGACAACATACCTTCCGCACATTTATACTTGAGTAAGTCCAACCATTACGGTAGGTACCTTCCGCACTAGTTGATAGTGTCGAAAGGGTCCTTCTACATGCATGTTTAACTATAGAGGTGGATGTGTTGTGCTTCACCCAATCAATGGTGTCGACAGGGTCCTTCCACATGGTTTCAAAGAAGTAGTGGAAGGGGCCATCTGGATTGCTTAAGCAATGATTTCAAAAGGTCCTACCACTAGAGTTGAGTGGTGAAAGAGGCATAACCGCTTATTTCGGACCCATTAGTTAAATGGAAGGGGATGGAGGACTTGTTTGCTCCATGATGTTGAAAGGGAGAGTGACGGAGGGTAACTCATGATGTCACAATGATCTGAAGGATATAGTCGAAAGTCTTAATTTTCAAATTGGAGAACCAAATCTCATTTTTAAAGTAAACAAATGGTGTTTGCTTAAAAATTGGGCAAAAACTTGTTAATCTGATTTTTAGTTTAGCCTTGTTGGATTGTGTTTATCTTGCGACTCTTTAGACGTTTCAAGTTATAATGAAATGACCTTAGCAGATACCGAAGTAATTAGCGAATTCGAGATTCAGAAAAGCAGATAAGGAAAGAACAAGTAACACAGGGTTTTAATAGTGGTTCAGCCAGAATGTGCCTACATCCACTTTCCATCTTATTATCCCTTCTTAGATTTGGTTACAAGTACAATATTGCTTGGAATGATTAGAGATATTAGAATAACTAGGGTGATATATCTCAGCAGAGTTTCTCCCTTTCTTCCCGAACATTCGTCCCCATTGTTGTTGAGAAGCTCCGGTATTTATAGAGTGAAATTGTGAGGTGTGGAGGAGAGGTTATAGCTGGCTAGGTCGGTTCGGTATTAGTGTTTGGGACTGGTGGCTCGGTAAGCTTGGATCAGCAATCTGCATCCTTTGTTGGTTCGACAATCTTCATTTTCCTTTGGTTCGGCAATCTTCACCTTCGGAGGATCCTCTTTACCGGTCCAAACATCTGGTTCGGCGTGCCTGTTGTACCGAACGGAATGTTTGGTTTGGTAAATGGTGGGTCGTGCCGGACCAAATATTTAGTCCGGCATACCAGAGAATGTCGGACCAAACATTTAGTCCGGTACTTCTGAGGATGCCGGTCCAAATACTTGGTCTGGTATACTATAGGGTACCGGACCAAATATCTGGTCCGGCATGCCGGTCCAAATGATTTGTTCGGCATTTTTGCCAAGCCAAATGTTTGGTATGGGAAGCTCTAGCTCTTGCTCCATTTGGGTGCCTTGGGCTTCTTCTTCCTTTTCTTGCTAGAAAACCGGCCCAACACTTGCCCCCCAAAGCATGTTGGGAATTTGCTCGACATGCTTTGTTCTGGTCCGGTCAGTGGCTCCTATCACCGAATGCCACATCCTATGACTATTCATCTTCCCATCTTCATCCTTAAATACCGCCTTCCTTCTCCATTCTTCTTCCTATTTTCTCGATCAAAA
Organism: Allium fistulosum; assembly: GCA_030737815.1. Classification (NCBI taxonomy): domain Eukaryota; kingdom Viridiplantae; phylum Streptophyta; class Magnoliopsida; order Asparagales; family Amaryllidaceae; genus Allium; species Allium fistulosum. Next base: position 722,095,105 of record CM060908.1, read on the forward strand.
TTTCCTTACCTATCTTGTTCAGTTGTAAACAACTTCTAGGTTCTTTCATCACCGTCAACCTTCAGTGCTTACGTGTTTTTTACAATCCTTAGGTAAGTGTTTTCTCTATTTGGTACTAGGTTTCGAAATTCTAGGGTTTCGATGCTAGGTAACTTGATTTAAATCGTTGAGAGACTGGAGTAGTTAATTCCTCATTCAAGGTGTTGGGAGATTCGCATTGGTTATGTGAGCGCATGTAATTATTCGCTCACAAAGTATTCGATCCATTGCCTGAATGGTTTATCACTGGCAGAGGCCATAGGGGTAGCACATTTGTTTGTCTGATTGTTAGGTGGAGGCTAAGGTTTGCCTTGATGACGTCATGGGAAGGTACACTCTGGACCAGCAATCGGTGTGTGGCCCTATCTGGTTCGGCATTGGCTCTTGACAATGCCAGACCAAATTCACCGAGCGTTTTGTCCATGGGTTTGCCGAGCAGAATTTGGTGAGGCTGGGGATGTGGAATTCTAGTTAAGTTTGATGATAGGAGATTCCAAACATGTTTTTAACCTCTATTCATAATTTGGACCTTTTTGCTGATGTTTGCCTCCCCTTTTTTTTTTACAGGAACATGTCTTCTGGTCGTGAAACCCGTTCTAAGTTTGCAGGTTCACAGCCTGCAGGAGCAAGTTCTTCTTCTCCGGATGTTCCAGCTAACCTCCCTAAGCAACCCAGCTCTGCTTATTCACTAGTGGAAGTTTATGCTCCTAACCAGATGTTGGCTAGGCCTTCTGAATGCTATCCCAGTGTACTAACGACTGAGAAGTTAAACTCAATAGCTACCGCGATCGGGATAAATCGTAGAGATATGTTATTGCCTAGCCCGAATGACAGAGCTGTCTTCCTTTCAAGCGGGTATATAGCGTACAACAAATATCATTGCATGTGCGGAGCGATCCCATCGCTTAATGCATGGATTGCAGGCTTCTTCATTTATTTGAAGGTCGCTCCAATGCAGCTTCAGCCGAATTCTTATGCTATCTTGACGTCCCTCTATCTGATATTCATGAAGCGGTATTAGAGGCCTCCAACTCATAGGGAGATCAGGTATTTGTACAACGTGAGGAGTTATAGGAAGGGTAGCCCCTTTATCAGCCTGGAGTCTGCATACTAGTTCAAGCCCGTCCTGGATTTGTATTCCAAATTTAGCATGTTCAAGAAGGAGTATTTCTTTGTTCGTGACGATGTTGTGGCTCAACATTCTTTCACCTCTGGATATGAGTAGATACTTTTCCTTTTTTCAGTTTTCTTTCACCTTGGTTACTTACCCCTTCATAACTTCTAGGTTGTGTGAAAGCCGTGGAGGACGACGGTTTAAGGAAGATGGCCAAGGAGATATTAGCCATTCCAAAGGCCAAGCGAGAGGCCTTGTTCCTACTTCGTGATGCAGCCCTTTGGTTTTACAATCTGATTGGGCCAAGGAAATCCATGTACAAGATTATGCCGAGTTCGATTGAGAGAGAGAAGAGGGCTGAAGGAGACAAAGGGGATAAGGGCAAAGGTCTGGATGAGGAGGGTGATGCAGCTAAGGCCCTGAAAAGCTGAGATATAAGAAGGGTGCGGTTCGCCCTCCCCACTCAGGGAAATCCTTGCACATTCAAGACGTCTCCTCTCCCGGTGATGAGGAAGGCTTACATTTGGAAAGGAAGAGTGAAGAGGAGGAAGGGTCAGAGAGTGATTCTGAGGCGACGATAGGGAAAGCTCGCGCATCTCCAGATGTGGACATAATGGGTAGTGAAGGCCCCAGTGTGGATTCTTTAAAGGATGTTGAGGCTGTGCGGTGTTGGTTTGAACAGTTGGAACGCCCTGACTCAATCCCCGGACTACTTCCTATTGCAGACCCTCCTCAAGAAAACGTGGCTCCGAGTGACTCAAGTGAAGTGCTGCCTCCTCTGGTATCTGGTGGAGCTTGCATTGGCGAGGAATTCGAGCTTTCCCTAGGTACTTTCGATTACTGTATGGATTTTGAGATTCTTCTTAAGAAATTTTTATTTTTTGACGGGTCTCAGCCCCCACCTGATTCTCAATCCAATGATGTCCTATTGCCGAGAGTTCTCCCTCCGTCGAGTGGTGTTCCGTTCTAGAGTATTTCCCACTTGAGCGTGATCCCGCCTCGGCCACACTATCCACCTTATTCTAAGGGTCCGTAGCAGCTTATAGTATCCTTAGTGTCTTAAGTGTTTTATTTCTTGAATTCTTTATGCTTCTCAGTTCTAATGCAACTAAGTATATTTCAGGGAAAAGGAGGAATCCAAGGAGGAACAAAGTGTCTAGGCATCTGGAGCAATTTAAATGAATGAAGATGGCTCCCATTCCTCCCCCAGCGGCATCTCAAGAGGAAGGAAGCATGGTAGAGGAAGTCGGTAAAGCCTCATTGGGTTTGGATAAGGTAGAGAGCCATGGATCTTCCCAGAAACACACGAGGTTCTCAGAGAAGGAGGCCGCCTCCCCAGGCTCTCAAACCTCGATGTCATTTCCCTACGGGTACGGAAGCGCATGAAGTGCCAGATGATTTGGGAGAATGTATCATGGACCCTGCTTCTTCAGCTCATTAGTAGCGCATGCGGAATCCTTTCGAAAGTCATCCTGATATATCAACCCTGATTATGTGGGTCGTCGTACTGCGGATCTCGATTCTGAGTTTCTTCTTCCTCTCAACCCCTTGGTCCGGATATTATATGAGGCTAAATCTTTGGATTTTGCTAATTTGACAACAGGATGGTTCAGATCACTGATGGGATTCGCAATATATTTGACTATCAGACTCGCTTGGCCAGAGCAAGTGAAGAGGTTGGGAGTGCCAATGTGCGGTTACATTTAGAGATGGAGGATCTCCGCAAGGTGCTAAGGGAAAAAGAGGCTGAATTGGCAGTGGTTGAGGCGTCTCGCGAGTCTGAAATGAGAAAGGCCAAGGAAGAAGCCATAAAAGAGGCCAAGGATGAAGCAAAGAAGGAGGCTACCGCTATATGTAAAGCCCAGATTGATTTGGCCATCAACTCCGTGGATGAGGCCCGGGAAAAAGATATGGAGCGACTTTGCTCCCTTAAAGGTTGAGTAAAGAAGTCAAAAACAGCCCTGGCTGAGCTGAAAGAGTCCAGGGGTGTATGGCTAAAGGAGAAAGACTCCTACCGGGTTGAAATTGATAGGCTGAGGGCAGAGCTGGTACACTCGAAAAAAGATAAGGAGCTATATATGAACAAGGTGGTATCCCTCCAGACTGGCTAGTGAATTTTGCGACACTGTTAACCAGATGCCGAAGGATACATATTACATGTTTTGGAAGCAAAAGAGCCTTCAGTGGATGGATGACTACCCTCAGGTGATGGCTGGAATTCATGCTCGGCTTATTAAGGAGGCCAAGGCTGCAGCTGCGCGGGAGGGAGGGGCTGCTTATGATGTTATGACGGTGAATAGCCAATTTTCCTCGGAGGAAACCAAAGCCATCGCAAGAGGGTACGAGTTATTGGAGGAGGAGGAAGGTGATGATGATGGTTCTGATCTTGAGGGGCTTGGTGATCCGCCTCATGCTACCGCACGTATCGCATCCTCCTATTTTGTCATTACTTATTCCGTATTAAGAAGTTCGTGATCTTTATATTTCGTATTGTGTAGGAACACCTTTGGGATGAGTCAAGCCTTCAACGAAGGTTACCGGAGGAAGTGGGCCAAGTGGCAAGGATATCCCCTCATCTTGAAGAGGCTTTGTTCTCCCCTTTTTTTTGATCTGTAAGAAATGTATGGCTGTTTTGTACCTGTAAATACGGATAAAAACTTGTGTATGTAAAAAGATTTCTGATGTTTAATGTTTCAATTTATGCTTTTCACATGCTTGCAATTGTTTCTGCGATGCATGACTTTTATAGATTGTGTATGAATTGTTTACGACTTGTTTATTTATTATCATGCTGAAAATCGTAATTGTGTGCTTTTCTTCATGGCCGATCGCTAAAGACAACTACTCGGGTTAGTGCTCGTATTGTGAGTATTATTCGATTTGTCGTTGCCAGCGTAATGCCGATCGTCAAGTGCAACAACCCCTGGCTGCAGCCACGCCTTAATCGAGGGGTTTATAATCAGTTCGCAGTTGCCGGCGAGCCGAATGTCAATGACGAACTGCCCAGGCTATGAATCGTTCCTGATCCATGGCTTATAATCGGTTCGTTATTGCCGGCCTAGGCTATGAATCGTTCCTGATCCATCTACCGTTGATAGGATGTAAGCTCCATTATGAAGATCTTTATGAACAACAAACGGTCCTTCCCAAATTGGATCCAACGCCCCAGGTCATGGGAAGACTCGTCTGAGAACCACGTCTCCTTCTTGTAGTGTTCGAGGCTTCACCTTGGTATTGTATTGCCTTGCCACCTTCTGTCTATGAGCGGCTGCTTTGAGGGCGGCATCATTTCGCTTCTCCTCGATCAGGTTGAGTGATATGTTTAATAGCTCCTCGTTTTCTTCTGGATTATTGTGTATTCTTCGGTGCGAGGGGACAACTGTTTCAATAGGGAGCATGACTTCGGTTTCGTATGCCAGTGCGAATGGAGTGTGCCCTGTCGCGGTTTTATAAGAAGTTCGGTAGGCCCAGAAAGCCGTAGGAAATTCGTCGACCCATGCCCCCTTGAATTTTTCCAATTTCTTCTTGATCAGTGATTTCAACACCTTGTTCACTGCTTCGACTTGTCCGTTTTCCTGTTGATATGCCACAGCTTGAAAGCTTCGAGCAATCCCATGTTCGTGGCACCAATTGGCGAATTCCTCGCTGTCGAATTGGAGTCTGTTGTCCGATATGATTTTATGTGGCACCCTATACCTGCACAGGATGTTACGTATTAGAAAATTTATCACTTTGGTGGATGAAATCTTGTTTAAAGGTTACGCTTCCACCCATTTGGTGAAGTAATCCACTGCCACTATAGCGTATTTCGCTCCTCCACGACCCATGGGAAGTTCCCCGATTAGGTCAATCCTCTGGATGGCGAAGGGCCAAGGACTGACCATCTGGGTTAGACCAGTAGGTGGCAGTCTTGGGATTTTGACAAATCTCTGGCACTTGTCGCATTTCCTAGCAAACTTGGTTGCATCTTTGTTTAGTGTGGGCGAAAAGTACCCATAGCGCAGGATCTTTCTAGCTAGAGTTTGATCGTCGGTATGGTCGCTGCAACTTCCTTGGTGTATGTTGTTGAGAACATCTATTGCTTCATTTCCTATGACACACCTCAGTAGGGGATTGGAAAACCCTCGACGGTACAAGACTCCCTCCTGGATGGTGTAGCAGGATGCCTTTCTTAGGATTTTTCTAATCTCATTGCGATTGGCCGATATGATTCCTTCTTGTAAGTATTTGATGATGGGGATCATCACTCTTTGCTACTATTGATGGGCGTGATCTGAAGACATTCGAAGCTTGGTGTGGCCTGCATCATGATGGGAGTTTCCCCCAGCATCAGCTCGTTTCTCATGCTAGCTTCTTTGGCGAGGGCATCTGCTTCTCGATTCTCCTCCCGTGGGATATGTTTGATTACATAGTAGTCTAGCTCGTTCAGGAGGGTTTTAGTCTTGTTTGATTACGAGGTAAGAGGCAAGTCTTTGCCCGCGAATTTGGAATTCCCCAATGATTTGGTTTACGATTAGCTGTGAGTCACTGTGTATGCATATCGATTTGATCCCTATTTTCCTAGTGATTTCCAAGCCAGCTATTCCCGCTTCGTATTCAACGTCGTTATTGGTTGCGGTGAATTCTAGCCTCAGCGCATAACTTAACTTTCTTCCTCGAGGCGTGATGATTACTATTCCTGCCCTTGAGCCAAGCTCGTTGGATGCTCCATCCACAAACATATTCCACTCGATTGTTTCCTCTGTTCTGATGGTCGTATCCTTGTCCTGAACGGTGAATTCAGCTATGAAATTAGCCAGGGCCTACCAATTGATTGCGGTGCGTGGATGGTAGGTGATGTCATACTGGCTTAGCTCGATGCACCATTTTAGCAGGCGTCCTGATTATCCAGTTTATGTAGGACCTGACGCAATGGTTGATTTTTTAGAGCCCTTATGGAGTGAGATTGGAAGTAATGCCACAATTTCCTGGACGCTATGAGCAAATAGTAAGCCAATTTTTCGATCTTCGGATATCTAGCCTCTGCCCCTGTAAACCTCTTGCTGATGAAATACACTGGTTTTTGGATATGGTCATCTTCTCGTACCAAGGCAGGGCTCAATGCATGGGGGGACACAACTAAGTACAAGTAGAGGATTTCTCCATCTACCGGGGTGGAGAGCACTAGTGGTTTCTGCATATGTTCCAGTAGGCTTTGGAAAGCCGGGTGGCATTCGTCGGTCCATTTAAACTTTCCCTTGTCCTTTTTAGAGTTTCGAAGAATGGGACACACTTGTTTGTGGCCTTGGATATAAATCGGCTTAGAGCGGCTACCTCCCCGTTTAGACTCTGCATTTCCCTTTGTGTGGCTGGTATTTTGATGTCCTTCAAGGCTTGGACTTTTTCGGGACTCGCTTCAATCCCTCTGGCGTGCACAATGAAACCCAAGAATTTTCCAAAGGATACCCCAAAGGAGCATTTCAACGGATTCAGCTTCATCTGGTATTTGCACAATATTTGAAACATTTCATTTAGGTGGTGTAAATAATCTATTTGTTTTCTTGATTTGACAAGCATGTCGTCGACATACACTTCCATGGAGTAACCAATCTACTGCTCAAACATCTTATTAACCAAGCGTTGATAGGTTGCACCAGCATTATTAAGCCAGAAGGGCATGACCATGTAGCAATATAGGCCCAGATCTATGATAAAGCTAGTATGTTCTTGGTCTGGTATATGCTTAGGAATCTAGTTTTACCCCGAATAGGCGTCCATAAATGATAACAATTCATGCCATGCGGTTCTGTCCACTAGTCGGTCAATTCGCGGCAGGGGAAAACAGTCCTTGAGGCAAGCATCATTGAGATTGGAGAAGTCGATGCAGGTTCGCCATTTCCAATTGGATTTTTTCACTAGAACCGGGTTGGAGATCCATTTGGGGTAGATAGCCTCGCGAATAAAACCGTTGGCGAGTAGATTTTTTACTTCCTCGTTGAAGGCAGTTGAGCGTTCCATCCCCATGCTCCTTTTCTTCTGCTTGACCGGGATTTTGGTTGGGTCTATGTTTAGGTAGTGACAAGCTATCTCGGGGGATATTCCCACCATGTTTTCATAGGTCCACGCGAACACATCCGGATTTCTACGTAAGAACCCTATCAATTGGATTTTCAGATTTTTGTCTAGCTGCGACCCTATCTTGAAAAGCTTTGTGCCATCGTGATCATCTGCTGCAACATGTTCCATAGCCTTTATGGGCTCGGCGCTGGCCTCCTCCTCTTTATCTCTCGGATCTAATTCATTAAACAGGTCGCTAGTATACTTGAGAGGAGGGGCCTTCTTTGATTGTTATGCTTCCACAGTTTTGGCGTAGAGGGCGACCTCTACGTTTTTACCCTTTTCCTTTCTTTTGTTCTGGTGGAGTTCTGTCACATTACAATCGCGGGCTGCGTCTTGGTCGCCTTCTACTTCTTCTATTTCCCCATCGGTAGGGAACTTCATTTTCAAGCACCAAGGGGTTAAGACTATCTGATAATGCAGGTCTACCCTAAAACGCGTTAAAAGCAGAATGTCCGTCTACCAGCACAAATGTTTGCTTTCGGATAATGGATCGAGGGTTACTTCTTAGTTCAACAAACATGTCCAACTGCCCAAGCGGAATCGTGGCATCTCCAGTGAATCCGTGTAGGGGCTTATTGCATGGCGATACATCTTTCATTGATAACTTAATTTTATTGAAGACATGTTTGAACAATATATTCACCGAGCTTCCCATATCGACCAAAATGTGGAACACCTCTGCTGGGCCGATCCAGGCGAAAATGACCATAGGATCGGTATGGGGGTACTGCTTTCCAACCAAATCCTCATCGCTGAAGGTTATATTGGTCCTTTCTCTTCGTTTGGCGAGGCGCCCTTCTGTAATGGAATGAACATATCCTTCTCCATCCTTCAAAGATTATTCGTACCTCTCCATCTTGGCCCAACTTCCGCCGGCTGAATGCGGGCATCCTGATATAGTATGGACAATTATTTTCTTTTGATTGGAGCGGCTCACACTTGCTTCTTCTTTGTTATTTCCGTATCCGAGCAGCCTTGGCCCTTCGTGGGTCGGAGCGGGAGAGTTATGTTTTTGCTGCACTTATCGTTTCAGTTTCTTTTTTCGGATGTATTCTTCAATAAGGTCCCGTAAATGCTGACATTCTTCTGTGTTATGTCCGTGAGACTCATGGAAGCGACAGTACTTTCCTGTCCTGACCGCAGCTTCAGATTCCTTCTTATATGGAGGGCGTTTGTACTTCAATTTATGTTGAGTGGCCAAGTAAATGTTTTTCACGGTGTCATTCAGAGGAGTGTAGGAATCAAATCTCAGTCCCGGTCTGTATCATCGTTTATTGATTTTTTCAGTTTCGGGGTTGCCCTGATGATTACTTTTATCGTCATTGTTTGGCTTGCTCCCTTCTCCTCGAGGTGGGACTCTCGTGTTTCCATGGGAGCCAGAACTCCCTACAGGTTGCTCGCTATGCCGGAGAGCCGCTATGTCTTCCAATCTCATATATTTTCCCACTTCATGGTAGAATTCCTGAAGAGTTAAAGGCTTCTCCTTCATCAGTCTTCTTGCAAGTTTCGAGTCCGGGTAGACGCCTTCGCATAGTGCCATCAATGTAAGTCTTTCATCCGCGTTTTGCACCGCTGCTGCAGCTGCGTTGAAACGGGTAAGGTATTGCTGTAGAGGTTCCCCCGTTTTCTGTTTTACGTCGAACAAGGAATAAGCATCTCTAGGCTGTTCCACATGAATTCGAAACTGGCTTATGAACATTTCCTTCAACATTTCCCAAGAACTGATGGATCCGTGAGGTAGGTGACAGAACCATGTGGTTGCTAAATCTGACAAGAATAGTGAAAAACATTTACATAGTACACCTTCTGTTGCTCCATTCATGAGCATGTGCTGAGAGTATCGTTGTAGGTGGATGATTGGGTCAGAGGTGCCCTTATATGGATCCATGGTGGGCATCTTCCATTCTCGAGGCATGGCTGTTGCCTCTATGTCGCTATTGAAAGGGATGGATACTCTGGTGCCTATCCCCCTTTTGAGTTGTTCGCGCCTGAGGTACTCACTGAAGAGACGTTTCATCCTTTCTTCGGACTCGGGAGCAGCCTTGGGAGAAGCGGGGCCCTCTCTTTAAAAGTGATGGCGTCTGGTGCCTTGATTGAGGCCAGACTGGCGATGATTGGTTCGAAGCATGACAAGATCAACCATAGATGGTCCATGTCTAGGGCCCCCTTGATTGGGCCCAGCTCTTGACGACCTCTCTAGACCAGCTTTGGGTTGAGTCCTGGCTCGGCTTCGAGCCCCTAGATCTTCCTAATTGAACTCATCATTGGCGGGAGATATGTTCCTTCTATGTGACTCTCTAGACTGGGATTCACCCTGGGATCCGGTATTGTGAGTGCATTCCTCCGTGCCCCTTAAGCGTGTCTTGAGTTGGTCCACCAAAGCTTCTTGTTGGGCAGCGAAGCGGTCGGTCATCTCATTCACAACCCTTTTTAAGTCTTTTCGGGTGACAACCGAGCCTGGAGGTAGGGAGCGAGTAGTTGGGTTTTCTTGATCTTCTTGTACGGGGTTGAGCGTATTTGCAGTAGCTGCATTCTTACCCTTGTTAGCATTTCGCTTAGAGGGAGCCATGTTCTAATGATGCGCTAAGTTTGGAAGAATAATGGACAGGAGAGTTTGGCTTTCTATGCATGTTCTCAGTGGAAGCACCAAAAATGTTTGCTCAAAAATTGGGCAAACACTTGTTAATCTTATTTTTAGTTTAGCCTTATTGGATTGTGTTTATCTTGCGACTCTTTAGACATTTCAAGCTATTATGAAATGATCCTTAGTAAATATCGAAATAATTAGCAAATTCAAGATTCATAAAAGCAAATAAGGAAAGAACAAGTAACACAGGGTTTTTATAGTGGTTCAGCCAGAATGTGCCAGCATCCACTTTCCGTCTTATTATCCTTTCTTAGATTTAGTTACAAGTACAAGATTGCTTGGAATGATTAGAGAAATTAGAATAACTAGGGTGATAGATCTCAGTAGAGTATCTCCCTTTCTTCCTAAACATCCGTCCCCATTGTTGTTGAGAAGCTCCGGTATTTATAGAGTGAGATTGTGAGGTGTGGAGAAGAGGTTATAGCTACTTGGGTTTGGTTCGATTTTAGTATTTGGGACTAGTGGCTCGGTAAGCTTGGATCGGCAATCTCCATCTTTTGTTGGTTTGGCAATCTTCATCTTCCTTTGGTTCGACAATCTTCATCTTCCTTTTGTTCGGCAATCTTCACCTTCGGAGGATCCTCTTTGCCGGTGCAAACATCTAGTTCGGCGTGCCTGTTGTTCCGAACCAAATGTTTGGTTCGATAAATGGTGGGTCGTGCCGGACCAAATATTTGGTCCGGCATACCAGAGAATGTCGGACCAAACATTTGGTCCGGTACTTCTGAGGATGCCGGTCCAGATACTTGGTCCGGTATACTACAGGGTACTAAACCAAATATCTGGTCCGGCATGCCGGTCCAAATGATTTGTTCGGCATTTTTTCCGAGTCAAACGTTTGGTCTAGGTGGCTCTGGCTCTTGCTCCATTTGCTTGCCTTGGGCTTCTTCTTCCTTTGCTTGCCAGAAAACCGGCCCAACATATGACAATGTAAAAGAGTTTTGAAATGGCATTTAACATTGAAATTTTAGAGGAAGCTTTCCTCACTTAAGATAGTGGATTAAGGGTATTAACCATATTTCATTAGAAAATGATTACATGGAATAAAACCATAGATGTTTATATTATTGTGTTATTTGATTAGTTATCATGTATGCTTGTGTAATCATATTCACTTCATTTATAACCCATATCTGCATTTTAGGGTGTTAAGGGCAGAATAACAGGCTAGGTTGACCCAGTAGTGAATATACGTTGAATTAACTCCTATGAGAGTAGAATTACATCTAGAAGGTCAAACAGACCAGAATATAGGATGCCCAAGACTGATCAAAAGATTACTGGTTAGACAGTTCCTAGTTAGCCCATGAAAACTATGTCTTAGGAAACGTTATTGGCCGGGGCTAATAGGTTCTTAGTGATCCCATGAAAACTATGTTCGGAACAAGTTGTTGATAGAGATCAATAGGTTCATAGTCAGCCCATGAAAACTATGACATGAGAGATGTTATTGGAGAATCTAGTAGGTTCATAGTGACCCCATGAAAACTATGATTGGACGATGTTATTGGTAGACACCAATAGTTTCTTAGTGATCCAAAAAAAACTATGAAATCGGATAGATAGTCCGTAAGCTCGGAACATGTTATTAGTCAGCCCATGAAAACTAATAGGTTAATAGTGACCCTAGAAATTATAACTTGAGACAGATAGTCAGGTGAATGGGGATGGGAAATACATCGCATATTGCATGTTTGCATATCATCATGATACATTTTATTATGTTATGTCTTAACAATTATGGATGTAGATGCACAGTATATGGTTATTATAAATTGGGTAAGATACTAGTGAGGGGAAAACCCATTCTGCTAAGTGGCATGGTCTCACTAGATATCTATATAGTTCGAGATGATAGGTTATTATTTACACTAGACTTTATTTCTGACTGGTAGTTTATGTTTTTTCCTTAAACTCTTGAGTGCTCAATTTATTATGAGTAGTTTGAGAGTTAAGATTTCCAGGTTCTCCTTCAGACGAATAAGCTTCCGGAGACATGCAGAAGTCAAGCTAGCTATTAGGAGTTCTTTCTATTTGATTCCATTGTGTAATTGGATGTAATGGTAAGGTTATTTAGTGCTTATATTTAGACTTTGATCAACCATGGGGACATCTTCATATATCGCTCTTGGCATAATTTGTAATAATTATATTTCTTTGAACATGGTTTACGAATTGGGATTATGTAATGAATCTGAAATGCAATTTGAAATGGAATGAGAAATTTGTTTTAAAATTTGATTTTAAATTTTTTAATCTCCATGTGTTTTCTGTATATCAATGTATCTAACATTACTGCATTTAGTCACCAAAAAATAATAACTATAGGTGACTGCAGCATTTGTAGCGATTAGTTTTGGACCTCCAAATCGGGGATACTACAAAATGATAGCGGTGTTCACATCCTCCCTTGTTTTTCTTTAGAAAGAACTACTAAATGTCCCTTATTTGTAAAGATTATTGTTAATGTTTACCTGATTTTGATGTATTGATTAGGGCAATTTTACATTATTTCTGGAGACTTGTGATTCTATGTTGCAAATATCTGGCTATCTAGCATTGTTAACTCTTGAGTTTATCATCTTTACATATCTACTTTTATTCTTGCACCATTTTTTTAATATTAATCCTACTTGTAGCCTATTACATATACAACCATGTATACTCTAAGTGCGAATTTTGTTTAACTACTACTCTCTCCTTCTGATAGACTGATGCATTCCTTGTTGATAAGAATTAGAGGTCAGTCGTTAGGGGAAAACTAACTAGGAGGAGGTCATGCATGGATTGATGGTAAGTTGGATTCTCCACGATCGACTAAGTACTTTGGGACTATCATTAATGGTGAACACCCGATTAGGGTCACTCTGCTCCACCGTCGTTGAAAAGAATGTTGAGCCAATCAGCAATGGTTAACGACCAGTTAGGGTTACTCTGGTCCGCCATTGCTGGTGAGACGTTTGAGCCAATCGTCAATGATGGAGATCTGGTTAGGGTCACTCTGGTCCATCATTGCCTGTGAGAATTTTAGGCCGATCGTCAATGATGGACACTCGGTTAGGGTCACTCTAGTCCATCATTACCGACAAGAAGTTTGGGCTGATTGTCAATGATGGACACCCTGTTGGGTCGCTCTGTTCCATCACTAACGAAGTTGGGTCGATCGTCAATGATGGACACCCGATTAGGGTTACTTTGGTCTAGCACTACCGGCTAGAAGTTTGAGCCGATCGCCAATGATGGACAGTAGTTATGGTCAGTCTGGTCCATCATTGGCGGCAAGAAGTTGCGTCGATTGTCAATGTTGGACACCCAATTAGGGTCACTCTGGTCCATCACCGTCGACGAGAATTTGGGCCGATCGTCAATAATGGGCACCCGGTTGCGGTCACTCTGGTCCATCACTGTTGGCCAGAAGATTGAGCCGATCGTCAATGATGGACATCCAGTTATGGTCATTGTAGTCAATCACTGCCGGTGAGAAGTTTGGGCCGATCGTCAATGATGGACACCTGATTAGGATCACTCTGGTCCATCATTATCGCCCAAAAGTTAGAAACTCTCTATCATAGCAACACCATTTGCCCCAGAGTGAAAATTTTGATCCTGTCTGGTATGCGCAACGCTTTCTAAGTGTTAATTCTATCTCGATGTACATAGGTTATTATGCAAAGTTATATATCATACCCATTATCTATCATAATAAGATTTCAAGGAAAGCACATTTTATTAGAATCCATTTCATAATTTTTTCAGTTATTGGTTTACAATATAATTAGCAAAACAATGGAAAATTAAGTAAAATAGCGACGGAAATTCCATGCATTCCAAGCTTTTTTGAAAATAGCTCCATCCATCATGCTGAGGAAGAATGCACCATTGCCCAAGTCCTTGTGAATAATGTATGGTCCTTCCCAGATTGGGTCGAGTGCCTCCAACCTGAGAAATATTCCTTTTAGCACCAGGTCCCTTTCCTTAAGTGAGTGGTGTTTGACCTTAGAATATTATTGTATAGCTATCCTTCACTTTTGCACCTCAGACTTCAAGGTGGCTTCCTCGCCCTTTCATCAACTAAGTCTAATGATATGTTCAACAGCTCTTCGTTCTCACTCAAGTCGTAATGAATCCTCATATGCAATGATGCTGCTATCTCTACTGGCGATATCGCCTCTAACCTGTAAGCCAATAAGAAAGGAGTATGTCTTGTTGCCAACTTAGGGGAAGTGTGATTAGCCCATAATGCCAGAAGAAGTTCATCCACCCATGCTCCATTTTCCTTTTATAGCTGCTTCTTAATGAGGGACTTCAGAACCTACTGACCGCCTCCACTTCTCCATTAGTCTATGGGTATGCTACCATAGATAAGCTTTTCTTTATCTCATACTATTGGCAGAATTTAGCAAACTCCTCATTGTCAAAGTGCAAACCATTATCCGAGATGATCCGAAGGGGAACTCTGTACCTGCATATGACGTCATGATCAAAAAAATTATGACCTTGCCATTGATACCTTAGTAAGGGGTTCAGCTTCCACCCATTTAGTACAGTAATTAACTACCACTATAGCATACTTAGCTCCACCCCACACCATTGGAAGCTCTTCGATTAGATTTATTTCCTAGATCGTGACGGGCTAGGGGCTAACCATGTGAGTCATTTCGGTTGGGACCAACCTTGAAACCTTCGCCAACCACTGGCACTTGTCACACCTCTTTGCATACGCTGTCGCATCATGGTTTAACATTGGCTAGAAATGTCCATACCATAACACCTTCTTCGCTAAGCTTTGCCCCCCAGTATGATCTTCATAGTTACCATGATGAATGTTCTCCAACACCTTCTTAACTTCATTTCCAGCGATGCATCTTTGTGTGGGTTGGAAAATCCTCTTTGATACAGCATATCATCCTGAACGATGAAGCGAGCCACCTTCCGTAGGACTTTCCTAGCTTTGTTCCTGTTACTTAGTATTACCACTTCATTCAGGTATCTTATTAGTAATGTCATCTAGGTCTCCTCACTATAAATAGCTACAATCATATTTACCTCCTCGAAGATGGGACTAAGACATGTTGTGATGGGTACTGATCCTAATTGAGGCCCAACTCCTAAACTTGCCAACTTTTCCAACTCATCTGCATCTAGATTCTCTTCTCAGGGAATGTGTTGGATAACATAATGCTCCATATCACTAAGCAAGACATTCACCTTCCCCAAATAGGATTTCAACTACTCTCTTTTAGCCTGGAATTCCCCGAGCACCTGGTTTTGTTACCAACTGCGAGTCAGTATGCATACACATCGACCTAATTCCATACTCCTTCGCTATCTCCAACCCTATTATTAAAGCTTCATATTCTCCCTTATTATTGGTCGCCTTGGACTCCAACCATATTGCACAACTCTGTTTCTTCCCTTTGGGTATCAATAATATCACTCTTACATTGAAATCATACTTGTTTAAAGCTCCATCCTCATACATTCACCATTTAAGAACTTCTTTCCCCGAGATTCCACTTCATCGTCTCTAACAGTGAACTCCGCAATAATGTTTGTCTAGGCCTGCCCTTTGATTGATGTTCGTAGATGATAGGTAATCTCATAGACTCAACTCGATATTCTACTTAGTGAGCCTTCCTGATATATCTGGTCAGCATATGACCTGTCTCAGAGGTTGATCAGTCAGCACTCGGATGGGATGCGACTGAAATAATGTCTCAACTTCCAGAAGGCAATTAGTAGGCAATAGACCAACTTTTCTAGCTTATGATACCTAGACTTCGGCCAAATGAAGCATTTGCTCACGTGATATATCGGACGCTGCACCCGGTCATCGTCCCGAACAAATACTGCACTCGGGCATCGGAGGACACTACCAAGTATTGATAGAGGTCTTCTCCTTCCACTGGCATAGAGAGAACTAGCAGCTCCTTCAGATGTTCTAACAAGCTAAGGAATGTAGCCAAGTAGTCGTCCGTCCATGTGAAATTGCCTTTCTTTTTTAAGTGCCTTAAAGAATGAAACACATTTATCGATTGCCCTGGATATGAACCTTGTTAAAGCTGCCACCTTTCCATTCAGACTTTGCATTTCTTTCCGAGTTTCAGGGATTCCATGTCTTTCAAAGTCTGGACTTACTCTGGGTTAGCCTCAATTTTTCTAGCATGCACGTTAAATCCCAGGAACTTTCTAGAAAATACCCCAAAGGAAGACTTCAACGAATTTAATTTCATTTCAAACTTTCTTAGAATCTGAAACATCTTATCCAAGTGTAAGATGTTGTCCTTAGCCTTTTTTGACTTCACCGGTATATCATCGACATAAATTTCCATAGTCATCCCGATCTGGCCGGCAAACATCTTACTGACTAAACATTTGTATGTCGCACCTGCATTCTTAAGCCAAAAAGGCATTACCTTGTAGCAATAGAGTCCCGGGTCGGTTATTAAGCTAGTTTACTCTTAATCCAGGGCATACATCGCAACCTAATTGTATCTTGAGTATGCATCCATGAAGGATAGGAGTCATGCCCCGTCGTTCTATCTACTAACTAGTCAGCCTTGTGAGCAAAAAGCAGTCCCTAGGATAGACGTCAGTCTTAAGTTGGAGAATTCAATGCACATATGCCATTTTCCATTAGACTTCCTGACCAAAACCGCGTTTGCAATCCATTCTGGGTACCAAGACTCCTCAATGAAGCCATTGGCTAGCAAGGTCTTCACTTCTTTGTTAAGAGCTACTGACCGCTCCGGTCCTATGCTTCTTTTCTTTTACTTCACTGGCGATTTTCTAAGCTCAATATTCAATGCATGGCATGCTATCGAGGGGGAATTCAATACATATCTATGTGGAACCAAGAAAACATGTCTTGATTATCCCATAGAAATCCTATTAATTGCACCTTAAGGTCATGTTCTAGCCTGGATCTGATCTTCGTAAGTCTCGTTGAATCACTGCTATCTATCCCCACAAACTCTATCGCCTCTCTAGGCACAGTTATAGCCCCCTTTGCTCCATCTCTCGGGTCAAGTTCATTGTAAGGATCGCTGGTGAACCCGAGCAGGGTCTATCCTTTAATTGTTATGCGATAAAATTCTTGGTGCAGAATGCAACCTCTACATCTTTCCCTTTCTCTCGTCATTTGTTTTCTTTGAGTTTTGCTACGTAGCACTCCCTGACGGCACCTGATTCCCTTCCACCATACCTACCGCACTCAATATAGGGAACTTCATTGTTAAACACCACCGAGCTACCACTATGAAAAAGTTGGATAAAGTTGGATGTGCTAGGAAGGCGTTATACGCCGAGAATCCATCCACCAAAGCGAAAGTCTGCTTTTGTATGGCTAATCTGGGATGGATTCCTATCTCGACAAACAGAGCAACCATCCTAAAGGTATCTGCCCTCCCCTATGAAACCATGTAATTGCTGGTTGCAGGGTATGAAATCTTCCATGGACAACCTCATCTTATCAAATACATCCTTGAACAGGATGTTTACTGAACTCCCACCTTTCTACCAAAATCCGATGTACCTCATCCAGATTAAGCTTTATTGAGATCACTAATGGGTCTGTATGTGGGTACTACTTTCCCTGCAAGTCATTGTCGTTGAATTTTATCTCATCATATTGTCGACGTAGGGCCTTGGTTTTTCACTCCTCGCCTATAGCATATACAAAAGCCTCTCCATTCTTTAATGACCTTGCATATCGTTCCATCTCTGTCCAACTTTTTTTGGCTACATGCAGTCTTGCTGCTATGGTATTAATCACAAACCTCCCATCTTTTTGGATCCTTTGCCACCATTTCTTGATGGAGCTACCTTGGATATTGTTTCTTAGGAGGAAGGGCAGAATTCAGATCCTTGACATACCGCTCTAGCTTTCTCTTTTCGATGTGTTCTTCAATTATGTCCCGTAAATGACGACATTCATTAGTGTTATACCCATGGGATAAATGAAACCTAGAATACTTCCATGTGTTCATCTCAGCTTCATTTTCCTTCTTTGGTACAGTCTTGTTGTATTTGAGTTCTACCTGCATAGCGAGGTAAATGTTCTCTATTGTATCATTCAATTCTGTATAAGCATCAAACCTTGTGCTAGGCTTGAACCTCCTTCATTCTATTTTCTTTTCACCACAGCAGCTTAGGTTATTGTTTTTCTTCTTTTTTGTACCACTACATTCATCATTTTTAACCATAGCATTTACACTATTAGATGCTTCCGATGGTTTGATAGCTGTTCCAGTCTGCCGCCCAACCGCGGCTTCCTCCAGTCACGTATATTTTAATGCTTCATAAAAGAAATCCTACAAAGTGGTTCGTTTCTCCTTAGCCAATTTTCGAGCCATCTTTATGTTCGGTGAATACCATCACACAATGTTATAAGAGTCAACCATTTTCAGCATTCTGGATGCTAGCGACTACAGCGTTAAAATGAGTCAAGTATTGCCGTAGCGTTTCGTCCTCTCATTATTTCACATCTGATAAATAGTACGGGTCTTTACGTTGTTATATATGAACTCGGAATTGGCTGATAATTCCTTTGGCATTTCCCATGAATGAATTAAATCAAGGGGGAAGGTGCCAAAACCACATAGTCGCCCAATCCGATAGGAAGAGGGAAAAGCATTTTCACAAAACTTCTTATATCGCTCCACTCTTTAACATTGTTGCATGTATCATTGCAGATTTACTATTGAATCAGTCAAACCATGATAAAGGTCCATAGTTGGCATTTGGAAGCTCCTAGGATTTTAAGCAGTCTCTATCTCTACGGAGAACGGGCTACAAACTCTTGCCTTCATTCCACACTCTAACTGTTTACGACATACGCACTCTCTTATGATTCGGGCCATCCGATCTTCTAGCTCGGGGATAGATGGAGTTTAGTAGATCTACATAGTTGAGGTGAAAGACTCCATTCACTTCTACTTCAGTAGTTTGCCTTGTGTTCTTAGCTACGTTTTCTGTTGTGAGATCTTTCATGATGGTAAGCTTGCCTTCCTACAGTTTTCATCTCTGTCAAGACATAGCAGTGCTGCATTGATCGAGGAGTTCAGCCATACCCACCCATGGTTTGTTACCTCTCCTGTTCGATTTGGTGATGCCGGTCCTTGGGCGTAGGGTTTGGCTGAATTCTCACTCGATTCATTTCCTCATAGTTTACTTGTCCTACCCGTTGGATCTCCCGATCTGATCCACGACCCAACTGTGACCTCCTCCTTCTTCCAGACCCCTAAGGTCTGATATTTCCCCTGGTTTTAGTGTTGTGCGTGGCTGGTTACGTGGCTTGTTTCAGTGTTGTGCCCGGCTAGTTATGATCTAATATGATCTGGTCCATAATAGCTTGTTGTTGGGCAGCAAAACGAGTATCAAAATCCGCCATAACATCTAAGTCACTCCTAGTGATGGTGACTGGTGCTGGAGTACTAGATGAATGACTATCTTATTCTGTTATAGCTCGGTTAACGTTGTCATCAGTTCCACCAGTCTTCCCTTAGATTGAGGAGGCATGTTGAGAAGCCTCTCAATGAAAGCACCAAAAATGTTTGAATAAAAATTGAGCAAACACCTCCAATCAAATTTATAATAACAGGTGTAGTAGAAATATAATGCAGAAAGAGTAAAGTACATATAGATTTATAGTGGTTCAGCCATAATGGGCCTATGTCCATGGTTCATTTTTATCCTTTACTTATATTTGAGCCTTTAGAAATGTTTCCATATGAAATACAATTACTTTAAGCTATATATTGAAATCTGGGAGCTTGGTTCAGTGGTTTCTTTTTGGCAGAAGCTCCAGGTTTTTAAAAATTGCCCCCATGGCTGCTTGAAGCTTGGATATTTATAAGAGTATGGAGGTCGTGTGGTTATTTCGGCAAATCAGGCAATTTCCATGTATAACTTGCTTTGTTCATATATTCGATACATAAAAGATATGATCATTAATTTCCAAATATATCTAGATTTCATTCCATATATCTCTCGTTTGGTTCGACTGGTAAGCTCGGTTTGGGATTGATTAGGTTGGTGAAATGCACGTCAACGTCTTGCAGGTTAGATCCTCTTACACCCTCCCTTGGTTCAGCATATCTTAGCTCCTCTTGGTTCGACTTCCATTCTCTACCGAACAGATTCTCATGTTCGGTACCAAACCTACTAAATAGAAAATACTCTGTTCAGTATCAAGACTACCGAATAGGATTTTCTATTTGGTGCTAAGACTATCGAACTGGAAACTTTGTTCGGTGTCAAGATTATTGAATATGATTTCTTGTTCGATGTAAAGATAACTACATAGGATTTCATGTTCGGTGTTATGACTACCAAATAGGAAACTCTATTTGGTGTTTGAGATTACCGAATAGAGGGGTGTGCTCTACTCCATAATCCTCTTCAACTACTTATGCCTTGTCTTCTCTCCTTTACTACTGTTATCCCGCCTTTTGGTAAGGCCGTGACACCAAGGAATCGACTAGTAACCAATGACGGTCCGTCCTAGAGAACGGTTATACACAGGCTCACTATGGATACCGACGAATTTTGTCCGAGTCTGGATCGAGCTAAAATTGATATGGCACGACTAGCGAGGCTATGAGAGTCAATGTTCCAAATCTCAAGTCAATTCGAGCTCATATGTTCAAGTTACGAACGATACAAAAGTGGATGAAAACCATCTAATCTTCGACTCGCTTAGTTCGAATCCATCAGGGAAGCCTACTTCGATTCGCTCAGTTCGCATCCATCAGGGGAAGCTCTGTTCGACTCGATTGACTTCGCATCGCTTAATCTTAAAGGTTCTATTCGTATCGATCGATCACCAATCGATAAGAAACGCACGCCTCCCATTGATGCAAACAAGCCGACATCCACCGATTCGAACTAGACTGTCTTCATCAATTCGAACTAGGTATGCTGTAGATCGATGTGAAGGATGAACGCCACGTCAACCTGCCAACACATGTCGCCATCGATTCGAGGTGATCGAGTCGAACAGGACCGAGTCGAACATGACCGAGTCGAAATGAGGGAGTCGAACGAAACAGCCAACTGAAGATCCCAATTCGTATCGATCATATCTCCTAATCTACAAGTCCAAATGCTATGAAATTTTCACAGAAGACTACGTGCATGCTAAAGAATTTCCACGCCAAATTTTGACTCCATTGGACGCGATCTTGATCGATACGAAATCCGTTCGTATCGATCACGGATCGGACCGAAACTTCCCGGGCTTGGGTGCGCGGGCCTGGTCACGTGCCAAAGAGGGTCTCCCGAGATCTGAGCGAAATACCAGCCTCCTACACCTATAAATTGAGCCCCAGGGCATACAGAAAAGGGACTTCTTCTTTTTTGAATTCTCCAACGCCCAGACTCTGCCGGATCCAGATCTAAACTCCACAGTTGCTGCCAATAACAAAATTCACTGCTGTAAATCATCATTAACTGTTGTAATTTGTTGAATTCACTTGTAATTATCAAAGAAACATCAATAAAGCAATCAACTTCATAGTGGATGTAGGCAACATGCCGAACCACTCTAAATTCTTGTGTCTCAGTGCATTTTAATTATTCTCATTTTTGAAATTTGGAGTTTTTGTTAGATAATCCTCCTTTTCCATTTACTTTCTTCATTTTATCTCTTCAAAAACTTCCGAAGAGTGTTGTGCCCAATTTTGGTACAAACACTTTGGTGCTTTCACCGAGAAAAACCCCAATTTTTCTCCTGCTCTTTGGATCTCCTATCTATATCGGATTGCATAAATCTAAGAAGAAGATCTAGATCTAGAACTTTGAAGCCCTTCCATTCTATTCAGATTTGCATCAGATCTAGGAAAGGACTTTCATCAATTCACCATGGTAAGTACACGAACTACCTCTACAGCTGCTGATCAGGGAGAACGGGACAGGCAGAATCCCGTGTAATTGCCTCCATCCCACCAAGACGCCGCCGGACCTTCAGATCCATCAGATCCGGTCACCAGACAAGAGTTTCAGATGCTGCTTCAAGAATTGACCCAGAGTCGCCAACAGCTAACTGAACAACTGCGCGCCAACACAGAGTTGTCCAACTAGCTAAATCGCCAAAGGCGAAGAAGATCCAGAAGAGACCAAGGTTCTTATTCTTCCACAGAGAGTTCAGCCTCCTTTGATGGCCGAACCAGATCCACACGCCAACGACTAGGTGTAAGCTACACCCAAGCCACGGGATACCAACCTGCTTCGAATCTTGGACAACCCAGAACTGGACCAACCACTAACCATCATGCAGGACCTTCATCCCGAGGAGGTGCTGCTCCTTATCATGTTGCAGGCAACATTGCCACTACCACCACTACCGAACGAGGGGTTGATGCTAGAAACCAAGCTAATCCTCAACGTAACCAACGAGAGCAGACTCCAGAGCCTTATGTCCCAGAGAATGTTGAACCAAGGAGGCGAGGCACGGACCGTCGTCCGCTTTCGGTCCAGACTCGCGCTGTGGATCCCGACCACACCTTGGCACAACATGCTCCAAGTATCTGAATGTCGGATATACCAACGATGATTCGTCAAATGATCCGTGAAAGTCAGGGTCTCAGTAATGACGACTGGGGAATCTCCCTGAGTCATACCCCTTTCACCGATGATGTATTATATGCTGAACCACCTCGGCGCTTCAGGATGCCAACTTTGCCAGTCTATGAAGGAAGTTCTGATCCCAATCAACACATCCTGAAGTATGAATGGCTGATGAATGCTGCGAGAGCGGATGACGCAGTAAAATTCCGTAGTTTCTCCATTTCCCTGGGGGGCATTACAACCATGTGGTTTACTCATTTGCCACCATGATCCATCTCTAACTTTGACCAGATGGCCACCAAGTTTTTTGAACAATTCTATATGCACGTGGCGATGCCTAAAGACGTTAACACTCTATCTAGTGTTACACAAGCTCCCGGAGAAACACTTAGACGTTACTTGGAGCGGTTCCATGTTGCGTGTGTAGAAATAAGCAATCCCAATGATAACTCTATCCTGATGGCATTGACTAAGGGGATTAATGCTGATTCCGAGTTCGGAAATTGGTTAGCTGGAAAACCACCAATGTCATTGGACCGTTTCTATTCCAAGGCAGCCCAATTCTTGAGAAGGGAGGATGTGAAACAGTCTAGGAAGCAGGGCCCAACATCGAAGGAATCCAAAGTAACATCGCTGTTAAACAGTCCGGAGATAATTCTGGAAAAGTTTAGTTAAACATCCAAAATAAACAGAATCAGCAAAGGGACAACGGAAATCAAAGCAAAAAACGCGATCAGAATCGTGGTCCACGGCGTAGAGCTTCCATGTACGATAATAACACTCCATTGAACACGTCGTTGGAAAATGTGTATTTGCCGACCTGCAATACCATGCAATACAAGAAACCTGCCCCGAAACCACCAACTGAAAGAAAAATCCAAACAGGGAAGTTTTTTAGGTTCCACAAAAGCTACGGCTATAACACCATTGAGTGTCGTCATTTACAAGATCTCATTGAGAAACTGATACGTGAACGAAAATTGGATCAGTATGTGCGGGCGCCGCAGTCTGGTGGTGCGGGCCCATCAAATCAGAATCATGCACCAAACCAAGAAAGGCAAGAGGAACCCGCTAGTACAGGTGGGAGGTTGGTTATCAATACAATAAGTGGTGGTCCTCACCCAGCAGATCGAAGTTGGAAGGAAATGGAGTCGTATACCAGTTCTATCAGGCATGCGGACTTCGAGTGTTGTAGTAGTTTTGATGAAGTGGCTCCGGCCAAGCAACATAAGACGATGACAGATGACATCGTGTTCAGGAACAGAGACGCTGATAAAGTCGAAGCACCCACTATCGATCCACTGGTCATCTCAGCTCAAGTAGGTCCCGCTTGGATGAAGAGAATCTTAGTTGACAGTTGAAGCTCTGTGAATATTTTGTTCAAGCGAGCTTATGATCAAATGAGAATGGAAGCCACGGACTTGAAACCTTTTCAATCCCGAGTCCACGGTTTCAATGGAAGTGCTACTATACCCACCGGAATGGTGGAATTACCAGTGGAGTTGGGAGTTGGAGAACGTCGGAGAGTATGAATGTTGCAGTTCATTGTTTTGGACATAGACTCCGCATATAATGCTTTCTTGGGCCGACCGGCCCTCGCTGAATTCAGGGCAGCCATTGCCCTATTGTGTTTGACTTTAAAATTTCCCACTGATTGTGGAGTGGGAATCATTCAAGGAGATCAGGCTACTGCCAGAGCCTGTTATGTTGCTGAGCTGCGGGAGGCGCAGCGAAAGGAGAAAGGAAAGGGCATGGAGGAATCTCTTTGCGTCCGTTTTGCCGATAATTGACAATTTACGCCCGGGCCTAGGCCCGGGCACCCCAGCCAATTCCTCAAGGATCTTAACCCAAGAGAAACTGAAGACGAAGGAGAATCTAAAGAAAGTCAAGCATCCCCGGCCGAACTGACGGTCGATGTCCCAATTGACGGTGATGATGATTCAAAAATGATAAAGATTGTGTCTCAACTAAGCCAGCAAACTCAAGAGGAATTGGTTGAATTTCTATGGGCGAATCTTGATGTATTCGCCTGGACGCATTCTGATATGTGTGGAATCTCGCCGGACATCGTGAGCCACACTCTGAATATTGACCCGCGGCATGTCCCGGTTAAACAGAAAAGGCGTGGTATGAATCCTAAGAAATCTACCACCCTTAAAGAAGAATTAGAAAAGCTTAAAGCGAACGGGTTCATTCGAGATGCGCTATATCCTGAATGGGTGTCGAATTCCGTGCTCGTCCGGAAGCCAAATGGAAAGTGGAGAACATGTGTTGATTATTTCGGTCTAAATAAAGCATGTCCCAAAGACAGTTTCCCGCTTCCTAGAATTGATCAGCTAGTAGATTCGACGACTGGGCATTAACTATTATCCTTCATGGACGTGTATTCTGGCTACAATCAGATACCGATGCATTTACCTGATCAAGAACATACCAGCTTCGTAACCAATCTGGGACTTTATTGCTACAAAGTTATGCCATTCAGACTCAAGAATGCTAGGGCTACTTATCAATGATTGGTCAATCGGATGTTTGCCAATCAAATCGGGAAAACCATGGAAGTATATGTAGACGACATGCTTGTGTAGTCACGACTCTCCACCGACCATGTCAAAGACCTGGAAACTATATTCAACATACTTCGAGAATACAAAATGAAGCTTAACCCATTGAAATGTCACTTTGGAGTTGCATCCGGAAAGTTCCTTGGGTTCATCGTTAACGCTCGGGGAAACGAAGCTAATCCTGAAAAGATTTGGGCAATCAGAAATCTTGAAACTCCAAAGACTATAAAGCAATTCCAAAGTCTCAATGGGAAAGTGGCAGCATTGAGCAGGTTCATTTCAAAGTCCACTGACAAATGCATTCCCTTCTTCGATCTGATCCGAAAAGAAAAACGGAACTTCGAATGGACCACGGAGTGCGAGGGCGCTTTCCAAGCACTAGTTCAGCATCTATCCACACCACCTATCCTATCGAAGCCTATTGATCATGAGAAGTTGTATATATACTTGGCGATATCAGAAAACGCTATCAGCGATGCCTTAGTTCGAGAAGAAGACGGGATACATAAGCCAGTATACTACGTCAGCAAACGATTGACTAGAGCTGAAAGAAATTATCCAAAGCTAGAGAAGTCGGCTTATTTCCTCGTTATTGCATCGAGGAAGCTCCGACCATATTTCCAGGCACATCCCATTATTGTTTACACCGACCAGCCGTTACGACAGGTCCTTTCGCGGCCTGAGACGTCTGGTAGGTTACTCAAGTGGAACATCGAACTGAGCCAGTTTGATATTACTTACACTCCAAGACGAGCGGTCCAAGGACAAGTCCTCACTGATTTCATAGCTGAATTTACCATTCCAGAGGACTTGCCCGAAACCAGTAAATCCCCCGAATACGTCTGGAAGCTGTATACTGATGGTGCATCAAACGACCGGTGTTCGGGCGCTAGTGTTGTACTCGAAACCCCCGAAGACCGATCTATATGCTATGCTTTGAATTTTGACTTTCATGCAACCAATAATGAAGCTGAATATGAAGCCCTCATAGCTGGACTAAAACTTGCCAGAGATCTGAAAATTATCGCTGTGGAAATTTATTGCGATTCACAACTAGTTGTGTGTCAAGTTCGTGGAGAATATCAAGCGAGAGACCGAAGACTGGCTGTTGACTTAGCTCGGGTCCAAGAAACACTGAATCGGTTCGATTATTATGCTATCTACTGTATACCTAGAGACCGCAACCAAAAAGTTGATTCATTGGCGAAGTTAGCCAGCACAGGTGAAGCTCAGCAGATGAGACTCGTTCCTATAGAGACGTTATCTTCTCCAAGCATCGACCGGACAGAAATAGACTGGGTATGTGAAACCGTTCCCGAAAAGGATTCATGGATGACTCCACTCAGAAATTACATTGAGCACGGAACCCTGCTGGAGCGCAGGAGTGAAAAGAGACAAGTCCTTCGGAAGGCCTCATGATTTACCATCCAGAATGGGATCATGTACAGAAGAGGGTACTTAGTCCCTCTACTCCGGTGTATCGCTCACGATGAAATTAAACAAATATTGCACGATGTGCACGAGGGAGAATGTGGCGATCACACCGGAGGGCAAGCACTTGCCAAGAAAATACTTCGATATGGGTATTACTGACCGACCGTGAATCGTGATGCGTCGGATTATGCAAAGAAATGTGATAGGTGCCAAAAATATGCCCGAATTCCTAGAGCTCCTTCTACCGAGATAACGCAAATGGTCAGCCCATGGCCGTTTGCAATGTGGGTCATCGACATCATTGGTGCTTTACCTCTGGCAAAAGGTGGTGCAAAATACGCCATCGTCGCAGTTGATTACTTTACAAAGTGAGCTGAAGCTGAAGCTCTAGCTACCATAACGATGAAGAAAGTAATCAACTTTGTAGTCCGCAACATCATTTGTCAATTTGGTCTTCCACACACCATTATTACGGACAACGGAACCCAATTCGACAGTGCTGAATTTAAAGATTTCTGCAAATGATTTCACATCCAAAAGAAATTCTCCGTAGTTGCACACCCTCAAGTGAACGGATAGGTTGAAGCGGTTAATAAAGTTATAAAGTCTATTCTGAAAAAACGACTAGAAAAGGTCGGTGGCAAATGGGTCGATGAACTTCCTATGGCTTTATGGGCTTACCGAACAACCCACAAGACCACGATTGGTCACACTCCATTCTCTCTCTCTTATGGCTCAGAAGCCGTTATTCCAGTTGAACAAGAAGTATCCTCTCATCGTGTGACATACTATGATCCAAATACAAATGCCATATTACTTGCTGAATCTCTCGATCTACTAGATGAGAAGCGTGAAGAGGCTGATTTGAGGGCAGCTGCGCATCGAAGTCGATTCGCCCGATTGTACAACACCAAGGTTCGCCCACGAACCTTTGAACTAGGCGATCTCGTCCTAAAAAGAATTTACCCGGTTCCTTCTCATATGAAACCGACATGAGAAGGACCGTATGTTATTGAACGAAGGCTCGGAGATGGCACATTCAAATTATCGACCGTTGACGGTCTTACTCTGCCAAGAGCCTGGAACAGCGAGAGTCTTCGTTGCTACTACACATAACAGGCTATGTTTATCTATTTAATTTACTTTCCGTCTCGCAATTTGTTTCCGCATTTCGAAATTAAAATTTGTAATAAGGCAACTGACTTTGCCATATTTTCTTATTTCAGCAATAAAATGCAATCTCTTCGAGCCAGAGCTGTGATTTACTTGAAACGCTTCATATGATCATCACTATACACGGAGAGCTAAGTTTCACCATACGGTGGAATTTATTCAAATAGGGGGTGACTACGATGCAACCAATCACTCGCTAAGTGAAACCCAAGCTCGGGGACTAGCCATCAGATCAGAATCAAAAAAGGATTGATACACGACAATCCTTCATTCAACTATGGATTCCCAGAGTGCGAAACGGAGTATAAACATCAACTCCAGATTCCCAGAGTGCGAACTGGAGTATAAAAATATGTCTACGACCAACGACTTCGTCCGTATCCACACCAAGTTTGAGGAGGATGGACCCGTCCATCTAACAACCTCACTTGTTAACTCAGGGTGGATGTGTTCCGACCGTCCACGATCCTGATACACCTTTCATTCCCAGAGTGCGAACAAAATCCAAAAACATACAGCAGATGTGACTGACCGTTTGCTCATCAACTCCGAACTCCCAGAGCGCGAGTCAGAGTACAAACATCAACTACGAATTCCAAGAGTGTGAAACGGAGTATAAACAAAACTCCGAACTCCCAGAGCGCGAGTCGGAGTATAAACATCAACTCCGAATTCCCATAGTGCGAAGCGGAGTATAAACATCAACTCTGAATTCCCAGAGCGTGAATTGGAGTATAAACATCAACTCCAAATTCCCAGAGCGTGAATTGGAGTATAAACATCAACTCTGAACTCCCAGAGCGTGAGTCGAAGTATAAACATCATCTCCGAGTTCCCACAGTGCGAAACGGAGTATAAACGACAACTCCGAACTCCCAGAGTGCGAGTCGGAGTATAAACATCACTACGCCATAAATGACCTTCTGTAACACAAAAAAAATGTTGGCTCAGGCCAGAAAAATGTTGCCATAGGTCTATGGCAACACTTTTAGGGTGATGCAATTTTTGCCGTTGCCTTAGACCTCAAAGGCAACATTTTGACTATCTAAGGCAACATAAGTAATATTGTTGCAATAGAACCCTATTTGGGTCTATGGCAACACCCATAGGTGCCTGTAGCAACATTCAAAAATGTTGCTATAGATATTAATTTTCTGAATTTGTGGGGCCCACAATGTAGAGCATATTTGATTTTTTAATAGAAATAAATATTTATTTAATAAAATGCTATTTGCACAGAATTTGATATTCAAACAGTAATTTATTTAAATAAATATTTTATTTCAACATTTGAAATAGTACAAATTCCTGACTCCACTATTTTACAATTCAATGATATATAACACTGATATTTACATATACAGATATTCTTCACTACATCACTCAGTTCACTCATTACATATGCAGTTTCAATTTATACAGACATCGACACTGACAAATATATGATGAGCCGAGTGCCGAGCCGAAGGCGAGCCGAGTAGCGGGTCCGGGCGTAGCGCCGGCGGGGGTCTGGGGCCCCGCAGTCCCGGTGGGGATCGACCGATTCATCCGATTTCGGAAGATCGAGCCTGCTTTGAAACCTGTCTTCAAGCTCATGCACATTTGATTTGACTCTGTCTTCAAGCTTATATCCAGTTGTCCAGTCTTCAATACCTGTCACATATAATTCAAAAGCAGTAATCTGGAAAATAATATTTAACTCGAACAGAAAATGAAAATATTTTTGTTATATTATTTGCCTCAGGTATTTGGGTTGTTTCTTTTCATAAGTGCATAAGCCAAACACGAATGCAACACATGGATACAAGGCATTATGGAAGACAGCAAGCAATAGTTTAGGCAAAAATGCACAAAGGAGAAGCCAAGTGCACAAAGTAGTACTCAACACAGCAAGCAACATAACATGACCAAGAAATGCATGTACATAGATGAACATACATGCATCATAAGGCTTGGTACAAGAAACTACTCAAGAGCAACTACTCAAGTGCAAGTTCATACTCAAGTGCAGCCAGATATGTAGACAAGCCAAAAAAATGGACATGGCACAAGGTCAAACCCGAGTCATCGACTAGATTCAACTCAGGGCCAAGCAACCAACAAAACAAACAAGAACCAGGTTCAGCAAAATATAGACATGCCAGTGCAAGAAACACAGCAGTACACATAGGCAGCCCATCAAGCAAAAACAGTGAATGCATCAGGCATGTACAAGAGAAACATAGGCAGTAATATGATATATAGAGGACTTGGAGCATCAGTTCATGTTAAAGAACAAGGTTAGCATGGTACCAGTTCAGTCCAGACCAAGCAAAACCAACAAAGCTCAACACACATATGTTTGTATATATCGTGGAAATCAAAACTCAATGTTCAGATTAGTCAACAGTTTTAGAAAACCAAAGATCACTTTCAAAGTTCTGATTTTCAAAAATGTAGAAGTTTTCAAGTGAAGCAGTTTTCAAGAGGACAGCAGAATACAAATACTTCAAGTTCTGGTTTAACAAATGCAACAAGGTACAAAGGTATGTGA
Organism: Allium fistulosum; assembly: GCA_030737815.1. Classification (NCBI taxonomy): domain Eukaryota; kingdom Viridiplantae; phylum Streptophyta; class Magnoliopsida; order Asparagales; family Amaryllidaceae; genus Allium; species Allium fistulosum. The sequence continues at coordinate 722,125,275 of CM060908.1, forward strand.
ACAAGTTTAACAAAGGTTCAAGTTCTGGTTTAAAAAATGCAGCAGAAAGGAGCTAACAAGCTCAGATCAGAAATAAAAAAACAAGCCAGTGAACCAAAATCCAACATACTAAATAATATCACATCGCAATTCATCATCGGCAAAGCAAAATTAAGCCAGTGAACCAAAATTCAACATACCAATTCATCATCGCAATCCAACATACCAGATTTCTCAAAGTCCAACAGAAAGATTAAACTCGAGATTATAGGAAATAAAGCCAATAAATAAATCCTAATTCATCATCGGCAAAAGCGTGCGAGTGTAACCAAAATCGAGAATATTCAAGTAAACCAGAAGGCAGAAAACATACCAAATAATATCACATCGCACCCGATGACGAAGTCAAAGCAATTCGAGCAATCAATCAAGGAGAACGAAGGAGCAAGCTACCAGGAACGTTTCTCACACTAGATTCGATCAATCAGAGCATCAAAGCAACTAGAATCGCGTGCCCTAGTTTTCACCGAAACCAATTCGACTACCCCCTACCACTCTGACATCAGGCCCCAACCACGAAATTGCGACCAAATCAGCAACTCCCTGAACCATCGCAATCCCACAACCTTACCTCGAATCACCAGAATTGCCAAAAACCTGAACAAAATCGCAAATCCGGAAGTAGTGAGGAAAACTGACGCGAGGCGAAAGAAAATAACGGAAATTGATATGGCCGACAGGGGATAAAAGCAAAGCCAGTTATTCTCCAGATCGAAGAAACAAGGAGGAGCGGCATCATTTTTTTAAAGTCGGCGGAATAAAAATTAGGGATTGGAAAATTGGGGTGAGAAACGAAAGCGGGTGAGTGAAAAGTAAAGCGGGAAATGGAAATTGGTAAGGTGTGGATCGATGGTGTGAATCGACGGTTGAGATTTTGTTTTAAATGGTGGTGTGGATCGCTGAGGTGTAAATTTTTTTTTAATTTTTTTAATTAGAATATATCTATGGCAACACTATATAAAAATATTGCATCGTGTTACACTTGTTTAGCTAGAGCAACACATTTTTATGTCTAAGGTAACACCAAAAATACAACGTTGCAGTAGGACCAAAATTTTATAGCTGTCGCAACATTTTAGCTGGCAACACCTTGCAAAAATGTTGCAGAACGTCATCTATGGCGTAGTGCATCGACTCCGGATTCTGAGAGTGCGGAACGAAGTGTAAACACCAACTTCAAGTTCTCGAAGCGTGCATCGAAGTATAAAAATCAACTCCAAACTCCCAAAGCGCGAGTCGAAGAACAAATGTCAAGTCCAAGTCCCCAGATCGCGGACATGTGATTAAAACTTAAGCCGGCGTGACCAACCGCCAGTGAACAAATGAGAATCCCCGGAGTGCGGATATGATCATCGACAGTCAGGCGAACGTGGAAAAACCGCCCGGTCTCTACTTGACTCCAACATCCGTTCAGTGGCATTAAACTCAACATGATGTAAGCGAGAAGCAACCACTGACTGATATTCGACTACTCACCTTTAAGACTATGGGGCAGAACTTAAGTGTTAACCACTAACTGTAGTAGAGCAACGTCGAAATTCAACTCGCCTCCCGGTCACAAACCATGTTCACAGTTTCCAAACTTGGCGAACAAAAAACAAACCTGATCTGGAAGCTGAAACTTTAGAAGTGCATTTCAAACATTGAAACACTTAAACAAATACATAAGAAGCTCAAAAAGAAAAAGTTTCATTTCAACTATTCATGAAAGAGATTCGTGTACAAGTTTGTTCCAAAAGTTCTTACTAGTAGGGGCCGAACCTGCATCTATACACGGCCAACAAAATGCAAGTCAAAGTAAACTGAGGAAGCATATCTAATCTTTCTTCTTCCTTGGCTTCCTTCTCGGTGTAGACCCGCTGGAGCCACCGCTAACCTTCCTCTTTGAGCCTTTTCTTTTCGGTGGTTGGTCTCCAGGCGAGGGCATGATATCAACATCCTCCTCCAAACTCGAGTGGACAGGAATGCTTCCTGCCGGCAGAGTCGGAGGAACAGGATCAAGTACAGAGGGTGGAATGGGCACGCTGGTGATAAAAACAGTACCACTAGGAGATATCATTCTAAGCGGAGCTGGTCCCGGTGCTGCCATCCCACCTCCAAAACTACCACCATGAGCCGCTGCTGCCATTTCAACGTCGATTTGGGCGAACATCTCCTCTTCAGTAACTGCTCGAGCCCCGCTGGGGGCATCAGTAGTCGGCATTGAAGAACTTGTAGCAGGATCGCCTCCACCCATGACAGATGACAAATTGGCAAGAGGATCGCCGTGACGGCGGAAGAGTTCTTCCATCAGCTGCTCATCAAACACAATCGTACTCCCCTGCATATCGTCAAGCGAGGCATTTGTAGTCATGGTGATCGCTTCGGTAACAATAGCTTCCTGTGTCTGATGTGATTCTTGAGTAACAGGAGGCTCGACATGTGCAGCATCGATCACTGGACAAAGAATAAGAGAACTATTATAACTTAACTCGATCGAAGATTTCGACTTAAGAAAGATATGTGGAATGTTCAGAGTACCTTCCTCAGTTTGACTCGTAGGCGGCAGAGCGGCATCAGTAACTTGCGCTGCAGCCAGAGACATCTGCGGCTGATCTAGATTGTGAGCAGGAACAGCCTGGGGATCGACCACAGATGAGGATTCGGGCTGGGTTGACGCGGGAACTTCAAGACTCGCTTTATGGTAGTCAACCCCTGAACCCTCTCCTATTTCAAAGTGCTGGGCGCCAAGTCTTTCCTTCTCATGCAGAATCATTGACTCGTGAAGAATCTTCCTTTCATCTTCATTCAGAATGCGATTCTCGAGTTCAAATTCATCCACAGACTCACCCAAATGCGCCTCCTTCTCTTCATCAACCAGTCGGCCCTAAGCGTTGTAAAGATGCACCGGATAATCATCGAGCCAGGCAAGACCCCTGTGCCTCAGCACGTTAGCATTGTAAACAATGAGAAGGTCTTCGATGTCAGCCTCTAGCCTGGACTCGACCGACTTCACTTTCTCCTCAACCTCAGCCTCCACCTTGCAGACTTTAGCCACAGCCGCATCCCGTTCACCCCTAAGCAGAACAGTTTGTTCGCATGCCTCCTGGGCTGCGCTATTTGCATCATCCCTTTCCTTGACCATGTCGGCGAATTTGGCCTTGAGTTCATTAAGTTCCTAGACCGCCGCATCTCGCTCGGCGGTGACTGTAGTGTTACAGTGGACCATCTCCTCCACCAAGGCAACATGTGTCTGCCCTAACCTCTCCATTGCCGCCTTCGCTTTGTCAGCTTTTTTGGTGGCCTCAATCTCCTATTTTCGAGAAGACTCGGCCTCAACAGTGAGCACTTGAATGATCTGATCCCTTTGAGCGAGTTCGGTCTCCATTTTCTCAAGCGCTTTGGCTCGCTCAAAGGCCACCTTAGAAGCGTTCTCTGCAGCCTTTACCCACTCTCTGTACTGGGTGTAGATGTCATGAACGTAATCATGCATCATGCCTTCCACCCCTGACGGAATTCTTTTTAAGTGCGGTAGGAAGACATAGCCATCGAAGCAAATATTCGGAAAATCCTTCCTCATCTGAGCCAATTTAAGGGCCCCTTCTCCTGTGGGCTCGACTGGGACCTGCTCTACAATTATGGAAGCCGTGGTCTCAACTCTCTGAAGATGAGTCTCGGATCTAGAAGTATGAGAAGATGGCCTGTGACGAGGAGGCTCTGGTGGATGTGGAATAAGACCGGGAGGTGGAGATGGAAGTCTAGGAGGAGGAGAGCGTGATCTAGACCGATGTCTGTATTCTCTGTCCATGTCGCGCCCATACCTATCTTGGTTAGAGTACTCGCGATCGCGATCTCTATCTGAATCCCTCCCACAGGAGTCATAATAAGTAGAAGCTTTTCGGGCAGAGCGAAGGTTCCCCAGCATCGATCCTTTCCCAGACATAGTACCTGAAAAAGAGAAACGAAGGAAGAGTTAGTGATTTCTTAAGTCGGGCGATTTACAGTTATGAATCATGCGGTGTAGTGAAGTGTATGCATGTGCAACCCCCCGACCAACCGAAAATGTCGGCCGCACTCATAGCCAGCGACCCGCTCAGTTCAAGAGCACTATCGAGCTCCTCCATCCCGGTGTCGTGTTGAAACGACACATAATCCGGAATCGGAATATCAGAAAGCCCCTCAAAAAGATTCTCTACTTGCGGGGAAGGAGCCTCCGAAATTCTAATCCCCTAAACCGGCAAAGACATTGCCACAGATTTCAATCTCAGAGATTTAGAGCGCTTGTGAGCAACTGCCTTGCCTTTTCTTCTTCCACCTGAATCTTGAACATCGGAAGAAGGCCCAGCTGGGAGCTCATTATCAGTAGGCGTTCTCTCCAGGTCAACTTCTTCGGCTATTACGACTGCGGGTGCTATGCGCTTCACCAGTTTCTTCGAGACCACTTTAAGTGTCCCTTCCAGTTGTATGCTCTGTCTCCGTTCTATCAACCCGACATGTTGAATCATGGATTTTGATTCATGACAACGTACAATAATTATCAAGAAAAAGCAAAGAAGATGCAACTACTAACCGAAGGAGATATTCTAGCACTTTGGAGATCTCAAGGTCACATTGTATAAATGTGTTAGTACATGTATATTATGTTTGTAGAGTAGTTATTTTTGTTAAAATCTATCCTCAAAATCTCTCACAAACATCAAGAAATTATCCACTTTCATCATAATTTTAAATAAGTTGGAAAATATTCATATATATGCTCAAACAGCCAGAGCAGTCGACTGGTACAATTAAACCAGTCGACTGGTTCAGCAATTTGCTCATATATATACAAACATGCACATAAACGTGCACACACCTTCTTCGACCAGTTGGCTGGTATATTTTGACCAGTCGACTCCTGTATTCCAACTGTCATTTTTTATTAAAAGACACCTCCTTTGATGAAGAGTCTCAATCCATATTTCTTCTAAATAGATGCTTCTTTTGATGAGAACTATTCGTGAATGGTTATATCTCTTAGACAACTATATAAACACGTTAGTTCTACATCAAAATCATCAATTCAATTATTGCTTTCTGATCTTACTCTCTAATATTCTTTTTGCTCTATAAGGCTATCATATTCTTCCTTCAATCCTTATTTACATTCACAAATTTGAGGATTAGATTATAGGAAGTTTTGTACATCATTGACTCATTAGTGTTATTAAGAACACAAGAAGTCAAAAACTAATTTATATTTATTATTGATCCGTTCTGCTACTCGGGTTAAGTAAAGACCTCTTCTGTTGCTGAGGCAAAATCCTGTTCTGCTGCTCAGGTCCTTGTTCGGCTGCTCAAAGATTGTATAGACCTGTTCCTCCGGGTTAAGTGAGGGTATTGTTGTTAGTTAAATTCCAGAAGGGAGTCTGGGACTGGACGTAGGACAGTGCTCCGAACCAGTATAAAATATCTAGTGTCATTTTACTATACTGCTTTTATATTCCACACTATTTACAGTATTACTATCATCTCTATACTCTGTATTATCATATATCCATATTACACGATCCTACACACTTTCATTTGGTATCAGAGCTAGGCATCCTATAACCGTTACACGGTTATTTGATACTTTGCTAATATGGAAAGTAACACTAGCACTGTCACTAACACTAGTTTTTCTGAAGGTCAATCTACAGCACGACCTCCATTCCTCAATGGCATGAACTACAATTACTGGGCTACACGTATGAGAATCTATATGCAATCTAATAGTTTTGAATCATGGAATATTTCACAAAAAGAATACACTCCTCCTACTGGAGAATACTCTACATGGAGTAATACACAAAAATCAGGTGCAACCGCCAATGCTAAAGCAATGAATATGTTATTTTGTGCTTTAGAGAAAAACGAGTTTAATCGTATTAGTATGTGTGAATCTGCGTATGAAATATGGCGTACACTTAAGATCACACATGAAGGAAGTAATAAGGTTAAACAAAGTAAGATCTCTATGCTCAAAAATAAATTTCAAAACTTTAGGATGAAGCAAGATGAATCAATTAGTGACATGTATTCTAGATTTCAAGACATTTACCATTCACTGTTAGGACTAGGAGAAAAATATATTGATTTTGATATTGTTTCGAAAATCCATAACTCTTTAACAAATGAGTGGGAAAGAAAAGTATTAGCTATCAAAGAAGCTAATGACCTCTCTACCATGAAACTAGAAGAGTTAATAGGAAATCTAATGTCTTATGAAGTAAATTTGCAGGCAAAGAGAGTACAGGCACAAGATAAAAAGAATATAGCTTTTCATGCACAAGAAGAAGAAGAAGGTTCTGATGATGAAGATCTTGCATTCATTGCCAAAAATTTCAAAAAGTTTTTCAAATTTCGAAAAATTAACAAAAATAATGGCAAAAGAAGCTTCAATAACGGATCCAACAAACCATCAAACTTTGCTCTAGAATGCTATAATTGTCATAAGAAAGGTCATATTCAAAAAGATTGTCCAGAACAGAAGAAAACCTATAAAAACAAGAGCAAGAAGGACAATTACAAAAGGAAAGCTTTCTCAGTAACATGGGATGATTCAGATTCCTCTTCATCATCTGAAAGTGAAAGCGACAGTGACACTGAACAAGCTAATGTATGTTTTATGGCTACAGATAAAGAGGTTAGTGATTTTACTTTTGATGATTTAATTGAGATTAATTCAGAACTCTTAGACACTCTTAAAAATCTCAAAAGAAAGTATAAGGAAACTCGTGAAAATCAAAATAAAGCAAAATTCGAAAAGGATATGCTTAAAGATGAGAAGAAAATACTAGAGGAAGAACTTGAAAATCTTCAAAAATCATTCTCTAATGTTAATACTCAACTTAACTTATTAAGTCAAGAAATTGAATCTCAAAAGGAAAAGAATGATACTTTAGTTCTTGAAAATCACGAGTTAAAAACTAAAGTTAAAATGATTGAATTAGACAATATTGGCCTTAAAAGTAAGTTAGAAGATATTACTAAAAATCTTTCTAACTTTAATAAAGGAAGAGAAAATTTGTCTAAAATTATTGAAAATTCTCAATCTGTTTCAAATAAAAGAGGTCTAGGATATGTTAAGAAATCAATAGCTCCACATAAAATAGAAAATAAATGGAGAAAAGATTCTAAAAGTAAGATCACAAAAGATAATTCAAAAAGGACCAGTTCAAAAACTATAAAAATATGGATTCCTAAAATAAACAATAGTTTGATTAGGAAGAAATATATAAATTCCTTTTTTGAATCTGTATACAAAAATGAAAATTATATTATTAAAGGGAATACTGAACCCTCTTGGGTTTGGTTTCCTAAGACCTAACTCTTAGGACCCTATAAGAAAGTGGGTACCAATGTTACTTTCTTATTTTTTGCAGGTCCCACTCAAAAAGATAGGAAAATGGATATTAGACAGTGGTTGCTCAAAACACATGACAGGAGACAAAAATATGCTATCAAATATTACTTACTCAGAAGGAGGCCCTGTCACTTTTGGAGACAATTCCAAAGGTTTTATCATCGGCAAAGGCGATGTGAGCAACAACGGTACATCTAATTTACCTCTTATTTCAAATGTTTTATTAGTTAAAAATTTGAAACATAATCTTTTAAGCATTAGCCAATTATGTGACAAAGGATTCAAAATCACATTTTCAGAAAATAAATGTAGTATTTTTGATCAAAATGAACATCTTATTTTTGAAGGTAATAGAGACAGAAATATTTATGTTCTTAATATGAAAATAAATCATAATTCAGATATGTGTTTAATAGCCAAAGAAAATGATCCTTGGTTATGGCACAAACGTGTCATATTAATTTCAAAGCTATAAATAAACTTTCTAAAAATGATTTAGTAAAAGGTTTACCTAAAATGAATTTTAAAGTAAATCATATTTGTGATGCATGTCAATTAGGAAAATTAACTAAGTCATCTTTTAAATCTAAAAAGGTTATTTCAACAGTAAAACCACTAGAATTACTACAAATGGATTTATTTGGACCAACTCTTCTGATGAACCATCATGCGAAGATTTTTCAACACCATCTTCTGCATATGATTCCTCTTATTCTCATTTACCTACTCCAACTACTAGAAATCATAACGGATATACTCCGGAAAAGAAGAAGTCTAGGCGGTTTTTGTTCTTCGGTTCCCCGAATACTAAACAAAAGATAGATGATATGCATCACTATCAACGGGAACTAGTTGAACTTAACCGTGAAATGTATTACGAGCAGAAAACAAATTCAAGACGTCTTCAGTTTCTTGCAGATATCAGATCGAAAATTTGTGGTTGTTCTACATCTAACGTACATCAACCAACATCTTTTCATCCTCATACTTCTCAACCGTCTTCCTCTAATTATAATCCATGGGAACCGAGTCCTCAACCTCCTCCAGTCTCTCCAAATTTTTCGTCTTGGAATAACATTTGGTCTCCTCTTCAACCATATATTGAGAATACCAAAATAGAACCAGGAGAGGAAACCACACCGAAGACAACTCCAAGGAAGACTCCAAAGAAATCTCCCAAATGATTTCTTACTTTATTTGTATTTTGTTCCTATGTTATGTTTTATATATTTTGATTCATTATAATTCTTTATTTCAAATAATATTTTTTTTTCCGAATGATCAAAAATCCCAAACAAAGATGAAATGAATGTTGGACATACTGTTATTGTGTATGAAAATCTCCTATTTTATATATATATTAGTACACAATTTAGATACATATATTTTTAAAAGTCACAGAATCTCTGTACAAAAATTGTTCCAGGAGTCGACTGCCCGGTTTCAACCAGTCGACTGCCTTAACATTGTTTGCTCTCTGGTTTCCTTATCCAGTCGACTAAGTTCCACCAGTCGACTGGTTTACCTAAGTACTTCTCAGGATAGCTTAAACAGCCGACTGGATATCACTCACCAGTCGACTGCTGGACTTCATAATTATAATTTTCTGAAACCCGACCCATTTTTTTACCCTACAATCCAATAGACTTTTTCCACCTCAACTACATCTCCTCATAACCGATTGATTCCTCTTCATTTTTAAAATTTCAAAACCCTACCACCCCTTCAACTATTTTCAAATTGCACTGCAATGGCACCTCCCAAAACAAAAGAATCAAAAACTTCATCTTCTTCCACTCAAGAACCCATTGATTCATACATTGCTCAGTGGTTGTACGATGCTACTGCCATACAACGATGGAGGAAATTGAAAAATGTTCCAATTCTAGAGAGCTCCTTTGTTGCTTTCCCGGATTTCTCAGCCTACGGTCTTCTCAACATTGCTAGGCAGGGCAAATTAGAATCTCTACTCGACTATGAAAAGAACAATCTTCCAATTAATCACATCATGCTTAAACTTTTTCTGGCTAACTTGAATTTGGGTCATCAAGATCCAAGAGGTAACCGAGTTAATTGCATTTGGAGCTTAGTATGTGGAAAGAAGGTATTTCTCCCAATTGATCGTATTGGTCATATTCTTGACACACCAACGGATGGGATAAATCTTCAAGAAGTTGATTGTGTCGTCCATACCCTAAATGAAGTCAGTCATCATTTTATATAAGATAATTCAGATGGTACAAAGTCGATTGGTCTTCGTCCCACCGCCAGATTACTTCATCGGGCAATGATGTGATCTATTCTTCAACGAACCGACACTTTTGATCAGGTTTATCAAGAAAATTTTCGTGCTTTGTATGCTATATACAATGGTCAAGACATTAATTGGATTCAACCAATAGTAGACGAGTTACTCGGCTTCAATTAAGGTGCTATGAAACGTATTTTCTATGCTGAGTACATAATGCGTTTACTTAAACATTGTGATGTCACAGAACCAGATTCCGAAATTTCTACCGTTGGAATTCTTAATGCAAAGACTATAAAGCTCATGAAGTTGCCTCCTCCCACTCTTCGCATTATGCCTTATATAGATTGGCTTGCACGTGCACAATCGGGACAACAACCACCAGCTGCTCCTTCTCAATCTTCAAGGCCAAGTGATGTTCGCATTCCCTCTGCAACTCTCTCATCAAAAGAATTAATGGATATAGTTGCTCGGAATCAATTCCTTCTAGAAGCTTGTTTGAAAAGAACGGATGCTAAAATAGATAAGAAATTTGATAAGGTAAAATCATTCTTTGTCAAATTATGGGACGCAATCTCATGCTCCTCAACAAGTCCTCATGCTACTCAAGATCCGAGAAAACGTCTTGCACCTCAATTCACATGGAGCACTTCAGATGAAGCTACTAGTTCTTCTCCAAGTATTGGCGGACCTCCTTCTGAACCACAGAACAAAAGCAAAGGGAAGGACATTCAAGAAGAAGAAGAGGAAGGAGACGATGAACAAACAGATTCCGACTAATCATTCATGGTTATCTCTGTTGTTGGTTTTTGAATATTATTCACTGCTTTACTATTTTAAGAGACGTGTATAACTAGTCTCTCTATGACTACTGCTACTACTGCTACCTGGTTTTGTTCATATTTCATATTCTATATATGCTACCTGGTTATGCAATGCTTCTATTTTTCCTTTTTGTCGATGACAAAAGGGGAGAGACATATGTGGACTAACATTTTATTTGCAGGAAACCGATAGCCATTTATTAAGGAGGAATAATAAATTCAAGGGGAGTTTATATTCTTTTGTTATGATATATATATATATATACATGTTGTCATCAATCAAAAAGGGGGAGAATGTTGAATCATGGATTTTGATTCATGACAACGTACAATAATTATCAAGAAAAAGCAAAGAAGATGCAACTACTAACCGAAGGAGATATGCTAGCACTTTAGAGATCTCAAGGTCACATTGTATGAATGTGTTAGTACATGTATATTATGTTTGTAGAGTAGTTATTTTTGTTAAAATCTATCCTCAAAATCTCTCACAAACATCAAGAAATTATCCACTTTCATCGTAATTTTAAATAAGTTGGAAAATATGCATATATATGCTCAAACAGCCAGAGCAGTCGACCAGTACAATTAAACCAGTCGACTGGTTCAGTAGTTTGCTCATATATATATACAAACATGCACATAAACGTGCACACACCTTCTTCGACCAGTTGGCTGGTATATTTTGACCAGTCGACTCCTGTATTCCAACTGTCATTTTTTATGAAAAGACACCTCCTTTGATGAAGAGTCTCAATCCATATTTCTTCTAAATAGATGCTTCTTTTGATGAGAACTATTCGTGAATGGTTATATCTCTTAGACAACTATATAAACACGTTAGTTCTACATCAAAATCATCAATTCAATTATTGCTTTCTGATCTTACTCTCTAATATTCTTTTTGCTCTATAAGGCTATCATATTCTTCCTTCAATCCTTATTTACATTCACAAATTTGAGGATTAGATTATAGGAAGTTGTGTACATCATTGACTCATTAGTGTTATTAAGAACACAAGAAGTCAGAAACTAATTTATATTTATTATTGATCCGTTCTGCTGCTCGGGTTAAGTAAAGACCTCTTCTGTTGCTGAGGCAAAATCCTGTTATGCTGCTCAGGTCCTTGTTTGGTTGCTCAAGGATTGTATAGACCTGTTCCTCCGGGTTAAGTGAGGGTATTGTTGTTAGTTAAATTCCAGAAGGGAGTCTGGGACTGGACATAGGAGGTGCTCTGAACCAGTATAAAATATCTGGTGTCATTTTACTATACTGCTTTTATATTCCGCACTATTTACAGTATTACTATCATCTCTATAATCTGTATTATCATATATCCATATTGCACGGTCCTACACACTATCACGACAGTCCTCAAATTTCTGTCGGTCAGAACCAAGTCGATATGCCTCTCTTCACCCGGAACCGCTTGGAGGATCCGAACTAGCTCTCTGAAGTATGCACCGTCAGGTCGAGAGATTGCAACTATAAAAGAGGAGAAGTATGACAGTTTTGAACTCAGTTATTACTATCTCGATAATTCAAGAGAAAAATGGCAACGCTTACGTCTATCCAACCATCGCCTAACAAATCCAGGGGGACACCGAACGTAGAACCATTCGGTTTTAAAGTAACTTAGCCTTCCCCAGGAGCCCATTACAATGTGGCAGTTCCTGACCGCTTCCAAGAAGGTGAAAGAAGGACTGTCTCCGCGACTCTTAACATTAAATAGATATCTGATCTCGATCGGCTTTGGTGGTCGAAAGAGAATCTCCATAAACAGAATGAAGGTGTTGTTCAACAAAGCATACCCGTTGGGGTGCAGCTGGGATGGAGCTATTCCAAGAAATGATAACATCTCCCTTATATATTGGTTGAAGGGAGGAAGCGTTCCCGCCGTACAGGCATGATGGTTAAAAGCAGTAAACCCCTCCGGGGGATCATGCGGCCTGTCATTTGGCCCAGGCAGTAGCACGTCATCAAGCGACAAGCCATGCCTTAAACAAATCCGTCCCAGCATATCTTCGGAGATACCGGACGGCACAGAATCTTGCGGACGACAAATGAACCAGGCACCTGGACGCTCGTCCGGAGCTGGGTCTATAACTTCGGCTTCAATGACCGGTATTTCGGTGGTTGAAGGAATTGAACTCAGGAGTTCCTGCTGCTGGGAACTTGAAGGTTCCATGAATAGCTAGCTTATGAAAAATCATTGTTAAACAGACAATAACGCTCGTGCATCCCCCAGTGTAAAGTGTGTGAGTGTGTCATGCAGTGTAGTACTGTATATCACTGGAGAAGTTCTACGGAATTGGAAAAAACGTGAAAAACGACAAGACTTCGAGATTCAGTTGGAAGGACCGTCATCGCTGACCGTCACAACCGTGCCATCCAGAAATTAGCAATCAATTCAAGTCAATGTTTGTTAAGATTTTGTTGGGTTATACAGTTCCATCAGCGAGCTTCGAGAGGCATTCAAATGTACAGTTCTATCGTCAGGTCCAGATATGCAAGGATGAAGCTCGTCGGAGTCGTATGTTTGTTAAGTTCGTATCGATGACCCGAGGAATCAAGTTCGAATCGATCGCTTGAAAGTCCGATCATTTCAATTCGACTCCTTCAGTTCGTATCGCTCGTGGCCTGTGTTCTCGTATTAGTCGGAAAGAACGACATTTCGAATCGATCGAAGCTCTGCACTTTCGTATCGATCAACTGGGTCGCTTTCGACTCGATCCCCTGGCGCGTAATTCGACTCAATCGAAAAAACTCCAGGTTTCGAATCCATCAGATGCAACCCCTTCGTATCGATCAACATACTCGAGGTACTCGCATCGATCATCAAGACTCGATGTAGAGGCTTAGCAATCGATCGATACTAAGGCCTCCATCTCATCGTCTTGAAGCTCCGACTCCAGATCGACACGAAAATGAGGACCAAGCTATCTTCCTCCAGATCGATTCAAACTCCATTATGTCCCTCCTTCTACCTCGCACAAAATCTACTTCCTCGAGCAACGATCGACCGTGAGTTCGAATGGAATGGCATGAGGATCTGGATCTCATCATTTTAGGGCTGATTTTGTTCAATTGATTACCTTATGTTCGATAACTAGTTTAAGGGATTGAAAGATTTGAGTTGATTTGAAGTCGAGCAGTTTTCCTCTTCTAAGTCTTTGGAGCGATACGAAAGCAAGGCGCGACAGTAAAAAGTGAAAGTGAAAAAATGGCTAAGTCCATGATATTTATATGGATTCGAAGGTAAAGTGATAAAACGATACGCATTCCAGTAAACACGACCGGTTACAACGTGTCGCCTCCGCATCGATTCGAACAAGCTGTTCGACTCCATGGACTCGAGTTTACATCGATGCGAAGCCCTTCTTCGAATCGGTCATCTTCGACTCCGTCTCCAGTGCATCGATACGAACGAATAGTTCGAATCCATAAAATCAAAACTCTTAGAGGCCAACTCCATCGATACGAAACCATAGTTCGTATCGATCACCTTCGACTCCGTCTCCTATGCAATTCGAATCCATCGAATCACGGCTTCCGGAGGCCAATTCCATCGATACGAATTGCCTGTTCGTATCCAGTGACACCAGACCTATCAATTCAAAATACACCACAGGGGCTGTTCTGAAGGCATTAACTCTATCGATACGAACAGCTGCTTCGTATCCATCGAGCCAACATCCATCGATTCGAAATGCTCATTTCGCATCCCTAAATTTAATGAAAATCGTCTTCAACGTTTCAACCCTTCACATCAATTCAGGAGAGGATCGTTACGAAGGAACATTCAAAAACAACCATCGAGCATTGTTACAACGAATTTCACGTCGGTTCAGGAGATGATCGATACGGAATTCAATATAAAATAAACTGACAACGACTCGTGAACGTACAAACGTCAACGAGGGTCAGATTGACATTTATGCATGTATGTCGGACTAATATTCAATAATCCAGATTTACAGGAATTGACAACTCATTTGATAACAATTACAATAACAAACGGCTAATCACTGGCATACAACCATTAGTTTCAACAATACGGGGTACATCAGTTGACAGTCAACAGTTTACATTATCAATAAAATCAGTCGAAGGTTACAGCTTTCATCGAAAAGATGATAACTATTCAGAACAAAGATTGCAGCATTTCAAAGCACATCATGTTTCCACAAGACGTACTTTGGGGGGGAAATGTTATCCCGCCTTTTGGCAAGGCCGTGACAACAAGGAATTGACTAGTAACCATTGACGGTCCGTCCTAGAGAACGGTTATACACAGGCTCACTATGGATATCGACGAATTTTGTCCGAGTTCGGATTGAGCTAAAATTGATATGGCACAACAAGAGAGGCTATGAGAGTCAACATTCCAAATCTTAAGTCAATCCGAGCTCGTATGTTCAAGTTACGAACGATACAAAAGTGAATGAAAACCAACTACTCTTCGACTCGCTCAGTTCGAATCCATCAGGGAAGCCTACTTCGACTCGCTCAGTTCGAATCCATCAGGGAAGCCTACTTCGACTCGCTCAGTTCGAATCCATCAGGGAAGCCTACTTCGACTCGCTCAGTTAGCATCCATCAGGGGAAGCTCTGTTCGACTCGACCAAAAAATGCACAGTTCCACTCGATCGACTTCGCATTGCTTAATCTTAAAGGTTCTATTCGTATCGATCGATCACCAATCGATACGAAACGCACGCCTCATATTGATGCGAACAAGCCGACATCCACCGATTCAAACTAGACTGTCTTTATCAATTCGTACTAGGTACGCTGCAGATCGATGCGAAGGACGCATGCCACATCAACCTGCCAACACATGCTGCCATCGATTCGAGGTGATCGAGTCGAACAGAACCGAGTCGAACAGGACCGAGTCGAAATGAGGGAGTCGAACGAAACAACCAACTGAAGATCCCAATTCGTATCGATCATATCTCCTAATCTACAAGTCCAAATGCTATGAAATTTTCACAGAAGACTACGTGCATGCTAAAGAATGTCCATGCCAAATTTCAACTCCATTGGACGCGATCTTGATCGATACGAAATCCGTTCGTATCGATCACGGATCATACCGAAACTTCCCGGGCTTGGGCGCGCGGGCCTGGTCATGTGCCAGAGAGGGTCTCCCGAGATCTGAGCGAAATACCAGCCTCCTACACCTATAAATAGAGCCCCAAGGCATACAGAAAAGGGGCTTCTTCTTTTTTGAATTCTCCCACGCCCAGACTCTACCAGATCCAGATCTAAACTCCATAGCTGCTGCCAATAACAAAATTCACTGCTGCAAATCATCATTAACTGTTGTAATTCGTTGAATTCACTTGTAATCATCAAAGAAACATCAATAAAGCAATCAACTTCATAGTGGACGTAGGCAACATGCCGAACCACTCTAAATTCTTGTGTCTCATTGCATTTTAATTATTCTAATTTCTGGAATTTGGAGTTATTGTTAGATAATCCTCTTTTTCCATTTACTCTCTTCATTTTATCTCTTCAAAAACTTCCGAAGAGTGTTGTGCCTAATTTTGGTACAAACAACTACCCTTCATTTGCTTTACTTGACTATCCTATTAAGACTAAACTTCTTGGGCACAAACACCCAAACAACAATCAATTAAAAACATGAAAGGCAACCTATGCACGATCATAGATTTAAGTAAGTAAAATTACTCACTTAATAATATCTAGATATTCCTAGACCCATCTTCACTACTTCAGCCCTTTTTCATCTTCTGTACATACTTCATCACGCTCAATAGCTCCAGCTCTTGACCTTGTCGCTCGGCCATTGTACCATGCCTGTCGGTATCAACAACTATGTGCCATTAACTCTAGTCGCCTATAAGTAGAGGTCGCTCGCGTTTAGGCTTTCTCCTCCCCTTCTTACTTAGGTTAGGCTGCTCTCCCTCTCGTGATCCACCCCCTTACGCTGCCACCCATGCTAATGCACGACGTAGCCCCTTTTTTCCAACTCATGTTTTTTTCTCTATATTTTCCTTTTCCATGGATTTGAGAATTTGGAAGAGAAATAGGGAACGGGTGTGAGTCAAGAGAACTCTAGAGAGGTAAAGGATGGTCAAGAATGAAATAGAGCAAGGGAAATGGGTTTGCGTTAGGCCATTAATATGTTTTGGTTTAAATTCAGTTTGATTTTGATCAATTCCCTTTTTCATTTATATTCAAATCTTAATCTCTATTATTTATTTATAATTGCATTCCCAAATTAAATTGATCCATTATAGATATTAAAATTATATTTTTGATAAATTATACAAAATATTAAATTTAATAGTAATTTTATCTTTGTTGCTTTACTGATTTTATTAATGGCGAACAAAATCTCTTTTCAAATATCTATACCATACGAACATTATTTACATGAAATAAATATTTTATATTCAACGTAAATATTTTATTCGAACTCAATATTCCTAAAAAGAATTAATTTATCAATTTTATTTTATTTTAATTCAAAATAAAATTCCAAAAATTAAACTCAAATGTTTTATTTTAATTCAAAATAATTTATTACATTGGCATAGAAAGTTGGGTTGTTATAAACCTTCCCCTTAAGAAACTTGTATCCTCGCAATTTCCTACAGGAAAGAACGTCATTCCCAACTCATACCCAAGCTTTTCACATACTAATGAAGTCCTAGTCTTTCCCATCTATCTACTTAACTCAATACTCTATGTGACTTTCCACAAACAAAGACTAAACTTCCTTTTCAACATCTTATCATATGCTACAAATTTAAATAGACTCATTTAATGACTTTCTATTTTTTCATACGATAAAATTATGTGAAAAATTCTAAGTTTCAAAATTTTTGGGAGATATCGATAGAGCTTCCTTTATATAGAGAGGCTTTGGAAAAATCACAATATGAATTTATAAGAGTACACAATCAAAACATGATCAAATTCCCAATATATAACACAATATCACAAATATCGATTTATATACTTGTAAAAATACCTTGTTTTGCAATTTTAAGCAAGCTTATTAAATTTTAAATCAAGCATAAGCGTGCATGCATCAAAAGTCTTCATGTACCTATGCTTAACTCAAAAGAAAACATATCAGATCATATATAATTGTAAGGAAGCCTCACATTCATATAACATAGTAGCGTCATTGCTTGGGCAACTTTCAAGCAAAGTTTAGGTGTCAAAAAGCACAATCATTTAATGTTTCCAAAATTAAAGTAATAGATTAGTTAAATGGTTTCCTAAAACATCATTTGAATCATGAGAATATGATGTGCATCAAAATCTATAATAGTTTTATTTGATAACACAAAATTTGAAAATCAACTTACATAACAGGTCTATTACATTAGGACAGAGTTATCACATTGAAAACGTCAAAATTACACAAACCTCCTAAAACAAAAGTTGTACCCTACATCATAGCTTCCGACGAGTACCAGTTCGTTGAAAATGTATGAGAGATTTGAAAGTTATGGCCAAAACAATAGAGCACTATCATTACGAAATTACATACTCATGCCAGAATTGTTGTCGCAACTTAAAACAGACTTAAACACTAATAAACTTCAAAATTTTGGAAAGTGACTAACATAAAAGTTATTCTTGCTAAAATATATTTTGATTGAAAAAAGATTCACTGAAATTGGCTTAGAAAATCAAAAGTTATGTCCGAAATGGTAAAGCTCATCAAAGTGGATTGTCAAGTTTTATGTTACAATTCGCTTCAAGTTTAATAAAAAAGTTTTAAACCACATAAGTTAAATTTTCAAATAGTATTAACACAAATTTGATGGTTAACAAACTATTTATTTTTGCCAAATCCAAGTACTAAAAGCATTTCTATATTTTAAGAATTATAATTTATATCAAACAAAGTGTTTACATTTGAAACAATAAAATTCCAAGATTTTTCCCCATCTTATTTTAAAAACATTAAAACATGAACTAACCAAAGTTCACTTTTTTTAAACACCTAAAATAAAAATTATATGTTTGAAATCTATTTCCCAAAAAGCTAAGATTTGAAAGAATTCGAATTTGCATTAGCATATTAAACCGATAGAATTGAAAATAGTTTTTATTCTCACTAACAATTTATATCCATATACTGAAAATATTTCCCATGTGCTCATATTACATCTTTGAAATAATTCTCTTTAATAATTTTAGAACCCACATATATGCATTTCATTCCTTGATATTATTTTCTATTCCTATAATTTACTTATACCACTCATTCAAATCACATCAAAAGAATTATAACAGTGCCCTGGGATGATAATCTCAGGCGTTTTAAGATAGTTCTGCCCATTGAATTATCTGATTCCAAAAATTCTCGAATAGTTCATCCTGAAATAAAGCCCTCATCCAAGAAACACGAGCTATCTATTGACGTCCTACTGGACTTGACTGCATATGTATTTTTACAAGGTACGTATAATAATACATAAATTATAAATTTGCCATGACTCCAAATATTATGATATTTATATATATTTTAATTTGCAACGTCGATCTTGACTCAACATAAGAGGTCTCGAGTCCTAATTCGACCGTATGCAAAAAATTATATTTTTAGACCTTAACTTAATTAATGATCTAATATTTAAATTAATTATTTAAATATCTAATTGTTAGAAAATGCAGGTTGTTACATCTTCCCCTCTTAAAAGAATTTCATCCTCGAAATTCCTATGAGCATGACAATGCATGTAATGACCAGCCTTTTCGACCCTAGAAAATCAACACTAATACACCCACGGTATTCACGTACCAAAAATCTAAGTGCAGAAAAGGCAAATTGTTGGGGTGAAAGAAAGAAAAGACATAACATAATCTCACATCTTGACAAGTAATATATAATATACACATGATCTTTACAAAGAAACTTGTAATATACGTACATCAATCAAAATAAACTAACTTATCTTCAGCCTAGATAGCTATAACAACATGTCCTCACAAATGCGGATAAATATAAAACAATAAATGCAGCGGAAATAAAAGATATGTGAATACGTTTGGAGGCATCCAGCTTCTCTCCTAAAGCTCCAAAGCATCGAAAGCTAAATCCAGAAATATACTCGGCCTGATCCGGGCATTACATGGATATTTAATGTCATAAAACCTTTCAAAAATAAAGGTATCGCGTAAGACCATACTACATATAAACATGGACGAGTTTTTATCTTACGATAACCAAACCATTTAACTAGAAAATCTAGAGATATTATAATAATATATAAGGTTTAAAATAAATAATTAATCATAGCCAAAATAGTTACATTAATTACATTCCAGCGTATAAGGTATACAACTAAGTCCGTAAAGGCACGTATTGGAGAATGGATTTCATACTATGACAAGGCTACTGGGGTACCGCTTATCATAGTACATCTCTAGAAAAATGTACCGAGGTCAAAAAACATTTGCACCCTTTTCAACATAGAACCGGCCTACCCCTTCCTGGATAGTACGGAATATGTCATCAACCTCGTTGCCAGCTAATAACCATACCGAGTCACCAGCATACATAAATGGGTCAATATCAATCTGGATAAGGTGATGACCATACCCTAATGGTAACAAATCACATAGCCATGGTCCATATTGTAACGACCCGTAATTTTCGATAATTAAAAATAGTTAATTTAATAAGGTTTTGTGATTTAATGTTGAAATAAATGAAAATTTGTGATTTAATAATAAGAATATAACTGGAATGAAATGTAATAGTATTAATTTAAGGTAATTGATAACTGCTCTAAATGTAATTCCAATTAATTAAAATGATTAAAAAGTTGTGATTGGTTATAGATTGTAAATTAATTGTGATAATGTGTGTATTAATTGATAATTGGATTATAAGGGTAATTGATAATTTAAATGTTGTATTAATTAATGAAATAATGTGTAATCAATTGTAATTGGATAGAATTAGTATTGTGTAAGTTGTTATAACATTTGTTTGTAAATAATAAACTTATAAATGTGATTAAAAGTTAATGGTGAAAATTATTATATGTTACCTATTTATTTAGTCTGTTAAATTAAATTGGGAATCAGTTGCAATTAAATGTAATTAAATATTACGTTAACGGAAATTAAGATGAAACTGGATAATATTAATGTAATAAGCTATAAACCAATATTGAATATATAAATAGAGTAATGAATGATTGAACAAAAAAAAGAATTGAAAGCAAGTTTAATTAATTTATTTTAGTTTAATTTATAATTAATGAATTTATTTCAATTAAAATTAAACATTGTACTCTGTAAATTAATTAACATTGAATTGATAAGTAAATTTGCTTTAAATTATTGTAAATGTCCAAGTAATCAAAAATGATGAAATTTGTTGGTTATTAAATTTGAAATTAAAAAGTGATTTAATCAATTTAATAATAATTTATTTAATTAAAGTGAAAATAGCCATTTTGGCCACTACCTCGGATTTCAACGAAACTAGTTTCATCGGATTTGTAGCAGTGAATTATTGTAGGATTTTAAGTTTCGTAGCGATCGGACATGCCGTTTGATCGTACGAACTCGAAACGCGTAGAAATCAGTTTAATTAAATTCAATCGAAATCAATTTGAAATAAGCTGATTTTAAAGCTAACTTCTTTATACGATGGAATTAGGACTTGAAACCTGTGACGCCCCACCTCTATACCCACGCTAACCAAGAACACTACGATGTAGTGCTGTCAATTAGCACGGAGAATAAGGCTGTGGAGGAGCGACCATCCATGTAACTTCTTTGTGCGAGCACCGATACGTCAGATAGAATAGAATACATGTCTTTTAAGGAGGAAATCCGACATACTGATACAAACACAAAGCTATCACACGGTGGCTATATATAATCTTCGGAAACAACATAGAAATAATCATAACATAAATCAGTCACAGACATCCATATCACAAAGGCGGAAGAAGATATGAATAAATATATAACACATGAAAGTGTACATCAGAGTAGTGGTCAGAAAGATCCACGATAATACAAAAGAATAGCATCACGTGCTATACAAAAGAATAAGTACACAACATAGAGTCTATATCTCAAAGGTGTACATCCAAAAACTACTAATCTATGTAGTTAGCCAAAAGTCAGGAATATCCTAAAGAGAAGTCAAGCAGAAGCACCTGTAACATCTCGGTCTGACCCGAGTATTATTTATAAGAAAATAATAAACGGATCAGTCTAGCTATAAATATCAGATGATATGGTATAAAGAAAAAGGCATGACATGAACATGAAATAACCATAACGACATACTACTATAAGTATGTAAATGATAATCAACAAAAGATTAATCAATATCACAAGAATCTTCACAAAGATAAGGTAGGGTATCATACCCTAAACTTGTATTCATAACAAGTCAATAACACATGAATTCACCAATGCACAAAAACTGATATCATATCAATGAAAATCATGAAAATTGGTGAAGCACAAAATTCCAGAAATCATCATCAGAAATCCAGAAAACACATAAAAAGGGGGGAGGCCTAACACATGAATGGGAGCATGAAAACTCACCTACGCGTAAACACATGACGAGAAGCTATCTCATGGAAGCTATCCATTAAATTTTCACACAGGAATGGCCCGTAGACCGTAGGGTGCTACCCTAGATATGTGATGGCGAAACATCACATAATCATGGTATAGTCTCCCACGTAGACTAAGAGACATCGCTCAATCGCTAGTCTAAATAACAAAAATGATCGTCATGATCATAAGGAAGTGTCAATCACACCAAGCTAGTAAATATATGAGTTTAGCTTCATGTCCCATAACCACTTGCTTAACTTAAATATTTACGAACAAGCTGTAAATCTTCACTAGGAAATTGTCACAAAAAGGGTTCAATCGAACAAGTCCAAGAGCTAACCGACGAAGTGAACGCAAGCGTTTCATACCACTCGTTTTACTAAGTCGTTTAAGTCGATTTCTCATCCGAGTGAAGTAAAGGCTTGTATATACTAGTAGATTGAAAATCGGTTTGAGAAAACGAACTTTTGATATTTAAAATAGTGTTGAAATCGCTTTGATGAAAGAGTTTGGATATTTACTATTAGTATTGAAACCTTCATATATCTTTAAAGTGACAAGTCATAAAACGATTGTAGAAACAAATCAATTCACGTTCGAAGACGTGAGTAAAGTCCAAAGAAGTCAATCCCAAAACCATCAAAGTAGAAATTCTGATAAATGTTTTTCAGAAGAGATTGCCTACGCAGAGTAATACGGGGTTCGACCTAAGTGCTAACTCGCGAGCGACCTAAATGCGAGCGACCTAACGAAGTGCGCGACCTAACAGTAAGGCGCGACCTAAGTGTTCACGACCTAACGTCTTAACTAGGCACGCGACCTAACGACTTAACTAGGCACGCGACCTAACGAGTTAGCAAGGCACGCGACCTAACGACTTAAGGCCAGACGACCTAACGACTTAAGGCCAGACGACCTAACGACTTAACTCGAGGCGAGCGAGCTAACTGCAAACGACTTAAGGCCTTTAACTCGTGAACGACTTACGACTTAAGAGGGTTACGCGACTTAAGGTGATTCGCGACCTAAGGGTACGCGACCTAACGTGGTTCGCGACCTAAGACTCGCGACTTAAAGCTTGCGACCTAAAGTTTGCCTGGGGGTTTATAGGTCGGCAACGACCTAAGACTTAAGGGCGAACGACCTAACATTTTGCCTGGGAATTTTATGTCGGCAAAGACCTAAGACTTAACAAAAGTCGAGCGACTTAGTGGTTTGCCTAGGAATTTTAGGTCGGCAACGACCTATAACCTAAAGCTGTTTCGACCTACGACTTATTTCCCTGCGACCTAAGCCAGAACGACCTAAGCACGCAAGCGACCTAAGTCTTGACTCGTGAATGACCTAAGAAAGTGGAGACTTTTCAACACACGAGCTAGCAGCCTGGACGACCTAAGGAGGGCAGAACGACCTAGGGCCAGATTTTGCAAACAGCACTGAAACTTGAGTTTCTCACCAATTCAATCCAAACCAGTTGCAAACATTAATGCTAAAGTGATAGGAAGTCATTTCCAACAACCCAATGACAGTTATAGGTGAGATGTGAGATTAAAAATCTCACCTTTTCACGGAATTTGATGAAGATGGAGATTTGAGAGCAAAGCAAGAACACCAACAAGCTTGAATCAATGTTCTTCACGTGAATTTGATGTTGAATCTCGGATTTGCAATAGAATTTGTGTTTGGAGTTTTAATTTCCACTTCCCACCACCATTTTTGACAAAGCTTGAAGTGTTTTGATAGAGTGAGGAAGATGGTTGGGCTCAACTAAAGGGGTGCAGTCCAAACCAAAGTCAAAGGCGGGAAAAAGTGTTGAAAATTTCACTATCTCCAAACATATCGAAGTTTACACTCAAAAAGATCGCAAACGTCATTTTGAACTCAATGGAAGTGGTCTCAAGTCCTAATTTGACCGTATGCAAAAAGTAGCTTTTGGGACTAACATCCGACTAACGATAAAATATTTAAATAAAATATTTAAATATAAAATCGATAGATATGCGGGTTGTTACAAAACCTGTTCCATTAGATTTAGAAATATTGAAAACATATATTCTGATATATAGGATGACCCACTTTCATTTCGGAAGCAAAACGGGGTTTTTTGGGTCGCTGTTTGTCGTTCGTACCAATCCGATATGCGTTTATATTTCTTATCGGGCTGTGTTGATATAAATAGATCTCTCCAAACCCTAGCAGCCTTTTTATTTCTCATTACTGTACGTACAATTCTATCTGCTTCTCTCTTCTCTAATGGAAGCAAAAAGTTAAATTACAAACCCTACAATTCAATCTCCAAACCAATTTCAAGAATCAAACTCCTCCAAACCAAATCATATTATATACCGATTTGAAGCACTCGATGAGCGCAAATCATATCTGCAATTCATTTTTGCAATTGAAGAACCCTTTTTTCAGAAATCGAGGTTGAACCTCAGCCGTCCATTCTAGATTTTTAATGATCCAACGGTGGATCTTTGCCCGATCGACAATCGGGAAGCGGGGTTGGGAAGGGGATGGAAAGCAGGTCGCATCGGTGGTGTTCATTCGTCGAGATGTGGTCGGATTTTGCTGCGATTGGCCATGCAAGTCAAACGGCGGTGGAGGCGTTGTGTGGGGCCGGAGGTGGCCGCTCGGCCAAGGATGGCGCGGCTCAGGGAGGGGGTCGCGGTGGTGGGCCTTGATCGAATGGACCGACAACGTGGTGGTGGAAACTTTAGCTTATGCGGCGGTGGCTCTCGTGTACAGTGGTCAATCGATGTATTTTGTATGGTTAACGCGATAATTCGCGTGATGACGTGGCTGTGTTGGTGGTAACGTTTTGTTTTTTTTGTTTATTTCATTTTAAAACATTCTAACCTTAATACATTTTTCATATGAACTCGGATTCACGCACGGTTTATTCCATTAGGTTCATATTGAAATTTCGGACATTATAGAACTTGTTTGGACAAATTCTGAGACAGTTAAATTTTGGGCCTCATTTTGGATTTCAAATCGATTTGAAATCAAAGGTGAGTGTTTTAACCCACTTACAATTACTAAATTATCTCATTTTAGTTAAATTGAATTTATGATGTGATTTGGAATTGATTGGTTGGTGTTTGGTATATTTAAATTGTCATTCTAGTTAAATTTGACTTTTATTGCATTTAATCATCGTTTAATTTAATATTGAAGTTAATTGTCAATTTAATACCTGTTAATGATAATCAGTTATCTACTGATGTTTATTGGTTGATTTGGATGATGATCGTGATGGATGTTTGGTTGTTGATATTGGGTGAATGGATGTTATATTTTATATTGGTATAACACTGCAAGTTCCCTATGGGTTGAAATGATACATACCCGAACGATCTATAGATTTGGGAAAAATCGTTACGGGTTGAAATGATAAACCCAAGCGATTTTATGGATTTTATTTTAATTTAGGATTGAGGATTGAAATGATAAATATCCGTATCACTTGACCATTGGGTAGAAAATTATATACGGACACCGGATTGGTTAAATTAAATGATTTTAAATCTTTAAATTTTCAATTCAACAAAATGATATTTTGAAATAGAATTTGATTTATATAAACTGAATTGTTTAAATGAATTGTTAAAAAGATTAAATTTGAAATTTTGGAATTGTATTAAGTAAATTGCTTAGAGGGTTTAAATTGGAATTCTAAAGTTGAATTTGAAGTATAAACGAAATTTATTGAAATTGAGTAATTGAATACGTTTGAAATTGTAACTTTGAAATCTATTGGGATTCGAATAGCTTAAATTTATACT
The DNA here is from genome assembly GCA_030737815.1 of Allium fistulosum. Lineage (NCBI taxonomy): Eukaryota > Viridiplantae > Streptophyta > Magnoliopsida > Asparagales > Amaryllidaceae > Allium > Allium fistulosum. Next base: position 722,151,133 of record CM060908.1, read on the forward strand.
TCAAGATTTGAAATTGGGTTTTGATTTGAAATCTGGATATGGTCCAGATTTGCTGAAATGCAAGAAATAGTTAAGTTTGATGTTAATTTCAATTTTTTTATTTTAATATAAACTGTTAAAAATGTTATTTTAAATTCTAATTAATAAAACTTTCAAACTATTAAACTAAGTTAATCTATTTAAATATTTTAAACCATTTAATCAATTTAAACTATTTTAATTTATTTTAATCAGTTTTAATCTATTTGATCCAAATTAATCTAATTTATTCTATGTTAAATTAATTAACCCATTTTAATCTATTTTAAATTTATTAAATCTATTTTAAATCTATTTAACTAATTTTAAATCTAATTAATCTATTTTAAATCTATTTAATCTATTTTAAATCTATTTAACCTATTTTAAATCAAATTAATCTATTTTAAATCTATTAAAAGTATTTTAATCTATTTTAAATTTATATAATCTATTTTAAACCTATTTAACCAAATTCATATCTATTTAAAAATATGTTAAACTAATTAAACTATTTATAACTATCTAAATTATTTTCTAAATTTCAGATGGTGTAAAGTGGAAATGTTATAATTAAAGCCTTGGTTTTAAAGCGAATAAGGTTAATAATGTTATAACATAAGTTGGGATTTGAAATGATATTTGCTGGTGAAATGACATATTTGAGTAAATATGATGATTTTGAAATGATAATTTAACCTAATTGTGAACATAATTTCGAAAGTGATATGGTTTGAATTGAATATGATATGTTGATACCAATATGAAATGGTTTTGGAAATGTAAAAGAACCATCTAGTGTGTAATAAGCGTTTGGTTGTTAAAGAGACCGGGATCGGATATTGTCATACTCTCTGCCAATAAAAAACCATTTTAATAACTGTGTACGTGGTGGAGATTCCAGAAATGAAGTAGGATGGTTTGGCGCACGATTCTGAATGAGGTATTTGCATGACCCTGACTCCCGTGAGTTAGCTTAGATGTGACTAAAACAGGAGCTATACCTAGGCCAAGTGAGGTCATTCCTCCTATCGGACATGCTTTTTCGATACCATATTATGACTTTGTGATTGATTTTGTGGCCACCCCTCGATTTTGATTATGGGAGTGTGTTCCGAGGTGGACGGTAGTAGCTGCTATGCGCTACCACCAGCCTGGTTTTGCAAAACGGTAGAGTCCTACCCTGGCATTGCCTAGAGTGCCGTGTTCACATGCTCTATCGCGCCTTCTACGAGTTTTGTTTGTACCATACCTATGGAGTGCCCTCTGATAGCCCTCCAGTTTACGGAGGAATTACGGTACTGTATAGACTATGGGAATATATAAAAATGAATTAAGGGGGATATGGGTACGCCTTAACGCTATTTTAATATTTTACTTTACTGTAGACACTATTATAATATCGTATTGTACTATGTATGTAGATAGTTTAACGGATCCTTAGGAGATGTAAATCCCGAACATCTCTTAAGTTATTGCACTCATGTTAGACGCTGGACAGGAGATGTCAAACCCCTTAAACATCTCTGACGTTGTTACACTCATATTTATTTACTGTTGATTTAACTTACATAAGATCTTTTAGTTCTGACTCGAGTGTTTTGTCTTTTCAATTCGCTCGGGTCAGTCTGAGCTTTTCAGTGTACCGAAGGCTGCCTTTTTGGAGGTCGAAGACGAAGATTTGTACTATTATTATTTATTTCATTTATTCCACTACATCATGTTGTTTCATTGCATTTATTTATTTATTTCTATTGTATGTAACTCTGATATGTATTGTAAAGGTGTAATAAAATTTTATTTGTAAAACAGCTTCATGAACTATTTATTTGATTATTATATTTTGTCATTCTGCTGTGAGATTTTGTGTTTGTTTCTTTCTTTCTCTGCCTTTTTCTTATTTACCCTATAACAATCCTCCCTTTTGAATGGTTTGAGTCTGACGTGTGTGGTTTATCATCGATTTAAACCATCCAAAAAGGTGGTTCGTTGCAAGTGGTATCGGAGCTTTGGTTTAGCGATAACCTTAGCTTTGTGGGGTTTGACTCATATAAAATAGGGTAGTAATACCTTAGAATGAGTCGTTGAGTGTATATATATAAGAGAGCCTTTTTGTTAGTGATATAAAAGGTTTTGTATTGTGTTAATTTGTTTTGTTTAGTATTTATAAATTCTGGTCAGTACATAGGACGCTATGGCATTGATAGGGATTTCTAAATTCTGAATAGGGCAGACCAAGACAATATTGTTTTGAAATATAGGTAAATGAAATAATTTTACCTAGTATTATATTATATAAAAGAATAAAATTTCATAAATGATATAGTTGGATGTTATATGTTGTTTGATAGAAAGTCAAAATTTTATAAGCATTTGTTGAAAAATGATATTGTAAATAAAATAAATATTAATTGAAAGTTAAGAACTTAATTTCCGGGAGTTTGGAAATTTCTTTCGAATGATTTTGGAATATAATAATAATATTATATAGAAGTATTTTCTGATATAAATATTTCAAGTTGATTTGAAATAAATGTTTCAAAAAGAAAGTTTTGAAGGAAATAAGTTCTATACTCCCCTCTCTGTCGTTGGAAAATAATTTCAGTGATGAGTGCACGCATCATCGACGTTCATTTTTGAGTTTCAAAGTGGGTAGACGGTTGTAGTAGTTTTACTACACCTTGTTTGATAAACAAATCTTAAATTTTGATTTCTAAATATGATTTGATCTAAAAAGGGTATGAATATATATATATACACACACACATTATTTTAAGATGATTTGGAAATATAATCCGGAGTTCGTTCTTAAGCCTTCTGATAATTAGTAGTTTCAGTTAATGTAATAAAATGAAATCTTAACTATTTTATGGTGTGGAAGCTGCTAAAATGTGAAATAAGGAATTAGATGTTAAGAGATTAATGAAATATAAAGAAATTGAAGGTTGTCATTTATAAATTTAGAAATGGAATAAGAAAATGTAACTATTGAACATTTTGTTAATTAAAATAAATATAATAACTTCTGTAACTTTCTATTGCATTCTGAAAACATATATATATATATATATATATACATATATATATATATATATATAACTTACCATATTATTAAAAGTTGAAATGTTAATAAGAATATGTAATAGAATATTATACAAGAAAAACTTAATTAATGAAAGTGTTCAATGAAATCATGTTTTAAATGAAGAATTAAGATGTATAAGAATATTATAAACTTAAGTTAATGATTTGAATGCTACTAATTAAATGCATAGGAAGAATGATTATAAACTTAAGTTAATGTTGAAACAATTTATAATTAAAGTGTATACTATATTAGTTGAATGATTTTGACTTTATAAAATGTGAAATGATTCAGAAATAGATTAATGTTCAATAATATTATGTAAGAAAGAAATGAATGTCGAAAAAAATAACCTATTAATTGTGAATTAAATTGTAAAGAAACTTACCTAATAATGGATAATCCAATAATTGAAATGGAAATAACTTACGTAAGCAATGAATGTATAGTAATGAAAAGAGAAAACAGCATCATATAAATAAATGGGAATGAATTTTGTATGTAATGAATGTAAATTAATGAAAATAAGCATTGAATGAAAAAAAAGAACAGTAAATAATATGAAATGAGATTTATAAGAATAAGTTAAATTGATATTTGAACTTTTTGTTTGTATTGGCTTATGGGATAATTTGAAAATGATACTTCTAACTGTATAAAAATGTGTAAATAATCTATTGAGTTTTATCTGGGACTGTTGACTGTATGGTATACTTAGTAGTTTATTTATCATTTTATATGATTAAAAGTTTCTGAACCCGAACAAACCATTTGTTTTGGCTGCTATGGATGTGTGATTTATTACTTTGATTTCATGTGATGATTGTATGTTTTGTTTGTAAGTGATTGTTGCTATGTTGTGTTGGTTTGTTTGCTATTGATTAAAACAACGTAAATATTTGTCTTTTATATCATTATTAACTCTTTGGATTGTATAAGTGAAATACAGGTTTATGGAAGCAAAAGCTACTGCTTTGGGTTTCATAAATAAGCGTTGTTTGCCCGACAAATAGGTACGTTCTTGGATAACGGTTTCCTAGCGGTATTATATTGTTTCTCCCGTGGTTTGGGATACCATATTTTGAAATATATGATATGCATTGTTATTATTGATATTATTATTTCTCCCAGACCTCTCTGTACAAAGGAGACTCTACCGAAATATTATGTGAATTTTGGACTTAGAAAAATTTCGTGAAATGTTTTTCGAACTTTTATTAACTTGAATATAAAAGGATTTAATTGTTTATAAGTTGATATTTCATTTAAATTATTTAATTATGTAAATTAATTGTTTATAAATTCAATACTTTGAATGAGATATATTAATTCTTTATCCCTCCTTTTCCCTTTTCGAGGACGAAAAGTTTTGAGTGAGGGAGAGTGTAACGACCCGTAATTTTCGATAATTAAAAATAGTTAATTTAATAAGGTTTTGTGATTTAATGTTGTGAGAAATGAAAGTTTGTGATTTAATAATAAGAATGTAACTGGAATGAAATGTAATAGTATTAATTTAAGGTAATTGATAACTGCTCTAAATGTAATTCCAATTAATTGATATAATTGGTTATAGATTGTAAATTAATTGTGATAATGTATGTATAAATTAATAATTGGATTAAAAGGGCAATTGATAATTTAAATGTTGTATTAATTAATGAAATAATGTGTAATAAATTGTAATTGGATAGAATTAGTATTGTGTAAGTTGTTATAACATTTGTGTGTAAATAACAAACTTATAAATGTGATTAAAAGTTAATGGTGACAATTATTTTATGTTACTTATTTATTTAGTCTGTTAAATTAAATTGGGAATCAATTGCAATTAAATGTAATTAAATATTACGTTATTGGAAATTAAGATGAAACTGGAGAATATTAATATAATAAGCTATAAACCAATGTTGAATATATACATAGAGTAATGAATGATTAAACAAAAAAAAGAATTGAAATCAAGTTTAATTAATTTATTGGAGTTTAATTTATAATTAATGAATTTATTTCAATTAAAATTAAGCACTGTAATCTGTAAATTAATTAACATTGAATTGATATGTAAATTTGTTTTAAATTATTGTAAATGTCCAAGTAATCAAAAATGATGAAAATTGTTGGTTATTAAATTTGAAATTAAAAAGTGATTTAATCAATTTAATAATAATTTAGTTAATTAAAGTGAAAATAGCCATTTTGGCCACTGTCTCGGATTTCAACGAAACTAATTTCACCGGATTCGTACCAATCCGATATGTATTTATATTTCTTATCGGGCTATGTTGATATATATAGATCTCTCCAAACCCTAGCAGCCTTTTTATTTCTCATTACTGTACATACAATTCTATCTGCTCTCTCTTCTCTAATGGCAACAAACAGTTAAATTACAAACCCTACAATTCAATCTCCAAACCAATTTTAAAAATCAAACTCCTCCAAAACATATCATATTATATACGGATTCGAAGCTCTCGACGAGCGCAACTCATATCTGAAATTTGGTTTTGCAATCGAAGCACCATTTGTTCAGAAATCGTGGTTGAACCTCAGCCGTCCATTCTAGGTATTTGAGGATCCAACGGTGGATCTTTGCCCGATCGACAATCGGGAAGCGACGTTGGGAAGGGGATGGAGGGCAGGTCGCATCGGCGTTGTTCGTTCATCGAGATGTGGTCGGATTTTGCTCTGATTAGCCATGGAAGTCAAATGGTAGTGGAGGCGTTGCGTGGGGCCAGAGGTGGCCGCTCGGCCAAGGATGGCGCAGCTCAGGGAGGGGGTCGCGGTGGTGGGTCTCGATCGAATGGACTGGCGACGTGGTGGTGGCAATTTTAGCTTGAGCGGCGGCTGCTCTCATGTACTGTGGTCGATCGATGTAGTCTATAGGGTTAACGTGATAATTCGCGTGGTGACGTGGCAGTGTTGGTGGTAACGTTTTGTTTTTTTGGTTTATTTAATTTAAATTTAATTTTAAAACATTCTAACCTTAATAACTTTTTCGTATGAACTCGGATTCATGCGCGGTTTGTTCCATTGGGATCGTATCAAAATTTCGAACATTTTGGAACTAGTTTGGGCAAATTCTAAGACTGTTGAATTTTGGGCCTCATTTTGGATTTCAAATCGATTTGAAATCAAAGGTGAGTGTTTTAAACCACTAACAATTACTAAATTATCTCATGTTAGTTAAATTGAATTTATGATGTGATTTGGAATTGTCATTCTAGTTAAATTTGACTTTTATTGGATTTAATCATCGTTTAATTTAATATTGAAGTTAATTGTCAATTTAATACATGTTAATGATTGTAACGACCCTGGATTTTAACCAAAATTAAATTGATAATTAATTTTATTTTTGAATAAATTTTTTGAAGTAATGAGTAATTAATATAAAATATTAGTTAAATTATGAATTAGTTTGGATATTTGAAAATAAATAATAAAGTGTTGGATAATAAAACTTTAAAAGGAATTCAAAATAAGTGTTGATGTTAAACAAAAATTTCGAATAAATCTATAGTTATATAAAATATGAAATGAACATATAACTATTCTAGAAATAAATATTCAAGTTAAAATAGAAGTAAACATTATAAAGTAAAATAAAAACAAAACAAAAGAAAATAAAATACATGTATAGAAATCTTGTAAAGGAAGCCACAACAATTATCTTCATATTTGTACAGCCGAAAAAAAAATTTATAAGTTGTACAAGGTAATAAATGCAGCCACCAATTGAAAAAAATCTCCGATCAACTTTGTACAAACCACATTATCACCTTGTATAAAAAAAATACATTCCCTGTATACTTCATTTTCACATATCAACTTTCCAATTCCATTTCGTTCCTTCAAGCTGAGTAATATCTTAAGTAAGCTTCAGTTAAAAAAAAATTAAAAACAACAAAACAAATCAAACAATTCAACTGGATCAGAGGATTAAAAGAAGAAAGAAACTCAAGCCTGTTCAACATAAATGGAAGCTCTATTCATCTTCACAAAAACACTGTGAGTAAACTTATTCATCTTCACAAAAACACTGTGAGTAAACTATTTTTATAAAAGTTAAATCTGTTTTAACCTGAAGTTGTAGATGTAATGATGGAATAATTTGTGCATGGTCGTTTAGGTATGATTTCAGGTATATATGTTGAGGTTTATGTATGTATGTCTATGTAGATATATATACATACATATTTCTATTGTTTTACAGTCGCTGATCCACTAAGAAAATTCATATCTCCCCAAATAAGTCAATATTAGACTATGATCTCCAAAAGGAAAATGTTTGAAACAAGGTAACATCAATTTTAAAAATTGTTTCAAGTAGAATTATTTAGAAAATATTTGGAAAATAGGGTATTACAGTGGAAACTCTGGAACATGATAAATTCGAACATCATGATTTTTTTGATTTCACCTATGTAATTTAAATCCTCTTTGAAAATCATGAATTTTAATAATTAAATCAAGATTTCTAGCTTTGAGTCGAGGTAGAACTCTCGAGTTGAACGGAAAACATTTTTTCGTAAATTGCCGATGATCAGCGAAGCAATCTTGGTCGGGCTTAAAGGTGGAGGTAGCTGGAGGTCCAGTGTTCACAGGAAAAATGATCGAAATATTTTTCAATCATCAGAATGGCGGCACGGTGTCGAACTAGGGTTCGGTTGGCAGTTTTTGTCGACTGGGTTTGAGTGGCTTTTGCGTCATCGTCGAAGCTTTATGGTCGATCGGACCTGGGGGAATGGGATTGTTGTCGTGTGGCGAAGCTTTGATCGTGGAGGCCGGTTGACAGGCGGTGGGAGTCGTCGTGACGAAGTAGTTTTGGCGACTGGATTGTTCCAGGTATGATCAACCATGCTCGATTTTGATTCGTGGATGTTTTTGAGTTTCTGGGTGGTTAATTGGGATAAGGAAATCAAAGGTGACTTGCGGGTGATCTTGTCGATGATCAGATGGTCGGCGATCAGTGGTGCACGTATACGTGTGCATCTGAGTATACCAGAGAATTGAGAGGGAGGAAGAAGAAGTATTTGTCTCGGGTCGAACTCGAGTGATTTGGTGTGTTGTCTCGAAGTACAGAGATTCGCGAGTGTAGCTCGGGAATTTGAGGGGTTTGTACGGGAAATGATGTAGCTTGCTCGGGCTGATTTTATTAAGAAATCTGGTTTCAAAATTTTGAAAGGAAGTGTACCAGATTTAAGAACTCTAGTTTTTTTCAAAGAGTTTCAAAGTTTAAAGACAAAATGAAAACAAGTTTAAACAAGTTCAAGGATGATAATTGATAATTTTAAATGCTTTACTTAGATTTGTTTAAAGTAAATTTTACATTTTCAATTATAATCGATTCCTAAATATTTTTCTAATAAAGTTAATGATGTGATTAAGAGATATATTAAGACAAAGAAGTTATCTTTAATAATATAGATGGAAGTAATTAAAGATAATTAACTAGTGGAATTGATTAATAATTAATCACTTAATGAAATAAATAGAGATAAATTAATTAACAATTACTTAGTACAAGTAATTAGTGAATAGTTAATAATTAATTAATTTAAAGATCATTAACTAGTGATTATGAGATAATTAATTAAGATTATTAATTAGATTGATTAATTAAGATAATCATTTGTGGGAATTGGTTAAGTATAATTACTTAATGTAATTTATAAAGTATAATTACTTGGTATAAGTAATTAATGTATAAGTACATGATGTAATTAATTAAAGGAAATTACTTAATGAGAAGTAATTAAAGTATAATTACTTAGTAGAAGTAATTAAAGATTTATTACTAAGTGTAATTAATCAAAGGATTTACATAATTAATTAAGAAGTTAATTAATTAAGGTAAGTAATTACAGGATGGTAATTACTGTTTATGGTTAAAGTTGATTAATGGGAGTGATTAATTAAAAGTTTAATTAATTAATGTAATTGATTAAGGTTCAATGTAATTAATTTTAGTTAATTAATTAATGAAGTAATTAAAGGTTAGTTACTGTAATTGGTTAAGAATAATTAATTTGTGTAATTAATTAAGGATAATTGCTTAATGTAATTAGAGTATAATTAATCAAGGGTAATTAACGATTAATTAAAGAATAATTAATTAAATGTTTGTAATTAATTAATTATTAATTAACCCTGACTAGGAATTATCCATAGGCAAATGATCTGGTTTAGATTAACCAGATATCTTAATTTGTTTCACTTATGGATGACTGTATTCTATCGAATACTGTGAATTGTTTGATATTCTCTACTGTGTGATGCTTTGTGATATGAATTGTTTTAATTCAAGCTGTGATGAATGTAATTTATTTTATCTGTGATTTATCTGTGGATCTGTGAATGAATGATAAGCGTTATAGTTTATACCGCTTATCAAATATATTATCATATTTGAATCTGTGATGATTGAATGATGTTGCACTATTGTGTTAAACCCCTGGAACACACTTTTACACACACAAATATGGATTTCACGAGGATTTCGGTTAAGTCATAGATGATTTAAATTTAATGTTTTTTGAAATTGAAATTTTAATTTCAATTGATTTTGGAAATGGATTTGGGTTCAATGTTAAAGCTTTTGAGAAGGAGTTTTTAAGATAAACGTTATTTTGAATAACTTGGTAAAATTTCCAATTTAAATAATTTAATTCGAATTTGAATACAAAATTTGGAATTGAATTCCATGATTGGGAATTTATGGTTAAGATGTTATAAATGTGTTTATATGAATTTAAACCATTTTAAAAGTATTTGTTTGGGAATTTGAATTTAATCCGAGGACTTTAACTTGTAGAAATGAATCGGATTTTTCCAAAATAAAACTGTTGGTTTTCAAATAATAGAAGCTTTCATATAAGAAATGAAATTCTAATTTAAATTAAAGGAATTTCTAGTTTGAATTGAAAATGGTTTCCCAAGCTATGAATAGATCTTTGTGAAACTGGGTGAACTTTGTGAATTGAATCTGTTTATTTTTTAACAAATTTAAAATGGTGATTTGTTTAAACCATTCGAAATGGAATTGTTTTGAAATCTATCAGTTAAATCTTTGTTTTAAAGATTTAATGAGTTAATCCAATTGAAATGGAAACTGATTTGGAAAATCTATGAATAGATCTTTGTGAAACTGGGTGAACTTTGTGAGATGAATCTTTTTGTAAAAGATTGGAAATGGTAATGTGTTTAAACCATTTGAAAGAGAAGTTTTGGGTAATAAGTTGTGACTTAACTGAAATTCCAATATCCATATGTTTTTAATTATTGTGCTCATTATTCGGTTTAGCCGGGAGAGGACTTTGTGTCATATAACCCATTTCGAATAATGATACGTCGTATATGGATTGCATTTGAAGACCGGTGTTGAAGACCGGGTGTTTGCGAGAACGATAGGATAACCTATCGATTGTCTCTGCACTGAGTTGCTCCGGTATAGAGATTTCTTAAGTGATGGGAAATCTGATCGGGATTGTGAATACCCGGATTGCAAGGGCTTCTTTCGAAGTGCCTTCGGTTTTGTTCAAACCCGGAACAGACTTGTATGGTTGTATGTCTGACATTACAATTTGAGATATAAAGCTGACTTCTTTCAAATACATTTCTGTTTGGTGGCGGAGATTTATTCTCTTAGCTTAACACCCTTCTCTGAGACGTACGAGCTCATAGGTTATGTAGTTGAAGGTTATCAGTGATATACTCCCAATTTGGTAGTGTGGCATGCTAAGAGTTGTTGGGTGTTGCTGATCATTTGTTGATCAAAGCATGGCTTTGTGAAGAAGCGTAGCTTTGTGGACGAGACCTCATCGGACCTCAGAACCCAGAAATGGTCGAAACAGGAAAGATGTGGCAAGGTTATGAGGGTCGCTCCCTTTAGGGTATGTCATTTCCTTCTGGAAAAAGGTGATATTATGGTATGGAGCCCAGATATTTACCTGTGTGGTTGCTCCAATCTCATTTACTGTGTGATTGTTGCTGTGTGATCGAGGCCTCGGAAAAAGGTCCCAAAGGACCGGCGGGTGGCATACTCGAGTAGTAGTTACCTAGTTACAGAGGTAACCCGGCCTTGTGTTGGCAGAGATCCGGGTAGGTTCTCGGGACGTCCCTCTAGAGGCGTACCCATGTGGCAGTAGGAAGTTCCTTAGCCTGACCATTTGTTGGAAATCCAAAGAAACAATATGAGCCCTGTACGGTTTTAGTTGTATAACCTGCCATGCAGCGTGGCGGTAACCTGCCACAAAACATGGTAGCTATAGTAGGCATATGATGAAATGTGTTATGCTGGCTAAGATTAATATTATATTTTCGAAATGTTTCCTACACTATGCACTAGTAATAATATCAAAAGAGTTTCTTTTGCATTGTAAGCATGTTTGACTATCATAAGAAGAAATCTCCTCCAAGTGTGCGATTACATTGTGTGTGTGGTGGGAGGTCTTATGGTAGTTTCATTTTCCAAAAAGCATTGCGGATTTCAATGTTTAAAATCCTGTTGTTGTTTGTTTAAAGATAAACTGTTTTTGTTACTCACACCAGTCCCATGACTGAATCGGAGTTTATTGTTCCCTTACTAAACTCTGGGTGCCCATAATTTTCCACACGGGAAGTCTAGAGTTGGGTTTTTTAGATAGTCAAGTTTAGTAGATTATCTGGAACTAGTTCACTTCATCGGAGTTGATGACTGCACCTGCTTAGCTTGGCGCATTGTGTTGGTGTTTCAAGCTTGATGTTGGAGTTGTTGGAGTCACTCTCTTTTGCAGATCATTTGGAGTGATCTCTTCCATTGTTGTTATTTCCGTTGTAGCATTGTATCATATCTCTGATATTGTTGTATCATATTGATATCATTGTTGTATATCATTTTGGATATTGTATTTATTGGAGTTGTATATGATATCATCCATTTCTTTATTCCGCTATGTTGTTATACTTACTGTGTTATAAGCTCCGGCGAGCCAGATTCGGTGTTTGGATCTGCGACATTCTAGTACAAGTGAAGTACGGGTGCCGATTTTCGAAGGCCGAGTCAGGATCTTCACATTTGGTATCAGAGCTAAGGTTGAACTTTAGCTCAGGAGTATAACACATTAAGTAGCTTATTAGAGATAGGGTGAAGTATACCCTAGAATGAGTAATCCCTAAGATATCTGTCTGTATACCTCAGTAAATTCTCTTACTATCCACTGATAGTGAGTATGAATGCAAGAAGAGGATGAGATAGGGGACAGGGGAATACTACCACAAATTAGTCAATACCCTGTAACAACAAGGAAATAATCCTTTCTCTATCCATCTCTTTTGTTCAACACCTTTTTTCTCAATTCTTCGATAGTTCCTGGTAGATCCAGGAAGAGATTTGATATATTAATATGGGACATAAACTCCGGATGGACCAAAATTGTTGTTTGGATGAATTGGTTGCTTTGTTTGCTATGGTTGATAGGTGTACTTTAATTCTAAACTAAAAGTTTTGGAATTGTATCCGTATATCTATCTATCTTTGGGTCCCAATATGTTCTACGAATGGGTAGTTATCCCTTCGAACTAACCGATGCCCCTGCATATTTCGTAGATCTGGATAAACCGAGTATCTTGTGGAAAAATTAAAAATATTCGTTCTTGTATCTATTATTGATATTCTGATTTGGTAAACCAAATGCAGAATAGATATTCAGTTTGATTTGATGAAACATTCTTCATCTATCCTTGTGTCTCCCTGGCAAATTTCGAGGACGAAATATTTTTAAGGGGGGAAGGTTGTAACGACCCCGGATTTTAACCAAATTTAAATTGATAATTAATTTCATTTTTGAATAAAAATTGTGAAGTAATGAGTAATTAATATAAAATATTAGTTAAATTATGAATTAGTTTGGATATTAGAAAATAAATAATAAAGTGTTGGATAATAAACTTTAAAAGGAATTCAAAATAAGTTTTGATGTTAAATAAATATTTCGAATAAATCTATAGTTATATAAAATATGAAATGAACATATAACTATTCTAGAAATAAATATTCAAGTTAAAATAGAAGTAAACATTATAAAGTAAAATAAAAACAAAACAAAATAAAATAAAATACATGTATAGAAAGCTTGTAAAGGAAGCCACAACAATTATCTTCATATTTGTACAGCCGAAGAAAAAATTTATAAGTTGTACAATGTAATAAATGCAGCCTCCAATTGAAAAAAATCTCTGATCAACTTTGTACAAACCACATTATCACCTTGTATAAAAAAAATACATTCCATGTATACTTCATTTTCACATATCTAATTTCCAATTCCATTTCGTTCCTTCAAGCTGAGTAATATCTTAAGTAAGCTTCAGTTAAAAAAAATTAAAAACAACAAAACAAATCAAACAATTCAACTAGGATCAGAGGATTAAAATAAGAAAGAAACTCAAGCCTGTTCAACATAAATGGAAGCTCTGTTCATCTTCACAAAAACACTGTGAGTAAACTATTTTTATAAAAGTTAAATCTGTTTTAACCTGAAGTTGTAGATGTAATGATGGAATGATTTGTGCATGGTCGTTTAGGTATGATTTTAGGTATATATGTTGAGGTTTATGTATGTATGTCTATGTAGATATATATACATACATATTTCTGTTGTTTTTACAGTCTCTGATCCACTAAGAAAATTCATATCTCCCCAAATAAGTCAATATTAGACTATGATCTCCAAAAGGAAAATGTTTGAAATAAGGTAACATCATTTTTAAAAATTGTTTCAAGTAGAATTATTTAGAAAATATTTGGAAAATAGGATATTACAGTGGAAACTCTGGAACATGATAAATTCGAACATCATGATTTTTTTGATTTCACTTATGTAATTTAAATCCTCTTTGAAAATCATGAATTTTAATAATTAAATCAAGATTTCTAGCTTTGAGTCGAGGTAGAACTCTCGAGTTGAACGGAAAACATTTTTTCGTAAATTGCCGATGATCAAGGAAGCAATCTTGGTCGGGCTTGAAGGTGGAGGTAGCTGGAGGTCCAGTGTTCATAGGAAAAATGATCGAAATATTTTTCGATCATCAGAATGGCGGCATGGTGTCGAACTAGGGTTCGGTTGGCAGTTTTTGTCGACTGGGTTTGAGTGGCTTTTGCATCATCGTCGAAGCTTTATGGTCGATCGGACCTGGGGGAATGGGATTGTTGTCGTGTGGCGAAGCTTTGATCGCGGAGGCCGGTTGACAGGAGGTGGGAGTCGTCGTGACGAAGTAGTTTTGGTGACTGGATTGTTCCAGGTTTGATCAACCATGCTCGATTTTGATTCGTGCATGTTTTTGAGTTTCTGGGTGGTTAATTGGGATAAGGAAATCAAAGGTGACTTGCGGGTGATCTTGTCGATGATCAGATGGTCGGCGATCAGTGGTGCACATATATGTGTGCATCTGAGTGTACTAGAGAATTGAGAGGGAGGAAGAAGAAATATTTGTCTCGGGTCGAACTCGAGTGATTTGGTGTGTTGTCTCGAAGTACAGAGATTCGCGAGTGTAGCTCGGGAATTTGAGGGGTTTGTACGGGAAATGATGTAGCTTGCTCGGGCTGATTTTATTAAGAAATCTGGTTTCAAAATTTTGAAAGGAAGTGTACCAGATTTAAGAACTCTAGTTTTTTTCAAAGAGTTTCAAAGTTTAAAGACAAAATGAAAACAAGTTTAAACAAGTTCAAGGATGATAATTGATAATTTTAAATGCTTTACTTGGATTTGTTTAAAGTAAATTTTACATTTTCAATTATAATCGATTCCTAAATATTTTTCTAATAAAGTTAATGATGTGATTAAGAGATATATTAAGACAAAGAAGTTATCTTTAATCAATATAGATGGAAGTAATTAAAGATAATTAACTAGTGGAATTGATTAATAATTAATCACTTAATGAAATAAATAGAGATAAATTAATTAACAATTACTTAGTACAAGTAATTAGTGAATAGTTAATAATTAATTAATTTAAAGATCATTAACTAGTGATTATGAGATAATTAATTA
Source organism: Allium fistulosum (assembly GCA_030737815.1). NCBI lineage: Eukaryota > Viridiplantae > Streptophyta > Magnoliopsida > Asparagales > Amaryllidaceae > Allium > Allium fistulosum. The sequence continues at coordinate 722,166,274 of CM060908.1, forward strand.
ATATTATTAATTAGATTGATTAATTAAGATAATCATTTGTGGGAATTGGTTAAGTATAATTACTTAATGTAATTTATAAAGTATAATTACTTGGTATAAGTAATTAATGTATAAGTACATGATGTAATTAATTAAAGGAAATTACTTAATGAGAAGTAATTAAAGTATAATTACTTAGTAGAAGTAATTAAAGATTTATTACTTAGTGTAATTAATCAAAGGATTTATATAATTAATTAAGAAGTTAATTAATTAAGGTAAGTAATTACAGGATGGTAATTACTGTTTATGCTTAAAGTTGATTAATGGGAGTGATTAATTAAAAGTTTAATTAATTAATGTAATTGATTAAGGTTCAATGTAATTAATTTTAGTTAATTAATTAAAATTAAAGGTTAATTACTGTAATTGGTTAAGAATAATTAATTTGTGTAATTAATTAAGGATAATTGCTTAATGTAATTATAGTATAATAAATCAAGGGTAATTAATGATTAATTAAAGAATAATTAATTAAATGTTTGTAATTAATTAATTATTAATTAACCCTGACTAGGAATTATCCATAGGAAAATGATCTGGTTTAGATTAACCAAATATCTTAATTTGTTTCACTTATGGATGACTGTATTCTATTGAATACTGTGAATTGTTTGATATTCTGTATTGTGTGATGCTTTGTGATATGAATTGTTTTAATTCAAGCTGTAATGAATGTAATTTATTTTATCTGTGATTTATCTGTGGATCTGTGAATGAATGATAAGCGTTATAGTTTATACCGCTTATCAAATATATTGTCATATTTGAATCTGTGATGATTGAATGATGTTGCACTATTGTGTTAAACCCCTGGACCACACTTTTACAAACACAAATATGGATTTCACGAGGAAATTGGTTAAGTCACAAATGATTTAAATTTAATGTTTTTTGAAATTGAAATTTTAGTTTCAATTGATTTTGGAAATGGATTTGGGTTCAATGTTAAAGCTTTTGAGAAGGAGTTTTTAAGATAAAAGTTATTTTGAATAACTTGGTAAAATTTCCAATTTAAATAATTTAATTTGAATTTGAATCCAAAATTTGGAATTGAATTCTATGATTGGGAATTTATGGTTAAGATGTTATAAATGTGTTTATATGAATTTAAACCATTTTAAAAGTATTGGTTGGGAATTTGAATTTAACCCAAGGACTTTAACTTGTAGAAATGAATCGGATTTTTCCAAAATAAAACTGTTGGTTTTCAAATAATAGAAGCTTTCATATAAGAAATGAAATTCCAATTTAAATTAAAGGAATTTCAAGTTTGAATTGAAAATGGTTTCCCAAGCTATGAATAGATCTTTGTGAAACTGGGTGAACTTTGTGAATTGAATCTGTTTATTTTTTAACAGATTTAAAATGGTGATTTGTTTAAACCATTCGAAATGGAATTGTTTTGAAAGCTATCAGTTAAATCTTTGTTTTAAAGATTTAATGAGTTAATCCATGTTACGACCCGATATTTTGGACCATTCGCATCCGCACATGTCGGACTTGAATAATTCAAAATACCGAATTGTTAATTTAAATTTGGCAAAACTGAGCATATACAGTAAATAAAGTAATCACAGATCACAGACACAGAGTAATAAGTGCAACGGAAATAAAAGATAGTAGTTCATGAAGCTACTATATACATATCAAAGTTAAATAAGGTACAACAGATGTCTCGAATACAATAGTCAAATACAATAACAGAATACATCACTGGAATCAACTGAATATCTGAAAGCTGGATAGATAGCTGGATCAGCGAAGCTCCAACTCCAAAGGTGAGTCTTGAATACTGGTATACTCAGTTTGACCCGAGCGTAAAGCAAAACACGTAATAAGTAATGAATAGTTTTGAAGAAGTGTGTTCGCTCGAGGTAGCTAGCCCCCATTTGGCCCGGCACGGCTCCTGTTTTAGTCATTTCCAATTTGACACAAGTGTCAAGGCTATCCATTATCGTTCTCTTTCTTCAGTCATCACGTACATCATTCCAACCACTTCATTCTGGATCACACTCCGCGTATAGTTATTATAGTGGTTTTCGATTTAGACAGTGAGTATGTCCCTAACCGATTCCGGTCTCTTTAATAACTTTCGTAATTATTACACCGATTGGTCGTTTATATATTTCAAAAACCAAATCAATTACAATTTCAATTAGAATTTGTAAACCAACATTTCATTTATCTTTCTAAATCAATTTCCATAATTTACGTTTCAAAACGTCCAAATTACCATTTCAAAATCTTATAATTCAATTTCAATCTTATTTAAACAATTCAAATATTGATTCAAGTTCATATATAAGTTTCATTCCGAAATCATTTAAATTAATTTAATTTAACATTCAAATCAATTTAACTTCATTGATCAACTTCATTCAATATTCGTTTAGTTAATTTATCATTCAAAAATAGTTTCTATTAAATTTCCAATTCATTAAATCAATTACTTAAGTTCAACTTCATTAAATCACAGCTTACAATTTTGAATTAAATTAAATTTGTCAAAACAATTTCTTTAAATTTCAAGTCTTACATTAATCTCAATAAATCACATTTTTATTTCTTGTTAAAGAAATCCAATTTCATTTATTTATTTACTTAATTACAAATTTCAAAACTTAATTATTTCATAACTCAACTATACTTATTAAAGAAGTTCAATTCCACTTATTACGAAGTTCAATTTCACATATCAAGAATTCAATTTCATTTAATTATTAAATAATTCAATCATATTTAATTATTAAATAATTTCAAAAACTTAATTATTAAATAATTTCAAACTTAATTATTAAATAATTTCAAACTTAATTATTAAATAATTTCAAACTTTAAAACAACGTTCATTCATCATCTACTATGTTAATATTTTGATTCAGATTATTAAATATTAACATTTCCTTTCATTAAAATTCAAATTCCAACTTCGTTTCAAAACCATATTATTTATTCCAATAAAATCTTCATTTTATTTTTAAATCAAATTATTGACCAATCGGGTTTTATTTAATTCTCTATCCTAAGTCAAGTTCATTTGGGTATTTATCATTTCAACCCGATTCCAATTCAATTCAAAATCAAAGCATAGCAAAGGGAACTTGCAGTGTGATAACTGGGATGGTGTCAAAGTAAATAAACAAGCAATAACAACAACCAATATCAATCCAATAATCAATTCAAATAATCCTGAAATAATCATATTAATTCACATTGTTGTTTGTGCGAATTAACATAATTATTTCTAGAATCTACACTATCATTTCATGTAGATTAAAGATTATTACACTAATATTTATACGGTTGTTCAATTGATATCTATTATCCAATATTAAACTACAACAATTTATACAACATACATTCAATGGTTCAAGGTGTAGTTAACACTATTTCTATGTGTCAATCTATTTAACATTTAAAGGGGTCATATTATACAAATTTAACTAATCAAATTTAACTTTTAACCATCCTATATCAAATTCAATTGCATACTATTTATCACTTAACATTAACAATTTAACATCAATATAAACATCAGCAATCAATCAATTATCAGCCAAACTGTATTATCATTGCATAAATAATTAACAGATAATGGTGTCAGATGTCACAGGTGAACTTATACGGGTAATAACATAAATAACAGTGTAAATAACTACAGCAGCATATTTCAATTGTCGTTTCAATTGAAATCAAATTTAATAAATAAAAGAACATTAATCGTGAGTGATTGCTCACCTTTCGAGGCTAGAGAAATTTGAAAATGAACAGAGCTACGGATCCAAGCACGAATTTCGAAGCAAAGCACGATGGACACTAGTTTGACGGATAAGCTGATAGATAAGAAGATGATGAGAACAAATAAAAAATATTTTTGAAGTCTAATATTTACTCATAACAAAATAAATTCCTTTATACGAAACCCCATATTAAATTTAAAGCATATATATATATATATATTAAAATCAAAATATTTATGGGTATATACAAAAATCATTATTAAATTTAAACCCATATATTTAGAATATATACCTAATATATAATTTAAATCCATATCTCTTATGAAAATCAAAATAACTTACTTTCAAAATTATATTATCACAAAATCAATATATATAGGCAGCCTATAAGCAACCATTTTGCAGATTATATCTATAAATAAATGTATGTATACATTAAACTATAAACACAATGTATGCATGCGGCTAAAAAGACAGACTAGATCTATAAATAACATATGCAGACACAGTTTATAAAATATACAATAGAATTTCATACCTCGGTTAATATATACCTAGACGTGTGTAGACCAACCCATATATGTGTATATATATATATATACACAAATGCACTATCTAACATATTATATAAATTAATAACATATTTGTATAAACTAACATATGTAGTTAATATATAACTAACATGATATATTACTATATACGTATAAAGTTTGTATATGCTAGCTAGATAAAATTTTCTTTCAACAAATTCTCTGATACACTATATATATAATATAAGATACTATACTGAACCACATTTATCACTAACAGACGATATGTTTTTTTTATCCAAAGTTTATAACTTTACTTGACTTATGTACATGTAGGTTTTATATAACTTAATATATATATATATATATATGAACAGTATATTACAGATATCATACATTTACATTTCAAACTAACAACTTTATAACTCATATAAATCATAACATATACATATAAAAGGCTGTATACATATATCAAATACAGCAACTTGAAATTTCTGTAAATAACATATACATAGGACTGTAATTTTATAACTAATATATATATAAATCAAACAGTAAAACAATATAACTTAGCTTATTAAAATATATAATCTAGTAGACCACTATATAACTTACAAAATTTCCTATATACCACTGTAATATATAGCTTAAGAATATATACAAAACATTGTATACCAATATATATATATATATATAACTTTTAGTATAAAATATATACAGTATATGAACTTATATAAACTTGGTATATATACAAACAGTATATAAATAACATATACATCATAACACAGTATCTATCTAACTTATAACTTATACGGCCGAAAACTTTATATATGTAATTATATATATTCAGCAAAAATCAATACATAACAATACTTATAAATAGATTTTTATACGTATACAACTTACTTTTAAAGCAGAGAGGCTGAGTTTGCTCTGGAGGGTAGGCTGCACGAGTGGTCGCCTGAAGAGGCTGATGTCGTTGACTGCTGGTGAGGTCGAGATGATGGGTTTCGGCCAGGGATGCGGAGGTGGAGATAGGTGCGAAGGGGAAGGCGAAAGTGATGGGAAAGGATGAGGAGATTAATGGCTCGGTGATGATGAGGAGTAGCAGACCGAGCTCGGAGGTGGTAAATGGGTTGGTCGAGTCACGAGGCTGCAGTTTTCCTTCGGCCAAAAGAAAACGAACAAAGTAAAAATTTTAAACATATATTATAAAGGAAAATTTCCCAACCTGCTACGACTTGAAGCAAAGGAAATAAATTAGGGGAGAAGGCCGATCTCGAAGCTAATGTGAGACTATATAGCTACGTATTTTTCTCTGAAAAAAAAATGAAAGATGAGAGGACGCAGATCCAAAATATAAAATCTAAGGGATATGAAGTGTCAAATGGTGGTTTCAAGAATTTATTGCAGGAACGATTGATAGTTTTACTCGGCCGGTAATTTAAAAGGCAAAGAAAACCAATGGGCACAATTATGGTATCGCTACGCAAACCTGTTACGTCGATTCTGCTAAGTGTCGGATGTAAAAATAGAGACCAGCACGATGAGAGGAACGGAATGGTACACGAATAATACGATACGATCAAGTTATAAAATGCTGCTAAAACGCATAAAATAAGGTAAACGAAGCTATAGAACTCCAAATTTGGAGAAACAAATTATGACGTCTCACTCAGAAGATGATCTACTAATTTATTATATAAAAGTATTCAGGTTTAGAAAATAGTTTATTATCATCAATTTGAACTGATTTTAAATTTGAAATAAAATTACATAAGAAAATAAACTTCCAAATTATCTGATGAAAATTTACCAGTTGCTATGATTAATTAGACGCATTCCAAATATCAAATTTTAAATTTCAAAATTTTACTGTTTAAAGTTTCACAAAATTTCAATTAAATATATAAATAAACAAATAAATTTATCTAAAATCTATGGGTCGTTACACTCTCCCCCACTCAAAACTTTTCGTCCCCGAAAAGGAAGGAGGTAGGAGAATAGAACCAACCAGAAAGAAAATTGGCTTTGAAAACAAAATAAACAACTAATTTAAAGCCATATAAATTTCAACTTAAATTGATTAATATTCAATAATTTGATTTAATCCATTTGATTTCACTTAAGTGAAATCAATCTTAATTATTTCTAAAATTCATTATCTTTTTATCCAATTATGTTTAATTAACAAATTTCTAAAATCATAAATTAGAATCGTCATTTAATAAAATCATATTTATTCATCAAATTTATTTTTTCTTTATCCCAAATTATTATTAAGTTTATTTCACTTAATATATCTTATTACATATATTTAAACCATATAAATTAATTTAAACCATATAAATTTCAAATTAATTTATATTTTTTTCAATTTGGTTAAATCCATTTATATTAGATCAATAAATAGTCATTCAATTTAAGTTTGTTAGTTCAACTGTTAATTCTAATCATATAAATTTCATTTTAAATCAATTCATATTCAATAGTTGATCTTAATTCAAGGTATTTCATTAAGCTGATTCAATTCAATTTGTTTTTTTAGAACAAAATTTACTTTATTTATCACATTCAATTAACTTATTATTCTATCATCTTTATTAGCATTTTTTTATAATTAAAATCTAAGTGCATAACATTTATTATAAACACTCAAATTTTATTTATAAAATTATTTTATATTGTATATTATCCAATTACATTTTAACTTATGAATAATTTGGGTAAGTTATATTGAAATGCAATTTAGTACTATACAAATAAAATTTTCAAATTCAATTATCTCAAGTTTAAATACTAATTCAAAATTTTGGCTTTACTTATAATTGAAAACATCCTTTAACATAATTTTAAGAATTAAATTTCCGTTTAATTTCAAACCCTTTAGAGATAATTATGTATATACTATATATATTAATCAAATTAAATTTAAAATAATATACCCATATATATATATAAATCGAGTCATACTTAAGAAATTCAAATCAAATTCATTTCAAACAAAAGTGTAGCAAGCTACTGATGGTCTCTCCACTTCGAAACTCGAAAATGAATGTCGATGATGCGGCCGCCATCACCGAAATTATTTTCCAGCGACAAAAGAGAGGAGCACTGATTTAATCATTTAAAATTCTTTGGAATTTATTTCTATTCGAAATTTCTTTTTATAATATGCATTTTAAAATCTAAACCCAAAGTTTGAAAACACCGAAAATTAAATTCTCACATTCTTGATTTAAATTCATTTCAAATTTCAAATCAAATTATAACCAAGTTTTATAAATTTATTTATTTATATTATGCGATAGTCAATGGTTTACAAAACAATAAATGAAAATCAAATATTATCATTTTTGACAACAAATTCATTAACAATTTAATTTCAGAAAACTTATATTTATATATAATATAATCATCCAAAACTATTTTGTTCACCAAATTTGAAAACAACATTGTGTTAGTTTGTTCTGTTCAAGTGTTTTGGAAATCCTATCGATAGCGCTGATCAGACGAATCGATCGGAAACCCAAATCACATCAACAACTCAAACAACACAGCATATATTAAAACATTTATATATTAGTTTACAATTACATTTCTTTGCTTGACGATACAGGAATGAATTTTCAAAATAAGGATAGGGTTTCAAATTTTGATGGACTCAAATCAAAGAGAAATTTGGTTCGAAGATAAGTTCGAAACAAAGATATGATGATTAATAACAAAGTAGTAAGATTGATAAATTTATATAAATCACGAGCAACCTTAACCGGGTCAACCGTGACTTCAAGAATAAGATCAATGTAGAATTCCGAGGCAAATCGACACTGATCTCAAGAGATAGAATTCGGCATAACCAAAGATGTCAGCATCTAAACCGAGGATATATAAATCTCCGGTGAATCGATGCTATCGTAAAAGAGTTTTACCCCTTTTACAAATCAATTTGAGATTGGCGGGACCGCCAACTCATTATAAAGATCATTCGAAGTGGAGTTATTGGATACTCCTGAATTGAAAGAATACGAATAGTGAGGGACACAAATGAATTTTGAAAACGCAGGGAACGTTCGAAAATTCAAGGGAATTGAGTCAAAAGGAAGAGATTGAAACTCGAATGAGAGTGATTCTGTAAATACACTTACCCTATATGTTAAGTTTTGCCTAGAGCTACCAAAGCTCTAATACCAACTGTAACGACCCGATATTTTGGACCATTCGCATCTGCACATGTCGGACTTGAATAATTCAAAATACCGAATTGTTAATTTAAATTTGGCAAAACTGAGCATATACAGTAAATAAAGTAATCACAGATCACAGACACAGAGTAATAAGTGCAGCGGAAATAAGAGATAGTAGTTCATGAAGCTACTATATACATATCAAAGTTAAATAAGGTACAACAGATGTCTCGAATACAATAGTCAAATATAATAACAGAATACATCACTGGAATCAACTGAATATCTGAAAGCTGGATACATAGCTGGATGTCCAAGCGAAGCTCCAACTCCAAAGGTGAGTCTCGAATACTGGTATACTCGGTCTGACTCGAGCATAAAGCAAAACACGAAACACTCGAGTCTGGATTAACATTCTTATATTTATAAATCCAACTCAAGTGAAATAGCAACTGAAATAAAAGTAACTCAAAGGATGTTTGGAATAACCATCCTTTAAGGATCCGTTAAACTATATACTATGTAGTAGTGTACGATAAGTAGATAATGTCTATCAGTAATATAAAATATCAAAATAGTGTTAAGGCGTTACCATTATCCCCCTTAACATATTTTATAAGCGTTATAGTCTATACAGCACTATAACTCCACCGTAAACTAGTGGGCTATCAGGGAGTACTCCATAGGTATAACACAAAACAAATCGTAGTGGTCGCGTATAAAGGGATCCAAGTATGACAAGGCACATGAGGCAATACCCAAGGTAGTGAAACTACCGTTTGCCTGATCCGGACTGGTGAGAACGCATCGCCGCAGCGATCGCAACACCGCGAAACAACACTCCCAAAATCAAGGGTGCACCAATCGACAACAAGTAATGAATAGTTTCGAAGAAGTGTGTTCGCTCGAGGTAGCTAGCCCCCATTTGGCCCGGCACGGCTCCTGTTTTAGTCATTTCCAATTTGACACAAGTGTCAAGGCTATCCATTATCGTTCTCTTTCTTCAGTCATCACGTACATCATTCCAACCACTTCATTATGGATCACACTCCGCGTATAGTTATTAAAGTGGTTTTCGGTTTAGACAGTGAGTATGTCCCTAACCGATTCCGGTCTCTTTAATAACTTTCGTAATTATTACACCGATTGGTCGTTTATATATTTCAAAAACCAAATCAATTACAATTTCAATTAGAATTTGTAAACCAACATTTCATTTATCTTTCTAAATCAATTTCCATAATTTACGTTTCAAAACGTCCAAATTACCATTTCAAAATCTTATAATTCAATTTCAATTTTATTTAAACAATTCAAATATTGATTCAAGTTCATATATAAGTGTCACGTACCGAAATCTTCGACTTTCGAAAATTCAACATCGATACTCACTTTATCGACTGTCGAGCAATCGAGTGCCGGAAACTCCAATAGTGAGGGTTTAAGAAAGAAGAAAAAGGTAGAAGAAGAAGAAGATAGAAGAAAAAGAGAAGAAGAACAACAAAACAACAACAGATACAGAACAGAGACAATATCAGAATCTCACATATCGCAGCGGAACAATATATAATAGATAACACTAGTCTTTTAAAAACAAAGAACTATATCAGTTTATACATATATCAATCATCAGAGTCAATATACAACAATGGACAGTTATATAACTTGTCCTCATACAGAATACACAGCGGAATAATACAAAGTGTAGGTGATACGTTACGCCATCCAGCTTGCTTCCAAAGCTCCAGAATATCCAGAATATCCTGATAACATAACTCTAGGCTGCCCGTGTGGAAATTGGTGGGCACCCAGAGTTTAGAAGGGAACAATAAACTCCGAGTCAGTCATGGTGACTGGTGTGAGACCGTAAAACAGTTATTCTTTATAACAACAAAATAATTTTAAAGTCAATTCGCAATGCTTTTGGAAAATGAAACTACCATAAGACCTCCCACCACACACACAATGCAAACGCAGACTTGGAGGAGATTTCTTCTTATGATAGTCAAAGATGCTTACTACGCAAAATCAAATCATTTTGGATATTATTATTAGTGCATAGTGGAAAACATTTCGAAAAGTAGAATATAAATCTTAGCCAGCATAGGTACCATTATATTATGCCTACTATAGCTGCCTCCTGAGGAGACAGGTTATACAATTGAAATCGTAAAGGCTCGTATTGTTTCTTTGGATTTCCATCAAATGGTCGGGCTAAGGAACTTCCTTTTCCACGATGGGTACGTCCCTGGAATAGACGACCCGAGAACCTAACCGGATCTCTGCCAACACAAGGCCGGGTTACCTCTGCAAAAATAGGTAACTACTGACACGCGTATGCCATCCCCTGATCGTCACCGATCTTCCCGAGGATCCCCGATTTCCAACAAACCACATAGATAATAATAATGCAGTAACCACAGAGGTTAAGTATCTGGGCTCCATACCATGATACCACCTTTATCCAGAAGGAATGACATACACTAAGGGGCGCTACTCCCTAGAACCTTGCCGCATCCTTCCTGTTTCGACCATTTCCGGGGTGTGAGGCTCGACGAAGTCTCGTCCACAAAGCTACGCTTTCTACAAAGCCATGCTTTGGGTCAAACAAAATGATCAACCTATGATCACAAAGATATAAGATCAAACAAATGATCATATCGCAAATGATCAAACACTGATCATTTCACAGCAACACTCAGTATGCCACGTTACCAAATTGGGATATATCGCTGATAAATTTCAACTACATAACCTCTGAGCTCGTACGTCTCAGAGAAGGGTGTTAAGCTAAGAGAATAAATTCTCCGCCACCAACAGAAATGTATTTGAAAGAAATCAGCTTTATATCTCAAATTGTAACGTCAGACACACAATCCATACAAGTCTGTTCCGGGATCGAACAGAACCGAAGGCACTTCTCACGAAGCCCTTGCACATCCGGATAAATTTTCAATCACGTCAGGACTTCCCGTGTAACGACCCGAGATTTTCGAACCCGAAAATTCCAGATAGTTAGAAGAAAAAGAAAGAGATAGAAGAAAGAAACAGAACAAGACACAGATTCTCACATTCGCAGCGGATTAAAATACAATATCAAATAATAATATCAGTTATACAAGAAAACTGTATCAGTCAATTACATTTTAATATATCAGAGTTACAACATCTCACAATCACTGGACAGTTAAAATAACTCGTCCCAATAAATACCAATATATCACTCTCTATACGTTCCTGCCATCCAGCTCGCCTCATGAGCTCCAGAACGTCCTAACCTGAAAAATCTGTAATACTCGGTCTGACCCGAGCATTACATCAAAGTAACACCCGGGTCAGGCTGGAAACCAGCGTGAGTAAACTCATCTAACATGAAACTTCAATTCATAGAACTTATATAAACCCGGGGTAACTCGTACCTTACTATAAGTAAACAACTTATAAAATCATCACTTATTTTCACACAACCATATCTAAGTACCGTTACTCAGTTAAAATAGTCATGTTACTTAATTTATTCTATTCCAGCCTATTTGATTCCATAATCAAATTTATAAAGAATTATAGCAGATCACTAATCGAAGTGGTTTCGGATAATACTGATATCCGACCCCGGTCTCTTCGAATTCAATATCATCTTCCTAAGACAAGTTGTTTTAAATTTCAACAATTCGGTTTAACTTCAGAATGTCATATTCCCATAACAATTCCATTATAGATAAATAACTCATATTTATCATGGTTCAACCAAAAACATTTCATATCACAGAACATTACAAAGTACATGCCAGAGTCAATAACAATCAAAGGTATTCAATATAATTTAATCATTCATAAGCAAGATTAATTTAATTTAACTTACTAATTAATTAACTCTTAATTACTTACATTAATTAATTAACCTTTAATTAATCAATTTAATTAAATATCATTTAATTACTTACCTTAAGTAATTTTAATTACTTTCATTAATTAACTAATCCTTTAATTAATAAATTAATTAATCATTCATTAAGTAATTAATTCCCTAATTAATTACATAAAATTATTATTCTTTAACCATTAATTAATTAACCCTTAATTACATTAATTAACGATCCTCTAATTACTTCCACTAATTAATTATTCCCTTAATTAATTACATTTAACAAGAAATCTTTAATTAAACACATTAATTAACCTTAATTAATCACATTACGTCATTATCATTCAATTAATCACTTAAATTAATTATCTTCTAATTAATCACAACCTTGATTAATTTAAGAAATTTCTTTATCTGAATTTATTACTTATCTAAATCTCATTAAATTAAATTCTTAATTACATCATTAAATCTTCTTTAGAAAACATTTAGGATTCAATTATAAAATCAAAATAATTTAAACATTAAATCTTTAATATTTAAATAAAAAAAAAACTTGTTTTATCTTGTTAATACTTTACTTTGAAAAAAAACTTGGTAAAGTTTCCTCGACAACTTAGTTACTTTAATAACTTTAAAACTTGATAAAACTTTTGTTTTTAACCTTCAATCATCAGGTTAATTCAACTCCATACAAACCCGGGTTCAAAGCCAAAAAGACTCGAGTAAGGCCCGAGTCACTCACGCACTATACTTGCTTCGAGGAAAACCACCTTCTACTTCGAACACGACCCGTGCTACTTCCTTCTTCCCCAAATTAACAACATTCCCAGATACATAAAGATACACGTGCACGTGCACGCTGTGCCCACGCTTCTTCGACCAACGCTGAGACCTCCAGCAAGTCGCCCATCTCCTCGCCAACGATTCTCACCACCCCGAACTTCCAATCGATCCCAAAAGGAAAAACGAGCCATTCGAGTACCTACTGGAACCCATCGACCAACGACAACCACCACGTATCGCCACCTACAACCACTTGAGTCCTTGCCGATCGACCTCGAGCCTCGTCATGATCCTACGCTACAATTTCCCTCGCTCCGGTCAAGTCCGGTTCACCCATAGTGGCGAATTTCCCTCTGAAACATCATTGATCAAAACTGGTCGACAAACCCTATTCCATCGTCGTACCACCTCCACGGCGAACTAAAAATTCACCCACTAATTTTCCCAAGTTCCTCGCCCCACAAGCTTCCTCCAACAACAACCCCGACTACCCCCGATCTTCGATCGCCGAGAAATCACCCAAAACCCGGTTTCTGTTCAACTTGCAATTCCTCACATATTACTAACCTAAAAATCAAGAATCTACCACCAAAAATCATAGTTTTCAAAAACGAATTTGATTATGTAAGAGAAACAGAAAATTAAGATAATCGATTTTTATGATATGGTTTGTTTCTTACTGTAAAATTCATTTTTCCAGAGAAATACTTAATAAATTTACTTGAATTTTATTTTTTTAAAAATAGGATTTCATCAATACAAACAAATCTTCTTTAGTCACCATAACCTATAATTGCTTAGATGAAGAGAATTGGATTTTTGAATGCTATTTGGGTCTATTAAACAAAAACAGAGGTCGGAGCTTATATACACAGACATGCACAAAGTACTTCATATTTTTATACATGCAAACATATTAATTCATCCATGCAAAACATTTCTATAACATTACTTCAATTACTTATCACATGCATCAGATGATTTAGTTTATAAGATTCAAGTTTACTCACCTGTTATTTGGAAACAGAGAAGCTGAGAAGAAAGTCAGAATGATATTTGATTTTAAAACTTTTGAAAACTAGGTTGATCTGATCTTGCATGTTTGATCGTACTGAATTGTATTTGAATCTGAAACTGATCTTGCTTCCCAGATTTGCTTTGTTTTCAGATTTGAACTTTGTTTTAATCTCCATTTCATTTTAATCTTAGGCTTGGGTTTTGGTTTTCTCAGGTTAGTAAAATGGTTACAGGCTTTTGTTCTTTGAGTTTTTGGAAAGAAGGTAGGAAAAGAATTGAAGAGAATAGATATAAGTTTATATAAGTTAGAATAGGTTTTATTAAAAATAAAGGAAAATTAAAATAAAAGTGACACTTGGTTAGTTTGCTTACATTTGTCTATGCATGATCTAATTTCTATTACACTTGTAAATTTTCCATGTATTTAGTTTACAATTGTTTTTATCCATTTTATATTAATTTCTTAAGCTTTTATATTTATATGTTATGGTTATATTAATTTATATATATATATATATATACAAATTTACTATGAGATATCTACAAAGAAAGAATATTTTAAACTCTTTTACTAAATCCTATTTAAACTTAAGCTAAAACACTTTTAAAAAAATATATAAAGATACTATTCTTTATTTCAAGTTATACAAGTAAAGTGCTTTAGATCTTTATTTAAATCTCCTTTTATCTTAAACTATTATACTTTCAAAATTAATAAACATTTATCTTGAGTATAGAAAATATATATATATATATATATGATTTATTTTTAAATAGCCTTTGAAAGGTATTATATTGTACTTTAAAACAAAATCTCCTAATTACAAGGTATACATATATTATAATTTAATATTTATTATAGTTCAAAACCATCTATATACATATCCAAATATATCCTAATTATCAAGGTTTTATTTGTTTAAATCAAATAGAATCAGTATCTCAATAGTTAAAAATTAGTTAATTATCCAATTAACAAATGTCCCAAAAATCCGGGTTATCACATTCCTCCCCCCTTTAAATCTTTTCGTCCCCGAAAAGGAACGAGGCCAGAATTTATTCAATGCTTAAAATCTGATAAATTTTTCTTTGATCGTTTTTAAAACACTTTTAAAAAAAATCTATATAATATTTTAAAATAAAAATACTTTTTATAACTCGATGTTTCAACAAGTCCTTCCTCGTTCTCACAGAAATTCGGTCATACGTTGATCAGGCGTAAGACTGAAAATCTATAAGTACTTAGCAGACCCATTTTCAACACCCAGTGAAAATATTTTGGAAAATAATTTTATTGAAAATATAGAAAACAGTTTTGAAAATAGAGGAAATATCTTTGGTGAGAATGCTCTGGAAATCATCACTCCCATCCATGGTCGCAGTTAACCCGATGGTTACGTTGCCGTCCCGGCAAAATCCACAGATAACTGTAGGTCTCCGCGCTCCTCGATTACGCCATGGAACCCGCTACAGATCGCAGTTATACCCGGGCCTTACGTTGCTATCACAGCACAAACCCATATAACTGTAGGCATCAGCGCCACCGAATTTCGCTGCCAAATAATGAAACTTCTCCCACATAGGTCGCAGTCTACCGATATAAAATCAAACGTAGACAGTTGGCTCTCAGCGGCACACACGACTTTCGCTATGTTACCATAGTGTCACAGTCTACCGATATAAAATCAAACGTAGACAGTTGGCTCTCAGCGGCACACATGACTTTCGCTATGGTCTGCAGTAGATCGCAGTGACATCGAGTTACATTGTCGTCACAGAATAACCCAAATGCCTCTGTGGGCACCAGCCCCTCGACTTTCGCTACACAAATAATCCTCAGGAACTAGTTTTGTCCGGACTCCTCACAGGATCAACTTTAGAATCCCCCCTTGGGGTTCAAGGCAGTACCACCCAGTGGCACTCCTGAGAAGTTCATTTCAAGAGAGCGCCTTTTTCCCCAGAGCTATACTCAAAACATTTTATACTATATACTTATAGTATCTTCAAATCATATCCTTTATGATTTATCAAAATCTCCTTTACACAAAATCGATTACCAAAATCGATAATTCTCAAACTAGGCTTTCCAAAATCCAAAATTGATTTTCCCAAAAATCAAAAGCCTTTTCCAAATTCATAGGTTCCCAAGACCTTTTCCAAAATCATTCTCATAAGATCCTTTATATATATAGATATAGATATATATAACTTTGAAAATCTTTGGATTATTTCAAACTTGTATAAAATCTCTTTTATACTTCAATTATTTCAAAACCCTTTTCTTCTGGCAATAGATTCAACAAGGGAAGATTTACCTTATATAACAAGGATATATAACTTTATTTTATTCTAAATCAAATATTCACATTTGATAAATCTTTTATAAAGTTATTAACCATATTTCTTTTCAAAAACCATTTTACAGTTCTTATCCACAAATCTTCAATATCAATTTCATTCAAATCCGTACGATGTACACATATCATCAGTACGCTATATCAATTTGATCGCTCACTCGATCACACAATTTCACTTCCGAACTAGTATCGTCCACCCGACTTCCTAGTGCGGACTCAGATCTGGTTTCTTGATTAGAAACCGTCATTCTCCTTGCATAGTCACAACTATGATAGAGAATATCCAGAACCAATCAACAATCCATATCCAGGTTCGCCGTCGAAAATCGAGCGAAAAAAATCCCAACTCGGATCGATAATACTATCTCGAAATTCTGTGTTCGAATCTGGATCAAATCACTATGCAAATGGAATAATATACGTACATCCTACGTATTTAACTTCATTGATTATTAGCCAAATCAATTCCCTTTCCTATTCTCATTTCTTTTACTTCCATTTACTTATTCTCAATTGCTTCCATTACCAATTTAGTTATTACTTCAATTATAAACAGTTTGAACTCTGACCAAATTAAATTTAAAAATATCTTGAAAAAGTTTAAAATAGATAAGTAGTTGAAAAATAGTTATTAGTCTGTAAAATAGCTGTAAAATAGTTAAGTAGATACAAAATAGTTAGATAATTGCAAAATAGTTTTTAAAATAGTGATTAGATATAAATAACTGAAAAATAGTAATTAGTTTATAAGACAGTTTCAAAATAGTTAAATAATTGTAAAATAAGTATAGATAGTTTGGGGTTTAAGAAGAAAGATTGTATAGTAAATAGTTTGGAAAAATTTTTTTGTATTAAAACAATTTATTTCAAAAATAGTCCAGAGCCAAACTGTTTAATTTCCCAATCTACATTCCCAATTAATTTCCCTTTTATTCAATTTAGATTTCCTCTTCCATTTAAATTGACTCAACACTTCAATTTCCATTGAAATTTATTAAATCCCAATTTAAGTTGAATTAACCTTAATTCCTTTCCAAATTCAAATCAAATTTCATCTGATTTTTAAACATATTCAATTTTAATCACAATTCCAAATTATTTCAAATCAATTTGGATTAATTTCAAATTGAACCAGCTTCAATTTTATTTCAAATTATTTTAATTCAAATTTTCCATTTAAACTTATGCTTATCCATCATCAATCACAATTCTAAATTAATTCAAATCAAATTCAATTTGAACTAATTCAAATCTCAATTTAAAACTATCTCGAATTATATAAATTCGAGTTAAAATTTTTAAATGTTGATTTAATTCCTTAAGTCAAATTAACCCTTTTTTTTTTATCAAATCAACTTTTATTTTTAATTTAATAACTTAAATCTTTAAATCATTTAATTCTGAATCCAAATTCCAAAATTTTATTTTAAAAATATTTTTACTTAACTTGTTACAAAGTTCAAATAAGAATTCAAAAACAATTTAATCTTCAGATTCTAATTTATTATCCATTTATAATTTCCAGATCTCAAACCCATTTTGAGATCACTCATAACTCCCATTTAAATTAACCATTTAACTATCCAAGTTAAATTTAAATTTCATCTTGAAATTTTCAATTCAAGTTATTTATTCAAACTTATTTAACTTCCTCCAAGTTAAATTTACTTAATCCGGTCAACTTTTCACAATTTGAATTCCCATTCAAATTTTAAACTTCAGATTAATAGTCTTTCCCCTTTTAAGTTTTAAAAACTTACTTTACTTTGGGTTTCACATCACATTCCAATTTAAAATTCAACACTAAGTGTTTATTTCAAATCATCATTGGTATTATGTATATTCCTCATATATACATTTTCTTTACACACCAAGTTATACTTTAAATTTTTAAACCACCTTTGGTTTTAATTCAAAACAACTTCTTTAAAACAATTTCAAGTTTTCTGGATTTAGATTTAAAATTTCACAATTTTAAATTCTCTTCAATTCCAATTTATAAGTTATACTCACTTAAATGTTTACTTCCCTAAACATTTCATTTTGCTAAATCATTAACAACATTCATTATTAAACACAATTACCATTTATGATAATAACCAAGATTATCATATCTAGAAACCAATTCATTATTACCTTTATTCTTGATAACATTTCTACAAATTCAAGATTTTAATTTTAGTTTGAATTCATTTCAAACTTATCTTTATTCAATTTTAATTTGGCTTTATTTCTATTACCACTTAATTTAATTCCAATATTTTAACAACCAATTACCTTAATATTTAATAGAAAGAAATATCATTTTATATATCAAAATATATTCTTATATAAAATCATTTAAAATCCTTATATAAGAAAATAACAATTACGCTCTCATATATATATATATATACACTCAACTCGTTCTAGGGTACCATTGACCCTATCCTTAACGAGTAATCCCAACAGAGCCAAGGTTCTCGCTTAACCTCGCTCTGATACCAAGTGTAACGACCCGAGATTTTCGAACCCGAAAATTCCAGATAGTTAGAAGAAAAAGAAAGAGATAGAAGAAAGAAACAGAACAAGACACAGATTCTCACATTCGCAGCGGATTAAAATACAATATCAAATAATAATATCAGTTATACAAGAAAACTGTATCAGTCAATTACATTTTAATATATCAGAGTTACAACATCTCACAATCACTGGACAGTTAAAATAACTCGTCCCAATAAATACCAATATATCACTCTCTATACGTTCCTGCCATCCAGCTCGCCTCATGAGCTCCAGAATGTCCTAACCTGAAAAATCTGTAATACTCGGTCTGACCCGAGCATTACATCAAAGTAACACCCGGGTCAGGCTGGAAACCAGCGTGAGTAAACTCATCTAACATGAAACTTCAATTCATAGAACTTATATAAACCCGGGGTAACTCGTACCTTACTATAAGTAAACAACTTATAAAATCATCACTTATTTTCACACAACCATATCTAAGTACCGTTACTCAGTTAAAATAGTCATGTTACTTAATTTATTCTATTCCAGCCTATTTGATTCCATAATCAAATTTATAAAGAATTATAGCAGATCACTAATCGAAGTGGTTTCGGATAATACTGATATCCGACCCCGGTCTCTTCGAATTCAATATCATCTTCCTAAGACAAGTTGTTTTAAATTTCAACAATTCGGTTTAACTTCAGAATGTCATATTCCCATAACAATTCCATTATAGATAAATAACTCATATTTATCATGGTTCAACCAAAAACATTTCATATCACAGAACATTACAAAGTACATCCCAGAGTCAATAACAATCAAAGGTATTCAATATAATTTAATCATTCATAAGCAAGATTAATTTAATTTAACTTACTAATTAATTAACTCTTAATTACTTACATTAATTAATTAACCTTTAATTAATCAATTTAATTAAATATCATTTAATTACTTACCTTAAGTAATTTTAATTACTTTCATTAATTAACTAATCCTTTAATTAATAAATTAATTAATCATTTCATTAAGTAATTAATTCTCTAATTAATTACATAAAATTATTATTCTTTAACCATTAATTAATTAACCCTTAATTACATTAATTAACGATCCTCTAATTACTTCCACTAATTAATTATTCCCTTAATTAATTACATTTAACAAGAAATCTTTAATTAAACACATTAATTAACCTTAATTAATCACATTACGTCATTATCATTCAATTAATCACTTAAATTAATTATCTTCTAATTAATCACAACCTTGATTAATTTAAGAAATTTCTTTATCTGAATTTATTACTTATCTAAATCTCATTAAATTAAATTCTTAATTACATCATTAAATATTCTTTAGAAAACATTTAGGATTCAATTATAAAATCAAAATAATTTAAACATTAAATCTTTAATATTTAAATAAAAAAAAAACTTGTTTTATCTTGTTAATACTTTACTTTGAAAAAAAACTTGGTAAAGTTTCCTCGACAACTTAGTTACTTTAATAACTTTAAAACTTGATAAAACTTTTGTTTTTAACCTTCAATCATCAGGTTAATTCAACTCCATACAAACCCGGGTTCAAAGCCAAAAAGACTCGAGTAAGGCCCGAGTCACTCACGCACTATACTTGCTTCGAGGAAAACCACCTTCTACTTCGAACACGACCCGTGCTACTTCCTTCTTCCCCAAATTAACAACATTCCCAGATACATAAAGATACACGTGCACGTGCACGCTGTGCCCACGCTTCTCCGACCAACGCTGAGACCTCCAGCAAGTCGCCCATCTCCTCGCCAACGATTCTCACCACCCCGAACTTCCAATCGATCCCAAAAGGAAAAACGAGCCATTCGAGTACCTACTGGAACCCATCGACCAACGACAACCACCACGTATCGCCACCTACAACCACTTGAGTCCTTGCCGATCGACCTCGAGCCTCGTCACGATCCTACGCTACAATTTCCCTCGCTCCGGTCAAGTCCGGTTCACCCATAGTGGCGAATTTCCCTCTGAAACATCATTGATCAAAACTGGTCGACAAACCCTATTCCATCGTCGTACCACCTCCACGGCGAACTAAAAATTCACCCACTAATTTTCCCAAGTTCCTCGCCCCACAAGCTTCCTCCAACAACAACCCCGACTACCCCCGATCTTCGATCGCCGAGAAATCACCCAAAACCCGGTTTCTGTTCAACTTGCAATTCCTCACATATTACTAACCTAAAAATCAAGAATCTACCACCAAAAATCATAGTTTTCAAAAACGAATTTGATTATGTAAGAGAAACAGAAAATTAAGATAATCGATTTTTATGATATGGTTTGTTTCTTACTGTAAAATTCATTTTTCCAGAGAAATACTTAATATATTTACTTGAATTTTATTTTTTTAAAAATAGGATTTCATCAATACAAACAAATCTTCTTTAGTCACCATAACCTATAATTGCTTAGATGAAGAGAATTGGATTTTTGAATGCTATTTGGGTCTATTAAACAAAAACAGAGGTCGGAGCTTATATACACAGACATGCACAAAGTACTTCATATTTTTATACATGCAAACATATTAATTCATCCATGCAAAACATTTCTATAACATTACTTCAATTACTTATCACATGCATCAGATGATTTAGTTTATAAGATTCAAGTTTACTCACCTGTTATTTGGAAACAGAGAAGCTAAGAAGAAAGTCAGAATGATATTTGATTTTAAAACTTTTGAAAACTAGGTTGATCTGATCTTGCATGTTTGATCGTACTGAATTGTATTTGAATCTGAAACTGATCTTGCTTCCCAGATTTGCTTTGTTTTCAGATTTGAACTTTGTTTTAATCTCCATTTCATTTTAATCTTAGGCTTGGGTTTTGGTTTTCTCAGGTTAGTAAAATGGTTACAGGCTTTTGTTCTTTGAGTTTTTGGAAAGAAGGTAGGAAAAGAATTGAAGAGAATAGATATAAGTTTATATAAGTTAGAATAGGTTTTATTAAAAATAAAGGAAAATTAAAATAAAAGTGACACTTGGTTAGTTTGCTTACATTTGTCTATGCATGATCTAATTTCTATTACACTTGTAAATTTTCCATGTATTTAGTTTACAATTGTTTTTATCCATTTTATATTAATTTCTTAAGCTTTTATATTTATATGTTATGGTTATATTAATTTATATATATATATATATATACAAATTTACTATGAGATATCTACAAAGAAAGAATATTTTAAACTCTTTTACTAAATCCTATTTAAACTTAAGCTAAAACACTTTTAAAAAAATATATAAAGATACTATTCTTTATTTCAAGTTATACAAGTAAAGTGCTTTAGATCTTTATTTAAATCTCCTTTTATCTTAAACTATTATACTTTCAAAATTAATAAACATTTATCTTGAGTATAGAAAATATATATATATATATGATTTATTTTTAAATAGCCTTTGAAAGGTATTATATTGTACTTTAAAACAAAATCTCCTAATTACAAGGTATACATATATTATAATTTAATATTTATTATAGTTCAAAACCATCTATATACATATCCAAATATATCCTAATTATCAAGGTTTTATTTGTTTAAATCAAATAGAATCAGTATCTCAATAGTTAAAAATTAGTTAATTATCCAATTAACAAATGTCCCAAAAATCCGGGTTATCACATCCCGTCACTAAGGGTGATAAAACCTCTAAATCGAAGATCAGTCGATGTAGAGTAACTCGACGGTAATCCTTCCGTTTTCAAAAATATCCGGTCTTCAACACCGGTCTTCGAATGCAATTCATAACGACGTATCACATATTCGGAATGGGTTATACGACCCCATGGTCCTTTCCCGGCTAACCCGAATAGTGAGCGCTTATTCAAAAATAAGTGTGGCATTCAAATTCATCCAATTCACAACAAATACCATTCAAGGTAATTATCGATAGTCGGTTATTTAACTATCAATAAAGATGCGCAACATCATCAGATTCCAAATAATTTTCCAAAATTATTTATTTTCCAAAAATATCTTTACTAGATATAAAATTTCCACACTTCAAAATAAATCAATATTTATTTTCAAAACGAATTCCCATTTCCTTTATAAATTCCATATTGAATTTATATTTTCGAATATCTACTGATATTCGATTTTCAATCGATTTCAATATTCATTTCCGATTTATCTTTACAAAGATAAATTCTAAAACGTTTCATTTCATTTTGGAAAAGCATTTCCATTCTTATTAATAATAAGAAATTCACAAGTCTATTTATTTTCAACATTTGAAAATATTCGTTATACTTAAATCAAAATTAAGTATAATTTCATTCTTTAAGGAAATCACTTACTATGACAATATTTATTCGAGTCAAAACGAATGTTACGTAAAACATCGTTACGACGACTCAAAATCACTAGTATAGGGATTCGGATTTAAGATAGATATATAAATCCCAATACTAGATAAAAATATTTCCTTTCGGAAATCATTTACTATAACAACAGTGTTATAGTCCACCATTTCCTTATTTTTCGAAAACGTCTATTTCAACAATAAAAATGTTGAAAACTATGCTTTCGATTCATAATACATTTTAAAACATCTTTAAAAATTTTAACTTCATTTTTAATATCACTTCTTCGAAAATAAGTCCATTTTACTTAACAATATATTCACTGTCCCAAAATCGTGAATATATTTCACTAACCAAATTTCAGTCTTTTCTACACATTCAATTTAAGGATAATTCGCTATCCAAAATCGCGAATATATTTCCTTTAATAACCTCCTACATTTAATTTATCAAATTCAATTGATTCCGAATTTATAAAAACAATGTTTATAAATTTCACCTTTTATAATTTTTTTTCAATTTCGATTTGTAAATCTCCTTTATTAACGAATTCGATCAATATTTCATTTGTAGGCAAAAATCCAATTTATAAGTTAATTTCTTATAAATCTTCTATTCTACAATTCCATTCATTTTATAATAACTTCATACTTTATAAATCTATAAACTTAAACTTTATAAATCTATAAACTTCAAATCTTCACAATTTATAATTCTATAAATTTCCTATCTTTACACTTACAATTCTATAAATTTTCTATCTTTAGAATTTATAATTCTATAAATTTTCTATCTTTAGAATCTATAAAAACTCGTTTTAAATTCCAATAATCTTAATTGATAAATATCAATTTTGTGCATCTTGTACATGCATCGTTTTTAATAATTCAAAAATCCAATTTAAACTATTTTATAGATTAGCTAACTATTTATTTCAAAAATCATCTTTTGGTTATATCTCACAAACATTTTAATTTCCATAACTTCAAATCTATAACATTTATTTATTTAAGATAAATAATTCCAAAAATTTTAATAAATCGTATACTTACAATTAATCACTTCAAAAAATCCTTTTAAAAGTAAAAATCGTTATTTTTAAACTTCAAAAGTTTGAATCCAATGATGCAACGCATCAATTAGTCCATCACAACATCAACCATCATATATCATCATATGATAACAGGATATATATCAATATCTGTAAATAAATAAATACAGTTGAGGAATCCAGTTGGATCCCTCCAACCTGTTTTCCTGCATCCAAAGACGTTAGCACAATACCATTCCACTTCGAGGTAGAATATCGCGGTATATGGGTTTTTATAAAAATCCGCTTACTAACGGCGCAATAGGGTCTCATCCGCTATACGAGGCGGGAAATCAATCAATCCAATATATACATATGCCAATATGTATATACTGCTATATATATAGATATATCCTATCATATCTAATAGCACATTCAAACAAATCAATCAATAACTGCAATTCAATTATAAATCTGAGTGAGAAGATCTCACCTTAGTTTTTAAATTTGCCATCCAATTCCCATCTTGACTCGATTTCTTGATTTATACCTTGTATAAATATTTATACACAATTGATTAATATTCGAACCAATTAAATAACCAATCTCCGTTTTTTAATTGTTTAAATTAACTGATAGTTTCGTTTTAGACTAATTTTGTCCTTTAATAATTGATTCAAATAAAAATTTAAACTTAAACTAATCTTCCTTTAATAGATTAAATTAACTTATCCTTAAATAAAATCTACCCAACCAATTATTAAACTTCTTTTTCTTACCAAAAATTATATTCTAACTAATTTTCCTTTAAATACATTTCCTTTGTTACTAAAATAATTTTTTATAATTAAATTTGAATGAGTTAATCACCATTATATACATATCCTATTTTTAGAAGATAATCTATTTACCCGAAAGTCCAATTTTAATACAACTGTTC
This sequence comes from Allium fistulosum, assembly GCA_030737815.1. Lineage (NCBI taxonomy): Eukaryota > Viridiplantae > Streptophyta > Magnoliopsida > Asparagales > Amaryllidaceae > Allium > Allium fistulosum. The sequence goes on from CM060908.1 coordinate 722,191,634, forward strand.
AAATCAAAAATGTTTTAAAACTCCTGTTTTAACCCTATATAGTTTCCTAAACTGTATATGAATTCTCTGCTAAAAGATATATACATATATATATATAACTGTAAACAAAATCTTGTCCCTAAAAAAAATCATTTTCTGTTTTCCCATAAACGTCTACACTAAAATATACAAGAGTGTTTATGTGTGTGTGTGTATATATAAATTTATGTTCAATTTTAAATTGAATCTGATAAATTGTGAATACCTTACTGCCGATTCCCCTCGACCCCCAAATCTTCATCACGCGACATCGCCAGAACGTTTCACCCACTGGCCTGCATGCGAACTCGTGGCCAAACCATTCTCCAGCCTCGCCGAGGCTCGCACCTTCATAAGCACGCGAATGGCAGCCACCCATCATACTTCAAGTCGTCGCCTTGCTCGAACGAGATAACCCCATACCCTCGATCGATGCCTTCCAGCTTCCACTGTCGCGACAATCGTGCGCCTCCAGGAACCACACGAAACCCTAGGTCGCTGCTGCCATTGCCTCGACGCCGCTCGAACGCGAGCGACTCCCAAAATCATGGCCCTGCCCTTGCGAACACGCCGGCCTCCTACCCTGTCGCTGCCATCGCGCGCGACTACTCGAGCCTCATCGAGATTCGAACGAGCTCGAACGAAGACTACCTGAGCGCGGTGATTTCTTTTCGGTGGTGAATGGATTGCGATTTATTTTAGATAGAAGGAACGGCCATTTTTTTTTCTTGCTTTCGATTTTGAACGAGATAGGTAAAATTTAAAAAGGGAAGAACAGAGGGAACTACGTGATTTTGCAGAGAGGTAAGGGTCGCACGATTTTTCTCCTCAATTTTAGGCGTGAGATAAGGGGAAGGTATCGTGATTGTCTACGTGGTGGAAAGGAGTGAACGTGTTGCAGTTGACCAACTTTTAAATTTAAATTCGAATTAATTCCAACGCGTTTATCTATCGTTTGTTCACATAACAGTCCCAATTAATACGAAATTTGAAATCCTATAATAATTTAATATTACGGACCCAATGGAACTGGTTTCGTCGAATTCCGAGACTGTTTTGAAAAATGACTATTTTTAAATATCGATTCGAACAATTAAATTCCAAAACTGAACGAAACACTTTCAAATTCAATTCTGAAAGTTCTATTACCTCCAGAATTATCAATGCGAATTTTAAAAGTTTTTGAAATATTTTTCTTCGGCTTAAAATTAAAGATTCGAATTTTTATTCAACTATCAACAGATTAAATTCTATAATTTAATCGCCAAATTCAGAGTTATATCGGGGATTCAAATTAAATCATTGTTCAAATATTTAAAAATTAATTAAATATTCTCAATTTAATTTGTTCAAAATTCTGGGTCGTTACAGACTTCCCTCCTTAAAAGAATTTCGTCCTCGAAATTACAAGTTAGGAAAAATGGTCCTTAACTCGTCTACCATTTTTCAACATCCAATAGTTTTATCAATTTATCGAAACAAATCTTTCTACTAAAGATTCGTTATTATCTCAACTAAATTTCCAACTCAATTTATAAGTTTCAAACAACATTGTTTAACTTCTAAATTCAAATTTGAGTTTAAATTCAAATTTTAACTTCAAAATTTTCTCAAAATTTTTCTAACACTCGAAATTTTCGAAAAATTTCGCCAGCGTCTCCTTTGCGCGGTTAATACGGTACAACTACAAAACGTCCCTACGGACTCTCAGATTCCAAAAAGAAAAAGAAAAAGCCAAGCGGCTAGAGAAATAAGTCATCAAATCTCATATTCAAATTTAAACACATACCTTTTTCGAGCAATTTCGAATTCATCTTTGAAAATCAAATCCAATTCCTTTATACCTGTATATCCTACTAGCCATTATATCTAGTTACATATTTAAATCATTTTTTGCAAATTCTATTACAAAATTTTCAATATAACTGCTTATGCATTTTAGCTTACTTCACTGTTGAAGTTACATATCTCATTTGAATTCAATTCTCAATTTTAATTCTATTTAAAATCAATTCATCTTCAATTTTGAAATATTGAATTTCATCAATTTACTTTCATTCACAACTGCACTATTTTAAATTAGTTCCAATTACTAATTCAAGTTGATATCAAATCAATTTATTTTAATTCTACTTATCTTTAAACTGGATTTCCAATTTCCATACGAATTTTAATTCATCTTTCATTTACAATTATTCAATTCAATCCATTTGCTTACGAATTCGAAATGAATTTCAACTTTCAATTTCATTTTCGTTTAATTGATTCACTTATACTTGCTTTGATTTAACTTCATTCTTTTAAGTTAAATTTATTCTACCAAAATTCAATTGGTATAAGTTATCAACTTAGTAATATTTCATAAATATTTTAATATAGTATTCTAGAGTCTTACTAACATTTTCAAAACCATTTTGAAAACAATTCAAATTTATCTTTTGAAATTTCAAAACAAAACTCAATTTTCCAAACAACTTTCATTTAACACAATTTGGCAGCAATCCCTCTTTTGGAAACCCGAAAATGAACACCAATGATGCCGCGGTCATCATCGAAGTTATTTTCCAGCGATCGAAAAGAGTTTAGAGCTTTTCATCTCTTCAAAAGACTTTTCAAAACCTTTGAAAATCACTTTCAAATCAAAAATGATTTAAACTTCCAAATCTCCAAAATTTTCAAATCCTTTTCAAAACATTTCCAAATACTTCTCTGGAATTCCGTTTTAAATTACAAATCACATTTATAATTTACATTCTCAATTTTCATTTATATGTGAATTCATTTCTTAACTTTGGAGTTATAATTCCAATTTCTTATTCAATTTCAGTGATGATAATTCACTATTATTACTTCCTAACATTCAATCATCCATATACTATAGTATTTCATAGAAAAAACATTTCTTTTATATACAAAAATAGTTTTGGGTAAAATTATTTCATTCACCCTATTTAAAACAATACTATGTCGTCTTGCCTCGTTTAAGTGTTTAGAAATCTCTATCGATAATATGGCGTTCCACATACCGACCAAAATTCATAAACATCTCAACGGATAAGCAAACACAATATAAAACATTTTTATATTCACTAACAAATACGCGCTCATATCTATTATTACACTCAACTCATTCTAGAGTACTACTGACTCTATCTCTAATGAGTAACACCCAACAGAGCAGGGTTGTCGCTTAACCATATGCTCTGATACCACGCTGTCACGTACCGAAATCTTCGACTTTCGAAAATTCAACATCGATACTCACTTTATCGACTGTCGAGCAATCGAGTGCCGGAAACTCCAATAGTGAGGGTTTAAGAAAGAAGAAAAAGGTAGAAGAAGAAGAAGATAGAAGAAAAAGAGAAGAAGAACAACAAAACAACAACAGATACAGAACAGAGACAATATCAGAATCTCACATATCGCAGCGGAACAATATATAATAGATAACACTAGTCTTTTAAAAACAAAGAACTATATCAGTTTATACATATATCAATCATCAGAGTCAATATACAACAATGGACAGTTATATAACTTGTCCTCATACAGAATACACAGCGGAATAATACAAAGTGTAGGTGATACGTTACGCCATCCAGCTTGCTTCCAAAGCTCCAGAATATCCATAATATCCTGATAACATAACTCTAGGCTGCCCGTATGGAAATTGGTGGGCACCCAGAGTTTAGAAGGGAACAATAAACTCCGAGTCAGTCATGGTGACTGGTGTGAGATCGTAAAACAGTTATTCTTTATAACAACAAAATAATTTTAAAGTCAATTCGCAATGCTTTTGGAAAATGAAACTACCATAAGACCTCCCACCACACACACAATGCAAACGCAGACTTGGAGGAGATTTCTTCTTATGATAGTCAAAGATGCTTACTACGCAAAATCAAATCATTTTGGATATTATTATTAGTGCATAGTGGAAAACATTTCGAAAAGTAGAATATAAATCTTAGCCAGCATAGGTACCATTATATTATGCCTACTATAGCTGCCTCCTGAGGAGACAGGTTATACAATTGAAATCGTAAAGGCTCGTATTGTTTCTTTGGATTTCCAACAAATGGTCAGACTAAGGAACTTCCTTTTCCACGATGGGTACGTCCCTGGAATAGACGGCCCGAGAACCTAACCGGATCTCTGCCAACACAAGGCCGGGTTACCTCTACAAAAATAGGTAACTACTGACACGCGTATGCCATCCCCCGATCGTCACCGATCTTCCCGAGGATCCCCGATTTCCAACAAACCACATAGATAATAATAATGCAGTAACCACAGAGGTTAAGTATCTGGGCTCCATACCATGATACCACCTTTATCCAGAAGGAATGACATACACTAAGGGGCGCTACTCCCTAGAACCTTGCCGCATCCTTCCTGTTTCGACCATTTCCGGGGTGTGAGGCTCGACGAAGTCTCGTCCACAAAGCTACGCTTTCTACAAAGCCCTGCTTTGGGTCAAACAAAATGATCAACCTATGATCACAAAGATATAAGATCAAACAAATGATCATATCGCAAATGATCAAACACTGATCATTTCACAGCAACACTCAGTATGCCACGTTACCAAATTGGGATATATCGCTGATAAATTTCAACTACATAACCTCTGAGCTCGTACGTCTCAGAGAAGGGTGTTAAGCTAAGAGAATAAATTCTCCGCCACCAACAGAAATGTATTTGAAAGAAATCAGCTTTATATCTCAAATTGTAACGTCAGACACACAATCCATACAAGTCTGTTCCGGGATCGAACAGAACCGAAGGCACTTCTCACGAAGCCCTTGCACATCCGGATAAATTTTCAATCACGTCAGGACTTCCCGTCACTAAGGGTGATAAAACCTCTAAATCGAAGATCAGTCGATGTAGAGTAACTCGACGGTAATCCTTCCGTTTTCAAAAATATCCGGTCTTCAACACCGGTCTTCGAATGCAATTCATAACGACGTATCACATATTCGGAATGGGTTATACGACCCCATGGTCCTTTCCCGGCTAACCCGAATAGTGAGCGCTTATTCAAAAATAAGTGTGGCATTCAAATTCATCCAATTCACAACAAATACCATTCAAGGTAATTATCGATAGTCGGTTATTTAACTATCAATAAAGATGCGCAACATCATCAGATTCCAAATAATTTTCCAAAATTATTTATTTTCCAAAAATATCTTTACTAGATATAAAATTTCCACACTTCAAAATAAATCAATATTTATTTTCAAAACGAATTCCCATTTCCTTTATAAATTCCATATTGAATTTATATTTTCGAATATCTACTGATATTCGATTTTCAATCGATTTCAATATTCATTTCCGATTTATCTTTACAAAGATAAATTCTAAAACGTTTCATTTCATTTTGGAAAAGCATTTCCATTCTTATTAATAATAAGAAATTCACAAGTCTATTTATTTTCAACATTTGAAAATATTCGTTATACTTAAATCAAAATTAAGTATAATTTCATTCTTTAAGGAAATCACTTACTATGACAATATTTATTCGAGTCAAAACGAATGTTACGTAAAACATCGTTACGACGACTCAAAATCACTAGTATAGGGATTCGGATTTAAGATAGATATATAAATCCCAATACTAGATAAAAATATTTCCTTTCGGAAATCATTTACTATAACAACAGTGTTATAGTCCACCATTTCCTTATTTTTCGAAAACGTCTATTTCAACAATAAAAATGTTGAAAACTATGCTTTCGATTCATAATACATTTTAAAACATCTTTAAAATTTTTAACTTCATTTTTAATATCACTTCTTCGAAAATAAGTCCATTTTACTTAACAATATATTCACTGTCCCAAAATCGTGAATATATTTCATGTAACGACCCGGAAAATTTCGATCCCGAAAATTCCAGATAGTTAGAAAGAAAAGAAAGAGAAAGAAGAAGAAACAGGAACAAGACACAGAAACCTCACATTCGCAGCGGATAAAATATAATATCACATAATAATATCAGTTATACAAAGAAAACTGTATCAAAACACCTATATTTATACATCAGAGTTACAACTTTTTCCCAAACACTGAACAATTAAAATAACATGTTCAGATACAAATCAATAATACTCAGCAGATCATACTCCATACGTTCCTGCCATCCATCTCGCCTCCTGAGCTTCAGAACATCCTAACCTGAAAATCTGTAATACTCGGTCTGACCCGAGCATTACATCAAAGTAACACCCGAGTCAGGCTGGAAACCAGCGTGAGTAAACCCATAAAATTTGAAATACTAAGTTATCAAACTTATTTGCAATCCAGGGTAACTCGTACCTTTCTACGAGTTCCCAAAGTCCATCACTTATTACAACAATGTCCACGAACCATTACTTAGTTAAAAGTCAAGTTACTTAATTTATTCCAATTCCAGCCTGTTGGTTCTAAACTCAATTTATAAAGAATCGAAGTGGTTTCGGGTATTTACTGATACCCGACCCCTGTCTCTTCGAATTCAATGTGATCCCTAATCTAAATTGTTAAGTTCGGACAATACAATTCATATTCAGGATATCATACAACAATCCAACTCAGATAGGTAACCTACATTATCACAGTTTAACCCATTCATATCGCAGCATATCTTCATCACTCATCGGTGATAAAATCAAACCAAGTCATCTAATACCATTCAACCATCCATAACAAATTGATTCATTCCTAATTAATTTAATTAATCTCTAATTAAATTAATTACTAACCTTTAATTACTTGGATTACCTTAATCCATCTTACTTAACATTAATTAATTACAAATTAATTAATCATTTCTAAATTATTTATCTTAATTAATCTTCCTTGATTAATTATTCCTTAATTAAAATAAGTAATTAATCTTTATAAATCTCAATAAGTGATTACCCTTAAATTAATTATACTAAATTAATCATCTTTAATTAATCGTCTTGAATTAACTTCATTAATTAACTATTTCTTAATTACTTAATAATCAATTTGTTATTCTAATTAATTAATTGATCTTAATCAGTTAATTAACCTTAATTAATTACATTGATTAATTAACCAAAATTTATTAACCATTGATTAATCACACTTATTAATTATCCCTTATTTATTAAATATTTATATTAATTAATCCTTAATTAATTAATAAATCTTAATCACCCAAACCTTAATTAATTTAAAAGATAAGTTATTTATCTTAATTAACTTCTTACTTATCATTAAAAATCCTATTAAATAAACTTTGAATTAAACTATCATTAATCTAAAATTTAACTTAATTCTTAAGTTAGCTAATGATTAAACACATTAAATCTTCTTAATTTAAACATGTTATTAATTAAGTTTTAAACAACTTTAAAAATCAACTTAATTATACTATTATTTAAATAAACACCTTTATCTAAAATATTGATTTAAGTGAATTAATAAAACTTAATCATGTTATCTTAACACTTTAACATAATCATTTCACGCGAGAAAATCCCAGGGATTACTCAAACTAAATCCGAGTTTCCTCTTTTCCTTTTTCTTTTTCTTTTTAATTTTGTTTTGAATTAAGTTTGAAAGCTGGAACCTCACTCGCGAACTACTCGATACATCTCGTGCCATCTCACCATTTTCTCGCGAACGAACCCGAGGAAACATACAAAAATTCGAGTCCAACCTTCTTCTTCCCTGATCCACAACCCATAAAAACAAAAGAACACAAACGTGCACGTGTGCACGTTGCACACTGATCTGGTCATCTACGACCATCGTTACGACCTCCAACAAGTCATCGACAACCTTACGAACCACCTCGACCTCTCAGATCAACGGAATCGCCAAGAAATTAAAATCGAGCTGCTCGAACGAAACTGGAATACGAACCTGATCGGAAAACTACCTCAGGCCGTTAACTCCAACCCCCAGGCCTCACGTCGTTCAGCCCAAAGCCACGCCTCGACATCGAGCTCCGATCCCCCCCTATGCGATCCATCCCGGTGGACTGCCCACGTCGTACAAAACTCGTCAACTCTGACGATCAAAATCTCAACAAAACCCTATTTCCATGTCGATACGCCACCACGATGATCTACAAATCATGCCACCATTTTTCTCAAGTTTCTTGACCAACGAGCTTGCTCCAGCCACGATCTCGATCTTCCCAGAATCTTTGATTACTAGAAATCGACGAAATTCCATTTCCATTTCAACTCTCAATATCTCCACAATTTCTAACTTAAAAATCTTGGTATTTTTATTTAAAATCATAACTTTTAATAACAAATCAGATTACAATGGTGAAACTTGAATTTAAAATAATCGATTTTTCTGATACATTTCCTTTTTACTGAAATTTCCTCTTTACCAGATAATTACCTAATAATTCTACTTACAAATATTTCTAAAATTTGTATTACATTATTACAAACAATTTTCTTTTAAACATCACATGCTATAATTTATTATATGGAGAGATATGAATTTATTTTGAGAAATTTTCAAGCCTGTTTAAACAAAACAGAGGCATACATGTATTCACACAGGCATGCATATAAAAATACATTTCTACATCCATGCAAATCTCATTCAAACAATTTCTACAATCAACACTTACATGCACAGTGATAACTAGCTTTAAAAAGTAAAGTTTACTCACAAATCTTGGCAGAACAGAGAAGCCTGAAATACTTCTGCCCTTGAACAGAAAAATTGAATTTCCCTTGATTTTTGATTTGCTTACTGATCTGGATTTGCCTTTAAACTGATTTGATCTTGCTTGCTGATGATTATAATTGATTTCTTGAAATGATTTTGCTTGAAGATGTTTACAGGTTTGGTATTTTTTTTTTATTTTTCTTCTGATTTAAAACGTGGCTGCAGTTTGCTTTCTTAGAAAAATGAGATAGAAAAAAAAATGAAAGAAGAATAATAAGTATTGTTATATAGATTTAGTTTTTGATTTATTAAAATTTAAAAATAAAAATGTGACACTTGTCACTAAACTCTTTTGATAACTTAACACATGTTATTTAGAGTGTTTATATGTTAACACATATATCTCTCATGCATAATTATATATATATTTTATTTTTTTAATAAAGCTTTTTAATTTATTTTCCTAATAACTAAATACATATATTAATTATATAAATGGAAATCTTTTAAAAGAAATGGAATAAAACAAACTATACTTATACAAAAATCATTTACACATGCCTTTAAATTCAAAATATATATATTAAGATATATATATCATCTTTTTGAAATCCAAATATAAGTTCAAACCAATTTTTAAATAAAATTTTAAAATCAATCTTAAAATCAATTTGATATATATATTTAAACATCCATCACTTTAATTTGAAATAAGTACTCTATTTAAAAATCTATATTCACTCACATATATATATATATATACAATATACAATACATTTTTATTATTTGAATATAACAATTTTGCCAAATTTAATTAATTTATTAAAGGAGATTATCATATTTAATTTCTTTGAAATTCCCGGGTTATCACATTTCACTAACCAAATTTCAGTCTTTTCTACACATTCAATTTAAGGATAATTCGCTATCCAAAATCGCGAATATATTTCCTTTAATAACCTCCTACATTTAATTTATCAAATTCAATTGATTCCGAATTTATAAAAACAATGTTTATAAATTTCACCTTTTATAAAAAATTTTCAACTTCGATTTGTAAATCTCCTTTATTAACGAATTCGATCAATATTTCATTTGTAGGCAAAAATCCAATTTATAAGTTAATTTCTTATAAATCTTCTATTCTACAATTCCATTCATTTTATAATAACTTCATACTTTATAAATCTATAAACTTAAACTTTATAAATCTATAAACTTCAAATCTTCACAATTTATAATTCTATAAATTTCCTATCTTTACACTTACAATTCTATAAATTTTCTATCTTTAGAATTTATAATTCTATAAATTTTCTATCTTTAGAATCTATAAAAACTCGTTTTAAATTCCAATAATCTTAATTGATAAATATCAATTTTGTGCATCTTGTACATGCATCGTTTTTAATAATTCAAAAATCCAATTTAAACTATTTTATAGATTAGCTAACTATTTATTTCAAAAATCATCTTTTGGTTATATCTCACAAACATTTTAATTTCCATAACTTCAAATCTATAACATTTATTTATTTAAGATAAATAATTCCAAAAATTTTAATAAATCGTATACTTACAATTAATCACTTCAAAAAATCCTTTTAAAAGTAAAAATCGTTATTTTTAAACTTCAAAAGTTTGAATCCAATGATGCAACGCATCAATTAGTCCATCACAACATCAACCATCATATATCATCATATGATAACAGGATATATATCAATATCTGTAAATAAATAAATACAGTTGAGGAATCCAGTTGGATCCCTCCAACCTGTTTTCCTGCATCCAAAGACGTTAGCACAATACCATTCCACTTCGAGGTAGAATATCGCGGTATATGGGTTTTTATAAAAATCCGCTTACTAACGGCGCAATAGGGTCTCATCCGCTATACGAGGCGGGAAATCAATCAATCCAATATATACATATGCCAATATGTATATACTGCTATATATATAGATATATCCTATCATATCTAATAGCACATTCAAACAAATCAATCAATAACTGCAATTCAATTATAAATCTGAGTGAGAAGATCTCACCTTAGTTTTTAAATTTGCCATCCAATTCCCATCTTGACTCGATTTCTTGATTTATACCTTGTATAAATATTTATACACAATTGATTAATATTCGAACCAATTAAATAACCAATCTCCGTTTTTTAATTGTTTAAATTAACTGATAGTTTCGTTTTAGACTAATTTTGTCCTTTAATAATTGATTCAAATAAAAATTTAAACTTAAACTAATCTTCCTTTAATAGATTAAATTAACTTATCCTTAAATAAAATCTACCCAACCAATTATTAAACTTCTTTTTCTTACCAAAAATTATATTCTAACTAATTTTCCTTTAAATACATTTCCTTAGTTACTAAAATAATTTTTTATAAGTAAATTTGAATGAGTTAATCACCATTATATACATATACTATTTTTAGAAGATAATCTATTTACCCGAAAGTCCAATTTTAATACAACTGTTCAAATCAAAAATGTTTTAAAACTCCTGTTTTAACCCTATATAGTTTCCTAAACTGTATATGAATTCTCTGCTTCTAGATATATACATATATATATATATATAACTGTAAACAAAATCTTGTCCTTAAAAAAAATCATTTTCTGTTTTCCCATAAACGTCTACACTAAAATATACAAGAGTGTTTATGTGTGTGTGTGTGTATATATAAATTTATGTTCAATTTTAAATTGAATCTGATAAATTGTGAATACCTTACTGACGATTCCCCTCGACCCCCAAATCTTCATCACACGACATCGCCAGAACGTTTCACCCACTGGCCTGCATGCGAACTCGTGGCCAAACCATTCTCCAGCCTCGCCGAGGCTCGCACCTTCATACGCACGCGAATGGCAGCCACCCATCATACTTCAAGTCGTCGCCTTGCTCGAACGAGATAACCCCATACCCTCGATCGATGCCTTCCAGCTTCCACTGTCGCGACAATCGTGCGCCACCAGGAACCACGCGAAACCCTAGGTCGCTGCTGTCATTGCCTCGACGCCGCTCGAACGCGAGCGACTCCCAAAATCACGGCCCTGCCCTTGCGAACACGCCGGCCTCCTACCCTGTCGCTGCCATCGCGCGCGACTACTCGAGCCTCATCGAGATTCGAACGAGCTCGAACGGAGACTACCTGAGCACGGTGATTTCTTTTCGGTGGTGAATGGATTGCGATTTATTTTAGATAGAAGGAACGGCCATTTTTTTTTCTTGCTTTCGATTTTGAACGAGATAGGTAAAATTTAAAAAGGGAAGAACAGAGGGAACTACGTGATTTTGCAGAGAGGTAAGGGTCGCACGATTTTTCTCCTCAATTTTAAGCGTGAGATAAGGGGAAGGTATCGTGATTGTCTACGTGGTGGAAAGGAGTGAACGTGTTGCAGTTGACCAACTTTTAAATTTAAATTCGAATTAATTCCAACGTGTTTATCTATCGTTTGTTCACATAACAGTCCCAATCAATACGAAATTTGAAATCCTATAATAATTTAATATTACGGACCCAATGGAACTGGTTTCGTCGAATTTCGAGACTGTTTTGAAAAATGACTATTTTTAAATATCGATTCGAACAATTAAATTCCAAAACTGAACGAAACACTTTCAAATTCAATTCTGAAAGTTCTATTACCTCCAGAATTATCAATGCGAATTTTAAAAGTTTTTGAAATATTTTTCTTCGGCTTAAAATTAAAGATTCGAATTTTTATTCAACTATCAACAGATTAAATTCTATAATTTAATCGCCAAATTCAGAGTTATATCGGGGATTCAAATTAAATCATTGTTCAAATATTTAAAAATTAATTAAATATTCTCAATTTAATTTGTTCAAAATTCTGGGTCGTTACAATAAGTTATATTCCGAAATCATTTAAATTAATTTAATTTAACATTCAAATCAATTTAACTTCATTGATCAACTTCATTCAATATTCGTTTAGTTAATTTATCATTCAAAAATAGTTTCTATTAAATTTCCAATTCATTAAATCAATTACTTAAGTTCAACTTCATTAAATCACAACTTACAATTTTGAATTAAATTAAATTTGTCAAAACAATTTCTTTAAATTTCAAGTCTTACATTAATCTCAATAAATCACATTTTTATTTCTTGTTAAAGAAATCCAATTTCATTTATTTATTTACTTAATTACAAATTTCAAAACTTAATTATTTCATAACTCAACTATACTTATTAAAGAAGTTCAATTCCACTTATTACGAAGTTCAATTTCACATATCAAGAATTCAATTTCATTTAATTATTAAATAATTCAATCATATTTAATTATTAAATAATTTCAAAAACTTAATTATTAAATAATTTCAAACTTAATTATTAAATAATTTCAAACTTAATTATTAAATAATTTCAAACTTTAAAACAACGTTCATTCATCATCTACTATGTTAATATTTTGATTCAGATTATTAAATATTAACATTTCCTTTCATTAAAATTCAAATTCCAACTTCGTTTTAAAACCATATTATTTATTCCAATAAAATCTTCATTTTATTTTTAAATCAAATTATTGACCAATCAGGTTTTATTTAATTCTCTATCCTAAGTCAAGTTCATTTGGGTATTTATCATTTCAACCCGATTCCAATTCAATTCAAAATCAAAGCATAGCAAAGGGAACTTGCAGTGTGATAACTAGGATGGTGTCAAAGTAATAAAACAAGCAATAACAACAACTAATATCAATCCAATAATCAATTCAAATAATCCCGAAATAATCGTATTAATTCACATTGTTATTTGCGCGAATTAACATAATTATTTCTAGAATCTACACTATCACTTCATGTAGATTAAAGATTATTACACTAATATTTATACGGTTGTTCAATTGATATCTATTATCCAATATTAAACTACAACAATTTATACAACATACATTCAATGGTTCAAGGTGTAGTTAACACTATTTCTACGTGTCAATCTATTTAACATTTAAAGGGGTCATATTATACAAATTTAACTAATCAAATTTAACTTTTAACCATCCTATATCAAATTCAAGTGCATACTATTTATCACTTAACATTAACAATTTAACATCAATATAAACATCAGCAATCAATCAATTATCAGCCAAACTGTATTATCATTGCATAAATAATTAACAGATAATGGTGTCAGATGTCACAGGTGAACTTATACGGGTAATAACATAAATAACAGTGTAAATAACTACAACAGCATATTTCAATTGTCGTTTCAATTGAAATCAAATTTAATAAATAAAAGAACATTAATCGTGAGTGATTGCTCACCTTTCGAGGCTAGAGAAATTTGAAAATGAACAGAGCTACGGATCCAAGCACGAATTTCGAAGCAAAGCACGATGGACACTAGTTTGACGGATAAGCTGATAGATAAGAAGATGATGAGAACAAATAAAAAAAATATTTTTGAAGTCTAATATTTACTCATAACAAAATAAATTCCTTTATACGAAACCCCATATTAAATTTAAAGCATATATATATATTAAAATCAAAATATTTATGGGTATATACAAAAATCATTATTAAATTTAAACCCATATATTTAGAATATATACCTAATATATAATTTAAATCCATATCTCTTATGAAAATCAAAATAACTTACTTTCAAAATTATATTATCACAAAATCAATATATATAGGCAGCCTATAAGCAACCATTTTTCAGATTATATCTATAAATAAATGTATGTATACATTAAACTATAAACACAATGTATGCATGCGGCTAAAAAGACAGACTAGATCTATAAACAACATATGCAGACACAGTTTATAAAATATACAATAGAATTTCATACCTCGGTTAATATATACCTAGACGTGTGTAGACCAACCCATATATGTGTGTGTGTATATATATATATATACAAATGCACTATCTAACATATTATATAAACTAATAACATATTTGTATAAACTAACATATGTAGTTAATATATAACTAACATGATATATTACTATATACGTATAAAGTTTGTATATGCTAGCTAGATAAAATTTTCTTTCAACAAATTCTCTGATACACTATATATATAATATAAGATACTATACTGAACCACATTTATCACTAACAGACGATATGTTTTTTTTAACCAAAGTTTATAACTTTACTTGACTTATGTACATGTAGGTTTTATATAACTTAATATATATATATATGAACAGTATATTATAGATATCATACATTTACATTTCAAACCAACAACTTTATAACTCATATAAATCATAAAATATACATATAAAAGGCTGTAGACATATATCAAATACAGCAACTTGAAATTTCTGTAACTAACATATACATAGGACTGTAATTTTATAACTAATATATATATAAATCAAACACTAAAACAATATAACTTAGCTTATTAAAATATATAATCTAGTAGACCACTAATATAACTTACAAAATTTCCTATATACAACTGTAATATATAGCTTAAGAATATATACAAAACATTGTATACCAATATATATATATATATATATATAACTTTTAGTATAAAATATATACAGTATATGAACTTATATAAACTTGGTATATATACAAACAGTATATAAATAACATATACATCATAACACAGTATCTATCTAACTTATAACTTATACGGCCGAAAACTTTATTTATGTAATTATATATATATATATATATATTCAACAAAAATCAATACAAAACAATACTTATAAATAGATTTTTATACATATACAACTTACTTTTAAAACAGAGAGGCTGAGTTTGCTCTGGAGGGTAGGCTGCACGAGTGGTCGCCTGAAGAGGCTGATGTCGTTGACTGCTGGCGAGGTCGGGATGATGGGTTTCGACCAGGGATGCGGAGGTGGAGATAGGTGCGAAGGGGAAGGCGAAAGTGATGGGAAAGGATGAGGAGATTAATGGCTCGGTGATGATGAGGAGTAGCAGACCGAGCTCGGAGGTGGTAAATGGGTTGGTCGAGTCACGAGGCTGCAGTTTTCCTTCGGCCAAAAGAAAACGAACAAAGTAAAAAATTTAAACGTATATTATAAAGGAAAATTTCCCAACCTGCTAAGACTTGAAGCAAAGGAAATAAATTAGGGGAGAAGGCCGATCTCGAAGCTAATGTGAGACTATACAGCTACGTATTTTTCTCTGAAAAAAAATTGAAAGATGAGAGGACGCAGATCCAAAATATAAAATCTAAGGGATATGAAGTGTCAAATGGTGGTTTCAAGAATTTATTGCAGGAACGATTGATAGTTTTACTTGGCCGGTAATTTGAAAGGCAAAGAAAACCAATGGACACAATTACGGTATCGCTACGCAAACCTGTTACGTCGATTCCGCTAAGTGTCGGATGTAAAAATAGAGATCAGCACGATGAGAGGAACGGAATGGTACACGAATAATATGATACGATCAAGTTATAAAATGCTGCTAAAATGAATAAAATAAGGTAAACGAAGCTATAGAACTCCAAATTTGGAGAAACAAATTATGACGTCTCACTCAGAAGATGATCTACAAATTTATTATATAAAAGTATTCAGGTTTAGAAAATAGTTTATTATCATCAATTTGAACTGATTTTAAATTTGAAATAAAATTACACAAGAAAATAAACTTCCAAATTATCTGATGAAAATTTACCAGTTGCTATGATTAATTAGACGCATTCCAAATATCAAATTTTAAATTTCAAAATTTTACTATTTAAAGTTTCACAAAATTTCAATTAAATATACAAATAAACAAATAAATTTATCTAAAATCTACGGGTTGTTACAATCCAATTGAAAGGGAAACTGATTTGGAAAATCTATGAATAGATCTTTGTGAAACTAGGTGAACTTTGTGAGATGAATCATTTTGTAAAAGATTGGAAATGGTAATGTGTTTAAACCATTTGAAAGAGAAGTTTTGGGTAATAAGTTGTGACTTAACTGAAATCCCAATATCCATATGTTTTTAAAAATTGCGCTCATTATTCGGTTTAGCCGGGAGAGGACTTTGTGTCATATAACCCATTTCGAATAATGATACGTCGTATATGGATTGCATTTGAAGACCGGTGTTGAAGACCGGGTGTTTGCGAGAACGATAGGATAACCTATCGATTGTCTCTGCACTGAGTTGCTCCGGTATAGAGATTTCCTAACTGATGGGAAATCCAATCGGGATTGTGAATACCCGGATTGCAAGGGCTTCTTTCGAAGTGCCTTCGGTTCTGTTCAAACCCGGAACAGACTTGTATGGTTGTATGTCTGACATTACACTTTGAGATATAAAGCTGATTTCTTTTAAATACATTTCTGTTTGGTGGCGGAGATTTATTCTCTTAGCTTAACACCCTTCTCTGAGACATACGAGCTCAGAGGTTATGTAGTTGAAGGTTATCAGTGATATACTCCCAATTTGGTAGTGTGTTGCTGATCATTTGTTGATCATTTGTTGATCAAAGCATGGCTTTTTGAAGAAGCGTAGCTTTGTGGACGAGACCTAATCGGACCTCACAACCCGGAAATGGTCGAAATAGGAAAGATGCGGCAAGGTTATGAGGGTCGCTCCCTTTAGGGTATGTCATTTCCTTCTGGAAAAAGGTGATATTATGGTATGGAGCCCAGATATTTACCTGTGTGGTTGCTACAATCTCATTTACTGTGTTACAGAGGTAACCCGGCCTTGTGTTGGCAGAGATCCGGGTAGGTTCTCGGGACGTCCCTCTAGAGGCGTACCCATGTGGCAGTAGGAAGTTCCTTAGCCTGACCATTTGTTGGAAATCCAAAGAAACAATACGAGCCCTGTACGGTTTTAGTTGTATAACCTGCCATGCAGCGTGGCGGTAACCTGTCACAAAACATGGTAGCTGTAGTAGGCATACGACGAAATGTGGTATGCTGGCTAAGATTAATATTATATTTTCAAAATGTTTCCTACACTATACACTAGTAATAATATCAAAAGAGTTTCTTTTGCGTAGTAAGCATGTTTGACTATCATAAGAAGAAATCTCCTCCAAGTCTGCGATTGCATTTTGTGTGTGGTGGGAGGTCTTATGGTAGTTTCATTTTCCAAAAAGCATTGCGGATTTTAATGTTTAAAATCCTGTTGTTGTTTGTTTAAAGATAAACTATTTTTGTTACTCACACCAGTCCCATGACTGACTCGGAGTTTATTGTTCCCTTCCTAAACTCTGGGTGCCCATAATTTTCCACACGGGCAGTCTAGAGTTGGGTTTTTCAGATAGTCAAGTTCAGTAGATTATCTGGAACTAGTTCACTTCATCGGAGTTGATGAATGCACCTGCTTATCTTGGTGCATCGTGTTGGTGTTTCAAGCTTGATGTTGGAGTTGTTGGAGTCACTCTCTTTTGTAGATCATTTAGGGTGATCTCTTCCATTGTTGTTATTTCCGCTGTAGCATTGTATCATATCTCTGATATTGTTGTATCATATTGATATCATTGTTGTATATCATTCTGGATATTGTATTTATTGGAGTTGTATATGATATCATCCATTTCTTTATTCCGTTGTGTTGTTATACTTACTGTGTTATAAGCTCTGGCGAGCCAGATTCGGCGTTTGGATCTGCAGCATTCTAGTACAAGTGAAGTATGGGTGCCGATTTTCGAAGGCCGTGTCAGGATCTTTACAATGATAATCAGTTATCTATTGATGTTTATTGGTTGATTTGGATGATGATTGTGATGGATGTTTGATTATTGATATTGGATGACTGGATATTATATTTTATATTGTTATAACACTTCAAGTTCCCTATTGGTTGAATTGATACATACCCGAACGATCTATAGATTAGGGAAAATCGTTATGGGTTGAAATGATAAACCCGAGCGATTTTATGGATTTTATTTTAATTCAGGATTGCGAGTTGAAATGATATATACCCGTAAATTTAATATTTGCGGATTGAAATGATAAATATCCATATCACTTGACCATAGGGTAGAAAATTATATACGGACACCGGATTGGTTAAATTAAATGATTTTAAATCTTTAAATTTTAAATTCAGCTAAATGATATTTTGAAATAGAATTTGATTTATATAAACTGAATTGTTTAAAAGATTAAATTTGAAATTTTGGAATTGTATTAAGTAAATTGCTTAGAGGGTTTAAATTGGAATTCTAAAGTTGAATTTGAAGTATAAACGAAATTTATCAAAATTGAGTTATTGAAGATGTTTGAAATTGTAAGCTTAAATTGATACTTCAAGATTTGAATTTGGGTTTTGATTTGAAATCTGGATATGGTCCAGATTTGTTGAAATGGAAGAAACAGTTAAATTTGATGTTAATTTCAAATTAATTATTTTAATATAAACTGTTAAAAATGTTATTTTAAATTCTAATTAGTAAAACTTTCAAACTATTAAACTAAGTTAATCTATTTTTATTATTTTAAACCATTTAATCAATTTAAACTATTTTAATTTATTTTAATCAATTTTAATCTATTTGATCCAAATTAATCTAATTTAACTTATGTTAAACTGATTAACCCATTTTAATCTATTTTAAATCTATTTAACTAATTTTAAATCTAATTAATCTATTTTAAATATATTTTTAAATCTATTTAATCTATTTTAAATCTAGTTAATCTATTTTAAATCTATTTAAAGTATTTTGATCTATTTTAAATTTATATAATCTATTTTAAACCTATTTAACCAAATGTATATCTATTTAAAAATATGTTAAACTAATTAAACTATTTATAACTATCTAAATTATTTTCTAAATTTCAGATGGTGTAAAGTGGAAATGTTATAATTAAAGCCTCGGTTTTAAAGCAAATAAGGTTTAATAATGTTATAACATAAGTTGGGTTTTGGATTATTTGCTGGTGAAATGACATATTTGAGTAAATATGATGATTTTGAAATAAGAATTTAACATAATTGTAAAAATAATTTCGAAAGTGATATGGTTTGAATTGAATATGATATGTTGATACCAATATGAAATGGTTTTAGAAATGAAAAAGAACCATCCGGTGTGTAATAAGCGTTTGGTTGTTAAAGAAATCGGGATCGGATATTGTCATACCCTCTGCCAATACCGAAAACCACTTTTACAACTGTGTACATGGTGGAGATTCCAGAAATGAAGTAGGATGGTTTGGCGAACGATTCTGTATGAGATATTTACATGACCCTAAATCCTGTGAGTCAGCTTAGATGTGACTAAAACAAGAGCTATACCTAGGCCAAGTGAGGTCATTCCTCATATCGTACATGCTTCTTCGATACCATATTATGACTTTGTGCTTGATTTTGTGGTCACCCCTCGATTTTGATTATGGGAGTGTGTTCTGAGGTGGACGGTAGTAGCTGCTATGTGTTACCACCAGCCTGGTTCTGCAAAACGTTAGAGTCTTACCCTGGCATTTCCTCGAGTGCCGTGTTCACATGCCCTATTGCGCCTTCTACGAGTTTTGTTTGTACCATACCTATGGAGTGCCCTCTGATAGCCCTCCAGTTTATGGAGGAATTACACTACTGTATAGACTATGAGAATATATAAAAATGTGTTAAGGAGGATATGAATAATGCCTTAATGCTATTTTAATACTTTACTTTACTGTAGACACTATTATAATAGCGTATTGTACTATGTTTGTAGATAATTTAACATATCCTTAGGAGTTGTAAATCCCGAACATCTCTTAAGTTATTACACTCACGTTAGACACTGGACAGGATATGTCAAACCCCGTAAACATCTCTGACGCCATTACACTCATATTTATTTACTGTTGATTTAACTTACATAAGGTCTTTTAGTTCTGACTCGAGTGTTTTGTCTTTTTAATTCGCTCAGGTCAGTCTGAGCTTTTTAGTGTACCGAAGGCTGCTTTTCTGGAGGACGAAGACGAGGATTTGTACTATTATTATTTATTTCATTTATTCCACTGCATCATGTTGTTCCGCTGCATTTATTTATTTATTTATTTCTGTTGTATGTAACTCTGATATTTATTGTAAAGGTGTAATCAAATGTTATTTGTAAAACAGCTTCATGAACTGTTTATTTGATTATTATATTTTGTTGTTTCGCTGTGAGATTCTATGTTTGTTTCGTTTTTTTCTCTGCCTTTTTCTTATTTACCCCATAACAATCCTCTTTTTTGAATGGTTTGAGTCTGACGTGTGTGGTTTATCGTCGATTTAAATCGTCCAAAAAGGTGGATCGTTACACATATCCCATGTTTTAGTCATTGCCGGGTATGAGGCGTGAGGCTACGTTTGACCTTCTTAACAAATCCTACTTGGAATGCTAACACTTCCCTCCAAGCAATAATATCGTGTTAGCATTCATCCATACAAGTTATTTAGGATATGAACAAACCGAAGGCACTACTTTTACTATATCCCAGGATTAGTAGCAAGTAGCCCTTGCTCTTCAAAGAACTCTGTCTTCGATATCTTCAAAATGTCTCAAATTTGAACGCTTATGCCAGTTTGAAGTGGTATTTCGATAACATATCTGATCCCGGTCTCTCTGAACCAACGATCGATAGTTTTCAAAACTTGCAAAGGTTTGATAGTCGATTATTTAACTATCAAACAAACAAACAATCAAATCAGAGATTTAACTTTATATGGAAACCAAGCATGGTTAAGCACATAAGCAAGCACTATGCCCCTTTAATTAATACTTTCATTAATTCAAAATCACTTTGTAAATTCTTATATTAAAAAACTTTTACAAAAGTTATACACATGTATATTGCTTATTTACTAGTCATTTATACTCTTTCACTGCTTGGAAAAATATCCATATACTTATCTCATTAGTATTAGTTTATTCACAAAACCTTAAGAAAGATTTCACTTCCCAAAACCATACTTATTTGGATTAAAATAAATGTCATTTAAAACATTGATAATAATAAACCCAAAACACTTTCCTTTTGGTGTAAGTAAATGGATCATATGTAAATTAGACCATATATACTTACCACCACTTCCCGATTTCAAACTTGTGCTATCCCTCGATTTTATAATGAAGTTGGACAACTTAATGTACTATCCTTGCCTCGTTATACTTTCTTAATTCTCAGGATAGGGACGAGTTTACCTACCTTGAAATTTGGTGCTAAGTATGAAATAATACTTTCCATATAAGCATAATTTAAATGATAATTTATAGGAATCAAATCTCATTCCTTTTATAAAACTTCTTCTTATAAATCTCTTTTAAAAATATTTACAAAACTCCTTTTTATAGATCTCCTTATGGCTTATAAAACTTCTTTTATAATTCTCCAAATTTATTTATAAAACTCCTTTTATAAATATCCAAAATTATTTTTAAAACTCCTTTTATATATCCAAATATAATTATAAAACTCCTATTATAAATCTCATTAACTTATCACAAACCTTCAGTGTCAAGATAGAATAAAATACTTTCCATAAAACATACACTTCATATATTACAATCAATCCACAAATGTGATTTATTATACCAAATTGTAAAAATGATATCATTTCCATGTTATAAAATATCATTTATAAATTTACTCTTTTTTATATAAAATACCATTTATAAATCTCTCATTAAATACAACATTTTATAAAAAAAACTTTTCACTAATATTTATACCAAAATATTGTTATCTTCTTTAAATAGAATTACTTTATTACAAAGGATAAATTCTCCTTTGTTCTCCTTTAAAATATACATTCATTATTATATGTACTTTCATGTACAATAAATACTTCCCGAAATACTTTAAAACATTTCCATATAAATTAGAAAAGATTAACAAAAAGGTTGAAATAAAATAAAGAAGTCCAAAATCCATTTCTAAATAAAATGCCATAGAAAATTCCTAAAATAACTTTTAAAATCATCATCCGAAATCAATACCATTTTCTAATCAAAACAACAAACCATAGTATTTCAAAATACTATAATGAGGCCAACAGCTACCATGGCACTTAAGAAATGCTATTACCACTTTTACCACTAAAAAGGTTCAGCTTTTAACATATATCAATGTCATATCCAATACTTTTGGCATTCAACCATTTATACAAGTATATAAATTAAATTAAAATCAACAGTGGTGAGGAATCTAGATTCCTCTACAAAATTTCATGTATTTCATTATATGTCATTTGCTTTTCAAAGAAGAAATTCAACCAAACCAAACCAATAAATCATTCAAGTACCACAACAATAATTTATATCTACTGTATATCATATAATATTTATCCAAAGGTAAGATAACTCACCCAAATTTCAGTTGACGCTTTAGCTTTCTAGTTCGATCTAAAATTGAACGACGTTCGATTTTTAGCTCGCAATTCCACTTGCTCCAATTTTAACGAAACCAATTCCAATGCGTAGATAACACCCTATGAGTGCAACCCAAAAGGTTGCGTCTCAATTGGACCTCGTTTGAGAAAGTTATTCAATTTATAAGTTTTTGAATTAATAAAAATAATTAATTACACTAATTACTATACTTCAAATAATTACCCTCACTAATCCTTTCTTCTCACATTCCATTATCACTGTGCACGCACACAAGTATCATCCCAGGCCATGTACGACTCCATCATAATACGGAGCTACACCCCACCCTCGACAAACCCCAATCTTCAAACTCAATCGCCTCATGGCCACCATGACCCAAAACCCTCCCCTTCTACAGCAAATCGTTGTACTTCCCAAATCAAGATCGAACCTCCCAATACCCGACCGCAAGATGCCCCTTCGCACGACAAACACAAATCAAAACTCTTTTCTTCCTAACTCCTTCCAAATCACCATAAATCGCTAAAACCTAACCGTTGTTTCCCCACGTTGGCCTCCACTAATCACCTTCGCATGCAATGAAATGGGTATGGATTTGAAGCTTCCGTGCATACGAACCCAACTGATCCAAATTCATATTTTTTAGTTAAGTAAATCATTTGATTTTGATTTTTGTTTGAAGAGGCTATGTTATAATCTCTTACCATAAGAGGAAGAAGAAAGAGAGGGAAAGGAAAAGTGAAGAATAGCCTTAGGTTGGGGTTAGTTTATTTTGCAATTTTCGGTACTTCGCTACACGGTACCCATAAAAAAGTACTTCTATATCGAAAAAACGTATTCGTAGAAATATTTGGAAGAAAAAGGGAAATTTAGTTGCACTAAAAGCCTTTTCTTTAGCAATGTCTGTTTCTACGGGAAATTCAAAAAGTCTTGTTTGAATACAAACCAAGAACAACAGAAATAAAAATACGATCACGCACAAAAATGCGATACGATCCCAAAACAACAATAAAATACACTAGTTATCTTATTTTGTGAAATTTCAAAAATACTAACGTTTCCAAAAAATACATCAAACGATAATTTAAATATTTTTCAAATTAAAAATTATGGAAAAATCTTATAAATTTATATAAAAATACATCATCAAAATCAAGTAGATTTATTACCAATTAATTTATTATTATTTATAAAATTTGAATCAATTTTGAATATCTAAATAAATCAAACGTTCCCATTCGAAACATTAAAAATTACGAGTCGTTACATTCTTCCCCTTTAGAAGAATTTCGTACTCGAAATTCCCAAAGGGAGAATGTCTTCTAACCCTTAGACTTTTAAAATCGATTGCTTATAAAATCTTGTATGTTATGGAAAATTTCGACAACACCTCCATTGTGTAGCTAGGTCCGAAAAAATCACAATATCAATATAAGACCATATCTGGGACCTCCCGTATCTGAGGACAACATAACAATAATATAAATTTATAATATATCCTATAGATTGTGTATGACACGTAGCAAACACACCCGTTAAGCAATAAACATATACCAATTTGTGGAGCGATCAAACTCAAGTCATAAAACCAAAAACAACTAGAAAATTTTTGCTTCCATGAACCTGTATTTCACTTACATAACCTAAAAGAGACTTAAACATAACAAATGAAACAATACCATAACTCATTCATCATATATATAAATTTAAGAACGCTAATTCATATATAGCAAATGTTAGCGTCAAAAGTGGCCACCAATGCCCCATTGATTGTGAAAGCACCAATATCCAATAATAATATCCAAATAGAGATAATAACATAGATCACAGAATAAATTATAGAAAAGTAAATGAACATGCAAGTTTTATAGTGGTTCGGCAAATTCCGGCATACGTCCACTCCAATAATCTTTTATTTATATGCAAGATTACAAGTATAGTTGTTTTTTTACCTTAGAAATGTAATGGAGGAAGAGAGGATAGAGAAGAAGAAGAGCCAGGTAGAAAAGATCTTTCAAATGAACCGTAAAGCTTGTATTTATAGGGGAAGACGGCGAAATATCTTCCTGAAATTTCGGCTGTGGAGTCTCTAAATCCAGACGAGGTCACCCTATCGATCGTGGGCCCCACTTCTAGCAAAATAACAATCGGTGACTATCGTTTGTATTTCTCCTTTTCAATTGCGATCGATATGGTGGGTCCCACCATGCAATATCTTGCTATTCCCAAAGTTTCGTGCGTAATTGACTTTTGGATTTTGAGTTATTGATCGATCATCGTTGATTTGTACTATCAATCCAAATGATCTGTATCCATATTGATTCACATTGATCCATAATGAAGATGTTCCATATCCAATGCATATTGGGGATGGATCATAGCTGATCCATTTTAGAGATGGATCATAGTCGATCCCTAATGGAGATGGATCCTTGGTGATCCATATTGGAGAAGAATCATAGCCAATCCATTGTGAAAAACAATCATACCCGATCGTTTTTTAGTTGAAGTGTGAAATTCATACTTAGCCAATTCCAAAGTAATATGCATCCGAATCAGTTCAACCATCGACCATAGTCTTATTTATAACCAATCTCCAATCTCAATAATTATCCGTTTAGCCAAATCCATGATATCACGGTCTTGCCAAAAGGCGGGATAACATTTGCCACCCTAAACATGCCTTGCAATACGAAGGTGTGTTTTGAATTACCCTAAGTCCAAAGTTCAAAATCCGTATTCTATCGATAACAAAGTATACCAATCCAAAATCCAATCCATTGCCAAGCCAAATCCTCGTTCTCCCTGAATCATTAGTGAAATCAACGACCATTCTGAATCGATATCTAATTCTGAATATGTGATCTCTCTGGATCATTTTATCCAAATCCAGATCCATCCGAAGCCAAATGCATTGCCGATCGAGGCTGATACCAAAATCTGTGACCTCTTTGGGTCGTTAGCTAAATCCTGGACCGCTCTGGGCCCGTATCCAAGTCTGCGACCGCTCTGGGTCAATGCACAAATCCATAGTTGTTCAAAGCTGATAACCAAATTTGTGACCTCTTTGGGTCCTTGGCGAGCATAATCCATGTAAGCTGATCCTATCACTCTCTGGTGAAGCGGCGTTACTTCCTATACTCCGGTTCAGTGTCTCTAACATTAGTGATGTCTCGGCCTAAGTTCTAGGCCGATAGTGGTCTCTCCAGACCCTTACCGAGCATAATCCATACTCGACGACCTGAGTAGGCCGATCATTTCGCTCTCCAACGAAGCGACCTACTCCTTACCAGGTATAATCCATACCTGACATCCTGTTGGGTTTTATTTTCCGTCCTCGACTCTCCGATCGAGGACTTAATCCATGTACGAATCCATTATGTCGCTCTCCGGCGAAGGGACTTGCACCTTGCGGTTACTACCCCATCACTCCGGTCGAGATAATAATCGCGTACTATTTTACTCATCGCAGTAATGGGGGTCGTAAATGACCTAATGTATAAGAGTTCATACATCCAAAAATCAAAAAAACTAAAAAATCCAAAAGGTACCTCTCCAGGCACGGCGGTTCATCGTCATCTCAGAGCATGCCTATGGACTGTCCTCAATGTCGTACATGTGTAAATGACTTAGCCACCTTATTATAGAGTTTATTATTATTAGTATTATCGCGGAGTCCAAGTCCTGAACTCCGCCCTCACTATCATGATTATTTGATTACGATCTGTGAACCCAATCCACGACCATTTCTGTTTCCATTCGATGCGGACGGTGGCTATTCTTGTTCCATCATCGTTGTCCGACTCCTCACGTACTACGACAGTCTACCATTACTGATGTGCTCCTCAATCATATCCTTTAAATGCCTTCATTCATCCATGGTGCCTGTTCAATTCGTGGAATCGATGGTACTTTCTAGACATATGCTCCCACTCCGTGGGATCCTTCCTTGTCGGTTTCCGATAGGGGTGTTGCCCCCTAGTGTCCAGATAAAGCCGTTCTAGGCTTTTCATCAAATCTGAGTAGGAGGAGAACTTCAGATCCCTCTCTTTCCATCGCTTTTTCATTCCATCATATCCATCATCCAGTTTTTGTTTGCCTTTATCATTCTTGTTTGCATCTCCTGATGATCCTCCACTTTGAACAACATTCACCTTCGGTTTGTCGGCTCATGCATCTTACTACTGCAGGAACCTTTCTGCTTTATGATAAAACTCCTTGAGATTCATAGATGGATCCCAGGCCAATGAATCCTTGAAATCTGTGCCATCGTCAATTCCTGATATAGCTGCCATCAAAACCTTGGATGGATCCGGCCGATCCACCAATGTCACCGTGACATTAAATCATGTTAGAAAAGTTCTTAGAGACTCTCCAGTCCTCTTTTTTGGTGTTGCCAAACTCATCACATTTTTAGGTCTCGAGATGTGAACCTTGAACTGGCTCATAAATCTTTCAGCCAATTCTGTCCATGTTCCAATAGAACCACTCTCCAACTTCCTAAACAATAGTGCAACTATATCTGATAGATACAGGGGAAAGCATCGTGCCATGACATCCTCTTACGCCCTCAGTACTTCCATGTGACATATATATCTCATCATATCCATAGTTAGGTCTGACTTTCCGTCATATACTTCTAGCATTGGTAGTTTAAGCTCTAGTGGATTCCTAGCATTCCTGGTAGTATGAGTGAATGGAATTCTATTTACATCCTCCAGATCATTGTTCACTATTCCTCCATGCATAGATCGTCTGATCATCTCTACAAACATGTCATTTTCATCTAGCGGTAGTCTCCTGTCATCATTTCCAAACTACCCCTAAGTCCACGAGGGAATTTTGAAATGTACTCCTCCGAAAGAGCATTCAAATATTCATTCGCACCAAGCTCCATGGGATCGACAGCAGGTCCTCTAGCATCACAGTTGACCAGGCCCGAGGGCATCCCCCCAAGCCTTCGGGGATCGGGGCCGATACCTCTGGAGAGATGAGGGCCGATCCCTCCAGAGAGATCAAGGCCGATCCCTCTAAGATGGTCGGGGATTGCCCTCGACTGCTCTGTTCCATTCCTTTATCCAATAGCTCCATCTCCATATTCCTAGTTCTGATTTTCCAGCAATTCTTGCAAATTCAACTCCTTTATCTAAGTTGTCATTAGCTCCTACTACTCTATTCCCTTAGTTCTGTGCTCTAGCTTGCCCAATCTATCGGAGTAAATTCTGCATCATCTCCTCCTGTATTTTCAACAACCTTTCCTGCATAGCATCCATCATCGTTTCCTTTTCATCCCTAGTGATGTAGATAGATGCTTGATTAGCTCCAGCTCCAGAGGAAGCTCGCTGACTCCCTCTATGATGGCTCCTTTCCAGTAGCACTCTCCTTGTTGATTGTCTAACCATTGCTCCAAATCTAAGCTCTAGATCTTTATCAAACTCTGAATCCGGATTTCAAATCCGTGGGGGCTAACTTTCTCGATGAAAGCACTAAAATGTTGGCGTTAAAAGTGGCCACCAACACCCAATTTGAAAGCACCAATATCCAATAATAATATCCAAATAGAGATAAGAATACAGATCATAGAATAAATTGTAGAAATGTAAATGAATACGCAAGTTTTATAGTGGTTCGGCAAACTCTAGCCTACGCCCACTATAATAATCTTTTATTTGTACTATATGATTACAAGTACAGTTGTTTTTTTGCCTTAGAAAAGTAATGGAGGAAGAGAAGATAATGAAGAAGAAGAGCCAATCAGAAAAAGATCCTTCAAATGAACCATGAAGCTTGTATTTATAGGGGAAGACGACGAAATATCTTCTTGCAATTTCGACTGTGTAGTCTCTAGATCCAGACAAGGTCACTCCATCGATCACGGGCCCCATTTCCATCAAAATAACGATCAGTGCCGATCGTTTTTCTTACTCCTTTCATGTGTGATCGATATGGTAGGTCCCACCATGCGATATCTTGTTATTCCTAAAGTTTCTTGCGTAGTTGAATTTTGGATTTTGAGTTACTAATCGATCATCGTTGATTTATACTGTCAATCCAAGCGATCCGTATTCATATCGATTCACGCTGATTCATAATGAAGATGTTCCATATCCGATCAATATTAGGGATGGATCTTAAACGATCCATTTTGGAGATGGACCATAGATGATCCATAATGGAGATGGATCATTGCTGATCCATATTGGAGAAGGATCATAGCCGATCCATTATGAAAAATGATCGTACCCGATCATTTTTTCAGTTGAAATGTGAAATTAATATTTAGCAAATTTCAAAGTGATATCCGCCTGAATCCGTTCGACCATTATCCATAGTATTATTTATCATCGATCTCCAATCCCAAAAATCACTCGTTTAGCCAAATCAATGATATCACGGCCTTTCCAAAAGGCGGGATAACAACAATCATATCATATAAGTATGTCATATCAAACCATTTAACTTTGCATTTCTAATTTAAGAAGCATAAAACTACATTAAAGCCCATACGATGTATGTATGCCATCTGTATGCAATATCAAATCTGTTCACTCACTCGATCACTCAAACTTCTCTTCCAAACTAGTATCGCTGACTCGACTTCCCAAGTGAGGACTCCAATCGGGTTCCTTAATTAGAAACATATGTTCTCCTTACATAGCCATATACTATAATAGAAAACTACAGGATCATGTTAAAATTTGTATCAAGTGTTTGCCGTCAAGAATCAAGTGAAAAATACTTGTTCGGACCGGTGTAAATCGCCTCAAAATCTTGTACTGAAATCCGAAACAAGAACAACTATGCGAATAAAATGATCTATGTACAACTTACATACTTTTTCCATTTGTTTCTTAACTACACCAATTTCTTTTCATTTTAAATCACGTTTTTTTCTTATAGAATATTTCTTTTAATACTAAAATCATTTATGAATCATTTCATAAAGCCATTACTCAAGTCTATAGACATTTAAGACTTAAGTTCATATTCGTATAATATTCCACTACATCCTAAGAGTACATATACAATATTAGATTTATTTTACTTAACCAGGATGTTTAACAAATTTAAAACTTGTTTAACTTACCAACTTTCCATTCTAAAGTTACAAATCTCTACTTTTATATTTTCACAAATACTTAGCAAAGAACTTAAAAACTAAACACCGGGTTTTATTTCAATCATTTTGAAATAATAATCATATACATATTTGCTGGTGATGCCCTAGTTCCTCCTCAAGCACTGTTGGATGATGGCCGTGCTCTCTGGTAGGACAACCTTGTATGCTTTTTCCTCGACACTCTGTTATCCTATACTGTTGTAATACACCAGTTTGGGTGGAAAACCGTTTGTCGGAATAGAGGATGTTGTTGAAGTAGAGAATTGGCTACTGAGTTGTGAGAGGATCTATATTGATCTAGGCTTGGACGATGGGAAAAAGGGAAGGCTAGCCTCTAGACAGTTGTAAGGGTTAGCACTTCACTGGTGGAACAGTGTAACAGCTGGGGTACCATAGGAAGAGATGACATGGGCTGATTTCAAGAGATGATTTGAGCAGAGGTTTCTGTCTGAAGTTGCTAAGTTTGCATTGATGAGAAAGTTTATGGATCTGGTTCAGGGAGAGATGTCAGTGGTCGAGTATGCTGCTAAGTTTGATGAGCTGTCTCGATATAGATATGCTTTGGTTGACACTGATGTCAGAAGGAATGAAAGGTTCATTCGAGGATTAAAACTTGGGTTTGCTAGAATGACCATGACCAATATCCGAGATCCTTCTAATGTGGTAGTGGAGATGGCTATTCGCCATCAGGAGATACTTGCTATTTCAGCTAGAGAAAAGCCAGTTGAATCCCAGGGTACTCAAGGAAAGAAGAGGAAATTCTTTAAGAAGAAGGGAAGCCCAAAACGGGGAGGCTGCTAAGAAGGCAAAGGATTTTGCTACAAATGTAACAAGAAGGGTCATTATGCTAATGAGTGCCGGTCAGGCAAGGGGAAGAAGGCTGCAGAAAAGAAGAATGTAAAGTGCTTTAACTGTGATCAAGTGGGGCAGTATAAGAACCAGTGTCCAGAGCCAGCTAGGGCGGACAAGGGAAAGGTTTTTCCTGTTGGAACATCAACTAAGCCCACTACGGCTGATAAAGGGAAAACTATGATGAAAGGTACGTTTTTGATTCAAAGTATACCAGTTAGGATACTTTTTGATACCGGTGCATCATATTCATTTATATCCCAGTGTTTGGTTGATAGGTTATGCTTAGATCCCACATACCTTGTTACTTCCTTAAGGGTTGCGAATCCAATAGGAGGGTATGCAACTTTGGGGATAAGATGTGACTAGTTAGAACTTGTTTTGTTAGGTCATAAGTTTGCATGCAGTTTGTATGTGTATGATTTTGTAGATTTCGGAATCATTTTGGGTATGGATTGTGTAACGACCCGTAAATTTAACTGGTTTTAATAACGTTATTAATTGAAATTTTGCGAAATTTTAAACGATAAAATTTTGAAAAATAAATTTGATATTTGGAATGCGTCTAGTTAAACATAGCAACTGGTAAATTTTCGTCCGAAAATATGAAAGTTTATTTCACGCGTAAATTTACTTCAATTTAATCAGTTAAAAAGCGATGAAAATAAAATATTTCCGAAACCTAAATATTTTTACATAGAAAATTCTAAACCATCTTCTGAGCAAGATGTCAGTTTGTCGTTTTTCAAAATTCGGACTTCTTTAGCTCCGTCGATCTTATTTTCCTGCGTTTTTCTTGCATTTTCCGCCAGTTGAAAATTCAAAATTTTAAAATTCGATCATACCACTGATATCTGTGTACCATTTCAACAGTCTCGTCGTGTCGATCTCAACAGTGTATTCATCTGTATATTTCGAAATCCGATGCGCGTTGAAAACCGTGAAACGGTCAACCGTATCGGTACCCGTTTCATGCCTTTTGGGTTCTTGTCCTTTCGTTGTCAAACTGGTATAGGAATAGCCGTCTACCATTAATATTTCCAACTGTTGATATATGACTTTTGTCATTCCCGGTTATAATTCATAAAGCTGTTTCCTTTCCTCTTCCCTCTGTTGGATCTAACTCTTTCATTTCTAAGGTAAATATATTATTTTATATATCAAAATTATCTACTTTCTAGCAGTGCTCAACCACTTCCACCAAAAATCTTTTGCTCTGCCACCCGCCTTCATTTTTCACTCCTCCTTGCTCGTTCGACAACCGGCCTCCTCCCTCTGTCCTCCCTACCGCCTTCCACCAACCTCCTCTCTCCGCCTCCTTGAACTTCGACCCAGATCTTCACCGCCGACAGCTTCCACCCAAACTTCGCCCGCTTGCCTTTTCTCCCCACTCCTTTTCCAATGCTCGGTCGCAACCCTTCCTCTCGCCTGAATCCTCTCACCTCCGCTCAACAACCCAGTTTCCACCCACGTCATCCCCTCCACTTGCCCTACCGAGCACAGCAGTTTGGTTGTTTGATTCTTCGTGTATATATAAGGTAAGAAGATGTGTATAGTGTATGTATATAAATATGTTATATGTTGCTCTTTCATTTCAGTGGTTTCATAAATCAAACGATTAAAACTTTATATAGTGTATTTATTTGGATCTGTGGGGTTTTATTGTATAGGTTATATAAGTATATTTATTAAATTTGTATATATCGTGTATATATATATATATGTTTAGTTTGTAGTAAGTATATATATAACAGTTATATAGTAGTATGGGTATACTTTTAAATGTAAGTCTGCATAAGAATTTACGTGTATATAAACTGGTTTTGTGATCCAAGCTTTGTAAGTAATCTACTGATTTTGTACAACGTAATATGTCAGTAGACATATTCTGATAACATACTTTTCTAAAGTACATAATATGTTGATAATCTTCTATTCTTTAACATGTCAGAAATATATATTGCATTGTTGGTTATATATATATTTTCTTCTTTTCAATAGTTGGCAGTTTGACAAATGTTAGATATATATTTTGACAGCATATATATAAATATACCGATGTTAGTTATATGTCAGTTTGAATATATATATAAAAGTAATACGTATAGACGTTTATGTATATGTATTTCCTATGTGGAAGGTTTGCCTATATAAGTTTGTGAGTACTATAAATAATAGGTTATACTGATTTATAAATTATTGATTTGAAATTTTGTGGTGTGCGTATGTCATAGATTGGTTATATGTTGGTTACAGCTAAGTATATTATTTGACAAAAGAAGTATATATTTATATAATAAGTTTCGTATATATTTGTGTATATTTAGTTATAATATATCAATGTTTGTGTTTCAGTTTTATATACTTTAGATTATGGGGTATGTATGTTTATATGCGTGGACATTTACATATATATACAAAGCGTATAATGTTTATAATGGCTAGTTTATGAATGTTCTGATTTCTGAAATTCTATAGTAAGATATATATATTTTATATGTCAAGTTATAAAAGTTTATAAGAGTTGGTTGTAAAGATTCAAGTTATAAAATTTTAAAGTGTTATATACTAGTTGTTTGTTTTGAAGATCATAGTATATTAGTTGTATAAGCTGTTCACATATGCGTTAGTATATTAGTTTACATTAATAATATGTTAGTCTGCATATGGTATAAATTCGTTTTGTACACATTTTTAACAATATTAAATGTATGCATTAGTCGTCTACTTTTATATGGTAGTTGCTGTATGATTTGTCTATTTTGTTATTTCATGTAAGTTATATGCTTTTCCAAAGATGGCATTGGGCTTGCGTGTTTTATATTAAGCAGTCCTGACTTTGAGAGCAATACTATTATATATATATAAATTGCTGGGTTACATGATTTTATACATGTCCTGTATGTACATATATATACGTGATATATTAGTCTATTTATATTTGGATATATACCATATATAAGTTTATAATTGGTTAGTTTACAATACTATAGTACCTTATATATACAGTTTTAAGTGTTGTTGTTTATAATATATTAGTTTATAAATTGTTGATTTCATTTCTTATACAAGGGTCCGACTTTAAAATTTTGATATATTAAAATTTTGATTTTTGTAGAATATGCTTTAGAGTATCTAAACTTGAGGTCAGTATTTGCGGCTTGCATTTGTATATAATATTGGGTTTAAATTAAATAATGATTTTTGTATACACCTATAAATGTTTTGATTTTAATAAATATCTATTCACTTATACTATTGGTCTTCATCAATACAGTTTGATTCAATTTCGCCAATTCCAAACTGTCAGTTTTGATCGTCAAATTCGTGCTAATTTTGCTTTGCTTCGGAATTCGTGTTTGGGTTCATAACTCGATTTTCATCCATCTCTAGCCTCGGAAGGTGAGCAATCACTCACGATTAACGTTCTTTTATTCATTAAATTTGATTTCAATTGAAACGACAATTGAAATATGCTGCTGTTAGTTAATTACACTGTTATATATGCTATTACCTGTATCAGTTCACCTGTGACATCTGACACCATTATCTGTTAATTACTTATGCGATGATAATACAGTTTGGCTGATAATTGATTGATTGTTGATGTTTATATTGGATGTTAAATTGTTAATGTTAAAATGATAAATAGTATGAAATTGAAATTGATATAGAATAGTTAAATGTTAAATTTGATTAAATCACATTTGTATAATATGCCCGCTTTAACTGTTAAATTTACTGACACGTAGGATTTGTTCAATTACACCTTGAACCACTGAATGTATGTTGTTAAATTGATGATGTACGAAATTGTAAATAGATGACAAGTGAAGAACCATGTGATATCCCGGGATTTCAGGGAATTTAAAATGTGATAATCTCTTAAATTAATCATTTAAAATTTGTAAAGTGTGTTGTTTTCAAACAATAATAATAATGTGATGTTTTTAATTATATATATGTTGAGTTGATTTTAAATTGGATTTTTAAATTACATTTGAATTTGGTTTAAGAATTGAATTTAAAGAAATATATATATATATATATATATATATCTTAAAATAAAAATAATAATATAGTATGGATTTAAAATATATGAATAAAAGTTTTTATTTAAAAATAAGGTTTGTTTTATATTATTCTCTTTAAAGAAATTTGTTTATAGAAATTTGGAAGAATATTTATTTAATAGGAATAAATACAAAAGCTTTTAAATTAGCATTTAAAAACGAGTTTAAAATATTTTATATGAATCATAATTGGTTTATATTCTATTTTCTTTTAAAGATTGTATTTATAAAATTTAGAAAGTATTTATAAATTTATAAATGTATTTGTTTATTAGGAAATTTACAAATTAATTAGGAAAATTAATTTAAAAGCCTTTAAAATCATTTATAAATAATATAAAATATAAATTAGGACAAGTGTTAAGTTATAAACATCTTTAAATAACATGTGTTAACATATTAATCAAAGTTGAGACAAGTGTCACAATTATTTCAATTTTCTTTTATTTTTATAAAATCCTAATTTAAACTTATAAAAGCACATATCTTCTTTACAATTCTTTTTTTTCTATCTTCATCTCTTATAGCAAGAAAATAATGGCCAGATCTGAAATCACTGCCTCAAAAATCAAAACTTGAAATACTCCTCATCTCAAATGCAAAACCCTGTAATCATCTATTAAAAGCCTGTAATCTCCTCTAAATCAAAGCAGACCTGTAAACTAATTTCCAAAGCAAGTCTGTAATCTTCTCAAACCAGTAATACAAGATCAAAATACTCCTCAAATTCAAGTTTCCAGTAAAGCAAGAATCAAACTTCAGTTCTAATCAACTTCAGATTCGAATTCAAAGCATCAGCATCTCAGTTTTCAAATCCCAGTTTTTCAAAGCAATTCAAAGTTTTCAAAGCTTCATCTCAGTTTTAAACCATCTCTGCATTTTGGTTAAAAGGTGAGTAAGCTTTTTCTTTTAAAACAGTTTAAAACTAGAACTAAACTTTATTGCATGTGATAAATCTGTGAATAACATTTGTTTGCATGATGTTTTCAGTGAATATAAATTGTGTTGACATATATATATATAGTGTGGGCAGATCTGTATATATAAAACCTGGTCTCTGTTTTTTTTAGTAAGTAAACTACTGATCTATAACTTGATTGTTTGTGGTTGATATTTGAAGTATGTGGTAAAAAAATGTTTGTATGAATGAAATATGTATGCATGTATATCTATATATATAGGTAGATTAATCTGTGCATGTCTGTATATATTGATACATATACCTCTGTTATATTACAGGTTTTAATCCACCTTGATAAATTCATTTGTTCTTCATATAATCAAATTTAGTTAAGATCTTTGAAGAAGAAATGATTGTATGACTGTAACATTATTTTTAAAAATAATTTCAAGTGTTTAAATTAAATATTTATTTCAAAAATAATAAATAACAGTGATGAAAAAACATTAGTCAGAAAATCAATCATTTTAATTTCATGTTTCGAGTTCATAACTTGATTCATATGTGAAAATAATGATTTTTGATATAAATATCATTATTTTTAGTGTTGGGTATGATGGGGATTTGCAAGTTGATCAGAATTGGCTTTATCATTGATTCTCGTCGATCGGCGATGAATTGTTCGTTGTAATTGATGTTGGAGATGGCTGGAGTGTTGAGGATCGAGGGAAAAATGGTGGATGGATTTCTCGAACGTCGTGATGGATGAACGACGTCAAGATAGGGTTTTCGAACCTGTTTTGGTCGTAATGTTTCTCGAGATGATTTCTTCATCAAGGCTGAATCGGGGGCGATCGGACTATGGGGAAACGTCATGTGGTGTCGTGGCGGAGCTAAGGATGGAAGCGCGTGATCTCTGGCGATCGTGGGTGGCGAGGCGAGTGGATTTAGGTTGTCGGGGTTGGGTTCCAAAATTGATCGAGTAGCTCGAATTGGAATTCTAGTCGAATTCGACGAACTGGGTGGTCAGGAAGCACGTTTGGATTGTCGTCGATGTGGGGATGAACGTGGCGAAGGTCGGAGTCGCTTCGATCGGTTAAGCACATGCACGTGTGCATGTTTGGGCATGTTGTTGGAGAAGAAGTGTTGGATCGGGTGGGTTCTCGTGCAGAGTGAAGAATTGTATCGAAGCAGGGAAGATCGTGAGTGACTCGAAGGTGAGATCAAGTTTTTGAAGGAGATGACTCGAGTGGGAACTCGAGTAGTTCTAGAGGATTTGTTTCCAGACTTTCTTTTATAAATACTTATATAATATTTGTTTCTTTAACTTTGTTTAAAAGATTTTGAAACTTTGTTTAATTTATATTTTGTTAAATAAAGTTAAAGTTATTTTAAAATTTAAGTAAAATGAAATTTTAAAGTTTTTATAAAAGCAAGATGATTAATTTAAATTGAAACTAGATTTTAAAGTACCACTTGATAATATTTTTAAAAGCATTTAAAAGTAAGTTGTTTTTGAAACTTTTAAATTATCAAGTTGAATAAGTAGTTTAAACTTAATTAATGAATTAATTAAGTAAAGTTATTTTTAAATAAAATGTTTAATGATAATTAAGGTATTATTAAGATAATGTTTTATCTTAGGATAATTAAGTTTTAATAAGTGAGATTTATTAAGATAATTAAGGAAATTTAAGTATAATTTATTTATTTAATTAATTAAGGATAAAGGATTAATTAAGATAAATAAATTAAGTAATAAAGATTAATTAATAATTAGAGTTAATTAATTAGTTGATAATTAAGATCAATTAATTAAGTAATTAAGATTGATTAATTTGTAATTAGAGATTAATTAATTAAGTAATTAAAATAGTAATTAAGGATTAATTAATTTATTATTAAGTTTTATTAATTGATAATTAAGGTTTATTAATTAATGATTAAAAGAATAATTAATCTGTAATTAATGATTAATTGAATTGTTTAAGAGTAATTAAGGATGAATTACTCAAGTATAAATAATAAAATAAATGTGATTAATTTAAGTTAATTAATTTGTAAATTAATTAAAGATAATCACTTGATAAAGAAATCAAGTATGAATACTTAATAAGATTGATAAGTGTAATTACTTAGAGTAAGTAATTAATAAATAAATTACAGGATGTAATTAATTAAAGGGAATTACTTAATGAGAAATAATTGAAGTATAATTACTTTATAAAAGTAATTAAGGATAAATTATTTGGTAATTAATTAAAGGATTAATTAAGAAGTTAATTAATTAAGGTAAGTAATTATAGGATGATAATTACTGTATATGATTAATTAAGGTGATTGATTAAAGTTTAATTTATTAATGTAATTAATTTAGGATCAATGTAATTAATTATAGTTAATTAATTAATTAATGTAATTAATTAAGAATATTAATTATTGTAATTAATGAGAGTAATTAAAGGTTAATTACTGTAAATGATTAAGGATAATTAATTTGTGAAATTAATTAAAAGATAATTACTTTATGTAATTAATGAATAATTAATCAAGAGTGATTAATATTTAATGATTAATTAATTAAATGGATTGTAATTAATTAATGGTTGATTAAGCAAGGTTAGGAATTAATTCTTAAGTAATTAATTTAATTTAAATTGATTAAATTGATTATAATAGAGATTAATAAATGGTTGCTTATGAATGATGGTTGAGTAGAATGTCTGATTTGGTTGATATCTATTGGATGATATACTATGATATATCTGTGATAAATGTGTGATATTTATCTATGTTAATGCTATGTGAATTCAAGTATTAAATTGAATTGAATTGTTTAAACCTTTAAACAACTTGGCCTTAAAAGATACGTTTTGGATTTCGATGAGACCGGGATCGGGTTTCCGTATACCGGATTTCCAGGTCTGGAGACCCGAATACCACATCGATCCAAATTAACGATAGGTCGTGAATCAAGTGAAGATGAAGATTCAGAGTGCAAGGATTATTGTCGTTAACTCTGAGGGTGATTCCAACACGAGTGTAACGAGATAATGCCTTCGGTTTCGTTCGAACCCGGAACGAACTTGTATGGATTGAATGCTTTCAGCACATCGTCAGGTGGACGATGAGCATTCTAAGTGATATGTTCTGATTAAAGGTAATCGTAGCCTCAAGCCTCATCAACCGGGAATGGCTAAAACAGGGGAGGTGCAGCAAGGTTAGTGGGTAGCGCCCAAGTAGTATAAGATTCCTCTATTTAGAGTCCCTTTTTATTTCGGCTGTGTGGGTGGTTGTTTGGCCGCAACCACGGGGTTTCTTATGCGGGAATTATCCAGTAAGGGATGGTTCCGGCCTTGTGTTGCAGGGGAGCGGGCGTACTCCTCGGTACGTTGATCTAGGCCACGTACTGTGACGGGCGGTACCCCAGTAGCCCTGCCATTGTATGGAAATCCAACTTCCAATAAGTGCCAACGGACTTGATTGTATAACCCACTTTGTGGCTAGTATGCTGGAATTTAATAATGTAACAATTTCAGCTATTTCTTATTTACTTGAAAACCTTAGACCCTATTATAATATAACTCGATTTCCTATCAAAGTTTTGGTTAGCGTAAGGTAAAAACTTTTCCATGTTTATGTGTGGGAAGTCTTACGTGATACCTTTGTTTTCAAAAGGCTTTGAAGTTAAACAACTTTAACCCGTTTACTCACACCAGACCCATGTCTGACCCAAGTGTTTGTTTTCTGTTTTATAAACTCTTGGGTACTCAAATTTTTACGAGTAGCCAAGGGAATCAGGTTAGCTTTGACGAGAATTCTGAAGGAGCAATGGAGCAGGAGGCTTCAGCGTTCGTAGATATAGTGTTCCGCTGTGTTGATCTCTGAGTCATTTGTTTAAGTTGTATCTTGAATTGTAATAACTAGACAGGTGTTTATAACTGTCTAGTATGTGTTGTATAAGCTGTGTTACTCTGATAGCTGTTGTATATGATACTATGTAATATTTATGTTATTAATATAATTTATTCGTTCCGCTGTTAGGTTCTGATGTCGTTTCTTCTTTCTTCTCTATCTTTTCTCTTTCTATCCTTTTCTTTCTTATTAGCGATACGACTTTCTATGGAGAGAAAGTCGTTGGTCGTTACAGTGGTATCAGAGCAATAGGTTGAGCGAATACCTAAGCTCTGGAGTGGTGTCTATCTTAAGAGAGCGTATTTGTAATTTTTATATAACTATATATATATATTTATTCTACCTATCTATTGGGTTACCAGTTCGGGTTTTCCAATATAAGATATAAAGGTAGATAGGGTGGTGGTATGTGTAACACAACTACCAATGGTTGGAGTTTAAATGTTGAGGTTGGAAGTATCTGACGAGACTGTAGACCTAATACCGTCTCAAGTAAGCTTTGTTGTGGTATAGTATTTCATCGATCTCCGAAGGGAACTGTTAAAGTTCGGAGTTTATCTCTGAAGTTGGATGAGTAGAGTTGGATCTGTCGATTAAGCAGAAGCAAGTGATGGTATCTTGATAACTTCTGGAAGAAGTAGCTGTGTGAGGAGACGCAGTGACTATGGATGTTCCCGAAGATGTTTTCTTTGGAACAAGTTTAAGAAATGTGTCTGCTTCGGTGTTGTGGCTGAGTTCAGCAGAGTCTTTTCTGTTTGGTTTGGAGTCCGAGTTTCTCGAAGCTTTGGATAGGGAGTCTTGGCATCTGTGTCAGCAGTGCAGCTCGGAGTAATCTGTGTGCCGGCGGGAAGTCTTCTGGCTGAGCATTTTTTGGAGACGGAGTTCAGAAGCAGCAGAGTGGATCCAGTTCTTCGATGGATTGTCTAATTCAAGCATAAGCTATTCTGATTTGTTAAGAGAGAACAATATTTTTGGATACTGGACTGGGTTGATCGCAAAAGTGACTTGCGATAGTTTGAGTGTTCTCTTGAGTAGTCAGAGATTTTTCGGGATGTCTTCAGGGAAGTCAGAGGTTTGCCTTAGCATCTGTAGATTTGAGTTTTCTTATCAACTAGGATTCCAGGATTGGAACCGGTGGTTCAACTAGTTGAAGGTTGATTCCTAGAGATAGGATTTGGTGAAGCAGCTCAGTATTTCATGGAACTTCTGAGTTTTATTTTTATGGATCTGTTGAACCATATTTTCAGGATGTGTTTGTGCTCGAGTTCATCGACAGCATTCTTATCTTCTCCAGATCAGAGTTGTGCAGCGGAAGCAAGGTGGCAGCTGTTCTAGAGTGAAAGCAACTGGAAGTTGCAGTGTTTGGATTAAAAGTTTCTACAGAAATTTTTTATGGATCTAAAGGTCAGATTGGCAGTACATCTGTATATCTTTTCCGGATAGGAGAAGTAAATTATAGCCTACTGATGGTAATAGAGTTTGTGTTCTGGATTTTGGGTAGATCTTGAGAGGATCATTTTGTTGAGTTATTTTTGATCCAGTTTGTTTTTAGAAGCATCAGCGAAGGTAAAGCTGATCGGAATGGGTGTAGGCAGCCCAGGATCGTCAGAAGAGTTCTGTGGGTTAGAGACGGAGGAATTTGGAATTCGAAGTTGGAGATTTCGTTGTTGTTGAAGTTTTCTCTGGTAAAAGGGAGCTATAAGATTGGGTAAGTCTGGGAAGTTAGCTCCGTAGCATATTGGATTCTTTTGAGTTTTTGTAAGGATAAGTGCTTTGGTCTACAAGATTGATTTACCATTGATTTGCCAGTTTGGATAACTGGGATTCGGAGTATATCGCGTATCTTTGAGGAAGTACGTGTTTGATCTATCTCTAGTTTTGGAACTAGCAGTTCTGAAAGGTTTGGTAGTTGAGTTGATCTTGTCTGTGGTCTGATATCTTGTTCAGATTATTTGTGTAGGAGCTCTGTAGCTCAGTAGTATAGCTAGTTTTGGATTCAGTAGAGCGAGTATTCCAATATCTATACCTGGGGAACTCGTGGAAATTTAGGAAGCTTATCCGGATCTGTGTTCGGATAACTAATATTGATTGTTTGATTGAATTGGTTGTTTGGATGAAATTGGTTGTTTGTTTGTGTTGGCTGATATGTATGCTAAAATTGTTTGAAAATTTTTGAAAAAAAAAAATTTGGATTATCTTTTGTTTTAAATTTCGAGGACGAAATTATTTTAAGGGGGGAGGAATGTGATATCCCGGGATTTCAGGGAATTTAAAATGTGATAATCTCTTAAATTAATCATTTAAAATTTGTAAAGTGTGTTGTTTTCAAACAATAATAATAATGTGATGTTTTTAATTATATATATGTTGAGTTGATTTTAAATTGGATTTTTAAATTACATTTGAATTTGGTTTAAGAATTGAATTTAAAGAAATATATATATATATATCTTAAAATAAAAATAATAATATAGTATGGATTTAAAATATATGAATAAAAGTTTTTATTTAAAAATAAGGTTTGTTTTATATTATTCTCTTTAAAGAAATTTGTTTATAGAAATTTGGAAGAATATTTATTTAATAGGAATAAATACAAAAGCTTTTAAATTAGCATTTAAAAACGAGTTTAAAATATTTTATATGAATCATAATTGGTTTATATTCTATTTTCTTTTAA
Source organism: Allium fistulosum (assembly GCA_030737815.1). NCBI lineage: Eukaryota > Viridiplantae > Streptophyta > Magnoliopsida > Asparagales > Amaryllidaceae > Allium > Allium fistulosum. The sequence continues at coordinate 722,234,188 of CM060908.1, forward strand.
AGATTGTATTTATAAAATTTAGAAAGTATTTATAAATTTATAAATGTATTTGTTTATTAGGAAATTTACAAATTAATTAGGAAAATTAATTTAAAAGCCTTTAAAATCATTTATAAATAATATAAAATATAAATTAGGACAAGTGTTAAGTTATAAACATCTTTAAATAACATGTGTTAACATATTAATCAAAGTTGAGACAAGTGTCACAATTATTTCAATTTTCTTTTATTTTTATAAAATCCTAATTTAAACTTATAAAAGCACATATCTTCTTTACAATTCTTTTTTTTCTATCTTCATCTCTTATAGCAAGAAAATAATGGCCAGATCTGAAATCACTGCCTTAAAAATCAAAACTTGAAATACTCCTCATCTCAAATGCAAAACCCTGTAATCATCTATTAAAAGCCTGTAATCTCCTCTAAATCAAAGCAGACCTGTAAACTAATTTCCAAAGCAAGTCTGTAATCTTCTCAAACCAGTAATACAAGATCAAAATACTCCTCAAATTCAAGTTTCCAGTAAAGCAAGAATCAAACTTCAGTTCTAATCAACTTCAGATTCGAATTCAAAGCATCAGCATCTCAGTTTTCAAATCCTAGTTTTTCAAAGCAATTCAAAGTTTTCAAAGCTTCATCTCAGTTTTAAACCATCTCTGCATTTTGGTTAAAAGGTGAGTAAGCTTTTTCTTTTAAAACAGTTTAAAACTAGAACTAAACTTTATTGCATGTGATAAATCTGTGAATAACATTTGTTTGCATGATGTTTTCAGTGAATATAAATTGTGTTGACATATATATATATAGTGTGGGCAGATCTGTATATATAAAACCTGGTCTCTGTTTTTTTTAGTAAGTAAACTACTGATCTATAACTTGATTGTTTGTGGTTGATATTTGAAGTATGTGGTAAAAAAATGTTTGTATGAATGAAATATGTATGCATGTATATCTATATATATAGGTAGATTAATCTGTGCATGTCTGTATATATTGATACATATACCTCTGTTATATTACAGGTTTTAATCCACCTTGATAAATTCATTTGTTCTTCATATAATCAAATTTAGTTAAGATCTTTGAAGAAGAAATGATTGTATGACTGTAACATTATTTTTAAAAATAATTTCAAGTGTTTAAATTAAATATTTATTTCAAAAATAATAAATAACAGTGATGAACAAACATTAGTCAGAAAATCAATCATTTTAATTTCATGTTTCGAGTTCATAACTTGATTCATATGTGAAAATAATGATTTTTGATATAAATATCATTATTTTTAGTGTTGGGTATGATGGGGATTTGCGAGTTGATCAGAATTGGCTTTATCATTGATTCTCGTCGATCGGCGATGAATTGTTCGTTGTAATTGATGTTGGAGATGGCTGGAGTGTTGAGGATCGAGGGAAAAATGGTGGATGGATTTCTCGAACGTCGTGATGGATGAACGACGTCAAGATAGGGTTTTCGAACCTGTTTTGGTCGTACTGTTTCTCGAGATGATTTCTTCATCAAGGCTGAATCGGGGGCGATCGGACTATGGGGAAACGTCATGTGGTGTCGTGGCGGAGCTAAGGATGGAAGCGCGTGATCTCTGGCGATCGTGGGTGGCGAGGCGAGTGGATTTAGGTTGTCGGGGTTGGGTTCCAAAATTGATCGAGTAGCTCGAATTGGAATTCTATTCGAATTCGACGAACTGGGTGGTCAGGAAGCACGTTTGGATTGTCGTCGATGTGGGGATGAACGTGGCGAAGGTCGGAGTCGCTTCGATCGGTTAAGCACATGCACGTGTGCACGTTTGGGCATGTTGTTGGAGAAGAAGTGTTGGATCGGGTGGGTTCTCGTGCAGAGTGAAGAATTGTATCGAAGCAGGGAAGATCGTGAGTGACTCGAAGGTGAGATCAAGTTTTTGAAGGAGATGACTCGAGTGGGAACTCGAGTAGTTCCAGAGGATTTGTTTCCAGACTTTCTTTTATAAATACTTATATAATATTTGTTTCTTTAACTTTGTTTAAAAGGTTTTGAAACTTTGTTTAATTTATATTTTGTTAAATAAAGTTAAAGTTATTTTAAAATTTAAGTAAAATGAAATTTTAAAGTTTTTATAAAAGCAAGATGATTAATTTAAATTGAAACTAGATTTTAAAGTACCACTTGATAATATTTTTAAAAGCATTTAAAAGTAAGTTGTTTTTGAAACTTTTAAATTATCAAGTTGAATAAGTAGTTTAAACTGAATTAATGAATTAATTAAGTAAAGTTTTTTTTAAATAAAATGTTTAATGATAATTAAGGTATTATTAAGATAATGTTTTATCTTAGGATAATTAAGTTTTAATAAGTGAGATTTATTAAGATAATTAAGGAAATTTAAGTATAATTTATTTATTTAATTAATTAAGGATAAAGGATTAATTAAGATAAATAAATTAAGTAATAAAGATTAATTAATAATTAGAGTTAATTAATTAGTTGATAATTAAGATCAATTAATTAAGTAATTAAGATTGATTAATTTGTAATTAGAGATTAATTAATTAAGTAATTAAAATAGTAATTAAGGATTAATTAATTTATTATTAAGTTTTATTAATTGATAATTAAGGTTTATTAATTAATGATTAAAAGAATAATTAATCTGTAATTAATGATTAATTGAATTGTTTAAGAGTAATTAAGGATGAATTACTCAAGTATAAATAATAAAATAAATGTGATTAATTTAAGTTAATTAATTTGTAAATTAATTAAAGATAATCACTTGATAAAGAAATCAAGTATGAATACTTAATAAGATTGATAAGTGTAATTACTTAGAGTAAGTAATTAATAAATAAATTACAGGATGTAATTAATTAAAGGGAATTACTTAATGAGAAATAATTGAAGTATAATTACTTTATAAAAGTAATTAAGGATAAATTATTTGGTAATTAATTAAAGGATTAATTAAGAAGTTAATTAATTAAGGTAAGTAATTATAGGATGATAATTACTGTATATGATTAATTAAGGTGATTGATTAAAGTTTAATTTATTAATGTAATTAATTTAGGATCAATGTAATTAATTATAGTTAATTAATTAATTAATGTAATTAATTAAGAATATTAATTATTGTAATTAATGAGAGTAATTAAAGGTTAATTACTGTAAATGATTAAGGATAATTAATTTGTGAAATTAATTAAAAGATAATTACTTTATGTAATTAATGAATAATTAATCAAGAGTGAGTAATATTTAATGATTAATTAAATAAATGGATTGTAATTAATTAATGGTTGATTAAGCAAGGTTAGGAATTAATTCTTAAGTAATTAATTTAATTTAAATTGATTAAATTGATTATAATAGAGATTAATAAATGGTTGCTTATGAATGATGGTTGAGTAGAATGTCTGATTTGGTTGATATCTATTGGATGATATACTATGATATATCTGTGATAAATGTGTGATATTTATCTATGTTAATGCTATGTGAATTCAAGTATTAAATTGAATTGAATTGTTTAAACCTTTAAACAACTTGGCCTTAAAAGATACGTTTTGGATTTCGATGAGACCGGGATCGGGTTTCCGTATACCGGATTTCCAGGTCTGGAGACCCGAATACCACATCGATCCAAATTAACGATAGGTCGTGAATCAAGTGAAGATGAAGATTCAGAGTGCAAGGATTATTGTCGTTAACTCTGAGGGTGATTCCAACACGAGTGTAACGAGATAATGCCTTCGGTTTCGTTCGAACCAGGAACGAACTTGTATGGATTGAATGCTTTCAGCACATCGTCAGGTGGACGATGAGCATTCTAAGTGATATGTTCTGATTAAAGGTAATCGTAGCCTCAAGCCTCATCAACCGGGAATGGCTAAAACAGGGGAGGTGCAGCAAGGTTAGTGGGTAGCGCCCAAGTAGTATAAGATTCCTCTATCTAGAGTCCCTTTTTATTTCGGCTGTGTGGGTGGTTGTTTGGCCGCAACCACGGGGTTTCTTATGCGGGAATTATCCAGTAAGGGATGGTTCCGGCCTTGTGTTGCAGGGGAGCGGGCGTACTCCTCGGTACGTTGATCTAGGCCACGTACTGTGACGGGCGGTACCCCAGTAGCCCTGCCATTGTATGGAAATCCAACTTCCAATAAGTGCCAACGGACTTGATTGTATAACCCACTTTGTGGCTAGTATGCTGGAATTTAATAATGTAACAATTTCAGCTATTTCTTATTTACTTGAAAACCTTAGACCCTATTATAATATAACTCGATTTCCTATCAAAGTTTTGGTTAGCGTAAGGTAAAAACTTTTCCATGTTTATGTGTGGGAAGTCTTACGTGATACCTTTGTTTTCAAAAGGCTTTGAAGTTAAACAACTTTAACCCGTTTACTCACACCAGACCCATGTCTGACCCAAGTGTTTGTTTTCTGTTTTATAAACTCTTGGGTACTCAAATTTTTACGAGTAGCCAAGGGAATCAGGTTAGCTTTGACGAGAATTCTGAAGGAGCAATGGAGCAGGAGGCTTCAGCGTTCGTAGATATAGTGTTCCGCTATGTTGATCTCTGAGTCATTTGTTTAAGTTGTATCTTGAATTGTAATAACTAGACAGGTGTTTATAACTGTCTAGTATGTGTTGTATAAGCTGTGTTACTCTGATAGCTGTTGTATATGATACTATGTAATATTTATGTTATTAATATAATTTATTCGTTCCGCTGTTAGGTTCTGATGTCGTTTCTTCTTTCTTCTCTATCTTTTCTCTTTCTATCCTTTTCTTTCTTATTAGCGATACGACTTTCTATGGAGAGAAAGTCGTTGGTCATTACAAACCATAATGTAATAATCTTTAATCTACATGAAATGATAGTGTAGATTCTAGAAATAATTATATTGATTCGCACAAATAACAATGCGAATTAATACGGTTATTTCGGGATTATTTGAATTGATTATTGGATTGTTATTGTTTGTTGTTATTGCTTGTTTATTTACTTTGACACCATCCCAGTTATCACACTGCAAGTTCCCTTTGTTATGTTTTGATTTTGAATTGAATTGGAATCAGGTTGAAATGATAAATACCCAAATTGAACTTTGACTTAGGATAGAAAATTAAATAAAACCCGATTGGTCAATAATTTGATTTAAAATAAAACGAAGATTTTATTTGAATAAATAATATGGTTTTGAAATGAAGTTGAAATTTGAATTTTAATGAAAGGAAAACGTTAGTATTTAATAATCTGAAATAAAATATTAACAATGTAATTGATGAAAGAATGTTGTCTAATTTGAGAAATGATTGAATTAAGTTGAAATGATTTACTAATTAAGTTTGGAATTATAATTAAGTTGAAATTATTAAACTTTGAAATTATTTAATAATTAAGTTTTGAATTATTTAATAAATTAAATAAGATTGAATTATTTAATGATTAAATTGAATTGAATTCTTTAATAAGTAAAATTGAACTTTTGAATAAGTAAATTTTACTTCGCCAATAAATGAAATTGAGTTCTTTATTAATTAAGTCTTGGAAAATATTTAAGTAAGTAAATAAGTGAAATTGAATTTCTTTAACAAGAAATAAAATGTGATTTATTGAAATTAATGTAAGACTTGAACTTTAAAGAATTTGATTTGACGAATTTAATTTAATTCAATTTGTAAGTTTTGATATAATGAAGTTGAACTTAAGGAATTGATTTAATGAATTGGAAATTAAAAAGAATTGTTTTGAATGATAAATTTACTTAACGAATATTGAATGAAATCGATAAATGAGTTTAAATTGATTTGAATGTTAAATAAAATTGATTTAAATGATTTCGGAATAAAACTTATATACGAACTTGAATCAATATTTGAATTGTTTAAACAGAAATTGAAATTGAATTATAAGTTTTTGAAATGGTAATTTGGAAGTTTTGAAATGTAAATTTTGGAAATTGGCTTTGGAAGACAAATGAAATGTTGGTTTACAAATTCTATTTGAAATTGAAATTGATTTGGTTTTGAAATAAATAAACGACCAATCGGTGAAATAATTTCGAAGGTTATTAAAGAGACCGGAATCGGTTATGGATATACTCTCTGTCTAAACCGCAACCACTTTAATAACTATACGCGGAGTGTGATCCAGAATGAAGTGATTGGAATGATGTTCGTGATGACTGAAGAAAGTGAACGATAATGGATAGCCTTGACACTTGTGTCAAATTGGAAATGACTAAAACAGGAGCCGTGCCGGGCCAATGGAGGTCAGCTACCTCAAGTGAACACACTTCTTCGAACTACTCATTACTTGTTGTCGATTGGTGCACCCTTGATTTTTTGGGAGTGTTGTTTCACGGTGTTGCGGTCGCTACGGCGATGCGTTCTCACCAGTCCGGATCAGGCAAACGGCAGTATCACTACCTTGGGTATTGCCTCATGTGCCTTGTCATACTTGTATTCCCTATTCGCGACCACTACGAATTTGTTTTGTACCTTTAGTATATGGATTGCCCTCTGGTGACTTCCGGTTTTGGGGAAACTACGGTCTTGTATATGCTTTTGGGAATAAAAATGTGTTAAGGGTGGAATGGGCCATGACTTAACACTATTTTGATATTTTATATTACTGATAGGCATTATCTACTTATCGTACACTACTACATAGTAGATAGTTTAACGGATCCTTAAAGGATGGTTATTCCAACATCCTTTGAGTTACTTGTATTTCAATTGCTATTTCACTTGAGTTGGATTTATTAATATAAGAATGTTAATCCTGACTCGAGTGTCTTGTGTTTTTGCTTTACGCTCGGGTCAGACTGAGTGTACCAGTATTCGAGACTCACCTTTGAAGTTGGAGCTTTGCTTGAAGATCCAGCCATCTATTCTGCTTTCAGTATTCGATGATTCCAGTGATGTATTCTGATTTGTATCTGATGTATCGTATTACTCTTCCATTGTATCTGGTTTAACTCTGATGTAACTTATACATTTATATAGTAGCTTCATGAACTACTATCTCTTTTATTTCCGCTGCATTTATTACTCTATGTTTGTGATCTGTGATTATATTTATTTACTGTATATGTTCAGTTTTGCCAAATTTAAATTAACAACGCGGTATTTTGAGCAATTCAATTCCGGCATGAGTGTCTACCTATACACTTATAATGGATGCGAATGGTCAAAAATATCGGGTCGTTACAGTTGGTATCAGAGCTTTGGTAGCTCTAGGAAAAACTTAGCATATAGGGTAAATGTATTTACAGAATCACTCTCATTCGAGTTTCAATCTCTTCCTTTTTGACTCAATTCCTTTGAATTTTGGAACGTTCCCTACGGTTCCAAATTTCGTTCGTGTCCCTCACTATTCATCTTCTTTCAATTCTGGAGCATCCCATAACTCCACTTTGAATGATCTTTATAATGGATCGGCGGTCTCGCCAAACTTCGAATGATTTGAAAGGGGTGAAACTCCTTTACAATAGGCATTGATTTACCGGAGATTTCTGTATCCTCGGTTTACGATGCTATCTATTACCTGCTATACTTGAATTCCATCTCTTGAGATCGAGTGTTGATTTACCTCGGAATTCAGCATCGATCTTATTCTTGAAGTTACGGACGACCCGGTTAAGGTTGCCCGTGAATTAAATAAACTCATCCATCTCCCGATTGTGGTAATTGAATTATCTTATCTTCTGTTTCAAACTTATTTTCGTATCCAAATTCTCTTTGATTTGAGTCAGCAAAATTTGAATCCCTATCCTTATTTTGAAAATTCATTCCTGTATCGTCGAGCAAAGAAATGTATTTGTAAACTAATATATAAATGTTTTAATATATACTGTGTTGTTTGAGTTGTTGATGTTGATTTGGGTTTCCGATCGATTCGTCTGATCAACGCTATCGATAGGATTTCCAAAACACTTGAACAGAGCAAACTGACACAATAGTATTTTCAAAATTTGGTAAATAAAATAATCTTGTATGATTATATTTTTTTTATAAGTACACATTTTCTGAAATTGAATTGTTAACTGAATTGGTTGTTAGAAAGGTAATATTTGATTTCACTATTTGTTTTGTAAATCATTGATTATTCCAACATAAAAATAAATGAAATTATAAAAGTTGGTTTATAGATTTATTTAGAAATTTAAATGAAATTAAAGTAAGAATTTGAGAATTTAAATTCCTAAAATTTCAAGCTTTGTTTTTTTTAAATTTTAAAATGTATATTATTGAACGTATTTTCGAATAGAAACCGTTTTCAAAGAATTTTAATATTGAAATCAGTGCTCTTCTCTTTGTCGCTGAAAAATAATTTCGGTGATGGCGGCCGCATCATCGACATTCATTTTCGAGTTTTGAAGCGGAGATACTATTCTGTAGCTTTGCTACGGTTTTGTTTTGAAAAATATTTTGATTTGAATTTCTTCAGTATAATTTGATTTTTTTTTATATATATATATATGGGTATCTTATTTTAAAATTTAATTTGATTTGATATAAATATATTATATATATCTCTATATTGTTTAAAGTTAATCGAAAATCAAATTCTTAAATTTTGTTAAAGGATGATTTTAATTATAAATAAAACCAAAACTTGTAATAAATATTTAAACTTGAATAATTGAATTGGGAAAAAATTTATGTAAAGACCCGCAAATCCGTCTTCCGAAAACCCGACACTGCTACGTCCACTGTAGCAATTGCCGAACAATCGGATGGCGAAAACGCGAAACTTTAATATTTAAAAGAAGAGGAGGAAGAGAAGATAGAAGAAAAAGAGAAGAAGAACAACAAAACAACAACAGATACAGAACAGAGACAATATCAGAATCTCACATATCGCAGCGGAACAATATATAATAGATAAATGAATAATCTCTAAAACAAAGAACTATATCATTTTATACATACATCAATCATCAGAGTTAATATACAACAATGGACAGTTATATAACTTGTCCTCATACAGAATACACAGCGGGATAAAATAATATCAGATACAAATACTACGTCTCGTCATCCAGCTCATCTCCAAAGCTCCAGAATATCCAGAATATCCTGATAATATAACTCTAGGCTGCCCGTGTGGAAAATTTGTGGGCACCCAGAGTTTAGAAGGGAACAATAAACTTCGAGTCAGTCATGGTGACTGGTGTGAGATCGTAAAACAGTTATTCTTTATAACCACAAAAATAATTTTTTTAAGTCAATTCGAAATGCTTTTGGAAAATGAAACTACCATAAGACCTCCCGCCACACACACAATGCAAACGCAGACTTGGAGGAGATTTCTTCTTATGATAGTCAAAGATGCTTACTACGCAAAATCAAATTCTTTTCGATATTATTACTAGTGCATAGTGTAGAAAACATTTCGAAAGTAGAATATAAATCTTAGCCAGCATAGGTACCATTATAGTATGCTTGCTATAGCTACCATATTAAATGGCAGGTTCTACAACTAAAACCGTACAAGTCACGTATTGTTTCTTTGGATTTCCAACAAATGGTCAGGCTAAGGAACTTCCTATCCACGATGGGTACGTCCCTGGAATAGACGACCCGAGAACCTAACCGGATCTCTGCCAACACAAGGCCGGGTTACCTCTGCAAAAATAGGTAACTACTGACACGCGTATGCCATCCCCCGATCGTCACCGATCTTCCCGAGGATCCCCGATTTCCAACAAACCACATAGATAATAATAATGCAGTAACCACAGAGGTTAAGTATCTGGGCTCCATACCATGATACCACCTTTATCCAGAAGGAATGACATACACTAAGGGGCGCTACTCCCTAGAACCTTGCTGCATTCGTCCTGTTTCGACCATTTCCGAGGTGTGAGGCTCGACGAAGTCTCGTCCACAAAGCTATGCTTTCTCAAAAAGCCCTGCTTCGGGTCAAACAAAATGATCAACCTATGATCACAAAGATATAAGATCAAATAAATGATCATATCACAAATGATCAAACACCGATCATTTCACAGCAACACTCAGTATGCCACGTTACCAAATCGGGATATATCGCTGATAAATTTCAACTACATAACCTCTGAGCTCGTACGTCTCAGAGAAGGGTGTTAAGCTAAGAGAATAAATTCTCCGCCACCAACAGAAATGTATTTGAAAGAAATCAGCTTTATATCTCAAATTGTAACGTCAGACACACAATCCATACAAGTCTGTTCCGGGACCGAACAGAACCGAAGGCACTTCTCACGAAGCCCTTGCATTTCCGGATAATTTTCTAATCACGTCCGGACTTCCCGTCACTAAGGGTGATAAAACCTCTAAATCGAAGATCAGTCGATGTAGAGTAACTCGACGGTAATCCTTCCGTTTTCAAAAATATCCGGTCTTCAACACCGGTCTTCAAATGCGATTCATAACGACGTATCACGTATTCGGAATGGGTTATACGACCCCATGGTCCTTTCCCGGCTAACCCGAATAGTGAGCGTTTATTTTAAAAATAAGTGTGGCATTCAAATTCATCCAATCACAACAAATACCTATCTAAAGGTAATTATTGATAGTCGGTTATTTAACTATCAATAAAGATGCGCAACATCATCAGATTCCAAATAATTTTCCCAAATTATTTTATCTTCCAAAATATCTTTACTAGATATAAAATTTCCACACTTCAAAATTTCTTCAATATTTATTTTTAAAACGAATCCCCATTTCTTTTTATAAATTCCATAGTGAATTTATACTTATCGAATATCTACCGATATTCGATTTTTCAAATCGATTTCAATATTAAATTTTGATTTATCTTTAAGAAGATAAATTCTCAAAAACATTTCATTTCGTTTTGGAAAACATTCCCATACTTATTTAAAAATAAGTCAGTAATTCACAAATCCATTTATTTTCAACATTTGAAAATATTCGATATACTTAAAATCAAATTAAGTATACATTCATTCTTTAAAGAAATCTATTTTCTATAACAACATCAATTTGAGTCAAAAACGAATGTTACGTAAAACATCGTTACGACGACTCAAAAATCACTAGTATAGGGATTCGAAATTAATATAGATATGTAAATCCCAATACTAGATAAAAACATTTCCTTTCGGAAATCATTTACTATAACAACAGTGTTATAGTCCACCATTTCCTTATTTCTCGAAAACGCCTATTTCAACAAGAACTGTTGAAATCTATGCTTTCGATTCACAATACATTTTAAAACATCTTTAAAATGTTTAACTTCATTTTTAATATCACTTCTTCAAAAATGAATCCATTTTACTTAACAATATATTCACTGTTCAAAATCGTGAATAAAATTTACTTAACCCCATTTCAATCATTTCTACACATTTTTATTTCAATAAAAATTCGCTATTCAAAATCGTGAATATATCTTCTTAAATAATCTTCTATATTAGATTTATCACATTCAATCTATTTCGAATTTATAAGCACGTTTATAAATTCTATTTCTCTTTTTAATAACAACTTCGGCTTATAAACCTTCTTTTATCAACTTCTATATTTAACTTATTAAAATAAGTGACTTTGGGTTTATAACAACTTTTATAAATTTTAATTCTATTTATAAAAGCTTCAATACCAAATCAATTTCAATATTGATTTCTAATTTTATTTATCACTACTAAGTGAATTCCTTATTTTTCTCAAATTATCCAATATTAGGTTTTAAAATGGATTCTTCAAATTGAAATCATTTTACATTGATTTCACAGCTTACTTCAATTTACCAATTTAATTTCTAATTGGATTTTCAACTTATCTTCTTTTAAATAAATTCCTTTTTAAGAAAATAAATTTCAATCGTTTTCTTTCAATCTATTTTAAAAATCCAAATTTTAAATTAAATCCTTCAATTTATAATCACTACTTTACGAAATCCATTTATTTAACATTTTTACTTTATTCTGGAAATAAATTCGATAAGATTATAAAAATTAACTTTTTATACCTTAAAATTCCTTGCTTCAAAATTTATTCAATTTCTAAAATTTATTCACTTAGAAATTTCTATTTTGATTTCAAAAATTCAATTCCGTTTATTTTGGAATCCAATGATGTCAAAACATCCATTCAGCTAAATTTTAGCTTTCAAACAATTTCCAGATATCAATATGATTAATAGCATCACTATAATCATTCACAGATTTATATCACAATAGAAATAAATTCAATCAATGTGAGGGGTCCAGTTGGATCCCTCCAACCTGTTTCCCTGCATCCAAAGATGTTAGCACAATACCAATTCCGCTCCAGTACGGAATTATCGCGGTATATAGGTTTTTATAAATCCGCTTACTAACGGCGCAATAGGGTCTCATCCGCTATACGAGGCGGGAAATCATCAATCCAATATATACATATGCCAATATGTATATACTGCTATATATATAGATATATCCTATTATATCTAATAGCACATCAAATAGCAATCATCAATAACTGCAAAAATTCCACTTCGAAATTTTGAGTGAGAAAAATCTCACCTTAGCTTTTTAATTTGCCATCCATTTCCATTGCAGTTTTGTTTTCTTTACAGCTTTTGACCTAGTATAAACATTTGATAATTTGTTAATATTCGTATTAAATCGAGCTATAAATTTTCGTTTGGTACTTTTAATTATCCCAAGATTTTATTTTAAACCAATTACTTTTAAATAATTAATTGAGTTAATTAAATAGATTAAACACCTTAATAAATTATTTTTATCATAGCCTAATAAATTAAATCCACCTTTTCTTCATTTTCAACTGCATGTGAAAAATAATCCATATAGGTTTTAAAAATCAAATTTTCTTTTTATTATTATTTATAAATACTGTAAAACAAATTCCTTAAAAGAAAACAAATTTATACCTCACTGGAAGTCGTCGAATCCCCCAAAATCGAGATCGAACTATCTTTCCCAGTCGCGACCCTAACCTCGCGAACGAACCACGATTGACCACCACATTGCCTTTGATTGACCCCAAACCTGGACCCACGCGACTGAAACCTCATCGCCGTGCTCGCGAGCATCGATGACATGCCACCAACATCCCTCGCCACGACCATTCTCGCATCGCAACTCCCATCACCAGGCGACACCCCACGCGAGTGCTTCCACGAACCTCCCATGCCCTAACCCTAGCAAAGAATCGCGGCAACCCTTCGACCTTCGAACGCGACTGAGCCCCTCGCTTCCGAGCTGCCGCCATCGCAATTCACGACACCCCACTACGTCGTGCCTCAACCTCGTTCGATCGCAATGCCACACTTCCCTTCACCTTCATCCCCCTTTCACGCGAGCACTCCTCTCATCAACGATTTCCAGGCCTCGCGAACTGAACGCGAGCTCGAGCTGCTCCTCGAAGCTTTAATTGCCGCGATTTCAATGGGAAGGAGACTCGGTCTCTTCGATTTATTTGAATGATAGGGTCTCTGCAATTTCCGATTTTGAATTGAGAAAGGATTCGAAATTTACTTCGCCTTGTTTTCTTTTCACGAAATCGATTTTTAAATGAAGAAGGGGCAGCCATCAGTTTGTTTTAAACGAGAATGGCTCGGAATTGATTTCTAAATGAGGGAGAACGAAATTTTTAGAAGAGGAACGAAATGATTTTGCAGGCCATTTTTCCTTTCAACGAAATGATGAAGTGCTCTGCTGTGAACGAAATAACAGGGGACAAGATGCGTACGTGCTTGGAAAAGGCAGGAGACAAAGTAGGCAGTAGGGTGGCTGATGTTGACAATTTTTAAATTTAAATTTAAATTGAATCCGATTAATTTCAACGCGTTTATACGTCATATGCTCGCATAACAACTCTGATAAATACGAAATTTGAAACCCGGCAATAATACAATATTCCGGATCCAATGGAACTAGTTTCGTCGAATTCCGAGACTGTGCCTCGGACGGCTATTTTTAAATATCGATTCGAACGATTAAATTTCAAACTGAACAATTCACTCCCAAATTCGATTCTGAAGCTTCTGTTATCTTCAGAAATATCAATACGAATTTTACAAGCGTTTGAAATATTTTTCTTCGGCTTAAAATTAAAGATTCAAATTTTTATCCAGTTTCAATCGATTAAATTTTATCATTAAATTGCGGATTTCAAAATTATATCGGGGACACAAATTAAATCATCGTTTAAATATTTAAAATTAATTAAATATCCTCAATTAAATTCGTTCAAAATTCTGGGTCGTTACAGACTTCCCTCCTTAAAAGAATTTCGTCCTCGAAATTACAAGTTAGGAAAAATGGTCCTTAACTCGTCTATTATCTTTCACAATTCAATAGTTTTATCACTTTATCAAAACAAATCTTTCTATTAAAGATTCGTTATCAGTTCAACTAAATTTCAACTTCAACTATAAGTTCAAACAACATTGTTTCTTAACAATTTAATTTTAAGTTTAAATTCAAATTTTAAACTTTCAAAATTTCTCAAAAATTTTCTAACACTCGAAATTTTCAAAAAATTTCGCCAGCGTCTCCTTTGCGCGGCTAATACGGCACGACTACAAAACGTCCCTACGGACTCTCAGATTTCAAAAAGAAAAAGAAAAAGCCAAGCGGCTAGAGAGAAATCATCAAAAACTCATATTAAAATTCAAATACATACCTTTTTCGAGCAATTCGAATTATCTGTGAAATAAAATTTCCAATCCCTTTATACCTGTATATCTACTAGCCATTATATCTAGTTACAGCATTCAAATCATTTTGCAAATTCAATTACAAATTTTCAATATAAACTACTTATATCATCTTTAGTTCACTATTGAAGTTATATCCATTATCTTCAATTTTACATTTCAAATTTTATTTGAATTCAATTTCACATTTCAATTTCTCATTTGAGTTCAATTCACAATTCCAATCTAATTTGGATTCAATTTACTTTCAATTCTAAAATATTGAATTTTACCCATTATCTGTCATTTACAACCGCACTATCTTAAATTAGTTCCAATTACTAATTCATTCGTCTTCAATTTGAATTCCACTCCAATCAGATTTCAAATATTCTATAAGTTAACAACTTATTTACATCTTGATTTATACAATCATTTATACATTCACCTTCACAATTCCATTTTATTAAGGAATTTTATTTTCAATTATCTCTTCTGGAATTCTATTTTCATTTATGAATCATATTTACAATTCGTATTCATGGTTTTCGTTCATATATGAATTTATTTCCTTATACTTTCAATTCACATTTATATATTTCATTTGTTAATGAATTTTAATTCCAATCACAATTACATAATTTACATTAACAATTTCTATTTGTATAAGTTATAAATTCAATCATATTCCATAAATATTCTTATACAGTGTTCCAGAGTCCTTTCAACCTTTCAAAACCATTTTGAAAACAATTCAAATTTATCTTTTGAATTTTCAAAACAAAACCCCAAATTTTCAAACAACTCCTATTTAAAACAATTTGGCAGCAATTTCTCTTTTGGAAACCCGAAAATGAACACCAACGATGCCGCGGTCATCATCGAAGTTATTTTCCAGCGACCGAAAAGAGTTTAGAGCTTTTCATTTCTCCAAAATACTTTTCAAAACCTTTGAATTTCATTTTCAACTCCAAAAAGAATTTAAACTTTTCAAATCTCAAAATTCTCAGATTCTTTTCAAAACATTTCCAAAAACTTCTCTGGTATTTCGTTTTGAATTACAATTCACATTTATAATTTATATTCTTAAATTTCATTCGTATATGGATTTATTCCTCAACTTTGGAGTTATAATTCCAATTTCTCATTTAATTTCAATGATAATAGTTTAATGTTATCATTTCTAGCAACCATGCAACCATATACTATAGTAATTCATAGAAAATCGTTTCTTTTCTATACAAAAATAGCTTTGGGTAAAATTATTTCATTTACCCTATTTAAAACAATATTGTGCCGAACTGTTCTATTCGAGTGTTTAGAGATCCCTATCAATGATCGTTAATTACTCGTATTGACCAGAATCCATATACCACTCAATAAATCAATCATCACAATATAAAACAATTTTATATTCACTAACAAATACGCGCTCATATCTATTATTACACTCAAACTCATTCTAGAGTACTACTGACTCTATCTCTAATGAGTAACACCCAACAGAGCAGGGTTGTCGCTTAACCATATGCTCTGATACCAACTGTAAAGACCCGCAAATCCGTCTTCCGAAAACCCGACACTGCTACGTCCACTGTAGCAATTGCCGAACAATCGGATGGCGAAAACGCGAAACTTTAATATTTAAAAGAAGAGGAGGAAGAGAAGATAGAAGAAAAAGAGAAGAAGAACAACAAAACAACAACAGATACAGAACAGAGACAATATCAGAATCTCACATATCGCAGCGGAACAATATATAATAGATAAATGAATAATCTCTAAAACAAAGAACTATATCATTTTATACATACATCAATCATCAGAGTTAATATACAACAATGGACAGTTATATAACTTGTCCTCATACAGAATACACAGCGGGATAAAATAATATCAGATACAAATACTACGTCTCGTCATCCAGCTCATCTCCAAAGCTCCAGAATATCCAGAATATCCTGATAATATAACTCTAGGCTGCCCGTGTGGAAAATTTGTGGGCACCCAGAGTTTAGAAGGGAACAATAAACTCCGAGTCAGTCATGGTGACTGGTGTGAGATCGTAAAACAGTTATTCTTTATAACCACAAAAATAATTTTTTTAAGTCAATTCGAAATGCTTTTGGAAAATGAAACTACCATAAGACCTCCCGCCACACACACAATGCAAACGCAGACTTGGAGGAGATTTCTTCTTATGATAGTCAAAGATGCTTACTACGCAAAATCAAATTCTTTTCGATATTATTACTAGTGCATAGTGTAGAAAACATTTCGAAAGTAGAATATAAATCTTAGCCAGCATAGGTACCATTATAGTATGCTTGCTATAGCTACCATATTAAATGGCAGGTTCTACAACTAAAACCGTACAAGTCACGTATTGTTTCTTTGGATTTCCAACAAATGGTCAGGCTAAGGAACTTCCTATCCACGATGGGTACGTCCCTGGAATAGACGACCCGAGAACCTAACCGGATCTCTGCCAACACAAGGCCGGGTTACCTCTGCAAAAATAGGTAACTACTGACACGCGTATGCCATCCCCCGATCGTCACCGATCTTCCCGAGGATCCCCGATTTCCAACAAACCACATAGATAATAATAATGCAGTAACCACAGAGGTTAAGTATCTGGGCTCCATACCATGATACCACCTTTATCCAGAAGGAATGACATACACTAAGGGGCGCTACTCCCTAGAACCTTGCTGCATTCGTCCTGTTTCGACCATTTCCGGGGTGTGAGGCTCGACGAAGTCTCGTCCACAAAGCTATGCTTTCTCAAAAAGCCCTGCTTCGGGTCAAACAAAATGATCAACCTATGATCACAAAGATATAAGATCAAATAAATGATCATATCACAAATGATCAAACACCGATCATTTCACAGCAACACTCAGTATGCCACGTTACCAAATCGGGATATATCGCTGATAAATTTCAACTACATAACCTCTGAGCTCGTACGTCTCAGAGAAGGGTGTTAAGCTAAGAGAATAAATTCTCCGCCACCAACAGAAATGTATTTGAAAGAAATCAGCTTTATATCTCAAATTGTAACGTCAGACACACAATCCATACAAGTCTGTTCCGGGACCGAACAGAACCGAAGGCACTTCTCACGAAGCCCTTGCATTTCCGGATAATTTTCTAATCACGTCCGGACTTCCCGTCACTAAGGGTGATAAAACCTCTAAATCGAAGATCAGTCGATGTAGAGTAACTCGACGGTAATCCTTCCGTTTTCAAAAATATCCGGTCTTCAACACCGGTCTTCAAATGCGATTCATAACGACGTATCACGTATTCGGAATGGGTTATACGACCCCATGGTCCTTTCCCGGCTAACCCGAATAGTGAGCGTTTATTTTAAAAATAAGTGTGGCATTCAAATTCATCCAATCACAACAAATACCTATCTAAAGGTAATTATTGATAGTCGGTTATTTAACTATCAATAAAGATGCGCAACATCATCAGATTCCAAATAATTTTCCCAAATTATTTTATCTTCCAAAATATCTTTACTAGATATAAAATTTCCACACTTCAAAATTTCTTCAATATTTATTTTTAAAACGAATCCCCATTTCTTTTTATAAATTCCATAGTGAATTTATACTTATCGAATATCTACCGATATTCGATTTTTCAAATCGATTTCAATATTAAATTTTGATTTATCTTTAAGAAGATAAATTCTCAAAAACATTTCATTTCGTTTTGGAAAACATTCCCATACTTATTTAAAAATAAGTCAGTAATTCACAAATCCATTTATTTTCAACATTTGAAAATATTCGATATACTTAAAATCAAATTAAGTATACATTCATTCTTTAAAGAAATCTATTTTCTATAACAACATCAATTTGAGTCAAAAACGAATGTTACGTAAAACATCGTTACGACGACTCAAAAATCACTAGTATAGGGATTCGAAATTAATATAGATATGTAAATCCCAATACTAGATAAAAACATTTCCTTTCGGAAATCATTTACTATAACAACAGTGTTATAGTCCACCATTTCCTTATTTCTCGAAAACGCCTATTTCAACAAGAACTGTTGAAATCTATGCTTTCGATTCACAATACATTTTAAAACATCTTTAAAATGTTTAACTTCATTTTTAATATCACTTCTTCAAAAATGAATCCATTTTACTTAACAAAATATTCACTGTTCAAAATCGTGAATAAAATTTACTTAACCCCATTTCAATCATTTCTACACATTTTTATTTCAATAAAAATTCGCTATTCAAAATCGTGAATATATCTTCTTAAATAATCTTCTATATTAGATTTATCACATTCAATCTATTTCGAATTTATAAGCACGTTTATAAATTCTATTTCTCTTTTTAATAACAACTTCGGCTTATAAACCTTCTTTTATCAACTTCTATATTTAACTTATTAAAATAAGTGACTTTGGGTTTATAACAACTTTTATAAATTTTAATTCTATTTATAAAAGCTTCAATACCAAATCAATTTCAATATTGATTTCTAATTTTATTTATCACTACTAAGTGAATTCCTTATTTTTCTCAAATTATCCAATATTAGGTTTTAAAATGGATTCTTCAAATTGAAATCATTTTACATTGATTTCACAGCTTACTTCAATTTACCAATTTAATTTCTAATTGGATTTTCAACTTATCTTCTTTTAAATAAATTCCTTTTTAAGAAAATAAATTTCAATCGTTTTCTTTCAATCTATTTTAAAAATCCAAATTTTAAATTAAATCCTTCAATTTATAATCACTACTTTACGAAATCCATTTATTTAACATTTTTACTTTATTCTGGAAATAAATTCGATAAGATTATAAAAATTAACTTTTTATACCTTAAAATTCCTTGCTTCAAAATTTATTCAATTTCTAAAATTTATTCACTTAGAAATTTCTATTTTGATTTCAAAAATTCAATTCCGTTTATTTTGGAATCCAATGATGTCAAAACATCCATTCAGCTAAATTTTAGCTTTCAAACAATTTCCAGATATCAATATGATTAATAGCATCACTATAATCATTCACAGATTTATATCACAATAGAAATAAATTCAATCAATGTGAGGGGTCCAGTTGGATCCCTCCAACCTGTTTCCCTGCATCCAAAGATGTTAGCACAATACCAATTCCGCTCCAGTACGGAATTATCGCGGTATATAGGTTTTTATAAATCCGCTTACTAACGGCGCAATAGGGTCTCATCCGCTATACGAGGCGGGAAATCATCAATCCAATATATACATATGCCAATATGTATATACTGCTATATATATAGATATATCCTATTATATCTAATAGCACATCAAATAGCAATCATCAATAACTGCAAAAATTCCACTTCGAAATTTTGAGTGAGAAAAATCTCACCTTAGCTTTTTAATTTGCCATCCATTTCCATTGCAGTTTTGTTTTCTTTACAGCTTTTGACCTAGTATAAACATTTGATAATTTGTTAATATTCGTATTAAATCGAGCTATAAATTTTCATTTGGTACTTTTAATTATCCCAAGATTTTATTTTAAACCAATTACTTTTAAATAATTAATTGAGTTAATTAAATAGATTAAACACCTTAATAAATTATTTTTATCATAGCCTAATAAATTAAATCCACCTTTTCTTCATTTTCAACTGCATGTGAAAAATAATCCATATAGGTTTTAAAAATCAAATTTTCTTTTTATTATTATTTATAAATACTGTAAAACAAATTCCTTAAAAGAAAACAAATTTATACCTCACTGGAAGTCGTCGAACCCCCCAAAATCGAGATCGAACTATCTTTCCCAGTCGCGACCCTAACCTCGCGAACGAACCACGATTGACCACCACATTGCCTTTGATTGACCCCAAACCTGGACCCACGCGACTGAAACCTCATCGCCGTGCTCGCGAGCATCGATGACATGCCACCAACATCCCTCGCCACGACCATTCTCGCATCGCAACTCCCATCACCAGGCGACACCCCACGCGAGTGCTTCCACGAACCTCCCATGCCCTAACCCTAGCAAAGAATCGCGGCAACCCTTCGACCTTCGAACGCGACTGAGCCCCTCGCTTCCGAGCTGCCGCCATCGCAATTCACGACACCCCACTACGTCGTGCCTCAACCTCGTTCGATCGCAATGCCACACTTCCCTTCACCTTCATCCCCCTTTCACGCGAGCACTCCTCTCATCAACGATTTCCAGGCCTCGCGAACTGAACGCGAGCTCGAGCTGCTCCTCGAAGCTTTAATTGCCGCGATTTCAATGGGAAGGAGACTCGGTCTCTTCGATTTATTTGAATGATAGGGTCTCTGCAATTTCCGATTTTGAATTGAGAAAGGATTCGAAATTTACTTCGCCTTGTTTTCTTTTCACGAAATCGATTTTTAAATGAAGAAGGGGCAGCCATCAGTTTGTTTTAAACGAGAATGGCTCGGAATTGATTTCTAAATGAGGGAGAACGAAATTTTTAGAAGAGGAACGAAATGATTTTGCAGGCCATTTTTCCTTTCAACGAAATGATGAAGTGCTCTGCTGTGAACGAAATAACAGGGGACAAGATGCGTACGTGCTTGGAAAAGGCAGGAGACAAAGTAGGCAGTAGGGTGGCTGATGTTGACAATTTTTAAATTTAAATTTAAATTGAATCCGATTAATTTCAACGCGTTTATACGTCATATGCTCGCATAACAACTCTGATAAATACGAAATTTGAAACCCGGCAATAATACAATATTCCGGATCCAATGGAACTAGTTTCGTCGAATTCCGAGACTGTGCCTCGGACGGCTATTTTTAAATATCGATTCGAACGATTAAATTTCAAACTGAACAATTCACTCCCAAATTCGATTCTGAAGCTTCTGTTATCTTCAGAAATATCAATACGAATTTTACAAGCGTTTGAAATATTTTTCTTCGGCTTAAAATTAAAGATTCAAATTTTTATCCAGTTTCAATCGATTAAATTTTATCATTAAATTGCGGATTTCAAAATTATATCGGGGACACAAATTAAATCATCGTTTAAATATTTAAAATTAATTAAATATCCTCAATTAAATTCGTTCAAAATTCTGGGTCGTTACAATTTATTTGAAAATTGTTCAACTGCATTCTAATACAACTTGCCTAAATCATTCAGAAGTTGAATATGTAATTGGATAATATATAATATAAATTGAATTTATAAATAAAATTTGAGTGGTTATAATAAATGTTATACGCTTAAATTTTAATTATAAAATGTTAATTGAAGTAAATAGAATAATAAGCTAATTGAATAATAGATGAGGCAAATAAATTTGTTCGAAGGAATTAATAAATCGAAATTAGATCAATTTAAGGAAATACCTTAAATTTAAACCAATTATTGAATCAAAATTAATTTAAATTGAAATTTATATGGTTTAAATTAATTTATATGGTTTAAATATATGTAAAAAGATATATTAAGTGAAATAAACTTAATAATAATTTGGAATAAAGGAATTAAATCTATCGAATAAAATATGAGTACAATAATTGATTATACAAATTGATGATTTAGAAATTGTTAATTGAGGATGACTAGATAGTAAGATAATGAATTTAGAAATAGATAGATTGATTTAACTTAAGTGAAACCAAGTGAATTAAACCAAATTGTTAAATATTAATTAGTTTAATTTGAAATTATATGGTTTAAATTAATTGTTTTATCTTGTCTTTTAATCTATTTTCTTTTTGGTTGTTTCTATTCTCCTACCTCCTTCCTTTTCGAGGACGAAAAGTTTTGAGTGGGGGAGAGTGTAACGACCCGTAAATTTAACTGGTTTTAATAACGTTATTAATTGAAATTTTGCGAAATTTTAAACGATAAAATTTTGAAAAATAAATTTGATATTTGGAATGCGTCTAGTTAAACATAGCAACTGGTAAATTTTCGTCCGAAAATATGAAAGTTTATTTTACGCGTAAATTTACTTCAATTTAATCAGTTAAAAAGCGATGAAAATAAAATGTTTCCGAAACCTAAATATTTTTACATAGAAAATTCTAAACCATCTTCTGAGCAAGATGTCAGTTTGTTGTTTTTCAAAATTCGGACTTCTTTAGCTCCGTCGATCTTATTTTCCTGCGTTTTTCTTGCATTTTCTGCCAGTTGAAAATTCAAAATTTTAAAATTCGATCATACCACTGATATCTGTGTACCATTTCAACAGTCTCGTCGTGTCGATCTCAACAGTGTATTCATCTGTATATTTCGAAATCCGATACGCGTTGAAAATCGTGAAACGGTCAACCGTATCGGTACCCGTTTCATGCCTTTTGGGTTCTTGTCCTTTCGTTGTCAAACTGGTATAGGAATAGCCGTCTACCATTAATATTTCCATCTGTGGTATATGACTTTTGTCATTCCCAGTTACAATTCATAAAGTTGTTTCCTTTCCTCTTCCCTCTGTTGGATCTAACTCTTTCATTTCTAAGGTAAATATATTATTTTATATATCAAAATTCTCTACTTTCTAGCAGTGCTCAACCACTTCCACCAAAAATCTTTTGCTCTGCCACCCGCCTTCATTTTTCACTCCTCCTTGCTCGTTCGACAACCGGCCTCCTCCCTCTGTCCTCCCTACCGCCTTCCACCAACCTCCTCTCTCCGCCTCCTTGAACTTCGACCCAGATCTTCACCGCCGACAGCTTCCACCCAAACTTCGCCCGCTTGCTTTTTCTCCCCACTCCTTTTCCAATGCTCGGCCGCAACCCTTCCTCTCGCCTGAATCCTCTCACCTCCGCTCAATAACCTAGTTTCCACCCACGTCATCCCCTCCACTTGCCCTACCGAGCACAGAAGTTTGGTTGTTTGATTCTTCGTGTATATATAAGGTAAGAAGATGTGTATAGTGTATGTATATAAATATGTTATATGTTGCTCTTTCATTTCAGTGGTTTCATAAATCAAACGATTAAAACTTTATATAGTGTATTTATTTGGATCTGTGGGGTTTTATTGTATAGGTTATATAAGTATATTTATTAAATTTGTATATATCGTGTATATATATATATGTTTAGTTTGTAGTAAGTATATATATAACAGTTATATAGTAGTATGGGTATACTTTTAAATGTAAGTCTGCATAAGAATTTACGTGTATATAAACTGGTTTTGTGATCCAAGCTTTGTAAGTAATCTACTGATTTTGTACAACGTAATATGTCAGTAGACATATTCTGATAACATACTTTTCTAAAGTACATAATATGTTGATAATCTGCTATTCTTTAACATGTCAGAAATATATATTGCATTGTTGGTTATATATATATTTTCTTCTTTTCAATAGTTGGCAGTTTGACAAATGTTAGATATATATTTTGACAGCATATATATAAATATACCGATGTTATTTATATGTCAGTTTGAATATATATAGTAGTAATACGTATAGACGTTTATGTATATGTATTTCCTATGTGGAAGGTTTGCCTATATAAGTTTGTGAGTACTATAAATAATAGGTTATACTGATTTATAAATTATTGATTTGAAATTTTGTGGTGTGCGTATGTCATAGATTGGTTATATGTTGGTTACAGCTAAGTATATTATTTGACAAAAGAAGTATATATTTATATAATAAGTTTCGTATATATTTGTGTATATTTAGTTATAATATATCAATGTTTGTGTTTCAGTTTTATATACTTTAGATTATGGGGTATGTATGTTTATATGCGTGGACATTTACATATATATACAAAGCGTATAATGTTTATAATGGCTAGTTTATGAATGTTCTGATTTCTGAAATTCTATAGTAAGATATATATATTTTATATGTCAAGTTATAAAAGTTTATAAGAGTTGGTTGTAAAGATTCAAGTTATAAAATTTTAAAGTGTTATATACTAGTTGTTTGTTTTGAAGATCATATTATATTAGTTGTATAAGCTGTTCACATATGCATTAGTATATTAGTTTACATTAATAATATGTTAGTGTGCATATGGTATAAATTCGTTTTGTACACATTTTTAACAATATTAAATGTATGCATTAGTCGTCTACTTTTATATGGTAGTTGCTGTATGATTTGTCTATTTTGTTATTTCATGTAAGTTATATGCTTTTCCAAAGATTGCATTGGGCTTGCGTGTTTTATATTAAGCAGTCCTGACTTTGAGAGCAACACTATTATATATATATAAATTGCTGGGTTACATGATTTTATACATGTCCTGTATGTACATATATATATACGTGATATATTAGTCTATTTATATTTGGATATATACCATACATAAGTTTATAATTGGTTGGTTTACAATACTATAGTACCTTATATATACAGTTTTAAGTGTTGTTGTTTATAATATATTAGTTTATAAATTGTTGATTTCATTTCTTATACAAGGGTCCGACTTTAAAATTTTGATATATTAAAATTTTGATTTTTGTAGAATATGCTTTAGAGTATCTAAACTTGAGGTCAGTATTTGCGGCTTGCATTTGTATATAATATTGGGTTTAAATTAAATAATGATTTTTGTATACACCTATAAATGTTTTGATTTTAATAAATATCTATTCACTTATACTATTGGTCTTCATCAATACAGTTTGATTAAATTTCGCCAATTCCAAACTGTCAGTTTTGATCGTCAAATTCGTGCTAATTTTGCTTTGCTTCGGAATTCGTGTTTGGGTTCATAACTCGATTTTCAGCCATCTCTAGCCTCGGAAGGTGAGCAATCACTCACGATTAACGTTCTTTTATTCATTAAATTTGATTTTAGTTGAAACGACAATTGAAATATGCTGATGTTAGTTAATTACACTATTATATATGCTATTACCTGTATCAGTTCACCTGTGACATCTGACACCATTATCTGTTAATTACTTATGCGATGATAATACAGTTTGGCTGATAATTGATTGATTGTTGATGTTTATATTGGATGTTAAATTGTTAATGTTAAAATGATAAATAGTATGAAATTGAAATTGATATAGAATAGTTAAATGTTAAATTTGATTAAATGACATTTGTATAATATGACCCCTTTAACTGTTAAATTTACTGACACGTAGGATTTGTTCAATTACACCTTGAACCACTGAATGTATGTTGTTAAATTGATGATGTACGAAATTGTAAATAGATGACAAGTGAAGAACCGTAATGTAATAATCTTTAATCTACATGAAATGATAGTGTAGATTCTAGAAATAATTATATTGATTCGCACAAATAACAATGTGAATTAATACGGTTATTTCGGGATTATTTGAATTGATTATTGGATTGTTATTGTTTGTTGTTATTGCTTGTTTATTTACTTTGACACCATCCCAGTTATCACACTGCAAGTTCCCTTTGTTATGTTTTGATTTTGAATTGAATTGGAATCGGGTTGAAATGATAAATACCCAAATTGAACTTTGACTTAGGATAGAAAATTAAATAAAACCCGATTGGTCAATAATTTGATTTAAAATAAAACGAAGATTTTATTTGAATAAATAATATGGTTTTGAAATGAAGTTGAAATTTGAATTTTAATGAAAGGAAAACGTTAGTATTTAATAATCTGAAACAAAATATTAACAATGTAATTGATGAAAGAATGTTGTCTAATTTGAGAAATGATTGAATTAAGTTGAAATGATTTACTAATTAAGTTTGGAATTATAATTAAGTTGAAATTATTAAACTTTGAAATTATTTAATAATTAAGTTTTGAATTATTTAATAAATTAAATAAGATTGAATTATTTAATGATTAAATTGAATTGAATTCTTTAATAAGTAAAATTGAACTTTTGAATAAGTAAATTTTACTTCGCAAATAAATGAAATTGAGTTCTTTATTAATTAAGTCTTGGAAAATATTTAAGTAAGTAAATAAGTGAAATTGAATTTCTTTAACAAGAAATAAAATGTGATTTATTGAAATTAATGTAAGACTTGAACTTTAAAGAATTTGATTTGACGAATTTAATTTAATTCAATTTGTAAGTTTTGATATAATGAAGTTGAACTTAAGGAATTGATTTAATGAATTGGAAATTAAATAGAATTGTTTTGAATGATAAATTTACTTAACGAATATTGAATGAAATCGATAAATGAGTTTAAATTGATTTGAATGTTAAATAAAATTGATTTAAATGATTTCGAAATAAAACTTTTATACGAACTTGAATCAATATTTGAATTGTTTAAACAGAAATTGAAATTGAATTATAAGTTTTTGAAATTGTAATTTGGAAGTTTTGAAATGTAAATTTTGGAAATTGGCTTTGGAAGACAAATGAAATGTTGGTTTACAAATTCTATTTGAAATTGAAATTGATTTGGTTTTGAAATAAATAAACGACCAATCGGTGAAATAATTTCGAAGGTTATTAAAGAGACCGGAATCGGTTATGGATATACTCTCTGTCTAAACCGAAACCACTTTAATAACTATACGCGGAGTGTGATCCAGAATGAAGTGGTTGGAATGATGTTCGTGATGACTGAAGAAAGTGAACGATAATGGATAGCCTTGACACTTGTGTCAAATTGGAAATGACTAAAACAGGAGCCGTGTCGGGCCAATGGAGGTCAGCTACCTCAAGTGAACACACTTCTTCGAACTACTCATTACTTGTTGTCGATTGGTGCACCCTTGATTTTTGGGAGTGTTGTTTCACGGTGTTGCGGTCGCTGCGGCGATGCGTTCTCACCAGTCCGGATCATGCAAACGGTAGTATCACTACCTTGGGTATTGCCTCATGTTCCTTGTCATACTTGTATTCCCTATTCGCGACCACTACGAATTTTTTTTGTACCTTTAGTATATGGATTGCCCTCTGGTGACTTCCGGTTTTGGGGAAACTACGGTCTTGTATATGCTTTTGGGAATAAAAATGTGTTAAGGGTGGAATGGGCCATGACTTAACACTATTTTGATATTTTATATTACTGATAGGCATTATCTACTTATCGTACACTACTACATAGTAGATAGTTTAACGGATCCTTAAAGGATGGTTATTCCAACATCCTTTGAGTTACTTGTATTTCAATTGCTATTTCACTTGAGTTGGATTTATTAATATAAGAATGTTAATCCTGACTCGAGTGTCTTGTGTTTTTGCTTTACGCTCGAGTCAGACTGAGTGTACTAGTAATCGAGACTCACCTTTGAAGTTGGAGCTTTGCTTGAAGATCCAGCCATCTATTCTGCTTTCAGTATTCGATGATTCCAGTGATGTATTCTGATTTGTATCTGATGTATCGTATTACTCTTCCGTTGTATCTGGTTTAACTCTGATGTAACTTATACATTTATATAGTAGCTTCATGAACTACTATCTCTTTTATTTCCGCTGCATTTATTACTCTATGTTTGTGATCTGTGATTATATTTATTTACTATATATGTTCAGTTTTTCCAAATTTAAATTAACAACGCGGTATTTTGAGAAATTCAATTCCGGCATGAGTGTCTACCTATACACTTATAATGGATGCGAATGGTCAAAAATATCGGGTCGTTACAGATTGGTTGAGGAGGTATGAGGCCAGGATATTCTGCCAGGATGGGGAGATATCTTTGAGACACCCGAATAGTCATAACTGAATTATATTCTCAGTAGAGAATTCTGACCAGAGTTGTTATGCTTTGTTAAGTGCAATGGAAGTGGGTGAAGAGTTAATGTAACGACCCACTATTTTGGACCATTCAAATCGACAATAAATCAACACATGTCAGACTTGAATAATTCAAAACAATAGATTGTTAATTTAAATTGGCATAACTCAGCATATACAGTAAATAAAATAATCACAGATCACAGACACAGAGTAATATAATAATAATGCAGCGGAAACAAATGAATAGTAGTTCATGAAGCTACTATATATATAACAGAGTTAAATAAGTTACAACAGATCTCGAATACAATAGTCAAATACAAGAATCAGAATACATCATTAGAATCAACTGAATATCTAAAAGCTGGATAGATAGCTGGATCTCCAAGCGAAGCTCCAACTCCAAAGGTGAGTCTCGAATACTGGTACACTCAGTCTGACCCGAGCGTAAAGAAAACACAAAACACTCGAGTCAGGATTAACATTCTTATATCAATAAATCCAACTCAAGTGAAATAACAACTGAAATACAAGTAACTCAAAGGATGTTTGGGATAACCATCCTCTAAGGATCCGTTGAACTATCTACTATGTAGTAGTGTACGCTAAGTAGATAATGTCTAATCAGTAAAGTACGATATCAAAATAGTGTTAAGGTGTTACCATAATCCCCCTTAACACATTTTATAATGCCATAGTCTATATAGCACCGTAAACCCCACCGTAAACTAGTGGTTATCAGAGGGTACCCCATAGGTATAACAAAAAACAAATCGTAGTGGTCGCGAATAGGATAATCATTATGACAAGGTACATGAGGCGATACCAACTAGGATACTAGTAGTTGCCTGATTCGGACTGATGTTGGGCATAGCAGCTACTACCCCAACACCGCAAAACAACACTCCCATAATCGAGGGGTGCACCCAAATCGAATCACAAAAGTAATAGATATGGTATCGAAGAAGTGTGTCCGCTAGAGGTGGCGAACCTCAATGGCTCGGCGCGGTGTTTTAGTCATGTCAGGGGTCATCCAAAGACGTTCACTTTCTTCAGTCAACGCGTTCACCAAAAACATCCACTTCGTTCTGGATCAACACTCCGCATATATTAGTTATTAAAGTGGTTTCGGTATCGACGGAGAGTATGTCCATATCTGATCCCGGTCTCTTTAATAACTACGCATTAATTACACCGATGGTCATTTTGTAAACTTTCAAAATAGTTTATATTTCAAAACCGAAATATCATTGCCATTTCAAAACCATATCCATACGATATCATTTTCACTTCAAATAAATCCATTTCCAAAATCATAGTACTTTTCCAAAGTTATAACGCTTTCGAAATCATAGTCTTTTAAAAATCAAACACTTTGGAAATCACAGCTTTGAAATCATAGCACTTTGGAAATCATAACACTTTGAAATTATAGCATTTTGGAAATCATAACACCTTTCTTTTAAACAGTTTAGATATTAAAATTAGTATATATAATAAAATAGTTTATAAATAAGATAGTTTATATAAATAGTTATAAGTTAAAATAGTTTAAAATAAAATAATTTATATTAAAATGATTTATACTAAAATAGTTTATATTAAAATAATTTATAAAGTAAAATATCAATAGTTTTAAATATAATTTAAAATTACTTTATAAAATAAAATAGTTTCCTCAAATTTCACAAATCGATTCAAATCAACTCAAATTCCAAAATTTTAATTTAATTAAATCTCAAATCATCAATTTCAATTCGATTTAGTTTCTAAATAACCTTTTCAATCTATCGATTTCAAATACATATTTAAACCATAAAATAAGCCATTTCAATATATTTCAAAGCTTTGAATATTCAACATTCAATAACATCTAATACAACTTCAATTCACAAATTTTAAATAAACAAAATATCCCATTTAAATTTATATAAATTTGAAATATTCATTAAAGTCACTTTTAATCAAATTCAAGTTAAAACATATCTTTAGAATTTCAAATTTAATAAATTTCAAATCAAACTTATTTAAGTATAATTCTAAATAAATATAATTTCAAATCAATTTCAAATCATTATAAACTTTATATTTGAAAATATAGATATTAAATAAATACTTAAACATATTATTTATCAACTTTATTAAATCAACTTTAATGAATCTTTAAAAATCAATATTTATCAAAACCATATATTTCTTTTCAAAACCATAGGAATCATTTTCAAAATATTTATATATATACCAATGGTGTCTGTATATAATTTTCTACCCTATGGTCAAGTGGTACGGATATTTATCATTTCAATCCGCAATTTAAATATATATGAGTATATATCTTTTCAACCCGCAATCCCAAATTCAAATAAATTGAAAATCACTTGGGTTTATCATTTCAACCCATAACGATTTTCTCCTATTCTACAGATCGTTCGGATATGTATCATTTCAACCCATAGTGATTCTATACTAACAGGGAACTTGCAGAGTGATAACAGATATGATAATAAAATAACAACAGTAACAGGCATATATCATCAATATAAATAACAGATAATGATGTCAGATGTCACAGGTAAATAGATACAGATAATGGCATATATATAACAATGTAAATAACTAACAGCAGCATATTTCAATTGACGTTTCAATTGAAATAAAATTTAATAAATAAAAGAATGTTAATCGTGAGTGGTTGCTCACCTTTCGAGGCTAGAGAGATTTGAAAAATGAAACAAGTTACAAACCCAAGCACAGTGAGATGGGCACGAGTTAGACGAGCAAGGCTGATAAATCGAAATAGGCGAAATCAAATCAGAATTGGATCGATGCAGATAATTGATACAAGTGGACTTATGCATAAATATATATAACAAAAATTCATATTCTAAGTTCTAAACCCATATTAGATTAAATGTACATGTATTTCAAAACTTCATGGTTCAAATTAAAAGACAAAATCAACATATACATGCAATATATATTTGAAATAAATACATATATATTTATACTTATAAAAATGGAAAATACTCACGCACATGTTATACCTTTAAAATTTACATTTATAATGAAATTTATGTAAGCTTGCTTTATTTGATACATATAAACTAACATATATATAGTGCAGACATCTACCAAACCTACATGCAAAATATACATACGAACAAATATATATATATATATATATATATATATATATATATATCTTTATATATACAAGCTACGGAATATATATAAGTTGTGCATAAAATTAAATAAGCTTTATATCAATACTTTTAAACAATTAATTGAATCTGCATAGCATGTAAGTACCCAATATATAAGGCATCTAGTCATTAACCTATTTTATATAAACAATTAACAATATATATTATCATATACACTAAAAATAAATAAAATAGTATATCAGCAGTATATATATACACGAACAAACTTTTGTACTATAAACAGTATATAACGAAGACAGATATATTTATATATATATATAATATACGAAAAACAACAGTATTTATCTTTACATTACTATAACTTATTTCATAGAATATACATATACTTACAGTAAGCCAAATGGTTATGTATATAAACTTCTTTATAAAATACTTCACTGCAACACCCATGTAATTTCATATATATGGCGAGTTTATGCATATATATAATATGCTGTTATTGTATAAACTTTACATAAAAATAAAATGTAATATATAACCTGTATTAACCTTGTATATATAAACTTATCAGAAACTTGTATATATGTATAATATGAAATTGTAAAGCACTGGGCAAGCTGTAGCATATAGAAAACAAGGTGTAATATACTATGTCATAACTTATATATATAAACAGCATATTATACGCAACTTACACTTTTATATATATAAAGCCATAAACTCAACTGCTTTAAAAGCAAACACACACATATAGTACCCAACGCAAAAGTAAATATATATTTTTCCAAAATCTATATATATAACTTATATAAAGTGGGAGAATTTAAAACCTTATACTATATAAACTGTAAAGATGATCATATATGTATTAGATCTATATGTATATAACAGTTTTAAATCAAAATTTTATATATAAACTAATAACAACTAAACTTAAACTTGTATATATATATATAACATTTTCCTATGCTATGATACTGTAACTAGTATGATATATATACCTCTTATAAAAAATAAAATAAATAGGCGGCAGAGGAGAAGAAGCCAAGAGATACCGCGAGTGTGGTGAGTCACGGCCAGGATTGAGTGAAAGCGCGGCGTTGCGCGGATCTCTAGGTTGCGACAACATGGGTTGCGGTTAGCGACAATGGTCTCGACTGGAGGTGAGGAAGGCTTGCACGGTGGAAGGACGGCGAACTGATGAGGAGGAAGTGGCGAGGGCCGGGGTGGTTGTGACGTGGCGAGCAAGAGGCGGTTGTGGAGGAGAGTCGACATGTGGTGAGGCGGAGCAGGCGGTTGCTTGGGCTCGGGTTGCTGCTTGCGTTTATGGTATGCGTGAGTGTTTGTTCAAGGGAAAGAGGATGAGTAGATTCATCAAATACAAGGAAGCATGCTACAGGAAATATGAGCCACAACTACATAAATTATATCTTATTATAATATATATTTCAAATGAAGGCATAGAGAAGCGAAAGTGAATAGACAATCCAACTAAACAATAGATAACATAACAACCATTGGGAATAGAGAGAGTCTAGGCTGAATGGTAATAGTCACAGTCGAATTTATGGAGGAAATAAATGAAAACTGTTGTTAAGTTTATATGGAGGAAAAATGAAAAGGCATTTGGAAGCTAAAAGGTTGAATGTTGAACTGATAAGAAAAATCATTTTATTAGTTCCATAGTGTACCAGACCCTCGAAATATACAAATGAATATACTGCGAAGATCAGCATGACGAGACGATCAAAACGGCATACAGATATCAGTGGTACGATTGAATTTTAAAAATTCGAATTTTCTATTAGCGGAAAATGCAGGAAAAATGCAGAAAAATAAGATCGACGGAGCTAAAGAAGTCCGAATTTGGAAAAATGAAAAATGACGTCTCAGTCAGAAGATGATTTAGAATTTTTCTATGTAAAAATATTCAGGTTTCGAAAATATTTTATTTTCATCAATTACTAACTGATGAAATTGAAATAAAATTACACACGAAATAAACTTTCATATTTTTGGATGAAAATTTACCAGTTGCTATGTTTAACTAGACGCATTTTAAATATTAAATTTTTATTTCAATATTTTATTTTTAAAATTCCATAAATTTTCAATTAATATCGTTATTAAAACAGTTAAAATTTACGGGTCGTTACAGTTAAGTTAGGTTCAGATTGCAAGAGAGTTTGCATATGTCTTTGAGCCAGTCACAGGAATACCACCGAAACGAGCTGTTGAGTTTCGGATAGATCTTGTGCCAGGAGCTGAACCTGTGAGTAGATCACCTAACAGGATGACACCGATAGAGATGAAAGAACTGAAGGTGCAGCTAGTGGATCTTGAAGGAAGGAATTTTATTAGACCAAGCAGTTCGCCTTAGGGAGCGGCTGCGGTATTCGTGAAGAAACTAAATGGGTCGTTGAGAATGTGTATCGACTATCGTAAGCTGAACGAAAGGACGATAAAGAATAAGTATCCTTTGCCGAGAATTGATGATCTGTTTGATTAGTTGAGTGGAGCCAGAGTGTTTTCCGAGTTGGATTTGGCAACGGGGTTCCATCAGTTAAGAGGAGCAGAGGACATTATTCCTTTGACTACATTTCGAACTAGATATGGTTCTTATGAGTGGTTGGTGATGCCATTTGGGTTGACAAATGCACCTGCTTTCTTTATGGATTTGATGAACTGAGTCTTCCGAGAGTATTTGGATAGATTCGTGTTGGTGTTTATAGATGACATTTTGGTATACTCTAAGGATGAGAGAGAGCATGAAGAACATCTTAGAGTTGTGCTAGAGACGTTGAGGCAGAATAAGCTAAAGGCGAAGTTCTCCAAGTGTCATTTTTGGAAGAAAGAGGTTAAGTTTCTTGGTCATGTGATTTCAGAGAAAGGATTGTCAGTCAATCCAGATAAGATCGAAGCTGTGAACAATTGGAAGAGACCAGAGATGGTGACCGAGATCAGAAGTTTTCTTGGACTTGCTGGCTATTACCGGAGATTCATAAAGGATTTCTTGCGGATAGTAGCGCCTTTGACTAAGCTTACCAGGAAGGAAGTGAAGTTTGTTTGGTCCGAAAATGTGAAGAAGCATTCCTTATGTTAAAGCATTTGTTGACCAATGCTCCAATGTTAGTAGTTCCAGATGGTAACCAAGGGTTGGTAGTATACACCGATGCGCGTGGGACTGGATTGGGAGCAGTGTTGATGTAGAAGGGCAAATTTATTGCTTACACATCTAAGCAGCTTAGACCGCACGAAGTAAGATATCCTACTCATGACTTGGAGTTGGCTACGGTGATTTTTGCCTGGAAGATTTGGAGGCATTATCTCTTGAGGGAGAGATTTGAGTTGTATACCAATCATAAGTCTTTAAGATATCTATTCTCTCAGTAGGAGTTGAATATGTGATAGTAGAGGTGGCTGGAAGTATTGGCTACTTATGATTTTGGTATAGAGTATACCCCAGGGAAAGGTAATAAAGTAGTAGATGCTCTTAGCAGAAGTCATCAGAATGTGGTGTTGGCTATGTTGGCAGGGTGGAAAGATCTTGAAGCTTTGGCCAGTTGTGGTGTGCAGTTAAGATCGACTACTAGTTCTAGGCAGAGTACTACCATGTTGTCTTGTTTAGAAGTTCGACCAGTGTTGATCGAGAGAATTGCTTCTAAACAGAAAGAGGATCCATTATTAACTGAGAGGGTCAGAAGACTTGAGGTTGGAAATGAGGTTGATGATTTGAAAGATTTTTTCCTTGACCATAGAGGATAGTTGAGAAAAAAAGGACGGTTATGTGTTCCAGATGTTGAGAACTTGAGGAGAGAAGTTCTTGAGGAATGTCATCGATCCAAGTTTACGATTCATC
The DNA here is from genome assembly GCA_030737815.1 of Allium fistulosum. Taxonomy (NCBI): domain Eukaryota; kingdom Viridiplantae; phylum Streptophyta; class Magnoliopsida; order Asparagales; family Amaryllidaceae; genus Allium; species Allium fistulosum. The sequence goes on from CM060908.1 coordinate 722,269,538, forward strand.
CTGGAGGGACCAAGATGTATCAAGATATGAAGAGGAGCTTCTATTGGGAAGGCATGAAGAGGGATGTTGGCTTGTGGGTTAGGTAGTGTGTAAACTGTCAACAAGTGAAGGCCGAACATAAGAAGCCGAGTGGGTTACTTCAGCCTCTTGTTATTCCAGTGTGGAAATGGGATTTGATATTCATGGATTTTATAGATGGGTCGCCAAGGAGAGGAAATTAAAGTATATGGTTTATTGTGCATAGGTTTACCAAGAGTGCACATTTCATTCCAGTAAAGTCGACCAGGACGGCACCAGGTTTGACGAGGTTGTTCATGAAGAACATAGTTAGACTTCATGGAGTTCCTGGAAGCATAGTCAGCGACAGAGATGCTTTATTCACTAGTTCTGGAAGAGTCTACAGGATGCGTTAGGCACGAAGCTCAAGATGAGTACCGCATATCACACATGGATGGATGGGCAGACAGAGAGAGTCAATAAGGTGCTCGAGGATATGTTGAGAGCTTGTGTGTCGGACTTTGGTGGATGTTGGGAAGATCACCTACATTTGATAGAGTTTTCTGATAATAATAGTTACCAGACTAGTATAGGAATGGTGCCTTTTGAAGCTTTGTATGGAAGGCCATGCAAATTCCCTTCAAGTTGGTTGGAGATTGGAGACAGGTTGGTCTTAGGTCCAGATTTGGTAAGGGAAGCGTCAGAGAAGGTTGAGTTAATCCGAGAACGGATGAAGGAAGCTCAATCCAAACAGAAGGGTTACGCGGATAAGAGGCGTAAAGACCTAGAGTTCTCAGTGGGAGACAAGGTTTTTATTAAGGTATCACCAATGAAGGGTGAGGTATGGTTGGGGAAGTCAGGAAAGTTGGCCCCAAGATATGTTGGTCCACTCTAGATTACAGATAGGATTGGAAAGCTCACATATAGAGTTGAGTTACCCAGCAATATGGTAGGTGTCCATAATGTGTTTCATGTGTCTCATCTTCGCAAGTATGTGCATGATCTAGAGGCTACCATTCCTTAGACAGAGTTGGAGGATTTGGCAGTAGAGCCTGATTTGACTTTTGTTAGACAACCAGTTCGGGTCGTTGCGAGAGATGAGAAATGATTGAGGAACAAGATAGTTAAGTTGGTGAAAGTTCAGTGGAGCAACAATGAGAAGTACTATACTTAGGAGACAGAGGACATGATTCGAGATACTTATCCTGATCTGTTTTGAGGGTATGTCTATATTAGATTTATATAGATATTTCCTAGTCAGATAGACTAGTATGGTTGTTAGGAGTCGTTACAGATGATTGCTATGTTTGATATTTGGCCCTTACTGAATTTCGAGGATGAAATTCTTGAAGGAGGGGAGCCTGTAACACCCCTAATTTTGGATAACATTATTCAGGAGATTTGATTAGATAAATTAAATTAAATAATGTAAATGTAAGTGATAAGGGGATTGAGACTTGAAATAATTAATTAAGGCCATGCCCAATGAACTAATTAATGGGCTTAAGAATGGATTTTGGTTAATTAAGTCACATAAGGGTATATTGCGAATTGCCACCCTTAGCTTCCACCCTTATATATATTTCGTTCCCACCTTCTTACTTCCCATTCACGTCATTTAAAATGCAAAAAAAAATATAGAGAAACGGCTGGCCATTTAGAGATCAAGAGGAAATCAAATTAAAGCTAGAAAATCAAGCTTAAGGGAAATTAATCTCAATCCAATCTCCTTATCTAGAGCAAGGTGAATAATAATTCCATCTCTATTTTGTTTTAAATCATATATTTTCGGATTTAAGGAATAAATTCATTTTTATGATATATTGGTTGATTATATGCTTGATTCTTGATTTATTTGATTTAACAAGGTTGTTTAAAAAATATTTAGCACGGTTTTAGATCAAAACCAAGATTTAAAGAGGTTTAAATGCCATGGGAAAATTTTATGTTATAAAAAACATGATTTTGGAGTTGGGTTTCAATTTTGAGATTTTTCCAAGTTATGGAAAGATTATTATGAATTTTCAAAGGAAAATATGGCTATTTTGGTTTATAATTTATTTTGGAAGATATATTGAGAATTTGGGTCTAGAATTTTGATATGTTAGATAACATGATTAAAGTGAATTTCTGGAATTTTTGGGGTCCAAAGTGATTTGCTATGCAAAATAAATTGTTTTAGAAGAGGGACTCCTTTGCAAAAATTGGAAGGGTTAGTTTGATTAACTTAACCATGGTTTAGATCTGGATTAGCGGCAGTTATTTTTGAAAAAGAATTTGAAAAGGTTAAGGCAACCAATCTGGTATTGACACGTGGCAGGTTAGTTAGAGAAAAGTTTACTTAAACAAGAATTAAACTTGGTTTTGCTTAGAAAAGTGGTTCCGCCTACATAGGAAAGTGCCTTTCGACACAGTAGCTACCGGCTTTATTCTTGTTGAAACCAACTATGCCGAAACCAATACACAAGGTATCACTATGATAGTACGCAGTGGATTGGGGATAGGTGGAAGGTAGTGTGTCAAAAGCATAGCTTCCGGAGGGGTTGAAACCTTGGTTTGTTTTTAAAATGAAAAGCGCCTGCCTATGGTTTGTTTTAAGCCTTCGACAGTGTCGAAGCAATTGGTTTTGAAAGAGGATTTAAAGAGGTTTCGAAAGGGTTGCCATTAACTTATAATTGCTTTCGACTAGGTTCCATACTTAAGAAAGAATGTTTTGAAAGAAAGTGTTCCGACCTAGTCGATACCCTATTGCAGTTTTATAGCCTTTCGATGGTATTGAAGATATTAATGCTATCGAAAGGTACTTTTTTTATAAAGTTTAAGCCACTTCCTAAAGCTTTCAAAAGGGATTAGGGGTTTCGAAGGTGATGGTTTCGACTCCAACCTTCCAATGTTTTACCCAGATGTTTTATGCTTTTGAAAGAGATGGTGCCGACACTATCATGTTTTCCCAATGTTTTATAAACGAAAAAGGATGGTTTCGAAACAGATGCTTTCGCCTATATTCACCGACCTAAATAATGTTTTAAGTATAAACCTAATGCTTTCGAAAGGGGTACTTTCGATGGTTTCGGATGGGTTACTTCCATAAGTGTCGAAAGGGATACTTTTAACTGGTTTCGAAGCTAAGCTTCTAAAGTTTAATGATAATACTTTAATGTATTCGAAAGGTTTCGAAAGGTAGCTTTTAAAGTATTATGAGGTAGGAGCCTAACGTTTTTAAGAGCATTCGAAGGAGGTTATCCTATGAAGTCAAAAGCTATGTTTCGAAGGTATCGAAAGGTTTATGACCCAAACTCTATTTTTAAAGGAAAAACCCATGGCTATATGTAACAACCCGAGGTTTTGTATCGACTGACCATCGTCATTAGACGAATAAATCGGTAGTAAATTACTGTTGGTATTTTAATCAGTCGAATTCCCTTCGAATGTCGAGTTGTAAAATTCTTTTAATAATTTGAAATAGGGTTGTGGGCTTTAAAAAATTTGCTTGGCCATATTTCATTTGGTGTCGTGTTAAAGTGGAGGCCGTTCCCCCTTTGATCCATTCTCGAGACAACCCACAACCAAAACATCCGAAAGAAAATCAATGGCGGCTAGGGTTCAGTTCGACTTCGCTCGTCTTCGTGATACCACGGCTTCCAAAGTCTTCCCTGTTTGTTTCTTTACCACCGCGTCTCTGACTTGGTCAACATGTTCTTCGATCAAAGGTGATTCATCTGTTTTCATTCAACCCAAAAAAAAATCAAATCGAAAGAAAGAAAAAAAAATGGTGGCCGTTCCTTTCTTCCCCTTTGACAATCAGGGTTGCGAGGCGCCGACCTATTGTTGTTCGATCGCGAGAGAAATCGTGAGAGGCTGCGATCGATCGTTCTCGTTACTCCCTTTAGCTACTTCGAATTGATGGAATTTGACTTCGAATCTAAGGTGAGTAATTTCTATTACTCACATCTACTCCTACTCGTTTGCATACATTGCTTAATTTGCTTCTGTGGTTTTCGATCTCGACTTGATTGTATCGATGTGATTAGGGATTATGGCATGACTTATTCATATGCGTTTGTTTTTAGCTTGATTTCCACGGCTTTGTGAATTTCTCTGACTTGATAAATTTCGAATACTTAAATTTTTGGATACTCACGGTTTTGATATGTGACTTGGTCATTATGGCTTTAACTTGATTTTGAAACCAGCTTTGAATACTTCCTGATTTTCGAAATCTTTGATTATTTCAAAAAGAAAGATGCGATTTTTATCTTTGTTTCGTATACTCTGTGTCATGCGACTTTGAATGTTGATGCTTGACTCTATGCTTGACTCGGTCGACTTTGTCGAACTCTCCTCTTACCATGTTGTCTGGTCTTCATTGTATGTTGTTACTCCCTTGTTTATGCAGTTTGCATTTTATTCATATGGTCTTGTTTTGCATTGTTGGTTCATTACTTCGTTCCAGTTTGATACTGTGTTGCATTTGATCACTTGTTCATTCATGTTGATCACAACTGCTTCACTTGTCAATTGCATTTATTTGAGCATGTGGACTTTGCATTGAGTACATATGATGGCATTTTGTTTTATCACGTGCTGCTTGCTTCTGAATATTTTGTATGTCTGCATCTTCACTGCTGTTCCCACTTGATCGCGGTGCTTCATTCCTCGAGTTTTTCACTTGATCATTTGTATTTGTTTGTTCATTGTGCATACATACTAGCACACTGATTCATTTGAAGTTGTACTTTTGTTTCAGTATGTTGGTCGAGTTGCCTGTTGCACTGTTGTGTTGTCTACATCCCTTGTAGTTGCTGTGGTTTTTGTGGCTTGTTTCACTGTTGGGTTTGGTCTGGATTGCTTTGCTACTGTGTGGTCTTGAGCATTGCTGGTCTTCTGTTGGATTGATGTTCTTCATGTTGTTATGGTTTAGTTGAACTCGATAGTTTTGGGTTTCATGTTGCCTTGGTATTCAATGTTGTCCAGTCTGCATTCATTGTTCTTTGTTTGTATATATCACTCTCTTGACCGCTTGAAACTTTGTGGTTGAAGTTGAACTTGGTTTGTGACTTCATCACTTCAGTCTGTTTTGTTGCTATTTGGTTGCATTTCCAGTTCCATTTAGTTGACTTGGTTTCAACTTTACTTCATCTATATACCACTTAGTTGCAATCCTTATTGCATTTAGTAGTTAGTATTCCACTTGAGCATTTGAATTCATACAGTCATACAGTTCATGTTGCTATGGTTTCCGTAGCATTTGGGGTAGCCTTTGGGATTCACTGACCACTCATGTACATTAGTTCTGTTTCACTGGTGCTCTATAGCTTATTCTAGATTGTTGCACCTGCATTGAGCATTTGTTTACGACTGCAACTGTGTACATCTTTGTTGAGTCTGGGCATTCTTGTTTTCCAGACTTGATACTTTTGCCCATTTCACTGCTTTCCTGTGTGTACTTGCTACCATGTTTACAATTTGTACATTCATGTTTTGAGGCTGTTTGCATGCAGTTGCTTTTCAGACAATTGTGTTGTTATCACACTTGAGTTGAACCCGATTTCGGGGTTTGACCTTGTGATCATTTGTGACTTTCACTGAGCTTTTGTGTATCTCTTGCGATAGTGGCGAGGCAGTACACGCGTGCGTGTACTGCAGCCCTATCAGATTTGACAGCTTTAAATTGATTTAGTCGATTTGATAAATTGTTTATTTATCTCTGTTGATGATTTAAATCTGCTGATTTTTGTTAAACACTATTAAGTGTTATATTGACCGTTATCCGGTTTCTTTGTTTAAAGAATCGGATAGACGGGAATTATTGTGACTGTCGTCTATTTAAATTATTACTGCCTATATGCACTAATTAACTGGTTTGAATTAGACTGACCTGGGTATTATTTTCTTTTGAATGTAATACTCGGGTCAGACCCGAGTTATTTCAGGTTGTAGATTTTCTTCTTTGAGTTGCTGTTCAGGATATGAAGACTTTTCACATCTTCTGAAGTTGTCAGTGTCATTTTGTAGTAGTCGTGTCATTGTATAGAACGATATGTATTCATGTATATTATTCGTTAATGTACTTGTATATATAACTTCTTGAGTCGACAGTTGTAGTTGTATCATATGTATCATGTCAACTATATTGTAACTGGCATTGGTTATATATATATGAGATTTTTGTTAATCTGTGTTCCGCATTTATATTATCTGTGTTATTGTTATATCTAATGTCCTAAACTATTATGAACTATCGTAGTTTGTTTTATTCTGATAATTGGATATGTCGATGGGAGTAAATAAATAATAGATGAAAAATAAAAAGTATATACCACTCCTATCGAGATAACCAATATTAGTGTAAGGCCAATTACGGATGGTCGCTCCTATCCAGCCTTATTCTTCGTAATAATAGACAGTATTTCTTTTAATACTCTTTGTTATTATGAGCATAGAGGTGGGGCATCACAGTTGGTATCAGAGCTTGGGGTTTATGGACATAATATAAAACATAACTTGGATGGAACATATGTTACAACTATAGGTCGACGTTTTATCTGTGATGTGAGTCAAAACTAAAGTTTTGAAATTTTGATGAAATTTTTAAATATCGTTATTTAAAAATAATAGTGAAATTGTGTTCTGTTTATCAAAGTGCGCAGCGGAAACAGTGAAACTGTCTTCGCTGAGTACAACTGATAATCTTTTTGATTTAAAAATCAAAATACGAAATTGATATGAATTCCAATTGTTGTTTACATAGCTGTAATTATTTGTTTCTTTGAGAATTTCGAATCCAAATTGAGGATTCGAAGAAATTGCAGATATGTGATTTTTGTTGAAATTTCCGCTGGCTTTCTTTTGTACTAATCATCTATTGATTAGATTTTTGCTGTTTTAAATTATCTTCATTGAAGATACATTTGAATGATTCTTTGTCCATTTTGTGGTACGTGCAAAAATTTAAATTGCACGTTATTGCATTTATTTTACGTTGAACCGATGCTTGGTTATGAAACGTATTTTGTTGCCGTTATTTTTACAACGGAATTTTACACCAATGCTATATTTTGAAGTACGGTGTTTTATGGCATTTTGATGAATGAAAATTCTCTGATATTACATTTTGATGTAAATTGTTTTGATGTGATTTTGACGTTTTAAAATTACTGTCGCTTTGGCTTCAGTAACCGTCAAATTTTAAAAGTGGATTTTCAAGCGGTTATTCCGCAATGCTGTTTTGTGACCGTTTTTACGGTATTTTGAGAAGTACGATTTCCTTATCGAAATTGTTACTGATTTACTGTTCTAATCACGTGATTGGAAAATCGTTTTAAAATGAAAATTGTTTTATAAAATTTTAGCAGTTTGCGTTTTCAAAAGAATGAGAAAGCAACTTAAACGATTCAGCAAAATCGAGGATTATGACCCCTTTCTTTTACTGATTCGCTTAACTCCGGACTTGTCCAGTTGAGAATGTGAATTGTTATTTTTACAAAATAAATAAAATTGTTTTCAGAAATTTTAACAGTTTGCGCTTTCAAAAGAATGAGGAAGTGATTTAAACGTTTCAGCAAAATCGAGGACTATGACCCCTTTCTTTTACTGATTCGCTTAATTCCGGACTTGTCCGTTTGAGAACGTAAAATGTTATTTATTTAAAATACATAATTTTGCACTTTCAAGGAAACGATGAAGAGAATTAAACAATTTAGTAAAACTCGTGGTTATGGGACATGTGCGTTTGCTATTTTGGTTAATTCCGGACTCGTTAATTGAAACATTTTGATGCTTTCGTGAGCTTTCGAGCCACTATGAGGACCTTCGGGTCATTTGTTGGGCTTTCGGGCCACTCTGCGGACCTTCGGGTCAAATACCAGTACTAGACCTTCGGGTCACTCTGCGGACCTCCGGGTCAATCTGATGGGCGCCAAAATTATGTTGAGTACTTGGTAGGCTTCGGCCACTCTGAGATGCACGTGCGGCGAATTAAAAACTCGCCATCTGATGGGATCGATCCAAGCTTTTATGTTGATTTTCTAGTCTTCTTAATTGATTTCTAGATATTTGTTGCTTCCAATTATCTGCAGGTAATTGGATATTTGTTGATATGAGTTCTGATTATCGTTTTTGATAATCAAATAATTGTTGTTTCTAATTATCGCTTGTGATAATTAGATAATTGTTGATATGAGTTCTGATTATCGTTTTTGATAATCAGATAATTGTTGTTTCTAATTATCGCTTGTGATAATTAGATATTTGTTGATATGAGTTCTGATTATCATTTTTGATAATCAGATAATTGTTGTTTCTAATTATCGCTTGTGATAATTAGATAATTGTTGATATGAGTTCTGATTATCGTTTTTGATAATCAGATAATTGGTGTTTCTAATTATCGCTTGTGATAATTAGATATTTGTTGATATGAGTTCTGATTATCGTTTTTGATAATCAGATAATTGTTGTTTCTAATTATCGCTTGTGATAATTAGATAATTGTTGATATGAGTTCTGATTATCGTTTTTGATAATCGGATAATTGTTGTTTCTAATTATCGCTTGTGATAATTAGATATTTGTTGATATGAGTTCTGATTATCGTTTTTGATAATCGGATATTTGTTGCTTTTAATTATCGCTTTAGATAATTAAATAATTGTTGATTTTAGATTTAATTATCGCTTTAGATAATTAAATATTTGTTGATTTGAGATTTAATTATCGCTTGAGATAATTAAATAATTGTTGATTTTAGATTTAATTATCGCTTTAGATAATTAAATATTTGTTGATTTGAGATTTAATTATCGTTTGAGATAATTAAATAATTGTTGATTTTAGATTTAAATTATCGCTTGAGATAATTAAATATTTGTTGAATTTAGATTTAATTATCGCTTTAGATAATTAAATATTTGTTGATTTGAGATTTAATTATCGCTTGAGATAATTAAATAATTGTTGATTTTAGATTTAATTATCGCTTTAGATAATTAAATATTTGTTGATTTGAGATTTAATTATCGCTTGAGATAATTAAATAATTGTTGATTTTAGATTTAATTATCGCTTTAGATAATTAAATATTTGTTGATTTGAGATTTAATTATCGCTTGAGATAATTAAATAATTGTTGATTTTAGATTTAATTATCGCTTTAGATAATTAAATATTTGTTGAATTTAGATTTAATTATCGCTTTAGATAATTAAATATTTGCTGATTTCAAAGTTAATTATCGCTTTAGATAATTAAATATTTTTTGATTTGGAATTTAATTATCGCTTTAGATAATTAAATATTTGCTGATTTCGAATTTAATTATCGCTTTAGATAATTAAATGATTGTTGATTTGAAATTTGATTATCGTTTTTGATAATCGAATATTTGTTGAATTTGAAATTTGATTATCGTTTTTGATAATCGAATAATTGTTGAATTTGATGTTTTGTGATATTCGTCTTCGATAATTTGACATTTGTTGATTTGTTTTCTGAGTATCGTTGGATGATTGGATGTTTGCTGATTTTATTGATATGAGATTTTCTAGTCTCCAATAGATTCTAGAATATGCTGATTTTACTGAATCACTGTTTTCTATCTATTTCTGTTAATAGTTAGAGTTTTACTAATTTTGAAATTTGTGTTTTCCAGTTAATTGTTGAATAACTGGATATTGTCAATTTGCGAATTGTGACTTGTGCTTTCTGGTCATCTTTGTCGATAATTAGATATTGTTGGCTTGTGAATTTCTGTATTTTAATTATCTAGTTGATAATTAGGTATCGCTGATAATTGTATTTGTTCAGTTTTGATTGTTTCTGGTTATCTAATTAATAATCAGATTTTACTGAGAATTTGTGAATCTCTTTTATGAAGATAAAGGATTTCTTTGGTATTTGTGTTTTAGATCCTTATTTTCTAATCTATCGAGCCCCAAACTCCCTCTCCCTCGGACTCAATCTCTCTTTTGACTCAATATATGTGGGCTAATGGTTATAGACGACTTTAATTATGAAAATTGCGGGGACGCAATTTTTATAAGGAGGGGAGTCTGTAACAACCCGAGGTTTTGTATCGACTGACCATCGTCATTAGACGAATAAATCGGTAGTAAATTACTGTTGGTATTTTAATCAATCGAATTCCCTTCGAATGTCGAGTTGTAAAATTCTTTTAATAATTTGATAAAGGGTTGTGGGCTTTAAATAATTTGCTTGGCCATATTTCATTTGGTGTCGTGTTAAAGTGGAGGCCGTTCCCCCTTTGATCCATTCTCGAGACAACCCACAACCAAAACATCCGAAAGAAAATCAATGGCGGCTAGGGTTCAGTTCGACTTTGCTCGTCTTCGTGATACCACGGCTTCCAAAGTCTTCCCTGTTTGTTTCTTTACCACCGCGTCTCTGACTTGGTCAACATGTTCTTCGATCAAAGGTGATTCATCTGTTTTCGTTCAACCCAAAAAAAAAAATCAAATCGAAAGAAAGAAAAAAAAATGGTGGTCGTTCCTTTCTTCCCCTTAGACAATCAGGGTTGCGAGGCGCCGACCTATTGTTGTTCGATCGCGAGAGAAATCGTGAGAGGCTGCGATCGATCGTTCTCGTTACTCCCTTTAGCTACTTCGAATTGATGGAATTTGACTTCGAATCTAAGGTGAGTAATTTCTATTACTCACATCTACTCCTACTCGTTTGCATACATTGCTTAATTTGCTTCTGTGGTTTTCGATCTCGACTTGATTGTATCGATGTGATTAGGGATTATGGCATGACTTATTCATATGCGTTTGTTTTTAGCTTGATTTCAACGGCTTTGTGAATTTCTCTGACTTGATAAATTTCGAATACTTAAATTTTTGGATACTCACGGTTTTGATATGTGACTTGGTCATTATGGCTTTAACTTGATTTTGAAACCAGCTTTGAATACTTCCTGATTTTCGAAATCTTTGATTATTTCAAAAAGAAAGATGCGATTTTTATCTTTGTTTCGTATACTCTGTGTCATGCGACTTTGAATGTTGATGCTTGACTCTATGCTTGACTCGGTCGACTTTGTCGAACTCTCCTCTTACCATGTTGTCTGGTCTTCATTGTATGTTGTTACTCCCTTGTTTATGCAGTTTGCATTTTATTCATATGGTCTTGTTTTGCATTGTTGGTTCATTACTTCGTTCCAGTTTGATACTGTGTTGCATTTGATCACTTGTTCATTCATGTTGATCACAACTGCTTCACTTGTCAATTGCATTTATTTGAGCATGTGGACTTTGCATTGAGTACATATGATGGCATTTTGTTTTATCACGTGCTGCTTGCTTCTGAATATTTTGTATGTCTGCATCTTCACTGCTGTTCCCACTTGATCGCGGTGCTTCATTCCTCGAGTTTTTCACTTGATCATTTGTATTTGTTTGTTCATTGTGCATACATACTAGCACACTGATTCATTTGAAGTTGTACTTTTGTTTCAGTATGTTGGTCGAGTTGCCTGTTGCACTGTTGTGTTGTCTACATCCCTTGTAGTTGCTGTGGTTTTTGTGGCTTGTTTCACTGTTGGGTTTGGTCTGGATTGCTTTGCTACTGTGTGGTCTTGAGCATTGCTGGTCTTCTGTTGGATTGATGTTCTTCATGTTGTTATGGTTTAGTTGAACTCGATAGTTTTGGGTTTCATGTTGCCTTGGTATTCAATGTTGTCCAGTCTGCATTCATTGTTCTTTGTTTGTATATATCACTCTCTTGACCGCTTGAAACTTTGTGGTTGAAGTTGAACTTGGTTTGTGACTTCATCACTTCAGTCTGTTTTGTTGCTATTTGGTTGCATTTCCAGTTCCATTTAGTTGACTTGGTTTCAACTTTACTTCATCTATATACCACTTAGTTGCAATCCTTGTTGCATTTAGTAGTTAGTATTCCACTTGAGCATTTGAATTCATACAGTCATACAGTTCATGTTGCTATGGTTTCCGTAGCATTTGGGGTAGCCTTTGGGATTCACTGACCACTCATGTACATTAGTTCTTTTTCACTGGTGCTCTATAGCTTATTCTAGATTGTTGCACCTGCATTGAGCATTTGTTTACGACTGCAACTGTGTACATCTTTGTTGAGTCTGGGCATTCTTGTTTTCCAGACTTGATACTTTTGCCCATTTCACTGCTTTCCTGTATGTACTTGCTACCATGTTTACAATTTGTACATTCATGTTTTGAGGCTGTTTGCATGCAGTTGCTTTTCAGACAATTGTGTTGTTATCACACTTGAGTTGAACCCGATTTCGGGGTTTGACCTTGTGATCATTTGTGACTTTCACTAAGCTTTTGTGTATCTCTTGCGATAGTGGCGAGGCAGTACACGCGTGCGTGTACTGCAGCCCTATCAGATTTGACAGCTTTAAATTGATTTAGTCGATTTGATAAATTGTTTATTTATCTCTGTTGATGATTTAAATCTGCTGATTTTTGTTAAACACTGTTAAGTGTTATATTGACCATTATCCGGTTTCTTTGTTTAAAGAATCGGATAGACGGGAATTATTGTGACTGTCGTCTATTTAAATTATTACTGCCTATATGCACTAATTAACTGGTTTGAATTAGACTGACCTGGGTATTATTTTCTTTTGAATGTAATACTCGGGTCAGACCCGAGTTATTTCATGTTGTAGATTTTCTTCTTTGAGTTGCTGTTCAGGATATGAAGACTTTTCACATCTTCTGAAGTTGTCAGTGTCATTTTGTAGTAGTCGTGTCATTGTATAGAACGATATGTATTCATGTATATTATTTGTTAATGTACTTGTATATATAACTTCTTGAGTCGACAGTTGTAGTTGTATCATATGTATCATGTCAACTATATTGTAACTGACATTGGTTATATATATATGAGATTTTTGTTAATCTTTGTTCCGCATTTATATTATCTGTGTTATTGTTATATCTAATGTCCTAAACTATTATGAACTATCGTAGTTTGTTTTATTCTGATAATTGGATATGTCGATGGGAGTAAATAAATAATAGATGAAAAATAAAAAGTATATACCACTCCTATCGAGATAACCAATATTAGTGTAAGGCCAATTACGGATGGTCGCTCCTATCCAGCCTTATTCTTCGTAATAATAGACAGTATTTCTTTTAATACTCTTTGTTATTATGAGCATAGAGGTGGGACGTCACACTATATTTTAAAGGAGTTTTTATCATGGTTTTAAGAATAAGCTATCTTTGTTAAATTTGAACCCACAAGAGTGGTATTTCTATGTTGTTGTGTTGCTTCTTCAAATATGAATATATTCACTTTTAAATGGACCCATAACTACATATTGGGGGTAAAGGGTAGAAGAACTAGTTAGGTTAACTCAGTAGTGAATATAAATTGATAAAACTCCTGAATGAGTAGAATTGCATCCAGGAGGTCAAGTAGACCAGAATATAGGATGCTAAAAATATAAAGGAAAGATATTGGCAGGGGCCAATAGGTTCACAGTTAGCACAAAGATACTGTGTGATATTGGCAGGGGCCAATAGGTTCATAGTTAGCCCATGAAAACTATGTATAAAAGAAGATGTCAAATAGACAGGTTCATAGTTAGCCCATGAAAACTATGTGTAAAGGAAGATGTCAGATAAACAGGTTTATAGTTAGCCCATGAAAACTATGTTTAAAGGAAAATGTCAGATAGATAGGTTCATAGTAAGCCCATGAAAATTATGATTGGATATTGGCAGGGCTAGTAAGTTTGTAGTTAGCCCATAAAAACTATATCCGGATGAAATATTGACAGATGTCAATATGTTCCTAGTCAACCCATGAAAACTAGGGTAAGAAGAAAGGATATTGGGGTTACCAATAGGTTCCTAGTCAACCCATGAAAACTAGGATAAGAGTAATATTGGAGTTACCAATAGGTTCATAGTGATCCCATGAAAACTATGTAATTAGACAGGGAGTCCTGAAATGTTTAACCGGTTATTAGTCAGTCCATGAAAACTAATAAGTTAATAGTAATCCTAGAAACTATAATTGAGACAGATATTCTAAAATGAATGAGGATGGGTAATCCAGAATTAATTCATTTATTTTTGCATATCATGAAACATTGTGGATGCAGGAGCATGATATATGGTTTTATAAAGGTTTTGAGATACTAGTGAAGGGAAACCCATTCCGCTAAGCGGTGTGGTCTCACTAGATATCTAAATGATTTGAGACGGTAGATTATTATTCATACCAGGCTTTATGTTTGACTCGAAGTTTATGTTTTCCCCGTTACGTCTTAGACACTCAATTGATTTTGAGTAGTTTGAGAGTTTAGGTTTCCAGGTACCTCTTAAGACGAATAAGCTTCCGGAGACGTGCAGGAGGCATGATAGCAAATTAGAGTTCTCCTCTCTTTTGATTCCGCTGTGTTGATTATAATGGAAAAGCTGTTATATTGCCTGTGTATACTCTGATTATCCCAAGGGTCATCTTCATATGTCGCTCTAGGCGTATGTTGTAATAAACATATTTTCTCTGAACGTGATTTGCAGGTATGGGATTATGTAATGAATTGGAAATGTTTTAATATGGAATGTGATTTTGTTGAAGTTTAAATTTTTTCCATATTCATGTGTTTTTGTGTATCAATGAATCTAACACCACCGTATTTGGTCGCCGAGGATTAATAACTATGGATGACTGCAACATCTGTAGCTGTTAGTTTTGGGCCTCTAAGTAGAGGGATGTTACATGATATCACCAAATAAATTTCAAGTAATAGGGAAGGTGGTGCTAGTATCAGTTCTGTTGCTAATATGGAAGGAGCTTAGTTTGACGCTATGGATAAGACTGTCTCAATTGCTGATGTTGAGCTTAGCCAAGGCAGCACCTAGCTGTTGAGTGAAGTCCTAAAGCATTGTGTTCAAACAAAAGTAATTCAAGTTGTAAGTTGGACAAAGCTATTAACTATCCTTTCAAAGAAGCAGTAGTGCAAGTGCATGTTCCAGTGCACATACAAGTTAATGAAGGCAATGTGCATGGCTCTCTAAGCAATTATGACTCAGCCACTTCTTATATTCCCAATCTGCTTTTACAAGATTCCATAAATGCCACATCTTCGTCTAACAACTTCGAATCTATATCAGATGACTTAGTTGTGAATGATCTTGCTGACCCAGTGCACATTCAGGTTATAGATAGCAATGTGCAAGGATCTTCTAGCAATTATATCTCTGCATCCATTACTACTCCCATTCTTCCTTTACATGATTCCATAAATACGTACTTATCTTCTAACAGTTTGGTTTCTATATCAGATGACATTGTTTTGAATGTTCTCGGTGTCTCACCTTACTCTCGTATCCTTCCTCCTCCAGGATGGGTCCCTCCCCCTGGTGTTTTGTATAGTACTACTGACCTACCCCCTAATCAATCTAACCTTGAAAAAATTGTAACAACCTTTATAGCTCCTAGGAACAAGAACAAAAATAAGAAGGAGAAAAAGAAAGGTTATGGCCATCATAATGGTAATACAATTGAAAATCAGCAAATCCTACCTGAGACAAATATGGAAACATCTTCTTCTGGAAGAAAGACAAGAAGTAGTACCCCTCTTTACTAGTTTAAAAATATTACATAACTTTGGAAGTTGGAATATAAGAGGTGCCCATAAGGAAATCAAATCGATTCAGGCTAAGCAGTTGATTTCTAGCAAAAATCTTAGTGTTTTAGCTACTTTTGAGACAACTGAATGAAGCTCTGACCATCAAGGCTGCCAACACCATTAACTCAACTTGGGCTTCGCATCATAATTTAGAGCAAGCTTCGTATAGGAGAATTATGATCCTCTCAGATCCATCTATCTACACCCTTCTCCTATCATATCTCACAGACAATTTATACATTCTCATGTTCTTCACCTCCCCACTTCAACTTCCTTTTACCTTACCTTTGTATATGCTGATAACCAAGTTGCATGCTTGATTATCTTCCCTACTTAGATAAGAAAACCATGCTTGGTTCATTCTTGGAGAATTTAACTGCATGTTATCCACCACTGATCGTTCTGGTGATTCACCTTTAACCTTCGTGGATGTCTCCCATCTTAATGATGCAATAAACCTATCTAACCTGTATGAAACATCTTTCACTGGTCCTAAGTACACCTAGAATAACAAAAGTTGGTCTGGAATTCATACCATGTGACGTATTGATCTTTCTTTTATCAACTCGTCTTCTCTCATCAAATGGCCCAACCTTATAACACATGTTCTCCTCCCCATGTTATCTGACCATTCCCATATCACTATCAAGTGTGATGACTTGAAATTTTATCACTTTAAATATGGATATTTAATATATTATTTAAATAATTAATAAATGGATTTTATTATTCAAAATACCCCATTTTGAATATTAATTAGTGAAGGTGAAATGATTTTCCAAATGTGTTTACAAAATTAAAAAGTTCAAAGGAAATGAGAAAATATGACTGGAAATCGTTTTTCGAATTTTCGGTATCTAAAAGTTATCGGAAACATTGTGTGTATTGTAGTTAAAATATACACATTTAAAAATAAAATAAGTATGGTTAAAGTTAATTTTAATAAGGAAGATATATAAATTTACTTAAATAAAATAAAGGAGATGTGACATGAAATGAAGTTTAAATGTAATTTAAACTTAAGGTACATAAGAACACCTTATTATCAAACATGTAATACATGGTTTTGTACTTGATGTGAAATTTTGTAAGGGGGGGACGTGTATTTCAAGGTAAGAAAGGAGGATGAGGTGATGATGTGGAGTTTAATGTGTGTAGGGTATGTAAGGAAGGCTATTATGGTAATTTTACAATTTCCATTTTTATAAAACTAACACAAAAATTTCTCTCTCCTTTTCCATTTCATTTTCCATTTTCAAAAGTTTTTCATGTTCTTTAAGCTTTATAAAACTTGTTAATGGCTTCCATGCTTTTCCAAAGTTTTAAAAATCAATTCTTTTTCACTTTAAAAGCTCTTAAACTTGTTTCAAAACCTTTATTCGTGTTCCTACTCCACTTCTACTTCTTTAACAAAGCCAAAACCTCCTCCAACAATCATGGTCGAGCCTACCCACCCTATAGGCTGAGCCTACTTTGTGATGTTTAAGGCCAAAAATAATTTCTTTTAAAGAAAAATTCAAAGATCTAGGCGGCCTATTTCAAGTTTTAGAAAAGATTTGGTTGATTTTGGTGAGTAAATTTCATTCTTTTGGAAAAAGATTTAACCTTGATATGTTGTATACTTTGTTGTTTAATATTGTTTGGTTGGATTGAGGTTGGTCAGTTTGTGTATATATGTTTTTAGTTGTAATATAGTATAAACTTGAAAATGGAAGTTAAATGTTAGTAAAAGTTTGAAGTTAGGATCTTTATGGGATGGATGATATAAAGTCGAAATCTTTACTTGTGTTTGTGTTTTGTTATATGTTGTGTATGCTATGGGAATGATTATGTGTTTATATGCTAAGAAAAGTCGACACCTTTATATGGTATTGGCGACTTGAATTCCTTATGGAAAGTTGTGTTGAATTATTTTCAAATAAAAATCATCTTCAAGTTCTAAACTTAGTTTAACTTTTATAAACACTTATTTTATGTTTTGGAAAAGTAAGCAAGCTTCCAAAAGTGATAAGTTTTCTTAGGAAGCTCGGGAAAACAATTTCAACTTATGGTATCCATAACGATAGTCGCATTGGATGCAATTTGGTGAAAATTCAACTTTTTAAAAAATTAAGTTTTTTATACTTAAAAGTATTTTAGAAATGTTTTATAAACTTAATAATGATGTTTAAGGAAGTTAATTAAGAATTCAATAATTAATTTTAATTAATTAAGTTTGGTAATTAATAATTAATTAAGTATTAAACAAGGTTTATTAATTTTAATTAAGTGAAGATTAGTTATGATTAATTATCTTTTAAAGAAAGATTAATTTTAATTAATTATTGACTGAGTAAGATTAATTTTTAATTAATTACGAGTTAAGTATAAGACTAGTATTTAATTAATTATTAATTAAGTATAGAATTAATTGTTAAGCAAGTGTTTAATTATGATGAATAAATGAATAAAAAGTGGTTATAACTTAATTATTTCTTAATTAATAATTAAGTCTAAGTTAAGACTCAATTAATATTTAACTATGATTTAATTAAGGGTTTAACTTGTATTAATTACTTAAAAATAAGTATAAGTTTTTAATTACTTTGTTTTCCAAGGATCAAATTATTTTAAAGGTAACTTTCTTTTGCAAAGAATAGTTTTGAACACAAGGGATTCTATTGTCGATACCATTAAGTAACCATACAAATGTGAAAAGGTTATACTAAAATTTGACACTTGTTTAGAAAAATAAATCATCGTTCTGCTATATCTTAGTTAAGTAGATTATTTGGACATTTGTTTAGCAAAATAAATCCTCGTTTTGCTATAAATAAATTAAGTAGATTATGTGGACGTCCATCTAGTAGAATAAATCCCCATTCTGCTGTTATATTGATTGGAACATTGAATTGTATAATAGTAAATTCATATTGGATAAGAGATGTTCTCTATTTATGTATAGTTGTTACTTGCATTTGTATTTGTGCTCACCCTTATGTTATGTGATGTTGGAATGGAAATGTAATTCCCTCTGAAATATATTTTTAAATCTTGTGCATGGGTTTTATAAAGATAATTACTTTTTTTTAAAGAAAGATGAGATTTAAGTTAATTAATTATCTTATTAATGACATTTTAAAATTAATTAATCATTTTAAATGATGATAACTAAAGTTAATTAATTATTTAAATAATGATGTGAATAAGATTTAATAATCATTTTTTATGATCATTTTAACTAATGATGTTTAAGGCTGATTTATTATTTAATTAATGATAATTAATCATTTTTGTTAATGATGTTTTAAGATTAATTAATCACTTTAATATTGTTTCTAAATTTAAGTAATCATTTCTATAATGATGTTTAAAATTAATTAATCATTTTGATAAATAATGTTTAAGGATTAATTAATTATTCTAATAATGATGTTTTAAAGTAAATAAGTCATTTAAACAAGGATGTTTTAAAGTTAATTAATCTTTTTAAATAGTGTTTTTGAAGAAATTAATCAGGATTAAAGCTAATTGATTTATTTTAAATAAAAATGTTTTGAAAATAATTAATCCTTGATTTAAGCTGATTTATCATTTTAAGTAATGATATTAAAGGATATTATTAGTTTTAAAAGGCAATGAATTTGTGTTTAAAGTAAATCAATTCATTTTGATAAAGTTGTTTAAAGTTAATATTTTTAATGTGAATCCTTAGCACAAGTTTTGTTTTAAAAGTAAAAGTTCAATTTGATTATAGAAAAGTAAATCTGTAAATGATATCGCTGATAGAGAAATGATTTAGTCGTGCTTCTAACACTAAACGTCGAGGCATGACTTGTTTCCATCTCAAAGGTTAAAAATGTCGTCAAGACAATGCCTAGAGGTAACACGGCCTCAACTTGCCCGACTTCATTTTCAACCGAGGGATGGCACTTATTTGGAATCGACGAATGGTGACAAAAATATGAAATTTAATTTTTCATATATTATCATTTTTAATTATCCCTGATAGTTGATTTATTAACTATCGGTTCAGCTTTCTTCATTGTGTGTCGTCAATCTAAGACGATTTGTTGCTCATTTGAGCATTGTTATCCTTTGTCAAAAATGACTAAAACTAGAAAGCGAGTGAGGATTAAGCTATATGGGGTTGCTCCCGTTAGGGTATATTCACATCTACCCTAGGTTAGTTTTGGTTATATGCGCAATAAGATGTAAAATACTCGAATAGTCGTTAAGGTTAGCGGGGTCTGGCTTGGAGTTCCCAAGGGGAGTCACATGAGAGAATGACCCTCTCAAAGTATATTGACTAGAGGTATACTTTCAATAAAGGGGGTGCACCCTTCTAGTCATTTATTGGAAAATTTCCTTTCTTTCCTTTGATTCCAAATTTCTAAATTTACCTTCTTGATTGCATTGGGGAGTGTTGTGAGCACTTTGCAATGTTTAGTTATTTGTATCCATTATTGTAATTGGATGTTGTTATTGTGAGGGAAAATCCGTTCTACAGGTGGCGACATAGTCTCACATATTATATTTATTTCCACTATTTTGTTTTGAGATTTACTCATACCAGACATATTGTCTGACCCGAGTTGTTTATTTTCCCTAAACTCTTGAGTACTCAATTATAATTGAGTAGTCCGAGAGTAGTGGGTTTCCTTTGGGCTCTTTGAAGATGATGGACGAGCAGAAGGCTCCATAGTTACCTAGTTATTTATGAGTGCTAAGATTATTGATAAGAATCTCCAAAACACTTAAATAAGGCCAACTGACAAAGTATTTTTTTAAATTAGGTAAATGAAATAGTTTTACTTTGATTATATTTTATACATAAAAGAAAACTTCTAGAAAATTGTTTTAGTTATTAAGGATATGTTTGTTGTTAGAGAATGATAATATTTGATCCTTATCATTTATTGTTGATTAGTTAGGCTCAGATAGTTTATGTGCATTTATTGTTTTAGTTAAATTAAATAACAACACCTTTTGAATTCAGTTTCACAATTTAACTTTAAGGCGTTCGGTGATAGTGTTGTGATAAAATTTAAATTTAAAGTTGATTTTAATAAGAGTTGCTCATTATAATCTAAACTGAGAATAAACATTGTGAAATTATTTTATAAAAAGGTGGAATTATATAAGTATGATTTATTTATAGGGGTTATGAGTGGTAGAAGATTCAAACTGAGAATTCGAGAGCTGAAAACTCAATGTTTAGGAAATTATTTTTGAAGTTTTGGGAAAAATAATAATGGTATTATTTTTAAATTATTAATGAATGGAAGTATTTTGGAATTATTTTAAAAGAGGTAGAAAGCACTAAACTAACTTCTGTCACTGGAAAATAATTCTGATGATTACTGCAGCATCATTGGTGTTCATTTTTGGGTTTCTAAGTGGGAAATGCTACCATAGCAATTTTCTATAGGATTGTTTTTATAAAGAAAATTTTGATCAAATCCCAAAAGCATGATTTGATTTGAAAAAAAATATGTACATTATTATTTTAAATGATTTTTGAAGAAAATAATAAATAGTTTTATTTGAAAGTTTTTACAAGTATGAATATGTTAGAAAGACAATTTTAAGTAAGAAGAATATATATATTATAAAATAGATTTTAAAATAGAAGGAGAATTTTATGTTAACTAGTTCAAGTGGCTCGAAAATAACCAAAAATGGGAAAGAGATGTGTTCGGACGATAAGCACTTCTCTTAAGTATTTCCTTCTTGGTAAGGGAATATGATACTATTTAGTAGTACCCAGTTCCTTAGTATCATTTTGGGGTTACTCGGGCTATAAAAATATATTATCTATGATTAAAATGTATAAAAACCATTTCTAAAGTGTTTTGAAATAAAACCAGGTATTTGGATTTCGAGTTTACTTAAGAGAAATAAGTTCAAAATTGAAAAGTTTATACTAGATAGTGATATATACTCTTAGGATGTAGAAGAGTATTATAAAAGTTAAGCTTAAGTTAGTTCTATGAAATGTCTTCATAAATAATTTTAGCAGAAAAGAATTGGTATTAGTGAGAACCAATAAAATAAGTAAATAATTTGGACATAAGTTGTTTCCCTTTTTCACATAATTTTTGATCCAAGATTTGAGCACATGACTTTGAGATATTTCACACCATTCCAAATAAGGATCTATTACTCGATTTTCGACGGTAAACACTTAGTGGGAGTTCTTAATATGGAACCAAAGTTTTCAATCATAGTATATGGATATGTAAGGAGAATGGAGGTTCCTAATCAAAGAGCCTGATCAGAGTCTGCACTAGGAAATCAAGTGAGCGATACTAGTTCGGAAGATGAGTTATGTATTCGAGTAGAGGTCAAATCAGATTTTTGCATAAGGACGATCTATGAACATAATGCGGACTTATAAATAATTTGGATGTTTCTTTCTAGGTCTTGGTTGTGGTGGAATTTCAGGGTCGAAATTCTTTTAGGGGGAGAATGTAACGATCCGAAAGTTAATCACTTTAAATATGGATATTTAATTTATTATTTAAATAATTAATAAATGGATTTTGTTATTCAAAATACCCCTTTTTTACTATTAGTTAGTGATGGTGAAATGAGTTTGAAAATGTGCTTATAAAAATAAATAATTCAAAGGAAATTAGAAAATGTGACCGGAAAACGTTTTTCAAATTTTCGACATTTCGGTGTCTAGAAGTTTTCGGAAACGTTGTGTACATTGTAGTTAATAACTACACATTTACAAATAAAATGGCATGGTTAATGTTAATTATAATAAGGTAAATAAATAAATTTACATAAATAAAATAAAGGAGATTTGACATGAAATGAATTTTAAGTGTAAATTTAAACTTAGGAACATAAGAACACCATATTTACATGGTTTTGTACTTGATGTGAAAGTGTGTAAGCGGGGGGAAACATGTATTACAAGATAAGAAAGGAAGATAAGGTGATGATGTGGAGTTTAATGTGTGGAGGGTTGAAATGACCCTCCTATTTCCACCCTAATTTCATAAGGATTTTTTTTTTAAGAGATGATATATAGATATATCATTCATTACAAATATATTTCCCAGGGTCATTTTCTTTCTCCAATAAACAAAATATATCCAGGATCTTTCACAATATAAAAATATTGTTTTAAATCTAAATCATTCCTAACATAAATATATGAAGATATCTATGTTATATTCTACTTGAATCAGAGCATGATAATATGTAAGTAGAAATCCTTTGAAATCTATTAAAATGTGATAATTCCCTTTTTAAAAGATTACTTATTGTATCCTGATTTTTGTCTATAGAATCCATTGGAATTATATACTTTAGTCTGTTATTATAATTAAGAAATGATCAAGTAATAATCAGTGGAAAGCAAGCTTATAATATAGATGATTGTCTTAAAGTCTAGATAGTATCAAACTCAGGTTAAAAGAAAGTGGATCATAAGTGAACACAAGCAACATCTAGGCGTAATGGAAACGCGCCTAACTTATACATGAGAGGTCACGAGTTCGAGTACTATGCTGGTCGGTTCAAACACAATTTTTGTTTTTCTTTTTATTTTTCTCCTGTATGGTTTGAAATCTGATATCTACCTATATCTGCACATATATATTTAATTTTTGCCTATAATCTAACATACAAAACAATATTTCTTACTTTATTATTTTTGAAACCCATTCCTACAACTGTTCTAGGAATTTATATTTATATTTTTGCCCAAATATCAACATGTACACAGATATACATGTACATGTCAATATCTTTGCTTATTTTCCAGAAAACTGGGTTCAAATGGTTCCTTGCTTCACTGATTTGAAGTGAACAATTTGCCTGACCTATGGTCTAACCATGTGGTTAATCTAACCATTCTTTTATTAGCATTGTTGCCAGGTTTTGTTTGTTCAAACCAGTTTACATTGCTTATCTGTCTTAAACTTTTAAAGATGATTGTGGTGAAACAATTGCTAAATGTACTAAGCTTTTGAAATGCATTTTTATTTTCAAAATACAATCTATCATGATCAACCAATACATCATTTATTTGAAGCTGGTTAACTCATGTATCCTGTATCTGCTACACACTAGTTCAAAGCAATGGAGATACCATTCATTGCATTCTGTCTGAAGCCTTTAAAAAAACATTTTACTTTTCTCAATACGATTCAGAAATGAATTCAAACTTATTTACAAAGCATTTCAGTAAAAAGGAAACTAAAATCCTTATAAGTTTACTTCTAGCTAAATCCAGATTATATTCTAAAACTCAGTGCTCTGTTATGTCTCAAGATTAACTAATACATAATATAAATTATGCAAAACAGTAGCTCCTACATATGCATATTTCTTTTCCAAGCATCCATATCAATACTTAAAATCATTTCCTTGTTCCCACTCAGATATTTCTTTTAGATTTTAAACCTTAGTGCATAACAATATATTTAACATGATACAACTAGTCCATCTAACCATAATAGAATTCATTACATGACTGTAAATCTTAGAAACATAAAATTTTTCCTGAATACATGCAGATATAATCAATTTAAGCTCTTATTGAGACTAGCTAGCATGTTCATTCACTCCTCCATAATAGCCATAACTTCATTTTTACTTAGTGCCTGGGTTACCTGAAAGAGCATGAGTGGCTGCCTCATTTTAAAATGAGACACCCCATATGCCATGAGCAAACAAGGGTCAGATCTATGATCTGGTATGAGTAACATCAATACATTCATGATATTAACCAATAGAGATTATAAGAGCACCAATTAGTTATTTAAGCAAATTCCTGCAGTCAATTACTTTAACATAGTATAATTAAGTTGATTCAGGTAAAATATATTCATTTATCATTCTTACACTTGCATACATAATCATGCAAACATAATTATCTATTTTCAACAATTGCATTCACTGGAACCATCTTGGTTCCATACCATTCAACCTAAGAAATATCCATATTCCTATTTCTTCATTTACAGGTTGTATAATTCAATTTAAATCCCTGCCTCATCTGCTATTAAGGAATCACGGGGACACATTGCAATGAACTAATTCACAACATTGCACAAAGATCTCAGGGCTTAAACAAACCATGTGCCAACTTGCATACTTCAAATATGACAAGCATTCCAGCAGCCTTCTTGGCTTTCCCTTCCCTAGTTTATTTACTAGTGTATTGACTTAAATCCTATCATCAAATATGCTAAGTGAACATATCACTGCAAGCATGGAAACATCCATAATCTTTCCTAGCATAATTCTCCTCAGAAATAAGCAGACAGTTATTTCTTAAATGGGGTCAATATGTCTTGATCTCAGTAAGATATAAGAATATTTTCAACTGTAAAAGAGGCATGGCATGTTCTTATTATATTGATCTGCAAGCCTTTATGATTGATTCAGATTCAGGATCTGGTTCAATCATAATTTTAGCTTGTGGGTTTCTTTTTTTTTTTTTGATTTGATTAAGGGCTCAGCACTTAGAAAATTTCTATTGCACCCTTAACATTTTTCTTCTCAAGCCTCAGCACTTATACCAAGTATAATGCAGCTCCCAACATTTTTGTAAAGTTTCCATGCCATAGATCTATAACAGTTGAGAGTATTCTCTATATAACTTTAAGATTCTGGACTTTAACATTTTTAAATAAAACAGTATGATACACATCCAAAGACAAATGTCTCAGCAAATCAAAGATCACCAAAATCATCCATATTAAATCATGTCAGATTTTAAAATAAGACATCCAAAAAGCATTGATGAAACCATATACATCAAAACCAAAAATATATATAAATGGCAATAAAAAGTGGCTGCCTCATCTCAGGTCTTAATGCCATGAACTCAGTGAGGTTACTCACCTAAATATTTCTTCTTATTAATCCAGAAAATCCTTGTATGAGTGTTTTCTCCTTCCTTCCAATATTTTTCTTCCTTTCTTATTTTTGTGCAGCTCGGGGTAAAGATAATTCTACTGGCTAAAACTGCCTATTTATATGCATTTTTCCACTAGGGTTTTGTTAAAACAGAATTCCATTTCTGTCCTGGCTAGCATCATGCATTTTTCATTCATAATACCCCGGCTATATTAACCAATTTAAAGGCTGCATTTTCTTTCTTTTACTTTTCAGAAAATGGCCACTCACCTAGTCATGTTAAAAGTGTGACTATCCTATTTTATATTTTTATTATTCCTGAGAATCCCCTTTGCTATTTTTGCCTACACAAGCATATTGACTTGTATCACATTTCATGTCATTTTAATGTTATAGTTTCACTTGCTTATATATATATATATATGTATACTTTTCAGTAAAAATTTATATTTGTATACATATCTTATCTAGGCTTATTTAATTCCTCTTTAATTTCAGAAACATATGCACCTATATGTATACAGGTTTACAAATCCTTATAACATATACATATGTATAATTTTCTTTTCTGGGTTTTAAATAAAATCTGTTTACTGATTTAAAGTAAAACTTACTTTTCTTATTTTCTAAGATGATCCATATAATTCCAGAAATCAAATATCCATGTTGCAAAATCATGTTTGTATTGCTTTTTAATTCTTGTTTTAAATCCAAGAAATATGGAGTTCTTCCTTGTGCCATTTCAGTGTGCACGTGCACACATATACTTGCACACTATTTATTCCAAAAATTTCACCATATTTAAATCTAAATATTTCAAAAATTAAATCATTTTACAAAAATGATTTTTCACAAAATTTTGGGGTATTACATTCACCCCTCCTTTTAGGAATTGTGTCCTCACAATTTTTCTAACATTTATAACAAGCATCATTTTCTTTTCTGAAAACTTATCAAACATATGCACAAGCAAACAAATTCAACCATATCAACCATGCATAACAAAAAAAAATTTCCAGAAAAAAAAAATTACCTTTTAATTTGCAAAATGCTTAGGATAATCCATTCTAATCTTATCCTCTAACTCCCATGTGCAGTCATTAGGATCACTACTCCATTGGATTTTAACTAGTTTCAAGGTTTTGCTCCTTAATTTCTTTTCTTCCTTGGCTATAATCCCCACTGGTTCTTTTTCATAAACCAAGTCAGGATTTATTTGAATTTTGGTAGGCTCTTCCAAAATGTCTTCTTTATCATGTACCCATCTTCTAAGTTGGGACACATGAAAAACATTATGCATTGCTTTCATTTCCTCTGGTAGTTCTAATTTGTAAGCCAATGAACCAATTCTTTCCAGAATTTTATAGGGTCCAACATACCTTGGTGTAAGCTTACCTTGCTTGCCAAATCTCATGACTTTCTTCATAGGTGAAATCTTGATGAAAACAAAGTCTCCCACTTCATATTCCACTTGCTTTCTCTTCCTATCTGCAAATTTCTTTTGCCTATCTTGAGCTGCTGCTATTCTTTTTCTTATTAACCCAATTTTCTCTGTAGTTTCTTTAACATATTCAGGTCCAAGAACAGCCCTTTCTCCAGTCTCTACCCAGCATATAGGTGATAAACATGGCTTGCCATATAAGGCTTCAAATGGTGCCATCCCTATGGTGCTTTGGTAACTGTTATTGTATGTGAATTCAGCTAGATGGAGGTGGTCTTCCCAGTTGCCTCCAAAGTCCAGTGTACATGCTCTCAACAAATCCTCTAAGACTTTGTTCACCACCTCAGTTTGACCATCTGATTGTGGATGGTAGGCAGTGCTTAAGCACAATTCACTCCCCATGGCCTCTTGAAAACTTTTCCAAAATCTTGAGGTGAAGATGGTATCCCTATCACTCACAATGGTTTTGGGTATGCCATGCAACCTTACTACCTCTTTCATGAATATTTGAGCCAATTTTGAGCATTTCTTTCTGTTATAACTGGGATAAAATGTGCTACCTTAGTTAGCCTATCCACTATTACCCATATACTTGTGTTTCCCTTCTTAGATCTAGGCAGACCATCTATGAAATCCATAGATATGTCCTCCCACTTCCACTGTGGTATACTAAGGGGTTGCAATAGTCCTGATGGCCTTTGTGTCTCTGCCTTGACTTGTTGGCAAGTCATGCACTTTGCAACATGTCTGGCCACATCTGACTTCATCCCCTTCCACCAAAGATTTCTTTTCAAATTTTGATACATCTTGGTGCTACCTGGGTGTATGGAGTACTTACTCCTATGGTATTCATTTAATATTTCCTCCTTCAATTCTATATTTTCTGGAACACATATCCTATTTTTATTCCTTAAATAACCATTTTTATCAATTTGATAATTTATTACTTCCTCCCCTTTTGATATGAGCATTTTCTTTTCCACCATGTTTAGGTCTTGTTCCTGCATTTTCCCAATCTTAAGAAGTAAATCTGATTGCAAAGATATCATACTTAATTTTCCTTTACCTTCACCTTCTTCAATGGGCATCATTTGTACCCCACTGTTTTCCTCAATTTCCAAATCAGTAAGTATAGACAAATCCTTAAATTCTTCCATCATCAACATGGCTACTTTGGCATGTTGTCTACTCAAGGCATCTGCAACTTTATTTGCCTTGCCTGGTGTATACAGTATATCTAGATCATAGGCAGCTAGGAACTCTACCCATCTATGTTGCCTCATGTTCAAATCTTTTTGTGAGAATAAATATTTCAGTGCCTTATGATCAGTGTACAAAATGAATTTGGCACCTAACAAATAATGTCTCCAAAGTTTCAAAGCATACACAACTGCTGCTAGTTCAAGATCATGGGTTGCATATCTGGTTTCATGTGGCTTTAATTGCCTAGATGCATAGGCTACCACCTGGTCTTGCTGCATCAACACAGCACCTAACCCAGAGCCACTTGCATCTGTGTACACAACCAAATTTTCATTTCCTTCTGGCACTCTCAATACTGGTGCATTAATCAGAGCTTCTTTTATTTTGATAAAAGCTTGCTCACATTTTTCTGTCCATACAAAGGCTTGGTTCTTTCTAGTTAAATTGGTAAGTGGTGATGATATTTTTGAGAAATCTTTTATAAATCTCCTATAATATCCTGCCATCCCCATAAATGATCTAATCTCACTGATGGTGCTAGGCCTTTTCCATGCTTGGATTGCCACTACTTATTAGGGTTTACTGATATTCCTTTGGCAGAGATAACATGCCCAAGAAAATGCACTTCTTCTTTCCAAAATGCACATTTTGAAAATTTTGCCTTTAAATCATTTTCCCTTAGTCTTGACAAAACTAAATGCAAATGATTTTTATGCTCTTCCACTGTCTTAGAATAAATCAAAATGTCATCAATAAAAATCAGTACAAACTTGTCTAAATAATCTCTAAATATTCTATTCATCAAATCAACAAAATATGAAGGAGCATTTGTCAAACCAAATGGCATAACCAAAAATTCATATAAGCCATATCTTGTGTTAAATGCAGTATACTTAACACTTGAGTCTTCAACCTTCATTTGATGGAATCCTGATGCTAAGTCTAGCCTAGAAAATATTTTAGCTTCACTGAGTTGGTCAAAGAGATCATCTATTCTAGGCAATGGGTATTTATTCTTGATGGTTACTTTATTTAGTTCCCTGTAATCTATGCACATTCTCAAGGTACCATCATGTTTTCTTACAAACACTACTGGAGAACCCCAGCAGGAATTGCTTGGCCTTATAAATCCCTTGCCCTCTAATTCTTCCAACTGATTTTTCAATTCTTTCAGTTCACTTGGCCCCATTCTATAAGGTTTCTTGATTATTGGGCTTGCTCCTGGAATGAGATTAATTTGGAACTCAACTGGTTTGTGGTGTGGAACACCCTTAACTTCCCCAAACACATCCAAGTATTCATTAACTATGGGAATTTCTTCAATGGTTAGTTCACTCAGATCTTTTTCTAAGTCAACTAAATGATACAATTTCCCTTCCTTAGCTACTTCACATAGAACTGTGATCCTCTGGCCTCTAGAATTTTGCAATGATATGGTGGATGAGTCTAAATTAATTATGGCTTTAAATTGCCTTAACCAATCTACCCCCAATATAACTCCTATATTTGGGTAATTTAAAACATATAAATTGGAAATAAAAATATTTCCTCCTATGTTTAACTCCACATCCACACAATTCATGTTCAAAACACTAGAACTCCCTAGGGGACTTTGTACAAGCAATGGGGTTTCAACCAATATGCAGTTTAATTTTAACACTTTAACTAATTCATAGGAAATCAAAGAGTGTGTTGCTCCAGTATCATATACTACTGGTATGGGTATGGCACAAATGAGTAATGTACCTTCCACTTGGCCATGATTTTCAGCATCAATTTTCACTGCAGATTTGCCTTTACCTTCCAAAGTTGCCAATTTCCCTTGCTGTTTATTCTCAGGACAGTTCCTCTTCATATGCCCCTCTTTCCCACATAGGTAGCATTTGAAGGCTCCTCCTTTTAACTCTGGGCACCTTGGTTTGATGTGTCCTTCTTTTCCACAATGATGGCAAACCAATTTCTTCTTAGTATCATTGGCTTTTGTATCTTTACTCTTCCTGTTGTCTGCCTCCTCCTTCTTTTTATCATAAGGGTGATATCTTCCCTTATCCTTCTTGTTATTGCTCTTAAAATTCCTATATTTCTCTCTTTCTTTGTCATGTTGTTCCAGTTTCAAGGCCAGATCAATTACTTGATCAAATGTTCTATCTGCATATGGTAGCATAGCTCTGCTAAGTCCTGGGTTCAGCCCTTTTATATACCTATCATTTTTGGATGCTTCATCTGCCACTAGCATTGCTCCATAATTAGATAGCCCCTCAAACTTTTGAGTGTATTCAGTGACATTCAAAGTTCCCTGCCTAAGTTTGATAAATTCTTCAAGCAAAGTGGTCTTGGCTGATGCTGGTACAAATCTTGCCTCCAACATCTCCTTGAACTGATTCCAAGTGATTTCATTTTCATTTCTTCCAGCTATGATCACCTCCCACCAGCTTAAAGCTACCCCTTTCAGTTGTCTAGAAGCTACTTGCCTCTTCCTTTGGTCATCCAACTGCATGTCATTGAAAATCCTATCAAGTGTTCTCAACCATGCTTGAATTTCCATCACACTCTCAGTTCCTTCAAAACTCTTGCCTCCCAAATTGGAATAAGTCTTCGGTAGTTTTGAAAGCTCTTCATGTGGGTTCTCAGGCCTATGCCCAATTCCATCTCTTAAAACCCTAACAAATTCTTGCATATCAAGCATTTGAGGTGCACTGGGTCCTGCATTGTGATGAGATCCTCTTCCTACCATGGTCTGCTAACTAAATTCTGGGCAAATGGTATTAGTATATTATGAGTACTTCTATAATTTCTATTTTCTTATCTAAATTATTTCATCCAAAACAAACAGACATAATACATTTCTATAATACTTAACAATCAATTCAACCAAGTGCTCTGATACCAACTGAAATGACCCTCCTATTTCCACCCTAATTTCATAAGGATTTTTTTTTAAGAGATGATATATAGATATATCATTCATTACAAATATATTTCCCAGGGTCATTTTCTTTCTCCAATAAACAAAATATATCCAGGATCTTTCACAATATAAAAATATTGTTTTAAATCTAAATCATTCCTAACATAAATATATGAAGATATCTATGTTATATTCTACTTGAATCAGAGCATGATAATATGTAAGTAGAAATCCTTTGAAATCTATTAAAATGTGATAATTCCCTTTTTAAAAGATTACTTATTGTATCCTGATTTTTGTCTATAGAATCCACTGGAATTATGTACTTTAGTCTGTTATTATAATTAAGAAATGATCAAGTAATAATCAGTGGAAAGCAAGCTTATAATATAGATGATTGTCTTAAAGTCTGGATAGTATCAAAATCAGGTTAAAAGAAAGTGGATCATAAGTGAACACAAGCAACATCTAGGCGTAATGGAAACGCGCCTAACTTATACATGAGAGGTCACGAGTTCGAGTACTATGCTGGTCGGTTCAAACACAATTTTTGTTTTTCTTTTTATTTTTCTCCTGTATGGTTTGAAATCTGATATCTACCTATATCTGCACATATATATTTAATTTTTGCCTATAATCTAACATACAAAACAATATTTCTTACTTTATTATTTTTGAAACCCATTCCTACAACTGTTCTAGGAATTTATATTTATAATTTTGCCCAAATATCAACATGTACACAGATATACATGTACATGTCAATATCTTTGCTTATTTTCCAGAAAACTGGGTTCAAATGGTTCCTTGCTTCACTGATTTGAAGTGAACAATTTGCCTGACCTATGGTCTAACCATGTGGTTAATCTGACCATTCTTTTATTAGCATTGTTGCCAGGTTTTGTTTGTTCAAACCAGTTTACATTGCTTATCTGTCTTAAACTTTTAAAGATGATTGTGGTGAAACAATTGCTAAATGTACTAAGCTTTTGAAATGCATTTTTATTTTCAAAATACAATCTATCATGATCAACCAATACATCATTTATTTGAAGCTGGTTAACTCATGTATCCTGTATCTGCTACACACTAGTTCAAAGCAATGGAGATACCATTCATTGCATTCTGTCTGAAGCCTTTAAAAAAACATTTTACTTTTCTCAATACGATTCAGAAATGAATTCAAACTTATTTACAAAGCATTTCAGTAAAAAGGAAACTAAAATCCTTATAAGTTTACTTCTAGCTAAATCCAGATTATATTCTAAAACTCAGTGCTCTGTTATGTCTCAAGATTAACTAATACATAATATAAATTATGCAAAACAGTAGCTCCTACATATGCATATTTCTTTTCCAAGCATCCATATCAATACTTAAAATCATTTCCTTGTTCCCACTCAGATATTTCTTTTAGATTTTAAACCTTAGTGCATAACAATATATTTAACATGATACAACTAGTCCATCTAACCATAATAGAATTCATTACATGACTGGAAATCTTAGAAACATAAAATTTTTCTTGAATACATGCAGATATAATCAATTTAAGCTCTTATTGAGACTAGCTAGCATGTTCATTCACTCCTCCATAATAGCCATAACTTCATTTTTACTTAGTGCCTGGGTTACCTGAAAGAGCATGAGTGGCTGCCTCATTTTAAAATGAGACACCCCATATGCCATGAGCAAACAAGGGTCAGACCTATGATCTGGTATGAGTAACATCAATACATTCATGATATTAAGCAATAGAGATTATAAGAGCACCAATTAGTTATTTAAGCAAATTCCTGCAGTCAATTACTTTAACATAGTATAATTAAGTTGATTCAGGTAAAATATATTCATTTATCATTCTTACACTTGCATACATAATCATGCAAACATTATTATCTATTTGCAACAATTGCATTCACTAAAACCATCTTGGTTCCATACCATTCAACCTAAGAAATATCCATATTCCTATTTCTTCATTTACAGGTTGTATAATTCAATTTAAATCCCTGCCTCATCTGCTATTAAGGAATCACGGGAACACATTGCAATGAACTAATTCACAACATTGCACAAAGATCTCAGGGCTTAAACAAACCATGTGCCAACTTGCATACTTCAAATATGACAAGCATTCCAGCAGCCTTCTTGGCTTTCCCTTCCCTAGTTTATTTACTAGTGTATTGACTTAAATCCTATCATCAAATATGCTAAGTGAACATATCACTGCAAGCATGGAAACATCCATAATCTTTCCTAGCATAATTCTCCTCAGAAATAAGCAGACAGTTATTTCTTAAATGGGGTCAATATGTCTTGATCTTAGTAAGATATAAGAATATTTTCAACTGTAAAAGAGGCATGGCATGTTCTTATTATATTGATCTGCAAGCCTTTATGATTGATTCAGATTCAGGATCTGGTTCAATCATAATTTTAGCTTGTGGGTTTCTTTTTTTTTTTGATTTGATTAAGGGCTCAGCACTTAGAAAATTTCTATTGCACCCTTAACATTTTTCTTCTCAAGCCTCAGCACTTATACCAAGTATAATGCAGCTCCCAACATTTTTGTAAAGTTTCCATGCCATAGATCTATAACAGTTGAGAGTATTCTCTATATAACTTTAAGATTCTGGACTTTAACATTTTTAAATAAAACAATATGATACACATCCAAAGACAAATGTCTCAGCAAATCAAAGATCACCAAAATCATCCATATTAAATCATGTCAGATTTTAAAATAAGACATCCAAAAAGCATTGATGAAACCATATACATCAAAACCAAAAATATATATAAATGGCAATAAAAAGTGGCTGCCTCATCTCAGGTCTTAATGCCATGAACTCAGTGAGGTTACTCACCTAAATATTTCTTCTTATTAATCCAGAAAATCCTTGTATGAGTGTTTTCTCCTTCCTTCCAATATTTTTCTTCCTTTCTTATTTTTGTGCAGCTCGGGGTAAAGATAATTCTACTGGCTAAAACTGCCTATTTATATGCATTTTTCCACTAGGGTTTTGTTAAAACAGAATTCCATTTCTGTCCTGGCTATCATCATGCATTTTTCATTCATAATACCCCGGCTATATTAACCAATTTAAAGGCTGCATTTTCTTTCTTTTACTTTTCAGAAAATGGCCACTCACCTAGTCATGTTAAAAGTGTGACTATCCTATTTTATATTTTTATTATTCCTGAGAATCCCCTTTGCTATTTTTGCCTACACAAGCATATTGACTTGTATCACATTTCATGTCATTTTAATGTTATAGTTTCACTTGCTTATATATATATATATTTATACTTTTCAGTAAAAATGTTTATTTGTATACATATCTTATCTAGGCTTATTTAATTCCTCTTTAATTTCAGAAACATATGCACCTATATGTATACAGGTTTACAAATCCTTATAACATATACATATGTATAATTTTCTTTTCTGGGTTTTAAATAAAATCTGTTTACTGATTTAAAGTAAAACTTACTTTTCTTATTTTCTAAGATGATCCATATAATTCCAGAAATCAAATATCCATGTTGCAAAATCATGTTTGTATTGCTTTTTAATTCTTGTTTTAAATCCAAGAAATCTGGAGTTCTTCCTTGTGCCATTTCAGTGTGCACGTGCACACATATACTTGCACACTATTTATTCCAAAAATTTCACCATATTTAAATCTAAATATTTCAAAAATTAAATCATTTTACAAAAATGATTTTTCACAAAATTTTGGGGTATTACAAGGGTATGTAAGGAAAGCCATTTTGGTAATTTTCAAATTTTCATTTTTATAAAACTAACTCTAAAATTTTTCTCTCCTTTACCATTTCATTTTCTGTAATATCCCAGAAATTTGGGGCAATATCAATTTAATAATCTGTTTAAATAATTAAATTGATTTGATAATATTTGATAATAAAAATTTGAATTGGTTTAATAATCTGATTAAATAAATATTTACTGAGTGAAATTATCTTTTAAAAACCAATAAAATGATTTCTATTTATAATGTGTATATATATGTGTGTATATATTGTAAATAGATAAGCTTTGGTTTGAAATACAATTTACATATGATATGTTAATTCATTTAATAAATAGTAGTAATTTATAATCTCCTTTATAAATTATTTTAAAATAGATAAATATGTTAATTTCAAACAATATTAATAGAGTATTGTTTTTATAATAAAAAGACCTTAATAAAATAAGATTGTTATTTTCAAATTGGATGTGTTGTTTTAAATTTACTTTAAATTGGATTTTAAGAATATAATTTGAATTTGAATTTGAAATTCAAAAGAGGTAATATTTAAATAGTTTTAGATTTTAAATATATATGTATAAGCTTTTATTTATAAGTATAATTGGTTAGTTCTTTAAAAAGTTATCTTTATATATATAAATAGATAAGTAATAAGTGTTTAAGAAAATAAAGAAAAAGCTTTTATCTATATTTAAAATAAATATAAACTAACTAAAAAGACATGTGTAAATTCCTAAGGCTTGAAAATAACATGTGTACATTAATAAACCAATGTAAATGACAAATGTCAAAGCTTTAGATTTTTGTTTTTCTTTTATTTAATAAATCATTTTTACTTATATCAACACATGCTTTCATTCCATTTTTTTTTCTTTTCAAATTCTTTTTCAAACTTAAGAAGATTTCAGCCTGAGACAAAATATTCTCAAGAACAAACCTGAAACCATTTCCTCTCAAAAACTAAATCCCTATAATTCATTTCTTCAAAAATCTGTAACCATTCTTCATTTCTCTGAAACCCATTTTCAAATCAAAGTCAAGCCTGTTCTTCTTTCCAAAATCTGATCAAAGCCTGCATTCTTCAAAATCAAACAAAAACTGCAATTTCGTTTCTGGAAGCATTTTCAAACAAGTCTTTAGCCTGTAAACATTTTTTCAAAGCTGAAGCAAGTAATCAAAAGCCTGCAATCTTTTTCCAAATCTGGAATCTAAAGCAACATCACAACAAAACAAGTTAGAGCATGCATGCAAGTATTCAAGTTTTAAATCAAAGTTTTAAAGTTCTCAAAATCAAAACTGTTTTAAAAGAGGAAGCTCTGTTCTTCATTTGCAATCTGGTGAGTAACTTATATTTTTAAAAACTTAAGTATATCTGTTTACATGCTATAAGTCCTTGAATCTATGATGTAATATGCCTGCATGTTGTTTAGTATGTTTGATATGTATGTATATCTTTATATATGGATGTAAAATTGGAGTGCATGTCTGTTATTGATATATGTATATCTGTTTCCAGTTGCAAGTTCTAAGTTTAATTTAATCTTGTATCTTTTGACTTTGACATTATTATGGGTTAAGTTAAAAACAATAATTGTTTGTTAAATCAAGGATTTGTGTTTAAAATTTTATTTAAGTTAAAATAAAAAGGAAACTGCTCTGGAAAACATAATGGAACATGAGACTTTAGTTTTGTTAAAATTTGAATATCTTAATTCAAAGGTACAGGCATATAATCTGAAATCATATCCTAAACCATGAATTATAAAAGTAAAATCACAAATTTTAGAGGGGTGTGGTACGAGCAGTTTGGGTTTGACCAGAATTTGAATTCTGGTTGATCTCTGATGATCTAAGCCTTCGGGGAAGTCGTGGTTCATTCTGGAGATAGAAGAATGATCGGAGAGTTCGAGAAAAATATATGTTGGTGGTGAATAGCACTGGGGCAATGGGAATTGATCAGGGAAATCTGTAGACCTAATTTTGGGCATGGACGAGATTTTGGCAACCGGAGCATCTATGGTGAATCGAGTGACATAAGGCATTGGGGAATGATAGCTGGAAGGAAGACGAAGCTTCGACTAAAATTTCGACGTAGCTGGTGGCGTGAGGCGAGCAGACGAGGTCGGTTCTGATGATCGAATGTTGTTCTAAGATGGTTTGACTATCTCGATTTTGATTTTGAGCCTCGGTGGAAATTCTGATGGTCGTAATTTGGTTGGGGTTTGATCATCGATAGGTGGAAGTGGTCGTAGCTGGTCGGAGATGGATGGCTGCTCTGTGCACGTGCACCAGGTAGTAGTCAGGTTGGAAGGAAATTAAGTAAGAAGATGTTGTTCTTGAAGTAGATGGTGGAATAACTCGAAGTCATACTCGAGTATTTGATGTTCTGACTCGGGTTCGTGCAGAGGAACTCGCGAGAGTTTTAAACTGTTTTTAAAATTTTATTATAACAAAGTTTAAAATAAAAGGGGAAGAAGAAAACTCGAAGGAGTACTCGGGAAAACAGGGTTTTGGCTCGGGTATTTTGATATATGGCTCGGGTAAGTTGAATGGTTACAGGTTTTAAAGCCTGTGTGTTTTTAAATTTTAAAATTGATTTAAAATTTGAAAACAGAAATTTAAACAAAGTTGAAATTAAAATTTTAAAGTATGGATTTAATTTAAACTTAAATCCCAGTTGTAAAAATAAATAAGTTTTTATTTTAATATTTAAACATCTTTAAATGTTTAAAGTATAGTTTAAAAGAATTTTTAAATTAAATAAATTAGTTTAAAAATCTTGTAAATTTCTTTTATAAATGTTAAGTGTTCTTAACATTTGGTTTAAAAAGATTTTGTATATTTGATTTAAATATTGGTTAAAGTTAAATTGTAATCTATTTTAAATCTTTTAATTTAAAATGAATTAAAAGAAAAGATTTTAAAGAAAAATGTTTTAAAGACTTTTGTTAATAATAACTAAAGTAGTTAAAGGTTAATTCTTTAGTTCAGAAAGTAATTAAGATTTAATTATATAGGAGTAATTAAATTAATAAGGTAATTAAGGAATGATTGATAATTTAATTAATTAATTGGTAAGTAAGAGTTTATCAAGTTGTTTTAATAAATAATTGATTAAAGATTAATTACCTAAAGAAGTAATTAAAATGGTTAATAATTAATGAGGGAACATTAATTAGGAATTATTAAATAATTAATAAATGGGATTAATTTTGATAATCAAGTAGACTAATTTACTAATGATAATCTTTTATGAATTGGTTAAGTAATTAAGGGAATTAATTACTTAAGGTAATTAATTAAATAAATTTGATTTAGTTTAATTTATTAATTAAATTAAATTAAGATAATCACTTGGTGATTTGATAATTACTTAGATGTAATTAGTGAAAGTATAAATTACTTAGGAAAGTAATTAAAGTTAATTAGTGGATGTAATTAACTAAGGATGATTTAATAAAAGTAATTTGAGTTTAATTACTTTTAATAATTAATCAAGGGATTAATTAAAAGATAATTAATTAAGAAGTAATTAATTTATGAAAGAGTAATTAAGGGTAGTTAATTACTAAATGTTATTAATCAAAGGTGATTAATAAATGTGGTTTAATTAAGAATTAATTATTAAATATAATTAATTCAAATGATGTAATTAAGGATTGGTTAATTAAGATTAATTAATCAATAATTAGTGATTAAAGTAATTAATTAATTATAATTGATTAAGGATTAATGTAATTAAATATAGTTAATTAATTAATGAAGTAATTAAAGATTAATTACTGAATGGTTTAAGATAATTAATTTGTGAAATTAATTAAGTATTAATTACTTAAAGTAATTAAAGGATTATTAATCAGGAATGATTAATTAAGATGGATACTTAGAGTAATGATTAATTAATTGGTTTAATTAATAATTAAGTAAGCAGGATTTATAGAATGAAGTAATTAGTTTAATTCACTTTAAATTAATTAGATGATATAAATCATTGCTTAAGGATGGATGAATGAGATTGAATGTATTTCATTGTTTGATATCTCTGATGAGATATGATTGATATATGATATGGATGTTTGGTTGAATTATAATGATAATGTGAATTATCTGTTTGGGATGATAATGTAGATTATCTATTGAATTATCTATCTTTGTGTATATAGATAAGAATTGAATTGTTTTAACCTTAAAACAACTTGGCCCTTAAAAGATACGTTTTGGATTTCGATGAGACCGGGATCGGGTTTCCGTATACCGGAATTCCAGGTCTGGAGACCCGAATACCACATCGATCCAAATTAACGATAGGTCGTGAATCTCAAGTGAAGATGAAGATTCAGAGTGCAAGGGTTATTGTCGTTAACTCTGAGGGTGATTCCAAAACGAGTGTAACGAGATAATGCCTTCGGTTTCGTTCGAACCCGGAACGAACTTGTATGGATTGAATGCTTTCAGCACATCGTCAGGCGGACGATGAGCATTCTAAGTGATATGTTCTGATTAAAGGTAATCGTAACCTCAAGCCTCATCAACCGGGAATGGCTAAAACAGGGGAGGTGCAGCAAGGCTTCGTGGGTAGCACCCACTGAGAGCAAGATAGATCCCTGTCTAGAGGTCCCTTTTCTTTTTATTCGGCTTAGTGTGTGGTTGGTCGCGCCAACTACGGGGTTATCTTGTTCGGAATTATCCAGTAAGGGATGGTTCCGGCTTTGTGTTGCAGGGGAGCGGGCGTACTCCTCGGTACGGTGATCTAGGCCACGTACTGTGACGGGCAGTACCCTAGTAGCCCTGCCATTGTATGGAAACCCATTCTTCCTACGTGCCCTTACGGTTTTGATTGTATAACCCACTTTGTGGCTAGTATGCTGAAATTTAATAATGTAACAATTTCAGCTATTTCATATTTATTTGAAAACCCTAGACCCTATTATAATATAACTGGATTTCCTATCAAATGTTTTGGTTAGCGTAAGGTAAAAACTTACCCATGTTTATTGGTGGGGAGTCTTACGTGATACCTTTTCTTTCTAAAGGTTTTGAAGTTAAGCAAGTTTAACCTGTTACTCACACCAGACCCATGTCTGACCCAAGTTGTTTATTTCTGTTTATAAACTCTTGGGTACTCAAATTTTTACGAGTAGCCAAGGGATTCAGGTTTAGCTTTGACGAATTGTGGAGGAGCAATGGAGCATGAGGCTTCAGCGTTGTAGATATATATAATAGTTCCGCTGTGTCTGTATCTCTGTAGTGTATTGAGTTGTAATGTCTAGACAGATGTTATAACTGTCTAGTAAGTGATGTATATGCTGTGTAACTCTGTAAAGTATTGTATACTATGTAATAGTATATGTTATTAATATAATTTATTCGTTCCGCTGTGAGATCGTTGTTGTTGTTTCTTTCTTTCTTCTCTTCTTTTCTATTTTCTACCCCTTTCTTTCTTATTAATGATACGACTTTCTGTGGAGAAAAAGTCGGTTGTTACATTTGGTATCAGAGCATAGGTTGAGCGAATACCTAAGCTATTGGTTAAGTGAATATCAGAACACTAGGTTGAGTGAATACCTAGGTTTGGGTGGGTTGTTCATTAGAGACAGGATCTGTAGCAACCTGTTTGAGTCTGAGTATATATATATATATACGAGAGCGCGTATTTGTTAGTTATATAAAAAGGTTTTATATTGTGTTAATTGATCGGTTGAGTGGTATATGGATTCTGGTCAATACGAGTAGCTAACGTTATTGATAGGGATCTCTAAACACTTGGACCAGGCCAACGGACACAATATTGTTTTAAAAAGGTAGATGAAATAATTTTACCCAGATATATTTTCTATATATAAAAAGTATCATTTTAAATGTATATGGTATTTGTAATGATTGGTTGAGATGATAATAATTTATCATCTAGGATTAGGAGTCTGAGTGTTGAGGTTGGAAGTGTATTTGTCGAGACTGTAAACCTAATACCGTCTCGAGTGAACTTTGCAATTGTAAGGATTTCACAATCTCTGAAGAAAACCTGTTAAGGTTCGGAGTTTATCTTTGTAGTTGGATGAGTAGAGCTGAATCTGTCGGTTGAGCAGAAGCGAGTGGTGGTATCTTGATACTTCTGGAAGAAGTAGCTGTGTGATGAGATGCAGTGACTATGGATGTTCCCGAAGATGTTTTCTTTGGAACAAGTTAATGAAGTGTGTCTGCTTCGGTGTTGTGGTTGAGTTCAGCATGGTGTTTCTATTTGGTTTGGGTTCGAGTTTCTCGAAGAGCTTTGGAAAAGGAAGTCTTTGGCATTTGTGGCAGCAGTGCAGCTCGAAGTATTCTGTGCATTGGCAGGAAGTTTTCTGGCTGAGCAGTTTTCTGAAGGTGAAGTTCAGAAGCGGTAGAGTGGATCCATTTCTTCGATGGATTGGATAGTTTAAGTATAAGCTGTTCTGATTGGTAAAGAGAGAACAGTTTTCTTTGGAATTAGGATGGGTTGATCGCAAAAGTGACTTGCGATAGTTGAGTATTCTCTTGGGTTATCCGAGATTTTTTTGGGATATGTTGTCCAGTTTGTGCTTGTATTCTTCATCAGCATTTTCATTCCACTCCAGATCAGAGTGGTGCAGCGGAAGCAGTTTGGCGAGTGCTCCTGTTTGTCTTTTCCAGATAGGAGAAGTTAGTTCAGTCTTCTAATGTTTGTGAGTAGAGTTGGTGTTCTTGGTCTTGGTTGATCTGATCAGGAAGGATCTGTAGACAGCCCAGGATTAACAGAAGGATTTTGTGGATAAGAGACGGAGGAATTTGGAATTCGAAATTGGAGACTTCGTTGTTGTTGAAGTTTTCTCTGGTGAATGGGAGCTATAAGATTGGGTAAGTCTGGGAAG
Organism: Allium fistulosum; assembly: GCA_030737815.1. Lineage (NCBI taxonomy): Eukaryota > Viridiplantae > Streptophyta > Magnoliopsida > Asparagales > Amaryllidaceae > Allium > Allium fistulosum. Next base: position 722,311,245 of record CM060908.1, read on the forward strand.
ACAGCTCCGAGGAATATTAGATCTCTTCTGTGTTCTGATTTGGATAAGAGCTTGGTCTACAAGGATTGAATGGTCAGTTTGGATAACTGGATTTCGTTGTGTTTCATGTATCTCTGAGGGAGTACATGTTTGATATATCTCTGGTTATGGAACCAGCAGTTCTGGAGGATTTGGTTGTTGAGTCAGACTCGTTTGTAGTCTGATATCCTGTTTAGTTCTGTAGATCTAGAAGAGTAGAAGCTCTATAGCTTAGTAGTATTGTTTGTTGGATTCTGTAGAGCGAGTATCCCAATATATATATACCTGGGGAAACTCGAGGAAATTTTATCCAGAATTTTATCTGGATAATTAGAATTGTTTGATTGAGTGAATTGTTTGCTATGGTTGTTAGCATATGATGATAATTTATTGTTGTGATTTAAATAGATTATTAAATTACCTTTGTTTTAAATTTCGGGGACGAAATTATTTTAAGGGGGGAGGAATGTAATATCCCGGAAATTTGGGGCAATATCAATTTAATAATCTGTTTAAATAATTAAATTGATTTGATAATATTTGATAATAAAAATTTGAATTGGTTTAATAATCTGATTAAATAAATATTTACTGAGTGAAATTATCTTTTAAAAACCAATAAAATGATTTCTATTTATAATGTGTATATATATGTGCGTATATATTGTAAATAGATAAGCTTTGGTTTGAAATACAATTTACATATGATATGTTAATTCATTTAATAAATAGTAGTAATTTATAATCTCCTTTATAAATTATTTTAAAATAGATAAATATGTTAATTTCAAACAATATTAATAGAGTATTGTTTTTATAATAAAAAGACCTTAATAAAATAAGATTGTTATTTTCAAATTGGATGTGTTGTTTTAAATTTACTTTAAATTGGATTTTAAGAATATAATTTGAATTTGAATTTGAAATTCAAAAGAGGTAATATTTAAATAGTTTTAGATTTTAAATATATATGTATAAGCTTTTATTTATAAGTATAATTGGTTAGTTCTTTAAAAAGTTATCTTTATATATATAAATAGATAAGTAATAAGTGTTTAAGAAAATAAAGAAAAAGCTTTTATCTATATTTAAAATAAATATAAACTAACTAAAAAGACATGTGTAAATTCCTAAGGCTTGAAAATAACATGTGTACATTAATAAACCAATGTAAATGACAAATGTCAAAGCTTTAGATTTTTGTTTTTCTTTTATTTATTAAATCATTTTTACTTATATCAACACATGCTTTCATTCCATTTTTTTTCTTTTCAAATTCTTTTTCAAACTTAAGAAGATTTCAGCCTGAGACAAAATATTCTCAAGAACAAACCTGAAACCATTTCCTCTCAAAAACTAAATCCCTGTAATTCTTTTCTTCAAAAATCTGTAACCATTCTTCATTTCTCTGAAACCCATTTTCAAATCAAAGTCAAGCCTGTTCTTCTTTCCAAAATCTGATCAAAGCCTGCATTCTTCAAAATCAAACAAAAACTGCAATTTCGTTTCTGGAAGCATTTTCAAACAAGTCTTTAGCCTGTAAACATTTTTTCAAAGCTGAAGCAAGTAATCAAAAGCCTGCAATCTTTTTCCAAATCTGGAATCTAAAGCAACATCACAACAAAACAAGTTAGAGCATGCATGCAAGTATTCAAGTTTTAAATCAAAGTTTTAAAGTTCTCAAAATCAAAACTATTTTAAAAGAGGAAGCTCTGTTCTTCATTTGCAATCTGGTGAGTAACTTATATTTTTAAAAACTTAAGTATATCTGTTTACATGCTATAAGTCCTTGAATCTATGATGTAATATGCCTGCATGTTGTTTAGTATGTTTGATATGTATGTATATCTTTATATATGGATGTAAAATTGGAGTGCATGTCTGTTATTGATATATGTATATCTGTTTCCAGTTGCAAGTTCTAAGTTTAATTTAATCTTGTATCTTTTGACTTTGACATTATTATGGGTTAAGTTAAAAACAATAATTGTTTGTTAAATCAAGGATTTGTGTTTAAAATTTTATTTAAGTTAAAATAAAAAGGAAACTGCTCTGGAAAACATAATGGAACATGAGACTTTAGTTTTGTTAAAATTTGAATATCTTAATTCAAAGGTACAGGCATATAATCTGAAATCATATCCTAAACCATGAATTATAAAAGTAAAATCACAAATTTTAGAGGGGTGTGGTACGAGCAGTTTGGGTTTGACCAGAATTTGAATTCTGGTTGATCTCTGATGATCTAAGCCTTCGGGGAAGTCGTGGTTCATTCTGGAGATAGAAGAATGATCGGAGAGTTCGAGAAAAATATATGTTGGTGGTGAATAGCACTGGGGCAATGGGAATTGATCAGGGAAATCTGTAGACCTAATTTTGGGCATGGACGAGATTTTGGCAACCGGAGCATCTATGGTGAATCGAGTGACATAAGGCATTGGGGAATGATAGCTGGAAGGAAGACGAAGCTTCGACTAAAATTTCGACGTAGCTGGTGGCGTGAGGCGAGCAGACGAGGTCGGTTCTGATGATCGAATGTTGTTCTAAGATGGTTTGACTATCTCGATTTTGATTTTGAGCCTCGGTGGAAATTCTGATGGTCGTAATTTGGTTGGGGTTTGATCATCGATAGGTGGAAGTGGTCGTAGCTGGTCGGAGATGGATGGCTGCTCTGTGCACGTGCACCAGGTAGTAGTCAGGTCTGGAAGGAAATTAAGGAAGAAGATGTTGTTCTTGAAGTAGATGGTGGAATAACTCGAAGTCATACTCGAGTATTTGATGTTCTGACTCGGGTTCGTGCAGAGGAACTCGCGAGAGTTTTAAACTGTTTTTAAAATTTTATTATAACAAAGTTTAAAATAAAAGGGGAAGAAGAAAACTCGAAGGAGTACTCGGGAAAACAGGGTTTTGGCTCGGGTATTTTGATATATGGCTCGGGTAAGTTGAATGGTTACAGGTTTTAAAGCCTGTGTGTTTTTAAATTTTAAAATTGATTTAAAATTTGAAAACAGAAATTTAAACAAAGTTGAAATTAAAATTTTAAAGTATGGATTTAATTTAAACTTAAATCCCAGTTGTAAAAATAAATAAGTTTTTATTTTAATATTTAAACATCTTTAAATGTTTAAAGTATAGTTTAAAAGAATTTTTAAATTAAATAAATTAGTTTAAAAATCTTGTAAATTTCTTTTATAAATGTTAAGTGTTCTTAACATTTGGTTTAAAAAGATTTTGTATATTTGATTTAAATATTGGTTAAAGTTAAATTGTAATCTATTTTAAATCTTTTAATTTAAAATGAATTAAAAGAAAAGATTTTAAAGAAAAATGTTTTAAAGACTTTTGTTAATAATAACTAAAGTAGTTAAAGGTTAATTCTTTAGTTCAGAAAGTAATTAAGATTTAATTATATAGGAGTAATTAAATTAATAAGGTAATTAAGGAATGATTGATAATTTAATTAATTAATTGGTAAGTAAGAGTTTATCAAGTTGTTTTAATAAATAATTGATTAAAGATTATTTACCTAAAGAAGTAATTAAAATGGTTAATAATTAATGAGGGAACATTAATTAGGAATTATTAAATAATTAATAAATGGGATTAATTTTGATAATCAAGTAGACTAATTTACTAATGATAATCTTTTATGAATTGGTTAAGTAATTAAGGGAATTAATTACTTAAGGTAATTAATTAAATAAATTTGATTTAGTTTAATTTATTAATTAAATTAAATTAAGATAATCACTTGGTGATTTGATAATTACTTAGATGTAATTAGTGAAAGTATAAATTACTTAGGAAAGTAATTAAAGTTAATTAGTGGATGTAATTAACTAAGGATGATTTAATAAAAGTAATTTGAGTTTAATTACTTTTAATAATTAATCAAGGGATTAATTAAAAGATAATTAATTAAGAAGTAATTAATTTATGAAAGAGTAATTAAGGGTAGTTAATTACTAAATGTTATTAATCAAAGGTGATTAATAAATGTGGTTTAATTAAGAATTAATTATTAAATATAATTAATTCAAATGATGTAATGAAGGATTGGTTAATTAAGATTAATTAATCAATAATTAGTGATTAAAGTAATTAATTAATTATAATTGATTAAGGATTAATGTAATTAAATATAGTTAATTAATTAATGAAGTAATTAAAGATTAATTACTGAATGGTTTAAGATAATTAATTTGTGAAATTAATTAAGTATTAATTACTTAAAGTAATTAAAGGATTATTAATCAGGAATGATTAATTAAGATGGATACTTAGAGTACTGATTAATTAATTGGTTTAATTAATAATTAAGTAAGCAGGATTTATAGACTGAAGTAATTAGTTTAATTCACTTTAAATTAATTAGATGATATAAATCATTGCTTAAGGATGGATGAATGAGATTGAATGTATTTCATTGTTTGATATCTCTGATGAGATATGACTGATATATGATATGGATGTTTGGTTGAATTATAATGATAATGTGAATTATCTGTTTGGGATGATAATGTAGATTATCTATTGAATTATCTATCTTTGTGTATATAGATAAGAATTGAATTGTTTTAACCTTAAAACAACTTGGCCCTTAAAAGATACGTTTTGGATTTCGATGAGACCGGGATCGGGTTTCCGTATACCGGAATTCCAGGTCTGGAGACCCGAATACCACATCGATCCAAATTAACGATAGGTCGTGAATCTCAAGTGAAGATGAAGATTCAGAGTGCAAGGGTTATTGTCGTTAACTCTGAGGGTGATTCCAAAACGAGTGTAACGAGATAATGCCTTCGGTTTCGTTCGAACCCGGAACGAACTTGTATGGATTGAATGCTTTCAGCACATCGTCAGGCGGACGATGAGCATTCTAAGTGATATGTTCTGATTAAAGGTAATCGTAACCTCAAGCCTCATCAACCGGGAATGGCTAAAACAGGGGAGGTGCAGCAAGGCTTCGTGGGTAGCACCCACTGAGAGCAAGATAGATCCCTGTCTAGAGGTCCCTTTTCTTTTTATTCGGCTTAGTGTGTGGTTGGTCGCGCCAACTACGGGGTTATCTTGTTCGGAATTATCCAGTAAGGGATGGTTCCGGCTTTGTGTTGCAGGGGAGCGTGCGTACTCCTCGGTACGGTGATCTAGGCCACGTACTGTGACGGGCGGTACCCCAGTAGCCCTGCCATTGTATGGAAACCCATTCTTCCTACGTGCCCTTACGGTTTTGATTGTATAACCCACTTTGTGGCTAGTATGCTGGAATTTAATAATGTAACAATTTCAGCTATTTCATATTTATTTGAAAACCCTAGACCCTATTATAATATAACTGGATTTCCTATCAAATGTTTTGGTTAGCGTAAGGTAAAAACTTACCCATGTTTATTGGTGGGGAGTCTTACGTGATACCTTTTCTTTCTAAAGGTTTTGAAGTTAAGCAAGTTTAACCTGTTACTCACACCAGACCCATGTCTGACCCAAGTTGTTTATTTCTGTTTATAAACTCTTGGGTACTCAAATTTTTACGAGTAGCCAAGGAATTCAGGTTTAGCTTTGACGAATTGTGGAGGAGCAATGGAGCATGAGGCTTCAGCGTTGTAGATATATATAATAGTTCCGCTGTGTCTGTATCTCTGTAGTGTATTGAGTTGTAATGTCTAGACAGATGTTATAACTGTCTAGTAAGTGATGTATATGCTGTGTAACTCTGTAAAGTATTATATACTATGTAATAGTATATGTTATTAATATAATTTATTCGTTCCGCTGTGAGATCGTTGTTGTTGTTTCTTTCTTTCTTCTCTTCTTTTCTATTTTCTACCCCTTTCTTTCTTATTAATGATACGACTTTCTGTGGAGAAAAAGTCGGTTGTTACATTTGGTATCAGAGCATAGGTTGAGCGAATACCTAAGCTATTGGTTAAGTGAATATCAGAACACTAGGTTGAGTGAATACCTAGGTTTGGGTGGGTTGTTCATTAGAGACAGGATCTGTAGCAACCTGTTTGAGTCTGAGTATATATATATATACGAGAGCGCGTATTTGTTAGTTATATAAAAAGGTTTTATATTGTGTTAATTGATCGGTTGAGTGGTATATGGATTCTGGTCAATACGAGTAGCTAACGTTATTGATAGGGATCTCTAAACACTTGGACCAGGCCAACGGACACAATATTGTTTTAAAAAGGTAGATGAAATAATTTTACCCAGATATATTTTCTATATATAAAAAGTATCATTTTAAATGTATATGGTATTTGTAATGATTGGTTGAGATGATAATAATTTATCATCTAGGATTAGGAGTCTGAGTGTTGAGGTTGGAAGTGTATTTGTCGAGACTGTAAACCTAATACCGTCTCGAGTGAACTTTGCAATTGTAAGGATTTCACAATCTCTGAAGAAAACCTGTTAAGGTTCGGAGTTTATCTTTGTAGTTGGATGAGTAGAGCTGAATCTGTCGGTTGAGCAGAAGCGAGTGGTGGTATCTTGATACTTCTGGAAGAAGTAGCTGTGTGATGAGATGCAGTGACTATGGATGTTCCCGAAGATGTTTTCTTTGGAACAAGTTAATGAAGTGTGTCTGCTTCGGTGTTGTGGTTGAGTTCAGCATGGTGTTTCTATTTGGTTTGGGTTCGAGTTTCTCGAAGAGCTTTGGAAAAGGAAGTCTTTGGCATTTGTGGCAGCAGTGCAGCTCGAAGTATTCTGTGCATTGGCAGGAAGTTTTCTGGCTGAGCAGTTTTCTGAAGGTGAAGTTCAGAAGCGGTAGAGTGGATCCATTTCTTCGATGGATTGGATAGTTTAAGTATAAGCTGTTCTGATTGGTAAAGAGAGAACAGTTTTCTTTGGAATTAGGATGGGTTGATCGCAAAAGTGACTTGCGATAGTTGAGTATTCTCTTGGGTTATCCGAGATTTTTTTGGGATATGTTGTCCAGTTTGTGCTTGTATTCTTCATCAGCATTTTCATTCCACTCCAGATCAGAGTGGTGCAGCGGAAGCAGTTTGGCGAGTGCTCCTGTTTGTCTTTTCCAGATAGGAGAAGTTAGTTCAGTCTTCTGATGTTTGTGAGTAGAGTTGGTGTTCTTGGTCTTGGTTGATCTGATCAGGAAGGATCTGTAGACAGCCCAGGATTAACAGAAGGATTTTGTGGATAAGAGACGGAGGAATTTGGAATTCGAAATTGGAGACTTCGTTGTTGTTGAAGTTTTCTCTGGTGAATGGGAGCTATAAGATTGGGTAAGTCTGGGAAGTCAGCTCCGAGGAATATTAGATCTCTTCTGTGTTCTGATTTGGATAAGAGCTTGGTCTACAAGGATTGAATGGTCAGTTTGGATAACTGGATTTCGTTGTGTTTCATGTATCTCTGAGGGAGTACATGTTTGATATATCTCTGGTTATGGAACCAGCAGTTCTGGAGGATTTGGTTGTTGAGTCAGACTCGTTTGTAGTCTGATATCCTGTTTAGTTCTGTAGATCTAGAAGAGTAGAAGCTCTATAGCTTAGTAGTATTGTTTGTTGGATTCTGTAGAGCGAGTATCCCAATATATATATACCTGGGGAAACTCGAGGAAATTTTATCCAGAATTTTATCTGGATAATTAGAATTGTTTGATTGAGTGAATTGTTTGCTATGGTTGTTAGCATATGATGATAATTTATGGTTGTGATTTAAATAGATTATTAAATTACCTTTGTTTTAAATTTCGGGGACGAAATTATTTTAAGGGGGGAGGAATGTAATATCCCGGAAATTTGGGGCAATATCAATTTAATAATCTGTTTAAATAATTAAATTGATTTGATAATATTTGATAATAAAAATTTGAATTGGTTTAATAATCTGATTAAATAAATATTTACTGAGTGAAATTATCTTTTAAAAACCAATAAAATGATTTCTATTTATAATGTGTATATATATGTGTGTATATATTGTAAATAGATAAGCTTTGGTTTGAAATACAATTTACATATGATATGTTAATTCATTTAATAAATAGTAGTAATTTATAATCTCCTTTATAAATTATTTTAAAATAGATAAATATGTTAATTTCAAACAATATTAATAGAGTATTGTTTTTATAATAAAAAGACCTTAATAAAATAAGATTGTTATTTTCAAATTGGATGTGTTGTTTTAAATTTACTTTAAATTGGATTTTAAGAATATAATTTGAATTTGAATTTGAAATTCAAAAGAGGTAATATTTAAATAGTTTTAGATTTTAAATATATATGTATAATCTTTTATTTATAAGTATAATTGGTTAGTTCTTTAAAAAGTTATCTTTATATATATAAATAGATAAGTAATAAGTGTTTAAGAAAATAAAGAAAAATCTTTTATCTATATTTAAAATAAATATAAACTAACTAAAAAGACATGTGTAAATTCCTAAGGCTTGAAAATAACATGTGTACATTAATAAACCAATGTAAATGACAAATGTCAAAGCTTTAGATTTTTGTTTTTCTTTTATTTAATAAATCATTTTTACTTATATCAACACATGCTTTCATTCCATTTTTTTTCTTTTCAAATTCTTTTTCAAACTTAAGAAGATTTCAGCCTGAGACAAAATATTCTCAAGAACAAACCTGAAACCATTTCCTCTCAAAAACTAAATCCCTGTAATTCATTTCTTCAAAAATCTGTAACCATTCTTCATTTCTCTGAAACCCATTTTCAAATCAAAGTCAAGCCTGTTCTTCTTTCCAAAATCTGATCAAAGCCTGCATTCTTCAAAATCAAACAAAAACTGCAATTTCGTTTCTGGAAGCATTTTCAAACAAGTCTTTAGCCTGTAAACATTTTTTCAAAGCTGAAGCAAGTAATCAAAAGCCTGCAATCTTTTTCCAAATCTGGAATCTAAAGCAACATCACAACAAAACAAGTTAGAGCATGCATGCAAGTATTCAAGTTTTAAATCAAAGTTTTAAAGTTCTCAAAATCAAAACTGTTTTAAAAGAGGAAGCTCTGTTCTTCATTTGCAATCTGGTGAGTAACTTATATTTTTAAAAACTTAAGTATATCTGTTTACATGCTATAAGTCCTTGAATCTATGATGTAATATGCCTGCATGTTGTTTAGTATGTTTGATATGTATGTATATCTTTATATATGGATGTAAAATTGGAGTGCATGTCTGTTATTGATATATGTATATCTGTTTCCAGTTGCAAGTTCTAAGTTTAATTTAATCTTGTATCTTTTGACTTTGACATTATTATAGGTTAAGTTAAAAACAATAATTGTTTGTTAAATCAAGGATTTGTGTTTAAAATTTTATTTAAGTTAAAATAAAAAGGAAACTGCTCTGGAAAACATAATGGAACATGAGACTTTAGTTTTGTTAAAATTTGAATATCTTAATTCAAAGGTACAGGCATATAATCTGAAATCATATCCTAAACCATGAATTATAAAAGTAAAATCACAAATTTTAGAGGGGTGTGGTACGAGCAGTTTGGGTTTGACCAGAATTTGAATTCTGGTTGATCTCTGATGATCTAAGCCTTCGGGGAAGTCGTGGTTCATTCTGGAGATAGAAGAATGATCGGAGAGTTCGAGAAAAATATATGTTGGTGGTGAATAGCACTGGGGCAATGGGAATTGATCAGGGAAATCTGTAGACCTAATTTTGGGCATGGACGAGATTTTGGCAACCGGAGCATCTATGGTGAATCGAGTGACATAAGGCATTGGGGAATGATAGCTGGAAGGAAGACGAAGCTTCGACTAAAATTTCGACGTAGCTGGTGGCGTGAGGCGAGCAGACGAGGTCGGTTCTGATGATCAAATGTTGTTCTAAGATGGTTTGACTATCTCGATTTTGATTTTGAGCCTCGGTGGAAATTCTGATGGTCGTAATTTGGTTGGGGTTTGATCATCGATAGGTGGAAGTGGTCGTAGCTGGTCGGAGATGGATGGCTGCTCTGTGCACGTGCACCAGGTAGTAGTCAGGTCTGGAAGGAAATTAAGGAAGAAGATGTTGTTCTTGAAGTAGATGGTGGAATAACTTGAAGTCATACTCGAGTATTTGATGTTCTGACTCGGGTTCGTGCAGAGGAACTCGCGAGAGTTTTAAACTGTTTTTAAAATTTTATTATAACAAAGTTTAAAATAAAAGGGGAAGAAGAAAACTCGAAGGAGTACTCGGGAAAACAGGGTTTTGGCTCGGGTATTTTGATATATGGCTCGGGTAAGTTGAATGGTTACAGGTTTTAAAGCCTGTGTGTTTTTAAATTTTAAAATTGATTTAAAATTTGAAAACAAAAATTTAAACAAAGTTGAAATTAAAATTTTAAAGTATGGATTTAATTTAAACTTAAATCCCAGTTGTAAAAATAAATAAGTTTTTATTTTAATATTTAAACATCTTTAAATGTTTAAAGTATAGTTTAAAAGAATTTTTAAATTAAATAAATTAGTTTAAAAATCTTGTAAATTTCTTTTATAAATGTTAAGTGTTCTTAACATTTGGTTTAAAAAGATTTTGTATATTTGATTTAAATATTGGTTAAAGTTAAATTGTAATCTATTTTAAATCTTTTAATTTAAAATGAATTAAAAGAAAAGATTTTAAAGAAAAATGTTTTAAAGACTTTTGTTAATAATAACTAAAGTAGTTAAAGGTTAATTCTTTAGTTCAGAAAGTAATTAAGATTTAATTATATAGGAGTAATTAAATTAATAAGGTAATTAAAGAATGATTGATAATTTAATTAATTAATTGGTAAGTAAGAGTTTATCAAGTTGTTTTAATAAATAATTGATTAAAGATTAATTACCTAAAGAAGTAATTAAAATGGTTAATAATTAATGAGGGATCATTAATTAGGAATTATTAAATAATTAATAAATGGGATTAATTTTGATAATCAAGTAGATTAATTTACTAATGATAATCTTTTATGAATTGGTTAAGTAATTAAGGGAATTAATTACTTAAGGTAATTAATTAAATAAATTTGATTTAGTTTAATTTATTAATTAAATTAAATTAAGATAATCACTTGGTGATTTGATAATTACTTAGATGTAATTAGTGAAAGTATAAATTACTTAGGAAAGTAATTAAAGTTAATTAGTGGATGTAATTAACTAAGGATGATTTAATAAAAGTAATTTGAGTTTAATTACTTTTAATAATTAATCAAGGGATTAATTAAAAGATAATTAATTAAGAAGTAATTAATTTATGAAAGAGTAATTAAGGGTAGTTAATTACTAAATGTTATTAATCAAAGGTGATTAATAAATGTGGTTTAATTAAGAATTAATTATTAAATATAATTAATTCAAATGATGTAATTAAGGATTGGTTAATTAAGATTAATTAATCAATAATTAGTGATTAAAGTAATTAATTAATTATAATTGATTAAGGATTAATGTAATTAAATATAGTTAATTAATTAATGAAGTAATTAAAGATTAATTACTGAATGGTTTAAGATAATTAATTTGTGAAATTAATTAAGTATTAATTACTTAAAGTAATTAAAGGATTATTAATCAGGAATGATTAATTAAGATGGATACTTAGAGTAATGATTAATTAATTGGTTTAATTAATAATTAAGTAAGCAGGATTTATAGAATGAAGTAATTAGTTTAATTCACTTTAAATTAATTAGATGATATAAATCATTGCTTAAGGATGGATGAATGAGATTGAATGTATTTCATTGTTTGATATCTCTGATGAGATATGATTGATATATGATATGGATGTTTGGTTGAATTATAATGATAATGTGAATTATCTGTTTGGGATGATAATGTAGATTATCTATTGAATTATCTATCTTTGTGTATATAGATAAGAATTGAATTGTTTTAACCTTAAAACAACTTGGCCCTTAAAAGATACGTTTTGGATTTCGATGAGACCGGGATCGGGTTTCCGTATACCGGAATTCCAGGTCTGGAGACCCGAATACCACATCGATCCAAATTAACGATAGGTCGTGAATCTCAAGTGAAGATGAAGATTCAGAGTGCAAGGGTTATTGTCGTTAACTCTGAGGGTGATTCCAAAACGAGTGTAACGAGATAATGCCTTCGGTTTCGTTCGAACCCGGAACGAACTTGTATGGATTGAATGCTTTCAGCACATCGTCAGGCGGACGATGAGCATTCTAAGTGATATGTTCTGATTAAAGGTAATCGTAACCTCAAGCCTCATCAACCGGGAATGGCTAAAACAGGGGAGGTGCAGCAAGGCTTCGTGGGTAGCACCCACTGAGAGCAAGATAGATCCCTGTCTAGAGGTCCCTTTTCTTTTTATTCGGCTTAGTGTGTGGTTGGTCGCGCCAACTACGGGGTTATCTTGTTCGGAATTATCCAGTAAGGGATGGTTCCGACTTTGTGTTGCAGGGGAGCGGGCGTACTCCTCGGTACGGTGATCTAGGCCACGTACTGTGACGGGCGGTACCCCAGTAGCCCTGCCATTGTATGGAAACCCATTCTTCCTACGTGCCCTTACGGTTTTGATTGTATAACCCACTTTGTGGCTAGTATGCTGGAATTTAATAATGTAACAATTTCAGCTATTTCATATTTATTTGAAAACCCTAGACCCTATTATAATATAACTAGATTTCCTATCAAATGTTTTGGTTAGCGTAAGGTAAAAACTTACCCATGTTTATTGGTGGGGAGTCTTACGTGATACCTTTTCTTTCTAAAGGTTTTGAAGTTAAGCAAGTTTAACCTGTTACTCACACCAGACCCATGTCTGACCCAAGTTGTTTATTTCTGTTTATAAACTCTTGGGTACTCAAATTTTTACGAGTAGCCAAGGGATTCAGGTTTAGCTTTGACGAATTGTGGAGGAGCAATGGAGCATGAGGCTTCAGCGTTGTAGATATATATAATAGTTCCGCTGTGTCTGTATCTCTGTAGTGTATTGAGTTGTAATGTCTAGACAGATGTTATAACTGTCTAGTAAGTGATGTATATGCTGTGTAACTCTGTAAAGTATTGTATACTATGTAATAGTATATGTTATTAATATAATTTATTCGTTCCGCTGTGAGATCGTTGTTGTTGTTTCTTTCTTTCTTCTCTTCTTTTCTATTTTCTACCCCTTTCTTTCTTATTAATGATACGACTTTCTGTGGAGAAAAAGTCGGTTGTTACATTTTCCATCTTTTTCAAAAAAAAAATCATGTTCTTTAAGCTTTCTAAAACTTGTTAATGGCTTCCATGCCTTTCCAAAGTTTTAAAAATTAATTCTTTTTCACTTTAAAAGCTCGTAAACTTGTTTCAAAACCTTTATTCATCTTCCTACTCCACTTCTACTTCTTTAGAAAAGCCAAAACCTCCTTTAAAATGCATGGCCAAGCCTACCTACCCCATAGTTTGAGCCCACTTTGAGATGTTTAGGGCCAAAAATCATTTCTTTTAAAGAAAAATTCAAAGATCTAAGCCTATTTCAAGTTTTATAAAAGATTTGGTTGATTTTGGTAAGTAAATTTCTTTCTTTTGGGAAAAAGATTTAACCTAGAAAAGTTGTCTATTTTGTTATTTAATATCTTGGTTGTTTGGTTGGATTTGATGTTGGTTAGTTTGTGTATATATGTGTTTGGTTGTGATGTAGTATAAACTTGATGAATTTAATATAGAAATTATAAAAAGAAATTTGGTTTAAACAAAACTATTAGTTAATTTAACTATTAAAATGAAATCACCAAGGAATCAAAATTATCAAATGAAAATTTATTATTCGATCTGTTCGAATATTAATGAATTTGTAAAATGTTTATACAAGGTCAAAAGATCGTGAAAAACGAACTGGATGAGGAATGGATTGCAAAATAAAAAAAAAGCAAAGGTGAGATTTTTCTCACTCAAAATTAATTGCAGTTTTTGACTGATTGATTGCTATTGGATGAGATATTAGATATAGTAGGATATATCTATTATATATATAGCAATATATACATATTGGCATATGTATATATTGGATTGATTGATTTCCCGCCTCGTATAGCGGATGAGACCCTATTGCGCCGTTAGTAAGCGGATTATTTTTATAAAACCCATATACCGCGATATTCCACCTCGAAGTGGAATTGGTATTGTGCTAACATCTGTGGATGAAGGGAAACAGGTTGGAGGGATCCAACTGGATTCCTCACCAGTATTTATTTATTTACAGATATTGATGTATATTCTGTTATCATATGTTGATATATGATGTTTGTTGTTGTGATTGACTAATTGGTGTTGTTGCATCATCGGATTCATTTTTGAAATTTAAAAATAACGACTTTTACTTTAAAAGGATTTTTAAAGTGATTTTTGAAAATAGACGTTTTATTGAATTTTTGAATTGATTTATTTCAAATAAATAAGCGTCTAAAATTTTAAAGTTATAAAAGTTATAATTTTTGGTGAAATTTAACCAAAGTGTGATTTTTGAAATAACTAGTTGATTTATTTATAAAATGGTTTAAGTTGGGATTTTTGAATAACTATAAACGATTTGTATAAAAAGATTTATAAAATTGATATTTTATAAATCAAAATATTGGACTTATAAAACGAATTTTTATAAGTGTTAAAAAGAAGTATAAATGGATTTCATAAGTAAATGAAATTAATAGATTTATATTGTGAAGTTAAAAATGAATGAAGTTGTAGAATAAAGGATTTATAAGAAATTAACTTATAAATTAGATTTTTGCCTTTAAATGGAATATTGATCGAATTTGTCAATAAAGGAGATTTATTAAATCAAAGTTGTTATGAAATATAAAAAGGTGAATTTATAAACGTTGTTTTATAAATTCGAAAATCAATCAAATTTGATGAATTGAATATAGATGGTTATTAAGGGAATTTTTTCCACGATTTTGGATAGTGGATAAATTCTTGAAATAAATGTGTAGAAAAGATTGAAATTTGGTTAGTGAAGTATATTCATGATTTTGGACAGTGAATATATTTTTAAGTAAAATGGATATGGTTTTGGGGAAGCGATATTATAAAATGAAGTTAATTGTTTTAAAAGATGTTTTAAAACGTGTTAAGTATCGAATACATAGATTTCAACATTCATTGTTGAAATAGACGTTTTTGAGAAATATAAGGAAATGGTGGACTATAACACTGTTGTTATAGTAAATGATTTCCAAAAGGAAATGTTTTATATAGTATTGGGATTTATATATCTATCTTAATTCCGAATCCCTATACTATTGATTTTGAGTCGTCGTAACGATGTTTTACGTAACATTCGTTTTGACTCAAATAGACGTTGTTAAAATAAAAGATTTCCTTGAAGAATGAAACATATACTTAATTTTGATTTAAGTATATTAAATATTTTCAAATGTTGAAAATAAATAGTTTTGTGAATTACTTATTTTTAAATAAGTAAGGAAATACTTTTCCAATATGAAATGAACGTTTGGAGATTTATCTTTGTAAAGATAAATCGAAAGTGAATATTGACACCGATTCGAAAATCGTATATCAGTAGATATTTTGAAAATATAAATTCAATATGGAATTTATAAAGGAAAGGGAAACTGTTTAGAAAAATAAACGTTGATTTATTTTTGAAGTGTGGAAATTATATATCTAGTAAAGATATTTTGGGAGATTAAATAATTTGGAAAATTATTTGGAATCTGATGATGTTGCGCATCTTTATTGATAGTTAAATAACCGACTATCAATAATTACCTTGAATGGTATTTGTTGTGAATTGGATGAATTTGAATGCCACACTTATTTTTGAATAAGCGCTCACTATTCGGGTTAGCCGGGAAAGGACCATGGGGTCGTATAACCCATTCCGAATATGTGATACGTCGTTATGAATCGCATTTGAAGACCGGTGTTGAAGACCGGATATTTTTGAAAACGGAAGGATTACCGTCGAGTTACTCTACATCGGCTGATCTTCGATTTAGAGGTTTTATCACCCTTAGTGACGGGAAGTCCGGACGTGATTAGAAAATTATCCGGATTTGCAAGGTCTTCGTGAGAAGTGCCTTCGGTTCTGTTCGATCCCGGAACAGACTTGTATGGATTGTGTGTCTGACGTTACAATTTGAGATATAAAGTTGATTTCTTTCAAATACATATCTGTTGGTGGCGGAGAATTTATTCTTTTAGCTTAACACCCTTCTCTGAGACGTACGAGCTCAGAGGTTATGTAGTTGAAATTTATCAGCGATATATTCCCAATTTGGTAGCGTGGCATACTGAGTGTTGCTGTGAAATGATCAGTGTTTGATCATTTGTGATATGATCATTTGTTTGATCTTATATCTTTGTGATCATAGGTTGATCATTTGTTTGACCCGAAGCATGGCTTTGTAGAAAGTGTAGCTTTGTGGACGAGACTTCGTCGAGCCTCACACCCCGGAAATGGTCGAAACAGGAAGGATGCAGTAAGGTTCTAGGGAGTAGCGCCCCTTAGTGTATGTCATTCCTTCTGGATAGAGGTGGTATCATGGTATGGAGCCCAGTTACTTAACCTATGTGGTTGCTGCAAATTTATTACTTTGTGGTTGTTGCGAATCGGGGACCCTCGGGAAGATCGGTTACGATCGGGGGATGGCATACGCGTGTCAGTAGTTATCTACTTTTGCAGAGGTAACCCGGCCTTGTGTTGGCAGAGATCTAACCGTAATGTTAGGTTATTTCTCGGGTCGTCTATTCCAGGGACGTACCCATCGTGGATAGGAAGTTCCTTAGCCTGACCATTTGTTGGAAATCCAAACTCCAATACGCACCTTGTACGGTATTAGTTGTAGAACCTGCCATTTACGTACGGTGGTCACCACTGTTTAAAGGGTAGCTATAGTAGGCATACGATACTGGTCGTATGTTGGCTAAGATTAATATTATACTTTCAAAATGTTTTCTACACTATGCACTAATAATAATATCAAAAAGGATTTTGCGTAGTAAGCATCTTTGACTATCATAAGAAGAAATCTCCTCCAATTCTGCGGTTGCATTGTGTGTGTGGCGGGAGGTCTTATGGTAGTTTCATTTTCCAAAAGCATTGCGAATTTGTTTTATTTTTCTTTGTGAAAAATAACTGTTTTACGATCTCACACCAGTCACCATGACTGACTCGGAGTTTATTGTTTCCCTTCTAAACTCTGGGTGCCCACCAATTTCCACACGGGCAGTCTAGAGTTAGGTTATCTGGATATTCTGGAGCTTTGGAGATAAGCTGGATGACGAGACGTAGTATTTGTATCTGATAGTATTTATTCCGCTGTGTATTCTATATGAGGACAAGTTTATATAACTGTCCATTGTTGTATATTGACTCTGATTGATGTATGTATAAACTGATATAGTTCTTTGTTTTAAAAGACTAGTGATTATCTATTATATATTGTTCCGCTGCGATATGTGAGATTCTGATATTGTTTTCTGTTCTGATGTTGTTCTGTTTCTCTTCTTTCTTCTTCTGTTTTCTTCTTCTTCTCTTTTTTTCTTCTATCTTCTTCTTCTTCTGCCTCTTTCTTCTTTCTTAAACCATCACTATTGGAGTTTCCGGCACTTGATTGCTCGACAGTCGATAAAGTGAGTATCGATGTCGAATTTTCGAAAGTCGAAAATTCCTGTACGTGACATTCTCTGTCACTTGGGACGATTCAGAATCATCTTCGTCATTAGATAGTGACTTAGACAGTGATGCAGAACAAGCAAACGTATGTTTTATGGCCACAAAAATGAGGTGAGTAATCCAACTTTTGATGATCTATTGGAAATAAACTCAGAATTACTTGATAAGCTAAAAGACATCAAAAGAAAATACAAAGAATCTCTTGAAAAACTGAATAGAACTGAAAACGAAGTAGATATGCTAAGAAATGAGAAACAAATCTTAGAAGAAGAACTTGAAGTTACTCAAGAATCTTGTTCTAATATGACATCTAAACTCTCTATGTTAAGTCAAGAGATAGAAACTCGGAAAGAAAAGAATGATGCTCTACTAATTGAAAATCATGATCTTAAAGCTAATGTCAAGGTTTTAGAATTAGATAATTCTAGCCTTAAAACAAAGTTAGATGATATTACTAAAAGTGTCTCTAATTTTAATAAAGGCAGGGAAAATATTTCCAAAATTATAGAATATTCTCAAAATGCTTCAAATAAAAGAGGACTAGGATATAAGCAATCTTAAAGTTATTCCAAAGAAAAAGAAATTTTCATATAAAAGTAATAATAATAAAGTTGAAAAACCTAGTTCAAAAGTTTCAAAATTTTCTAAATCAATTAATATTTGGGTTCCTAAAACAAATAATTCTTTGATTAGAGAAAAGTATATAAAATCTTTTATAAAAAGTGTTCATAAAAACAAAGGTTTTATTTTCAAAAGGAATTCTGAACCCTCTTGGGTTTGGCTTCCTAAGACCTAACTCTTAGGACCCAAATAAAATGGTAGGTACCAATGTTAATTCTATATTTTGCAGGTACCACCTAAAAAGAGAGGAAAATGGATACAAGACAGCGGTTGCTCAAAACACATGACAGGAAACAAAGGGATGATAACTAATATTATCTACTCAGATGGAGAATCTGTCACATTTGGAAATAATTCCAAAGGATATGTCATCAGCAAAGACGATGTGAGCAATAACGGTATATCTAATTTACCTCTTATTACAGATGTTTTGTTAGTTAAAAATCTAAAACACAATTTACTTAGTATCGGCCAATTGTGTGACAAAGGATTTAATATTTCATTTTCTGAAAATAAGTGTAGCATTTTGATCAAAATAAAAATCTTATTTTTGAAGGTTTTAGAGATAAAAATATTTATGTTTTAAATATGAATGTAAATTACAATACAAATATGTGTTTAATAGCCAAAGAAAATGATCCTTTGTTGTAACGACCCAGAATTTTGGACCATTCGCATCCATTATAAGTGTATAAGTAGACACTCATGCCGGAGTAGAATTGCTCAAAATACCGCGTTGTTAATTTAAATTTGGCAAAACTGAACATATATAGTAAATAAATAATCACAGATCACAGACACAGAGTAATAATTGCAGCGGAAATAAAAGAGATAGTAGTTCATGAAGCTACTATATGAATATATAAAAATACATCAGAGTTTACAACAGAAGAGTTATACGATACATCAGAGTTAAACCAGATACATCACTGGAATCATCGAATACTGAAAGCAGAATAGATGGCTGGATCTTCAAGCAAAGCTCCAACTCCAAAGGTGAGTCTCGAATACTGGTACACTCAATCTGACCCGAGCGTAAAGCAAAACACAAAACACTCGAGTCAGGATTAACATTCTTATATTAATAAATCCAACTCAAGTGAAATAGCAATTGAAATACAAGTAACTCAAAGGATGTTTGGAATAACCATCCTTTAAGGATCCGTTAAACTATCTACTATGTAGTAGTGTACGATAAGTAGATAATGTCTATCAGTAATATAAAGATATCAAAATAGTGTTAAGTCATGGCCCATTCCACCCTTAACACATTTTTATTCCCAAAAACATATACAAGACCGTAGTTTCCCCAAAACCGGAAGTCACCAGAGGACAATCCATATACTAAAGGTACAAAACAGATTCGTAGTGGTCGCGTATAAATGGAATACAAGTATGACAAGGCACATGAGGCAATACCCAAGGTAGTGATACTACCGTTTGCCTGATCCGGACTGGTGAGAACGCAACGCCGCAGCGCCCGCAACACCGTGAAACAACACTCCCAAAATCAAGGGTGCACCAATCGACAAAAAGTAATGAGTAGTTCGAAGAAGTGTGTCCACTTGAGGTAGCTAATCCTCCATTGGCCCGGCACGGCTCCTGTTTTAGTCATTTCCAATTTGACACAAGTGTCAAGGCTATCCATTATCGTTCTCTTTCTTCAGTCATCACGTACATCATTCCAACCACTTCATTCTGGATCATCACTCCGCGTATAGTTATTAAAGTGGTTTTCGGTTTAGATAGAGAGTATATCCATAACTGATTCCGGTCTCTTTAATAACTTTCGTGATTATTACACCGATTGGTCATTTAATATATTTCAAAACCAAATCAAATTCAATTCCAATTAGAATTTATAAACCAACATTTCATTTGTCTTTCCAAATCAATTTCCATAATTTACGTTTCAAAACTTCCAAATTACCATTTCAAAATCTTATAATTCAATTTCAATTTCTATTTAAAACAATTCAATTATTGATTCAAATTCGTATATAAGTTTCATTCCGAAATCATTTAAATGAATTTAATTTAACATTTAAATCACTTTAAATTCATTTATCGATTTCATTCAATATTCATTAAGTAAATTTTCCATTCAAAACAATTTCTATTGAATTTCCAATTCATTAAATACATTATTTAAATTCTACTTCCTTATTTCAAAACTTACAATTTGAATTAAATTAAATTCATCAAATCAAATCCTTTAATTTTCAAGTCTTACATTAATTTCAATAAATCACATTTTATTTCTTGTTAAAGAAATTCAATTTCACTTATTTACTTACTTAAATAATTTCCAAAACTTAATTTATAAAGGAAACTCCATTTTCAATTATTTACAAAGTAAATTCACTTATTCAAAAGTTCAATTTCTCTTAGTAAAGAATTCAATTCAATTTGATCATTAAATCATTCAATCTTATTTAATTATTAAATAATTCAAAACTTAATTATTAAATAATTTCAAAGTTTAATAATTTCAACTTAATTATAATTTCAAACTTAATTATTAAATCATTTCAAACTTAATTCAATCATTTCTCAAAATAAACAACATTCTTCCATCAATTTCATTGTTAATATTTTGTTTCAGATTATTAAATATTAACATTTTCCTTTCATTAAAATTTAAATTTCAACTTCATTTCAAAACCATATTATTTATTCAAATAAAATCTTTGTTTATTTTTAAATCAAATTATTGACCAATCGGGTTTTATTTAATTCTCTATCCTAGGTCAAAGTTCAATTTGGGTATTTATCATTTCAACCCGATTCCAATTCAATTCAAAATCAATGTATAACAAAGGGAACTTGCAGTGTGATAACTGGGATGGTGTCAAAGTAAATAAACAAGCAATAACAACAAACAATAACAATCCAATAATTAATTCAAATAATCCCGAAATAACCATATTAATTCGCATTGTTATTTGTACGAATTAATATAATTATTTCTAGAATCTACACTATCATTTCACGTAGATTAAAGATTATTACATTACGGTTTTTCACTTGTCATCTATTTACAATTTCATACATCATCAATTTAACAACATACATTCAGTGATTCAAAATGTAATTAAACAAATCCTACGTGTCAATAAATTCAATAGTTAAAGGGGTCATATTATACAAATGTCAGTTAATCAATTTTTTACATTTAATTATCCTATATCAATTTCAATTGCATACTATTTATCTTTTTAACATTAACAATTTAACGTCCAATATAAACATCAACAATCAATCAATTAACAACCAAACTGGATTATCATTTCATATATATAACAGATAATGGTGTCAAATGTCACAGGTGAACTGATACAGGTAATAGCAGTGTAAATATCTAACAGCAGCATATTTCAATTGTCGTTTCAATTGAAATCAAATTTAATAAATAAAAGAACGTTAATCGTGAGAGAGTGCTCACCTTTCGAGGCTAGAGATGAACGAGAATGGAATGAGTTTCGAATCAAAGCACGAATTCCTAAGCAAAGCTATATTGGCACGAATTCGACGGACAAGCTGATAAATTAAAAATCAAGAACCAGAATCAGTTTGATAACACAAAAATGAAATGTACATTATATTATTATTATTATTATTGAATCAATATTAGTTTAAACACCTATTAAATTGAATATATATGTATTTCAAAATCATAGTTTCAAATAGAAACACATATAAAACAAACATATCTGCATAGTATACATTGAAATAAATGAGAGTATATATATATATATATACTTATCAACATCTATGTAAACAACCTATATAACTATTCTATGCAAGCCAATATAAAGATTATATAAACTAGTAATATATATATATACGGTAACGCTTTAAATATATTAATATATAGCTCTTATACTGTTAAAAGAAAATATAAAATATAAAACAAAACTTATTCACAAACACTTGCATAAACTTATACGTATACCAACCGGAAAAATCATTTATATACCATATATAAAACAGAACTCATTTTCCCAACAATGCATAAACTAACAATTTAAAACATATATACCGTTCCATACATACGAGCAAACACATACTGGTATAAAGTTTTCGATAGCAGGTAATAAACTAAGTTGACAAAGCCTTTGTACTATATCAATGTATTACCTATATAAAACTGGCATGTCCTATAGCCTTCACACTGACATGTCACTACTAATATAATAAATAAACAGTCACAGCAAATAAAACTATAGATGTTAGGCATAGTACTATACTAAAAATCCTAGAAAGAAACAAAACATATATACCATATTTTAAACTAATATACACTTACACTACATAATACAAAACATAACTTTATGTATACACGTAAAGACTTAAGACCAATATTATAACTTATATATACACTTATCTTTATAAACTATAGATTATATACAATGGCTAAAAATTTTTTTTTTTTTATAAAACTCAACAGAGCATATATATTTTATAAAATCCTGCTTTGCTATTTTTTTCAAACTATCAACAGAAAAGTACTAAGCAAACTTACTATCGTATTGCATACTAACAGGTCTGATTATAAAGCTACAATTACATATAATACTTATAACCAACACATACAAACATAAATATATTTTTTAACTTATACACTGTAATATATATCTTCCTGCTAACATACATCTAAAAGAAATGTAAACCATATATATAAAAGCTTTGAATAATGTATACTGTAGACTCATGTATGTACGCATGCATAATAAAATTATGTACTTACAAAAGAGAAAGAAGAAAGCCTTGCGTGAGTGGATGCTTGGCCACCGAGACCATGGGGAAGGAGGGAGCGCGAGCTCAACGAAGCATGGCACAGCTTGCTGCTGCGTCGGCGACTGGACGGTTGAACATGGGCTCGGGTAGGGGAAAACTGGAAAGAAAAGGTGGTGATCGGTAGGAACGATGGTAGAGGCTACGGCACGTGCGGGGAAGGAAAGATGGTGGCTCACTGTGAGGGCTCGGGTCGGAGCACGTAGGGTGCGGTTGCAGATGAGGTCAGAGGCCAAGCGGAAGAGCTGACATGTCGACAGGGTGGGAAACGAGTGCTTGAATGGAAGGAGGAGCTGTTAGGCGGCGCTGGTGGTGATGATTTGGAAACGTGGCGGAGGTGGACTCGGGTGTGGTAGGCGGAAAGATGACGGCGAGGCTACTGCAGTTCGGTGATGGGAGAAAAATGGGGCTGCGGTCGACGAAGTTGTGGAGGAAGGCGCCGACGTTCGATGGCGTGGCAGTCGGGAGGGAAGAGGGCCGTTGAGAGGGAGGCGGGGTTCGTTGTGGAGCTTCCGGTTGCTAGGCATTGGTGTTGGTCGGCAGGTGGGGAGGATGGGTTCGGCGGACGTGAAAAGAGGAGGGAGCTTGTGGTGGTGGGTTTGAGCTGCGTGCTTGTCGTTTGGAGGAGCAAGATCTTTGGTTGCAAGGGGAAGGAGGTGACTGCGTTCAAAATAAGGAAGGGAAAAGTGAAGTAGGTCAGTGCTTTGTGGGGCATGAAGGTAGTATAAAGGAGGAAAGCAAGTTAGGGGAAAATGACGTTTAGGCTTTGGACAAATGAACAGGCAAGGGAAAATGTAAGGAATGAAGTGGCCAATCAATAAAAGCAACAGTGAGTAAATGGAAAGATATTAAATCAGTTGATAACATTGAAAACAACAGGAATTGGAAAAACCAAAAGCTGAGAAGTATTAATGACTAAGGCTGTTGGATTACTCAGTTGTCAATTGGAAAGAAAAGGAAAAATGGATGGAGGAACCGATAGCATAGGGAACGACATTAATTATGGAACAAGTTGGAATTTTTAAAAAGGTAGGGAGTTGAATTCAACAAGATATAAATGCTAATGGGTATTGAATTGCACGGAGGATAACGAAAAGTCTCAAATCAAATTACAAACGGGTACCAATACGATTAGCCGTTTCGCAGTTCCGCCGTGAACCGAACATTGAAACACAGAAGTGAATATACCATGGTGGCCAGCGCGATGAGACGGTTAAAATGGTATATAGATATCAGTGGTATGATCGAATTATAAAAATTCGAATTTTCTAATAGCGGAAAATGCAAGAAAAACGCTGAAAAATAAGATCGACGGAGCCCAAGATGTCCGAATTTGGAAAAACAACAAACTGACATCTTGCTCAGAAGATGGTTTAGAATTTTTCTATGTAAAAATATTTGGGTTTCGGAAACATTTTATTTTCATCGCTTTTTCCTTAACTGGTTAAATTGAAGTAAATTTACGCGCGAAATAAACTTTCATATTTTCGGACGAAAATTTACCAGTTGCTATATTTAACTAGACGTATTCCAAATATTAAATTTTTATTTCAAAATTTTATCGTTTAAAATTTCACAAAATTTCAACTAATTACGTTATTAAAACAGTTGAAATTTACGGGTCGTTACATTGGTTATGACACAAAATATTTTGTCATATTAATTTCAAAGCTATAGATAAATTATCTAAAAATGATTTAGTTAAAGGTTTACCAAAAATGAATTTTAAAGTAAACAATATTTGTGATGCTTGTCAATTAGGAAATTATCAAAATCATCCTTTAAACCAAAGAAAAATATTTCTACTATACAACCACTAGACCTATTGCATTTGGATCTCTTTGGTCCAACTCAAGTTCAATCTATAAACCATAGTAAATATGTGTTTGTTATAGTAGATGATTTCTCAAGATATACTTGGACCATTTTTGTGAAAAATAAAAGTGATACTTTTGAAAATTTCAAGATCTTTGCAAAAAGAATTCAAAATCTCAAAAATTAAAAAATTAAAAATATTAGAAGTAATCATGGAGGTGAATTTGAAAATGAAGCTTTTGAACATTTTTGTAATACAAAGGGAATTTACCATAATTTTTCTTTTCCTGGAACACCACAACAAAATGGAGTGGTTGAAAGGAAAGATAGAACATTACAAGAATGTGCAAGAACTTTATTAAATGGAAGCACATTACCAAAATATTTCTGGGCAGAAGCTATAGCAACTGCTTGCTATGTTCTAAATCGTGTTTCCATTCGACCCCTAACAAAGCATACTCCATATGAACTTTTTCACCATAGAAAAAAAATTCTTATTTTAAAACTTTTGGTTCAAAATTTTTTATTTTAAACACAAAAGATCAGCTTGGAAAATTTGATCCAAAATTTGATGAAGGAATCTTCGTAGGATAATCGAAATGAAGCAAAGCTTATCGAATTTTTAATAAAAGAACAAAAACAATCGAAGAGACACTTCATGTTTCATTCGATGAAAATTTCAAATTTAATAAAAACTTTGAGGATGATGAAATAATACCTAAGACGATCACAAATACGGTTTCTCAAAATAGTTTTGAAGAAGATGAAAACATCATTTATAATTTTGAAGAAGATGAAAACATTGTTCATAATGAAAATGAATTAAGATCTCCACCTAGGATTTTACGAGATCACCCAGTAGAAAAAGTCATAGGGAAATTGATTCACATGTTAGAACTAGAAATCAACTCAATCAAATGGGCCATGTAGCATTTCTTTCGAATATTGAACCTAAAAATGTAAAAGAAGCCTCTACTGATGACTATTGGATTATAGCTATGTAAGAAGAGCTAAACCAATTCGAAGGAAACGAAGTTTGGGAACTAGTTCCTAGACCAAGTGATCAATCAGTCATTGGTACTAAATGGAAAGATATTAAATCAGTTGATAACATTGAAAACAACAGGAATTGGAAAAACCAAAAGCTGAGAAGTATTAATGACTAAGGTTGTTGGATTACTCAGTTGTCAATTGGAAAGAAAAGGAAAAATGGATGGAGGAACCGATAGCATAGGGAACGACATTAATTATGGAACAAGTTGGAATTTTTAAAAAGGTAGGGAGTTGAATTCAACAAGATATAAATGCTAATGGGTATTGAATTGCATGGAGAATAACGAAAAGTCTCAAATCAAATTACAAACGGGTACCAATACGATTAGCCGTTTCGCAGTTCCGCCGTGAACCGAACATCGAAACACAGAAGTGAATATACCATGGTGGCCAGCGCAATGAGACGGTTAAAATGGTATATAGATATCAGTGGTATGATCGAATTATAAAAATTCGAATTTTCTAATAGCGGAAAATGCAAGAAAAACGCTGACAAATAAGATCGACGGAGCCAAAGATGTCCGAATTTGGAAAAACAACAAACTGACATCTTGCTCAGAAGATGTTTTAGAATTTTTCTATGTAAAAATATTTGGGTTTCGGAAACATTTTATTTTCATCGCTTTTTCCTTAACTGGTTAAATTGAAGTAAATTTACGCGCGAAATAAACTTTCATATTTTCGGACGAAAATTTACCAGTTGCTATATTTAACTAGACGTATTCCAAATATTAAATTTTTATTTCAAAATTTTATCGTTTAAAATTTCACAAAATTTCAACTAATTACGTTATTAAAACAGTTGAAATTTACGGGTCGTTACACTCTCCCCCACTCAAAACTTTTCGTCCCCGAAAAGGAACGAGGTAGGAGAATAGAAACAACCAGAAAGAAACAGATTTGAAATACAAAATAACAATTAATTTAATCTATATAAATTTAAATTTAAATTAATTGATATTCAATAATTGATTTAATCCATTTGATTTCACCAAAATCAATCTCAACTATTTCTAAATTCATTATCTTATTATCCAATTATCTTAAATTTACAATTTCTAAACCCATAAATTTGAATAATCTTTATTTATAATCATATTTTATTTCAACAATTTAATTCTTTTATTCCAAATTATTGTTAAATTTATTCTACTTAATATATCTAATCACATATATTTAACCCATATAAATTAATTTAAACCATAAAAGTTTCGATTTAAATTAATTTATATTCACTAATTACTTTTAAATTCAAGGTATTTTCATAAGTTGATCAAATTTCAATTATTTTTTTATTCTTTCAAAACAAATTATTAATTCTTTCAAAACAAATTTATTTCATTATTAACTGAGTTTACTTATTATCATATCTAACTCTATTAACATCTTTATAATCAAAAATTTAGTGTATAACATTTATTACAACACTCAAATTTTATTTATAAATTCAATTTATCTTATATATTATCCAATTACATTTTCAACTTCTGAATGAGTTAGGTAAGTTGTATTAGAATGAAGTTGAATAATATACAAATAAAATTTTCCCAATTCAATTATTCAAGTTTAAATATTTATTCCAAATTTTGGTTTTATTTATAATTAAAATCATCCTTTAACAAAATTTAAGAATTAGATTTCCGATTAACTTTAAACAACTTAGAGATTTATCTAATATATTTATATCAAATCAAATTAAATTTTAAAATAAGATACATATATATATAAATCAAATTATACCGAAGAAATTCAAATCAAAATATTTTCCAAAACAAAACCGTAGCAAAGCTACAGAATAGTATCTCCACATTGAAACTCGAAAATGAATGTCAATGATACGGCCGCCATCACGGAAATTATTTTCCAGCGACAAAGAGAAGAGCACTGATTTCAACATTTTAAAAAAAATTCTTTGAAAACGATTTCTTTTCGAAAATACTTTCAATAATATATACTTTAAAAATTTTAAAACCAAAGTTCGAAATCAACGGAAACTAAATTCTCAAATTTCTGAATTAAATTCATTTCAAATTCCAAATCAATTTATAAACCGTATTTATAAATTCATTTAGAACAATAAATGATAATCAAATATTATCATTTCAAACAACCAATTTAATTAACTTATTAAATTCCAGAAAATTTTACTTATATTTTTACAATATAATCAAACAAATTTGAAAACAATATTGTGTCAGTTTGCTCTGCTCAAGTGTTTGGAAATCCTATCGATAGCGTTGATCAAACGAATCGATCGAAAACCCAAATCAACATCAGCAACTCAAACAACACAATATATAAAACATTTTTAATATAAATTTACAAATACACTTCCTCGCTCGACGATACAAGAATGGATTTCAAAGCAAGGATAGAGATTCAAATTTTTGATAGACTCAAATCAAAGAGAATTTCGATTCGAAGATAGGTTTGAACAAAGACGAGATAATTAAATAACAAAATAAGGCGACGGATAAGTTTATATAAATCGCGTCGCGGGCAACCTTAACCAGGTCGACCGTGACTTCAAAAATAAGATCGGTGTAGAATTCCGAGGTAAATCGACATTCGATCTCAAGAAATAGAATTCAGGTATAGCAGGAGATAGATAGCATCGTAAACCGAGGATACAGAAATCTTCGGTAAATCAATGCCTATTGTAAAGGAGTTTTGCTCCTTTACGAATCATTCGAAGATTGGCGAGACCGCCGATCTATTATAGATATAATTCAAAATGGAGTTATGGGGTGCTCCAGAATTTGAAAGAAGACGAATAGTGAAGGACACGAATGAATTTCGGAACCGAGGGGAACGTTCCAAAATTCAAAGGAATTGAGTCAAGGGAAGAGATTGAACTCGAATGAGAGTGATTCTGTAAATATGTAACAACCCGCATATCTATCGATTTTATATTTTAATATTTTATTTAAATATTTTATCGTTAGTCGGATGTTAGTCCGAAAAGCTACTTTTTGCATACGGTCAAATTAGGACTCGAGACCACCCCCATTGAGTTCAAAATGACGTTTGCGATCTTTTTGAGTGTAAACTTCGATATGTTTGGAGATAGTGAAATTTTCAACACTTTTTCCCGCCTTTGACTTTGGTTTGGACTGCACCCCTTTAGTTCAGCCCAACCATCTTCCTCACTCTATCAAAACACTTCAAGCTTTGTCAAAAATGGTGGTGGGAAGTGGAAATTAAAACTCCAAACACAAATTCTATTGCAAATCCGAGATTCAACATCAAATTCACGTGAAGACCATTGATTCAAGCTTGTTGGTGTTCTTGCTTTGCTCTCAAATCTCCATCTTCATCAAATTCCGTGAAAAGGTGAGATTTTTGATCTCACATCTTGCCTATATCTATCTTGGACTGTTGGGAATGATCCTCTATTGCATTTGTATGAATATCTGCATTTGGTTTGGATTGGATTGGCGAAAAACTCAAAAATTAGTGATTTTGGTGAAAAAACTGCTACTAGGTCGTTCTGGCCATTTTTAGCTCGTTCTGGCCCTTAAGTCGTAGGTCGTTGCCGACCTATAATCTCCAGGCAAAATGATTAAGTCGTTCACGAGCTAAAGGCATAAGTCGTTCACGAGTTAAAGGCATGAGTCGTTCACGAGTTAAAGGCATGAGTCGTTCACGAGTTAAAGGCTTAAGTCGTTTGCAGTTAGCTCGTTCGCCTCGAGTTAAGTCGTAGGTCGTTTGGCCTTAAGTCGTTTGCAGTTAGCTCGTTCGCCTCGAGTTAAGTCGTAGGTCGTTTGGCCTTAAGTCGTTTGCAGTAGCTCGTAGCTCGTATTCTAGGCTTAGGTCGTTAAGTCGTTCGTTCCCCTAAGTCGTTCAAGGCTTAGGTCGTAAGACCTTAGGTCGTGCACTTTTAGGTCGCGAACAACCTTATGTCGCGAACCTCTTTAGGTCGTATGACCCTAACTTTCTTAGGTCGTTGGATTTTTTTAACTCGTTGGGTCGTAGACCCTTAAACTGTTAAGTCGCGTACTTTCTTAGGTCGTGCATCCCACTTAGGTCGCTTGACCTTAAGTCGTAGGTCGTCTCCGACCTAACATTCCCACTGCTATTTCACTAGGTCGCTTGACCTTAAGTCGTAGGTCGCTTGACTTTGTTATGTCGTAGGTCGCTCGACTTTGTTAAGTCGCAGGACTCTGTAAGTCGTAGGTCGTCGCCGACCTTACACTTGGTCTTTTTAGTTCGCGATTTCCTTAGGTCGTATGACCTATTTTTCCTTAGGTCGCTGGACCGCTTGCCTTCACTAAGTCGTACCGTGACGGGGCGCTGCCCCCTGGACCCCCGCGACCTGACCGGGCAGGTTGAACCCCGTATTACTCTGCGAAGGCAATCTTATCTGAAAAGCATTCATCAGAACTTCCACTTTGATGCATTTTAAGCTGATTTCCTTGGATTTTATTCACGTCTCCGAATGTGAATTTTTGTGATAGATTGTTCCAACAATCGTTTTATGACTTGTCACTTTAATGATATGAAGGTTTTAATACTAGTAGT
This sequence comes from Allium fistulosum, assembly GCA_030737815.1. NCBI lineage: Eukaryota > Viridiplantae > Streptophyta > Magnoliopsida > Asparagales > Amaryllidaceae > Allium > Allium fistulosum. Next base: position 722,341,693 of record CM060908.1, read on the forward strand.
AAATATCAAAACTCTTCAAATCGATTTCAACACTATTTTTAATATCAAAAGTTTGTTTTCTCAAACCGATTTTCAATCTACTAATATATAAGCCTTTACTTCACTCGAATGAGAAATCGACTTAAACGACTTAGTAAAACGAGTGGTATGAAACACTTGCGTTCACTTCGTCGGTTAGCTCTTGGACTTGTTCGATTGATCCCTTTTCGTGACAATTTCCTAGTGAAGATTTACAGCTTGTTCGTAAATATTTAAGTTAAGCAAGTGGTTATGGGACATGAAGCTAAACTCATATATTTACTAGCTTGGTGTGATTGACACTTCTCGCTGATCATGATGATCATTTTATGATTTAGACTAGCAATTGTGCGATGTCTCTTTGTTTGCAAGGTAAGACTAGACCGCAGTAGTGTGATTCCGACTCACATACATCTCTTTGTCCGCAAGGTTAGTCTAGACCGCAGTAGTGTGATTCCGACTCACACATATCTTTTTGTTTGCGAGGTTAGGCTAGACACCACTTGTGTGATTCCATTCACACATACCTTTTTGCTTTTTGCTTAGCCTAGGCCTCAATCAGTGTGATTCCGACTCACACATATGGGGTAGCTCCCCATGGTCTTCGGACCATCATGTGATAGGCCTCTTTCTCTTTTTTTATGATTTCTGGATTTCTTGTTTGATTTCTGGATTTTTATGTCATTGACTTGTTATGAGTACAAGTTTAGGGTATGATGCCCTCTTTGGATCTTTGAGAAGATTCTCGTGATATTGATCATTTCTCATCGGTTGATCTCCTGTTGATCATCATTTTCATACTTATAGTAGTATGTCAGTATGGATATTCTATGTTTATGCCATATCTTTTATTATATATCATGTCATCTGATATTTATAGTTAGACTGATCCGTTTATTATTTTCTTAAATAATACTCGGGTCAGACCGAGATGTTACAGGTGCTTCTGCTTGACTTCCTTCCGGGATTTGCTACTCTGACTTTTGGCTGACTATTTAGTTTAGCAGTTTTTGTTGTATACACTTGAGATATGGACTCGTAGTTGTATTCTTTTGGTATAGCACGTGTTGCTATTCTTTTGTATTATTGTGGAACTTTTTGACCACTACTCTGATGTACACTTTCATGTGTTAGTTATATATTCATATCTTCTTCCGCCTTTGTGATATGGATGTCTGTGACTGTTATGTGTTATGTTTAATTCTATGTTTGTTTCCGAAGATTATTTTATAGCCACCGTGTGATAATCAATTACATGGATGGTCGCTCCTCAACAGCCTTATTCTCCGTGCTAGTTGACAACACTACATCGTAGTGTCCTTGGCTAGCGTGGGTATCGAGGTGGGGCGTCACAGCTTGGTATCAGAGCCAAACTTCGGAACAATGTAGAATAACTTAACAAGGATCATCGTCCTAAGTCCACCTTAGGATTTGTGTTTCAGGATTTAGTTCGAGTCTTCGAACCGACTTATCCTGTTTTCTTTATGATTCCTTATTTCATCATTCAAGATTGCTTGATGTTCATTGGTGAATAACCTTCTTCTTTCTCTTCTTTCTTTGAAAAGGAAGAGGATGTCAAGACCAGGCCGTCCCAGAGCTGGAACATCTGCTGCTGCTCCTCGAGATGGAGTTTTTATGACAACTCAACAGCTTCTTGAATTAGTGACGAATGCACAAGCAGCTGGAGCTAACCCGGAACCTACTCACCCAAAGTCGGGATTTGCACAGTTGTGCAGCGATTACACCAATTTGGGTGGGAAGCCCTTCAAAGGTTCCGAACCTATTATCGAGGTTCAAGCTTGGTTAAAATCATGTGATCGAATCTTCTCTCGCATGAACCTTGTCGATCTGCACCGTGTTCAAGTGGCTTCCAGTATGCTCCAAGAGAGAGCATTGGATTGGTATGAACTCCTTACATCCGAAATTAATGAAGGGGACCTCACCTGGGAGCACTTCCGGGAACGCTTCGAATCGAAATTCGTACCCGAGGCTGAAAAGGTAACTTTGGCTCGGCGATTTATTGACCTTGTTCAAGGTCAGGCTTCTGTGGCGGACTACGTCGCATCATTCGAATCCCTTTCCAAATATGGGGTCGAATATATAAATACTCCACTAAAGAAGAACCAGAGGTTCGTTTATGGCTTAAACAAAAGCCTCAAGAAGCCACTACTTTTAAAGTTAGAAGTTTCTTTCGACCAAATTGTAGATATCACTCTTCGCCTTGAAGAGGCTGATAGAGAAAGTGATGTTGAAGTAGTAGCTTCCAAACCCAGCTTTAACAACAAAAAGAGGCCCAACAAATTTAAAGGCCCTTACCCCAACAAAAAAGGTAAGCAAGCGATTCCTTCTGCAAAGGCTCCTTCTCCTAATGACGCGAGATGCTTCAACTGTGGATCTGGGGATCATTATGCGAACAAGTGTTCAAAGCCCAAATCTTGTCGCTATTGTAAAAGCCCAGATCATTTTATACATCAATGCCTCAAACGTGAAGGCAAGAAGGAAGGAAAGTTGAATGTGGCTAAAGCCCCTGGCAACACATCTCGTGGCCAAGGTATTTCTCATTCCATTCTTGATGGCATTATTTTATTTCATAATCAATCTATTAGAGTTCTCTTTGATACGGGTGCATCCCATTCTTTTATATCAAAGGAACTTGTAGACACTTTTTCCTTAAGTGTTACTGCATTAATGACTTCTTTAAGGATTGCGAATCCTGTTGGTGGTTCCGCAACTCTTAGTTTGCTTTGTAAAGATGTGGAGATTATTTTATGCGATTTTTCTTTCCTAGCCGATTTGCATGTTATGCGTTACTTAGGCTTTGGAATAATTTTGGGTATGGATTGGCTTACTCGTTATGAAGCTCATATCCTATGTCCTGAGTGGACTATTTATCTCCGACATCCGCAATCTGTTAACCAGATTTCTATTATTCTTAATGATTCGGATTCCGCTTTGGTTGCATCTTTATATTCTTTAAACCCTCGTGATGATGATAATGATGATGAGGAGGATGTCATTTCTCTTATTCGCGTCGTTCGTGAATTTTCCGACATCTTTGAGCCCGTTTTAGGACTTCCACCTAAGCGAGCAATTGAGTTCAAAATTAATCTTATATCTGGAGATCAACCTGTTACCCGTCCTCCTTATCGCATGTCCAATAAGGAGAACGAAGAGATGCGCAAACAACTATCCGAGTTGGAGACGAAGCAACTTATTCGCTCTAGTTCCTCGCCTTGGGGAGCTTCAGCTATTTTCGTAAGTAAGTCTGATGGTACACTTAGGCTTTGCGTTGACTACCGCAAGCTTAATGATCTTACTATTAAGAATAATATCCATTGCCTCGGATTGATGATCTGTTTGATCAACTTAGTGGGGCTAGAGTCTTTTCACAACTGGACTTGGCTACCGGTTTCCATCAGCTTCGTATTGTAGAGGATAGTATTCCTTTGACTTCGTTCCGTACGCGTTATGGATCTTATGAATGGCTAGTTATGCCATTCGGTTTAACGAATGCTCCGGCTTATTTCGTTGACCTTATGAATAGAGTTTTCAAAGATTTTCTCGATCGGTTTGTTCTCATCTTTATTGATGATATTCTTGTGTATTCTAAAACCGAGGAGGAACACGAAAAGCACCTTCAAATTGTATTGGAAACTCTTAGGAGCAATCAACTAAAAGCAAAATTTTCTAAATGCCATTTTTGGCAATCTAGTGTGAAATTTCTCGGTCATATCATTTCCGAATCCGGAATATCCGTGGATCCTTCAAAGATTGAAGCGATTCAAAATTGGAAGAGACCGGAGAGCGTGACTGAAATCCGTAGCTTTCTCGGATTGGCAGGTTATTACCGCCGTTTTATAAAAGACTTTTCTAAGATTGTCGTACCTCTTACTGGCTTAACAAAGAAAGGTGTTAAATACATTTGGTCAGAAAAATGTGAAACTTCTTTTCAGAAATTAAAAGAACTCCTTTCTGATGCTCCTATTCTTATTATTCCCGAAGGGAATCAAGACTTTGTCGTTTACACCGATGCTAGTCGCGTTGGTTTGGGTGCCGTTCTTATGCAAAAAGAACGTGTTATTGCTTATGCTTCTAGGCAATTGAAGCCGGCTGAGACTAGATATGCCACACATGATTTAGAACTCGCGGCTATCGTTTTCGCCCTTCGAATTTGGCGACATTATCTTTTGGGAGAAAAGTTTATACTTTATACTGATCATAAGTCTTTGAAATATTTATTTTCTCAAAAGGAACTTAATTTGCGTCAACAGCGTTGGCTCGAATTTCTTGCCTCTTATGATCTTGACATTCTTTATACTCCCGGAAAGGGGAATCGTGTTGCCGACGCACTTAGTCGAAAACAACAAGCGGTTGTTTCCATGATGATATCTGAATGGAACGATCTCGAACTTTTATCCACTTGTGAAATTCGAGATCGCGTTTCCGATTTGTGTTCATCTCTTGTCTTATGTAGCCTTGAGGCTCGTCCTTCTTTATTAGACCGCATTCTTGAAGCTCAACAGCTAGATCCTGAATTGGCTTTGCTTGGCCAAAATCTTAAGGATAAAACCGATATTGAAGGTTTGAAAGACTTTGATATCGACTTTCGTGGCGGCATTCGAAAATTTGGTAGACTTATCGTACCAAATATTAGTGATCTTCGTAGAGACGTTCTAGAAGATTCTCATCGTTCCAAGTATTCCATTCATCCCGGTAGCAGTAAAATGTACGCTGATATGAAGCGACTTTATTATTGGGAGGGAATGAAATCTGATATCGCTAACTTTGTTAAGTGTTGCATGACTTGCCAACTTGTTAAGGCTGAACATCAAAGGCCCGGTGGGTTATTGCAACCATTGGAGATTCCAGTATGGAAGTGGGATCAAATTTCCATGGATTTTATAGATGGCCTTCCCCGTTCTCGTTCGGGTCATAATAGCTTATGGGTGATTGTTGATAGACTTACTAAGTCTGCCCATTTTATTCCTGTTCGGTCGAACCGAACCGTTCCTCTTCTGGCCAAACTTTTTATTAAAGAAATTGTTAAACTGCATGGAGTTCCTTCTTCCATTGTTAGTGATCGGGATCCATTGTTTACTAGTGGATTCTGGAAGAGTCTTCAAAAAGCTTTGGGAACGAAGCTTAATTTTAGCACCGCTTATCACCCCCAGTCCGATGGACAAACTGAGCGTGTGAACCAAACACTTGAAGATCTTCTTCGTTCTTGTGTGCTTGATTTCGGTGGAAGTTGGGAAGATCATATTTCACTTGTTGAATTTTCCTATAATAACAGCTTCCAATCTAGTATTGGTATGGCTCCTTTCGAGGCACTCTATGGAAGGCCATGCCGATCTCCTTCTTGTTGGCTTGAGGCCGGTGAGAAACTGGTTTTAGGAACAGACTTTATTCGAGATTCCACAGAAAAGATTGAACTTATTCGACATAGGATGAAAGAAGCCCAGAGTAGACAAAAATCCTATGCCGATAACCGAAGAAGGAAATTAGAATTTTCTGTTGGTGATCTTGTATTTATTCGTGTTTCACCAATGAAGGGTGTTGTACGTTTCAGTCGATCGGGAAAGTTAGCGCCTCGATATATTGGGCCATTTCCTATCACTGAACGTATTGGTTCCATGGCTTATCGCCTTTCTTTACCGGCTCAGTTTTCTGCTATGCATGACGTGTTCCACGTATCTCAATTACGGAAGTGCCTTCGGGATTCCGATTCGATACTTGAGCCCGGTGTTGTGGAAGAGATTGAAGTTTCACCTAATTTAACTTATGAGCAGCATCCTGTTCGAATTATTGCTTCGGAGATCAAACAGCTTCGAAATAAAGATGTTCCGCTTGTTAAAGTTCAATGGTCCTCAAATCCTAAGGACTGCTCTTAGGAAACTAGAGAATTCATCGAGCGTACACATCCGGAATTGCTTTCTCCTGCTCTTTAAGGTAAACTTTTTAATTCCAATTTCTTTTGTGTTAATATGCTTTTATGGTTGTTACTTTTTATTTCCACCATATATATTGCGAGGACGCAATTTCTTTAAGGAGGGGAGTCTGTAACAACCCGCATATCTATCGATTTTATATTTTAATATTTTATTTAAATATTTTATCGTTAGTTGGATGTTAGTCCGAAAAGCTACTTTTTGCATACGGTCAAATTAGGACTCGAGACCACCCCCATTGAGTTCAAAATGACGTTTGCGATCTTTTTGAGTGTAAACTTCGATATGTTTGGAGATAGTGAAATTTTCAACACTTTTTCCCGCCTTTGACTTTGGTTTGGACTGCACCCCTTTAGTTCAGCCCAACCATCTTCCTCACTCTATCAAAACACTTCAAGCTTTGTCAAAAATGGTGGTGGGAAGTGGAAATTAAAACTCCAAACACAAATTCTATTGCAAATCCGAGATTCAACATCAAATTCACGTGAAGACCATTGATTCAAGCTTGTTGGTGTTCTTGCTTTGCTCTCAAATCTCCATCTTCATCAAATTCCATGTAAAGGTGAGATTTTTGATCTCACATCTTGCCTATATCTATCTTGGACTGTTGGGAATGATCCTCTATTGCATTTGTATGAATATCTGCATTTGGTTTGGATTGGATTGGCGAAAAACTCAAAAATTAGTGATTTTGGTGAAAAAACTGCTACTAGGTCGTTCTGGCCATTTTTAGCTCGTTCTGGCCCTTAAGTCGTAGGTCGTTGCCGACCTATAATCTCCAGGCAAAATGATTAAGTCGTTCACGAGCTAAAGGCATAAGTCGTTCACGAGTTAAAGGCATGAGTCGTTCACGAGTTAAAGGCATGAGTCGTTCACGAGTTAAAGGCATGAGTCGTTCACAAGTTAAAGGCTTAAGTCGTTTGCAGTTAGCTCGTTCGCCTCGAGTTAAGTCGTAGGTCGTTTGGCCTTAAGTCGTTTGCAGTTAGCTCGTTCGCCTCGAGTTAAGTCGTAGGTCGTTTGGCCTTAAGTCGTTTGCAGTAGCTCGTAGCTCGTATTCTAGGCTTAGGTCGTTAAGTCGTTCGTTCCCCTAAGTCGTTCAAGGCTTAGGTCGTAAGACCTTAGGTCGTGCACTTTTAGGTCGCGAACAACCTTATGTCGCGAACCTCTTTAGGTCGTATGACCCTAACTTTCTTAGGTCGTTGGATTTTTTTAACTCGTTGGGTCGTAGACCCTTAAACTGTTAAGTCGCGTACTTTCTTAGGTCGTGCATCCCACTTAGGTCGCTTGACCTTAAGTCGTAGGTCGTCTCCGACCTAACATTCCCACTGCTATTTCACTAGGTCGCTTGACCTTAAGTCGTAGGTCGCTTGACTTTGTTAAGTCGTAGGTCGCTCGACTTTGTTAAGTCGCAGGACTCTGTAAGTCGTAGGTCGTCGCCGACCTTACACTTGGTCTTTTTAGTTCGCGATTTCCTTAGGTCGTATGACCTATTTTTCCTTAGGTCGCTGGACCGCTTGCCTTCACTAAGTCGTACCGTGACGGGGCGCTGCCCCCTGGACCCCCGCGACCTGACTGTGCAGGTCGAACCCCGTATTACTCTGCGAAGGCAATCTTATCTGAAAAGCATTCATCAGAACTTCCACTTTGATGCATTTTAAGCTGATTTCCTTGGATTTTATTCACGTCTCCGAATGTGAATTTTTGTGATAGATTGTTCCAACAATCGTTTTATGACTTGTCACTTTAATGATATGAAGGTTTTAATACTAGTAGTAAATATCAAAACTCTTCAAATCGATTTCAACACTATTTTTAATATCAAAAGTTCGTTTTCTCAAACCGATTTTCAATCTACTAATATATAAGCCTTTACTTCACTCGAATGAGAAATCGACTTAAACGACTTAGTAAAACGAGTGGTATGAAACACTTGCGTTCACTTCGTCGGTTAGCTCTTGGACTTGTTCGATTGATCCCTTTTCGTGACAATTTCCTAGTGAAGATTTACAGCTTGTTCGTAAATATTTAAGTTAAGCAAGTGGTTATGGGACATGAAGCTAAACTCATATATTTACTAGCTTGGTGTGATTGACACTTCTCGCTGATCATGATGATCATTTTATGATTTAGACTAGCAATTGTGCGATGTCTCTTTGTTTGCAAGGTAAGACTAGACCGCAGTAGTGTGATTCCGACTCACACACATCTCTTTGTCCGCAAGGTTAGTCTAGACCGCAGTAGTGTGATTCCGACTCACACATATCTTTTTGTTTGCGAGGTTAGGCTAGACACCACTTGTGTGATTCCATTCACACATACCTTTTTGCTTTTTGGTTAGCCTAGGCCTCAATCAGTGTGATTCCGACTCACACATATGGGGTAGCTCCCCATGGTCTTCGGACCATCATGTGATAGGCCTCTTTCTCTTTTTTTATGATTTCTGGATTTCTTGTTTGATTTCTGGATTTTTATGTCATTGACTTGTTATGAGTACAAGTTTAGGGTATGATGCCCTCTTTGGATCTTTGAGAAGATTCTCGTGATATTGATCATTTCTCATCGGTTGATCTCCTGTTGATCATCATTTTCATACTTATAGTAGTATGTCAGTATGGATATTCTATGTTTATGCCATATCTTTTATTATATATCATGTCATCTGATATTTATAGTTAGACTGATCCGTTTATTATTTTCTTAAATAATACTCGGGTCAGACCGAGATGTTACAGGTGCTTCTGCTTGACTTCCTTCCGGGATTTGCTACTCTGACTTTTGGCTGACTATTTAGTTTAGCAGTTTTTGTTGTATACACTTGAGATATGGACTCGTAGTTGTATTCTTTTGGTATAGCACGTGTTGCTATTCTTTTGTATTATTGTGGAACTTTTTGACCACTACTCTGATGTACACTTTCATGTGTTAGTTATATATTCATATCTTCTTCCGCCTTTGTGATATGGATGTCTGTGACTGTTATGTGTTATGTTTAATTCTATGTTTGTTTCCGAAGATTATTTTATAGCCACCGTGTGATAATCAATTACATGGATGGTCGCTCCTCAACAGCCTTATTCTCCGTGCTAGTTGACAACACTACATCGTAGTGTCCTTGGCTAGCGTGGGTATCGAGGTGGGGCGTCACAAAATACATTTACCCTATATGTTAAGTTTTGCCTAGAGCTACCAATGCTCTGATACCAACTGTAACGACCCAGAATTTTAGACCATTCGCATCCATTATAAGTGTATAGGTAGACACTCATGCCGGAGTAGAATTGCTCAAAATACCGCGTTGTTAATTTAAATTTGGCAAAACTGAACATATATAGTAAATAAATAATCACAGATCATAGACACAGAGTAATAATTGCAGCGGAAATAAAAGAGATAGTAGTTCATGAAGCTACTATATGAATATATAAAAATACATCAGAGTTAAACCAGATACATCATTGGAATCATCGAATACTGAAAGCAGAATAGATGGCTGGATCTTCAAGCAAAGCTCCAACTCCAAAGGTGAGTCTCGAATACTGGTACACTCAGTCTGACCCTAGCGTAAAGCAAAACACAAAACACTCGAGTCAGGATTAACATTCTTATATTAATAAATCCAACTCAAGTGAAATAGCAATTGAAATACAAGTAACTCAAAGGATGTTTGGAATAACCATCCTTTAAGGATCCGTTAAAATATCTACTATGTAGTAGTGTACGATAAGTAGATAATGTCTATCAGTAATATAAAGATATCAAAATAGTGTTAAGTCATGGCCCATTCCACCCTTAACACATTTTTATTCCCAAAAGCATATACAAGACCGTAGTTTCCCCAAAACCGGAAGTCACCAGAGGGCAATCCATATACTAAAGGTACAAAACAGATTCGTAGTGGTCGCGTATAAATGGAATACAAGTATGACAAGGAACATGAGGCAATACCCAAGGTAGTGACACTACCGTTTGCCTGATCCGGACTGGTGAGAACGCAACGCCGCAGCGCCCGCAACACCGTGAAACAACACTCCCAAAATCAAGGGTGCACCAATCGACAACAAGTAATGAGTAGTTCGAAGAAGTGTGTCCACTTGAGGTAGCTAATCCTCCATTGGCCCGGCACGGCTCCTGTTTTAGTCATTTCCAATTTGACACAAGTGTCAAGGCTATCCATTATCATTCTCTTTCTTCAGTCATCACGTACATCATTCCAACCACTTCATTCTGGATCATCACTCCGCGTATAGTTATTAAAGTGGTTTTCGGTTTAGATAGAGAGTATATCCATAATCGATTCCGGTCTCTTTAATAACTTTCGTGATTATTACACCGATTGGTCGTTTAATATATTTCAAAACCAAATCAAATTCAATTCCAATTAGAATTTATAAACCAACATTTCATTTGTCTTTCCAAATCAATTTCCATAATTTACGTTTCAAAACTTCCAAATTACCATTTCAAAATCTTATAATTCAATTTCAATTTCTATTTAAAACAATTCAATTATTGATTCAAATTCGTATATAAGTTTCATTCCGAAATCATTTAAATGAATTTAATTTAACATTTAAATCACTTTAAATTCATTTATCGATTTCATTCAATATTCATTAAGTAAATTTTCCATTCAAAACAATTTCTATTGAATTTCCAATTCATTAAATCCATTATTTAAATTCTACTTCCTTATTTCAAAACTTACAATTTGAATTGAATTAAATTCATCAAATCAAATCCTTTAATTTTCAAGTCTTACATTAATTTCAATAAATCACATTTTATTTCTTGTTAAAGAAATTCAATTTCACTTATTTACTTACTTAAATAATTTTCCAAAACTTAATTTATAAAGGAAACTCCATTTTCAATTATTTACAAAGTAAATTCACTTATTCAAAAGTTCAATTTCTCTTAGTAAAGAATTCAATTCAATTTGATCATTAAATCATTCAATCTTATTTAATTATTAAATAATTCAAAACTTAATTATTAAATAATTTCAAAGTTTAATAATTTCAACTTAATTATAATTTCAAACTTAATTATTAAATCATTTCAAACTTAATTCAATCATTTCTCAAAATAAACAACATTCTTCCATCAATTTCATTGTTAATATTTTGTTTCAGATTATTAAATATTAACATTTTCCTTTCATTAAAATTTAAATTTCAACTTCATTTCAAAACCATATTATTTATTCAAATAAAATCTTCGTTTATTTTTAAATCAAATTATTGACCAATCGGGTTTTATTTAATTCTCTATCCTAGGTCAAAGTTCAATTTGGGTATTTATCATTTCAACCCGATTCCAATTCAATTCAAAATCAATGTATAACAAAGGGAACTTGCAGTGTGATAATTGGGATGGTGTCAAAGTAAATAAACAAGCAATAACAACAAACAATAACAATCCAATAATCAATTCAAATAATCCCGAAATAACCGTATTAATTCGCATTGTTATTTGTACGAATTAATATAATTATTTCTAGAATCTACACTATCATTTCATGTAGATTAAAGATTATTACATTACGGTTTTTCACTTGTCATCTATTTACAATTTCATACATCATCAATTTAACAACATACATTCAGTGATTCAAAATGTAATTAAACAAATCCTACGTGTCAATAAATTCAACAGTTAAAGGGGTCATATTATACAAATGTCAGTTAATCAATTTTTTACATTTAATTATCCTATATCAATTTCAATTGCATACTATTTATCTTTTTAACATTAAAAATTTAACGTCCAATATAAACATCAACAATCAATCAGTTAACAACCAAACTGGATTATCATTTCATATATATAACAGATAATGGTGTCAAATGTCACAAGTGAACTGATACAGGTAATAGCAGTGTAAATATCTAACAGCAGCATATTTCAATTGTCGTTTCAATTGAAATCAAATTTAATAAATAAAAGAACGTTAATCGTGAGTGAGTGCTCACCTTTCGAGGCTAGAGATGAACGAGAATGGAATGAGTTTCGAATCAAAGCACGAATTCCAAAGCAAAGCTATATTGGCACGAATTCGACGGACAAGCTGATAAATTAAAAATCAAGAACCAAAATTAGTTTGATAACACAGAAATGAAATGTACATTATATTATTATTATTATTATCGAATCAATATTAGTTTAAACACCTATTAAATTGAATATATATGTATTTCAAAATCATAGTTTCAAATAGAAACACATATAAAACAAACAAATCTGCATAGTATACATTGAAATAAATGAGAGTATATATAATATATATACTTATCAACAACTATGTAAACAACCTATATAACTATTCTATGCAAGCCAATATAAAGATTATATAAACTAGTAATATATATATACGGTAACGCTTTAAATATATAAATATATAGCTCTTATACTGTTAAAAGAAAATATAATATATAAAACAAAACTTATTCACAAACACTTGCATAAACTTATACGTATAACAACTGGAAAAATCATTTATATACCATATATAAAACAGAACTCATTTTCCCAACAATGCATAAACTAACAATTTAAAACATATATACCGTTCCATACATACGAGCAAACACATACTGGTATAAAGTTTTCGATAGCAGGTAATAAACTAAGTTGACAAAGCCTTTGTACTATATCAATGTATTACCTATATAAAACTGGCATGTCCTATAGCCTTCACACTGACATGTCACTACTAATATAATAAATAAACAGTCACAGCAAATAAAGCTATAGATGTTAGGCATAGTACTATACTAAAAATCCTAGAAAGAAACAAAACATATATACCATATTTTAAACTAATATACACTTACACTACATAATACAAAACATAACTTTATGTATACACGTAAAGACTTAAGATCAATATTATAACTTATATATACACTTATGTTTATAAACTATAGATTATATACAATGGCTAAAAAAAAATTTTTTTTTTTATAAAACTCAGCAGAGCATATATATTTTATGAAATCCTGCTTTGCTATTTTTTTCAAACTATCAACAGAAAAGTACTAAGCAAACTTACTATCGTATTGCATACTAACAGGTCTGATTATAAAGCTACAATTACATATAATACTTATAACCAACACATACAAACATAAATATATTTTTTAACTTATACACTGTAATATATATCTTCCTGCTAACATACATCTAAAAGAAATGTAAACCATATATATAAAAGCTTTGAATAATGTATACTGTAGACTCATGTATGTACGCATGCATAATAAAATTATGTACTTACAAAAGAGAAAGAAGAAAGCCTTGCGTGAGTGGATGCTTGGCCACCGAGACCATGGGGAAGGAGGGAGCGCGAGCTCAACGAAGCATGGCACAGCTTGCTGCTGCGTCGGCGACTGGACGGTTGAACATGGGCTCGGGTAGGGGAAAACTGGAAAGAAAAGGTGGTGATCGGTAGGAACGATGGTAGAGGCTACGGCACGTGCGGGGAAGGAAAGATGGTGGCTCACTGTGAGGGCTCGGGTCGGAGCACGTAGGGTGCGGTTGCAGACGAGGTCAGAGGCCAAGCGGAAGAGCTGACATGTCGACAGGGTGGGAAACGAGTGCTTGAATGGAAGGAGGAGCTGTTAGGCAGCGCTGGTGGTGATGATTTGGAAACGTGGCGGAGGGTGGACTCGGGTGTGGTGGGCGGAAAGATGACGGCGAGGCTACTGCAGTTCGGTGATGGGAGAAAAATGGGGCCGCGGTCGACGAAGTTGTGGAGGAAGGCGCCGACGTTCGATGGCGTGGCAGTCGGGAGGGAAGAGGGCCGTTGAGAGGGAGGCGGGGTTCGTTGTGGAGCTTCCGGTTGCTAGGCATTGGTGTTGGTCGGCAGGTGGGGAGGATGGGTTCGGCGGACGTGAAAAGAGGAGGGAGCATGTGGTGGCGGGTTTGAGCTGCATTCTTGTCGTTTGGAGGAGCAAGATCTTTGGTTGCAAGGGGAAGGAGGTGACTGCGTTCAAAATAAGGAAGGGAAAAGTGAAGTAGGTCAGTGCTTTGTGGGGCATGAAGGTAGTATAAAGGAGGAAAGCAAGTTAGGGGAAAATGACGTTTAGGCTTTGGACAAAATGAACAGGCAAGGGAAAATGTAAGGAATGAAGTGGCCAATCAATAAAAGCAACAGTGAGTAAATGGAAAGATATTAAATCAGTTGATAACATTGAAAACAACAGGAATTGGAAAAACCAAAAGCTGAGAAGTATTAATGACTAAGGCTGTTGGATTACTCAGTTGTCAATTGGAAAGAAAAGGAAAAATGGATGGAGGAACCGATAGCATAGGGAACGACATTAATTATGGAACAAGTTGGAATTTTTAAAAAGGTAGGGAGTTGAATTCAACAAGATATAAATGCTAATGGGTATTAAATTGCACGGAGGATAACGAAAAGTCTCAAATCAAATTACAAACGGGTACCAATACGATTAGCCGTTTCGTAGTTCCGCCGTGAACCGAACATCGAAACACAGAAGTCAATATACCATGGTGGCCAGCGCGATGAGACGGTTAAAATGGTATATAGATATCAGTGGTATGATCGAATTATAAAAATTCGAATTTTCTAATAGCGGAAAATGCAAGAAAAACGCTGAAAAATAAGATCGACGGAGCCAAAGATGTCCGAATTTGGAAAAACAACAAACTGACATCTTGCTCAGAAGATGGTTTAGAATTTTTCTATGTAAAAATATTTGGGTTTCGGAAACATTTTATTTTCATCGCTTTTTCCTTAACTGGTTAAATTGAAGTAAATTTACGCGCGAAATAAACTTTCATATTTTCGGACAAAAATTTACCAGTTGCTATATTTAACTAGACGTATTCCAAATATTAAATTTTTATTTCAAAATTTTATCGTTTAAAATTTCACAAAATTTCAACTAATTACGTTATTAAAATAGTTGAAATTTACGGGTCGTTACATTGGTTATGACACAAAATATTTTGTCATATTAATTTCAAAGCTATAGATAAATTATCTAAAAATGATTTATTTAAAGGTTTACCAAAAATGAATTTTAAAGTAAACAATATTTGTGATGCTTGTCAATTAGGAAATTATCAAAATCATCCTTTAAACCAAAGAAAAATATTTCTACTATACAACCACTAGACCTATTGCATTTGGATCTCTTTGGTCCAACTCAAGTTCAATCTATAAACCATAGTAAATATGTGTTTGTTATAGTAGATGATTTCTCAAGATATACTTGGACCATTTTTCTGAAAAATGGTAGTGATACTTTTGAAAATTTCAAGATCTTTGCAAAAAGAATTCAAAATCTCAAAAATTAAAAAATTAAAAATATTAGAAGTGATCATGGAGGTGAATTTGAAAATGAAGCTTTTGAACATTTTTGTAATAAAAAGGGAATTTACCATAATTTTTCTTTTCCTGGAACACCACAACAAAATGGAGTGGTTGAAAGGAAAAATAGAACATTACAAGAATGTGCAAGAACTTTATTAAATGGAAGCACATTACCAAAATATTTCTGGGCAGAAGCTGTAGCAACTGCTTGCTATGTTCTAAATCGTGTTTCCATTCGACCCCTAATAAAGCATACTCCATATGAACTTTTTCACCATAGAAAAAAAAATTCTTATTTTAAAACTTTTGGTTCAAAATTTTTTATTTTAAACACAAAAGATCAGCTTGGAAAATTTGATCCAAAATTTGATGAAGGAATCTTCGTAGGATAATCGAAATGAAGCAAAGCTTATCGAATTTTCAATAAAAGAACAAAAACAATCGAAGAGACACTTCATGTTTCATTCGATGAAAATTTCAAATTTAATAAAAACTTTGAGGATGATGAAATAATACCTAAGACGATCACAAATACGGTTTCTCAAAATAGTTTTGAAGAAGATGAAAACATCATTTATAATTTTGAAGAAGATGAAAACATTGTTCATAATGAAAATGAATTAAGATCTCCACCTAAGATTTTACGAGATCACCCAGTAGAAAAAGTCATAGGGAAATTGATTCACATGTTAGAACTAGAAATCAACTCAATCAAATGGGCCATGTAGCATTTCTTTCGAATATTGAACCTAAAAATGTAAAAGAAGCCTCTACTGATGACTATTGGATTATAGCTATGCAAGAAGAGCTAAACCAATTCGAAGGAAACAAAGTTTGGGAACTAGTTCCTAGACCAAGTGATCAATCAGTCATTGGTACTAAATGGGTCTTAAAAAATAAAGCAGAAGAACAAGGTAATATAACTAGGAATAAAGCTAGATTAGTCGAACAAGGATATAATCAAGAAGAAGGAATTGACTACGAAGAAACGTTTGCCCCAGTCGCACGAATTGAAGCAATACGTATCTTATTGGCCTTTGCATGTTTTCATAATTTCAAACTTTATCAAATGGATGTTAAAAGTGATTTTTTAAATGGTTATATAAAAGAAATTTTTTATGTTGAACAAGCTCCTCTATTCACACATGAAAATTTTCCATACCACGTCTATAAACTTAAGAAAGCCTTATACGGTCTAAAACAAGCACCCCATGCTTGGTATGAACGTCCTAAGAGCTATCTAATAGACTTTGGTTTTGAAATTGGGAAGGTTAATCAAACTCTTTTTATTAAAAGAACTAAAAAGGATATTTTAATTATTCAAATTTATGTAGATGATATTATTTTTGGTTCTACAAATGAAAAATTATGTCAGGAATTTTCTAAAATAATGACCAAAGAATTTGGAATTTCACATATGGGAGAATTATCTTATTTTCTTGGTTTACAAATTAAAAAATTAGAAAATGGTATTTTTTTAAGAAAAATATTGTAATAATCTACTTAAACGCTTCGGTATGGAAAATACTTCTGCCAAACCAACTCCAATGAGTACAACAATACATCTCGATAGAGATGAAGATGGTAAAAGTGTCGACCAAAAATTATATCGAAGTATAATTGGATCATTACTTTATCTTACTGCTAGTAGACCTGACATAATGTTGAGTGTTTGTTTATGTGCTCGATTTCAAGAAAATCCTAAAGAATCACATATGCGAGCAGTGAACGAATATTGCGTTATCTAAGCAAAACCAAAGATTTTGGGCTTTTCTATCCGAAAGAATGTCCTTTCGAGTTAGTTTCATATGGCGATGCTAACTTTGGAGGATTTCGGACGGATCGTAAGAGTACAAGTGGGACTTGTCACTTCATTGGAAAATCCTTAGTCTCATGGTTTAGCAAGAAACAATATTGTGTTTCACTTTCGACTTGTGAAGCAGATACATCTCTGCTGCTTTAGCATGTGCTCAAGTCATTTACATGCAACAAACACTTCAAGATTTTGGTATGAATTTATCTAAATCTACTATTTTTGTGATAATACAAGTGCTATAAACTTATCAAAAAATCTTGTCAATCACTCACGAACTAAACATATAGACATACGTCATCATTTTCTTCGTGATAATATTGAAAAGGATTTAGTCATATCGGAATTTATATCCTCTGAAAATCAACTGGCTGATATATTTACCAAACCGTTGAATGAAAATTCTTTTATTAAACTTAGAAGAGAATTAGGAATTATTTCATTAAAAGATTTATAATATTCTTTTCAAAAATTGTGTATTTGATCCACTTCAATTCCTTTACTCTAAGCATGTTATTCTGATTTGTTCATTAATCTATTTTTTTTCTTAAAATAGATTCAATATTTTTTTAACTATGTTCAGTTTTTTGTTTTTTATTCTGACCACTCATTTCCAACCACCTATTTCTTAGGAACTATAACTTACAACTTTCCTTAAATAAATGATTTACATTTCAAAAAATAGAAAACACTCATTTATTTACCTATTTTTAACTTTTTCTCATTATAAATTCCTGGCTTCTACCAAAACTTCTTACCATCTTTTAATTTAAAAGAAAAGTAAAATCATTATCTCTTTTCACAAGTTCTTTACTTTGTTTAATCATCATGTCTTCTGAAAACAATTCTGTTTCATCCTCACTATCATATACTTTCATTAGCTCGGAATCAGTAAATCTTCCAACATCTACTCCAATTTATGAGCCCGTCCCTATTGTTCAACCTTCCACTCACACCGGTTATACCCCTCCTATTAAAAGAGCTAAATGCTCTCTATTTTTTGGATCGCCGTCTACCAAAGAAAAGATAGACGACATCCATCACAAACAACGGGAGACACTCGAATTACAATGAGAACTATACTACGAATAGAAGGTGAATGTGAAGCGCCTAAGCTTTCTTGAACAAATGGCTCTAAAATTCTATGGTTCATCATCGCATAACACGTTTCACCAACCAACTTCTCCTTAACGTCATAACCTATAGGAACCATCACCTCAACGTCCCCTTGTCTCTCCAAACTCATGCGACCTCTTCAGGAGAATACAAAAGCAGAACCAGATGACTACCACACTCCATCCTCCTCATGAAAATCCTCTTAATTTTATTTATATATATAATATATTGTACTTTTTTATTTCTATTTTTGTTTGCATTGAATAATATATCCTTCCTTTTATTCTGTTATAAAATTGTTGTTCATAAATACATTACACATGCTTAAAAATGTTTCACTCTGCATATTCAACAGAATCAATCGACTGAAGGAGTGCAATCAGTCGACTGAACCAATGTTTTCACTATAATTTTTACCTGCAGTCAGTCGACTGACTTACCAAAACAGTCGACTAAATATGGTTATTTTACACTAAAATCTCTCGGGAAGAGTCCAGTCGACTGATCCACTATAGTCAGTCGACTGACCCCTTAAAATTTAATTTTTATATACCGGTCAGTCGACTGACTATGAAGTTTCAGTCGACTGATACTGGGTAACCCGGTCTTCCCTTCCACCAGCCACTTCAAAAACATTTTTCTACTTTTACCTATTTCACTTTTTACTTCAAATCTTTCAAACTCTCTGCCATTAACTCCTCCCTCTACTTCAAAAGCGTTAAAAAAGACCTCAAATTTTTCATCTTTTAGTCCATCCACTTCAAATTCTTAACCTACTACTTCCTCTCCAAACCCTAGTTCATCAAATGGCTCCCAATTGTGCACGACAATCTCAAGCCTCAGTAGGTCCTTCCGACTCTCAAATAAGGGGTGGCTACATAATGACAAAGCGGCACAGCGTTTTGACAAAATGAAAAAATCTAGAATTTTTGAAGGATCCTTTGTTAAATTCCTGGATTTCTCTTTGTATGTGATTCAAGACTTGGCTCATCGTAGTGGGTTAGAGCATCTCATTGACTATGCTGCAAGTAACAACAAGATTAATCATCTTCTTGTCAAACTCTTCTACGCAAACTTGAATCTCGACCACCACGTCATCTCAAACCCCGATGATGCTATTTGGACTGTTGTATGTGGTGTGCGAATTTTCCTTCCACTTAGATGTCTAGTAATGATTCTACAATGTCCGAATGAAGGTGAAGAGTTAGGGGAAATAGTCGTAAACATGGAAATAAGAGATCGTGTCAGCTATATGTTCCTTTCCGACAACTTGACGAAGTTGAAGGCGGTAGCGCTGCGACCCAAAGCTCGCATAATGCATCGTGCGATTACCCACACCATCAACCCTCGTACCGGAAGTTATAAAAAGGTATACCGGAGGATTTTCAATCCTTGTATGCCATTTGGGGAAATCGACGAGTTAATTGGGCTAAGGTCATCTTAGATGAATTCCAAACTTTTAACCAAGGTCGGATGCGAATGATATACTATGGCGCATACATTATGCGCATTCTCAAGCATTTCAATGTTCCTTTTGCCGAATCTGACTGATCGACCATATGCTCTTTGAATACCAAGACTCTTAGTCTCATGAATCTACCAAAACAATACCTTGACCACACCATCATCACTTACGAACATTGGCTTGAAAACCAAGCCTCGGGACGAGCTCAACCATCCACTCGTCAACAAACTCCCCATCTTCAAGCCTCATCATCATCCCAACCTCCTCCATCCAAAAGGGAAGTCTATGAAATTCAAGAAGTGGATCCTCAAGCAAGTCCACAAGAAGTCGTAACTATCATCGCTCGTAACCAAAGATTTCTTGATCAACGGCTAGTTCGGGTGGAATCAAGTGTTTCTAGAGTTGATAAAAAAGTCACCAAGGTCAACAAAAAGCTGAATCATATTAAGAGTTTTCTCAACAACATTTGGGAAGTAATCACATGCTCCCAACCTTCTTCAACCTAGGTTCCTGTGCCAACATCTCATGAAAAACGACCAGCGGTGCACTTTACTTGTGTTAGGAACTGAGATGTTGGTTTTGATGATAACAACCTTTTTAACATATCTTATTATAAAATATATACTAACACTATTGTCTAGATAGATATGTATATGCAAAAACTATGCAGGATATATATATATATATATATATATATATATGCAGGTATTGATTACTGAAGACTGATCAGTATAAAGACTCAAGACTCAAGATTCAGAATGGAGATATCAAGATTGAAGACTCTAGAGTATCAAGATCAAGATTTCAAGATAAGTGTCTAGATTTTGTTAAAACTTCATAATAGCATGGAAATCTTCATTCCATATTTCATTTGGGATGGAACCCATTTCTATCTTCTTAGTGACTTACAAACCCACGACAAGTAGCTTACAAACCTACGACAAGTGGCTTACAAACCTACTAACATCCTGGTTTTGTACAAGTTTTCGAGTCCTGATGTGATGATATATTCTGCAGGAAGAAGCTTGCAAGACTACTTCAAAATGGTTTTTAAAAATGATTTTAAAAACTGCTTTTCAAAATGTTTTAGCCTTAAAAATTTTATTTTCAAATGATTTTCAAAAAGATGTTTTAGCCTTAAAATATTCTTTGTTTTTGTTTTTAAATAAACTCTTGTTTTAAACTTCGTTTGTTTTTAAAACTATCTTCTGATTTTTAAATATTCTTTTATAATATATATATATACTTGAAATTTAAAATCAAATTTATATATACATTCTAAAAATATATTTTTCTACTCTTCTTTATTTTAAAACATAGGAAAATTAGTTTATTTTACTCCAGAATCATTTCATCTTGTTTTCCTTTCAATACCATTTTCAAAAAAAATTTTACATTGTTTTTAACTAAGGGATGTCGACATCATGGGATACCCCATGTCGACATGGTGGCCTTTAAATTCAAAAGTTTCAATTTTCAAAAGAAGTGTCTATTCGTTTAAATCTCTTCACGAATGGTTATCGCCATTACTGGTCTATAAATAGCCTTCGCAAACGAATTTTTTAACTAACTATTTTCTTATTTTCTGCACTCCTTCTTCTCCACAAATCCATATTCTAAAATTTTCATATTTTTAAGATCGTGCCGAAATTCTGCTGAATTCTCAAGTGAATCAAATTAGAATCTCATTCTTGTTTGATTTTCTGCCCTCTCTCGAAGATCAAAGTGCTATTTAGAGTTATAGGATCAATTTGTAATCAAAAGTTTATCGAGTCTCTCTATAAGGTGTGGTTGTGCCTGGAAATCAATTGGGTGATCTTGTGTCCCGTAAATCAAGAGAGTTTGCCCCGGACTCGAAGATAGGAACGTACTTTAAGGCCTTTAGAAATTGAGGATTGTAATCCCGACATTGGTATAATAAAAATCTGTACGAGGTGTTTGTCTTAGTGCAGGACTGGACGTAGGGTAACTCCGAACCAGTATAAAGTCTGGTGTGTTCTTTCCTTTTACTGCTTTTTATTTACTTTATGCATCTGTGTTTGATTCTGTGATTGTTCTGTGATTAATTCCTGCATTTGTTTGTGTCATAATTTTAATTTAGTCCATATAAGTCTTAGAATCCATTAAACACTATTCACCCCCCTTTAGTGTTAAATTAGCCTTAAGATCCTTAATCTGCACTCCCTTTCAACTTGGTCAACCTCAAATGAAGAACAAGAAGAGGAAGAAGGCAAAGAAGTTGGCGATGAATCCGATGACGAAGAAACTGAAGGCGATGAAGATAGCTCGACTGAAGGTAGTGCCGGAGATGAGTAAGGATCTTTTAATTGCTCTTGCTATTATGTTATAATTGAATTTTTATCTTGCTTTCAAACAATTTGGTATTTTGTTTCATGTGGTATTGCACTCAGTCTGTCTATGAAACTATATGTCTCTGTAATTATGTCATTGTCTATGTAATGTGCTTAATATTATATATGCTATGTGTTTAATCATATAGATGTGCTTCTATGTCATATTACTCGCATTTCAATATTTTATACTTTGAGTACTCTTCTTTTTGTCGATTACAAAGGGGGAGAAAATATGAATTGTTGACAGGAAATATAGCTTAGATTTAGGGGGAGGATACTATATCAAAGTTACAGGCATATATTCAGGGGAAAGATAATTCTACAAAACTTGTCAAAGATTCGCTCGTAGCAAATGGAGTTGTCATCATCAAAAAGGGGGAGAATGTTAGATCATAAGGTTTTGAATGTTGACAAGATACGAAAGTTCACGAATCAACGACTATGAAAAATCCGGACTTATAGACTCAAATATGGTTCGTTTTGATATTAACTAGAGTCAATAAGTGTATATATATAGAAAGTCTAGTTTAGGGCTTTGTTAACATCTATCCTCAAGGTTCATCACTCACAAATTCTTTTACAAACTTGAATTCGCTTTATAATTCTCATATACACATACAAAAATGATTTGGTGCACTGAAATAACAACACTCAGTCGACTGACCCTTGAGAATAGTCAAATGAGGCTCTTTGAAAACTTTTTAAAAAAACCAGAAGCCAGTCGACTGAACACACTAGGTCAGTCGACTGACTCTGTGCAAATTTTTATGCACGTTTTGAATTCAGTCGACTGACCAAGCATGTTCAGTCGACTGAAAAACTGTAACTATCAATTTTTCCATAAGTCACTTCTTTTCATCAGAAGGTATCTTCCTCCTGGATGGTTACATCTCTTAGTTTCTAACAGATACCTATTTCCAGAAGTCACATCTCATCACACACTATATAAACACTCAAGATTCATAGATCTAATCACCTAATTTTCTAATCTCTTTTTGATCTATAGCACTTTGCAATCTTGAGTTCATTATTTACAATCTCTCATACAATCATTGCTTACATATTCACTTTAATATTTTTCAAGCAATATTGATCTTCCTATTCTTCATACACACACAAATATACACATCTATCTTGAGGAAAAGATTATAGGAAGGGTGTACTACAAGTGACAAATCCATGTTATTCAGAACACACAAATTCAAGTTAAAACCAGTCTGTAAGAAAGTCCTGTTCGGTTGCTCAGGCGGTCAAGTCCTGTTCTGTTGCTCAGGCGGTCAAGTCCTGTTCGGTTGCTCAGGCGGTGTAATACATGTTCCCCCGGGTTAAGTGAGGGTTGCTAGCTATAATTCCAGAAGCAGTCTGGGATTGGACGTAGAATGGGAGTTCGAACCAGTATAAAAATTACTGGTGTCATTTTTACTTTACTGCTATTATTTTCCACACTAGTTATTTATTATATTCCATATTACTCGATCCTACAGCACTGTCACTTTCAATTATTTCTTAATTAATAATTAAGAGTAAGTTAAGACTTAATTAAGATTTAACTATGATTTAATTAAGGGTTTAATTTGTATTAATTATTTAAAAAGAGGTTTAAGTTTTTAATTACTTTGTTTCTTAAGAATCAAATTGTTTTAAAGGTAACTTTCTTTTACAAAGAATAGTTTTGAACATAAGGGATTCTATTGTCGATACCATTAAGTAACCATACAAATGTGAATAGGTTATGCTAAACTTTGACACATGTTTAGCAGAATAAATCCTCGTTCTACTATACCTTAATCGAGTAGATTATTTGGACATCTGTTTAGCAGAATAAAACCCCGTTCTACGATAAATAAATTAAGTAGATTATTTGGACATCCATCTAGCAGAATAAATCACTAGTCTGCTATTATATTGTTGGGACATTGAAATGTATAACAGTAAATTCAATTGGATAAGAGATGTTCTCTATTTATGTATAGTTGTTACTTTCCTTTGTATTTGTGCTCACCCTTATGTTATATGATGTTGGAATGTAAATGTAATCCCCTCTAAAATATTTTTGTTAAATCTTGTGCAAGGATTTTACAAAGACAATTAATTTTTTTACACAAAAATTAGATGTAAGTTAATTAATTATCTTATTAATGACATTTGAAAATTAATTAATCATTTTAAATGATGATGATTAAAGTTAATTAATTATTTAAATAATGATGTGATTAATATTTATTAATCATTTTATTTATGACATTTTAAAATTAATTAATCATTTGTTAATGATGTTTTAAGATTAATTAGTCACTTTAATAATGTTTTTAAATTTAAGTAATCATTTTTATAATGATGTTTGAATTAATTAATCATTTTAATAAATAAATGTTTAAGCATTAATTAATTATTCTAATAATGATGTTTTAAAGTAAATAAATCATTTAAATAAGGATGTTTTAAAGTTAATTAATCTTTTCAAATAGTGTTGTTTTGAAGCAATTAATCAGGATTAAAGTTTTTTGATTTATTTTAAAAATAATGTTTTGAAACTAATTAATCCTTGATTTAAGCTGATTTATATTTTAAGTAATGATATTAAAGAAATTATTAGTTTTAAAAGGTAATGAATTTTTGTTTAACCTAAATCAATTCATTTTGATAAAGTTTTTTAAAGTTAATATTTTAAATATGAAACCCCAGCACAAGTTTGGTTTTAAAAGTAAAAGTTCGATTCGATTATGGAAAAGTAGTTCGGCAAATGATATCGCTTATATGGAAAGGATTTAGTCATACTTTTAACAATAAACGTCGAGGCATGGCTTGTTTCTATCTCGAAGGTTAAAAATGTCATCAAGGAAATGCCTAGAGGTAACACTACCTTAAATTGCTCTACTTCATTTTCAATCGAAGAATAGCACTTGTTTGGAAACGACGAATAGTGATAAGAATATGAAATTCAATTTCCATATACGATCATTTTTAATTATCTCCAGTAGTTGATTTATTAACTATCGGTATAGCTTTCTTCATTGTGTATCGTCTATCTAAGACGATTTGTTGCTCATTTGAACGTCTATATCCATTTTCGAAAATGACTAAAACCAGAAAACGAGCAGGGGCCAAACTATGTGGGGTTGCTCCCATTAGGATATATTAACATCTACTCTAGGTTGGTTTCGGTTACATGCGCAATAAAATGTGAAATACTCGGATACTCGGTAAGGTTGGCGGGGTACGGCTTGAAGTTCCCGAGGGGAGTCATAGGAGAGAATGACCCTCTCAAAGTATATTGACTAGAGGTATACTTTCGATAAAGGGTGGCGCACCCTCCTAGTCATTTATTGGAAAATTTCCCTTCTTTCTTTTGATTCCAAATTTCTAAGTTTACCTTCTTAATTGCATCGGGGAGTGTCATGAGCACTTCACGATGTTTAATATTTGTGTCTGTTGTTGTGATTGGATGTTGTTACTATAAGGGCTAATCCGTTCCGCAAATGGTGGCACGGTCTCACATATTTTATTTATTTCCACCATTTTGTTTTGAGATTTACTCATACCAGATATATTATCGGACCCGAGTTGTTTATTTTCCCTAAACCATCGAGTACTCAATTATATTTATGTAGTCCGAGAGTTGCAGATTTCCTTTGGCCTCTTTGAAGATGATGGACGAGCAAGAGGCTCCGTAGTTACCTAATTATTTATTTCCGTTGATAATTGTTGTATTCTTCGATAATTATAAGGGCAGGTTGTTATAACTTTCCATTGTTGATAGTTTAGTGTGGTACCCTGATGTGTGTATGTAAATTAATGCTCTTTCTTTTTGTAAAGACTTGATTTTATATTATATATTATTTGTCACGTTGTGTGAGATTCTATTCTATCTTCCTTCTTTCTTTCACCCTTAATGGACTGTCTTCTGAAAGACTAAACGATCGGCACACGAATACCAAGGATGTATTAAGTGTCGTCTTTAGCAGTAAGAAAAGCATATCGTTACATCAAGTGTGGGACCTCTACCTATTAAACTAAAACAAGTTTCTAATTTTTTAATGTGTGGGTTGAAGACCCTAAATTTCTTCCTTTAGTTTCTAATGCTTGGTCTTCTTCTTTTTATGGTAACAAGATGCATATATTTGAACAAAAATTTAAGTAACTACGGAGGCCCTTAAGGTGTGGGCCAAAGCGATTTGGAGAAGGGGATGATCTTTCTAAAAGTTTGGGTGATCAACTTTAGAAAGTCCAACTTAACATGTTTCAAAAACCTGGATGTTTGGCTTTATCTAAGGAGGAGCACTAGCTATCATTAATGCTTTTTGATGTTGTAACCACTGAACTGCAAATGAAGAAACAAAAGTTAAAGGGGTAGGACATACGAGGTGATAGAAACACAAAAGCATTTCACAATTCTATATCTGTTAAGAAAGCAAAAGAGCAGTTTATATAGTATTACTGATGAGTATGAAACCTGCGTGAAACCCCTGAGTCAGTTGATAAAGCTTTTCTCCATTATTATAGTAACCTGCTTGGTACCTCTGATTTTCCAAGCCCTAACCTAGAGGAACTATTTGTTACCGACGCCCCAACCATTACCAATCAGGATTTTAGTGCCCTCTCATCTAAAGTAACTGATGAAGAAATTAAATTGGCAGTCTTTAGTATTAACAAATCATCCTTCAGGGGCCTTAACGACTTTAATGCAACATTCTACATACATTGCTGGCCTATTAAATCTCAGGATTTTCTTAAGGCTATGCATAATTTTTTCAATTATAGTAAAATCATCTCTGGCCCTAATGTAACCAATTTAGCTCTAATTCCCAAATCCAATCTAGCTTCCACTATCATGTCCTTTAGACTGATAGCTTGCTGCAATGTGCTTTATAAGTACATGATAGGGTTTCAGTTGGTCAGAGGGGAGACAAGAGGGGGATTCAGGTGAGGAAGGGAGAAATAGATGGGAATCCGAGAGAAATTAAGCAGTAAAAGAAATTGAAAAAGAGGAAGAATGGAAAATCAACTTTTCTGCCTTCTTCATTTCATTACCAAATGATTTATAATCAGTGGCTACAAACTACAGCAAGCCAAGTGGCACTGCTAGGATTCATAAAAGCAAAACAGAAAGCTAAAAGCAAAAACAGAAAGATAAAGCAAATAACAGAAAATATGCTATTTCTAGAAGGCATCTTTAACGGTATCATTCCAAGAATCTGGCTGGCAGGTTAGCATTTCGCTTGGGCCTTATGTGCATGGTTGGTTGTGCACGTTCCTTCTGTGTTATGCTTGTGCCTGGAGGTTCTAGTGTGCAGCCCGTATCATCACTCGTCCCTTCGAAACCGACCTTGTCCTCAAGGTCATTCATAGCAGGTAATGGTGTAAGTGGTTGTGTGGTTGCAGCAGCAGGTTGTGGGCATAGTTTTAGCAGTGAGATATGGAAGACAGGGTGAATGCGGGAGTCTGGTGGCAAGAGGAGCTTATAGGCAACTGGACCTATTCGTTCTATGATTTGAAAAGGCCCAAAGTACTTTTTGGATAATTTGTGGTGGTTGTTGCGTATGGTAGTTTGGCGATAAGGTTGGAGCTTGACGAATACCCATGATCCTACGTTGAACTCTTTATCTTTACGGTGTTGGTCGGCTTGGCTTTTCATCCGTGCTTGGGCTTTTTGTAAGTTTGCTTTGATTATGTGAAGTAGTTGATCTCTAGCGATGGCCCATGCATCGAGTTCCGGAATGGGGGTAGTGCCTAGGATATAATTAGAGAGTATGGGTGGAGGTCTTCCATAAACAACTTGGAAGGGAGAGAAACCAATAGATGAATGTTTGGAGGTGTTGTACCAAAGTTCGGCCCAAGGTAGGCATTTGGACCATTTCGTTGGCATGTCTCCGACTAATGCTCTCAAGTATGTCTCAAGGCACCTGTTCACGACTTCCGATTGCCCGTCCGTTTGGGGGTGATAGGCGCTACTCATTCGGAGTTTTGTCCCGTGGAGGCGAAATAATTCTTTCCAAAATTGACTAGTAAATACGCGGTCTCGATCCGAGACAATGGAACGTGGAAATCCGTGTAAGCGCACGTATTCCTGGAGAAAATGTGAAGCTAATTGGGTGGCTGAAAATGAAGTAGGTAATGCACAGAAGTGAGCGTATTTGGAGAGTCTGTCAACGATCACCCAAATTGTTGTCTTTCCGGTAGATGGAGGAAGGTTGGTGATAAAATCCATAGCGACATCTTCCCAAATCTGACCCGGTATAGGCAGTGGCTGCAGTAATCCTTTGTAGGGCGAGTTATCTGTTTTGACCTGAAGGCAAGTAGGGCATTTGCGCACATAATCTTGGACAGTTGCATTCATCTTTGGCCAGAAAAAGTTACTGGCGATCCTTGCGGCAGTGGCCTTGATTCCCGAGTGTCCACCCGTTTTCGAGTCATGAAATTCAGCAATGATTTTGTCAAGGATGTTCGATTGCTCAGGAATATAAATACGATCACCCCAAAACAATATATTATTTCTCAATTGTAATTTGGGGTTAGAGTTTGTACCTGACTGGATTGTTTCTATCATGGCCTGCGTCTTGCTGTCTGTTTGCTGTGCTTGCTGTATTTCTGTTATTAATGGGAACTCCGGTCCTGAAATTGCCTGCATCGCTGCTTCGTGTGAAAACCGTGACAACCCATCCGCCACAACGTTCTCCTTCCCGGGTTTGTAATGGATCGTGAAGTCGAACCCGAGTAGCTTTGTTAGCCATTTCTGCTGCTCCGGCGTCTGGATGGTCTGAGAGACGAGCTCGCGCAAACTCTTGTGGTCAGTGAATATCTGGAATGGTCTGCCGAGTAAATAATGGCGCCATTTCTTGACGGAAGCTGTGATTGCAAACATTTCTCTCGAATATGCGGAGGCTTTTTGGAGGTGGGATGGAAGTTTAAGGCTGAAATAGGCTATTGGGTGATGGGTTTGGGAGAGGACAGCTCCTATAGCAGTGGACGAGGCATCGGTAGTGATGAGGAAGGGTTTTGAGAAATCGGGCAGGGAAAGTATTGGGGTATTTGTCACCGCATGTTTGAGGGCTGTGAAGGCCGATTGGGCTTGTTGGGTCCAATTGAAATTATTCTGTTTTAGCAGATCTGTCAAAGGACTAGCAATGGATGCATAATGTCGTATGAAACGGCGGTAATAGCCGGTTAAACCTAGGAACCCCCTTACTGCAGTTACCGATTTTGGTGTTGGCCAGAGCTGCATTGCTTCTATTTTGGATGGGTCGACCTCTACTCCCTTGTTTGAAATGATATGGCCCAAATAGGCGAGTTTAGTAAGCCCAAAATCGCATTTATCTAGGTTAACAAGGAATTTGTGTTGCGACAGGATTTCTAGGGTTGTTTTAAGGTGATCTAGGTGGGAAGACCATGAAGAGCTATATATAAGGATATCGTCAAAGAAGACGAGTATGAATTTCCTTAGGTGTGGTCGGAATATATCGTTCATTGTGGCTTGGAAGGTGGATGGAGCGTTTGTAAGCCCAAATGGCATAACCAAAAATTCGTAGTGTCCCTCGTGTGTTCTAAAGGCCGTTTTGGGAATATCGGCTGGATGCACTCGAATTTGGTAATAGCCACTACGGAGGTCAAGTTTCGAAAAGTATGTAGCACTATAAAGTTCATCTAGTAGTTCGTCGACCGTTGGAATCGGAAAACGATCTTTGATTGTTATGGCGTTAAGCGCTCTATAGTCTACACAAAACCGCCATGTGCCGTCTTTCTTTTTAACCAAAAGGACGGGAGATGAAAATGGGCTACTAGATGGTTGAATGAGGTTTGAGTGAAGCATTTCTCGAACTTGTCGTTCAATTTCATTTTTTTGGAAATATGGGTAACGATAAGGTTTAATGTTGATTGGTTGGGAGTTCGGGACGAGGTTAATGTGATGGTTGAGGGATCGGTTTGGTGGAAGTTCTGTAGGTTTGGTGAATAGGTGGTTGTAGGATAGTAGCAGCTGTTTTAGTTGTGGGTCATTGTGGTTTACGGGCTGAGGGTCGGTTAGTGTGTTAGTGGGCTGAAATTGTAAGTAAAGGTAATTGGAAATAGCGGAAGTGGTCTCCATTCGTTTCAATTGCTGAACAGATATTGGAAAAGGCTTCATGGTTTGGCCCAGTCCAGTTAAGCACACCGATTCTCCTTTAACATCAAAAACCATCGTTAGTTTTTTATGGTCTACTGTTATCGGCCCAAGTTGCTCTAGCCATTGAACACCACAAACGGCATCCGATCCAGCGATCTCTAATAGATGGAAGTCGATACCGAATTGATGGCCTTGGATATCGACTTGCACGTTCTCACAGCTGCCCTTGCTTCGCAGTTTCTCTCCGTTGCCAACAGTGACCACAAATGAGTTTGTATTGTTTAATTGAAGGCCAAGAAATCGAGCGGCTTTAGGATGTAAGTAGTTATGTGTGGACCCCGTGTCGACGAGAATAGAGATTGGGTTTCCGTTGATCGTTGCAGGAAGGCGAATTGAACGTGGGTGGGACGAACCGGTTAGTGCGTGGAATGAGATTTCCTGGATAAGACTTAGATTTTGGTCGCCGTTGTCCTGATGATCAGTTTTGGTAATTGGGTTGGGTTCTGGGTCAGGCGCTGGTTCAGGGTCGATTTCTGGTGGTATTTCCTCGGTTTGTTCTTCGGGGACGATCATGAATATATGGGTTGGCTTGCAACGGTGACCGAAGTGATACTTTTCATCACAATTGAAGCACAATCCTTGTTGCTTCTTTGCATTCATCTCTGATTGGGTGAGCTGTTTGATTGGGATAGATGGTTTAGGGTTATGCGTGTTATTTGTTTGAGGAAATGACTGAAAGGGTTTCTGGGTATATGGGCTGGTTCTGGTAGGTGGAAATCGTGTTTGATCATTGTATTTCTTTTCGATGAGTCTGGCTGTTTCAATAGCTTCGGATATTGTGGTTGGTTTGAGGAGGTGAAGTTCGTTTTGGATATGGGTTTTGAGGCCGGAGATGAAACAATGGAGTATGGATTCGGTAGAAAGTGTGGTGATACGGTTACATAGGTTTTCAAAGGTGGCTTGGTAATTATCGACGGTGGTGATTTGTTTGAGTTTAAACAAGGTAGCTTGTGGATTGAGGAACGTGGGAGGACCGAATCGTTGCTCGATTGCTTTTGTTAGTGCCGGCCACGTGGAGATTTGATTGTTTCGATGCATCCATTGGAACCACGATAGTGCCTGGCCTTGCATGTGGAAGCTTGCGAGATCTACTCGCTGATCTTCGGGCGTGGAGTAATAAGCGAAGAACCGATCTGCTTGAAATATCCAATCATGTGGATTAGAGCCATCAAATGTTGTGAGTGAACATTTTGGGGTTCGGGTGGGTTGTGGGGTTGACAAAATGGGTGGTTGCCGGTTGTTGAATGTTGGTGGTTGTGTAGTAGATGACTGATTGGTTGGAGAGATAAGTGGTTGGTTGTCGATCTTGCGGTGGAGGTCAGTCATTTGGTTGGTGAGAGAGGTCATTTGTTTGGTGAGAGTTTGTATGGCTGTCTTAATATCTATGTTATCTGTGGTGAGGGTTTGTAGCATGGAGCTATGGGTGTTTTGGGTGTTTTGAATGGATTCTATGTTGCTGTGATGGTCGGAAAGCTGTTGGAATGCCTCATCTAACCGAGTCATGGTGGAAGGGAGAGTATTTGGATTTTTAGGGAGGAGGGAGGGGGAGAACAGTTGGTGAAAGCACCAAAATGATAGGGTTTCAGTTGGTCAGAGGGGAGACAAGAGGGGGATTCAGGTGAGGAAGGGAGAAATAGATGGGAATCCGAGAGAAATTAAGCAGTAAAAGAAATTGAAAAAGAGGAAGAATGGAAAATCAACTTTTCTGCCTTCTTCATTTCATTACCAAATGATTTATAATCAGTGGCTACAAACTACAGCAAGCCAAGTGGCACTGCTAGGATTCATAAAAGCAAAACAGAAAGCTAAAAGCAAAAACAGAAAGATAAAGCAAATAACAGAAAATATGCTATTTCTAGAAGGCATCTTTAACGGTATCATTCCAAGAATCTGGCTGGCAGGTTAGCATTTCGCTTGGGCCTTATGTGCATGGTTGGTTGTGCACGTTCCTTCTGTGTTATGCTTGTGCCTGGAGGTTCTAGTGTGCAGCCCGTATCAGTACATTTCTTAAGTCATCTCATCTAGGTTAAAGGCAGTTTTACCTTATATTATATCTCCTAATCAGTCATCCTTTTTTCCTAATAGGAGCATCCTTGATAATGTATTACTAGCCCATGAATTCTTAAATGGTTATAACAGAAGTTATGTATCCCCTAGAGCGATGATTAAATTAGATAGTAAAAAGGCCAGTGATTCTATTTAGTGGGAGGCTATAGTAGCAGTGATAGGTAAAATGTATTTCCCTTGTCATTTTGTTAGTTGGATATATACTTGTATTTCTACATTCTCCTATTCTCTTATATATAATGGCAGGAGTGTGGGTTTTTTCTACGGTAAGACCAGTATACGTCAAGGTAATCCCATGTCTTTATATTTATTCATTGTAGTGGTGGAATTTTTCACGTAGCTGATTAATAAGGCTATTCTAAAGAAGGAGTTTGCCCTTCACCCTAAATGTAAGGAGTCTAGTATATCATCCCTTTTTTGCTAATGATGTCTTAATATTCACCAAGCCAACTGAAGGTTCCTTACAAAGCATCATCGGGACTTTGAGCATCTTTCAATGTGCCACTGGTCTTCAGATAAACCATTAGAAATCTATTATTTCTATAGTTGGCATCTCTGACCTTTCGAGAATTCAACTTCATGACCTTGTTTCTCTGCCTGCTTTGGCTGAAGGAACAACATATTTAAGAATACCTCTTATAAATAGGGAAATTGGATACTGAGATCGCCTGCCTCTCTTTGAGAAGATAACCAGAACTATGAATTTTTGGGTCAATAGGTTATAGGTTCATGTCTCGGGCGGGTGGACTAATTATTATAAAGGCTATCACCCAAGCTATGACAGTTTATTGGTGCAGATGCTTTGTATTGCCAACCAGGTTGATTAATCAAATCAAACAA
Organism: Allium fistulosum; assembly: GCA_030737815.1. Taxonomy (NCBI): domain Eukaryota; kingdom Viridiplantae; phylum Streptophyta; class Magnoliopsida; order Asparagales; family Amaryllidaceae; genus Allium; species Allium fistulosum. The sequence continues at coordinate 722,374,815 of CM060908.1, forward strand.
GCTATGAATCACTTCTTGTGGACTGATAATAGTATCCTAAAAAGCTTGTCCCTCTAGCTTTCTGCAAAGTTGAAAAACTCAGGCTTTTAGAGAGCTAGGTATAAAGAACATGAAGATATGGAACCAAGCAGCCTACTCCAAACATTTTGATAATTTTCTTAATAACTATGATAATCTATGGGTGAGGTGGGCTAGGAATATCACTTAGGTAATAAAAACTTTTGGTTCATGGACATAGCTCCTCTGTGTGGTTAGGTTCAGAGATCCATTATGCAGCTTAGGGACCAGTTACTTCCTCGTATTCAAATTCAATTGGCTCCTCAAAGTACAACAAAGTTTTGGTTCGTGCCTTGGGCCAAACAAGGCATGATCATGGCTAATATGTTGAATTATGAAGAAAAAGTGTTCTCAAGAATCCCAAATGATGCGAAAGTTGCTGATTATGATCATGATGGCATTGTATCTCTCCCTTACTCTTTTAATGTTAGGGTCAGGCATGTTTGGAATATTCTCCAGGGGGTCGGCTTACAAGGTGGACATGACAATTATGCTTGGACCGCTAAGCTTAAGCCTCTTATAATATCTACAGTCTACAAGGCTTTATCTGAAGTCTCTTCTATAACTAGATTCTGGTAGGACTCTAGGGTCTGGAATCCTTATTGCTCCGACAGGGACAACTTCTTCCTCTAGAAAGTGTTAAGGAATGGTTTACAAACTTTGTCAAAACCGAGGCATGGAGGAATTTATGTTTTTAGCCTTTGCAAAAAGGCCCTTTTTGCATTGATGACGTAGAGGAAACCATGCATATATTTTTTAATTGTCACTTCACCTTTGATCTATGGAGGAAGGCTTTGGCTAAGGGGCACTTGCAACAAACTACTAATATCAGTTTTTTAGAATGGACCAGAATTTATAAAGCTACTAGATGGAGAGACCAAAAGACACTTGAGCTGCTCTTGATCTTAAAAAAATTTATAGTTGTTTCATGGAGGGAAAGACATGCATGAGCGTTTGATTGCAAAGGCAAAGTTGCTGGTGCATTGAGAAATGAAGTGAACCAGAGAATATATCAGAGTATGCATGTGCATGGAGTTTTAACTGAGAATGAAGCGTCTCAGATATGGGCATGATCTTTTACGTTGTCTTGTGTATTTGTTTTTTCCTCTATCTTCTTTTAGTTCCTTCCTATTTTCTAGTTAACCCCTGTATTTTCTTTTCTTTTTTATCTTTATGGGATTAAGCTTGTTTTCTCCCATTTCTTTTATTTTTAATAAACCTGGTAAGGATCCAATCATTCTTGCTTGCCTTGCAAAAAAATGTATATACATATTTCTTTTTGTATATCCCATCATACTTTTGGGATTTTTAAATCAAGATCTATTCTACTAAAAGAACTCTACAGCAAATTACTATGGTAGCATCCCCACTTAGAAACTCAACAATGAATGCCGATGATGCTGCAATCATCACTAAAATTATTTTCCAACAGTAGAAGTGAGTTTGGTGCTTTCTATCTCCTTTAAAAATCCTTTGAAAATATTTCTATTCCTAAATACTTTTGTAACGGCCTAGAATTTTAGTCATTTTAATTTGCAATATTTAATTGATTTTAAATATTGAAAAGTTAATTCTATAAGTTAAATAACTTGAATTTCAAATATAATCGTCATTTGAATATTTGAAATTGTTTAAATAATTAAACCTTGAATTTTATGTGAATGAAAATGATTTCGAAAGTTGATTTAAATTCTATTTGGATAAAAATGAAGATAGTAAACTTTTGAATTTGAATTTAAAAGTGATTAAACTTGTTTTATAATAATCTTTTTAATTAACATGTAAGAATAGCCTTCCTGGGCACTTTCTTGGATTTCGACGAAACCAATTTCATTCGATCCATAATAGTGAGTTATTGTGTGCCGTCGAATTTCGTGGCGATTGGACGTATCATGTGGTCGTGCAAGGTCGAAACGCGTTGAAATTAATTAAAGGAATTTAAATTAATATAATTTGATTTAAAAAGCTATCTTCTGTATATGATCGAATTAGGTCTCAAGACTAGTTCCATTATGTTCAGAATAGAGGCATTTAGTGTAAAACGTTAGGCAGCATGCCTCGTTTAGAGTTCGAGATTTTTGAGTACATTGAGCTAGATAATTTTGAATATACTTTTTTTGAAACTGGGTAAACCGCCTCATTAAAAACCTTATTAACTATCGACGTGATTATTAGTAGGGGAAAATGAGTGCGGTGCTTTATTGATAACGCATCAATAAAAATACATACAAAGTATATGTACAAACAATCCATAAGAAAACAAAACGGGTAAACAACATCCCGGTACAAGCAGAAACATAACCACGTGGCGGAGTCCAAAGCCCCAACTATCTAATATATTCTCAAATTCTTTTAATCTTAGTGTCTTCCTCCTACTTTTTGACCGGCTGAAAAAAAGGAAACAAACAAGATCGAAGCTTTAGCCGGTATCCACTAAGTCAATGCCCCATCTTTCTAAAATATTTTCATTCTCTCTCGATCTCATCGTCTTCTTTCTACTTTTAGTCATCTGAAATTTAATATCTAATTCTACTAGGTTCCATCTCCGAAGCTTGTCAGTCTCACTCCCTTCATGGATTCTAGAGTTTCGTTCCAACCATATATGGTAGATGATCGTGACGAAGCTGCAAAAGGCTAGATCTTTGATCTGATTCGCCACTTCAAAAGAGTCGTATAAAGCTGCAACTTCTACATCAATCAGCAAAGGACCATTCAGATTCATGCCAAGCTTCATTTTGTTTCGAGTCCAGAGATAAGCCGAGTATGAACATTGGAAAAACAGGTGATTCCTATCTTCTGATTCACATTTGCAAAGTACACATATAGGATCTATAGAGTATCCCCATTCAATCTGTTTATCTTTGGTAGGAATTCTATTTAACATTACTTTGTACGCGCAAAGAACCATTTTAGGGCTGTTGCAGTAGCTCCATATAACTTTTGACCAATTTGCTGGCTGAAAATGACTTTTAGCACAATCCCATGCAGAGTAGAAAGTAAATCCATTAGGATTATTGTTCCAGCTCCAAAAATCTGAGTCATAATTAGTAGATATTTCCACATTTTTGATTTGATTGATTTGTCTAGTGAAATGAAATGTCTCTGGATTAAGAATGTTATCTTGTATAATGCTGCTGACCTTCAAATTGTCTCCATCATTTAAGCCAAGGGCATCCCACCCAAGGATATTAACCAATAGTTCATTGTTAATCCAAGGGTCATGCCATAGAAGTGTATTTTGCCCATCAACAATATTTCTATGTATGTGTTGTAGACCTTTCTGCCTGTGTTTAAGAATAGATTTCCAGGTACATGAACTATTATTATCAATTTTCGTAGTCCAGAAGTATTTATCTTTATAGTATCTTTTGTTCATCCATTTAGACCATAAGTTATTGTTGTTAATATAATGCCACAACAATTTAAGAGCAGTAGCAGTTCTAATGTCTCTAAAGTTTCTCAGGCCCACCCCTCCTTCAAGTTTAGGTCTACATAAGATATCCCAAGCTATTTTATGAGTTCTGCCTCCCCAAATAAAATTAGCACATATCTTATTAATTTTATCAATAGTTGCAATAGGCAATTGGTATGTCATCATCCAATATAGAACTATAGGAGTAATAACTGAGTGAATGAGCTCAATCTAACCTGCCATAGAAAGTAGCCTACAGTCCCACCCATCCATTCTGAGCTGAATTTTATCAAGAAGATAACCACAATCAGTGTAGTGAAGATAATTATAGGACAGTGGAACTCCCAAGTATTTGATAGGCAATGATCCTTCTCTCATATCCAAAATATTGAGCAAAACATTTCTGTTTATCACCCCTCTACTGAAATATGCTTTAGACTTCAGATTGTTTATATTCATACCTGCCAAATCTTTTAAATTCTACATCATCTCTTTGATAGTTCTAGCACACTTAAGCTTGGCTTTAGAAAAAATCATGAGATCATCTGCATATATAAGATGAGTGACATTTGGATCTTGATTGTAAATAGGCTAGAAATTATCAGTCTTGTGAGCTTTGTACATCATCAATGAAAGAAACTCCATAGCAACACAAAAGAGATAAGGGGAGAGAAGATCTCCCTGTCTCAACCCTCTATTGCTGGAAATAAATCCCTTAGGACTACCATTAACAAGGATAGAGTAAGTGGGGGAAGAGATACATTTTCTTATTAGTTTGACTAGATTATTTGGGAAGCCCATCATATTCAGCATGTGGCATACAAACTTCCTATTAATCATGTCGTAAGCCTTTTGAAGGTCTATCTTAAGACACATTTTACCACTGCCTTTTCTATTGAATTGTCTAATTTGTTCATGTGCAAGCAGGATATTCTCAGCAATACATCTTCCTGGAATAAAAGTAGACTGGTTCTCTGATATAAGATGAGGTAAAAAAGGTTTGATTCTATTACATATAATTTTAGGTATGATTTTGTATAAGACATTACAGCATGCAATAGGCCTGTAATCAGAAATACAAATTGGCTGTTTGGTTTTAGGCACAAGTGTGATAAAAGTGTGATTTAAGCCTTTTTCAATTTTACCAGTATTAAACACTTCTTGAATCAGGTTCAGTAGATCAAAATTCAACTCATCCCAGTGAATTTTATAAAATTTTGCAGTGAAACCATCAGGACCTGGGCTCTTGTCATCAAAAATAGAGAATATAGCTTTCTGCACCTCCTCAAGTTTGATACCAAAAGTAAGTTTAGTACTGCCTCAATCATTTATTTTGTTCATGCACTGGATATCAGGGAAGTTACTTGCTAAAGGATGTTTGGAGAAAAAAACATCAGTGTAATAATTTATTGCATCAAATTCTTTTTCAGAGTCTTGAATAACTTCCCCATTACTCATAATGATCTGATTCCATTTATTAATGTGTCTTCTTTGTGACATCTTAGCATGAAAAATTTTTGTGCATGAGTCCCCATCAGTAAGCCATTCAATTTTTACTTTCTGTCTGGTCTTTAAAAATTCAGCAACATTTTGATTCTTCCAGTTGTTATATGCATTGCTAAGTTTACCAAAGAGAAAGGAGTTAGTAGGGTTATCATCACACTCTTTAAGGCACTTCTGATATTCTTCTTCATATTTTTAAGGGGATTACCCTCTCTGCAGTTCTTGAGATTCCACTCTTTTAGCATAGTCTTACAATCTTTAATAAACTTCATAAACTTGTGCAGTTTTGAAGCTTGGAAGTTAGGGAAATTTGAATAATATTTTTCTAGTGCTTTATCAATACAAGTCATGTACCCTTCCCCCAAGTGCCATGAGTTAACATATCGAAACGGAGTATTTCTAGGACCTTTGTTCTCTTTATTAAAACTAATAAAAATAGGGATATGGTCACTAATAGCATTAGAGAACCCAAAGGCGGTAATCCCTGGCATAGTACCCAGTAATAAATGGTTGCAGAGAACTTTATCAATTTTAGAAGCCATACCTTTTTACCTCCATGTGTATTTGAACCCTGTAATAGGCAGTTCAACCAGACCAATCCTAGAAATACAATTGTTAAAACCTGCCATATGACTAAATGGCACAGCAGTACCACCCTTTTTGTCAGAAGAAGATAAAGTATTATTAAAATCCCCAAGAATAATCCATGGGGAATTCACCAACCCTGATTCATCAATTAGATCATCCCATAATTTATCTCTATCTCTGATAAAATTACTAGCATAAACAAAGGTTATTCTGCATTTAAAACCACCAGTGTTTTCAGCTAATAAAGAGATATATTGATTTGATTTCTTCTCAATTTGGAAATTCCAAATATTAGAATCCCAAAGAATGAGTATACGACCTTTGCTACCACAGTCATTATTATCAATCATCTTCCAATTTCTCTGCAATCTAAAACCCAGTTTCTCAATATTCAAATTACTTAATTTATTCTCAAGTAAGCCAACAATAGATGGCTTATATTTAGTTAGGAATTTAATCACTTCAAATTGTTTATCCAAAGCATTAAAACCCCTAACATTCCAAGTAACAATGTTCATTATTTAAACTTACTTTGGCTCCTTGTATTTGCTTTAGGAGGAGCAGGGATTGGTTTTCCTTTTTTACCTTTAGTATTCTGCATATTAGATGTTTCAATTTCATCATAGAATTTTTGGTTTTTTTCTACACAGTTCGAGACATCTTCAAGTTTCTCTGGCGGTTTAGAGACAGTTTCCTCTCTAGCAAGATTGCTGATAAGTTCCTCATCTTCAGACTCACTCAAATCTTCTACCAAACCTTCAAGTAGAGGCTGATTAACAGGGATGTCATCTTTCTCATTTAGAGTCTTCTCCTTGGTATTAGTTGGGTTTTCATTCATTATCTCATTCACTTTTGTATTTTCAGCTGCAGGGACATCATCTTGGTCATTGGCAATCACTTCTTCATTGCAGTCATTTGTTAGGTTATCTTCAATTTCATTTATATTCTGTTCATGTAATAAAGTGTTTTCAGACCCTTCGTTTTTAATTTCAGAATCCACATTTATACCTTCCTCGTTTAAAACATTATTTGTTTTTCCTGCTATTTTCTCTGAACTTACATTTTCTTTAATATGTTCTGAATTAGGCTCAGAATTAGATGAGGTAGAAGCCTTTTCTTTATCTTTTGGGACCTATTTTTCTTTATTTTTTAGTTTGCATTGCTGGGTAGAATGGCCAAACACTTTACATTCTTTGAAACTTGCTGGTTTGTATAGATATTCAACTTTGATCTTTAGTTCCTCCCCCGTGTAAAGAACAGCATCCACTTCATTGGGGAAGTCATCACTTGCTTGCATTTCAACAAGTATTTTAGCAAAAACAACCCTAGTTTCATCAGCTATAATCTTGTCCATTTTAATAGGCTTTCCTAACACACTTGCTATGGCACTCATTGCCTCTTTATCCCATAGCTCGAGTTCTAGATTAGAAAGTTTTATCCATATAGGAAGAGTTGTCAGTAAGTCTTTTCTGAATCTAGTACCCATCACCCACTTTTTCAGTATAATCACTTTGTTATCAAACAAATAAGGTCCACCCTTCAGCACTTTATCACAGTCTAATTTATCATCAAATCGTATTATAAAGAAACCGTTCTCTCGAGTTAATAGCTGAAACTTTCCAGCCGGTTTCCATACCCGTTCTATGTAGCCCTTTAGATGTATATGATAAGGTCTGACCCCATACACGTAGAATATTATTGAGTGTTCCTACTTGTTTTCAGCCCTCTTCACAGAGGGTTCTGATATGCTAGCTTTCTTTTTATCATTAACAAGAACTGGTTTAATATATTGTAGATCCAGATATTCATCTTGTTGCTCACCTATTCCTCCACATGCTGCTTCCTTCCAAGATCTTGAGTTTCCAGAATTTATGTCATTTTGTATAGCTTTCCATTTAATGTCTTCCCTGCTTGAATCATATCGATCACTATGAACCTATGGGAATCCAGATCTGGTTCGGGTTTGATCCCCCCAAATTTGAATCCCTGGATTGACGAACCATCTTAGTGGTATTTTGATTGTCGTAAAGCAATTCGTCCCGTCCCAGGTCAAAGCGATTGGTATTGTTCGCCATAAAGTCCGATTGCACTGCTTTCCCTTTTTCTCGATATGAAATTGCTTGCGGCATCTTGTTTGAAGCCACCTTTTCAGGTGGTCTTCCTCTATCCTTGGTAAGATTGCCATTAGGGTTTAGTCTATGAGCTGCCATTAGGGTTTACACCCAAACTTACTATATATATATATGTATGTATGTATGTATGTATGTATGTATGTATGTATATGTATATGTATATACACGCACAAACACATATATACCCATATCCCTCACCATACTTCTCCACTGTAGCCATACCCTAGCCCATGTTCAAACCCATACCCTTTCTCCCTTTATAAATCACGTTTATTAGAGAATTTAGTTGGACATTTTTTCAAATAAAATCATCTCCTAATCCAACGATGTACATTCATCGGGACCAATCCGATGGTTTTTAGGCAAAGTCACCAACCGGTGTTTTGTTGCCGACGTCGAGATGAAGCTAGTGTACGGTTGGATCTTCGTCAATCATCACGGGGTGGTCACAGTTTAACGATGAACGTCGGCAGCAATTATGCCAAATTACGATGGTTTCATCGATAGTTTGGTATTGGAGCCTAAAGGAAATTTGTATAGGGAAGCATGGGCGACATTCTGATGAAGTTTGGTGATCAACGGTGAGGTACGACGGCGGTAATTTGGAGATGAAGAGCGCAACGTTCACTGCCGATTTTGGGCGACTGGGGGCGGCGGAGCTGTCGTGGCTGGGATTTATTGAATGAGGGGGTTCAGGGCTTCCCTCTGGCGACTTGCGGAGGGGGCAAGCGACTTGCGGAGGGTGCAGGCGACTTGAGGCGGCGAAAAATGAAGGAAGGCGCGGTCGCATTTTGAATTTCCTGAAAATGAACGCGAACGAGGGAAGGAAGGTAATTCAAATTTAAAAAAAATAATTAATTTAAAGTTATTGATAATTTGTATAATCTCAAACGTTCATTAGTTCATATCTAATTCATACGAGGTTGAAATTGAACACGACAAGTCGCGTTGCGACCATTACAGCGAAATTTCCGATATAGAGTTAGATTGGACGAGTTTGGAGCTAGAAGGAATTTGGACTAAAATTGAATACCTATTTAATTTTAATTCAAACCGGAACGCTTTGACAACAACTTAAATAATGGTGGGTTAAACTCAGATTTTTGGCTAACCGGTATGTTATATAGTTGATAAAAATTGTTGATTGGAGGTTTGGATGATTTACTGTTTTTATCAGTTGGTTTGGATTTATTCATTCCCCTAGAGCGGATGACCTTTTTATATATACCCACCTAGTAGCGGATGACTCATATTATATGATTGTACGAGTTGTGATGTAGGGGGATAGGTTGTAGGGATCCAATGAGATTCCTCGCCATTGTTGAATTGTTCTTTTTAATGATGTTTATATTATATGAATCGTTGAATATCAAACCTGATTGTTTGACACTATTGTTTATGACATTGTTATATGTTCAAAATTTATACCCTATAGTGATAGAAAATCAATATCGATATTGGTTAAACGTTGGATAGCTGTTGGCCTCAAACTAGTATTTTAAAAATACTATAAATTGCCATTTGAGTTGGAGTTGGATTTTGAGACGGGAAATGATTTTAGATTTGAATTTGGGGTTTCGAAAATATTTTCTTTAAAAATGATTTAATTTTTATTTTACTCCAAGCTTATCATCTGTCTTTTCTTAGTTAGTTAGAAATATTTTAGAATATTATTTATTTATATTCAATATTGTTTTAAAGATTATTTATTTATACTTAATATTGTTTTAAAGTTGTTTATCAATATTTTTTAATATTTTGAAAAGTTATTTATTTAATAGATTAATATGGTTGAAATTATTTATTAATAATGTTTTGAAAGTTAGTCATTATTTATTATAATAATAGTGAAATCAATTATTTTTGAATTACTGATGTTTTGAAATATTTAATTATTATTTTTAAGATGTTTGAAGTTAAGAATTATTATTTATATATATTATTTATTATTAATAATTATTATATAATAGTGTTTTGAATAATTATTTTTATTTAGTTATAAATGTTTACAAGATTTATAAATAAAGTTCTATAAAAAGACTTGGGTTTTATAAGAGGAGTTTTATAAAATGTTTTGGAGACTTAAAGAGAAATTGTTTACAATGTATGAAGAGAGTTTTATAAATGGTTTTAGATATTTATAAAGAAATTTTATAAATGGGTTTATAGATTTATAAAAAGAGTTTTATAAATAGTTGCATGGATTTATAAGGGTTTATAAATGACTTAAGAAATAATTTATAAATAGTTTATAAATGATTTTAGAGATTTATAAAGGAGTTTATAAATGATTTTAGAATCATATAAAAAGGGAAAATCTTTCTCAGTTTTGTGAATATACTTATACCTTTATGATAAGTATATAGATATTTTCCAAGTATTGAAAATATAAGGGTTTGTGAATGAATCTTTGTAAAGTATTTTGATATAAATATTACAAAGTGATTTTAATTAATGAAAAGATTAATTAAGGAGGCTAGTGGTTACTTATGAGCTTAACCAATGTTGGTTTAACCTTTGGAAACAAATCCCTGATTTGGATGTGTGTTTGTGGATAGTTAAATAACCGACTATCAAATATGGACCCAAAACAAAACTTTGGAAATATCTAGGAGAAACACGTGAGTTATATGGCACAGTCGTCTCCGATGACATTGTACTATGCGTATAAATCTTGTTTCGTTCTCCTAGGACAAACGATAAGGAAATCTATCCACTAACGGTTAGGAGGTGCTCTCCGCTCTTATCTTTGATTGTTTATTTCCTAAAGAACCGGGGTTGAGTTTATCGAAAACTATGGAATGTTGTTTCGAAGAGACCGGGATCAGATCTGTAATCCGAAAACCACTTCGATCCAACTCAAGCATTTCGAAGTGAAGACATCTTGAAGATAATGGAATTAAAGATGGAGCTCTTTGAAGTGCAAGGGCTGCTTGCTACTAACCCTAAGGGTGATTCCAAAATGGATGTAGAAGAAGTAGTTTCTTCGGTTTGTTCATATCCTAAACAATTTGTATGAATGAATACTGGCATTGCATTGTTGCCTGGAGGGTAGTGTTAGCATTCCAAGTGGGAAGTGCTATATGAAAGGTAAAACGTAGCCTCAAGCCTCATCAATTGGGAATGACTAAAACAGGGGATGCAGTAGAGTTGGGTGGGTCGCTCCTATTGGGGAATGATCATCCCTAGCTAGAGTCGATATTATCTCTCATTTGTATGCTTCGGGGGCCATTAACCAAGGGGTGATCATATTCGGTACTATCCAGTAAAGGGTAGGCTGGTTCTATGTTGGCATGGGCAATAGGTTCGACCTTGGTGTTATTTTATCTAGAGATGCACCGTGATGGGCGGTATCCCAATAGCCCAGTCATTATATGGAAACCATTTCCAAATAAGTGCATTCTGCCTTAGTTGTATACCTATTAAGCTGGAATTTAATTAATGTAACAATTTCGACTATGTTAATTATTTACTTGAAAAACATAGACATTATTATAATATCACTGGATTTTCTATAGAAAATGTTTTGGTTATCTTAAGATAAAAATCGTCCGTGTTTATGTACGGCATGGTCTTTCAAGATACCTTTATTTTGAAAGATTTTACATCTTAAAAAATAAAAAATAATAATAAAATCCAACTGTTGTGTTTTCTCAGTCTGGTTTACCGGACTTACTCGGGTGTTATTTTATTATAATGTGCGGGTCAGACCGAGCAAATTTACAGACTGCTTTGGATGCATTAGAGCTCAAGAGACGAGCTGGAGGTCAGGACATATCTACGTATTTCTTATGTTTCGCTGTGTGGTCTATTGGTTGTATTTATCAACAAATTATAAGGATAGGCTGTTATAACTGTCTAAGCTCAATAGGTTAGTGTACTATGATTGAAGTATGTATATTACAGTTTCTCTTTGGTAAAGATCATTGATATTAAATAATATATTGTTCTGCTGCGATTGTGAGATTCTTTGTTGTTTTAGTTTCTTTTTCTCTTCTTCTTCTCTTCTATTTAGTTTTCTTCTTCTCTTCTATTTAGTTTTCTTCTTTCTTCCTTCTACTTTTCCACTAACAATTTGGTTTTCCGGCATTCAATTTCTTGGCACACAATACAGTGAACGTATTTATATCTTTGTTTAGATTACAATAAACAATTGGGTTTCCAATGTTAGTGTCAATTTTCGAGGGTAGGAAATCCTGAACTGTTACAACTTTCAAATAATACTATTATTATTTTATCAAAACTTTGAAAAATAATTATCAAAAACACTGGGATTTAGGTTCTCAAATTCTCATCTTAAATCCTTTTGATTTATAAACTATATTTATACAATTTCACTTTCTTATATAAAATCATTTCACAAATGTATATCTTTATTTAGATTATAATAAAATACTTTTATTAAAATTATGTTTTAACCCAACATTATCCTCAAACGCTTTATAGTAAAACCATGAAACTGAATTCATAAGGTGTTCATATTTAATTTAACCAAACAATAAATGCTCATAAACTAGTTGAGCATAAATAATCAATCAACAAACAATAGTCAACGCTCACAAACTAGCTGAGCACAACTAATCAATAATCGAATATTATCATCTTCTAACAAACAGACACATCATAAATAACTATATAAATTTTTGAAAATTATCCTTTTATATATAAAATATAAAACCTAGGTAAGTTTATTGCATTTAACAAATTTCAAAAACAATACTATGTCGGTTTGCCTCGTTCAAGAGTTTAGAAACCACTATTAATACAGTTGTTACTTTTGTATCAATCAGAATGCATAACCCACTCAACAAATCAATCTGCACAATATAAAACATTTTTATTGCACTAGCAAATATACGCTTATATATACACACACACACACTCAAACTCATTGTTGGGTGTTACTAACCATATCTCTAATGAGTTTACTCCACCAAAGCCTAAGTGTTCGCTCAACCTAAGCTCTAATACCACACTATAATGATCGGCCTTTTTGACCTTTAAAAATTGACACTATTACATCCATGGTTTTCATATGTCGAACATCCGAGTGTCAAAAAGACAGAATGTTGGTGTGAAAGAAAAAAAGATAGAATAGAATCTCACATCGTGACGAGAAATATATAATATATACATGATCTTTACAAAAGAAAATTGTAATATACATACATCAATCAAAGTAAACTAACATACCATCAGCCTGGACAGATATAACAATCTTTCCTCACAAATGCTGATATTTACAAAATAACAAATGCAGCGAAAACAAAAGATATGTGAATACGTCTTGGAGGCATCCAGCTCGTCTCCTTAAGGTCCAAAGCATCCAAAGCAAAATATGCAAATATACTTGGTCTAACCCGAGCATCATAAGAAAATAACACTCGGATCAGTCTGGTAAACCAGCATGAGAAATATGGATTTTTAATGTCATAAAACCTTTCAAAAATAAAGGTATCTCATAAGACCATGCCATATATAAACGTAGATTGGTTTTTTCCTCACGATAACTAAATCATTTTACTAGAAAAACCAGTGATATTATAATAATGTCAAGGGTTTAAAATAAATATTTAATCATGTCCAAAATGGTTACATTAATTACATTCTAGCGTATTAAATATACAACTAAGTCCGTAAAGGTACGTATTGGAGAATGGATTCCATATAATGGCAAGGCTAGTGGGGTACCGTCTATCATAGTACATCTCTAGAAAAATGTACCGAGGTCATAAAACATTTGCAACCCTACCAACACAGAATCGGTTTGCCCCTTTCTAGTTAGTACTAGATATGTCATCATCCCGGTTGCTGGCTAGCAACCGTACCAAGTCATTAGCACACATAAATGGGTCAATATCGATGTAGATTGGGTGATGGCCATACCCTAATATAGCGAACCACATAACCCTACTGCATATCCCCTATTTTTGTGATTATCTAGTCTAATGCTTGAGGCTACTTTTTACCATTTTAACAAATCTCACTTGGAATGCTAACACTACCTACCAGGCAACAATGCCATGCCAACATTCATCCGTACAAGTTGTTCATGATATGAACAAATCGAAGGCACTACTTTTACTACATCCTCAAGATTAGTAGCAAATAGCCCTTGCTCTTCAAAGAATTCCGTCTTTGATTATCTTCAAGACGTCTCAAATTCGAATGCTTATGCCGGTTCGAAATGGTTTTCAGATAACATATTTGATCCTGATCTCTCTGAATCATCGTTGGATAGTTTTCAAAACTGGCCAAGATTTGATAGTCGATTATTAAACTATCACATAAACAAACAATCAAATCAGATATGTAACTTCGTATGGAAACCAAACATGGTTAAGCACATAAGAAATCACTAAGCCTCTTTAATTAAACCGTTCATTAGTTAAAAATTGCTTTGTAAATTCTTGTATTAAAATACTTTTCCAAAAGATAGACACAAGTATATTACCCATTCGCTATTCATTTATACTCTTTCACTACTTGGAAAAATATCCATATACTTATCTCATTGGTATAAGTATATTCACAAAACCTTAAGAAAGACTTCACTTCCCAAAACCATACTTATTTGGGTTAAAACAAATGTCATTTAAAACAATGATAATAATAAACCCAAAACATTTTCTTTTTTATGTAAATAAATGGATCGTATGTAAATTAGACAAAATATACTTACCATCAATTCTTGATTTCAAACTTATGTTATCCCTCAATTAACAATGAAGCCGGAGAAGTTAGCGTACTATCCTTACCTCGACATACTTTCTTAATTTTCAGGATAGGAACGAGTTTACCTACCTCGGAATTTGGTGTTAAGTATGAAATAATACTTTCCATACCATAATAATTTAAAATGATCATATATGGGAATCAAATCTCATTCCTTTTATAAAACTTCTTCATTTTAAATCTCTTTTAAAAATATTTCCAAAACTCCTTTTTATAGATCTCCTTATGGCTTATAAAACTTGTTTTATAAATCTCCAAATACAATTATAAAACTCCTTTTATAAATCTCCAAATTTATTTATAAAACTCCTTTTATAAATCTTCAAATATAATAATAAAACTCCTTTTTATAAATCTCATTGACTTATTACAAACCTTCAATTTCAAGATAGAACCAGATACTTCCCTAAAAAGATCATTTCGTATATTATTGTAAATTCACAAATGTGATTTATAATAAAAAATTATAAAAATGAAATCATTTTCCTTTTTATAAAATACCACTTATAGATCTTTTTTTTATTTATAAAATATCATTTATAATTCTCTCTTTCTGTACAACATTTTATATAAAATGTTTCACCAATATTTGTTCCTAAATACTACAATCTTCTTTTAATACAAAATTACTTTATTACAAAAGATAAATTCCCATTTATTCTCCTTTAAAATACACATTCATTATTATATGAACTCTCATGTATAATAAATACTTCCCAAAATACTTTTAAGACATTTCCATGTAAATTAGAAAAGATTACAAGGTTGAAATAAAATAAAGAAGTTCGAAGGCATTTCTAAATAAAATCAATAGAAAATTCCTAAAATCACTTTTAAAATCATCATCCGAATCAAAACCATTTTCAAATCAAAACAGCAAACCGTAATATTTCAAAATACTATAATGAGGCCAGTAACTACCATGGCACTTAACCAATGATGCTGCTACCTTTATCACTAAAAGGATTCAAATTTTAACATATATATCAATGTCATACCCAATACTTTTGGCATTCAATAATTTATACAATAAGTATATAAATTGAATTAAAATCAGTAGCGGTGAGGAATCCAGATTCCTGTACAAAATTCCCCGTATTTCATTTCATATGTCATTCGCTTTTCAAAGCGAAAATTCAACCAAACCAAACTAATAAATCATTCAAGCATAAAAATAATAATATATATCTACCATACATTGTATAGTATTCATCCAAAGGTAAGATAACTCACCGAAATTTCAGTTGACGCTTACGTATTCCGGTTCGATCTAAAATCGAACGACGTTCGATTTTGGTTCAAAATTCCACTTACTCCAAATTTGACGAAACTAATTCCACTGCGTAGACAATACTCCTACAAGCACATAGCAAAAGACCGCGTCTCGATTGTACCTCGTACGAGAAAGTTATTCAATTTATAGGTTTTTGAAATAATTAAAATAATTAATTACACTAATTACTTTACTTAATTACCTCCACTAATCCTTTCTTCACTATTCCATTATTACTGTGTACGCAAGTATCATCCCAGGCCCTGTACGACTCCACCATGATATAGAGCTACGCTCCACCGTTCGACGAACGGGCTTCGCCATTGTCTTTCACTTCGCGAGCTCCACTCGACCAACCCTACATCTTCAAGCTCGATCGCCCCATGGCCACCGCGAACAACACCCTCCCATGCTACAGCAAAACATTGCACTCCCCAAATCAAGATCGGATCTTCCCAAACTCGGCTGCGAGATGCCCCTTTACACGACAAACCCAAATCTAACTTTGTTCCGCCTAACTCCTCCACAATTGCCATGAATCGCTAACCCAGCCACTACCTCCCCACGTTGGCCTCCACCAATCACCATCACATGCAATGAAATGGGTATGGATTTGATGCTCCCACACATACGAACCTAATGGATCCAAATTCACATTTTTTAGTTAAGTAAACCATAAAATTTTGATTTTTGTTTGAAGAGTCCAAAATTTAATCTTTTACTGTAAGAGGAAGAGATGGAAAAATAAAAACAAAGAGAGGGAAAGGAAAAGTGAAGAATAGTCTTAGGGGTGAGGTTAATTTATTTTCTATTTTCGGTACTTCGCTACATAGTATCCCATTCGCCTATGAACCGCGAACAACAGAAATAAACATACGATTCCGCACAAAAATTTGACACGATCCCCAAACAAAAATAAAATACACCGATTATCTTATTCTGTTAAATTTCAAAAATACCAACATTTTTTGAAAATTACACTAAACAATAATTTAAATATTGTCCAAATTAAAAATTATGGAAAAATCCTAAAAATTCATTTAAAAATACAATATCAAAATCAAGTCGTATTATTACTAATTGATTTTATTATTACTTATTAAATTTGAATCAGTTTTGAATATTTGAATAAATTAAATATTCTAATTCGAAACGCTGAGTCCCAGGGGTTTACCCCCACATTATATTTATATAGCAGTGGAGTTTGCATTTTGAAAAATCTTCGTTGTATTGAAGACCGAAGATCTTCGTAGTGGAAGGACTACTTGTTGACATTCTCTGGGTCGCTCCCAATATAGAGATATTTATTATAGCAGTGGACCTGTCGTATTTTGAAATCTTCATAATGCAAGGACTACTCACTACAGATCCTTTGGGTGATTCCCAAGATGTGGTAAGAGGAGTGCCTTTGGTTTTGTTCAGTCCCAGAACGAACTTGTATGGACAAATGTCTGACATTGCATTTTTGAGATCATAATGTTGACTATTACAAACATACATCTGTTTGGTGGCGGAGAAGGCAACTTCTCTTAGCTTAATACCCTTCTCTGAGACGTACAAGCTCAGAGGTTGTATGTTCATGAGAGTCAATAGTGATCGAAGGAATGGCAATGTGGCATTCAAAGCGGAACTTGATATGATCAAACCATGGCTTTGTGTGAAATAAAGCATGGCTTTGTAGAATTTAAACGTAGCCTCACGAGCCTCACATCCCAAGAATGATATGGGATACTATGTGGTCTACAGGACAAATTTCAGGTTATCAGTTATGAGAAATGAAAGGCATCTATTGCCTAAAGACGATGAAATGGACAAGTTTGGAGGTTGAGGGAGATCGTGTAAAGCCACTGAGTAATACTTTTTTCCATGGTAGTGTAGCAGTATAGTCCAGAGGCCGACGGAGATCGTGTAACGCCACTGGAGTGAACTAGTATTGTTATACGTGGATTTTTGAGTCTGAATGGTCACTAGTTCCCTACCATGTTGGAAGTCCAATTCCAAATACGAGCTTTACAATTTTATTTGTAGTCCAAAAATAGTTGTAAAGCTTTACAAACATTTTAGCTACCCCTTTGATATCATATATTTCGTCCAAGTATATTCTATTTGACCTAGTCCAGATATATTACCATAGACTTAGTCCGGGTGTTGATACTTGTTTTATATATATTACTTGAAAAAAGTTTTCAAAACCAATGTCATTAAAGATAATATCAAAGTGAAGTATTTTGGTTATCATAAGACAAAAAACCATCCGTATTTATGTGTGGGCGTGGTCTTATGAGATACCCTTCTTTTCAAAGGTTTTGATAGACATCAGCATGATCTATACATTTAAAATTTCGAGTATCTCACGCTGGTTTTTCAAGCCTGATCCAGGTATTTTCAATACTCGGGTCAGATCCGAGTAGTTTCAGATTTAGTTGAAGACACTTGGAGTTTCCAAAGGAGAGCTGGAGATCTTCATCTACGTATGGACGTATTCTATTATCCGCTGCATCTATTGCATTTTTTTGATTTTTCAACATTTGTAAGGACATAGGGTTTATAACAGTCCAGGCTAAATCCAAATTAGACTCAGATATATCTTTTGAAAATTTTCCTCTGTGAAGATTGTATATTGAAATAATATGTTATTCCATTCGTGTGAGATTCTATTTTCTATTTTATTACGTCTTATTTCCTTTTCACCCTTAACTATCTGCCCTTCCGTTCGGTTTGAGTTGGACATGTGTGGATTATTGTCGACTTGAACTGTACAGAAAAGCGGGCCGTTACCGTACAATTTCCTTAATGAAGTTTCTCATTAATTTAATGATTGCTTCCCCTTTATTTTCCATACTCAAGCGTGTGCTATACTTAACCCTACAACTACAAGATTTACATAGGCATATATAGAACACAACTACTACGATATAAATCCAATAACATGTATAAAATATATACTTTCCCATTCATGTCCACCTGGTCCGCCCATAGCCTTCAGGGGAACAACACAATACCTGGATCATCTGTAGCCTATAGGTATCCCATCCTTACCTATATGGTACCGACCTTGTTGCTATAGCACCGAGCCTATACTTATCGTTCCATTTAGATTGCCTAATATAATCAAGGAATTTCCCCTTTATCACTTAACGCGCTATGTAAGAATTTAAGTAGACCCTTCTTGGTCCTTTTACACTTCAAACCGAATAAAACTCCTTGAATATATATCATCCCTTGATAATAATCATCTAGGTTTACTCTTTTCTTATTCTGGAATATGTTTTACCCAAACCATACTTTCCAAACTTCCTCACACAAAGATTCTATGATTCAAACCATACTTGGGTAAAATGATATAAGGTGGTGCTCACCTTTCACTACTATAGGAAGTTTAGCATAGTACTCTATCCTTCAAATCCAACTATTGACTGAAACAATCACTAAATTCTCATGTTACATTTTATCTTTGTCCCGAACCTTTCAAGGCTTCCAAATTCCATAGTCAAATTCTTTCCTAGTGGGATGTCTAATCCTATTTATCTAACTCCAATTTATTTCTTTCTTTTTTAAGTTTAAGTGTAATGACCCGGATTTTTAATGGTTAATAATTAAATATAAGAATTATCTAAATAATTGAACCTCGGATTTAATTTGAATCAAAACGATTTCTAAAGCTTAAGTAAATTCAGTTTAAATAAGAATGGCAATAATAAACTTTTAATTTAGATTAAAAAGTGATTAATTTGGTTTTAATAATAATTCGCTTTAATTAACGTATGAAAATGTTATTCCGGGGCACTATCTCGGATTTTGATGAAATCAGTGATATTGGATCCGGAATAATTAATTGTTCTATGCCAAAGAGTTTCGTGACGATCAGACGTACTATGTGGTTGTGCGAGCTCGAAATGCATAGAAATTAATTTCTAGAATTTAAATATAATATAATTTGATTTTAAAAGCTAACTTCTGTATATGATGGAATTAGGTCTCGACACTAGTTCCATTGTGTTCAGAATAGGGGTAATTAGCTGCAAACGCCAGTGAGCATGCCTCATTTGGAGCTTGAGATTTTGGAGGGTGAATAGTGATGGAAATATTTTCTATATAATGACCTCGTTTCTTTCGATTTTCAGAAACTAAACCCTAACTGGCCAAGATCTAATGGCTGAAGTTCAACAGCACTGCTAGAGGCCGATCTAATCTTTGGTGTCAACTAGGAAAAGGTGCGGGATAGTGTGATGTACGAGATGGGCGGTCGGATCACCATGGATCGACCCATGGCTGCATGGATCTCTAGATGAAAGCGACGATAGGAGGTCGCATTTTCAGGCTCGAACTAGAGCTAGGGACAACGATCAAAGGCGTGGCTAGTGGGTTTGGAAGCATCTAAGTCGGAGCTACCTAGGGTGAGTGGGTGGCGGTGGCTAAGGCGGCATAGAGGTGGGCGGCAGTCGAGAAATTGAAGAGGTGCTTTGTATCGTGCGCGGCTCAGAGTTGAGACGTGATAAGTTAATTAAGGTGTTAAACTAATTAATTAAATTTAATTAATATTTAGTTAATCTCTAGAGTTCATTTATTCGTACCTTGTTCATACGAGGTCAGATTTGGACATGGTCAATTGCGTTGGACTTGTAGCGATTAAATACACGCATTGGAGTTGGATTCGTCGAGTTTAGTGCTTGTAAGAATTTTAGTCAAAATCGAACGGCGTTTGATTTTGAACTAATTGGAAATGCGAAAGCGTTTGTTGAGACTTAGGTGAGATTTTCTCACTAGTTATTTGTTTGTTGTGAGAAATATAAATTAAAATTAATAACAATGCAAGTATTATTGTCTTTGAATCCCTCGTTGCTTTTTAAAACAAATAACAACAATTTGTTAGGAACTGGAGATAGTGGTTTTGATGACAACAACCTTTGTAACTTATTTTATTATAACTTATATACTAACACTATTGTCTAGATATATATGAATGTTATTATGCAGGATATATATAAGGCAGGTACTGATTATTGAAGACTATACAGTATAAAGATCAAGAATGAAGAAATCAAGTTTGAAGACTCATGAGTATCAAGATCAAGATTTCGAGATATGTGTCCAGTTTATTGTTAAAACTTCATAATAGCATGGAAATCTTCATTCCATATTTGATTTGGGATAGAACCCATTTCTACCTTCTTAGTGGCTTACGAACCCACGACAAGTGGCTTACAAACCTACGACAAGTGGCTTACAAACCCACGAACATCCTGGTTTTGTACAAGTTCTCGAGTCCTGATGTGATGAGATATTCTGCAGGAAGAACCTTTCAAAACTACTTCAAAATGGTTTTTCAAAATGATTTTCAAACCACTTTTCAAAAAGATGTTTTAGCCTTAAAATATTATTTGTTTTTGTTTTTAAATAAACTCTTGTTTTAAACTTCGTTTGTTTTTAAAAACTATCTTCTGATTTTTAAATATTCTTTTATAATATATATATATATACTTGAGATTTAAAATCAAATTCATATATACATTCTAAAAATATATTTTTCTATTCTTCTTTATTTTAAAACATAGGAAAATTAGTTTATTTTACTCCAGAATCATTTCATCTTGTTTTCCTTTCAATACCATTTTCAAAACAAATTTTACATTGTTTTTAACTAAGGGATGTCGACATCATGGGATACCCCATGTCGACATGGTGGCCGTTAAATTCAAAAGTTTCAATTTTCAAAAGAAGTGTCTATTCGTTTAAATCTCTTCATGAATGGTTATGATCTTTAATGGTCTATAAATAGCCTTCACAAATGAATTTTTTAACTAACTATTTTCATATTTTCTTCACTCCTTCTTCTCCACAAATCCATATTCTAAAAATTTCATATTTTAAGTTCGTGCCGAAATTTTGCCAAATTCTCAAGTGAATCAAAATAGAATCTCATTCTTGTTTGGTTCTCTACTCTCTCTCGAAGATCAAAGTGCTATTCAGAGTTATAGGATCAATTTGTAATCAAAAGTTTATCGAGTCTCTCTATAAGGTGTGGTTGTGCCTGGAAATCAATTAGGTAATCTTGTGGCCCGTAAATCAAGAGAGTTTGCCCCGGACTTGTGAGACAGGAGGTTACCGCAAGGCCTTTAGAAACTGAGGATTGTAATCTCGACTTTGGTATAATAAAAATCTATATGAGGTGTTCTGCCTTGGTACAGGACTGGATGTAGGGTAACGCCGAACCAGTATAAAATCCGGTGTGTTCTTTCCTTTTACTGCTTTTTATTTACTTTCTGCATCTGTGTTTGATTCTGTGATTAAGTTATGCATTTGTTTGTGTCATAATTTTAATTTAGTCCATACAAGTCTTAGAATCCATTAAACACTATTCACCCCCCCCCCCCTCTAGTGTTAAATTAGCCTTAAGATCCTTAATCCGCACTCCCTTTCAATTGGTATCAGAACATAGGTTTTCATAGTTTTCATAATCTGAAACTTGAAAAGTTGAAAATGGCATTTTTAGAAAATTTTGTTAATACTAGTTTGAATGTATGCATTTCATCAAAGTATGATAAGTCTACATATAGTTTTTATGAAAAATCAAGTTATCTACCGAATTGGTTTGTTATGCAGGAACAGACATGTTACATGGCTTTTGAAGAATCAACAACCAATGGACAAACTGTGCAAATTGAGAAAAATAAATGGATACTTGATAGTGGTTGTTCAAGGCATATGACTGGAAATCCCGAGATACTCATTGACACTATATATCAAGATGGTGGATTGGTCAACTTTGGAGACAACTCAAAAGGATATGTGATTGGCATCGGCAATGTCGGTAATTCTAAAACTCCTCTTATTTCTGATATTTTTCTAGTTAGGAATTTAAAACATAATCTGCTTAGTATAAGTCAACTATGTGATAAAGGATTTAAAATTAAATTTGGAAAAGATAAGTGTCACATCGAAGATAATAAGTCAAATATTATCTTTGAAGGAATTAGGAAGAAAAACATTTACATCCTTAGTATGAAATTTTCAAATGATAACTTATGTCTTTTGGCTAATACAAGTGACCCTTGGATTTGGCATAAAAGATTTGGTCATTTAAATTTCAAACTATTATCTAGGTTATCAAAACTTGACTTAGTTATAGGTCTTCCCAAGTTAAAGTTTAAAGTAGATAATATATGTGATGCTTGCCAATTAGGAAAACTTAAGAAAAGTTCATTTATTAAAAGATATGATTTCTACTTCTAAACCTCTAGAATTACTTCATTTAGATTTATTTGGTCCATCTCAAGTTCAATCAATTAATCACAATAAATATGTTTTGGTAATTGTAGATGATTATTCTAGATATACTTGGACAATTTTTCTTAAACTTAAAAGTGATGCTTTTGAATTATTTAAGAATTTTGCTAAAAAAATTCAAAATCAAGTTTCTTTAAAAATAAAAACTATTCGTAGTGATCACGGTGGAGAATTTGAAAATGAAAATTTTGAGAATTTCTGTAATAAAAAAGGAATCACTCATAATTTCTCTTTTCCAAGAACTCCACAACAAAACGGAGTGGTAGAACGTAATAATAGAATGATTCAAGAGTGTGCTAGAACAATACTTTCTGATAGTAACTTACCTAAAAACTTTTGGGCTGAAGCAGTCGCTACAGCTTGTTATATACTAAATAGGATTTTAATTAGACCATTAACTAATAAAACACCATATGAATTACTTTACAATAAGAAACCAATAGTAGCTTATTTTAAAGTTTTTGGTAGTGAGTGTTTTATTCTTAATACAAAAGATAATTTAGATAAATTTGAACCTAAATCCGACAAAGGTATCTTTATCGGATATTCTAATAGAAGTAAAGCATTTAGAGTTTATAATTTAAGAACTAACAGTATTGAAGAAACAATGCATGTATCTTTTGATGAAAATTTTAAAGATACTGTACAAATAGAAGATGAAGAAGATTTTGTAACTTTAAATAATGAACCTAATGAAACTGATTGTGAAATCATTCAACCTAATAAAAGAATTAGACTATTAAAAGATCATCCTGTAGAAAATATACTAGGAAATATTGAATCTATAGTTAAAACAAGAAATCAATTAAATAGTATGAGTATTGTAGCTTTTATATCAACTATTGAACCTAAAAATCCAAAGGAAGCATCATCTGATGAATCATGGATCCTTGCTATGCAAGAAGAATTGAATCAGTTCACCAGAAATGATGTTTGGGAACTTGTTTCTAGACCTGAGGATAAAAGTATAATTGGAACAAACTGGGTTTATAAAAATAAAATGAATGAACTTGGTGAGGTCGTGAGAAATAAAGCTCGTTTAGTCGTGCAAGGTTATTGTCAAGAAGAAGGAATTAATTATGACGAAACCTTTGCACCCGTAGCAAGACTAGAAGCTATCATGATTCTACTTGCTTTCGCAAATTACAATAATTTCAAGTTATATCAAATGGATGTTAAAAGTGCTTTTCTAAATGGTTTTGTAAAAGAAGATGTTTATGTTGAACAACCTCCACTTTTTGAAAATAATGAATTTCCAAATCATGTATATAAATTAAAGAAAGCTTTATATGGTCTGAAACAAGCTCCTAGAGCCTGGTATGAAAGATTAAGATCTTATTTACTATAATCTGGTTTTGAAATTGGTAAAATAGATACAACTCTTTTTATTAAAAGAAACAAAAATGATATTCAATTAGTACAAATATATGTAGATGATATAATATTTGGGTCAACTAATAACATAATGAATAAAGAATTTTCAAATATAATGACTAAAGAATTTGAAATGAGTCATATGGGAGAACTAAGCTTCTTCTTAGGACTTCAAATTGAATAATTAGATAAAGGAATTTTCATTAGTCAAGAAAAATATGATAAGGATTTAATTAATAAATTTTGATTGACCACTTCTAGTGGGAAACCAACTCCAATGACAACTAATGTAGCTTTAAGTAAAGAAGATAAATCAAAAGATGTTGATCAAAAATTATATAGGGGAATGATTGGTTCGCTGCTTTATATAACAGCAAGTCGTCCTGACATCATGCATAGTATCTGTCTCTGTGCAAGATACCAATCTCAACCTAAAGAAACTCACTTAAAAGTTGTTAAAAGAACTTTAAGATATGTAAAACATACTTTAGATTATGGTTTATTTTACCCTAAAAATTATGTATTTGATTTAATTTCATATTGTGATGCTGATTACGCTGGTTGTAAATCAGACCGAAAAAGTACAAGTGGAACTTGTCACTTTCTAGGACATTCTCTGGTTTCCTAGTTTAGTAAGAAGCAAAACACTGTATCCTTGTCAACAACTGAAGCAGAATATATATCTGCTGCTTTGGCTTGTTCTCAAGTTATATATATGCAACAAACTTTAAAAGATTTTGGATTAACTATAACTAAATCACCAATTTATTGTGATAATACTAGTGCAATAAACCTATCTAAAAATCCAACTCATCAAGCTAGAACAAAACATATTGATATTAGACATCATTTTCTTAGAGATAATATAAGTAAAGAAGTCATAACTCTTGAATATATTAATACTGAAAAACAAATTGCTGATATATTAACCAAACCATTAAATGAACAAAACTTTACTAAATTTAGAAGAGAATTAGGTATATGTTCATTAACTGAAATATAAATTATAAATAATACAAGTATAGTTAATAATTAATATAAATAAAAATTTCTCAAAAATTGAACTGGGCATGTCGACATGACCCATCCCCCTATGTCGACATACAGGCTGAGATTTTCAAATTTAAATTTCCCTCTAAAATTAGTTATTTGGTTATATATTTATATATTTCGACTCCTTTTCTCTGTTCTATTCTCTGTAATAAACTTCTAAAACAGTAATTTAATGGCTTCCTCTTCTAATAATGAACCTTCTTCACCCACTTCTCCTCATTCTAGCCCTTTTCAACGTTCCACACACGTACGAGTCATCAAATTACAAGAGAAGATGAAAGATTTCCTTCAAATGATGACGGAAATTCAAGTGAGTCAACTGTGAATGGCTAGAGAACAAGATAGGCAAGGCAGAATTCTTAGGAATTTACAAAAATTCCTTATGGATAACCATGCCAATCCCATTGTCATTGAAGAATCATCACAAGCTATTGATTCTAAAGAAGAAGAGCCTATGGAAGAACCACAAGAGGATCAAGAAGAAGAAAATCCTCTGCCGAATCCGGAAGTTCATATGGACGATGGCGTGATTTGCGTTGGAGAGGTCCTTTTTGACGCTAATGGGAACTTGGTCGAACAACGTGGAAACTTTTGTCTCCACTATCCAAATTGTTCGATCCATAAATCACCAATAGTTAAGGGTCCTCGTTAAGTGTTTTTCATTTTTGTTTTTCTCTTTCTTAATTATATATTGGTTTGTTAATTTGTATATAAAGTGTTATCTTAATTAATGTTCTTATAAAAACAATCTTTGGTGTATA
Source organism: Allium fistulosum (assembly GCA_030737815.1). NCBI lineage: Eukaryota > Viridiplantae > Streptophyta > Magnoliopsida > Asparagales > Amaryllidaceae > Allium > Allium fistulosum. The sequence goes on from CM060908.1 coordinate 722,400,990, forward strand.
AAATCTTGAAGTCCATTTAACTTAGGATGCTATATTTCACTCATACATAGTTATTATTCTTATGTCATATGTTTGTTTATCTCATTTTCTATTAAGTTCAAGGTTTATAGGTTATTGTTTTGTTGATGACAAAGGGGGAGAAGTTATATAAAATAGTAGGCTTGGAGTATGGGGGAGTTGTTGGTGTAAGGGGGAGATATGGTATGATCGAAGTGGTAAGTATATTTTATAAGGTTGTCATCATCAAAAAGGGGGAGATTGTTAGGAACTGGAGATAGTGGTTTTGATGACAACAACCTTTGTAACTTATTTTGTTTTAACTTATATACTAACATTATTGTCTAGATATATATGAATGTTATTATGCAGGATATATATAAGGCATGTACTAATTATTAAAGATTGTACAATATAAAGATCAAGAATGAAGGAATCAAGTTTGAAGACTCATGAGTATCAAGATCAAAATTTCGAGATATGTGTCTAGTTTATTGTTAAAACTTCATAATAGCATGGAAATCTTCATTCCATATTTGATTTGGGATGGAACCCATTTCTACCTTCTTAGTGGCTTACAAACCCACGACAAGTAGCTTACAAACCAACGACAAGTGGCTTACAAACCCACGAACATCCTGGTTTTGTACAAGTTCTCGAGTCCTTATGTGATGAGATATTCTGCAGGAAGAACCTTGCAAAACTACTTCAAAATGGTTTTTCAAAATGATTTTCAAAACTGCTTTTAAAAAAGATGTTTTAGCCTTAAAATATTCTTCGTTTTTGTTTTTAAATAAACTCTTGTTTTAAACATCGTTTGTTTTTAAAAACTATCTTTTGATTTTTAAATATTCTTTTATAATATATATATACACACACACACTTGAGATTTAAAATCAAATTTATATATACATTCTAAAAATATATTTTTCTATTCTTCTTTATTTTAAAACATATGAAAATTAGTTTATTTTACTCCAGAATCATTTCATCTTGTTTTCCTTTCAATACCATTTTCAAAACAAATTTTACATTGTTTTTAACTTAGGGATGTCGACATCATGGGATACCCCATGTCGACATGGTGGCCGTTAAATTCAAAAGTTTCAATTTTCAAAAGAAGTGTCTATTCGTTCAAATCTCTTCACGAATGGTTATGACCGTTACTGGTTTATAAATAGCCTTCACAAATGAATTTTTTAACTAACTATTTTCATATTTTCTTCACTCCTTCTTCTCCACAAATCCATATTCTAAAAAATTTATATATTAAGTTCATGCCGAAATTCTGCCGAATTCTCAAGCGAATCAAATTAGAATCTCATTCTTGTTTGGTTCTCTACTCTCTCTCGATGATCAAAATGCTATTCAGAGTTATAGGATCAATTTATAATCAAAAGTTATCGAGTCTCTCTATAAGGTGTGGTTGTGCCTGGAAATCAATTGGATAATCTTGTGGCCCGTAAATCAAGAGAGTTTGCCCTGGACTCGTGAGACAGAAGGGTACCTCAAGGCCTTTAGAAACTGAGGATTGTAATCTCGACTTTGGTATAATAAAAATCTGTATGAGGTGTTCTGCCTTGGTATAGGACTGGATGCAGGGTAACTCCGAACCAGTATAAAATCCAGTGTATTCTTTCCTTTTACTGCTTTTTATTTACTTTATGCATCTGTGTTTGATTCTGTGATTGTTCTGTGATTAAGTTCTGCATTTGTTTGCGTCATAATTTTAATTTAGTCCATATGAGTCTTAGAATCCATTAAACACTATTCACCCCCCCTCTAGTGTTAAATTAGCCTTAAGATCCTTAATCCGCACTCCCTTTCACAATTATGTAGTGTATCTCCTTTTTAAATCCCCTATAACATGTATCGTGGCCCAGACTTGTTTACATGTTTGATAATTGTTATTTGATAGAGTTGGAAATTATTTATGAATGGCTGAAGCGAAATTGTCCCTATAAACGTATTTTGAATTCCCTTATATTTAACACTTGTTAAAATTTGTTAAACATGAATATATTGTGGATATTTGTATTGGGTTGTTTTACACATGTATTTGACTGTGCTTGACCTAAAGGAATTGGTTTGGAAAGTTATTGAAATAAAGCGGTGTTGGAAATCTTTGTTTTTAGTAAAAGTATAAAGGGCTTTGATTTTGGATATTTTCCTAAATCTTTTAAAAGAAGTTTTGAAGTTTAAAAATGTTTTATAAATATTTTTGAATTTCAAAATAAAGGATTTTAAATTATAAAACATGTTTCTATGGATTTTGAATAAATCAGAAAATAAGTATTTTTAAGGGACTTTTAATATAAATGTTTTAAATCATAATATAATAGTTTTTAAAGTATTTCTAAGTACATAATAGTTTTTAAAGTATTTCTAAGTACATAATAGTTGTTAAAGTATTTCTAAGTATATATAGATTTTAGAAAAATTAGTAAAATATTTTATAAAAGTAAATAGAAGCTTATGTTATATAATATCATTTTAACTATCCTTATTACTAAATATTTTATCTTAAAATAAGTTAATATACATATATATCTTTTAAAGTGGTTTTAAAAGTGTTTTTAACATATTAGTAAGTATTTTAAAAGTACTCATGTATGCATATAAATTTTAAATAATAAATTAAGTATTTTATAAATTTAATTAAGGAAGTTTGGGTTTTGATACTTAAGTTAAAATAAATGGTTTGGTGAAATTAAGTAAAAGCGTCTTATCTTAATTAATAAGTCTGTACATGCTTTGGTCTCTAAATAAATATTCCAAAGTTAATGATTGATATAAGTAAAAGGTTTTGGCTTATATTAAACATTGTTTTAGTAACAATTGTTTTTATTCGTTATTATTAATTATATTTAGGGATATAATAAGATATTTATTATTGAATATTTTAAAGATCATTATAGGAGAAATGTTTTAAAGTTCGAAATGATTTGGGTTTATAGTGAACAATGTTTTTTTAGTAGCACTTGTTTTAAATCCTTGAATTATATTTTAAAGTGGAAAAATAGTATAAATATATTTTAGATCTTTAATAATGGTATTTTTAAAGATAATAAAAATCATTGAAATCTTTTATAAAAAGATAGAAAAGGTTATATGTTTAATTTATAAAAGATAAGGGGTTTATAGTAAAAAGTTTTTAGTAACATTTATTTTCAACCTCTTTGATTATATTTTAAGAAGGTGAAACTTTGCTAAGTGAGTTATGAATATACTTTTACCATATAGATAAGTATATAAATACTTTTTAAGTATTGAAAAGAGTATAAATGAATAGTTAAATATATGAGTACAAGTATTTATATATTTTATAAAGAGAAATTATATATATATATACAAGTTTATAAGGAAGGTTTTAATTGGTTGAAGAGTATTAATTAATAAAGGGAATTTTGATTTATAAAAGAAGTGTCATTTGATAAAAGGTGTCTTCCTAATAAAAAGGGATACGGGAGATCGGGATCGGTAAGTGTTCTACTTGTCAAAAACCACTTCAAGGCTGAGATATGGGTTCTCTGTTTTGGAAGTGAATGATGGAACTCATGTGTGGTTTTGAAACCTGTTGAGATGATGGAATCCATATGGGATTCATTATTTGTTCGAGTGTTGAAGACTCATGTGATGATACCAAACGTAGCCTTGACATCGGAAAAATGACTAAAGACGAAGTAGGATGCACAATCCAGGGGTTTAACTATCCCAAAGGGGTGTCTCAACTCCATTATCTAGAGTATACTTATCGATATGTTGGCTGACAGGAGTTGTGATGCTTAAGTTCCACGTGGTTCGGGTTTGTTCTTTCGGGTATAGGCCTGTTGTGTTTAACTTATGGTATATTTTATCTAGAGATATACGACGCTCACAAGATATTTTCTGGTCCTTGTCATGGGTGATCGGTCTCGGTTTACTAAGGAGGTCTCCATGGAAAATCCATTTATACGAACGTCCCTTAGCGGTTTTGTTTGTATACTAAATATGTTGTTGAATGTAACAAATGTAACCATACTAGCTCTGATTTATATTTATTTGAAACCCTAGACATTATTATAATATCATTGGATTTTATAATAGAAATGGTTTGGTTATCGTAAGGTAAAAACTCCACCGTGTTTATTAGCGGTGTGGTCTTATGAAATACCTTTGTTTGAAAAGGTTTTATAACATTAAGTAATTCAAATGACTTGAGTTTCTCACACTGGTTTACCAGACTGATCCAGGTGTATTTTTTCTTATAATGCTTGGGTTAGTCCCGTGTATATTTTCAGATTTTGTTGATGTTCATTGGAGCTCTTGGAGAGGAGCTGGATGATTGCCTACCGTAGTTTTTATTTTTCCATTGCATTACTTTGTTTATATTTATCAGCAATTGTAGGGACAAACAGTTATAACTATCCAGGCTGATGTTAGGTTAGTTAGCTCTTATTATTGTATAGATATTTTGTAAAGATCTATTAAGATATTATGTTATCATTCCGCTGTGAGATTCTGGTGTTTTTGTTCTCTTCTTTCCTTTTCTTTTCTTCATTTTCTTTTACCCTAACTTTCTGTCTTTCTAACACTTTGATGCTCGACACATGAATACCGTGGATGTATTAGTGTCGATATTCGGGGGTCGAAAAGGAGATCGTTACATTATGGTACAAGAGCTAAAGGATAAGCGGGAACCTTGGCTTTGTAGGGTATAACTCATTAAGAGATAGGGTAATGGAATGCCTTATTATGACCTGAGTGTATTATATATATGAGAGCGTATATTTGTTAGTGCTACAAAAAATGTCTTATATTGTGTTAATTAGCTTGATTTATGAATTCTGGTCGGTGTATGGGATTCCATGGTATTGATATGGATTTCTAAATACTTAAATAGGGCAAACATACACGATATCATTTTTGAAATTGGTAGATGAAATAATTTTACCTAGGATTATATTTTTTATATAAAAGAATAATTTTTAATAAACTGATATAGTTATTCATTATATGTTTGATTTTCAGGAAATGATAATATTCAATTATTATCATTTGTTGTTTGATTAGTTGTGCCCGACCAGTTCATGAGCATTGACTATTGGTTGTTGATTTTTGAATTGCGTTTAACTAGTTTATTAGTAATTTACCTTTATACAACATAGGATAGGTAGACTATAATTTAAGGGAATATTGAAACGAACACCTTGTGAATTAAGTTTCACGGTTTGATTATAAGGCATTTGGTGATAATGTTAGGTTAAAATTTAATTTTAATAAAAGTTGTTTATTATAGCTTTATGGGAAAGGTAAGATATTTAAAAGATAAATACCTATGAAATGATTTTATATAAAGAAAAAAAATTATATAGAAAGTGAGTTATATAAGCATGGTTTATAAATATGGTTTATAAAGTAAACTTTATAAATATAAAAATGATTTAAACTGAGAATTTGAGAACTTAAATCTCGGTGTTTTAGAAATTGGTTTTCTAAGATTTTGGAAAATAATACTAGTATTATTTGGAAGTAAAATATTTGGGAGTTGATGTACGAAAATGATATCATGGTACTTAGTAATATTTATGAAGTTATTGAAAGCATTTTGGAAATGAATTTGGTTAAGTACGAAAGGCATGAGTTAGAAGTACCGAACTCACTTTTATCACTGGAAAATAATTCTAGTGATGACTACAGCATCATCGGTGTTTATTTTCGAGTTTCAAAGTAGGGGATGCTGCTATAGTAACTATACTACAAAAATTGTTTTGAGTAAAATAGATTTTGATTTAAATTTCAAAAGTATGACTTGATATACAAAGGTTATGAGTACATATTATTTTGAAATGAAGCCCGGCATTTGGTTCTTAAGTTTTCGGTTAAGAAATATTATGGATGCATGTAGCCGATGCATTTAGGTAGTTTGGTTGTGCATTTTGTTTGATCAGTTGATTGGTAGTTTCTAATAATTGAAATAAAAAGGAATTTTCGGCAATTTTGGACAGTCGAAAACTTCCGAACTAATATAGGAATTGAAACTAAATAATTTTGTAAAATTACAAAAGTTGAATTTTTATTACTCTTAATTTGAAAAGACAATAAGTGAAACAAGTTGAAAATTTCTTAAACATCTTTATTAAGTAAAATATTTGATGTTATTGAGCCAACTAATACACATCTTTACCTTACAGTTGTCTAAGGAAAGTAGACTCTAGCCATGAGTTTGGATACCATAATCTGACACTTCCTAGCTACTTGCCTAACCCGACGGATGAAGAAGTCTAGAAGGTTGACTCAATAATAAGATCAAGATTTATCTTGGACCTTCATCAAAACCTTAATAAGTTAAAACAGGTTTTAAATTTGTTTAATATCTATGTTAAGCAAATGAATAAGTTGTTTGTATATACTCTTAGGATGTAATAGAGTACTATACAGGCATAAACTTGAGTCGTGAGATGTTTTAAATTGAAATTTTATTTCAAGAAATGTTTATAAGTAAAGTTAAATAGATATAAAATGTTTACGAACTTAGTTAACATTTTATGAAATATGTTATAAATAATTTGAGTAGCAAAAGAGAATTCTAATTAGATAAACCAATATGAACTTTAGATAATGAAATATTATATAAATAAAGTTGTAGGCATTTTGAAGCAAATTGTGAACTGAGTAACATTTTTATCAGTAAAAAAGATAAAATAAATAAATAAATATTTTCATAATGTTTATAAACTCAAGTAAATGTTTTATGGAATGTTTTGCAGATAAATTTAGTATTAAATGAGAAATACTATATGTGATAATAAATGTGATTTGAAATGTGGATAGACATAGGTAATGATTTAAGAATTGATTCATTAATGATAATTTAATACAAAATGAGAAATAGTTTATGTGAATAAATACTAATTAATAAGAGATAATATTTGTGTAATTAAATGGAATTTATAATGAATGTCAGTTAAGAAGTAATTGGTATAATAAAGAAACCAATTGGAATAAATACGTATGTTGTACGTAGATCATTTTATTCGCATAACTGTTTTGATCCAGATTCGAGTACACGATTTTGAGGTGGATTATACCGGTCCGACTTAGGATTTTTCATGTGATTCTTGACGACGAACACTTGATACAAATTTTTGATTTGATTCTTGAGTTTTCTATCATAGTGTATGGCTATGCAAAGGGAATGGATGTTTCTAATAAGGAACATGATCGGAGTCTGCACTAGGGAAGTCGAGTGAGTGATACTAGTTCGAAAGTGAAATTTGTGTGATCGAGCGAGCGATCATATTTCATATTGCGTAAGGATGACATACGTACATCTTATATGCTTTAATATAATTGATATGATTTTGACATTAGAAAATGAAAGTTGTTTGGTTATCTATCATTTGTAACTGAGTTGCAGGTTCCTTGAAGCAAAAGCTAGTTTGATGCTTTTGGTTTAATGGGTAGAGTTTGATCGCTCAACCAATTGATATACGTTTATGTTGTTGTTTGATGGCTTTACGCCCCAGATATGGAAAGCCACTTTTGTGCTTTTGTTTTCTTTTGTTGGTTTGGGCCATTGTGGCGAGTTTTGGGTTTTTCGGATCGAGCCGCGCAAAGGAGGTGCTGCCGAAATTTTCCATAATTTTTAAGATTTTAAAAGTTAATAACTCAATTTAGTAAATTGGTTTTAAAAGCTTAAGGGTATGGTAACATTTTTCTACCTTTGGGAATTTCGGGACGAAATTCTTTTAAGGGGGAAGAATGTAACGACCTGGATTTTTAACGGTTAATAATTAAATGTAAGAATTATCTAAATAATTGAATCTTGATTTAATTTGAATAAAAACGATTTCTGAAGCTTAATTAAATCCAGTTTAAATAAGAATGGTAATAATAAACTTTTAATTTAGATTAAAAAGTGATTAATTTGGTTTTAATTATAATTCGTTTTAATTAACGTGTGAAAATATCATTCTGAAGCACTATCTCGGATTTTAATGAAATCGATACCATTGGATCCGAAATAATGAATTTAGTATGTCGACGAGTTTCATGATGATCGAACATACTGTATGGTCGTGCGAGCTCGAAACACGTAGAAATTAATTTCAAGGATATAAATAAAATATAATTTGATTTTAAAAGCTAACTTCTATATATGATGGAATTAGGTCTTGACACTTGTTCCATTGTGTTCGGAATAGGAGCAATTACCGAGGAACGCCAGTAAGCATGCCTTGTTTGGAGTTCAAGATTTTGGAGGGTGAATAGTATTGGAAATATTTCTATACCAGGACCTCGTTTCTTTCTATTTCAAAACCTAAATCCTAGCTGCCCAGATCTAACGGTCAAAGTTCATCGACGCCGCTAGAGGCCGATCTAGGCTTGAGTGTCAACTAGGAAAATGCAAAAGCATTAGCTTGGACTTGGGTGAGATTTTCTCACCAGTTATTGTTTGTTGTGAGACATATATATTAAAATTGATAATAATGCAAGTTATTATCATTGAACCCCTCGTTGCTTTTAAAAACAAATAATAACAACATTGTAATGTAATCTCCCTTTTAAATCCCCAAAAACATGTATTGTGGCTCGGACTTGTTTACATATTTGATAATTGTTATTTGATAGAGGTTGAAATTGTGTATGAATGGTTGAAGCCAAATTGTCGCTATAAACGTACTTTGAATTCCCATGTATTTAACACTTGTTAAAATTTGGTAAACGTGGATATATTGTGAACATTTATATTGAGTTGTTTTACACATGTGTTTGACTGTGTTTGACCTAAAGGAATTGGTTTGGAAAGTTATTGAAATAAAGTGGTGTTGTAAATCTTGGTTTTTAGTAAAAGTATAAAGAGCTTTGATTTTGGATATTTTCCTAAATCTTTTAAAAGAAGTTTTGAAGTTTAATAATGTTTTATAATTATTTCTGAATTTCAAAATAAAGGATTTTATATTATAAAATATGTTTTATGGATTTTAAATAAATTAGGAAAAATGAATTTTCAAGGGATATTTAATATAAATTTTTAAATCATAATACAATAGTTTTTAAAGTATTTCTAAGTATATAATAGTTTTTAAAGTATTTCTAAGTATATAATAGTTTTTAAAGTATTTCTAAGTGTATATAATTTTTAGAAAAATTAGTTAAATATTTTATTAAGTAAATAGAAGCTTATGTTATATAATATCTTTTCAAATTATTCTTATTACTAAATATTTTATCTTATAAATAAGTTAGTGTACATATATATCTTTTAAAGTGGTTTAAAAAGTGTTTTTAACATATTAGTAAATATTTTAAAAGTATTCACATATGTATATAAGTTTTAAATAATAAATTAAGTATTTTTTAAATTTAATTAAGGAAGTTTGGTTTTTATACTTAAGTTAAAATAAATGGTTTTATGAAATTTAGTAAAACCGTATTATCTTAATTAATAAGTGTGGACATGCTTTGATCTTTAAATAAATGTTTCAAAGTTAGTGATTGATACAAGCAAAAGGTTTTGAGTTATAGTAAACATTGTTTTAGTAACAATTGTTTTTAACCCTTATTATTAATTATATTTAGGGATATAATAAGATATTTATTATAGAATATTTTAAAGGTCATTATAAAGTATAATAAGTGAAATGTTTTAAAGTATAAAATGTTTTGGGTTTGTGGTGAAAAATGTTTTAGTAACACTTTTTTTTAAATCCTTGAATTATATTTTAAACTGGAGAAATAGTATAAATATATTTTAGTTCTTTAATAATGGGATTTTTAAAGATAATAAAAAGCATTGAAATCTTTTATAAAAAGATAGAAAAAGTTATATGTTTAATTTATAAAAGAGAAGGGGTTTGTAGTAACAATGTTTTTAGTAACATTTGTTTTTATCCTCTTTAATTATATTTTTAAAAGGAAAAACTTGTTAAGTGATTTGTGAATATACTTATACAATTGAGATAACTATATAAATACTTTTTAAGTATTGAAAGGAATATAAATGAATAGTTAAGTATATGAGTACAATTATATATATATATATATATCTTTTATAAAGAGAAATTATATATATATATATATGTTTGTAAGGAAGGTTTTAATTGATTGAAGTGTATTAATTAATTAAGGGAGTTTTGATTTGTAAAAGAAGTGTCAATTGATATAAAGGCGTTTTCCTAATAAAAGGGTTTTTTAATTAATAAACGACAAATTAATTTAAAGGGTGATTAAAAGTGGTTTATATGACTTGATCATGCTTTAGATGAATGGACATTGTTTGTATGTTTACTTCCTTATGAGAAAGTATACAGGACTTAGTTCCCTTATGCGATCACATTATTATTGAATAAGACCAAATTCATCGACTTAGTCTTGGAGAGATCAGGATCGGTAAGTGTTTTACTTATCGAAAACCACTTCAAGGATGAGATATGGGCTCTCTGTTTTGGAAGTGAATGACGGAACTCATGTGTGGTTTTGAAATCTGTTGAGATGATGGAATCCATATGGGATTCGATATTTGTTCGAGTGTTGAAGACCCGTGTGAAGATACCAAACGTAGCCTCGACATCGAAAAAATGACTTAAGACTGAGTAAGATGCACAATCCAGGGGTTTAACTAACCTAGAGGGGTGTCTCAACTCCATTATCTAGAGTATGCTTATCGATATGTTGGCCGATAATAGTTGTGATGCTTAGGTTCCACGTGGTTCGGGTTCGTTCTTTCAGGTATTGGCCAGCTATGTTTAACTTATGGTATATTTTATCTAGAGATATACGACGCTCACAAGATATTTTCTTATCATTGTCATAGGTGATCGGTCTCGGTTTACTAAGGAGATCCCATTGGAAAATCCATTTATGCAAACGTTTCTTAGTGGTTTTGTTTGTATACTAAATATGCTATTGAATGTAACAAATGTAACCATTCCAGCTATGATTTATATTTATTTGAAACCCTAGACATTATCATAATATCATTGGATTTTCTAATAGAAATGGTTTGGTTATCGTAAGGTAAAAACTCCACCGTGTTTATTTGCGGCATGGTCTTATGAAATACCTTTGTTTGAAAAGGTTTTATAACATTAAGTAATTCAAATGACTTGAGTTTCTCACACTGGTTACCAGACTGATTCAGATGTTATTTTTCTTATAATGCTCGGGTCAGTCTAATGTATATTTACAGATTTAATTGATGTTCATTGGAGCACTTGGAGAGGAGCTTGATGATTACCTACTGTAGTTTTTCTTTTTCCACTGCATTACGTTGTTTATATCTATCTGCAATTATAAGGACAGGCAGGTATAAATGTCGAGGCTAATGTTGGGTTCGTTTGCTCTGATCATTATATAGATATTAAAATGTTCCTTTTGTAAAGATCTATTCAAATACTATATGTTATCATTCCGATGTAAGATTCTGATTTTTTTGTTCTCTTCTTTCTTGTACCTTTTCTTTTCTTCGTTTTCTTTTACCCCAACGGTCTGTCTCTCCGGCACTTGGGTGCTCGGCACGTGAATACCATGGATGTATTACCATCGACATTTGCGGTCGAAAAGGCGATCGTTACATTAAGTGATAGTCATAATATTTTCACTTTACCCTTTTAAGTCAAAATCTTTTATTTTAGCTTTATTTCCACAAAACTAGTAAGTTTTAAAATGGTAAGACCCTCTTTTCATTTTTAACAAGCGTTCTCTTCTTACTAAAATCATGATATTTTTCTTTAATTAAATTATCAAAAGTGGTTGAGCTTAACTTAACAAAATGTACAAAAACACATCATTTTACAATTTTCTTTTATAAATAAGTAATTTATATAAAAGTGTATTTTTAAGAAAATGTGGTATTTTTAACTTATTATTATTATTTTAGTTTGAAAAAAATATCGATAAATGATATTTTCAAGCACTAACCATTTCTTATTTATAAAAGGAGTTTCAAAAGTTCGGTCTTACATTCTTCTCAGTTTTTTTCAAAAGTTCTATTATTAAAAAAGAAAGTGCACATTGAAGGTAAGTGTAATAATATGCCCAAAACACAAAACAAAAGTTTTATAACGGTTATTGAAAAATCGTTCTTGATCAAATTCTCTACTTTTTAAAAACTTCCGTAAAGTTTGTCTGACTATTTTATATAAAATTATAAACCAACCCTTTTTTCTATCTAAAATATCAAACATCTATTATCCTAACTTTAGAAAACATTTTCGTTGGTTTATCACTTAAATCGGAGTAAACAATAGCAACCTTATTACTTAAGCCCACTTATACCTAACAATGCTTTGTGCATAATTTTTTCCTCCTTCTTTCAAAGATGGTTAACTCAAGTTTGTTTTCTAATACAATGTTCAAATTCATTATGGAAATACTTTAGCCCTACCTTTAGGTGAATAGAAATCCTTGCAATTAATACAAATACGAGAATAGGGCTTCCACTTTAATTGGGAAATTTACCTTTAATTTGTAAAGTCCTCCTTCATGTTATCAATATCTTATTCCTATTATATGGGTCTCATGGTACTAATCTCGTTTATTTACCCTTAATTCCATCATTTACTTACTATTGCTAGTTGGTATATAAACCTCTACTAGCCTATCTTTATAGGGTAAACTCCAATAAACGTGAAAAGTTTATTTTTCACCTCAATTATTATAACATTAACATTTATTCTGATCCACAATTGTCTGCTTTTATAAGGGATAAGCCAACAATTACCTTATGAATCAAAATATGTAGGTTGTGCATCAATACATATATCAGAAAATTATAATTACGCTCCCTTAGTCGGGTTAGGCTCATCTTGTCTCCTTGCCTTAGATACCGACGGAACCATAGGAGATGTTCACATCCAGAATCTTAGCTGTCTCTTCTGAGGTAGTCTTGTTAAAATTAATCATTCTCCTTATTTGCATTTGGGATTTACCTTCGACTTTTCCAAAGACAACGTAGACATGAATAAGATAAATTACGATATATAGATAAAATCTTTGGAAAGCTTTTTGAAAACTTATATATATATTCAAAACCCATTTTTGAAAACTTGTGACGCCCCACCTCTATACCCGCGCTAGCCAAGAACACTACGGTGTAATGTTGTCAACTAACACGGAGAATAAGGCTGTTGAGGAGCGACCATCCATGTAATTGCTTTGTGCGAGCACCGATATGTCAGATAGTAAAACATGCGTTTCATTTTTAGAGGAAATCCGACGTACCGATACAAACTCAAAGCTACTACACAGTGGCTATAATAGTTTAGGACAATAAATATAAAAATAACACAGATAACATAAATGCGGAATACAGATGGAACAAAAAGTCTCATATATATATAATAACTGATGTCAGTTACAATACATTTGACACAATACATATGATACAACTATAACTGTCGACTCTGGAAGTTATATACACAAATACATTATCAACTAATGTACATGAATACATGTCATCCTAATCAATACACTGATTACTACAAAAAGACAAAGACAACTTCAGAAGATGTGAAAAGTCTTCATAGCTCTAGCAGCAACCCAAAGCTAAAAATCTACAACCTGTAATTACTCGGTCTGACCCGAGTATTAAATTCAAAAGAAAATAATACACGGGTCATCTAATTCAAACTCGGTTATTAATGCATAGAAGCAATAATAATCCAATATCAAATAGACAACGGTCACTAAAATCTCGTATATCCAATTCTTTAATAAGAAATTGGATAACGGTAAATACAACACGTATCAGTGTTAAACAGCAAATCAGCAGATTCAAAATATCAACAAAGATAAGTAAAAAGATCATCAATGAAGATAATTTAGAAAACAACAGAATTATCAATTTCTAATTGGCTGCAGTTCACGCTAACGTGTATTGCCTCGCCGATACGGCATACGAAATACGCAACAATCAATGAATCAAGAACAAAAGAAATATCAATTAAAATCTGTCAATTCTGTGTGGCTGCAGTACACGCACGCGTGTACTGCCTCGCCACCACAGTACGAGATGTCATCATAACTCCAACCATTGACAGCAAATCAATAATACAGAGGTCAAGTCACGGCCAAGGTTTCAAATCTCGGATTTTGGCCAATATCTCGGGCAAATATCTCGGCTGTCTCGGGCGATATTTAAAAGACTTATAACTAACCAAGCTGCCAAATCTCGGATTTTGGCTAATATCTCGGATTTTCATCTCGGCTGATCTCGGGGAGATTTAAAACCTTGGTCACGGCTACCCGGACACAACACAACTGCAGACATAAATGAATACAAGGGCAATATGCAAAAAAACTGCAGTCACCATGAGATCATAAAGGAGAAACTGTACCAATGAAAGCAGAAACAACCGCACAATAAAACTGCAGTTGAAACAAGCGATTAACCAGAAAACTAAACAGTCAAACAACGACAACTCAAGTGTCAAACTCAACTGAATAGCACAACCTAGCTAAAATATACAGATCAAATACAAAGCAACCACCACAATGAAACTGCAGTGGCAAATATGAAGTGCGCAACAGAGGCACAAAGCAACTGTGCCCAAAACCAATGCCACAGTGAAAAGGAATACTCAGAGATGTTCAAGGACCAATAAAGCAACAAAAGGAAATCAACATATATGAATGTTATGGTTGCAACTCAACTGTAGCACCAGAATCAAATACACATTCAAGTGCAACAGTTCAAGTACAACAATCTACATAGAACTATCAGTGGCAAATGCATGTACAAGTGAGCACAAGAACACAGCAGCCTCAATATACAAAGGCTACAGTAACCGAATGGCAACTACATGCAACAATGACAACTATGCAACAATATAAGAATGCATAAACTCGAGTCCAGATGCTCAGTGGCAACAGACTGAAGAAACTCCAGTTGATACGGTAAACAAATACAAGACTATGTTCGAGTGCAGACATCAATCTACAATGGTAACAACATGCAAAAAGGTTAAAAAATATAAAGTACACAAATGCAACAGGTCGAAACATGGATCAAGCTACGGCATTAGTGAATTAAAGTATGGTTCAAATCAGGGTACGCTACAATGAATGCAAAGGTACAGACGACTAGTAGCCAACGTGATCTACAACATGCCACTGAAACTATCTCAAAAGCTTCGGATAAATATAAATGCAGACTATACATTAGTGAAGAATGCGAAGGTAGTGCACCAGACTCAATTGCCTCGAAGAGGCAGTCTACAAACCAGGACACAGTGAAACCGAATTGAATATGACCAAACCCAACAGGCAATACAAGCATTGAAAACAGAAATGGCCGAAGGTAAATAAAAATTCACAAAGTCATAGCAAAGTCGGTGGTAAACAATAAATCTCAAAATTCAAAGCTACTGCAATCGGGTCAATAGGGAAATTCACGGAAATGGTCAAGCATCACGAACACAAAGCCGAGAATTACTAACCAAGTCAAAACCTTGACAATAGAAACAAATTAAGCAGACGAAGTCGAACTATTTCGAATTAGATGTGAGTGAAGCACTCACCTTCTTCGACGTGGCAACCGAGAGCAACGAGGAATCGAAAGCTCCAATTTCATCAGTTTGGAACAAGGAGAACGAAGCCCTAATCTGCTAAAAGCCAAAGCCCTAGCGAATCTCCAAGAACCAAAAGCAAGGCCGAAGCCATAGCAAATCTCACAGGAACGAACGCGATACCAAGCCCTAATTTAGTCGATCGGAGGAAGAAAGAATTTAGGCCGCCATTGTTTTCAAAAAGCAAAGAAGTGGATTCGGTCGTATAAAATAAAATAGTGCCGGCTAAAAAGGGGAAAGGGTTTGCAATCAAAATGAAGAATGAATCGAGAAGGGGGGAAATCAGGTCGAACAAAATAAGAAAGGGAACGGGTCGAACGATTTTTCAAAAGAATTTTAACTTGATAAAATTCCAATAAAATTGGCGAACGATTTAATCACCTAGTGACGATCATTAATTGCTATGAATATCCGGGTTGTTACAGACTCCCCTCCTTAAGAAATTGCGTCCTCGCAATCATAAGGAATAAATGGACAAAAGGTAACAACCAAAAGAGCATGGCAATGTCGAATGCATAAGCAAAGCAAATGTCAGCAGGGGAAGTATTAGATATGAAATCAAAAGGTTCGAATGCTTCAAATCAAAAGAATCAACATTGTGGGGATCAAGGAATCAAAATCAAACGACTATATAAACAACCCCAAACATCATCATCGACTAACAAAAGCAAGAACAATCGAGTTCCAGCAATTAAAAGAAAAGGAATCAGAGCAGAAATCACATACTGAGCACGAATAGAATGTGAGTAAACCAAATTACTCACCTGAATCGCCAGAGAAAAAGACGAAGCTCAAATCTCAAATATCGAATTATCACAAGCGATAATTAGAAATCACAAATATCTGATTATCAAAAATGATAATCAGAAATCACAAATATCCGATTATCAAAAACGATAATCAGAAATCACAAATATTCGATTATCAAAAACGATAATCAGAAATCACAAATATCTGATTATTAAAAACGATAATCAGAAATCACAAATATCTGATTATCAAAAACGATAATCAGAAATCACAAATATCTGATTATCAAAAACGATAATCAGAAATCACAAATATTTAATTATCACAAAAGATAATCAAATCTCACAAATATCTGATTATCAAAAACGATAATCAGAAACACAAATATTTAATTATCACAAAAGATAATCAAATCTCACAAATATCTGATTATCAAAAACGATAATCAGAAACACAAATATTTAATTATCATAAAAGATAATCAAATCTCACAAATATCTGATTATCAAAAACGATAATCAGAAACACAAATATTTAATTATCACAAAAGATAATCAAATCTCACAAATATCTGATTATCAAAAACGATAATCAGAAACACAAATATTTAATTATCACAAAAGATAATCAAATCTCACAAATATTTGATTATCAAAAACGATAATCAGAAACACAAATATTTAATTATCACAAAAGATAATCAAATCTCACAAATATCTGATTATCAAAAACGATAATCAGAAACACAAATATTTAATTATCACAAAAGATAATTAAATCTCACAAATATCTGATTATCAAAAATGATAATCAGAAACACAAATATTTAATTATCATAAAAGATAATTAAATATCACAAATATCTAATTATCAAAAATGATAATCAGAAACACAAACATCTGATTATCAAAAACGATAATCAGAAGTCATAAATATTCAATTAACGAGTCCGGAATTAACTGAAGTAGTAAAAGTATGGTTCCATACTCCGTACTTTTGCTAAATCGTTTAAATCTCTTTATCGTTTCCTTGAAAGTGCAAAATTGTGTGTTTTTATAAATAACATTTCACATTCTCAAACGGACAAGTCCGGAATTAAGCAAATCAGCAAAAGAAAGGGGTCATGGTCCTCGATTTTGCTGAAACGTTTAAATCGCTTCCTCGTTCTTTTGAAAATGTAAACTGTAAAAATTTTGAAAATATACTTTAATTTATGTTTTTGAAACAACTTTTAAAAATAAAGAATTTTGAAAACACGTGATTAAATTAGCAATATCTGTAGTAACTTTGATAAGGAAGTTGCACTTCTCAAAATACCGTAAAAACGGACAACAAAATCAGCATTGCGGGAGAACCGCTTGTAAATCCATTTCAAAATTGACGGTTACTGAAGTTAACACGTCAAAAATCTCATCAAAATAACTGGTATCAAAATATAATACCTGTGAATTTTCATTCATCAAAAATGTCACAAGAGTCTTCTCAAAGATAGAAAGGGATATCATACCCTAAACTTGTATTCATAACAAGTCAATAACACATGAATTCACCAATGCACAAAAACTGATATCATATCAATGAAAATCATGAAAATTGGTGAAGCACAAATTCCAAAAATCACACAAGAAATCCAAAAAACACATAAATAGGGGGGAGGCCTAACACATGAATGGGAGCATGAAAACTCACCTACGCGTATAACACATGACGAGAAGCTATCTCATGGAAGCTATCCATTAAATTTTCACACAGGAATGGCCCGAAGACCGTGGGTCGCTATCCCACATATGTGATGGTGAAACATCACAAAAAAGCGGGGTCTAGTCTCCCTCGCAAACAAAGAGGCATCGCACAATTGCTAGCCTAAATCAAATCACAAAAATGATCGTCATGATCATCAAGAAGTGTCAATCACACCAAGCTAGTAAATATATGAGTTTAGCTTCATGTCCCATAACCACTTGCTTAACTTAAATATTTAAGAACAAGCTGTAAATCTTCACTAGAAAATTGTCACAAAAAGGTTTCAATCGACAAGTCCAAGTGTTAACCGACGAAGTGAACGCAAGCGTTTCATACCACTTGTTTTACTAAGCCGTTTAATTCAATTTCTCATACGAGTGAAATAAAGGTTTGTATATACTAATAGATTGGAAAACGGTTTAAGAAAAAGAGCTTTGTAGTAAAATAGTTTTGAAATCGTTTGGAGAAAAAGGGTTTTAATATTTACTACTAGTATAGAAAACCTTTATATTTTTAAAGTGACAAATCACAAGAATGATTGTAGAAACAATCAATCACAAGAATTCACATACAAAGATGTGAATAGAATCCAAGGAAATCGATACCGAATCCATCAAAAGTATGTTCACAAAAATCCCGAGGAAAATGTCATCAAAGTTGCTAATAAATGATAGCAACAAATCGGGGAAATAATCAAGAATCGATTAAATTTGGAAACCAAGTCAATTCACAAAAAATTCACATTCGAAGACGTGAATAAAATCCAAAGAATTCGATTCCAAATTCATCAAAGTAGAAATACCCAAAAATTCCGAAAGTAGAGGTTATCAAAGTCGACAAAAGCGATAACAACTAATTGGAAAAGAAGAATCGATTACCAGTTGGAAAAACAAAGCAAATCGAGCATAAATGCATAAATGTATAAATGACTTCAACGAAAATAAGAATCAAGTCACTGTCGAAGTCAACAATTAATGGTCACAGTCGAGTACAAAATGAATCAATCATTATCATCAAAGAATCCAACGGCAAACAAAATCAGAGTCTTGGAAATCAAGAAATTAGCAATTTCACAAAAACAAAGTGACTGAAGTCGAATGGAAATCAAGCCGCGGAAAACACAAAATATCAAGTTCAAAATCGCTGAGATTCGAACAAAATCAACATCGGCTAAATCAATTCAAGCCGAAAACACAAGAACAAATTCCTCATCATCAAAAACCCAACTTGAGTTCGTAAATCAAACGGAGGCTGAAGCCAAAAATACTTTCACGAAATCAAAATCAAACATAGGCAAAGATGAGAGATAAAACATCGACAAATAGTTGTAACATATGCTCCATCTAAGTTATGTTTTATAATTGTCCTAAACCCCAGGCTCTGATTCCAAGCTGTGATGCCCCACCTCTATACCCGCGCTAGCCAAGAACACTACGGTGTAATGTTGTCAACTAGCACGGAGAATAAGGCTGTTGAGGAGCGACCATCCATGTAATTGCTTTGTGCGAGCACCGATATGTCAGATAGTAAAACATGCGTTTCATTTTTAGAGGAAATCCGACGTACCGATACAAACTCAAAGCTACTACACAGTGGTTATAATAGTTTAGGACAATAAATATAAAAATAACACAGATAACATAAATGTGGAATACAGATGGAACAAAAAGTCTCATATATATATAATAACTGATGTCAGTTACAATACATTTGACACAATACATATGATACAACTATAACTGTCGACTCTGGAAGTTATATACACAAATACATTATCAACTAATGTACATGAATACATGTCATCCTAATCAATACACTGATTACTACAAAAAGACAAAGACAACTTCAGAAGATGTGAAAAGTCTTCATAGCTCTAGCAGCAACCCAAAGCTAAAAATCTACAACCTGTAATTACTCGGTCTGACCCGAGTATTAAATTCAAAAGAAAATAATACACGGGTCAGTCTAATTCAAACTCAGTTATTAATGCACAGAAGCAATAATAATCCAATATCAAATAGACAACGGTCACTAAAATCTCGTATATCCAATTCTTTAATAAGAAATTGGATAACGGTAAATACAACACGTATCAGTGTTAAACAGCAAATCAGCAGATTCAAAATATCAACAAAGATAAGTAAAAAGATCATCAATGAAGATAATTTAGAAAACAACAGAATTATCAATTTCTAATTGGCTGCAGTTCACGCTAACGTGTACTGCCTCGCCGATATGGCATACGAAATACGCAACAGATCAATGAATCAAGAACAAAAGAAATATCAATTAAAATCTATCAATTCTGTGTGGCTGCAGTACACGCATGCGTGTACTGCCTCGCCACCACAGTACGAGATGTCATCATAACTCCATTCATTGACAGCAAATCAATAATACAGAGGTCAAGTCACGGCTACCCGGACACAACACAACTGCAGACATAAATGAATACAAGGGCAATCTGCAACAAAACTGTAGTCACCACGAGATCATAAAGGAGAAACTGTACCAATGAAAGCAGAAACAACTGCACAATAAAACTACAGTTGAAACAAGCGATTAACCAGAAAACTAAACAGTCAAACAATGACAACTCAAGTGTCAAACTCAACTGAATAGCACAACCTGGCCAAAATATACAGATCAAATACAAAGCAACCACCACAATGAAACTGCAGTGGCAAATATGAAGTGCGCAACAGAGGCACAAAGCAACTGTGCCCAAAACCAATGCCACAGTGAAAAGGAATACTCAGAGATGTTCAAGGACCAATAAAGCAACAAAAGGAAATCAACATATATGAATGTTATGGTTGCAACTCAACTGTAGCACCAGAATCAAATACACATTCAAGTGCAACAGTTCAAGTACAACAATCTACATAGAACTATCAGTGGCAAATGCATGTACAAGTGAGCACAAGAACACAGCAGCCTCAATATACAAAGGCTACAGTAACCGAATGGCAACTACATGCAACAACGACAACTATGCAACAATATAAGAATGAATAAACTCGAGTCCAGATGCTCAATGGCAACAGACTGAAGAAACTCCAGTTGATACGGTAAACAAATACAAGACTATGTTCGAGTGCAGACATCAATCTACAATGGTAACAACATGCAAAAAGGTTAAACAATATAAAGTACACAAATGCAACAGGTCGAAACATGGATCAAGCTACGGCATCAGTGAATTAAAGTATGGTTCAAATCAGGGTACGCTACAATGAATGCAGAGGTACAGACGACTAATAGCCAACGTGATCTACAACATGCCACTGAAACTATCTCAAAAGCTTCGGATAAATATAAATGCAGACTATACATTAGTGAAGAATGCGAAGGTAGTGCACCAGACTCAATTGCCTCGAAGAGGCAGTCTACAAACCAGGACACAGTGAAACCGAATTGAATATGACCAAACCCAACAGGCAATACAAGCATTGAAAACAGAAATGGCCGAAGGTAAATCAAAATTCACAAAGTCATAGCAAAGTCGGTGGTAAACAATAAATCTCAAAATTCAAAGCTACTGCAATCGGGTCAATAGGGAAATTCACGGAAATGGTCAAGCATCACGAACACAAAGCCGAGAATTACTAACCAAGTCAAAACCTTGACAACAGAAACAAATTAAGCAGACGAAGTCGAGCTATTTCGAATTAGATGTGAGTGAAGCACTCACCTTCTTCGACGTGGCAACCGAGAGCAACGAGGAATCGAAAGCCCCAATTTCATCAGTTTGGAACAAGGAGAACGAAGCCCTAATCTGCTAAAAGCCAAAGCCCTAGCGAATCTCCAAGAACCAAAAGCAAGGCCAAAGCCATAGCAAATCTCACAGGAACGAACGCGAGACCAAGCCCTAATTTAGTCGATCGGAGGAAGAAAGGATTTAGGCCGCCATTGTTTTCAAAAAGCAAAGAAGTGGATTCGGTCGTATAAAATAAAATAGGGTCGGCTAAAAAGGGGAAAGGGTTTGCAATCAAAATGAAGAATGAATCGAGAAGGGGGGAAATCAGGTCGAACAAAATAAGAAAGGGAATGGGTCGAACGATTTTTCAAAAGAATTTTAACTTGATAAAATTCCAATAAAAATTGGCGAACGATTTAATCACCTAGTGACGATCATTAATTGCTATGAATATCCGGGTTGTTACAAAACTTTTCGAAAAACATTTTGGAAAACTTTTTGAAAAAAACCACTTTTTTCAAAAAGTTTTCAAGTACATTCTTTCGATACATGCCTAAATCCTATGGGATCTTAAACTAAGCTCTGATACCAAATGTAACAACCCACACTTTCCGACACATCGATTCAAAGTTTAGAGTGACTTTCGGACTCGCGTCACGCCAATAAATACAAGCTGTTAGGTTTTCAAACATTAGAGAGCATAATTATAAAGGTAAATTCTAAGACATTCTACACTTTCAGATCTCACAACGGAAGGAATTAAAATATAAGTACAGAAAAATAGGCATTTCAGAAAATAATTTCCAAAATACTTAGTTGCCATATGCACTGGCATATACACCGTTTTCAAAATACAATATGTTTTTTAGACTTTTAATACAATAAGTAACTACATGATGGACAATAAATAATATGATAACTCTAACGTGTAGCTCCTTTCTCCACGTACTATGCATAATTAATTGCTAACCTGCCATTCCGTGGTGGGGAAATGGAATGAAGAGGGTGGATCAGACAAAAGTCTAGTGAATGAGTACAAGTTTAATATGTGATAATCATGTGAAGTTAATCTTAATTCTACTCTAGATGATATATGGTGTACTACTAGTGTCCGTGAATTCCTAAGATCCATTACCTAAGGGTTCTTGTCTAATACATACTACACTACAACTTGTGTAGTTTACTATAAGGATCAAACCTCACAACTAACGATCAGCCGCCGCTCCTAGAGGTACTCAATATGTAAAACACTGCCCCTTGGCTACTAACTATGGAAACACTACCACTAGCCTGCTATGGGGATATGCTCTTTTTACTATCACCGCCACTAGGCTACTATAGAAATAAATTTCCACTAATATCACTGCATAATGCTACTGTGAGAACTACTCCCCAATAGTATCACCGCCACTAGGCTATTAGGAAACTGATTTTTCCCTTAACTACTACTACACATAACCCAACTACGCATCAAGGGGGAACCCACAATGCCTACTCGTCGAAATTTCTCATCATACGCATCTGTATCCACCTCTCGATCGTAGTATATGCCTCTTATTGCACGTGTTAGGATCCTCCATTCAAACTGTATCACGTCATGACAGTATCAGTGCATACTAGGACTTCTGTTGTGTTGGGACACACTTTATTAAGCATCCTTGTTAGTGTTGCATATCCACCGTGGAACCTCATGTGAATGCCATTTGCGAAAAAAATCGCCCCCAATCAAATAATTGACTCCCCCATTGGGTAAAGAATATTTACCCAACACCACAATGACATATCGTAATCTCATAAGGAACTAGCTTCCCTTTAGCTCCTAATATACATTCAAATAGCCTTAAATAAGCCCATAAAACAATTAACGTTTATATTAATATTTATTAATAAACTGGGCTTTAGGCCGAAGTTCAGGATATGCATTTCAACTCACAACCGTTAGACCGCTCAGGGTGAGGGTCCACTGGTCGTTATTTAAAAATTGGGTTTTGTCCAGTTTTTTATTATGATTTTTAATTAGGGTTAATTTTAGTTGATTACAACATTTATAGTTTACAGTAAACCCTAAGCAACTATATTAAACTGTTTACATTTCTTAATTTTATAGGTTTCCACACTTTAATTATAATTGTTTACTCTAGGGTTTAAATGTAATGACAAGGGGTTTACATGTTTATCAATTTACAACAATTCAATTTCTAATCCAGATTCCAAGTTTAATAGGCAGGATCTAACTCCAATTTATATGAAATTAGCCAAATCATATCAATTACAGTTTGTACTTCAGATTCTAGATCTAGTAATTAGATTTGAGGATTAGGGTTTATAGTTTCCATTTTAATTACTAATACCTTAGATCAAGTAGAATAGGTTAAATATAACTTTGATAAATCAACGTACTAACCTATTCCCACTCATCTTAGATCTAAGCTTTAACTTTGTTCCTTGCACGGAATCAACATCTGTTAGCTTGCCTCCTACTAGATCTGACTACTAGCATGCTCTTGCTTTGATTTTTAATTTGTTTTTAAAGTAAGTTTATAGGTGGAGAGAAGAAATTTTGGCAGTGTTTTGGTAGACTGTAAATTTTCTAAGGAATTTAGGGTTAAGCTAGGTGTTAATTTATAGATGTTAGGAATCAATTTTGAGCATTGGATCTACTGGAAGAATTTAGGTTTACATCTCGTACGCACATCAAAACTTGGCCGCCAAGTAAAATATTCCATTACATTACAATTGTTCGATTAACTCTCCAGGTTCTTAAATTTTCAACAAGATGGGTTGACCACGGAAGGCCACGGGTCGTCCTATAGCCGTCGACCATCAAAATCTTGGGTCGACCTGTCAAAATCTTGGGTCAACCCTCATAGCGTAAATTTGCTAATTTTTTAATTATTCTGTTTTCAAATTTTCAAAGGTTTGTAACTTATCTGTACAAACTCTGATTTCAAAGTGTGATATATGAAAATCGTCCAGAAAATCGCTACAACTGCAACGGTGCAAGTTTTGTAGTACAATTCAAAAGTCTGTGAAAATTTTCGTTTTAGTCCTTGTTTTGTTTTAAATTCAATTTTTCTTATTAAATTTTCGTTAAATTTCGGGGTGTTACAATATAATAATATTTCTATCACTACTATTACTACAAATTAGAGTTCTAATTAATTTATAACCATGTTTGTAACGACCTTTATTTTTAACTATTTTAAATTATTGAATAAAAAAGGGTCAGAAATTAAAATTTAATATTTTATTTATGTAATTTATTTAATATGAACTTGAATAAAATTTCAAAATAACCAATTTCGAAGATTTAGGCAATAACCAATATTGAAATAAAATTTTATATATTGAATGTGTTTATAATCAATAACATGAATTGAATAATAAATGTGACTTACTGTCAAATGGAAGTTGTTGTTTTATTATTTGAATTCATTCTAAAAGTTAAATTGCAAAAGTTAAATAACTTATATTTAAAATATGGTGATTTATTGGATAATTAAATTGTTTAAATTTAATACTGAAAATTATTTGAATATTTGAATTCTGAATTTAATGTGAATGAAAATAATGTCGAAAGTTGATTTAAATTTTATTTAAATAAGAATGAAGATAGTTTAGTTTAAATATCGAATTTAAGGTGATTAATTTGATTTTTGGAAAATAACTTATTTTAATTAACGCGTAAAAATAGTCTTTGTGGGCAATGTCTTGGATTTCGATGAAACCAGTTTCATCATATCCGTAATAGTGAATTATTATAAGATTTCAAGTTTCGTAGCAATCGGACTTATCGTTTGGTCGTGCGAGCATGAAACACGTAGAAATTAATTTAAGCAAGTTAATAAAAATAATTTGATTTTGAAAAGCTATCTTCTAAGTATGATGGAATTGGCTTCCGAGATTAGTTCCATTGTGTTCGAAATAGGGGTATAACATATAGAACGCCAGGCGGCACACGTTGTTTGGAGTTTGGAAATTTCACGGATGAATAATGCCGTGAAATTTTCTATATAAGGCCATCTTTTTTGTTCATTTGCAAAACCTTAAAGATTAAACTTCAGCCGCCTCTTTAAAAAGCTTTAATGGTCGAAATTTTCCAATCTTCTTCCCTTGATATCTTCCAATCCGCTCAACGAAATCAGATGGATCCAAAAGGAAAAATGAAGATCTCATCGAGCTCTAGGCATCCAAAGGTTGGATCGTGTTGAAAGCTCGTGAAATTGCTAGAATCGATGCTCAAAGGTTGCACGGTTTTTTGAGTTTCGCGTGATGATGGAGGCAGCGGCATCAATCGCGTTTTGGCCATGGGTGGAGTGAGCTATGGCGCATGTGGTGGTGAGGTTGGATCGATGGCCATTGACCTGGGATGGCGCGCGTCGACGATGATGGGTCGCGTGAGATGGGTTCTGCATGCGTTCGACTGGGTAAAGAGCGTGAGGAAGATATGGGTAACGATTTAAAAACTAATTTTAAATTTTTTGTTAATTAAATTTTTATTTTTATCGAATTTTTAAAAATCCGTAACTTTTTCATACGAGGTTCAATTCGAGCGAAACAAGTCGCGTTGTGATCATATCGATGAGAACTACAGCATGGAATTAGATTGGAATTTATTTGAAGCTGAAAAATTTTCAGTTTCATATAAAGATGAGTGTTTTAAACGCTCACGAATAACTAAATATTTTTATGTTAGTTAAATTGAAACGTGAAGTTATTTATTTTCCTGACTGTTGTTTGGTAGTTTTACTGACATTTAAAATTGGCATCTAATTTGAACTGGTAGAAATTTAAATTTGACAGTTAAATTGAATTGGAATTAAATAGCTAGTTAAACTCATGTTTTTGATAACTAGTTAACTGTGATGATTTATTTACTGAGTTAGATGTTGTTTGTGATGGATGGCTATTGGTTGATGTATTAGATGATTTGGGTGTTTATTTATTTTATATATATCATGTTATCACCCTGTATATTATTTGACAGTATATGAACTGTTATTTGAATTATTTCGAATAAATTAAGAAATAGGTTGAAATGATATATACCTATGACACTGTGATTTGGATTGAAATGATTATCCAACCCTGAAATTAAATTGAAATAGCTGATACTTGGCCATAGGATAGAAAATTATATACATACACCGGATTGGTTAAATTAAATGGTTTTAAAATTTTGGTTTTGAAATTATTTAAATGGTATAGTTTTAAAGAATAAAACAATTGGTTTATGGAAATTGAATTATTTTTGAATTCGAGCTTGAAATGTTGAAATTAAAATTGTTAAAAGAAATTGTTTTAAAGATTTGAACTTTTTATTCGAACTTTGAACTAAATCCAAGTAAAAGTGATTAAGATTGACATTTCAAATTTGAACTCGGAATTGAATTATTTTAAAGATTTGAACCTTAAATTGAACAGTGAAGTTTAATTTAATTTAAGTGATTTAAATCGGTAAATTGAAATTGAACTTGAAATTTATATAAAATTGAAATGGTTTAAAATAGTAATTGAATTGAAATTTAAACCACTGAATTGAATCGTTGAATTGAATTTGAAGTTAATATGAAACGTTTCGAAATTGAAATCGAAAGTGAAATTAATTCGAAGTGAATCGAAATCGAAATTATTTTGAATTGAAATTGAAATCGAAATTGATTTGAATTTAAATCGAAATTGAGTCGATCTGAATTGAATTGAGATTGAAGATGATTTTAATTAAAGGATTTGGAATTGAATGAGTTTGACTTGAAACTATTTTCAAATAAATTATTTTAATATAAACTATTTAAAATCTATCTTTTTAAAGTGTTCAAATGATTTTGATTTTCCAAACTATTTTACTATATAAACTATTTACAATACTCAAACCATTTTATATCAAACTATTTTAAATCTCTAAACTATTTAAACTATGTATAAAAAGAACTATTCAAACTATTTTTTAAAAATTCAAACCGGTCAAAGTGAGAACTGTTTATATTTAAATCGTTGATTTAAATGCGAATTGGGTTAAATGAAGTTATAACCTAAATTGTAATTCAAATTAAATTTTGAAGTAAAAATGACATATCGAACCGAATATGATATTTTGATGTCAAGTATGAATCTTTTTCGAAATATAAAAGTACCAACCGGTGTGTAAAACAACATTTCATTGTTAAAGAGACCGAGGCCGATTATTGGCATAATCTCTGTCAATATTGGAACCACTTTAACAACTATGTACACGGAGGAGACTCCAAAACGAAGTGGTTGGATTTGGTGTACGTTTGTTGGATTTGAAGAAAGAGAACGATGATGGATAGACCCCAGCACTTGTGCCAATTTGAAATGACTAAAACAGGACAGCTTGATCCAGGCCGAGTGGGCTAGCTACCCCTAGCGGACACCCATTCTTCGATTTTCTTATGGGCTCGGTCCATACTATTACTTTGTTGTTGATTTCGATTGGTGCACCTTGATTGGGATAACCTCCCTTTGACTCGATATGGGATGGGTGGACGCGGTGGGCGGTCATTGTAACGATGTGTTACCACCAACCTTGCGACTCGAACTGTTAATATCCTACCTTGGACATTGCCTCACGTACCTTGTCATACTTTTATCCATATACGAGACAACTACGATTTTGTTTTAGTGTTGTCGTATCACGGCGCATCCCTATCTACTGATGTTCTACCGGTTATGTTATATGCAAACTATATGACAATGCTTAAAAACGCGTTAAGAGGGATTAATGGAAAGCCTTAACGCTAGGAAAAATATTTATTTTATTGATTAGACATTATATATATATATAGCGTACTACTATATATAAATATTTTGACTGATCCTTATGAGATGGAAAATCCCGTAACATCTCTTGAGTTAGTGCACGCATGTTATACACTGGATAAGAGATGTAAAACCCTGTAAACATCTCTCACGCTATTACACTCATGTTATATGTGATATTGATTTGACCCACATAAAGATATTTTAGTCCTGACTTGAGTGTTTTGTTTTTTTCATTACGCTCGGGTCATCCCTGAGTTTTCAGCATATTGAAGATCATATTTTCTGGAGGACGAAGACGAAGATTGGTACATTATAATTACTAGTATTATTTCACCACATTGTTGTTTCTGCTGCACTATTGTATTCTATTATTCTGTTGTATGTATAACTCTGATAAATTTTGTATAAATTTTAATCAAATGTATAGTATAAACAACTTCATGAACTGTTTATTTGATTATTATATTTTTTTTCATTCCGCTGTGAGATTCTATGTTGTTTTCTTCTTTTCTTATTTTTCTAAATTAACCCTATTGATTATCTGTGTTCCGGATTATTTTAGTTGGACATGTGTGGATTATTGTCGATTTAAACCTTCCAAAATGCGGATCGTCACGGTTGGTATCAGAGCTTTGGTTTAGCGATAACCTTAGCTTTGTGGAGTTTGACTTATAAGAGATAGGGTAGTAATACCTTAGAATGAGTTTGTTTGAGTGTGTGTGTGTGTGTATGAGAGCGCGTACTTGTTAGTGTTATAAAATGTTTTATGTTGTGTTTACTTATCTGTTGGGTTGTTTATAAATTATGGTCGGTACATGAGGCGAAATGTTATCGATATGGGTTTCTAAACACTTATACGAGGCAAGTCGACGTAATATTGGTTTAAAATCGGGTAAATGAAATAATTTTACCTAAATTATATTATATATAAAATGATAACTTTTATAAACCTGTATGATTATTAATGAATGTTGTTTGTTAGGAGATGTTAATACTTAGTTATCATCAATTATTGTTTGAATTATACTAAATATGAATACTTTGTCAACTCTATTTCACGAACGTTTGATAACTAAATTGAATTGAAACCTAATTACAATAAGAATTGTTATAATAATAAAGATGTACATTAATCGAATGTTTTCATGATAAGGTAATGGAATTGTATAAGTATATTTATAATATAGCTTATAAATAGAAAGGATTTAAAAGCTAAGAATTTTGGAATTTAAATCCCGTTGATTTTCAAAATTGTTTTCAAAGTTTTCTGAAATAATATTAATATTATTTTGGAAGTGATTTTGACTAGAAATGTATTTTAAAAAGAATTTTGAAAGAAATAAAAACATTGAACTCACTTTAGTTTCTGGGAAATAGTTCTGGGGATGACTACAACATCGCCAGTATTCATTCTCGAGTTTCTGAGTGAGCATTGCTAGCAAAAGAAATTTATTTCTGGTTAGACAATTTTGATTGTGAAAAAATTCCAAGTATGATTTGATAAATATATGAAAATATTTTTGAACTTATAAATTGAAATTAATATATATAAGAAACAAGTTTACAACTTTGAACTTGAATAGGAAAGTAAAAACCGAATTTTAAAATAGTTGAACATTTTGGTTAAGCAAACAAGAGAAAATTTGAATTTGAGATATGAAATAAAAGAATTAACCTAAGAAATATTAAATAAATTGAGTTAGTGAAATGAAGTAAATAAAATGAAGTTTATCTTAGAAAGTAAATTTAGTAATGGAACTAAGAAATGAAAATGACTTAAGTTATAAATTGTAATTCAACTTGAGTTGTAAAAAGAGAATTGAATATATTTTAGAATGTTGTTTATAGAAACATATATGAACGTAAGTGTAAAGTGAAATAAACTGAGTAGTGGATTAAATGAAATAATGTTTAATTTAATAAGATTAAATTAATTGAATTGTATTTGAATTGAATTGAAGTAGATGAATTAGCAATGAATTAATTCCACTTAAGCTATAAAATGAATTAATAGAATGAATATGAACTTGAGTTATAAATTAAAATGCAATTTGAGTTATTAAAGGAATTGAATGTGAGTAAATGAGTGTAAGTAAAATTAATGTGAGTAATTGAATGTTAAATCAAGGAATGTTTATTCACTTAAGCAAAAATGGTAAGAAATAATTTAATATGAAATGAATGGATTTATAAAATAAATTGAATACGAAGTGAATAGGTTATAAAACCAAGTTTGAAAATATAAACTTAACTAATTTGAGTTTATGAATGTTTATGAACTTAAGTAAAATCTAATCTTAGTTTAAGTTAAAAGAATGAATTGAAACTGAGAATTTGAGAACTTGAATCCCATGTTTTTGAAATTGTTTTCTAAGATTTTGAAAACAATATTAGTATTATTTAAAAATATTTACAAATAGAAGTTGTTTTCAAAAATGGATTTTAAAAAGGAAGTAAGTTCTGTACTCCTCTCTTATGTCATTGGAAAATAATTTCGGAGATGCCGGCCGCATCATCGACATTCATTTTCTAGTCTTAAAGTGGGGGAGGCCATTTAGTAGCTTTGCTACGCATTTGGTTCGATAAACAGATTTTGACCTAAAATTTCTAAATATTATTTGATATATATAAAATATATGAGTATATATATTATTTCAAAATGATTTAGAAAGAACTCGGTGTTTAGTTCTTACATTCTCTGTAAATTAAAAAATTCACTTATTGAAATGAAATGAATAAAAAATTGATTTTTATAAAATGGTTCATAAATGAATAGATATGAAATGTGATAACATAAAGTGAAATAATTGAAATTTAAATAAATTGAATGCAAATGTAATAGATGTGAATAAATTAGAAGTAAACCAATTAAATGTTAATGAAGAATGGATGTTAATAAGAGACGATAGTGTATAAATTAACTGTTAACAATGGATGATGTAAATTTATATAGTTATGAATTAATTGGATTAATATTAATAATTGAATGGTTTCTTTTGTGGCAAATCATTGTTATTACTGTTTTTGGCTGTATATGATTGTGATATTGTGTATTAGTGCTCGTGCTTATGATTTGGATTCAGAATTTATTTTTTAAGGTTATATTAAACTCATACATGTTTTCTATATCTTATTATAAGTGACTAATATTCTAAATTGAGTTGAGATAGGTACATATGAAGTGTAACAACCCAAAATGTAACCCATAATAATTAATCCGTTAATTAATTAAATAATAAAATAACTTTGTGAAATTATCAGAATTAAGCCATGAGAGTTGCACCATTGTGTCCGTGGTAATTTTCTGGTCAATTTCCATATATAGAACGTCATAAAATGAGCTAATATTAACAATATAGGAATTAAACAAAATAAGCAGAAATAAAAGAAGAATATATATATATATAAGGCGATCGACCGGCCGATCGACCTAGGCACCAGGCGGTCGACCGCTCTGTCGACCCGCCTGCTGTTTTGGGGGCGAACAAACAATCGTTCGTTCATTCGAATGATGGCATGATTTTTTTAACCGACTATGATGTGTTTTGCATTTTTCAAACCAATCTGGTCCCTCCATTCTTGCATCTGATGGCTGCTATTCAGCCTATGACATGGTTGCATCCTATTCAATCCCCAAATCCAACTGTCTGAGATCCACTTCTACTCCTATAAATAGACCCCTAGACCTAACACTTTTTCTCATTCTAGGTTTTCTCCAATTGGGTTCACCTTTCTAGGAAGGACCCTAAACAGAATAATTTTTCCAAGGAGAAAATCATTATAAATTAAATTATTTTACAACTCCAAGTGGATCTGGGAAGACCAAAGGAAGAGCTTAGGATCGGAGGTGAGTGATTGTAATTATTTTAGATTTCTTTAAGTAATTTAAAATAATCGGGTTTCCAATAGTTGTAATTTTTACTACGATTTTGGAATAACCTTTTTCGCAGTATATTTATAGTTTTTAGAATTATTTTCAGTCTATTTCTTTTAAGATATTCTTTTCAGTAATTTTAGTTTATTCCTGTTAATTATAGCTTTTCCGTTTATTTACAGTTTATTTACAGTATTTCAGTTTATTTACTATTATTTATGCGTTATTTACATATTTTTCCTACGCTTTGGATTTCTTCTATTTTCAGTTTCTTTTATTCCTCCTTCTTCTTCGCGTATGGATTAGAATAGAATTAACGCGAATATGGATTAAATTGTAAGAAAACTGAAATAATGGAATATAAGATGTAAATTACAAAGACTGTAATATAAATGGAATTGGACTGAAATTATGCCTAATTATGATATTAATTGGACTGAATTAAAGAAATTGGCCTAGTTATAACTTAGGATTATAACTAAAAAGAGTCAAAGATGAAAGAAGCTTATTTTCACACTTAGACCTTGGGTTAAGTAATAAGCATGATTATAACGTAGGTTATAATAAGAAAAAGAACAGAATGAGGCTTATTTCAATACTTAGGATAAATTAATAAGAAAAAATAGCAAGAATAATAGTAAAGGGTTATTCAAATAATTTATCTAAGTTAATAAGCAAAGATAGAAGTAGGATTTGTACCGGCAGCATTTCTCTTATGCTGTTTAGGGTAGATAGGCGATCAATAATTAGAAGTCCGAATCATAGGGATTTGGACAAGGGGCGCAACTAGATTTTGTTAAATAGGGACCAGTACCAACAACATCCCCTATTATTTCTATGGACACAGTGGTCTCACATTAGCCTGAAGTGAGATGAGGGCACGCTTGTGCTGTCTAGGGTAAATAAAAGGTCAAATGAGGGAGCAATAGATAGTGCGAACCGGCGGTGACCGAGCGTGCGGCATCGTTTAGGGGAAATAAGTCGCTATTGAGTTCCACAGCGCTTAGTCGGTGTCTTCCGTAGACACGGGTGTCTTCTGTTTAGGGGCCATAGGGTCCGATCCGCAGTAGACACATTAGTAGAACGCCGATCAAAAGGTAGAATTAGGGTTATAGCCTAATTACAGGATCAGGAATTCAGCATAGTCAGAGCAGCTATCAAGGACAAGTGCAAACAATCAAAGTTAACCTATCTTATAAATTGAGGAATATTTTATCGTACTTATTTCCAGTTTACCTCTTTCCTATTTCCTTTGTTATCCTTATTTATGCTAGAACTGTTGTCGAGTCTATTACTTTTATCTTGCTTAAAGACTCCAGTAATTACTATCATTCACCAGACTTTTAGTCTGACCCACTCCTCTATTTTCCCCTTTCCCCCATAGGCAATCAAGGAGAAGTCGGTAGATTGCTGTTGCTTGGAGTTTTCTTGAAGGAGATTTCTACTATGTATTTCTTTTATTTTCAGCTTTTGTTCTTTCTATGTACTGGCTTATTATGAGGGATATTATGCACTCTGATTTTGAGACTATGATTTTTTATTTCATAAGACATGATGGGTTTTGAGGTATGGATGTTGTATTTGGTTTTTGACTTATTTATGAAGCAATTATGAGGTTTTACTTTAAATAAGATATTATTATTTTAGTTTCCGTTGTTTTCACCTATTCTTGTCTTGTGAATCTTAGTCTCTGTTAGTTTCAGTTATACCTACAATGCACCATGCCTTTTAATGTGTCCTTTTGGGTATATTAAGGGGTGTGGAGTGTTTCATAAAGCCATTTGGACGTATATGCGGTTTGATTTGCTTTTGCTTGCTTAATATGAGCGAACTCACTCGTACTAATAATAATAAGGTAGATATCTCGGATTACATACTGCGCTTTTATATTTTTCCCTACGAGATGCCTAATCATTGAGATAAGATGTATAGTTATTATATCTGTGATATATATATTTGTATTGTAAAAAATTTCCGATCGAGACGCGCAAAGGAGACGCTGCCGAAATTTTCCGTAAATCCGGGTGTGAGAAAAATTTTGGAACTTTTAAAATTTTATAACTTGTTTTTATATATAAGTTGTAATTCTACATATAAGCTGAGATCAGAGTGGTGTAGTGGAAGCGTGGTAAAGGTTTGCAAATAAGATTTTTAATGTTTATATGTTGATTATTTTGAGCAAAATATATCAAAAGGTTTGATTCTCTGCTTAACCCCTTTTCGAGGATAAAAAGTTTTGAATGTGGGAGAATGTAACGACCCGTATTTTTAATTATTTTTAATTATTGAATTTAATATGATTATTGAATAAAAAAGGGTTAGAAATAAAAATTTAATGTTTTATTTTTGTAATTTATTTAATATGAACTTGAATAAAATTTTGAAATAACCAGTATTGAAATGAAATTTTATATATTGAATGTGTTTATAATCAGTAACATGAATTGAATAATAAATGTGAATTACTGTAAAATGGAAGTAGTTGTTTTATTAGTTGAATTCGTTTTAAAAGTTAAATTTTAAAAGTTAAATAACTTATACTTAAAATATGGATATTTATTGGATAATTAAATTGTTTAAATTTAATAATGAAAATTATTTGAATATTTGAATTCTGAATTTAATGTGAATGAAAATGATGCCCAGAGTTGATTTAAATTTAATTTAAATAAGAATGAAGATAGTTAACTTTTAAAATCGAATATATGGTGATTGATTTGATTTTGGAAAATAGCTTATTTTAATTAACGTGTAAAAATAGTCTTTTTGGGCACTGTCTCGGATTTCGACGAAACCAGTTTCATCGGATCCGTAAAAGTGAATTATTATAGGATTTCAAGTTTCGTAGCAATCGTACATATCGTTTAGTCGTGCGAGCTTGAAACGCGTAGAAATTAATTTAAGCAATTTAATTAAAATAATTTGATTTTGAAAAGCTATCTTCTGAATATGATGGAATTGGCTCTTGAGACTAGTTCCATTGTGTTCGGAATAGGGGTATAACATACAGAATGTCAGGTGGCATGTGTCGTTTGAAGTTCGGAAATTTCACGGATGAATGGTGCCACAAAATTTTCTATATAAGGCCATTTTTTGTTCATTTGCAAAACCCTAGAGATTAAACTTCTGTCGCCTCTTTTAAAAGCTTTAATGGATGAAATTTTCTGATCTTCTTCACTTGGTATCTTCCAATCCGCTCAACGAAATCAAACGACTCCAAAAGGAAAAATGAAGATCTCATCTAGCTCTACGCATCCAACGGTTGGATCATGTTGAAAGCTCGTGAAATTGCAAGAATTGTTGCTCAAAGGTCACATGGTATTTTGGGTTTCACGTGATGATGGAGGCAGTGGAGTCGGTCGCGTTTTGGCCGTGGGTGGAGTGAGCTATGGTGCATGTCGTGGTGAGGTTGGATCGATGGCCGTAGGCTTGGGGTAGCGCGCGTCGACGATGATGGGTCACGTGAGATGGGTTTTGCGTGTGTTCAACTGGGTAGAGAGCATGAGGGAGATACGGGTAAAAATTTAAAATTTTATTTTAAATTTTTATTTTTATCGAATGTTTAAAAATCTGCAACATTTCCACACGAGGTCTAATTCGAGTGAAACAAGTCACGTTGCTATCGTATCGATGAGAACTACAGCATGGATTTGGATTGGAATTTATTTGGAGCTGAAAATTTTCTGTTTCAAAAAAAGGTGAGTGTTTTAAACGCTCACGAATGACTAAATATTTTTATGTTAGTTAAATTGAAATCGTGAAGTTATTTATTTTAGTGACTGTTGTTGACAGTTTAACTAACATTTAAAATTAACATCTGATTTGAACTGATAGAGACTTAAATTTGACAGTTAAATTGAATTGGAATTAAATTGCTGGTTAAACTCCTGATTTTGATAACTACTTAACTGTCATGATTTATTTGCTGAGTTGGATGTTGTTTGTGATGGATGGCTATTGGTTGATGTATTAGATGATTTGGGTGTTTATTTATTTTATATATATCATGTTATCACCCTATATATTATTTGACAATATATAAACTGTTATTTGGATTATTTCGAATAAATTAAGAAATA
The DNA here is from genome assembly GCA_030737815.1 of Allium fistulosum. NCBI lineage: Eukaryota > Viridiplantae > Streptophyta > Magnoliopsida > Asparagales > Amaryllidaceae > Allium > Allium fistulosum. Next base: position 722,437,467 of record CM060908.1, read on the forward strand.
GGTTGAAATGATATATACCTATGACACTGTGATTTGGATTGAAATGATATATATCCATCCCTGAAATTAAATTGAAATAGCTGATCACTTGGCCATAGGATAGAAAATTATATACGGACACCGGATTGGTTAAATTAAATGGTTTTAAAAAATTTTGTTTTGAAATTATTTAAATGATACGGTTTTAAAGAATAAAACAATTGATTTATGGAAATTGAATTATTTTCGAAGTCGAGCTTGAAATGTTGAAATTAAAATTGTTAAAAGAAATTGTTTTAAAGATTTGAACTTTTTATTCGAACTTTGAACTAAATCCAAGTAAAAGTGATTTAAATTGACATTTCAAATTTGAACTCGGAATTGAATTGTTTTAAAGATTGGAACCTTAAATTGAACGGTGAAGTTTAATTTGATTTAAGTGATTTAAGTCGGTAAATTGAAATTGAAATTTATTTAAAATTGATAGGTTTAAAATAAGAATTGAAATTTCAACCACTGAATCGAATCGTTGAATTGAATTTGAAGTTATTATGAAACGTTTCGAAATTGAAATCGAAAGTGAAATTAATTCGAAGTGAATCGAAATCGAAATTATTTTGAATTAAAATTGAAATTGAAATTCATTTGAATTTAAATCAAAATTGAGTCGGTTTGAATTGAATTAAGATTGAAGATGATTTGATTTGAAGGATTTTGAATTGAATCAGTTTGACTAGAAACTATTTTCAAATAAATTATTTTAATATAAACTGTTTAAAATCTACCTTTTTAAAATATTCAAATTATTTTGATTTTCCAAACTATTTTACTATATAAACTATTTTCAATACTCAAACCATTTTATATCAAACTGTTTTAAATCTCTAAACTATTTAAACTGTAAAAAAAAACTATTCAAACTATTTTCTAAAAATTCAAACTGGTCAAAGTGGGAACTGTTTATATTTAAATCGTTGATTTAAATGCTAACTGGGTTAAATGAAGTTATAACCTAAATTTTAATTCAAATTGAATTTTGAAGTAAAAACGACATATCGAACCGAATATGATATTTTGATATCAATTATGAATCGTTTTCGAAATGTAAAAGTACCAACCGGTGTGTAAAACGACGTTTGGTTGTAAAGAGACCGGGGACGATTATTGGCATACTCTCTGTCAATATTGGAACCACTTTAACAACTATGTACATGGAGGAGACTCCAGAACAAAGTGGTAGGATTTGGTGTACGTTTGCTGGATTTGAAGAAAGAGATTGATGATGGATAGACCTCGGCACTTGTGCCAATTTGAAATGACTAAAACAGGACGGCTTGATCCTGGCCAAGTGGGCTAGCTACCCCTAGCGGACACCCATTCTTCGATTTCTTGTAGACTCTGTCCATACTATTACTTTGTTGTTGATTTCGATTGGTGCACCTTGATTGGAATAACCTCCCTTTGACTCGATATGGGATGGGTGGACGTGGTGGGCGGTCATTGCGGCGATGCGTTACTACCATCCTTGCGACTCGAACTTGTAGTATCCTACCTTGGGCATAGCCACACGTGCCTTGTCATACTTTTATCCGTATACGAGACAACTACGATTTTGGTTTAGTGTTGTCATATCACGACCCATCCCTATCTACCAATATTCTACTGGTTGTGTTATATGCAAACTGTACGACAATGCTTAAAAACACGTTAAGGGGGATTAATGTAAAGCCTTAACTCTAGGACAAATATTTATTTTATTGATTAGACATTATATATATATATAGCGTATTCTACTGTATATAAATATTTTGACGGATCCATATGAGATGGGAAATCCTGTAACAGCCCTTGAGTTAGTGCACGCACGTTATACACTGGATAGGAGATGTAAAACCCCGTAAACATCTTTGACGCTATTACACTCATGTTATATGTGATATTGGTTTGACTCACATAGGGACATTTTAGTCCTGACTCGAGTGTTTTTTTTTCATTACGCTCGGGTCAGCCTTGAGTTTTCAGCATATTGAAGATCATATTTTCTAGAGGACAAAGATGAAGATTGGTACATTATTATTACTAGTGTTATTTCACCACATTATTGTTTCTACTGCACTGTTGTATTCTATTATTCTGTTGTATGTATAACTCTGATAAATATTGTATAAATTTTAAACAAATATATAGTATAAACAACTTCATGAACTATTTATTTGATTATTATATTTTTTCATTCGCTGCGAGATTCTGTGTTGTTTTCTTCTTTTCTTATTTTTCTAAATTAACCCCATTGATTATCTGTGTTCCGGATTTTTTGAGTTGGACATGTGTGGATTATTGTCGATTTAAACCTTCTGAAATGCGGGTCGTCACAATGTTACAAATTAATATCAACTCCATCTAATTCTATTCAATACGAATATAACACAATATTTATATATACAGGATCTCAATCAATTATCCCATATATCGATGATAAAATATATAATAATAATTCTATCCTTGATCTAACTACAAATTAGAGTTTAATTAATGTATACCTGTGTAATAAATCAATATCAACTCTATCTAACTTTATTCAAATGAATATGGCACAGTATCTATATTTACGGGATCTTAATCAATTATCCCGAATATCTGCTCAAATCAGTCCAATAAATAGGAAAATAATTACTTAATATATTATTCTACCCCTCCTATGTAATATTTTCCAATGTATAAATTATGGTAATCTATACTGAAATATAAATTCAGAGTTATAATTCCACTAACCTGAACTGAAAGTACCCAAATGTATGAATCTAGTCTAAGCCCATACCACACCGTAGATGATCTCACTACAAGAGAACGATGAAGACCACGTCTTGATTAGACCTCATATGCAAGAGATACAGATTTGATATATACAACTATAAATAATTAACTTAATTATTTAATTAAAATTAATAATCTTCCCTTCCTTCCCCAATTGCCTACTATTACTCCGTGTATGTCTATAACCCATTCCCACACATGCACAACCCCCAAGATCTCCACCTACACACCACGAAACGATGTACCATTGATTCCACCTGCGCCACTTCACGTGCTCTCCACCATCGACCCGACCATAAGAAGCTCGACCGTCCTCATCAATTTCTGACCGCTGCTCCTCTACAGACCTTCAACATATCATAATACCCCAATCACGACCAAAGCTAAAATGATCGGTGTAGGAAGGAGAACACCACCATGATAAATTCAACCAAGGCCTCCGTTGCTTCCTAAAACCCTATCCTTCATCGATGAAGCCTAATCTTAACTATGGTAAGAAAGAGTCATGCCTCCTTAAGTATAGCCACACCCTTCACTGTCTACATGGATGCAGTACGCATCCCGCTATGAGTCCAACGGATCCACTTATGTTGACTTTCATGGCTTGAGCTTCAGATTTAATTCAATCCTTAAGGAGGCTGGAACAGGAGAAAGAATGAAATGAGAAAGAGGGAAAAAGAGTGAGGCTAAATAATGTCTATTTTGAAGGAATATGTATAATAATATATATTGTATTATTTAATTTTTTAAATAAATAACCACATGTTTCGAGCTCGTATGATCCCACAACAAACCAAAATATCATGAAACTCGTGGGCGCACATCACCTCGTTTTTTGGGTCTCGATGTCACTAGTTTCATCACAATTCAAGACAGTGCACCTGAAATGGTAATTTCACGTGTTTTGAGATAGTTCTGCTCACTGAATTATCCGATTCTAAAAATTCTCAAATCGTTCATCTTGAAGTAAAGTCCTCGTCCTAGAAACATAAGCTGTATGTCGAGATCCCACTGTACTCGACTCTGCACGTAATTTAACAAAATACGAATAATAATATGTAAATTGTAAAAATATCATGACTTCAAATATAACAATATTTATACACATATTAATTTTCAACGTGGATCCTCACTTAACAGAAGTGGTCTCGAGTCCTAATTTGACCATATGCGAAAAATCAGATTTTTGGACCTTCAATTAATTAACGATCCAATATTTAAATTAATTATTTAAATATCTAGTCGTTAAAAAATGCAAGTTGTTACACAACTCTTTTTTTTGTCCTTGATGCTCTTCTCTAATAATATGAATCAACTGGTCTTGTCTATCGTGCATCAAAACAATGTGCTCCTCTGGAGACGTGGAGACATGTAGTGGTGAAGTAAGATGCAAAGAGGGTGAGCCCGGTAAATCTTGCTTCATTGGCCAGTGCATAGGAGTCTTAACTCGAATCTCATCTAAGGTAGTAGGAATCCTTATGGCCTTAATACTTTGTCATCAAAAACGGTAGAATAATGATGTGTAAGTAGGATCTCATCATCTAACAGAACACTGAAGAGAGGAAGTTATATTAATCAAATTTCTATACGTATTATATCTACGCTTCTCTCCCAAATGGTTTTTAATCATATTATCCATTATTGCATGTGCCTAATTTATTCTAATATACGTGGCTTTTTGGACTTATAGACATATCTCGTCAAAACTACTAGTTTTGGGAATTAAATTGTGTTACAGAATTCTGATCATTATGCGAGCTTGATGAGTTAAGTTTGAAGTTTTCCAACTTACGTTTTGTCTTTCAACAATTTGACAGAAAATATACTCACCATCCATAACCAAATCAACCATGTCAAAATTTCGGACGAGACTCCTAAAATTTCTCCCAATGCTTGTTCTTTAAATTTAATTTTGACATCGTTAACACAAGTAGAAAAGTCTACTCCATTATCATCATGCCCGACTTCAAAATTAGGAAAAAAAATAGCTATATATCTCGAATAAATGTCAATTTCAAAGCCATTCATATTATAATATTTACTAATTATTCTTGAGTGAATAGATTTTAGATATCATATAATGAAAGAGTAGGGATGTAAATTGGTTGGACCGAACCGGAACGAACGGAGGTGCATTCGGTTTCTGTCCTAAATGAAATCAGACTAGATACGGATCGAATGAAATTTTTGATCATTCAAATTTTGTTGTCCTAACTCATGTCTTAAATAAAATCAAACAGACACGGATGGACGTTTTTCGGCCACGGACCCAAACGGACATGGACGGACATTGTTATTTACATCACATTTTATGTTTTTTATTAAAGTTTATATGAATTATATTATTTGTATCAGTATGTACTGAAGTATTAACATTTTATGAATCTTTACTCGATCAACCAACCAAACCGTTGTCATAAATATTTTGATGAACATAACAGATATACTGAATTATAAGAACTTCGGATGACTTCGAACAAACATAGGTCAGACGAGATTTTTACTCGTACAAATTTCGTTGTCGTAATTCATGTCCTAAATGAAAATCGAACAGACTCGGATAGACGTTTTTCGACCATGGATTCGAATGGACAACGGACACTCGTTCAAAACTGATAGGCCAATGAAAGGGTATTTAATTTTACCGAACGCCCGCTGGGAGATTCGTTCAACATGATGGCTTTGAATCTTTACATATTCTCCTTCTTATTTTTGAGCTAAGCCCTAACTTCATCCGTAAGTATTTCGTCGAAGGATCCAAAGGATGTTGAAGAGATTGTCCGTTTTCCTCTTCCCATGATGCAAAGCAATGATTTTGAGTGAAAACATTAAAGGATTTAGGGGGATTTTAAGGCTGGTATAATGGGGTTAGGGTTTAAAATCATGTTGATATGATAGAATAAAGAGAGGAGTGAAATAAGGGGGTTTAAAGCTGGGTTCGGCACTGGTGCATCGGTGGTAAAAATATTTGCAGTATTCTGTTTTGTTTTAGATGAATATGAATATATTTTAATTATCTTTCGAATTTTACTATGATGTTTTGCGAAAGTTAATGTTTATAAAATTTATTATTATAAATTTTTTGTTAATAACACTATTAGTTTATATTTACTTTATTATTATATTATTTAAAATGAATATATAACAAATTTATAAATTTTAGAAACATTAACTTATATATGTTTACATAAATTATAACTTAAAAAAAAGGTAAATACATGTTTTATATTATGCTAGAAATATTGAAACAAGATTATATTGTATAAATATCATTATTCTTTTATAAATTTTTTTACTTAACTTTTTTTATAAAAAAATTTCCTTTAAACTGTCATTTAAAATTGGAGTGACTTAAGTAACCTTATAACATTTAATTAAATTTACAAAAGGTAAAACTCATATATAAACTTTCTTAAATATACATAGTTTTATTCATTTTTAAAATTTAAGTAAGTTTTCTAAAATTTTATTATAAATTTAAAAATGGATAATATTAAAAAATTAAACTAAATCTATTATCAAATAAATTCCTAATTCTAGACGTACTTTAATGCAAGTATTTTCATTTAATGTTTTAGTAAATATATATGCAAGCAATTTGATTTTCAGTATCCACAAATTCTAAAATAATATTTTCTTTTTTAAAATGGTCTCTTAAAAATAATGTCTTATATCAATATACTTAGTTCTAGAGTGATTTACTAGATTTTTGTTCAAATTAATTGCACTTTGTTAAATTTACACAAAAATCCTTATGAGTTTGTTGCATATAAATAACTTGAGCGCAAGCTAAAGCGGTTGAAATATATTCTGCTTTACACGTAAATAAAGGTACGTAGTTTTGTTTTTTGCTAAACCATGAAACTAAAGATTGACCTATAATGTGACATGTGACACTAGTACTTTTTCTATCTGTACGACATCCACTAAAATCAGCGTCATTGTATGATGCTAATTCGAATGGACATCCTTTTGGATAGAACATACCGTAATCTTTAGTTCCAATTAAAAACCTTAAAATTCTTTTAATAGCTCGCATATGTGATTCTTTCGGATTAGCTTGAAATCTAGCAAAAACATACACACTTATCATTATATCGGAACGACTTGCTGTTAAATATAGATAAGACCCAATCATACTTCTATAAAGTTTCTGATCGACATCCTTACTACTTTCATCTTTATCTTGGTTGACAGTTGTACTTATTGGCATTGGCTTACTAATCATATTTTCAATTCCAAATCTTTTAATTAAATGTTTACTGTATTTTCTTATGGAAAAAAATTCCATTTTCTAAAGGTTTAATTTGTAATCTAAGAAAATAATTTAGTTCGCCCATATGAGACATTTCAAATTCATTTCTCATAATTTTAGAAAATCTGTACAAAGTTTACTTGATTCAAAAATAATGCCATCAACATATATTTGAACAACCATTAAATCATTATTTTCATGTTTTATAAAATGTGTTGAATCTACTATTCCAATTTCAAAACCAATAATAATTAAATAGCCTTTTAGTCTATCATACTAAGCATGTAGTGCTTGTTTTAGACCATGAAGTGCTTTTGAAGTTGATCTAGATATTCTTTATGTTTAAATAAGGGTGGATGTTCTATATATACATTTTCTTTTATAAAATCATTTAAGGAAGCACTTTTTACATCCATTTGATATAGTTTAATATTATGGTGACAGACAAAAGCTAGTAGTATTCGAATTACTTTAAGTGTGCAACAAGAGCAAAAGTTTCATGATAGTCGATTACTTCCTCCTGATTGTATCCTTGAGCAACCATCCTAGCTTTATTTCTAATAATTTCACCATTTTCATCACTTTTATTTTTGTATACCCATTTTATTCCTATTATAGATTGATCATTAGGTCCGGGGACTAATTCACATATATTATTTCTTTCAAATTGATTTAGTTTCTCATGCATTGCCTCTAGTATTCATCTTTGCCAGGTTCTTTATAATTATTAGGTTCAATTGTTAAGTAAATGCTAAGTGACTCTTTTCATTCACTACACCAAAAATTATTTTTGGTGGCACACAAAAAACGTTACCATAACTTATGGTAGCATTTTAGAAAATGTCGCTAAAAACACACAACTAAAAATCTAGGACTTTCTGTTGCGTTTTCATAAACGCTATCGAAATCAACTTATTACTTCATTCTACAAACGCAATCAAAAATTTTACAGTGGCATTGTATAAACGCCACTAAAAAGCACTATTAACGCTAGGAAAATTTTATTTGTAGCATTGTTTCTGCCACCATATATATTTTAATAGTGTTTATTAAACGACGCTAAAAATTGTAGATTTTTTGTGCAAATTTCCCTCACTGTGGTACCTCGTTCAGTTTCCACTTCATTTTGTTCACAATTTATATTATAGTAATAATTATTAGATTTTAGTATGAAATCAACAATCATTCATATAATTATCACCTTCAAACAACCAAAAAACATGTTAATCACATGATGAAATACGATATACAAACAATTCGATACGAAATATTTTAAACAAAATAACCACATTCACATAGAAACTATAACTATGTAGATACAATAGTTTCAAAACAACCAAGTTAACGTAAAATTCATAACCGTACATAGAGAAGTTTACGCAACTAGTGAGTCCACTGCAATGGCAGCCAACAGAGACGAGAAATTTAAGCATATGTGAAGTCAAAATATACAAATCGATAATTAATTACACTACCATATTACATATATTAATTAACGTAAACGGTCCCTTATCCATGTTGTAATAGTATTAAAATGGACAATAGTGTGCAGTAACTTTATAGGTAACAACTATGTATAGCAGAAAAATTTTCTATTCTATATCAAAAGTTTCATTCAGTCAATAACGAAATCAATATCCAGTTTAAGTTATACTTTCCATAATATCCATAAATACCTCTATTTTGTACCAAACATGAACACATAGTTATTTTAAAACAAATAGTTATTTTGTTTGAAGTTGACTGAATTTATATCACAGATCATGATAATTTAATTCAAATATAGTCCATACTAATCATATTGTAATTTAATTGAATTTATATCATAATTTATATTATATGATTAAAGTTAAGAAAACTTTAAAACAATGAAATATATATAAAAACAATATAAGTTTCTTTGGACTGCAACGTTAGGTCATTAACAACTTTAAGATTGATGACATTTATCTAATATAATATAAACGTTAGCAACTTCGGACATAGTGTTATCACATGAACTCATGCACCACTAGCACATAAAAAACCGTATGTGCATATACATGTATAAAATAAAAATGGAGCTCTATGCAAGCATCGTACTAAAATATCCAATAAACATACTATGGCTGTGGGGATAATCTATCAGTTGAGATAAGAACTTGGGCAGGGTAACTCCACCTCTTATCCTTCTTCAAATGCTGCCAAAATTATACATTTTAGTTTTCATACATGGACAGGGAAATAGCCAGAACGGTAAGATCAATAAATAATGGCTAATAGACTACAGTAATCTATACTATATTATTATTAGTGAGTTAAATTTCAAGCTCACACAGACCTCCTTGAAATTTGGCAACTGAACAGTCTCTGAATCTATATGTATTTTTATCTTCCTTTTTTCGTACGTATTTTTATCTTCCCTATTTTCGTTCACCAAAACCTTTTGTTCTCTCTAGCCCTACACTCCTCCTCCCAATTTCCTCTACCTGAAATCGATCAAATCCCTTCCGCTTCTCTCCTCTTCCCCCCTTTTTCCTTTGTTTCATTGGGAATCTTAAATTCCCTTCCTGAGTTTGGTTTCAAGCTCAGAGAGGCCTTCTTAGAATATCATACAAAATATTGAAACGAACCGTCACGCTACTTCCCTTTTTCGTTCATTGTTTTACCCTACGCATCTATTTTACCGATATCTTCTCTGTACACTTCATCTTATCCATAGTCCTTAATCATCGAATCGCCTTCAATGTCCAAACCCTAGGTCAGCTCTCTCCGGAAATACTCATCTGCTATATGAATCGTTTGTCAAAGCTTTTTGTGAGTTCAATTTGTTTTGTTAATTTGTACTGTAATCATAATTTTTTCGGCATTATTACGCCAGGTTGCCATCTAATTCATCTGTGCTTGGCTGAGGTGAAGTTTGGATCTGCCTTTGCACTGCTATTGGCAATAGACCGATTAGCTATCGGCATCGGCTATCGGCATTGTAATCAGGTAATACTATGCATAAGCCGCTTCCAGATCACATACAAGGTAATTAATAACAAAGATAATCTAGCTTAAGCCAAAATATGTTTCATATTTCTTACATAATATTAATTATAGTTACGTTTCGAAGATTGTATATAGTTTATTCCTACCTGAGATTAGCTATCGTTTTTCTCCTTTCATCTTCTTCAGATAGGGTGATGTTAAAATAGCTTTGGTGATTTATTTTTCACGAATGATTGAAAGGTTTTACTTTATTGATTTGGAGTTGGAAAGTTTGAAATTTGATATTGGTTATTCATTAATTATAACAGTCCAAACGTAGGAATTTAAATGCTAACATAATGTAAAAGTAGTAACATGAGGTTATATTCATGTTAAGAGCTGAGGAATTTTTTCTACATTTTTTTATATCACACATTCACTGTAACAGAAGATTTGTCTAACTCATGTGCCTCTAATTATTCACACTTCCACATAATATCGTCACACAATCTGTTTTTTAATATTCTTGAAGATTAGTTTTCACTAAATTATATTAAAGATCTATGAACTGGAAAACAACTCATTTTGTACCTTTTTATCACTATAGTTAATTAATGCAAATGGGATTTGATCTTAAAATGGGCATCCAAACATTTGTATAGCTTAAATCATGATTTTGGTATATCGCACCCTTTATGTTTGATTAATTTCCAATAGGTAGTACCATATTTACATAAACAGTATTTAATGCTTACTTTATTTCTATATATGTGATGTATGATCTGTATTTTATTTTGTGACCACTACTAAATGTAACTTTAAGCATTTTCTTTGCATTTGAACCTCCTGTATTTTGTTTTGAAAATTAATATTGTTTTCGTTTTGTGGTTTAGTTTGATAATATTTAGTTTAAAAAAAATCTTATCTTTATTTCTGAATTTCTTCATTGTTGCATTTACCAACTATTACGGTTCAATTCACGATAACTGTTAGTTCTTCATTATTTTATGGATTCAACTAGGATGCGATTGACGCTTCTATTTTCTTTCTTTATTGAACCATGTTTTAAACATTGTTGATTGAGCTGAAATGTTTCTTAAATTCGTATTTCCATGATCAGTAGCAATGGTTACGGTTGATTTGAATTTGATTGGCATAGCTTTTGATTTCATGCCAGACTTCATTTCCCTTTGCTCATTAAATTTTATGGATTATGCTAATATTGATGGCGGGTTCGACATTTACTGAGTTTTTGGCAACTCACATTTCCATGTTCATATAGAATGTTTGCTGACTTTTTTTCATATAGAATGTTTGTTGATTTTTTCTTTCAAAAATTTGAAATGGTTATCGAGTGCCTAAAATATTGTATTGTATGATTTGTACATACTCACCCTTACTAATTATTTAAATACTTAATAATTATATTGTTTTATACTATACTTCTAAGCTGATTTTTGCTTTCCGGGTCAAAATATTCAATTGCACTACTTAGTTGTTTAGTCCTCTTCTTAACTTTTAATCCATTCAAGTTTAAACAATGGAATGAAGGTGATGATTCTAATAAAAAATGAATGAATTCAAATTTCCATATAGTCCATAAGTATAAGATTGCGGTTCAAGAGGCAGTCATCCCATTTTATATTGGTTTTCATCGTTATACTGTATTAAACCCACAACACTGGTTTTGCAAGTTAATTTGTACTTACTGGTGGACATATCTATTATGTTGTACGAAAATGAGTTTAACTTTCTATGACCTTTCGTTTCCAAGTTATTCTAAAATCTAATATGCCGCTATGTGTATAGTTATCATTATCCACTCTTTTCACCCTACGGCCTATTATAAGATTACGAAAATAATACATCTTCGTTATTTTGTTCTACAAACCCTACACAAAATAAGCTCTTCCCCATAATTTTCTCTGAATTCCTCTCGCTATTCTTACTCCACTCATAATCATTCGTCGATGCTTCATTAGCCCTGCATTTGGTCCACTACCCCTTGCTCGACATGTGAACTTGCCTCTATATTGCTTCATCCTTTTACCAAATGTTAAATCCCCATCGAACGCCATTCACCAGGACAATTTATAAGTTTTCTTTGGATCTGTACCTTGAATGATATTTGTCTATTATTGGATTGTAATTTTATTCTTGATAAATTTACCCCCTTCTAATAATTACGATCTGGGTTGGAACAGAAAATTTTAGTTAAAATAGAAAAAATGAAAATTGAGCTTAATAAACATACACCTCTGCTGAATCAATTCTAAGATTAGAAATGAAATGTTTTCCACTCTTTTCATTCAATATAGCAGAGAACTCTTGTGGTTTCGTTTATGCCGCGATTTCTTTTTATTTATTGTAATGTAATTACCTTATTGTTTATTTTTTTATACTTTGAAAGTTTGCAGTAGGTGTGTTGTTACCATGGTCTATTACGGTCTATATTTATATATTTACATGTCTATCAAGGTTAAATATGATTCCACGAACTATGTCTCAATTAAAGCAATAAATTATTGTTTACATATTTCCATTTTTTTCCTGTAGTTTTAGAAAGCTGATATTGTTTTTCTATTAGTTTATTCTTCGGTGTATAAAAATTTACTTGGTTTAGCAAAATATATACAAGTGAGACATTTGAAAGATTAACCTAAAAGACTTATAATTTTTATAGAGGATGAATGGTTATATTGATTATTTCGATAATTGGTGGTAGCGAATAAATTAGTAGTACAGAGACAATGAATTAGTATTTTAATTAGTTTATAATACTGATTGGAATAATAATCAATACAATTGGTAAATACAATTATGATTCAGAAATAGCATTGATTGTATTTTTAGAGTTCTGCCAATGATAGTATAGGATGTCCTAAATTTGTGAATATTGCAACAAATTTATTAACAGTAACTCAATATTAACAAAATTAATGACAAAAAATGTCTATGATTATGAATCCATGTAGAAAATATTATTTGATAAATATTACATCTTTTTGGGTAATGTTTTTTCGCGTATTTAAATTTGCAATAGAATTTTTTTTTTACTGTGAATTTAGTTTCTTGACAAAATAATTGTGTTGAGTTTCATTTTAATTTTTGATGGTCATGTTTGTGTATTAAGAAAATTAGAATTGAGTTGTTTTACCGTAAGATTTTATGTGTTTTTCTCAATTGACCTTTCCTACCAAAAAGTACAATTTGATGACTTGAGTTAAGTAGACTTTTAGCTTTTGATTTTTCTTAATTTTGTTTATTATTTTTAAACCGAACATAGTTTTATTTTCCAATTATATTTTCCTTTTGCCTTTTCCTCTTTCAATGCATAATTATGACTGGTTTCAAATAAATTAAGATAAGAAAAATTCATTAATTTGTTTTTGTGTCAAGGTATCTTAAAATTATTTTTCATACAAAGCTATTTTTAAAAAAGTTTTATTCATGGGACGTAACAAATTTTGGGGCGCTTTTTCAAATATTTTAGTTTTTTATGATTATACAACAATCAGTCCACTAAATTTTTTATTTTCATCATTGTCATCTTCCTTCCATTTTAACTCTACTTAAGAATACAGTTATCAATTATGTCATTTCCAATTTTTTACGCAGTACGATTTCCATGCATATAGATCAGATTTTACAAGCTTCCATATAAACCGTGGGCATTTTTTAAACATATAATGCAAAGGATTCTTTTGTTCAAGAAAATGGCAACTATAGTGCTAACAACCTGGAGCGGTTGGAAGAATTACTACTAACGAAAAATGACACAAAGTTATAGTTTTTAAACAAATTTAAACACTGGTCATAGGTACAGTTTATTATATATTGCTTACATCTCTTCTATATTATATATTATACACTGAAAGAAGTACGTGGATTAACTACTAAGACCAAATTGATGAACACTAATAAGCTTAGGAAGATGAGGATGAACAAAGAAATATCCTTGCCTTTGTGGAGTGTTAATTTTTTTTACACAAATATGCATAATTCTAATGTTTTTATCGGATTTTCCTAAATCTTTGCCTACAACTTAATATAAATCACAAATAAAACAGTTGTTAATTTCAGCCCATATTTATTATTAGTGATTGTAGGACTGTATTTATTTACAAATAACATATAGCTTTTGCCCTGAATGCAAACAGTTTCACTGTACAGGAAATAACAAACTAATATTTTGTAAATTAATATGTTGTGAAGTTTAGTTATTTACACCATAACGGTGTATATCATAATCCAAGGCTCTAAGATACAAATGTAAGTGTAATAATTACTTTCAATAACCTGTGAATAGAGATATTCCTTTATATATCATCAATTATTTTTATGTTACTACATTAATCTTTTATTTCAGGAATCATTGAATACCATCTCATTTATTGCCAAAGAAAAAAATGTAACTCAAAATGGAATGTATGCAATGGAGTCTAAGGTGAATCTTTTGCAATTGACATCCACGCCTTTACTATAATTTTCCTTTAATGTGCACATGTTGTCAGTTGCGAAGACTAGCTGTAGGTTTAAAATCTAAGTGGTGGGGAAAGGTTTAGATAAATGGTAAATGATGATATTCTGCAATTCTTTGGTTTTATTTTTATACTTTAGAAAATTATATTATGTCTTCTGTTTGAAAATTAAAACTTTAACCTTGAACAAGAGCGTGCCCTATGTATTTTGTTGCAATAATGGATATTTGATATACATCATTCTGCTACAATTCCTACTAACTGACAAAGTAAGCTTCAGCTTACTACCATTCCATTTAATCTTCTAATACGCAAATTTATTCTACATTATTTTTCTACGTTAGGTTATAAATAAAAAGATAAGATTCATGTTGGGCATAATTCTCTATTTGACCTTCTATATTCACTCTAAGTAGGGATTTGTTATATGCTTACTATATGTTCATCTATGATGTGACTCATATCACATCATGAATGTTTCTATTTTTACTCTCTTATGACAAGAGTTGATGTAGTTTATCATGACAGGGTGGTCTATTAAGTTATAGTATCATAAGTGATGGAGTACACGTATAATAAATATTAATAAAATATAATTTTGACAATTAGGAAGTAAAGCCGGGAAAAATTTGAAAGTCAAGAACTCAAAAGATGGCCTCAATTTAGGACAGAATAATCAATTAATTACAATTTAGCTTTCATCAAATGTATTCAAGTATTGTACACGAGTTGTCATACCAATTTATAGAATACAATATTTACCTTCCATTTCTACATATCATGCAAGTCCAATATAAGTGCATGTACGGTTATCGATATAAATGATTGTAAATCTTGCTAATTAACAGTGCAATCTCCTAATATTCTAATTAATAGTATTTTTATTTCCTCCATTGTTATTTCCCCTCCTCTCCACTGCTAAAACATAAAAATTTATTAAGCAAAAAGATTTAATACACACACATGCTCACCCGTGCGTGCACACATGTATATTCACACGATCTGGTACCAAACTCCTCTTCCATTCTTTTCCTTCTAATATAATTTTTTTTTCACGTGTCTGTGTGGCTTGGGGGGGATGTTGTGGTGGGTGGTTGTTCGTCTCTGTGTAAACTGACATCACTATCCTATTTTCCGTGGTACATCAAATTGGAAGCTTTTGGGTATACCAAATCGATATGCACTTTGGTAAAATATATTTGTACTCCCTATATCATCTTAGGATTAATAATATCAACACATTGATATGCATTCCCAGTGTCATCACAAATATAGGTGAAATTATGTATAATAGCTGTAGAATGAACATGCATACACACTAAATATCCTCTTTGAAGTAAAACTAAACACTGAAACCTCCAACCCTTTGAGTTTTCATTGTTGTAAGCTCGGATATTATACTCTTAATGAGCATTATTTGATTACTTGAATGAGATAAAATAAATTCATATTTTTTTGACAAACTATTGCTTCATGACATGTGTGCTAAGTAGTAATTTGCATTAATTATCACATTTTAATGATGAAATTTAGTAATTGGGATAGTGTTACTCGGTATTATACTCATGAAATATAAGCAAGTGACTGATTGTGCATAGACCCCAAAATTACTTGGAACCAGTATATGTGACTTAAATTTGCTTCTACCCTATTATTTACATAATGGTACACATGTGCTATCATGCTAAAAATATATACCAACATTTCAATCTTAGTTGACAATTCAAAATGCAGAGTATTCATTTCTTCAGTACTAACAGAGTAATAGGTGGTTGCTACCTTCTTTCAAAAAAAAAAGAATTAACTCTGTCACACTAAATCATATCATTATATTTAAATGAAATTTTCATTTTCATTTGTTGTTAAAAGTTTAAGATTAACACCATCATCAAAATATGAAAGCTTGACAAAAAATTGATGCAATGGATGACAGAAACAAAACAAACTAATCAGTGACATGTTTTCTGTTTGTCAAATGGCTGATCCTATATCAATTTTTCCTGTGTGAAAATTCGGTCATAGCTCACATTGCATACCATTTTTCTTACTATGGTAACATATTATTTTTGTGAAGGGGACTAACATAGAATGAATATACAAAAGGAGGACAATGCTTAGCACTTTATTTTTTATTAAGTTTCACATGCAGGCCGGCTACACTTTGGATTTGTTGGTAGAGTGTCTCAAAAGTGCAATTCTATTTTTGTTTCCTATGCCATAAAATACAACTGTCATCATTAATGGATTTGATATAATATTGATCTATTCTCTTTGTTTTATAGGTTAAAGAAAGCACTGTGGCAATGGATAAAACGGGCTCAGCATATATTTAGAATTAAGAAAAGTGTAGTTTTACACACAAAAACGCAGTTGAACATGTTCTCTTTTTACGAACATTTGTCAGTGTATCCTATTATTTATACTCACTTTTGATATATTAATTTGGGGTGTTGGGGTTTGAGATAGATATATGCAATCGAATCTTCTATAATATGACTGGCTTTCAAGATTTAGCCTTCAGTATACATCAATTGAACTGTACTTTTACTACAGTAAAGGGATCTTAACTTGCCATGTGCTTAAAACGGTTTTCAAAGCATTGAAATTTAGTCTATTATGTATATTAGCTTATAATTTGTTTGACCGCTTCTTGCTTGCTAATATTAATACGGTGCTATGCTTATGTATAAACGGTGCTATGCTCAATTTCCACCTATTTGTTTATACTATTTACGTGCAATGCTTATTTAATGCATCAATAATTGTTGAAATTGTTGTATACATGTAAAAATAATGAATAAACTATGTATGAGCATTGTTTTAAAACTATTGTTGCTAAATTTATATTTTACATAAGATGAACCAATGCTGCACTTATACATCGTTTAAATTATTAAGTATATGCTTAATAATGTAATGCTTTCCAAGAAAAAATAATTAGCAGATGGAGTTTGTATTTTTTTTATAAATCCAGTATTCTCTAAAAAGTGTTGTTATATTTTGCATGCCTCAATTACTTAAGCTGATTTATTACTAAATGTTTGTCAGTGGTGTTCAAGGAAAAAGACAACTTACATTTTCATTGTCATATAACTAAAATATCTAAGTATGTAACGATAAATAAATTATATGATGAACCCCGTGTGGCGAAGCACGGTTTCGCACTAGTAGAATAATTATCACATTAGGATCAAACAATTTCAACAGATGATATCATAATTGTGTAAATCAAGGTATTTCTATGGATAAAGAAAATGTACGGTACAATAAAAACTCCTACAAAAACTAGAGTGGAATATTCGTCCATTCCATCTAAAGTACAGGGTGACAATCGACATGTCAAATCAAAGATACAATCCACTTCAACATGACCAATCAATTCATAATATGCTTTATTAACCCGGATCGCATATAAGTAAACACCGCATTACTTGAGATGTAATAGCAAACAAAAAACACTAGAAATGTTCTAAAGCAACTTGATTATCTTAAATTGCTGTTGCACAGGGTTAAATAAACAAAGTATGGTATTAACTCGTCTCGGTTTCAGACCAAAAGTAAGATATTCAAATTCAGAGAAGGTATAAAGTACAACTAAGAGATAACTTTAAGTTCATACTAATCACCTGACATAGCAACCACCCAGTATTATAATGTCGCTGTGGAAGTTTCAAATAAAACTCTAGTGCATCCTGTTCAAAGAAAAAAGATAGATACAAGTTCTAGAGAAAACATGCGCTGTCATTGTCAGCTATACGATCATACCTGAGATCTATAAAAATAGGACATCCTGTAGCCTTCTTCGAGTATCTTGAATAGACTTAACAATTCAACTATGGTGCTTGTTACTTTCGAGTCACTGTGCATGCTATTTATTTGAAAGTTTGTTCTTTCCTTATCACTATATCTACCATCGGCAAACGTTGAGACATATGTTGAGCTTGATGATGAAGCCGAAACATGGCTATCCATTAACAAATCACAGAATACTTCAGGTCGCCTCCCAACATTAGCATAGATAATTTAGGGATTATTATCATGTTTACCTATTGTTAAAGAGTATCACTAAGAACAGCCATTGAAATTATGCGTTGTGGTAAACATAAGATGAGGAGAAAAGATATTATGCATGGTAACTTCGGCTAAAAGTGACAAGAACAATCTCATCCGACATATGATGATTAAGAACAGAAATTTAGAACTGAAAGCAAGCAAAAACCCAGTTGCATGTGAATTAATATATGCTCGCAAATCGAAAGGGCAAGGATTGTTCACGAATTTGAGTGATCTTGTACGTTTATTCATGAACTCACGAATTAGAATTCTAGACTAAAATATGTCATCTATAAGTTTTATTAGATATTACTGCACCAGATATGCAAATTGCAAATCATATTAGTATGAAGTGTATCAAAACTGTTGTTAGGTAATGATTAACTTTGATGAAGAAGTTATCTTTTACCATGCTTATCGTAAATATGCAACACGGTATCATCAAACTTGAATGGAATATCCTATGCAAACAAAATACTGTACGTAAAAAAAAGAATTTTTTGAAGGAAAAAACAGAACAGAAACGTCGGTCGTCTCTATTGCTGCCTTCGAATACATTTTGATTGCTTTATGTCAAGACAAATATTACTGTGAAGAAAAAATATCTTCCTATATGTTAGTATTCTTTGTTTTGTATTATATAAAAACATCGATACATTTTCACAAATAAAACAAACGGTACAAAGGAGATCTAAACATAAAAGTTGAATATGATATGAAGTTAACTATGATCATGTGTTATATACCCAAACTACAAATGGGAAAAGAATGTCCATTGAGCTCTGTAAAACAAAAACCAAACAAAAAACAAACATTGCCCATTTTACAAACTGGGCAACAGCAGCATCGACGTTGCCATCCTTTGAAATGATATATTTTCTCATGAACCGGTATCCTAAAACAGCTCTAACTAGAATAATCAAAACTATAAGAAAAACAAACCAGATAATGCACATCTTCACTCATTCCAAAATTCACAAGGATAGAATTAACCATAGAGAAGAAGGTGAAATATATGAACTAGAGATCCATACAAGGTAACGTAAAGAATGTTCTTCCTACCCATTTGTGATGACATACCTCCTCAACCCTCGAAAATCGACACTAATACATCCTCAGTATATACGTGCCGCAAATTCAAGTGTCAAAGAGGCAGATTATCATTGAGTAAAGAAAATAAAGAAAGAAGACAAACAAAATAGAATCTCATATTGTATTCAACATTCAATTATACATATGAGTAGTACATGCCATTAATCCAAATTGCTCATTCAGGGTTCTAGTAAGTATTAATCCAGCCATGATGGTTATAACCGCATATCCTCACAAGTGCTGGTAGATACATAACAAAATAGAGTGAAATTAATGGATAACTTTCTACGAAGGATCCAAAATGCTCCATGCTCCTTCTCGAATTGCTCCATGCTACCTAACTACTTGGCTACCCTGAAAAAAATAAGGCACTCGGAGTTTAAGAAGAAAAAAAAAATAAACTCTAGTTCGGTCATGGGACTGATATGAAAACTCAAGTTACGAATATTTAAAAACAAAGAGTGTCTCATAAGACCACGCCACACATAAAAACGGAACAGCTTTTTATCTTATGATAACCAAATCATTTGTTATGCAAAATCTGGGATATTATTTTTAATGATGTTTTTAAAACACTTTAAGTAAACTTATATAATCTTAGCAGAAATTGTTACTTTGATTAAATTCTAACATAATAGGTTCTACAATCAAGCCCGAAGACACTTACTAGAGAATGGATTTCCATACAATAGCAGGTAAGGAACTACCTTCCGTGCATTACATCTCTAGAGGGTTGTACTGAGGATCAACAACTTTGAAACCTCTGCACCAGACAAGACCGACCTACCTAGAGACCCATCTAGTGGCAAATAGAACCGAATATAACATCACCCTGGTCGTAACCGATCTATCCGGGATTATATAGCATACATAACATACTCAACATATATAGAGAAATCTAGAAAGGTGATGATTATACCCTAATGGTTGCGAACTACATAGCCTTATGGCATGCCCTGTTTAAGCAATTTCTCGATGATGAGGCCCAAGGTAACGATTACCTTTCACATAGCACATTCCACTTTGAATGTCACATTGCCAATTCCAACACACACTATTAATTTCCACAAATGAACAATCTCTGAGCTCGTAAGTCTCAAAGAAGGGTGTTAAATGTAAGAGAGTTGCTTTCTACGCCACCAAATAGATGTACGTTCATAAAAATCAATGTACGCGTATGTTTGCAATGTCGAACATTCGTCCATACAAGTTGTCCAGGAACATGATGAACCAAAGGAACTTTCCTATCATATCCTGTTGGGAATCATCCCTAGAATTAGTAGCAAGCAGCTCTTGCATCGAAGATCAAATGAAGATACTACTACCACACATAAATGATACAAGAAATTTCCTCCGAGGGTCGGTGACAATAGCCATTCATTCCATTTATTATCATTCCATGTCTTCAGCTCTAACTCATAAATTAGTTCGAAGTGGTTTTCGAATAAGGATCATCCAAATCCGACCCCGTTCTTTCGAACCAATCATCGATAAAAAGATGTTATTTAAATAGGTCATAATCATAGTTTTCATGGGTTTACTATGAACCTATTGACCCCGCCAATAACTTATTATAAGCATAGTTTTCATGGGTTTACTATGAACTTGTCTTTCTGACAACTTCTATAATCGGTGTTTAGACATCCTATATTCCGGTCTTCCTAACCTACTGGATGCAATTCTACTTATACGAGAGTTAACTCAATTTATATTCACCACTGGGTCAACCTAGCTGGTTACTACCCTTTCTTCTAAAATACAGTTATGCGTCCATATTAAAGTGAATATGTATATTAGAAGAAGCAAACATAATAACATAATAATACCAACACCGATGGTTTAATATCCTTGAGATCATTTACATATGAAACATGGTTAATCCATTTAACCTATTATTTTAAGATTGGGTTCTTTATTTTGAAAACTAAGGCTTTCGACACCTTAAACCTTTTACTTTCGAAACCATTGGATAACCTCCTTGGAAAGCATTTAAATCTTCTTTTCAAAAAACTAAGCATATGCTTATCAAAACTGTGACGACCGCCCATGACTCCTGCACCGAATCTAAAGATAAAGCGCTGTAAAGTGTGCCAGGCGACCATGGACGATTGTCAAGGTAAGATTTTAAACAAAAGAATCTATCGTATTACTCACAGCGCATGGACAAAATACAATAGAACATATGTATAGTGAAGCTTTACAGAACAAAATGACATCATATAAAACTCCATAATAGTTGAATACAAGCATCCACATAGTCAATACATCCAGCCTCACTACATATCTCTCAGAGAATACAAAACAGCGGAATATCCAGTACATATAATAAGAAGATAATATGCAACCCTCCAGCTCGTCTTCGATATCAGCATCGTAAGAAGAGAACAGCACCTGTCACCTGCTACCTAGTCTGCCCGTCCCAAAATGGACGAACAGCCCAAGGCAATAAGAATTAAAACATAAAGCCTTGAGTCAGACAACAGTCTTAGTGAGCAGTAAATTAACTAACAACATACCAAAAGAGCATAAAGGAAAAGGAATAGGAATACAACCCTCCCACTCCAACCTCATTCTACAGTGATAGCCCCCAGACACACTAAGCAGAAGCAAACATAGCAGAGCATACAATTTAAAGTAAAACTACTATCACTCGAGTCAAGGGCGATGTTTTCCAAGTACCAAGGCCTAAATCAGATAAGCACCCAGAAAATACCGCTCTTGAGTCCGAATGACGATACAACCAAACATCCATGACTCTGGCTATCACTGTTATCATTGCCTCGATATCACCGTTAATTGAATGACCGGCACATTCTTTCAGCCGTCCGTCAAGGGCTAATGGAAACCCCGGTTCTAGACATAACTCCCGCACGTCGTCGCAGCCCGTGCCTAGGACTATCGAATCTGCCCAGAGTACTCGACCATCAACAGTTGGCCGTTGGGACTATCGAATCTGCCCAAACGTACTCTTGCTTAGAGCATGCTAGAACCTTCAACAACGATGCTACCCAAGCCTCCTAGTCATCCTCCTCGACGACTATTCTCATATCCATTCATTATCCTTAACTCGAATCATATCACCGAGTTATCAACATGCTTGGAATGATCCCGTCTGGATTAGACCAAGTCCTCATCATATGATTGCCTCGCTTTATTACATCCTTGCAAAGCCTCATCTCAACATATCATCAAGTCTATGCATAAGAGCTTCATCATCCCGCTACATATGCCACGAGCAGCTTTTCCACTTCAAGAGCCTTTCCCTTAGCTTTTGAATCACCTTCGATCTAAATCTAATCATCGATCATCTAGTTCATAACAATCAATCAAATCAAACATCAATCCAAGCAATCAAGCATTCAAAAATGATCTAAGTAGACAATTATAACTATAATGGCATTTTCGTAATTAAAGAGTTGAAAGTCCAATAAGCATGAAAACATGGATTATATCTCTACAAACTTGATGAATGAACTTGCATAAGTTAACATATGATAAAATGGATGCAACATCATCATGGACAATGGATCTACAAGGATCTACACATAGGATGAAGAAAATGCATGGAAATCACTAATTTAACACCAAATCGAGCCAACAATCCGATCTACTCCTTTGGATCCGTGTGAGAGATAATCACCACTCACCAAATCACCTAAACAATCCAAAAGATATCAACTTCAGATCTGGACAGCGAAGAACTAAGCTAGATCTATCACAAATCCGCTTCAAATGAAGAAATCTCTCTTGAAAAGATGAAGATCTTCAATCTAAGCTCTTGAATCTTCAATCTTGATCTTCGATTTGGATGGATGGAAGCACTAGATTAGAGTGAAGAAAAGAAGTGAAGAAGTGTAGAAGTCGAGCTCTCAAAATGGCAGCACTTCGTCGCTTCAAAAATCCGGATCCCAAAAAGTGAGAACAACCCCTCCTATTTATAGCTGAAATCTGTCCTTAAGTCGAAATCTGGCTATCTCCCTAAGTTGCTTCCGACCTAAGCCTCTCCGACCTAAGCCTCTCCGACCTAACAGATGTACGACTTAACTCCTTTGCGACCTAACACTTAGGAAACCCAGCGACCTAACAACCTAACGACCTAACTACCTAAGACTCAGTTGGGTTGCGACCTAACACAAGTCGACCTAAAACAACATGCGACCTAACACTTGAACTATCCTAGCGACCTAACAACTTAGCAACCTACGCGACCTAACACAACATACGACCTAACAGTGTTACGACCTAACACATAGCCTAACTCCTAAGGTCGCTAACAAGCTAACTCCTTAGGTCGCTAACAAGCTAACTCCTTAGGTCGCTAACAAGCTAACTCCTTAGGTCGCTAACAAGCTAACTCCTTAGGTCGCTAACAAGCTAACTCCTTAGGTCGCTAACACGGAACCACTAGGTCGCTAACTCAGAACCACTAGGTCGCTAACTCAGAACCACTAGGTCGCTAACTCAGAACCACTAGGTCGCTAACTCGGCAACTACTAGGTCGCTAACTCGGCAACTACTAGGTCGCTAACTCGGCAACTACTAGGTCGCTAACTCTCCCAGCCGACCTAACACTTAACAAAACTTAGGTCGCTCACAACATTTTCTTAAGTCGCAGACCTTCTCTAAGTTGCCAACAACCCTTAGGTCGCGTACGACCTAGGACTTAGACAAATCTGCCTAAAAATCTGAAATGACATGAAAGTGCTAAAATTCCAGATTTTGACGAACATGTCGATCCGTTAAAATACGGGTCGTTACATTCTCTCCCCCTTAGAAATTTCGCCCCTGAAATTCCAAGCAATCAAAACTATTCTGTACGCCTACCATCCATAACAATCAACAAACCATGCATCCAATTCTAACTTAGCGTACAGAATTCTAAAACTTAGAACAAGTTACAATATCGCGAGATGAGACGACACCTTAGGGCCATACCTTGAAGAGTTCAGGATGAGCTGCCTTCATCCTCTCTTCCACTTCCCACGTACAGTCGTTATCATCATCACTCCATTGTATCTTGAGCAACTTAACTACCTTCCTCCTAAGCTGTTTCGTGTCGGTTTCAACAACATGAAGCGGCTTACGAGGTCTTCTATCAACTGGATCAACTTCTAAGTCTTCACAGCTATCAGCAGAAACCACCGTACTCGAGTCGTGCACATACTTCCGTAGATATGATACATGAAAAACATTGTGCACACTCGACATCTTCTCTGTTAACTCCAATCTGTAAGCGAGCTTTCCAATTCGCTCGATAATCGGGAATGGTCCAACAAATCTCGGAGTCAACTTTCCTTTCTTTCCAAATCGAATAACATTCTTCAGTGGAGAAATCTTCACAAAAACCATATCTCCTACATCGAATTCCAAATCCTTTCGACGCTTATCGGCATAACTCTTCTGACGATCTTGGGCTGCTTTCATTCGTTGCCGAATGATCTCTATACAATCTGAAGTCTGACGAATCATCTCTGGCCCAAGCATCAGCTTTTCTCCAGTTTCCAACCAACATGTCGGAGAGTTACACGGTCTTCCATACAATGCCTCATATGGTGCCATACCAATACTTGACTGGTAACTGTTGTTGTAGGCAAACTCCACCAAATGAAGGTGATCTTCCCATGATCCTCCGAAATCCAAAACACAAGCTCTGAGGAGATCTTCCAAAACTCGGTTGACTCTCTCAGTCTGACCATCTGTTTGGGGATGATAAGCTGTACTCAAACACAACTCGGTTCCCAAGACTTCCTGGAAGCTCTTCCAAAATCCACTAGTGAACAATGGATCTCGATCGCTCACTATACTCTTCGGAATACCATGGAATCGAACTATCCACTTAACATACAACTCAGCCAACTTTGATGCAGTCCTAGTCGATCGAACAGGAATGAATCGTGCACTCTTAGTCAGACGATCCACAATGACCCAAATCCCTTCATTTCCCGTTCTGGTTCTAGGCAATCCATCGATAAAATCCATCGACACTTGTTCCCACTTCCATGTAGGAACTTCTAAGGGCTGAAGCAATCCACTTGGCTTTTTCTGTTCAGCTTTAACCAACTGGCAGTTCATACACTTGGAAATAAAATTTCCAACATCCTTCTTCATACCTTCCCAGTAGTAGGTTCTCTTCATATCCCGATACATCTTATTTCCACCTGGATGAATTGTCAACTTCGAGTGATGACTTTCCTTCAGAACTTCACTCCTCAATTCATCTATATCGGGAACAACTAGTCGTCCTTGCTTCCGAAGCCAACCCTCTCGATCGACCTCGAATCCTTTATCCTTTTCTGGATCCAATCCAAATTCCAAATCACGGATAATCTTGACAAGCTTATCATCTCGCTTTTGGCCCTCGCCAATCCTTTCCACAAGAGTGGGTCTTATCGATAAGTTTGCCAACATCTCAGGTTCCAATTCACATCTAGGCCTGAAGTCAAATCCAGCTAAATACTCGAGACTCTTCCATTCTGAAAACATGGCTCCCAATCCTGCATGTCTTCGACTTAACGCATCAGCCACTGCGTTACCTTTTCCCGGAGTATAAGCTATACCAAAGTCATATGATGCCAAAAACTCTAGCCAACGTTGCTGCCGAAGATTCAAATCCTTTTGGGAGAAAAGATACTTCAACGACTTGTGATCCGTAAACAACTCGAATCGAACTCCCAACAGATAATGCCTCCACATCTTCAGAGCAAATACAATCGCCGCTAATTCCAAATCATGAGTTGGGTAATTCCTTTCATGCGGCTTTAGTTGTCGACTGGCATACGCAACAACTTTATCCTTCTGCATCAGCACTGCTCCAAGTCCAGTACCACATGCATCGGTGTAAACCACCATCTCATCATTCCCACTTGGAATAGTCAAAACAGGAGCACTCGTCAGCCTCTCTTTCAGGATTCCGAAAGCTTGCTCACACTTAGCATCCCAACTGAACACTTGGTTCTTCTTCGTCAATCCTGTTAACGGTGCAGCTATCTTGGAGAAGTCTTTGATAAACCGTCGATAATATCCTGCTAATCCAAGAAAACTTCTCACATCAGTTGCATTCTTAGGTCTAACCCAATCCTGGATTGCTACCACCTTAGCGGGATCAACCGCTATTCCCTTTCCAGAAATCACATGGCCTAAGAACCTCACTTCACTCTTCCAGAAGTGACACTTCGAAAACTTAGCCTTCAGCTGATGTTCCCGTAAGATCTCCAAAACAATACGCAAGTGCGTCTTGTGCTCTTCTTCAGTTCTGGAATAAATCAGAATATCATCCACGAACACAAGTACGAACTTGTTCAACTGATCTCTGAACACTCTATTCATAAGATCCACAAAATATGCTGGCGCGTTAGTCAATCCAAACGGCATTACCAGCCACTCAAAGAAACCGGATGGTGTCCTAAAAGCAGTCTTCGGCACACTATCCTTCGCTACTCTCAATTGGTGAAATCCCGTTGCCAAATCCATCTGAGAAAACACCTTAGCTTCGTGAAGCTGATCAAACAAGTCATCTATTCTCGGCAATGGATACTTGTTCTTCTTAGTCACCTTATTCAGCTCACGATAATCCACACACAATCTCAACGATCCATCTGCCTTGGTTGCAAACACAACTGGTGCACCCCACTCGGACACACTACGCCGAATGAATCCTTTCTGCAAAAGATCATCAACTTGCACCCTCAACTCTTGCTGTTCCCTAGGCGCCATCCGCCTAAGAGGCATCACAACAGGTCTGGCTCCTTCAACTAGATCTATACGAAACTCGATCTCTCTATGCGGCGGCAACCCTTTGACTTCGTCAA
Organism: Allium fistulosum; assembly: GCA_030737815.1. NCBI lineage: Eukaryota > Viridiplantae > Streptophyta > Magnoliopsida > Asparagales > Amaryllidaceae > Allium > Allium fistulosum. The sequence continues at coordinate 722,464,901 of CM060908.1, forward strand.
AGACATCCTCGAATCTATTTGCGATCGGCACTAAAGACAGTCCATCCCGTGGAACAACTAGCGAATACATGAAGCTCATGAAGACGCCTTCCTCATGCTTACATCGTATCACAATCTTTCGCCCTTCCACATTCTCGACTGTCACCTCCAGCCTTTCACAATCAACCTTAGCCGCATACTTTCTAAGCCAGTCCATACCCAAGATAATTCCGAACCCCGCAAAGTTCAGAACAAAACAATCACAATCAAAAGAGCAACCATGACTCGACACAACTAGACCACGGCATAACATACACAAACAAGACGAACCCCCAACTGGATTAGTCACAACCAATGGCCTATCAACAATATCCGATTCCAAACCTAACCGGCCTACTAGTTCACTACAAACAAACGAATGCGACGCTCCAGTATCAAACAAAACTCTAACTGGAATACCACATAGGAAAAGAGTACCTTGAACAACCACACTCTTTCCCTTCTCTTCAGCAGTAGGAGCTTTTGAAGACGACGGAACAGCTCCCAAAGCATAAGCTTGCACAATCTGCCTGTCCTTCCTTGGTTCTGGACAATTCTTCCTGAAATGCCCTGGCTTGTCACAGTTGTGACACTTCATCGGTGCCTTCGGATTCTTACAATCCTTAGAGAAATGGCCCTTCTGCTGACAGTTGTAGCAAGTCACCTCGCCCTTCGGCTTCTTCTGGCCATCCTTACCCTTCTGCTGCTGCTGCTTCCTCTTCTGGTTTCCACCCTGCTGTGGTTTAGATTCTCCCTTGGTAACAGCAACAACAGGTCCTTCCTTAGGAAACAGACTCTCATGCCTAAGAGCTTTCTCCACAAGCTTCTCAAATGAATCGTCCAAATGATCCACCAACTGTCTCCCAAGATAACTATCCAAGCCGGTCACAAACTTCTCATTCTTCTGATAAGCAGATTCAATATACGACCGGGCATACTTGGACAAAGCTTCGAACTCAGAAACATACTCAAGAACTGATCTTCCACCTTGCTTGAGCTCCACGAACTTCTTGAACAGAACAGACTTCTGAGCTGTAGAAATGAACTTAGCTTCAAATCTAGCTTGGAATTGCTCCCAAGTAATCTCTTCCTCCGCAGTAGTGATGGTAATAGAGTTCCACCAATCAGAGGCTCTCCCTTGAAGCTGCCTCGATGCCAACTTCTTCTTAGTTGCATCATCAATTCCCAAATCACCAAAGATCCTTCTACAAGCATCTATCCATCTCTGGACTTCGATAGTAGATTCTGTTCCCAAGAAAACCTTCCCTCCAAGAGCAGTATAATCCTTGCACAACTTAGCAAAATCCACTGGTTTCGGAGTTTGGACTTGAACTCCAACATCAACTGCCGCCCCCGGAACTGGTATCCTTCTCATGATCGAAGTCATCATAGCTTCGAACATGGCTGCATAATCAGCAGTCTCTTCAGTAGCACGGCCTCCCCTAGCAGCTGGTCTCCCTCTTCGACTCATTCTCAATATCTATAAAAAGGAATGATTAGAACATCTAGAGAAACAACTGCATAAAGGACTCAAACTCTACTAAGCTACTATATCATATATATTGATCATCCATCAAAATACAATTACGTCTCTCATACGTAGTTACGACAGCGAGCGTTGGGTAAAATCGATTAACCAATGCTCTGATACCAAATGTGACGACCGCCCATGACTCCTGCACCGAATCTAAAGATAAAGCGCTGTAAAGTGTGCCAGGCGACCATGGACGATTGTCAAGGTAAGATTTTAAACAAAAGAATCTATCGTATTACTCACAGCGCATGGACAAAATACAATAGAACATATGTATAGTGAAGCTTTACAGAACAAAATGACATCATATAAAACTCCATAATAGTTGAATACAAGCATCCACATAGTCAATACATCCAGCCTCACTACATATCTCTCAGAGAATACAAAACAGCGGAATATCCAGTACATATAATAAGAAGATAATATGCAACCCTCCAGCTCGTCTTCGATATCAGCATCGTAAGAAGAGAACAGCACCTGTCACCTGCTACCTAGTCTGCCCGTCCCAAAATGGACGAACAGCCCAAGGCAATAAGAATTAAAACATAAAGCCTTGAGTCAGACAACAGTCTTAGTGAGCAGTAAATTAACTAACAACATACCAAAAGAGCATAAAGGAAAAGGAATAGGAATACAACCCTCCCACTCCAACCTCATTCTACAGTGATAGCCCCCAGACACACTAAGCAGAAGCAAACATAGCAGAGCATACAATTTAAAGTAAAACTACTATCACTCGAGTCAAGGGCGATGTTTTCCAAGTACCAAGGCCTAAATCAGATAAGCACCCAGAAAATACCGCTCTTGAGTCCGAATGACGATACAACCAAACATCCATGACTCTGGCTATCACTGTTATCATTGCCTCGATATCACCGTTAATTGAATGACCGGCACATTCTTTCAGCCGTCCGTCAAGGGCTAATGGAAACCCCGGTTCTAGACATAACTCCCGCACGTCGTCGCAGCCCGTGCCTAGGACTATCGAATCTGCCCAGAGTACTCGACCATCAACAGTTGGCCGTTGGGACTATCGAATCTGCCCAAACGTACTCTTTCTTAGAGCATGCTAGAACCTTCAACAACGATGCTACCCAAGCCTCCTAGTCATCCTCCTCGACGACTATTCTCATATCCATTCATTATCCTCAACTCGAATCATATCACCGAGTTATCAACATGCTTGGAATGATCCCGTCTGGATTAGACCAAGTCCTCATCATATGATTGCCTCGCTTTATTACATCCTTGCAAAGCCTCATCTCAACATATCATCAAGTCTATGCATAAGAGCTTCATCATCCCGCTACATATGCCACGAGCAGCTTTTCCACTTCAAGAGCCTTTCCCTTAGCTTTTGAATCACCTTCGATCTAAATCTAATCATCGATCATCTAGTTCATAACAATCAATCAAATCAAACATCAATCCAAGCAATCAAGCATTCAAAAATGATCTAAGTAGACAATTATAACTATAATGGCATTTTCGTAATTAAAGAGTTGAAAGTCCAATAAGCATGAAAACATGGATTATATCTCTACAAACTTGATGAATGAACTTGCATAAGTTAACATATGATAAAATGGATGCAACATCATCATGGACAATGGATCTACAAGGATCTACACATAGGATGAAGAAAATGCATGGAAATCACTAATTTAACACCAAATCGAGCCAACAATCCGATCTACTCCTTTGGATCCGTGTGAGAGATAATCACCACTCACCAAATCACCTAAACAATCCAAAAGATATCAACTTCAGATCTGGACAGCGAAGAACTAAGCTAGATCTATCACAAATCCGCTTCAAATGAAGAAATCTCTCTTGAAAAGATGAAGATCTTCAATCTAAGCTCTTGAATCTTCAATCTTGATCTTCGATTTGGATGGATGGAAGCACTAGATTAGAGTGAAGAAAAGAAGTGAAGAAGTGTAGAAGTCGAGCTCTCAAAATGGCAGCACTTCGTCGCTTCAAAAATCCGGATCCCAAAAAGTGAGAACAACCCCTCCTATTTATAGCTGAAATCTGTCCTTAAGTCGAAATCTGGCTATCTCCCTAAGTTGCTTCCGACCTAAGCCTCTCCGACCTAAGCCTCTCCGACCTAACAGATGTACGACTTAACTCCTTTGCGACCTAACACTTAGGAAACCCAGCGACCTAACAACCTAACGACCTAACTACCTAAGACTCAGTTGGGTTGCGACCTAACACAAGTCGACCTAAAACAACACGCGACCTAACACTTGAACTATCCTAGCGACCTAACAACTTAGCAACCTACGCGACCTAACACAACATACGACCTAACAGTGTTACGACCTAACACATAGCCTAACTCCTAAGGTCGCTAACAAGCTAACTCCTTAGGTCGCTAACAAGCTAACTCCTTAGGTCGCTAACAAGCTAACTCCTTAGGTCGCTAACAAGCTAACTCCTTAGGTCGCTAACAAGCTAACTCCTTAGGTCGCTAACACGGAACCACTAGGTCGCTAACTCAGAACCACTAGGTCGCTAACTCAGAACCACTAGGTCGCTAACTCAGAACCACTAGGTCGCTAACTCGGCAACTACTAGGTCGCTAACTCGGCAACTACTAGGTCGCTAACTCTCCCAGCCGACCTAACACTTAACAAAACTTAGGTCGCTCACAACATTTTCTTAAGTCGCAGACCTTCTCTAAGTTGCCAACAACCCTTAGGTCGCGTACGACCTAGGACTTAGACAAATCTGCCTAAAAATCTGAAATGACATGAAAGTGCTAAAATTCCAGATTTTGACGAACATGTCGATCCGTTAAAATACGGGTCGTTACAAAAACACTTTAAAACATCTCTTTCGAAACCATCAAACTATATCTTTCGAAAGTATTAAAGTATTGCTTAGTAACTCTTAGAAGCATGGCATCAAATCCTCTTGAAAGTACCCCTTTCGAAAGCATTGGGTTTATCTTTAAAAATATCTTTTTGGTAAAAACGAATATATAGGAAATTATCCCTTTCGAAACCTTCAATCTTCATATAAAATTGTTTGGGGAAAATTTTGATGGCTTCGGAACCATCCTTTCGAAAGCTCAAATTATTTAAATAAAAAATTTGAAGGACGACTTCGAAACCCCCTTTCGAAGCCATTGCCTTAGAAACCCTTGAACCCTTCCGAAAGCTTTAGGAAGTGACTTAGTATAGGTTTAAACAAAAGCTACATTTCGAATTAGTTGATGCCTTCAATCCATTCAAAAGGCATAGGGACGTCAGAAGGTTTTCAACTTAGTCGAAACTACCCTTTTCGAAACCATTGATTTTAAAACTAAGTAACTCATTCGGAAGCTACAATTTAAACAAGAGGCGGCAACCTCCTTCGAAAGAAATTTAAAAAGACCCCTATGAAAGCATATGTTTCGACTCCTTTGAAAGCATTTAGTAAAACAGGCAAGCACATTTCTTTGGAAAATAAAACAAAGGTCTCAACCCCATCGAAAGCTACGTTTCGACACCATGTCTTCCGCCCTTCTCCAATCCACTACGTACCAACATTGTGATACCTTGTATATTGGTTTCGGCTTAGTTATTTTCGACCTTGTAGGTTTCTACTTGGTGGAAGGCGGAAGCATAGGATCGAAAGGTGGCTTCTAAAAGAGGCGGAACATATTTTCTGAATAAAGTCTGATTTAATGTCATTTAAAGTGAATACATTATAACTAACCTGCCTATTTGTAAACATTTGATTGTTCGCCATAACTTTTCAAATTCTTTGAGAAAATAACTGTAGCATAACTTCAGATTTGAACAAGGATTAATTTAACAAATAAGCCCTTACATTAAGCAAAACCAATAAAACAATTAAGCCCTTCATCTAAAATAATTTTATTTCTCTGGTAATTTACTTAGGAAAAATCCCCAAAAATTACAGAAACTCACTTTCAATATGTTATCTAACATATAAAAAATTTAGACCCAAACTCTTCATAAAATAAACGAAATTAATTTCTAAACCCAATTATTTATATTTTCCTTTGAAAATTCATAATAAATTTTTTATAGCTTGGAAATTTATGAGTGTTAAAACCCTTCTCCAAAATCATATTTTACATAACATATAATTTCCTTGTGGCATTCGAAATTCAATTTAAACGATTTTACCCTTACAACCGTGTATAAACAATTATCAAACAATCTTGTTTGAATCAAACATGTTATAAAATCTAAGCATATCATCATCAAAAATCATCATAATGGAATTAATCTTAAACTCGATAATCAAATGATCATAAAAGCAAAATAAAGATGGTTTTGATTACTATTCACCTTGATTAGGATAAGGACTTTGAGATTTGATTGAGATTAAATCCCCTTGCTTAAATCCTTTGTTTCAATTTGATTTCCTCCTCTTTTCTCCTAAGTAATGGTCGGCTTCTCTTTCTTTTGTTTGCCTTTTAAGTTTTGAGAAAAATGAACGTGAATGGATAGGAAACAAGAAAATAAGGTAATGGGATTATGGTGCACAATTACCCTAAATATCCTTGCGTTAATTACTCTCCTAATTAACATACAAAGCCATTTATAAGCCCACTTATGTAATTAATTAAGCTCGGCCTCTATTTTGAATTTTCAAATCTTAATCCCCTTATCACTCTAAGATTTACATTATTCTATTTAATTTATCTAACTAAATCTCTTGTATAATGTTATTAAAAATTAGGGGTGTTACATCAAGTCTCATCAATTGGAAAAATGACTAAAGCAAGGACATGCGGTAGGGCTATGTGGGTCGCTCCCATTAAGGTATGGTCATCCCAAGATCTAGTGTCGATATCTCTATGTATGCTTCGGGGCTCATTATGGTTGTTCGATCATAACCAAAAGGTGATCATATTTGGCGCTATCCAGTAAGGGATAGGGCCGGTCCTGAGTATCAAAGGTGTAACGTATTGTAGCCTCCCGTATAATTTATCTAGAGGTGTACGGATTCGGTTGGTAGACCCTTACCCTTTCATAGTTGGAATCCATTCTCCAATAAGTGCCTTCGGACTTGATTGTATACCTATTATGCTGGAATTTAATAATGTAAAAAATTTGGCTGTGATTAATATGTATTTTTATCTGGATATTATCATAATAGCATTGGATTTTATATAAAAATGGTTTGGTTATCGTAAGGTAAAAACTCATCTGTGTTTATGTGCAGCGTGGTCTTACGAGATACCTTTGATTTAAAAGGATTTTACAAGTTATAATAAGTAAAATTCCTTGTGATTTGAGTTTCTCATGCTGGTTTTACCAGACTGATTCGGACGTTGTTTTCTTATAATGCTTGGGTTCGCTAAAGTATATTTTCCAGATTTAGCTAGATTCTTTGGAGCTTTCAGAAGATGAGCTGGATTCTCCAAGTTGTTTTCGTGTATCTTATATTCTTCCACTATTTTGGTTACATTGTTTTCTGTTTGTATTTATTAGAAATTGTAAGGACAAACTGTTAAAACTGTCCAAGCTGATAATAATTTAGTGTATTCTGATGTTGTATATATTAAAGATGATCTCTTTTTGTAAGGATCTTATGTATATTATATATTTTCTCATTACGATGTGAGATTCGGTTCTGTCTTCTTTTATCTTCACCCCAAAAGATATGTCTTTTGGACGCTTAAATGATCGGCACACGAATACCGTGGAAGTATCATGTGTCGTCTTTGGGTGTAAGAAAGGCAGATCGTTACAAATTTCGAGGGGGTTCTTTGTTTACATTTTGTCGTAAAGATTTATTTATTTCTATAGTATTTTCATTAAGTTTAGTTTGTTCTTAATACTGGTTATTTCAATATTATCTTTAGATAAAATTTTCATCGAAGGAAACATGTAAGGTTTCTTCAATGGAATTTGATTTTTATTAAAAATTCGGTAAGTTTTACTTCTTTCTGAATAACCGACAAAAATTCCTTCACCGGCTTTAGAGTTAAACTTACTTAGTTATACTTAGTGTATAAAATAAAATATTTTGCTCTGAAATTTCTAAAGTATGATATTTTAGGTTTTTTTTGAAAGAATTCATGTGGAGTATATTTAGTCTTTGGTCTTATTGAAATGCAGTTTAGAACATAGCATGCAGTAGCGATTGCTTCAGTCCTAAAATTTTAAGATAAAGTAGTGCTATTCAGTAATGTCCTAGCAAATTCTTGTAAAGTCCTAATTTTTCTTTCTACAACACCAATTTGTTGTGGTGTTATAGAAAAAGAAAAATTATGATTAATTTCCTTTTAATGATTAATTTCTTTTTACTATAAAAGTTTGTGAAATCATTTATTTCTAACTCTCTTCCATGATCGCTTCTAATATATTTAACTTTTAAATCTTTTAAATTTTGAATTCTTTTTACAAAGATTTTAAACATTTCAAAATTATTACTTTTATGTTTTAAAAACAAAGTCCAGTTATATCGTGAGTATGATAAAGTTGGTGGTATGCCCTTGGGTCAATTATGTAATTTTTTATATATATCTAACTCGATAATCTACCCTGTTTGAAATTAAAGGTGTTTTCTTTCTATTTTATACTTGATATAATGTGTTATATATTAATTGATTAATTTAATTAAAAGTATATTTAATAGAAACTTCGTAAATGGTATGTTTTGTCATAATAGTTACGAAGTGTTGTAATTGTGAGTAATTTATCATAATGAAAATAAATATACCATTTTAAATATTCTTAGTTAAGATATATCGAGACTGGATATCGATATATCCATTGAAACTACATTATGTAATGCTCTCCAAATGATGGACAATGTATTACTCATGGCTGCTAGGGGCACCAAGAGGTTACGTACTGATATTTATTGGATAACTATGGAATGACTCATCCGATAGTTTTCTATTGGTTTATATAACTAAGATCAAACAGAAAATATCAATGTGACTAATTTACACAGTTTTCTCGACTTGAAAATATCGTTGATCTTCAATATGGAAGCTTCGCTTTGATTATAGTTAAATTGTAGCATGACGTCCATCAAACAACTATGTTGGTTCCAATGGAAGCACTGGAAGTGAAACATTATTTAAGAGATGATTCGTCTTCTTAGTTATATGAGGTTAGTATCTCGGTCAATTGAAGTCAACTCGAAGTCAAAGTCTCTGGCCAAAGCATTTCGGTTAATAATAGTTGTTATTATTAAACCACGGACTTTGTGTTTGGACTATAAAGTTGAATATGACAACATTGAAATTTTGACCATTACCAAATTCATTAGTCCTAATGTGATACAGTTTTGACGAAGAGAATTGGTGTAAATAATTGTCACTAAGGTAAATTGGATTTTACTAAAGATGCGCAATCGATAAATTCAACCAAAATAGCATACTGCTAGGTAAGGTGGCGTATAAACGTTAATATTTGAATTATTCGATATCAATCGCTGACTGAGTTTGCACCTTTAAGTCGCACAACCGTAATGATGAATTCACCGAAAATCCACAAGATTTAATTAATTTATAAAATATTGTAAATTAATTAATATTTAAGAAATAATAATTATTATTTAATTTATTTTATGTTTGGGAGTTGTTTGTAATTGTTTGAATGCATTTATAAAAGTTATATTTGCACGCATTGATATACGATATCGATGTAATTTAAATGGGTATAAATAAAAGATAATTTCATAAACTGATTTGTGGAAATGTTATGTCATTTGATGACATGTGATTTCAGCCATACTATGTGAGGAGAGGGGAGTGGTGAGAGAGATAATCAAGGGAATTAATCAGGGAAGTTTTAGTTAAAGGATAAGAAGGTTTCATTCTTTCAATTAAAACATATGTGCTAATTCATTTATACAGACAATCATTATTTCTCATTCATATTTTCTCTCTCCTCCTAGTCTTCTATGGTAGAAAATAAAATAAAATTTTCAACTCCAATCAAATGCAAACATCAAAAATAATAATGGAACATAAGTGGTTCAACCATCTCTTATAAGGAGCGGATATGGATCTTGGAGATATGAGGAGATTTCTTCATTCTAGGTGTGTTTCTTAGGCTACTTCTTATGGTAGTTATCCAATCTCAGTTTTAATTATATATCACATCTTTAGTGTAGATTATATCCCTCATCTTTTACAATGATTTTATATGTGGAAATGTTATCACCTACAACCGTTTGAATCTGCACATATAAATATATATTTAAATCTTTTATGTGTTGTAAATTTCATTGTTGGAGTTTTGAATTTTAAAAAATTAGGGCCTAATTGTTATATATATATATATATATATATATTGTAACAACCCATAATTTTAATAAATATTTTTAATTTAATTTTTATTTTGAAACTTTGATTTTTAAATAATTTTAAATTGAAGTTTGGAATTTTCCTATGTATTTTGGATTTTTGTTTCATTTTTATTTTTATTTTTCCCAAATACAATTAAATATTGATTTTCTGGAAATATTATATTTTGTCAAACCTTTATTGTTTATTGAAAATTTTGAAAGTTGAATTTTTAAATTTTAATCTTTTCTTTGAAACAGTAATTGGTTCTGATATCCGCTCTGCTTTTCGTTTCGTCGAATTCCATTTTAAACTTTTTAGAATTTGATGAATTCAGCATTTTACACGTAGAATTTTATCTGCATTTTTATTTTTCATTTTCTATTCTGTTTGCTATCTTTTATTTTGTTTTGGGTTTTGAATTAAATTGTGTGAATTTTTGTTGTGTTTGGAATTTTCCTATATTAGTTGTATTTTGTTTACAATTTTTAATTATAGTTTAAATAAATTAAACTATTTTCTTTATTTATTTTCTTATTTTCCTAAGACTATTTATTTATTTTCATTTCTACTTTATTTTGTTTTAACTTTTATTTTGTTAAATTGATTTTTATTTGTTCATATTGAATTAAAATGAATTGGAAATTCAAAGAGACAAAGCTTTTAAACTTGTGACTTTTCATTTGCTTGGCCTTTCATTTTCTCTTGTTTTAGCCGTGCATTTCAATTACTTTTCACGTGAGAAACTTCTCATTCCTTCACAACTCACGGCTATCTTCACTTCTAAAAAAAAATTGTAAGTACATGGCTTCCATTTTTCTACCTTTTCTCTTCATTTTTTTATTGATTTTTGCCTTGCTCCTCACTCTAGTATTGCTCGGCCATAACCCCTCCACTTCTTCACCGACCACCACCATCATCTCCTCCCCATCATCCACAGCTACAACCACTCCTTCCCTCTATCAAGATCAGGCCGTGACCACCTAGGTAGGCTAACATTGCAAAAACATTGCAAAAACCCCTTGAACAATGCATAGCCGAACCCCTATTTCCCATAACCATCTCCTTTAGCCTCGGCCACCACCCTTAGCTCCACCACCACTTGCTGCCACCACCTCTGGTCGTCCCTTCACCACATCACCTGACCTGTAGCAGACCATAGCCGAGCCCATAGGACCATAAGCCGAGTCTATGTTGCAACCAAACTCCTTTTAGGCCTTAATCCTTTGCATTCCTCACTTGTAACTCCATTCTCTTCACATTCTCTTGCCTAGTCGTGTGTTATTGAGTCCAAACCCGAGCCATTTTCACTAAATAACATACATGGCCGAGCAAGCAATGAGTAGTGGTCGAGCACTTGTGATTTAAAAGCTTGGTTAAGTCATTTGTTAATTCTAATTTCATTTCTTTCAATTAAATCTTTGTGTTATATATATATTTATATTTGCTTTGTTTTATTTGTGTATATAAGATTAAAATCTTGGCTCTCTCTCCACTTGAATCTTAGTCGTGCTATATCGTGCTTTCTAAATTTATCTGTGTGTTTTGATTTGCGAACTCCAGTTTAAAAAGGTGAGTATTCACACATGACATTTATACTTATAGAATTTGTGAAGTGACAACAAGTGAATGTGTAGAAACTGTTATATCATGTTATACCTGCCTGTGATATGTATTATATGATGTTAAACTCTGTTATAAACTTGTCACAACATCTTCTATGTTATATTTTGTTATACTGTTTATTTCTATTCTGTTTCTCACACTGCAAGTTCCCTGTAGAATAGAATCACTATGGGTTGAAATGATACATACCCGAACGGACTTTAGAATAGGGAAAAATTGTTATGGGTTGAAATGATAGGCCTGAGCGATTTTATTTATTTTTATTAACTTGGGATTGCAGGTTTGAAATGATAGAACCCGTATTTTTCCTTGTAAATTACGGATTGAAATGATATATTATCTGTATCACTTGACTTAGGTTAGAAAATATTATACAGACCTGTGGTTATTTTATAAATTTTTCTGGAAAGTTTTAAGTATTTTTAAAATGGAAAAATATGATAATTTGATTTAAATTGAATTTAAAATGATTTAATAAAGTGATAATGATTTTTCTATGTATTAAAAATTTTAAATAAATGAATGGAAAAATTGTGATTTTTAAACATAACTTAATTTGGAAATTTGTGATTTGATTTTTAATGGAAGTTTAAGTTAATTAAATAAAAGTGGAAATTAAGTTTTATTTTGAAATGGAAATTTAACTTTAAGTGTTAAAGTAAATTGTTAAAAATGCAAAGAATGGGAAAATTGTACACTTGAATTTAATAAGTGAATTGTTGAAAAACTTGATAATTATTGTAAATTTTTTTCCTTTATAAAATTTTAAATTAAAGGGTATTTAAATATACATTTTTGAAGTGGAAAAATATGATTTTTATAAGTAAAAATGGTTAAAATTGAAGTTTAATTGTTTCTGGAATTTTTGGTATAAATCTGGAAATTCTTTTAGTAGCACTTCAGAAATTCTATCGTTTCTGGAATTAACTTAAAATCTGAAGTAAATGATACTGCAGCACTTTGTAAGTGCTGTGGTTGATGCAAATGAACTAAGACTAAAATTAACTAAGGGCTACTGCAACACTTGGTAAGTGCTGTAGTTGCTGAATAAAAACTAAAACCTGAAACTAATAAAAGAGCTACAGTAACACTTGATAAGTGCTGCAATTGGCTGAAATAAGATTTTTAATTATAACTGAACTACTACAGCAGTTTTGTAAATGTTGTCTTTGCTGAATTGAATTGTTTTCAAATGTAACTAACTGCAGTATTTCTAAGTGCTGCGGAAGCTGAAATTTAAATGTTTAAAGTATTTAAATGAGCTCAGAAAAGGTTAAATTTTGGGAGTTTAATATTTGATTTGAAGGTATAATGACTTCATACTTTATGTTTAAATGAAAGATTTCAATTCGAAATTATAAACCATTTTGAAATCTATAACCACGGGTACATTTATCTGTATGCCATTTTATTTCCTTGTGATTTATTTGGATGCACACCTTTAATTTGAGAGTGTGGCTAGAGGTGAGCGATTACTGCAGCTCTGCGCTACCCTAGTCACATTTACACTGTTATTTGCATTGTTTACTTTAATATGGATATTTCTATGATAACGTTTATTACCACTTAATTGATGGTTTACGGATCCTTAAAGGATGGGCGATCCGAAGCATCCTTTAAGTTATTGTGCATTGCTATTACAGTTCACTTGAGTTGGTTTACATTGTATAAGTATGTATGTCCTGACTGGAGTGTTTGTGTTTTACTTTACGCTCGGATCAGCCTGAGAATCACAGCTTTGGATTCACCTTCTGAAGATAGAGATTTGTTGGAGCTTATTTGTCTATCGGTTCATCGACTTCTATTCCAGTTATTTCCTATTCAGTATTGTCTCTGTATTATTGACTTATGTATCCTGACTTCTATTGTATCTGCTTTGACTATGAGATTTTATATATGTTTGAGAGTATGTTTATAGTAGCATCCTGAACTACTATGGTATTTTATTTCCGTTGCGAGTTATTCTGATATTCTGTGTCTGTGATTCTATGTTTGATTTTATTTGCTCCAAATTTTCTTGACAATCCACTGTTTTGAAGTATTCAAGTCTGACATGTGTGGATTTATTGTCGATTTGAATGGTCCAAAATAGTTGGATGTTACATTTGGTATCAGAGCTTTGGTTTTAGGCAAACCTTAGCCTGCGGAGCAAAAAATCATTAGAGATAGGGTAGAAATACCCTAGAATGAGTGAAATCAATCTCAGAATCATTTCTCTATGAGAGAACGTATTTTCGAAGTATAAAATGATTTTCAAATATTTTAAAGAATTTTCAAAGATTATTTTGATATAAATTTTCTTTCTTTGAAAGTAAAAAATTTCTAAACTTCATTCCTTTTCGTATCCACCTTGTTAGTAATTTCTTTGATTAGGTTCCTCTTAAATTTTGTACTTCTATCTTGTATGATCCGGATTCTTTGTTGATAGGAAGCTATTTGAGTATGGCAAAATCGGAAGAGTAGAAAGCAGCTCGTAGAGCATGAAGAGCCCAGGCCCGTAAGGAACGGGAAGAAGTGATCGAGAAGTGGGAAAAGCTGTGGAAGGAAAGGGCAGGACCTGGTCCTTATGACCATGTCGTTTGTTATCGGTGTTATGAGAAGGGACACTATGCAGCCATGTGTAGGAAGAGAGATAGGGAGAAATGGAGGGAGGGCAAGCGTTTTCGGTCAAAGATTTTCTGTTTTAAATGCCGGGAGAGGGGACACTTTCCGAGTCGCTGCCAGAAGGTGAAGAAAGTGAAATCTGCACCCACTGCATCCATCGGCCTATCAACCATTTGCTACCACTGTAGGAGGGCTAGGCATATAGCCAGGGATTGTCCTGAGAGACAGAGCGGGAAGAAAGCGGTGTACCCGCAGTTCGTTAAGGAAGATGGGAGTGTAGTGCACTTATGCCAGAAGTGTAGAAGCTGGGGGCACGTTGAGGGGGAGTGTTCTGGACCTGTTGAAGTACCACCCGGAAGAATTAATACTGATGCTTTGTTTATATAGGAGTGGTAATCTATGGATCTGTTTGTTATCAGTAGTTGTCAGGTTGCATTATGTGAACTCTGTTGTATCTTTTGCTTAGCTGAAGTTGTCAAACTAAAGATATTTATGCTCTTGTTTTCGTATGATATGAATTTGAGTCTTTCCCAAATTTTGAATGGGAATTCTTTTGTATTAATATAGGTTATATATCTCTAATCTTGGTTTGGATTCTTATCGATTAGGATTCCTTTGAATTTTGGAATTTGGATTCTTATCGATTAGTATTCCTTTGAATTTTGGAATGCTCCCACTTGTTCTGAAATCCATTCTTGTCTCCCATATTTTTATTCTTTTGATTTTGGAGCATTGCATAACCCCACTTTGAATGACCTCTATAAAGATCAGCGATTCCGCCAATCTTTGAATGACTTGAAAGGGGTGAAACTCCCTTACAATTGGCATTGATTCACCGGAGATTTCTATATCCTCGGTTTACGATGCTATCTATCTTCTGCTATACCTGGATTCTATCTCTGGCGATCGAATGTCGATTTGCCTTAGATTCTCGCATTGATTATATTCCTGAAGTCACGGTTGACCCGGTTAAGGTCGCCCGTGATTTATATAAGTTTTTTCATCTTCTATTTGGTAATTTAATTATCTTATCTTCGTTCGAGCTTATCTTCGAATCAGAATTCTATTTAATTAGAGTTCCTTTAAAATTTGAATCTCTGTTTTGTTTTGAAATCCGTCCTTGAATCATCCTGTAACGACCCGGGGTTTTGCACCAGTGAATTATCGTCATTAGACGATTAAATTTGCTAGCTATTTGTTATTGGGAGTTTTTAATCGAGTTGAGATTCTTTTAAAAAAATTAAAATAAAATTTGTTAAGGGTTATGTGGGCTTTAAATAAAAGCTTGGCCCATGTTTTTTTTCTTAGTGTTGTGTTGTTATCAAAGGCAGATACCTGTTTCCTCCTCCTCCATTCATTTCTCTTCGCAAGCCCAAAACAAAACAAACGAAAACAAAATGGCTACTAGGGTTCGATTTCGAATATTTCCCGAAGCCTTGTCAGGCACCGTGCAAAGGCGAGCTGAGTGGGGGGGGGAAAGGGAATTGCGGCTGATGGATTTGTGCTCTTCGAGATAATGTGAGTGATTTTCACTCACACCCTCTAATTCAATCTTAAGTATTTCGTGCATGATTTAGATGATTTCGGGTGTGTAGCTTTCTATAGGCTTGGATGAATTTTAGTGATTTTGTGAATTGGGGTTTCGCCTATTTTCATATTACAATCGAACCCCTTGAATCCTTGGAATTATGCTGTTGCCTTTGCTTTTGTGTTTGATATTCTCGAACTAAGTTTTGAGTGGTGATAAATGAAACTTGAGTTGCCTATTTACGTATATATGAATGTATATATATATATATATTGGTACATATATATATACATATCCTTGTGTACAAAAATTCTTGCTGCCATGTTGGTTTTTCAAACTGGGTTTGTTTTCATGAGTTTTGTGTTATAATTTCCTAACATTGATGTTCTGCACTTCGTTTCTCTGCTGGACTGTGTTCCACTTTAAAATGGGTTTTTGCTTCATGCAATAAAATGAGTTCAAGCAAGTATTTTCTAAAAAGTCTGGTGAAAAATATTTTGAAGCATGAAAAATATATTTGGTTATCTACATTTATGTGAGCTCTTTAAACATTGGTATTTGGTGATGGGTCAAACACCCTGTATCACCATATGTTGCACACTCTAGTTTGGTTCATGTACACAATTATATGTCCCTATTCTTGCTGTCTTGTTGATGTTTGATGCATCATATCTCGGCCTTTGTGCATGCGTGTGATCTGACCATGTTTGTGGTCTTTTCCACTTGCTCACGTATGTAGTTTTCGAGTGTGCACTACTCTTTTAATTCGAGCATAAATGTACGTTGGCCATCCCATTTATTCGTGTTGCCCATTCGAAAGTTGTTGGCCATTTAATTCATTCATTTGCGGTGCCATAAATGTATATGTGTGAAACTATGTTGGCTATCCCATTTGTTCTTGCTGTCC
Organism: Allium fistulosum; assembly: GCA_030737815.1. Classification (NCBI taxonomy): domain Eukaryota; kingdom Viridiplantae; phylum Streptophyta; class Magnoliopsida; order Asparagales; family Amaryllidaceae; genus Allium; species Allium fistulosum. Next base: position 722,481,393 of record CM060908.1, read on the forward strand.
ATACGAAAGTGTTGGCCATTTTCAATTCACTGTGCCACATATTTATAAATGTGTGCATGCATTCAAGGCCAGTTGCCTTGCGGTTCCATTCAAAAGCTGTTGGCCATCTATATCATTGTTGTGCCATATTTATACCTATGGTTAAGTACATTTAAGTTGACCACTCATTCCTTTTGGTTGTGCATATATATTGGTAATTGTGAATATTTTAGTAGGCTAGTTTGTTATGCTACCTGCTACTGCTGCAGTTTTGCATTCTCTGTTACCCATTTCGAAACTAGATTGTCATGCACTTTTATATGTTGCTGCTTTAATTTATAAAGTAATGATTGTACACACATATATATAGTTGGTATATATATACATATTTATATGTATATGTATATAGCTATGTATGCGTGTGTTTTGATTCAAATTATTAATTGATTGTGTACACACATATATATAGTTGGTATATATATACATATTTATATGTATATGTATATAGCTATGTATGCGTGTGTTTTGTAGCATTGATTGCCGCAACGCGCTTGCTGAACTATACGCACTTAGTTGTGTGATTGAGTTTAGTTTAAGTATTTAGAGTTGTGATGACGTCATATTCTGCAGTGGCGAGGCAGTGCACGTGAGCGTGTACTACAGCTAATCAGAATTGACGTTTTATTTGATAATTTTAATTGCTTGAATTGTTTCGTGTGGCCAATTCAATATATTTTGAAATTGTATTTTGATTTGGTTTAATTTGATTATTTTGTTGTTGTCTAATTATCTATTAGATAATTAGATTATGTTGTTTCTAATTATTTATTTAATAATTAGATTTTGCTGTTTTCTAATTATCTTCATTGATAATTCTTCTAATTATCTTGTCGATAATTAGATATCGTTGATTCGGCCATTTTGTGTTTTCTAATTATCCTAGTGATAATTAGATATTGTTGTTTATGCTGTTTGTTGTTTTCTAATTATTTATTTAATAATTAGATTTTGCTGTTAATTGCTGTTTATGTAACTCTGTTGTTTTCTAATTATCTTCATCGATAATTCTTCTATTTATCTTTGTTGATAATCGGATTTTGTTGAATTCGCTATTTATGCTATTCCGCTGTTTTCTAATTATCTTCATTGATAATTCTTCTATTTATCTTTGTTGATGATTTGGCTTTGCTGATTCGCTGTTTAATGTTGTTACATGTTATATTTACCGTTATCCGATTTTCTTATTAGAGGATTGGATATGCGAGATTTATTGTGATTGTCGTCTATTTGTTATTTTAATTATTATTGCTTTCGTGCATTAATTACTGAGTTTGAATTAGACTGATCCGCGTATTATTTTCTTTTGAATTAATACTCGGGTCAGACCGAGTTATTACAGGCTGTTGATATCTTGCTTTGGGATGTTGCTTGAGCTATGAAGTCTCTTCTTATCTTTTGGAGTAGTCAGTGTTATTTTATAGGATGATATGTATTCATGTATATTATTTATAATAATGTACTTGTATATGTAACTTCCAGTGTCGACAGTTGTAGTTGTATCACATGTATTGTAACTGACTTCAGTTATATATGAGATTTTATATTATCTGTGTTCTGTGTTTAGCTTATCTGTGTTATTATTATATATGTTGTCCTGAACTATTATGAACCATCGTAGTTCGTTTTATATTGGAATTGAATATGTCGATGGGAGTAATTAAACAAAGAGATGAAAAAAAAATATACCACTCCTATCGAGATAACCAATACTAGCGTAAGGCCTAACTACGGATGGCCACTCCTATCTAGCCTTATTCTTCGTAATAACAGACAGTATTTCCTTTTAATACTCTTTGTTATTGTGAGCATAGAGGTGGGGTGTTACAATTGGTATCAGAGCAGGGGTTCATGGACATAATATAAAAAATATATATAACAGAACTTAGATGGAACATGTGTTACAACTATTTGTTGATGTTTTTATTTGTGCCTTTGAGTCAAAACTAAAGTTTTGAAAATATGATGAAATTTTTTAAATATCTTTATTAAAAATAAAAGTGAAATTGTGTTTTGATGATTTGATTAATTTGTGTTCTGTTTATCAGAGTGCGCAGCGGAAATAGTGAGACTGCCTTCGTTGAGTACAGCTGATAACCCTTTTGATTTAAAAATCAAAATATGAAAATGAAATTAATTTCATTGTGTTGTTTAACCAATGGTTAAATAATAAAATAAAATTTCTAGATGGATTAGAAATAAGAGTATTTATTGGAATTGAAAATTCCTGTAAATATAATATGATTGTTTATGGGTTTTTGCTTGGTTGTATATTTAAAGAATGTTCATGTTTTGAAAATGGTCATTTCTGCAATCAAGTTTAAAATTCCTAAAAAGAATTTAAAAAGTGATTTGTAATTTATTGTATCAATTGCCTGATGAGTAATTAAGAATTCTGGTCGATGCGTCTGATCAGCGTCATCGATAGGAGTTCCTAAACACTTGAGAGACAATGTGATACATATTTTGGTATGAATGTTAATTTTGTATTTGTTGTTTTTAATTCATTTATGAATTTTGTTGTTTTCTAATTATCTTCAGTGATAATTCTTCTATTCATCTCTGTCGATAATTAGAATTTGCTGTTATGAATTTTGTTGTTTTCTAATTATCTTCAGTGATAATTCTTCTATTTATCTCTGTCGATAATTAGAATTTGCTGTTGTGAATTCTGTTGTTTTCTAATTATCTTCAGTGATAATTCTTCTATTCATCTTTGTCGATAATTAGAAATCGCTGTTTGTGATTTTTTTGTTTTCTAATTATCTAATTGATAATTAGATTTTGCTAATATTGTGTTGATGTTGTTACTTAGATTTGTTTATTTTTGTTTTCTTTGAAAATTTCGAATCTGATTTGAGGATCCGCAGCGATTGCAGTTATGTGATTTTGTTGAGATTTTTGCTGGTTTTCATTTATGCTAATTGCATATTTGATTAGATTTTTGCTGTTTTAAATTATCTTCATCGAAGATATAATCGAGTGATTTCTTTGTTTATATTGTAATAAGATGTTGTTGTTTTCTAATTATCTTCAGTGATAATTCTTCTATTTATCTCTGTCGATAATTAGCCGTTGCCGTTATGGCTGTTTTCGGTGTTTTGATGATTTTCCACGTGATTCCATTCGTCTAAAATAAATGGTTTTCAGATTGTTTTTTGTTTTCAAAGGAACGGGGAATCGAATTAAGTGTTTAACAAAAGTGCGGACTATGAACCCTCGCTTTTATTAATTCGATTAATTCTGGAATTGGTAATTTGACTACATCGAACAACTTTTATAAAATACACGTTTTTGCACTTTCAGTCAACGAGAAAGAGAGTTAAACGTCGTAGCAAAAGTGCGGACTATTGACCCTCACTTTTACTTGTACAGTTAATTCCGGACTCGTTAATTGAATCATACACAGTGGAAAGTAGCTAGTGGTTAGTAAACCGTTCAGTGCGAACGTGTGGTATGGGACGCACTGTTAACATTATTCGGATTACTAACCAAAAGTTAGTGACACTTATGTGGGGCTTTCGGGCTCAGGATCTTCGGATTTTATGTGTGGGCTTTCGGGTTCAGGACCTTCGGGTTCTATGTGGGGTTTTCAGTCAACGAGAAAGCGACTTAAACGTATTAGAAAAAGTGCGGACTATGGACCCTCAATTTTACTAAAACGGTTAATTCCGGACTCGTTAATTGAAACCAAATCCGTGGAGTTATCTATCATTAGTAGACGGAGGTGAACACGTGGTTATTATATACACGATCGTTGTCACCGATGAGATCTGCTGATTGAGAGTTAGCGACACATTTGCTGGACCTTCGGGTCAATCACCAGTACTAGACCTTCGGGTCATTTGTTGGACCTTCGGTGAGGCTTCGGCCATTTGCTGTTGCACGTGAGGTGCAGTTTAGGTTTATCGCTTAAGCTCACCATTTTCTGGGATCGATCCACTAATAGCTGTCTCTAATTATCTAATTGATAATTAGATAGTGCTAATTTGTTGTTTCTAATTATCTGCAGGTAATTAGATATTTGTTGATTTGAGTTCTAATTATCTTTGTTGATAATTAGATATTTGTTGTTTTCAAATTATCTTTGTTGATAATTAAATATTTTTTGTTTTCTAATTATCGTACCGGTAATTAGATATTTGTTGATTTGTGTTCTAATTATCTTTGTTGATAAGTAGATATTTGTTGTTTTCTAATTATCGTATCGGTAATTAGGTATTTGTTGATTTGAGTTCTAATTATCTTTGTTGATAATTAGATATTTGTTGTTTTCTAATTATATTTGTTGATAATTAGATATTTGTTGTTTTCTAATTATCGTATCGGTAATTAGATATTTGTTGATTTGTGTTCTAATTATCTTTGTTGATATTTAGATATTTGTTGTTTTCTAATTATCGTATCGGTAATTAGATATTTGTTGATTTGAGTTCTAATTATCTTTGTTGATAATTAGATATTTGTTGTTTTCTAATTATCTTTGTTGATAATCAGATATTTGTTGTTTTCTAATTATCGTATCGGTAATTAGATATTTGTTGATTTGAGTTCTAATTATCTTTGTTGATAATTAGATATTTGTTGTTTTCCGATTATCATTTTTGATAAGTAGATATTTGTTGTTTTCTGATTATCGTTTTTGATAATTAGATAATTGCTGATTTGTGTTCTAATTATCTTTGTTGATAATTAGATATTTGCTAATTTTGCTGATTATGAGATTTTCTAGTCTCTGATTGATTCTAGATTATGTGATATGTAGGGATCCAATTTTATATTGTGATCCATTTTATGCTGTTTTCTAGTTATCAATTTATTGATTTCTAGATTATGTTGATTATATTGAATTGTTGTTTTCTAATTATCATCATTGATAATTCTTCTATTTATCTCTGTTGATAGTTAGAGTTTGTTGATTATGAAGTTCATGCTTTTTAATTATCTTGTTGATAATTAGATATTTGCGGTTTTGCGATTTCTGATTTGTGTTTTCTAATTATCATTGTTGATAATTAGATTTTGTTGTTTTCTAATTATCGTATCGATAATTAGATATTGATGTTTTTTGATTTCTGTATTCTAATTATCTAATTGATAATTAAATATTGATGTAAATTGTATTTATTCAGTTTTACTGTTTTCTGATTATCAATTTGATAATTAGATTTTGTTGAAAATTTGTGAATTTCTTTTATGAAATTAAAAGATTTCTTTGGCGTTTGTACTCTTGACCTTTATTTTTCTAGCTTAACCAGTTTATGTTAGAAACATAATTGTTATGGACGACTTTAATTATGAAAATTGCGGGGAAGCAATTTTATAAGGAGGGGAGTCTATAACGACCCGGGGTTTTGCACCAGTTAATTATCGTCATTAGACGATTAAATTTGCTAGCTATTTGTTATTGGGAGTTTTTAATCGGGTTGAGATTCTTTTAAAAAAAATTTGAAATAAAATTTGTTAAGGGTTATTTGGGCTTTAAATAAAAGCTTGGCCCACATTTTTTTTCATGGTGCTGTGTTGCTATCAAAGGCAGATACCCGTTTCCTCCTCCTCCATTCATTTCTCTTCGCAAGCCCAAAACAAAACAAATGAAAACAAAATGGCTGCAAGGGTTCGATTTCGAATATTTCCCGAAGCCTTGTCAGGCACCGTGCAAAGGCGAGCTGAGTGGGGGGGAAAGGAAATTGCGGCTGATGGATTTGTGCTCTTCGAGATAATTTGAGTGATTTTCACTCACACCCTCTAATTCAATCTTAAGTATTTCATGCATGATTTAGATAATTTCGGGTGTGTAGCTTTCTATAGGCTTGGATGAATTTTAGTGATTTTGTGAATTGGGGTTTCGCCTATTTTCATATTACAATCGAACCCCTTGAATCCTTGGAATTATGCTGTTGCCTTTGCTTTTGTGTTTGATATTCTCGAACTAAGTTTTGAGTGGTGATAAGTGAAACTTGAGTTGCCTATTTACGTATATATAAATGTATGTATGTATATACATATATATATATATATATATATATACATACATATATACATATCCTTGTGTGCAAAAATTCTTGCTGCCATGTTGGTATTTTAAACTGGGTTTTTTTCATGAGTTTTGTGTTATAATTTCCTAACATTGATGTTCTGCACTTCGTTTCTCTGCTAGACTGTGTTCCACTTTAAAATGGGTTTTTGCTTCATGCAATAAAATGAGTTCAAGCAAGTATTTTATAAAAAGTCTGGTGAAAAATATTTTGAAGCATGAAAAATATATTTGGTTATCTACATTTATGTGACCTCTTTAAACATTGGTATTTGGTGATGGGTCAAACACCCTGTATCACCATATGTTGCACACTCTTGTTTGGTCCATGTACACAATTATATGTCCCTGTTCTTACTGTCTTGTTTATGTTTGATGCATCATATCTCGGCCTTGGTGCATGCGTGTGATCTGACCATGTTTGTGGTCTTTTCCACTTGCTCACGTATGTAGTTTTCGAGTGTGCACTACTCTTTTAATTCGAGCATAAATGTATGTTGGCCATCCCCTTTATTCGTGTTGCCCATATGAAAGTTGGCCATTTAATTCATTCATTTGAGGTGCCATAAATGTATATGTGTGAAACTATGTTGGCTATCCCATTTGTTCTTGATGTCCATTCGAAAGTGTTGGCTATTTTCAATTCACTGTGCCACATATTTATAAATGTGTGCATGCATTCAAGGCCAATTGCCTTGCGGTTCCATTCAAAAGCTGTTGGCCATCTATATCATTGATGTGCCATATTTATACCTATGGTTAAGTACATTTAAGTTGACCACTCATTCCTTTCGGCTGTGCATATATATTGGTAATTGTGAATATATTAGTATGCTAGTTTGTTATGCTACCGGCTACTGCTGCAATTTTGCATTCTCTATTACCCATTTCGAAACTAGATTGTCATGCACTTTTATATGTTGTTGCTTTAATTTATAAAGTAATGATTGTACACACATATATATTGTTGGTATATATATATATACACATATTTATATGTATATAGCTATGTATGCGTGTGTTTTGATTTGAATTATTAATTGATTGTGTGCACACATATATATAGTTGGTATATATATATATACATATTTATATGTATATGTATATAGCTATGTATGCGTGTGTTTTGTAGCGTTGATTGCCGCAACTCTCTTGCTGAACTATACGCACTTAGTTGTGTGATTGAGTTTAGTTTAAATATTTGGAGCTGTGATGACGTCATATTCTGCAGTGGCGAGGCAGTGCACGTGAGCGTGTACTACATCCAATCAGAATTGACGTTTTATTTGATAATTTCAATTGCTTGAATTGTTTCGTGTGGCCAATTCAATATATTTTGAAATTGTATTTTGATTTGGTTTAATTTGATTATTTTGTTGTTATTTAATTATCTATTAGATAATTAGATTATGTTGTTTCTAATTATTTATTTAATAATTAGATTTTGATGCTTTCTAATTATCTTCATTGATAATTCTTCTAATTATCTTGTCGATAATTAGATATCGTTAATTCGGCCATTTTGTGTTTTCTAATTATCCTAGTGATAATTAGATATTGTTGTTTATGCCATTTGTTGTTTTCTAATTATTTATTTAATAATTAGATTTTGCTGTTAATTGCTGTTTATGTAACACTGTTGTTTTCTAATTATCTTCATCGATAATTCTTCTATTTATCTTTGTTGATAATCGGATTTTGTTGAATTCGCTATTTATGCTATTCCGCTGTTTTCTAATTATCTTCATTGATAATTCTTCTATTTATCTTTGTTGATGATTTGGCTTTGCTGATTCGCTGTTTAATGCTGTTACGTGTTATATTTACCGTTATCTGATTTTCTTATTAGAGGATTGGATATGCGGGATTTATTGTGATTGTCGTCTATTTGTTATTTTAATTATTATTGCTTCCGTGCATTAATTTCTGAGTTTAAATTAGACTAATCCGCGAATTATTATTTTTTGAATTAATACTCGGGTCAGACCGAGTTATTACAGGCTATTGATATCTCACTTTGGGATGCTGCTTGAGCTATGAAGTCTCTTCATATCTTTTGGAGTAGTCAGTGTTATTTTATAGGATGATATGTATTCATGTATATTATTTATAATAATGTACCTGTATATGTAACTTTCAGTGTCGACAGTTGTAGTTGTATCACATGTATTGTAACTGACTTCAGTTATATATGAGATTTTATATTATCTGTGTTCTGTGTTTAGCTTATCTGTGTTATTATTATATATATGTTGTCCTGACTATTATGAACCATCATAGTTCGTTTTATACTGGAATTGAATATGTCGATGGGAGTAAATAAACAAAGAGATGAAAAAAAAATATACCACTCCTATCGAGGTAACCAATACTAGCGTAAGGCCTAACTACGGATGGCCGCTTCTATCCAGCCTTATTCTTCGTAATAACAGAGAGTATTTCCTTTTAATACTCTTTGTTATTGTGAGCATAGAGGTGGGGTGTTACAATTGGTATCAGAGCAGGGGTTCATGGACATAATAAAAAAAATATAGAACAGAATTTAGATGGAACATGTGTTACAACTATTTGTTGATGTTTTTATTTGTGCCTTTGAGTCAAAACTAAAGTTTTGAAAATATGGTGAAATTTTTTAAATATCTTTATTTAAAAATAAAAGTGAAATTGTGTTTTGATGATTTGATTAATTTGTGTTCTGTTTATCAGAGTGCGCAGCGGAAACAGTGAGACTACCTTCGTTGAGTACAGCTGATAACCCTTTTGATTTAAAAATCAAAATATGAAAATGAAATTAATTTCATTATGTTGTTTAACCAATGGTTAAATAATAAGATAAAATTTCTAGATGGATTAGAAATAAGAGTATTTATTGGAATTGAAAATTCTTGTAAATATAATATGATTGTTAATGGGTTGTTGCTTGGTTGTATATTTAAAGAATGTTCATGTTTTGAAAATGGACATTTCTGCAATCAAGTTTAAAATTCCTAAAAAGAATTTAAAAAGTGATTTGTAATTTATTGTATCAATCGCCTGATGAGTAATTAAGAATTCTGGTCGATACGTCTGATCAGCGTCATCGATAGGAGTTCCTAAACACTTGAAAGACAATGTGATACATATTTTGGTATGAATGTTAATTTTGCATTTGTTGTTTTCAATTCATTTATGAATTTTGTTGTTTTCTAATTATCTTCAGTGATAATTCTTCTATTCATCTCTGTTGATAATTAGAATTTGATGTTATGAATTTTGTTGTTATCTAATTATCTTCGGTGATAATTCTTTTATTTATCTCTGTCGATAATTAGAATTTGCTGTTGTGAATTCTGTTGTTTTCTAATTACCTTCATTGATAATTCTTTTATTCATCTCTGTCGATAATTAGAAATCGCTGTTTGTGATTTTTGTGCTTTCTAATTATCTAATTGATAATTAGATTTTGCTAATATTGTGTTGATGTTGTTACTTAGGTGTGTTTATTTTTGTTTTCTTTGAAAATTTCGAATCCGATTTGAGGATCCGCAGCGATTGCAGTTATGTGATTTTGTTGAGATTTTTGCTGGTTTTCTTTTATGCTAATTGCATATTTGATTAGAATTTTGCTGTTTTAAATTATCTTCATCGAAGATATAATCGAGTGATTTCTTTGTTTATATTGTAATAAGATGTTGTTGTTTTCTAATTATCTTCAGTGATAATTCTTCTATTTATCTCTGTCGATAATTAGTCGTTGCCGTTATGACTGTTTTCGCTGTTTTGATGATTTTCCACGTGATTCCATTTGTTTAAAATAAATGGTTTTCAGATTGTTTTGTGTTTTCAAAGGAATGAGGAATCGAATTAAGTGTTTTAACAAAAGTGCGGACTATGAACCCTCACTTTTATTAATTCGATTAATTCTGGAATTATTCATTTGACTACATCGAACAACTTTTATAAAATACACGTTTTTGCACTTTCAGTCAACGAGAAAGAGAGTTAAACGTCGTAGCAAAAGTGCGGATTATCGACCCTCACTTTTACTTGTACGGTTAATTCCGGACTCGTTAATTGAATCATACACAGTGGAAAGTAGCTAGTGGTTAGTAAACCGTTCAGTGCAAACGTGTGGTATGGGACGCACTGTTAACATTATTCGGATTACTAACCAAAAGTTAGTGACACTTATGTGGGGCTTTCGGGCTCAGGATCTTCGGATTCTATGTGTGGGCTTTCGGGTTCAGGACCTTCGGGTTCTATGTGGGGTTTTCAGTCAACGAGAAAGCGACTTAAACGTATTAGAAAAAGTGCGGACTATGGACCCTCACTTTTACTAAAATGGTTATTCCGTACTCGTTAATTGAAACCAAATCCGTGGAGTTATCTATCATTAGTAGACGGAGGTGAACACGCGGTTATCATATACACGATCGTTGTCACCGATGATGTGATGACCCGGAATTTTGGGGAATATCAATTTAATAATATGTATTAAAAATTAAATTGATTTGATAATCTTTGATAATAAAATTTGAATTTAATTTAATAATCTAATTAAATAAATATTTAATTAGTGAATTTTATCTTTTAAAAGCTAATAAGATATTTTCTATTTGTAATATATATATTTGTATATATTATAAATAGAAAAGCTTTGGTAAATTGGAAATTTAGATAAAATTTAATATGAACTTTTCAAAGTTATTTAAATAAATAATCTTATAGTTTTAAAATACTTTAGGTAAATATTTAAATTGTTTAAGATATATTTTAACTTAAGTTAAAATGTAAATAAGATTTAAAAAAAAAGGTTTGTTTTATTTCTTTTTTAAATATTTCTTGATAATATGATAATCTTTTCTATAAATTATTTAAATTGACAAATGTATTATTTTCAAATAATAATTATAATGTATTGTTATTTTCAAATTAAATGTGTTGTTGAATCTATATGTATATATATAACTTGATTTTAAATTGAACTTTAGAATTTGATTTGAATTTGAATTTAAAGTTTTGAAATTCAAAAAGATAGATATTTAAATTGTTTTGGATTTTAAAATATATGTATAAACTTTTATTTATGAATATAATTGGTTTTATTTCTTTAAAATTATCTATATATATAAGTACTTATAAACTAATTAATTTAGTATAAGTTTATACTAACCTTTAAAAATAAATACTATTTACTTAAAAAGACAAGTGTTATTATCTTAAGGCCCCATTTTACAAGTGTTAAATGATAAGTGTATAATAATGACAAATGTCAAGATTTTGTTTTTCTTTTAATTTTTATATTAATCATTTTAGCCATTTTAAATACATATGTTTTCCCCCTCTTCATTTCTTTCTTCTTAATCAAAACTAAAGAAAAACTTCAGCTGAAACAATAACTCAAAAACAAGATCTGTAATTCATTTTCAAAGATCAAACACAAATCTGATAACCTATACCTCACAAACCAGAAAACTTATTCAAATCAAAACCTGTAATTCATTTTCAAATAAATCAAACCATTAGCATGCAAGCATTCTTCTTCAATCTGGATAAAACCAAAATCAAAAGCCTGCATGCATTCTTAAACCTGAGATGCAGACAGAAGCAAGCAGATTTCATCTGTAATTCAGTTTCAATAACAAAGATACTCAAAGTTTTAACTCGAGCAAAAGCATTTCTGGTTGATAAGGCATTTCAGCATTAAAGTTTTAAAGCAAAAGAGTTTCAGTTTTTAAAAAGAGTTCAAAGTTTTCAAAAAGCTTTTTTCAAAGAGGCTCTGTTCTTCTTCAAAATCTGGTGAGTAACATTCTTTTCTAAAAAAGCTAAAGTATCCTTAAAACTGGTTGCATGTTAATTCTCTGGAAAATATATTCTGTGTGATTTTATAAGTGAATTATAGGGATGCATATATGTGTGCATTGCTGTTGTATCTGTGTATCCCTGTTTTCATTTTCATGCTCAAGTTTGTGATCAAAATTCATATTCTCTTGAATCAATTGCTGTAAAGACTTAGTTTATAAACAAAAATTGTTTGTTTCATTCTGGATTTGAGTTTAAAATTTTATTCAAGTAAAAATAATTTTGCATTTTCTCTGGAAATCAAGAACAACAGAGAAAATCTATTATAAGTCAAAATTCAAACTTTGTGATTCATTGATTCAGGATTATAAATCGAATACCTAAACTAAAACATGATTTTTAAAACTAAAATCAAATTTTTAGGGGTGGGATTAATGAGCAGTTCTGGTTTGACCAAAAAATGGAAAATTGGGTGTTTCTGGTGATCTACTTGATCGTAGAGGTCGAGGCCTTCAGTGTTGATGGAGGAAGGATCAGAGATTAGAGGAAAATTGCCGGAATGGTGATCAAGAGGCTGTAGTGAGGGCGGTGATTGTTTTTAATTTGTAACCCTAGTCTTAAATAGGTTGGGTATTTTGATCATTACGACTTCTCTGGATGATCGAGTTCAACTGGATTCAGGAAGATAGTAGAGGAGATGTTGGCGATGGTGTAGCCGGAATTTCAGAAGCTCTGGTGGTCGGAGATGCGTTGACGTGATGTTTCTAGGTTTTGCATTGGTTGTTCTAGGTTTGGGTTCAAGGCTAGAATTCGATTTTGAGACTGTATTGAAGATTTGTTGATCGTGATGGGATGCGAGTGTGATCGCCGATGTGGGAAGATCATCAAAGATGGTCGGAGCCGCCGCGTTTGGTTGTGCATGTGTACGGCAGTGTGTTCGTGTCAGAGTTTTTGAGTTTATGGTTCGTCTCGAAGTAGAACTCGTGTTTGTGGAATGATAACTCGAGTAACATCTCGAGTGACTCGTGAGTGAGTTTGGGTACAGGTTATAACCTGTCTGGTTTTTAAATTTAAAATAAATTTAAAAATGTAAAGTAAAATTTAAACAAAATGTTAAATCAAGTTTTAAATATGGATTCAAATTTACATTTGTATACTAGTTTTGAAATAAAATGTTTAACAACTTTAAATGTTTAAAGTATGTTTAAAATGATTTGAATTCAAATGAATTTGGTTTACAAACTCTTAGAAATTTCTTTATAAATGGTAAATGTTTTCTTAACATTTGGATTAAAAAGGGTTGTAAGTTGATTAATTTAAAGATTAATTAATTTGAAATCAAGGACCATTAATTAGATAAGTTAAGATTATTTATAAATGGTTAGGAATAAATTAATCAAGTAATTAAGGATTAATTAAGTTATTGTTAAGTACTTAATTAATTAAGTAATTAGAGATTAATTTATTGGTAATTAGAATTAATTAATTTGTAATTAATAATGGTTAATTAAAGTTTTATTATTTAAGAAAAATAATTAAAGAATAGTTAATAGTTAATGTAGATCATTAACTTGGGTTTAATAAATAATTAATTAATGTGATTAATTTTGATAATTAAATAGATTAATTAATTAAGGTTAAATCATTTGGAAATTTTTTAATTAAGTATAAATACTAAATGAAAGTAATTAAAGGAAATAATTACTCATTGTAATTAATTGAGTTTAATTTGATTAATTTAAGTCAATTAATAAAGTTTAATTAATTTAAGATAATCACTTAATGATTTGTGAAGTATAATTACTTAATGTAATTTAATAAGTGGAAATTGGTACGAAGGGCCTAATTATATGGCCCATTTTTTTTCTAGGACACGGGTTTGAAACTATTATTTTCGAGGACAATTATGTGCGGCGTGCGTCTTCATCTTCTCAAACATCTAAATCTCTTCTGAAATCGATCGTGGAAATTAGGCGCGTTCGTCTTCATCTTCTCAAACAACTACGTATATTCTGAAATCTACCGATCTTGAAAATTGGGCGCGTGCGACTTCATCTTCTCAAACAAGTACGTATCTTCTGAAATCTACCGATCGTGAAAATTAGGCGCGTGCGTCTTCATCTTCTCAAAGAACTACGTGCCTTCTGAAATCTACCGATCTTGCAAATTAGGCGGTCGTGAAAATTAGACGTATCTTGTTCAATCAAAGCGGTCGTTTCTTGTGCAATTGAAGCGGTCGTGAGGCGTTAGTTTCTTCTCAAATCAAAATCGACTTTAATTGTGGGAAATCGTGAGGCGATTTTCTTCATTTGGTGAGTTTCTTTTTTATTTGCTGTTTTTCATTCTCAATTCTATTTTTTATGATGTTACTGTATGTTTCTTTTCACAGGAGGCTGTTTTCATCTATTGGAGGAAGGTTTTGTTTGATGTAGTTGGAATAATGGCTTCTGAATGGTATTGTTTTATTCTTATAACACAATCACTGTGTATTTAGCTTCGTTTGTTCTTTAGTTTGCAATTAAACTCTGATTGTTTAGATGTTTAAGAATGGTGTATCAAAATTCCATTCTGGCTCTAGTAATAATTTGGCAGCCATTGAATGTGATTATGTGTTTTAAAGACCATATTGATCTTAGTGTGTGTTTGTTATGATAATTTTTTAGCTCTTCTTTTTCACCATTAAGTATATTTTTGCAGATCATCTTTTTCACCTATGATTTTTCAACAATGTAAACTTGAATAGGTACAATCACAACGAATGTTTTTCTTCCACGTGTTCCATTGTTGTAATCAGGTTATCCCAAAGAGTGATAGTGATCTGTAAAAGATAAATTGTTTTATCTTTTTTCAAAAAGTGGTATATAAAATGATTTAAATGGTTTTATGCTATTAGTTTTTATTTAAGATCAGTTTTACATAGTTATATTTTCCACTGTTGTAATCAGGTTATCCCAAAGAGTGATAGTGATCTCTAAAAGATAAATTGTTTTATCTTTTTCAAAAAGTGGTATAAAAAATGATTTAAATAGTCTTATGCTATTAGTTTTTATTTAAGATCAGTTTCACATAGTTATATTTTTTTTTAATTTTTTTTACATTTTTTTTGCAGGTGTGATTCATCTGTTATAGTTGTGTTTGATTTCAATAACAATTGTTTTAGTGCTCGTTTTGGATTGGATGCTTCTATTTCTTATGTTAGGAATAGGATTTGGGAGCAGTGGAATAATTTTACTCCATTATGCTTTGATATTTTTTATATTCGAGAATCAAAGACTACCTTTATTGAAACGGATAGTGATCTTCAAGGTATATTGTGTTTGTCTTGGTTTAAAAAGGAAGAATTTTTGGTTTTTTTTCTACGGCTGAAGAATGATTCAATGGATAATTTTGTTGGTGAAAGTAGCAAGTCTGGTTCAGTTGTTGGTGTTGAGTCAAGTAATAATATGTTAGGTTATGATGATGATTTAGATTCTGGTTTTACTCAACAAAAGGATTTACATGAGTTGTTGAAGAAGAATTCAAATATGGAATTTTTTACTGGCGTTGGTCAACAGTTTGATTCTGCTATTGGATTCCGTAGAACAGTTAGTGCTTATTGTTTGAAGAATGGATTTAAAGTACAGTATATTAAGAATTGTAAAGAACGATTGACAGTTCGATGTGCTGTAGCTAGCTGTCCTTTTAGGATTCATGCTTCTTGCAAACTGAAGCAATTGGACCAACTATTTGTTAAAAACATTAACTTGATTCATACTTGTGGTGGTGGATTTCGTTCCCTTAGTAGTCCAACCATTAATAGTGATCTTGTGAAAAGTTTAATCGTCAATCAAATTCGTGATGAGCCAAAAAGAAAAACCAAGGATATCATTAAAAGTTTTAGAAGAGATTATGATGTGGAGCTAAGCTATTACTTTGCTTATAAGGGTAAGAAATTGGCTATGAATGATATTTTTGGTGATGAAAAGAAATCTTACAATGAATTAGTTTGGTATTTGAAGGCATTGGAAAGAAATAACCCAAATAGCTATTCAAGTATGGATGTGGATTCTGAAACAAATCAATTTGAGAGAGTTTTTGTATGTTATGAGGCATGTATATTTGGATTTAACTATTGTCGTCCTATGGTGTTTTTGGATGCTACCTTTTTGAAAGGGCGAAGTGGTATTTTAATGGCTGCCACTGCGAAAAATGGGAATCAAGGTACTGAATTTTTTTTTGCTGTTGTATTTATGTTACATAGTACTGTTTCTTTAAGTTATTGTTCTACTGAATTTTATTGTGTACATACTGCATTTTGTTCAAGTGATTAGTCTACTGTTATTTAGTACTGTTTCAAATATAGTGCATTTGGTTGTTTCAAAAATGAATTCAAACTGACAATTTAATTCAACTGAAAATTAATGATGATTAATGTTGGTTGTTTTTTTTATTTTTATTTTGATAGATACATAATCTAGATGTTTTATTTTTTTTCAGTTTATCATGATACCTACTGCTTATGCTGGATTTACCAGAATCTGTCATATTTCAAACAATAAATGCATATATGTTTTTATCTCTAACATCTTCAATCTAGTTGCATTAGTTACAAAGTAGGTACAATTGTTCAGTGGACAGTCATGCTCTTCTTATTGTAAATTTGATCCAAAACAAATACTGTAAAAGATATAATGTTCTTTAATTTGATATACAAAATGTTACTGTATACAGGAGTTAAAAAGGATAAATGCATTTATCTTTTAATATAAAGAATTAAATAACATATTAAGCCGTCATTATATATCATAGATACTACTACATGTTGAACATATTTATCATTTTTCTCTTTATTTGAAGTTCTTACATAAGGTATACAAATGATTTAAACAGCATATAGAAAAGATAAAAGCATATATGTTTTAGATGTTTGAATATTATTCTTTGTATTGTATGCATGAATTATGTATCATATCTTTGCAATTTCTACCCTTTCTGCGTAGACTACACATGTGATTGTCTACTATTAGATAATACTGTTTCAAATATAATTTTTTTTTACACAAAAAGTGAATTAATATTTTGTTGTTTCAAATGTAATACATAAACAGTGAATTATTATTTTTTAATTTTTTTCCAGGTTTTTTCCCATTAGCAATGGCTCTTGTTCCCAAAGAAAATGAAGAGTGTTGGAGTTGGTTTTTAAAACACCTAAAGAATGCTCTCAGTTGTGATAGAATATTAACTTTTTTAAGTGATAGACACTGGGGTTTATTGTTAAGTATTCCAAAAAATTTTCCAAATAGTCATCATTCTTATTGTTTGCATCATATGCAAAATAATATTGCTAGCATTGTGAAAAGTGGAAGGGGTGTTTGGGTAGCTCATTTACTTGAGCGTTGTGCTATAGCTTCTAATCATCATGAGTTTGAAAAAGCCATGTCCAAGTACAAAGAAATTGGAGGTGCCAAAGCTATACAGTACTTGAATGATAAACCATATGATCATTGGGCTGATTTGTTTTTTCCGGGGAAGCGATATGGCGAAAATAAGTCCAATGTAGCTGAGAGTTTTAATTCTTGGATTTTGGATGAAAGAAGTTTGCCTGTTACTGCTTGTCTTGATGGAATTAGGGTAAAACTGATGATGCAAATGTCTAATCGTAGAGAAGAGGCATCAAAGTGGACTAGTGTGCTATGTCCAAAAATGGAAGCTCGTTTGTTGAAATTGAAGGAAGAAGGATTTGGGTGGAGTGTTTCTAAATCATCTAGGTATTTATTTCTATATTTTTACATGATGTTCATAGTTTCTGAAAAAAATGATAAATGCATTTATCTTTTTTCAACTTGCTATGTAGCCTGTGTTATGATTTCATTTTGTTGGTATTTATGGTATATTAGTTCTTGACTTGGACAATCCTGTTGAAATCTGGTGCATCAAGGGAATGTTTTTAGTCAATTCCACTTAATCAGTGGATTCCTTACCCATTGAAATCACTGTCAAGGTTTACTGGTTTTAATTCTTACTATAACCTTTATGCTTTCTTTTTTCTAGATTGGTTATCATTTTTTTAAAAAGAAAGTCAAAATCAAAATTTACATAAGATATACTTTCTCTAAAGAATATGAACAGTATGCCTGTTGTTATTTGTTTTGGTTTATGAGTCTTATTTTTCACTATTAGTTCTATGCACATGAATTGGGTCTTATTTATTAGATAGATTAGAGAGAATATATATAGTGCTAATAATCATTTTTTGGAAATGCAATCTGTGTACATATTTTAACTGTTTTTAATTTTACATTTTGTAGGTATATTTTTGAAGTTCATTCTCCAACATCTCAAAAGGTTGATCTTAAAAATCGCATTTGCAGTTGCAATCAATGGAAAGTGACAGGTTTTCCTTGTGCGCATGCTTTGAAGTGTATTTCTTTAACCAGAAATTCTGTTTATGAATATATTGAGAATTACTTTACTGCTGAGTATTATCGAGCTTCATATTCACATTTGATCAATCCTATTCCAACTTTTGATAAGGAAGCAATTAAAGCTGAAGAATCATCTATTGTTCTTCCTCCTAAGCCTGTTCGTGGAGCTGGTAGGCCTAGGATGAATAGGATTGAAGGGGCTGACTTTCATGCTAAGCAAAACAGATGTGGAAAGTGTAAAAAACAAGGACATAATAGAAGAGGATGTTCTTTGAATATTTGAGTTGATTGTTTTAGTCCAATGTATTTGATTGGTTGTTCTATAAATACTCTGACTTGAATAATTGAGTTGATTGTATTAGTCCAGTGTATTTGATTGATTGGTTGTTCTATGAATACTTTGACTTTAATAATTGAGTTGATTGTATTAGTGCAGTGTATTTGATTGATTGGTTGTTCTATGAATACTTTGACTTGAATATTTGGATTATTGCATATGTTGAATTGGATATAATCTGATTTTGATTACTTTTGGTTGTATGCAATTGTTTATGAGTTTCTGCTTTTCTGGTAGGCACTGTGATGGTTGTTGGTAGGTAGTCAGTTTGGAATTGGTAAGATGATGGTTAGTGAAGAAGAATTGTGGGTTGTGGCTTCTCTGACAGTGTTGAGTGTGGAATGTTGCTGCAGTTTACCGTATCCATATTAATAACTATATGTAGTAGTATTTGCTTGTATGGTCAGAGAACTGTGAAGTATGGTTAGTAAGTGAAGTATGACAGAGTGGTATTTGGACTTTTGTAAAGGAGGAGGTGTTGTAGTTAAGAAGTGAGGTAGTGGAGGTTGGCAGTGAAGTAAGTAGTAGTCAGAGGCACTTGAAGTTGTGAATGATGAAGGTGGTAGTTACTCTTCTAACAGGAAATGGAAAGTATGGAAGAACTATTGTTTGCAATTGTTCTGTTTAAAAAGATAAATTGATATATCATTGGCCTCAAACAAGCTTAGGACCAAGTATATTTTGCGGTTATTGATTTAAATTTTCTTTGTGCAGAAATATTTGTTCAATTTTGTTTGTGCAGAAATATTTGTTCAATTTTGTTTGTGCAGAAATATTTGTTGATTTTTCATAACGGTGGAATACCTATCCATCTCCAATAGTTATTTATCTTTTTGTAATAACTTCTTTTTTCAAGAGAGCAGTATTCAACCAGCATTCCTTCTTCCCATTCTCACGCATCATCACTTTCATCATTCATTTCCACTAACATCTACCCTTATGCCTACAACTGACCAACCTTGCACTTGCCACAACCTAAAATAGCTCACAGGACTTCCATCACCTCTCACTGCACTGCAACTCCAATCACTATCTTCAAACTTCTGTCATTTGATATAAAACATCCTCAACACCAACAGAAACGACCTTTATAACCTGAAATTCACAGCAACCATCAACACTAACTACATAGCACTTCCATCCACACTATCTTCCTCATCCTAGCAAATTACTTAACATCACAGTAACCTTCACATTACACAACACACTCTGTATTATACGGCCCAATTTTTTTCTAGGACACAACATGAATGTATAGTCAGATTAAAAGGTGACAGTGCAAACAAGTGCACAGCATACACATAAACAAACTCAAGTCTACAACATCTGTAAGTAGGTTTTACAATTCAAATAATATGGCCTAAGTCAACCATTACAAATTCATCAGTCAAATAAAATTTTAACAAATGTATGATAAAAGGACTGTTAGACATCAAAGAATTTGTTGTTATCATTGTCAGTTCACATCTTTTGTTGCTGAAGCTGAACTGCAGAATTTTTCAATTGTCCAGCAGTATGGTTCATCAGAGAGAATTTGTGCAGTTATCTGTGCTCTAAATGCGTTTACTTGTTCTAGACTGATTTTTGATGTTGTGTCCATTCCTTGTGCTAACTTTTGGATAAACATCATTACGAAAATTCCACAGTCGAACCTGCATTTTTTAAAATTTTAGTTATTGTGTAACATTCATCGTTGTATAAAAATCTCCAGTATCAGTGATTATGAAAATATAACTAAACATGTACTTATATCCATTACATCAAAAGATAAATGCTTCTATCTTTTTTAATAGTTGAATAAAGTAAGATCTGACACTTAATATTTTATGAAGAACTCTTTAATTAATTTCATTTAACAATAAACCAGCTCCAAAACAACAAACAACTTATATCATTTACATAAAAACATAAATGCTTTTATCTTTTCTATGTAATAACTAATATCATGAGAAAAACATCAAATACCTTGAATGCATTAGTTAATGTACCATTTGTATCAGTGATTATGAAAATATAACTGAAAATGTACTTAAATCCTAGGTAAACATTTTTAATCAGTGATTATGAAAATTACCCGTTGCTTTGTTGAGCACAGTTAATATTTTTAATCAATGAAGACTTTCCCAGAATTGTTTTCTCGCCTGCGTCCTGTAAGTCTTTATTGATTTTGTTTACCGCTGCTTTCTGCCAAATATATATATATATATAAATATATAATTTTTTTTAATAATAATGATAAATCTATTTATCTTTTTTACTTTCAGTGTATTTTACTTACCACATTAATAGCAAACCTTGAATGTCCACTTCTTAATGTCTTAGATCTTGTGGTCAAGTGTAGAGAATCATAATGGTTCCATGAACATGATTCCACTACTAGCTCTAGCAAGCTCCAATGTCCGTTGCCATGTATAGGAAATAATATATTGCAGCATAATGGATTTAGAAGTGCTTGTTTAATAAAAGGATTAAACATATTTTTTTTGATCTTTTCCAGGTTTCCATCTGTTGCGCTTTTCTGTTAAAAAATAATTTCAAAAAATTTATTATAGAAACAAATTAAAGTTTACATTATAGTACACTTACTGTCATTGTTGTGTTCACATATATAATGCTAGAACTTTGTTCTAAAAATTTTGTTTTTCTGAACCAAAACCAATCAATAACCTACATTTCCAAAAAAAAATATGGATTAAGAATAGATTTTATAATGAAGCAAAGAAAAGAATTTATAATGACGCAAAGTATAGTTTTTTGTACTTACTTGACCAGAAATATATTCTCCATAGAGAAGTTCTTCTATCATACTTTTTGTGATGGTGATGAAGTTTTCATCGTCACAAGTAAATGCTTCATCACTAAAAAATTAAGATTAGTATGTTCTGTGTTGTAGTGCACTTACAGTATAAAAGAAAATTAATTAAGATTGGTATACTGAAAAAGTAAGATTAGTATGTAATGAAATATTTTTTAACAAAAGAAAATAACAATAGTACATACTGTACAGGAATTTTATGAATTGTCATACTGTCATACTGTACAGGAATTTTATGAATTGTACATAAAACAGCTGACAGTGCATTAAAAAGATATTTTGTTTTATCTTTTTTTAGTTGTCACTTGGATTATTAACTAAAGTACAGTGCATTAAAAAAAGTAAGGTTGCAAATAAAAATACTTGGTGCTTACAATAATAGGTGCTTAAATAACTTTTTTTATCTTCATGAACATCAACCAGCAAACTATTCATCACCAAAAATTTCTTTTTTTTCTTCAGATTTTAATAAATTTCAACAGCCTTGGATTGTCGATGATACAACCCATCTACTTGATAGAATGACTCAATTTGGCAATTTTTAAGTTAAACTGAGTCAATCCATCAAGTCGCTGTGTAGTACACCAACAATACAAGGTTGTTTATTGAATGGCACAAGTGACAAATTGTTTATTAACTCTGATTAAACCATAACTTAAAAAGTTTACACATTATCGGATGTTTATTGAATGGCACTACCAAACATGACAATGTTAAAATGTTTGCATATTATGACATGGTTAAAATGGTTGACAAATTTGTGACTTGTACATTAAACATATGACAGTACATACAAAAGATAATCAGTTTTATCTTTTTTTAATTGTCACCTTCAATATTAACTAAAGGATGGTACAGATCTACCATAAGTTAACCAAATATTAATAACAGGTTTAAGAAAAATATATTGTCATTCTCTACAGGAATTTTATGAATTGTACATAAAACAGCTGACAGTGCATTAAAAAGAAAAGAGAAATGCTAATGGTCCAGTTTTGTCCTTAAAAATAATTAGTTTCAACTTGAGTCCCAGGTTCCCCAATTGATTGCCCCGCAATAATACCTACATCTTCCCCCAATTCAACCAGATCGCCGTGAGTGGAACTTCTACAATAACATAATTCAATTGAGTCAAAAGTAGTTTAGTTACTTACTTGTTTCGTCCAAGAATTTTGAAAAAATTTTTGACAATTTCTTTTTTTTCTTCGGTAAGATATTCGAGCAGTGGACATTTGTCAACATTCTTTGGATTCTTCTTCTTTTTTGGTTCTTTTAGGACAATATCTTCAACAACAATTGGATTTTCAGAAGCAATTTCTTGAGCAGGCTCTTTCAGACTGTCAGATTTTAAACTATCTTGTGTCTGCTTTTCTAGTATGAAATCTTGAGTTTGCATAATATCAAAAGTTGGAAAATTAGCAGAACTGTTTATGTGAATCATACCAACAATTTTTTTTTACCTTTTTGAGCTTCAGTTTTTTTGTTCAAATTATCTTTTTCCTCCACTTCATGCTTTTCTAAATTTTCCAATTTCTGAAGCTTCATTTCAAGAATTTGGATTCTATTTTCAGCTGCTTCTCTTAAACATCTTTCCTCCTTTAATTGTTCTTCAACCTTTTTCATCTCAGAGCACAAAAAATTGACTTTTGATTGTAGCTCCATTATGTTATCAGCAGATTCCTTTTCAGATTTTCTCAAGCTTGTGTCTTGCTGGTACTCATCTAATTTCCTTTTGTTGTTTCGGTCTACTTCCACTTCAATAGCTTTTATTTTTTTGGAAAGAATTTTTTTTTCTTCTTTTGTTACATCTGCAAATTTTTTTAAAATCTGCAATGAATAAATTTAAAGTTAAGCTTTCATATATATTGTCATTGAAGTACTAGACAAGTTAAGCTTGCACATTAAACATATGACTACTAACATTCTACAAAATTGCTTTCGAAAAAATCAAAAAAAATGTACAGTTAAAAAATAGCATACTTTGTCATTGTCAACCTCAGTGAGGTCCAAATCTTTCAATTTCGATAAATCCCATTTTCCCATTCTTGGGATTTTTGTTTGCAGATTTTCCTTCTCAGCAACTATTTGTGTTCGTTCACAAATCCAATACTGCAAGAAAAAGATAAAAGCATTTATATTTTTGTATTAAATATAAATTTGAATATATTTACATTTAGTTAGAATTATGAAAGCATACCAGTAACACCATAGTGCAGCCTGGTGTACTTCTAGGGTCAGCATGATACTTTTTAACATTTTTCAACACATTTTCACATATCGCTCGCGGCCAAGAAATTGAATTTAATTTTTTTAAGTTCAGCAACTTCGGCAAGAATCCCCATTGCATGTAGCTTTGGTTGTTTGGAAATAGGAAAGTTATAACTAGCAGCAACAACAACAATTTCACTATATCTTCATTTCCTTTTTCTTCTTCTAACAGTGTATTCAGTCTTTTAGTTACTGTTTTTTGGCTAATTATGTCTTCTTCTTCAAAATTGGCAGTTAAAAAATTAGAGAAACTTTCCATGGCTAAGGCTTTGTTAGATGCTGGTATAGGAAACAAGTCCTCTCCAGCTATTGGCATTCCAAAAATTAGACTGACTTCTTCAGGAGTAATTTTGAGTAATTTGTTTCCAATTGTGAAAGCATTTTCTTTTTCATTAAAAGAAGTAATGATATCATCTAAATTTGAAGCACTTTTCCTCAAATCTTGTCTTGTTATTGAATCACTAAGAAAAACGTTGAAGAAATTTTTGAAAGGCGTTTTTTCTAAAAAAGCTTTTGCTTCCGGTGAAAGAATGTGTTTCTCCTTTATAATTGACATCACCTTATACACTGCATCCAAATTACATCTATAAGTACCTGTGTACTGCCTTTTTTGCTTCTTATCTATTTTCTTAATTTCATACTGATCTATATCATCCAAATCAGTACTGTCTTCTGTTAGTTGCTGTGAAAACGTTTTTTCATCATCAGATATGAAGTCTTCTTTTTCATTCACATCAGGTAATTCTTGTGTTGGTGCACTTTGATTCTATATTTAGGAAAATCAAAAAATAAATTAGAAGGTAAAAATAACAAGATTATCAAAAAAATATCTTACTACACAAAAATTTGAATAAAATGATAATATGTTTTATCATTTACATTATTTTGTATTTTTTTGAGGTTAAGATAATTTTTAGTACAAAGTACCTCTATTTAAAAAAATAAAAGATAAAGCACTTTTTTAGTATATAAAGTTTTTTTAAAAAAAAACAAAAGTATAAATTGAATCCAATAGGTTTTGTTGTAAAGAACAAATGTTTGAATTTTTTTTAGACCTATTTCAATCATCACAGTTTGAAAATTTCGCATTCTCTAATTTATAATTTAGACCAATGAAAGATAAATGAACATTCACAACTGAAAACCAACAAAATTTATTTGATGAAATGAAAATTTACAATTAGAAAGTTTCAAAGTATATAAAGATAATGTGTTTTATCTTCATCATCACAATAGCCTTGAAGTAATTACATGTACAACATGTATGAATGCAACATGAAAGCTACAACATCAATGAATATTCAGATTCAAAAGTGACAGTGCAAACAAGTGCACAACATACACAAACAAATGCACCATAAAAACAACTCAACATCAATGAAAATGAAGTAACCAAACCTGACTGAAGTGTTTGAACATTACATATATACATGTATGAAACATCAAGTGAATTTTCAACATCATACACATTGAAACCAGAGTCCAATGCAGACATGTCGACAAGATGAGAATGCAAGTGCAGACAAGCTATATGATAACTGACTGCAAATAAAGCAACAAGTCAAGTCAATGCACATCAACCCAATACAAAATATATGAAGTGAATGCAGAAACACACACACACACACACACACATGTATACGTAAATGTAGTGACAGAATAGCAGACTAACCAAGGTAAACAATGTAAGCTCAAAAAATTTAGGTATTTTTTTATTTAAAATATGGAATCTAGATTCCAATTTATTACGTATATACAAAATGAAGATTAGAATTAAATATTATGGGAAACATAAGTATGAAAATAATTACCAATGGAGTTGTAAATGGTGATGGTCTTTGGTTGTGTTCATCACAAAATGGACTGGAAACAGGTCTTATATTTATGCATTGGGTTCCACCTTCGTTTATGAAAATGCAAGTTGTTTTCCGAATGAATATCTTCGACTTAGAAGACCTTGTATGCATTTTTACGCTGCATAAAAAATGTCATATATAATGAAATGTTAGACAGAGTGAAGAACTATTAATTAATATCATTTAACAATAAACCAGCTCCAAAACAACAAACAACTTAAACCATTTACATAAAAACATAAATGCTTTTATCTTTTTTACCTAGGGTTTAACATATCTGTATATTATATGTAGTAACTAATATCATGAGAAAAACATCAAATACCTTGCATGCATTAGATAATGTACCATTTGTATCAGTGATTATGAAAATATAACTCAATAATGTACGTAAATCCTTTACATCAGAAGATAAATGCTGCTATCTTTTTAAATAGTTGAATAAAGTAAGATCTGACGCTTACTATTTTATGAAGAACTCGTTAATTAATATCATTTAACAATAAACCAGCTCCAAAACAACAAACAACTTAAATGCTTTTATCTTTTTTACCTAGGGTTTAACATATCTGTATAATTGTAGTAACTAATATCATGAGAAAAACATCAAATACCTTGCATGCATTAGATAATGTACCATTTGTATCAGTGATTATGAAAATATAACTCAATAATGTACGTAAATCCTTTACATCAGAAGATAAATCCTTCTATCTTTTTAAATAGTTGAATAAAGTAAGATCTGGCTTACTATTTTACGAAGAACTCGTTAATTAATATCATTTAACAATAAACCAGCTCCAAAACATGTACCTAAATCGTTTACATAAAAAAAATAGTACATACTTGTAGAGGAATCGATGAAGAAAAATTGGTGTTTAACTGAATAATGGCAGAAATCTTCGATCACAAATTGTCTAGTCGTTTAGAAAACTCTACTTTTCGATTTTAGATTTTGATTTTGTTTTACTGGGTTCTGAAAAAGGAAAAGGAACGAGAGAAAAAGTAACGGAATGGAGGGATAAAGTAACAGACGTAACGTGTATTAACTTTGGTCCTAGAAATAATTATTTTAAACTTGTGTCCTAGAAACTTATTGTTTGATGGAAAGAGGGGGAAGTAATTAATGGATAATTACTGATGTAATTAATGGAGTAATTAAGGGTAGTTAATTACTTAATGGAATTAATCAAGGGATTAATTAAAGATAATTAATTAAGGAATAATTAATTTATTTAAAGAAGTAATTAAGGGTAGTTAATTACTTAATGGAATTAATCAAGGGATTAATTAAAGATAATTAATTAAGGAATAATTAATTTATTTAAAGAAGTAATTAAGGGTAGTTAATTACGGAATGTGATTAATCAAGAGTGATTAATAATTATGATTTAATTGAAGATTAATTACCTAATGTAATTAATTTAATTAGAGTAATTAATAATAAAAATGTAATTAAGGATCATTAATTAATATAATTAATGATGTAATTAAGAATTGATTAATTAAGAAATAATTAATAAATGAAGTGATTAATTAATGTAATTAATTAAGGATTAATGTAATTAATTATAGTTGATTAATTTAATTAATTATAGTTAATTAATTAATGAAGTAATTAAAGGTTAATTACTATAAATGATTAAGGATAATTAATTGGAGTAATTAATTAAAGGATAAATTACTTGAATGCAATTAAAGGATAATTAGAGGATAATAATTGATTTGAAATTAATTTATGGTTAAGTAAGCAGGATTTATAGAATGAAGTAATTAATTTAATTCACTTTAAATTAATTAGAGATGGTATAAATCATTACTTATGGATGGATGAATAATATTGAATGCTTTGCATTGTTTGATATCTCTGATGAGATATGTGCTGATCTGTGATATGGATGTTTTAGTTGAATTGTAATGATAATGTGAATTATCTATTTGTGATGATAATGTAGATTATCTATTGTGATATTGTGAATTATCTATCTATGTGAATATAGATAATGAATTGAATTGTTTTAATTTTTAAACAACTTGGCTTTAAAAGATACGTTTTGGATTTCGATGAGACCGGGATCGGGTTTCTAGATTTGGATATCCGAATACCACATCGATCCAAATTAACGATAGGTCGTGAATCTCAAGTGAAGATGAAGATTCAGAGTGCAAGGGTTATTGTCGTTAACTCTGAGGGTGATTCCAAAATGAGTGTAACGAGATAATGCCTTCGGTTTCGTTCGAACCCGGAACGAACTTGTATGGATTGAATGCTTTCAGCACATCGTCAAGTGGACGATGAGCATTCTAAGAGATGTGTTCTCTAAAGGTAATAGTAGCCTCAAGCCTCATCAACCGGGAATGGCTAAAACAGGGGAGGTGCAGCAAGGTTAGTGGGTAGCACCCAAGTAGGACAAGATTACCTCTGTCTAGATGTCCCTTATTATTCCGATTTAGTGTGTGGTTGGTCATGACAACCGTGGGGTGTCTTGTGCGGGAATTATCCAGTAAGGGATGGTTCCGGCCTTGTGTTGCAGGGGATTGGGAGTGATCCTCGGTACGGTGATCTAGACCACGTACTGTGACGGGCGGTACCCCAGTAGCCCTGCCATTTTATGGAATCCAATTTCCAATAAGTGATCTCGGACTTGATTGTATTACCCACTTGTTGGCTAGTATGCTGGAATTTAATAATGTAACAATTTCAGCTATTTCTTATTTACTTGAAAATTCTAGACCTATTATAATATAACTGGATTTCCTACCAATGTTTTGGTTAGTGTAAGGTAAAAAAATTCCATGTTTATGTGTGGGAAGTCTTACGTGATACCTTTTGTTTTCAAAGGTTTTTCAAAGTTAAGTAACTTTAACCTGTTACTCACACCAGACCCATGTCTGACCCCAAGTGTTTATTTTTTGTTTTATAAACTCTTGGGTACTCAAATTTTTACGAGTAGCCAAGGGATTCAGGTTAGCTTTGACGAATTATGGAGGAGCAATGGAGCAGGAGGCTTCAGCGTTGTAGATATATATAGTAGTTTCGTTGTGTTGATCTTTGTATTGACCTCTATTTTGTATTGAGTTGTAATAACTAGACAGGTGTTTATAACTGTCTTGTATGTGATGTATAAGCTGTGTATCTCTGATGGATGTTGTATATTATGTAATACTTATGTTATTAATATAATTTATTCGTTCCGCTGTTGAGATTCTGATGTTGTTTCTTTCTTTCTTCTCTTCTTTTCTCTTTTCTATCCCTTTCTTTCTTATAAATGATGCGTCATTCTATGGAATGAATGGCGGGTCGTTACAGATGAGATCTGCTGATTGAGAGTTAGTGACACATTTGCTGGACCTTCGGGTCAATCACCAGTAATAGACCTTCGGGTCGTTTGTTGGACCTTCGGGTCATTTTTTGGGCGCCAAAATTATAGTACTCGGTGAGTGTAACAACCCGCAATATTTATCGATTGTATATTTAAATATTTTATTTAAATATTTCATCATTCGTCGGATTTTCGTCCAAAAAACTACTTTTTGCAAACAGTCGAATTAGAACTCGAGACCCCTTCCATTGAGTTCAAATGCCGTTTGCGACCTTTTTGAGTATAAACTTCGATATGTTTGGAGCTGAGTGGAATTTTGACATTATTCACTTAGGGCTTTGGGTTTGGGTTTGGGTTCAGCCCACTTGCCCAAATCTGGTTATATCATTACTCCACCCCCTCTCCTCTTCATTACTTCACTTTCTTTTCCTAACACTCAAGCTTCATCAAAAATGGAGGAAGAGAAAAAGAATTAGGAATTTCCTAAGCCCTAGTTCCATTACAAATCCAAGTTCTAGCTCCAAATCCAAGAAGAAGCTTTGGTAAGCCTCCTCTTCTTCTTCCCCAACTCATTCTCCTTTCAATTTCAAAAATTCCTAAACCTAACTTAGGAAATGTTACTCTTTTAAGCTTAGGTTCAAGCTTGTTGAGTTGGAATTGGAGAGTGATTGTCCTTGCCATTGCTCTATAGCTTCTTCTTCATTTGTTTTGGGTTTAAAGGTGAGATTTTTATCTCACATCTATGTTTATAATTATCTTTGGTTGTTGGGTATGAATTCCTAACACTCCTTCATGTGCATTTGCCCTTGATTTGGATTGGTTTTGTGAATATTTCAATTTTTGGTTTTTGAAATCAAATTTGTGTGTAAATCCTTTTATGGATGTTTGATCATGGTTTGGTAATGCATCGAAGAGCTTATAGGGTCGGGTCGTCGATTGGCATAAATCCTTAGCGCCCATTGCTTGTCCGGTTGCATTTGCGAAGAGATTGCCGCTTCATTTTTAGGCTGAAAATACTGGAAATCCCAGTTCAGTCGACTGACTTAGAGCGTTCAGTCGACTGAGCTGAAGCCAGGAAATTTCCTAGGCCAGTATCAGTCGACTGAAATCTCTATTCAATCGACTGAACCTGGAACCCAAAAGTTCCCACGCATGATTCAGTCGACTGAAATCTCTGAGTCAGTCGACTGAACCTGGGAACAGAAAGTTTCCAAGACCTGAGTCAGTCGACTGAAATCTCTGAGTCAGTCGACTGAATTTGTTGTTTCTGCCCAATTTTCTTTTTTGGGATTGAATTTCCAATTTAAATCGATTCGTGATGATCCTATTTGTTGTTATCATTTATTATGATTTTGATGACTTCTTTTTCGGGATTTTTGTGGATATCCATTTTGATGGATTCGGCATCGATTTACCTGGATTTGATTCACATCTTCGAATGTGAATTTTTGATGGTTGATTGTTACTACAATCATTTCCGTGACTTGTCACTTTAAATTACAAAGGTTTTTATACTAGTAGTAAATATTCAAACTCTTTTAATAAAATGATTTCAACTCTATTTTTAATACAAGCTCGTTTTCAATACCGTTTTCCAATATGTTAGTATATACAAACCTTTACCTCACTCGTATGAGAAATCTAATTAAACGGCTTAGTAAAATAAGTGGTATGAAACGCTTGCATTTACTTCGTCGGTTAATTCTTAGACTTGTTCGATTGAAACTCTTGTGACAATTTTCGAGTGGAGACCTACAATTTGTTCGCAAATATTTAAGTTAAGCTAGTGGTTATGGGACATGAAGCTAAACTCATATATTTACTAGCTTATTGTAATTGACACTTCTTGATGATCGATGATGATCATTTTATGGTTTAGACTAGCAATGTGCAATGTCTCTTTGTCCAAAATGGAGGACTGTACTTCATTTTATTGAGCTTCGTCTCATTTCTCGCATGGGTCGTACCTATTTAGGTGCGTCGATGTTCGGCTTTGCATGGGGTGTATCTTTCTAGGTGCATCGATGTTAGACATTACATGGGGCGTATCTTTCTAAGTACGTCGATGTTCGTCTATGCGTGGGGCGTATCTTTCTAGGTGCGTCGATGCTAGACTTTGCATGGGGTGTATCTTTCTAGGTGCATCGATGCTAGACTAATCATGGGGCGTATCTTTCTAGGTGCATCGATGTTTAGTTATACATGGGGCGTATCTTTCTAGGTGCGTCGATGTTCGACTGTGCATGGGGCGTATCTTTCTAGGTGCGTT
The DNA here is from genome assembly GCA_030737815.1 of Allium fistulosum. Taxonomy (NCBI): domain Eukaryota; kingdom Viridiplantae; phylum Streptophyta; class Magnoliopsida; order Asparagales; family Amaryllidaceae; genus Allium; species Allium fistulosum. The sequence continues at coordinate 722,512,519 of CM060908.1, forward strand.
GATGTTCGATCTATGGAATCGCGTTCCACTTGGGATTGGCCATCCTCTTATTTTTGTGATTTTTGGATTTCTAATTATTGATTTCTGGAATTTATGTTTCACCAACTTTTACAAATTGGCATTGAAATGTATGTCGTTATTTGTGGCTTGGTGAATTAAATTAAGAATATGACATTCTTTTTTATCTTTGAGAAGATTCTTGTGATATTGATTAATCTCTGGATTGATTTTCGATTAGATACTTATCACAGTATGGCTTTATGGTTATCATACGTTTTTGTCATATCTCTTACACTATATCACTTTATCCAATATTTATAGCTAGACTGATCCGTTTATTATTTTCTTCTTAAATAATACTCGGGTCAGACTGAGATTTTACAGGTGCTTCCTCATGACTTCTTATCTGGGACTATCATCTGACTTTTGGCTAACTACTTTAGCATTGTAGTTTTTGGTTGTATACATTCGATATATTGACTCATTGATGTATACATATTCTGTTGTCTAGCACTTGTATCTATTCTTTTTGATATTGTGGATCTTGTTTGACCACTACACTGATGTACACTTTCGTGTGTTATATTCATATCTATTTCCGCCTTTGTGATATGAATTTTCTGTGACTGATTTGTGTTATGTTTATTTCTATATTTGTTTCCGAAGAATATATACATAGCCACCGTGTTGTAGCTTTGAGTTTGTATCGGTATGTCGGATTTTCTCTTGAATTGAAATGCATGTTATACTATCTGACATATCGGTGCTCGTACAAAGCAATTACACGGATGGTCGCTCCTCAACAGCCTTATTCTCCATGCTAGTCGACGACATTACTTAGTGGTATCCTTGGCTAGCTTGGGTATAGAGGTGGGGCGTCACAGTGAGGCTTCGGCCATTTGCTGTTGCACGTGCGGTGCAGTTTAGGCTTATCGCTTAAGCTCACCATTTGCTGGGATCGATCCACTAATAGCTGTCTCTAATTATCTAATTGATAATTAGATAGTGCTAATTTGTTGTTTCTAATTATCTGTAGGTAATTAGATATTTGTTGATTTGAGTTCTAATTATCTTTGTTGATAATTAGATATTTGTTGTTTTCTAATTATCTTTGTTGATAATTAGATATTTGTTGTTTTCTAATTATTGTATCGGTAATTAGATATTTGTTGATTTGTGTTCTAATTATCTTTGTTGATAATTAGATATTTGTTGTTTTCTAATTATCGTATCGGTAATTAGATATTTGTTTATTTGAGTTCTAATTATCTTTGTTGATAATTAGATATTTGTTGTTTTCTAATTATCTTTGTTGATAATTAGATATTTGTTGTTTTCTAATTATCTTTGTTGATAATTAGATATTTGTTGTTTCTAATTATCGTATCGGTAATTAGATATTTGTTGATTTGTGTTCTAATTATCTTTGTTGATAATTAGATATTTGTTGTTTTCTAATTATCGTATCGATAATTAGATATTTGTTGATTTGAGTTCTAATTATCTTTGTTGATAATTAGATATTTGTTGTTTTCTAATTATCTTTGTTGATAATTAGATATTTGTTGTTTTCTAATTATCGTATTGGTAATTAGATATTTGTTGATTTGAGTTCTAATTATCTTTGTTGATAATTAGATATTTGTTGTTTTCTGATTATCGTTTTTGATAAGTAGATATTTGTTGTTTTCTGATTATCGTTTTTGATAATTAGATAATTGCTGATTTGTGTTCTAGTTATCTTTGTTGATAATTAGATATTTGCTAATTTTGCTGATTATGAGATTTTCTAGTCTCTGATTGATTCTAGATTATGTGATATGTAGGGATCCAATTTTATACTGTGATCCATTTTTTGTTGTTTTCTAGTTATCATTTTGTTGATTTCTGGATTATGTTGATTATATTGAATTGTTGTTTTCTAATTATCATCATTGATAATTCTTCAATTTATCTCTGTTGATAGTTAGAGTTTGCTGATTATGAAGTTCGTGCTTTCTAATTATCTTGTTGATAATTAGATATTTGCGGTTTTGCGGTTTGTGATTTGTGTTTTCTAATTATCATTGTTGATAATTAGATTTTGCTGTTTTCTAATTATCGTATCGATAATTAGATATTGTTGTTTTGTGATTTCTGTATTCTAATTATCTAATTGATAATTAAATATTGCTGTTAATTGTATTTATTCAGTTTTGCTGTTTTCTGATTATCTATTTGATAATTAGATTTTGTTGAAATTTTTTGAATTTCTTTTATGAAATTAAAAGATTTGTTTGGCATTTGTATTCTTGACCTTTATTTTTCTAGCTTAACCAGTTTATGTTAGAAAAATAATTGTTATGGACGACTTTAATTATGAAAATTGCGGGGACGCAATTTTATAAGGAGGGGAGTCTGTAACGACCCGGGGTTTTGCACTAGTTAATTATCGTCATTAGACGATTAAATTTGCTAGCTATTTGTTATTGGGAGTTTTTAATCGGGTTGAGATTCTTTTAAAAAAATTGAAATAAAATTTGTTAAGGGTTATGTGGGCTTAAAATAAAAGCTTAGCCCACATTTTTTTTCATGGTGCTGTGTTGCTATCAAAGGTAGATATCTGTTTCCTCCTCCTCCATTCATTTCTCTTCGCAAGCACAAAACAAAACAAACGAAAACAAAATGGCTGCTAGGGTTCGATTTCGAATATTTCTCGAAGCCTTGTCAGGTACCGTGCAAAGGCGAGCTGAGTGGGGGGGGAAAGGGAATTGCGGGTGATGGATTTGTGCACTTCGAGATAATATTAGTGATTTTCACTCACAACCTCTAATTCAATCTTAAGTATTTCATGCATGATTTAGATGATTTCGGGTGTGTAGCTTTCTATAGGCTTGGATGAATTTTAGTGATTTTGTGAATTGGGGTTTCGCCTATTTTCATATTACAATCGAACCCCTTGAATCCTTGGAATTATGCTGCTGCCTTTGCTTTTGTGTTTGATATTCTCGAACTAAGTTTTGAGTGGTGATAAGTGAAACTTGAGTTGCCTATTTACGTATATATGAATGTGTGTGTGTATATATATATATATATTGGTACATATATATATACATATCCTTGTGCACAAAAATTCTTGCTTCCATGTTGGTATTTTAAACTGGATTTTTTTCATGAGTTTTGTGTTATAATTTCCTAACATTGATGTTCTGCACTTCGTTTCTCTGCTGGACTGTGTTCCACTTTAAAATGGGTTTTTGCTTCATACAATAAAATGAGTTCAAGCGAGTATTTTATAAAAAGTCTGGTGAAAAATATTTTGAAGCATGAAAAATATATTTGGTTATCTACATTTATGTGACCTCTTTAAACATTGGTATTTGATGATGGATCAAACACCCTGTATCACCATATGTTGCACACTCTTGTTTGGTTCATGTACACAATTATATGTCCCTGTTCTTGTTGTCTTGTTGATGTTTGATGCATCATATCTCGGCCTTTGTGCATGCGTGTGATCTGACCATGTTTGTGGTCTTTTCCACTTGCTCACGTATGTAGTTTTCGAGTGTGCACTACTCTTTTAATTCGAGCATAAATGTATGTTGGCCATCCCATTTATTCGTGCTGCCCATTCGAAAGTTGTTGGCCATTTAATTCATTCATTTGTGGTGCCATAAATGTATATGTGTGAAACTATGTTGGTTATCCCATTTGTTCTTGCTGTCCATTCGAAAGTGTTGGCTATTTTCAATTCACTATGCCACATATTTATAAATGTGTGCATGCATTCAAGGCCAGTTGCCTTGCGGTTCCATTCAAAAGCAATTGGGCATCTATATCATTGATGTGCCATATTTATACCTATGGTTAAGTACATTTAAGTTGACCACTCATTCCTTTCGGTTATGCATATATATTGGTAATTGTGAATATTTTAGTAGGCTAGTTTGTTATGCTACCTGCTACTGTTGCAGTTTTGCATTCTCTGTTACCCATTTCGAAACTAGATTGTCATGCACTTTTATATGTTGTTGCTTTAATTTATAAAGTAATGATTGTATACACATATATATAGTTGGTATATATATACATCTTTATATGTATATGTATATAACTATGTATGTGTGTGTTTTGATTCGAATTATTAATTGATTGTGTACACACATATATATAGTTGGTATATATATATACATATTTATATGTATATGTATATAGCTATGTATGCATGTGTTTTGTAGCATTGATTGCCGCAACGCGCTTGCTGAACTATACGCACTTAGTTGTGTGATTTAGTTTAGTTTGAATATTTGGAGTTGTGATGACGTCATATTCTGCAGTGGCGAGGCAGTGCACGAGCGTGTACTGCAGCCAATCAGAATTGACGTTTTATTTGATAATTTCAATTGCTTGAATTGTTTCGTGTGGCCAATTCAATATAATTTGAAATTGTATTTTGATTTGGTTTAATTTGATTATTTTGTTGTTATCTAATTATCTATTAGATAATTAGATTATGTTGTTTCTAATTATTTATTTAATAATTAGATTTTGTTGTTTTCTAATTATCTTCATTGATAATTCTTCTAATTATCTTGTCGATAATTAGATATCGTTGATTCGGCCATTTTGTGTTTTCTAATTATCCTAGTGATAATTAGATATTGTTGTTTATGTCGTTTGTTGTTTTCTAATTATTTATTTAATAATTAGATTTTGCTGTTAATTGCTGTTTATGTAACTCTGTTGTTTTCTAATTATCTTCATCGATAATTCTTCTATTTATCTTTGTTGATAATCGGATTTTGTTGAATTCGCTATTTATGCTATTACGTTGTTTTCTAATTATCTTCATTGATAATTCTTCTATTTATCTTTGTTGATGATTTGGCTTTGCTGATTCACTGTATAATGCTGTTACGTGTTATATTTACCGTTATCCGATTTTCTTATTAGAGGATTGGATATGCCGGATTTATTGTGATTGTCGTCTATTTGTTATTTTAATTATTATTGCTTCCGTGCATTAATTACTAAGTTTGAATTGGACTGATCCGCGTATTATTTTCTTTTGAATTAATACTCGGGTCAGACCGAGTTATTACAGGCTGTTAATATCTCGCTTTGGGATGCTGCTTGAGCTATGAAGTCTCTTCTTATCTTTTGGAGTAGTCAGTGGTATTTTATAGGATGATATGTATTCATGTATATTATTTATAATAATGTACTTGTATATGTAACTTCCAGTGTCGACAGTTGTAGTTGTATCACATGTATTGTAACTGTCTTTAGTTATATATGAGATTTTATATTATCTATGTTCTGTGTTTAGCTTATCTGTGTTATTATTATATATATGTTGTCCTGACTATTATGAACCATCATATTTCGTTTTATACTGGAATTGAATATGTCGATGGGAGTAAATAAACAAAGAGATGAAAAAAAAAATACCACTCCTATCGAGGTAACCAATACTAGCATAAGGCCTAACTACGGATGGCCGCTCCTATCCAGCCTTATTCTTCGTAATAACAAACAGTGTTTCCTTTTAATACTCTTTGTTATTGTGAGCATAGAGGTGGGGTGTTACACATCCCTTGGAAAATTTGTGGTTGATTGTATTTTAAATTGTGCATACATCGAAATTATTATTTGATAAGGATGACCATATTTTTATATAAAGGTGAAATGTTTTCGATAAGGATTATATACCATTTTAAAATGAGAATTTGAAGTTTCGAAAGGATTGGAAATTTTTAAAATTTTATAAGAAATTGATTCATATAAAATGATTTATAACTGAAGGGTTTGAATTTGAAATTTAAGAGATTGAACTCCGGCATTTTGAAATTGGTTTAAGATCTTGAAAATATATAATAATACGATTTGAAAGTATTTTCCCAATAAGAAATGATTCAAATGATTTTAATAAGTTTCGAATGATTTCAAAGAAATTTCAAAAGAAGTTTTCGAGAAAATAGAAATCCAGAACCCACATATGTCGTTGGAAAATAATTTCGGTGATGAATGCATGCATCATCGACATTGATTTTCGAGTTTCTGAGTGGGGGAGAGGCCACTTCGGTAGCTTTGCTATGCGATTGATTTGTTAAACCAATTTTGATTTCAAATTCCGAAGTATGATTTGATATTCGGAAGATATATGTATATATTTGAACAGTTAGAAATGAGCTGGTGTTCAGTCCTTGAGTTTCGGATTTGATTAATGTAACCCTATCTTTTGGAATTGATGTACTGATTTGTTGGTGGTTTCCAACTCTTGGATTGAAAATATGATTTCTTCGACTATTTTGAAGGTTCGAGCACTTCCAAATCATGGTTAACTTTTCAAAGCTAAGTAATTTTGAAAAGTATAAAGTATATAAGTTTGGTATGTATGTTTAAAGTATGTAGTAATATGATTTAAGTAAGTTTGAAACTGTTTTGTTAAGTAAATGAATAAGACTATTTTGAATTAAACTAATATGAAATTTAGTTTTTAAAAATATTTTGAATAAATTTAGTTTAAATGTTTTAACTTAGTAACATCTTTATAAAACTATATATTTAACAAGTTGGAATAGATACATAAGTTGTACGTATGCTGTTTTATTCGCAAAATTAATTTGATCCAGGTTTGAGTACACAAGTTCGAGGTGAATTACACCATTTCGTGTTAGGATTTTTCATTTGATTCTTGATGGCGAATATTTGATATGGATTTTGGGCTTGATTCTAGAATTCTCTATCATAGTATATGGCTATGCAAGGAGACTGATGGCTTCTAGTCGAGAAACCATATCAAAGTCCGCATTAAGGAAGTCGAATGGACAATACTAGTTCGAAAGCGAACTTGTGTGATCGAGCGAGCGATCGAATGTGATGTTGCGAAATGATGACATATGTACATCTTATGTTCTAATATCATTGATATACTTGATGCTGAAATTGGAAGTTGTTGGGTTGGATGTCTTTGTAATTTAATTGGAATTTTTCTTTTATGCAAAACTACTATCGATTTAAAACAATTTTTTCAAAACTTTTTTTCTTTTATTTTTCTTAAACAAACTATTTTATTCTATTTTACATACAAAACTATTTTTACAAAATTATTTTACAAACTATTTTTTTACAAAACTATTTTACAAACTATTTTGTATACAAAACTATTCTAAATTCAAAGCCCAAAATAAAATAAAAGATGTTCAATCCCATATGTCTCTTCATACAACATAATTGATTTTGAAAAATTTTAACCCTGATATAAGATGGACCTTATGTAAGTATAAGATGTTTTTGGAAAAACCATCGATTTTGGAAATGAATTGGTTGACTTAAATTATATTGATTTAGAAACTTGGATTATTTTCTAAATTTATTATTTTGGAAACTTTGGAACTGAAGATATTTGATTTGGAGGAATAATTTGGTGAAAGCGTATATGGTTTTGAAAATTGTATTGATATCGAAACAAATTGAAATTTGAGAACCTTGTGTTACTAAAATACTTGATTTGGGAGTTATCGAACTTATATAAAATTGATTTGTATAAGTATGATGTTGATTCGAAACCATTGATTTGGAAAGGTACTCAATTTGAAAAGTGAAATCTTATATAATCGAAGTCTATATAAGTATGATTTAATATACTATTGATTTTGGAAGGTATTCAATTTGAAAATGAAATCTTATATATAATGGACTTTATATAAGTATGATATTTGAAATTGATTTGAAAGGTACTATATGATATATATTTTCGAAGTAAAGATATGGAAAGTGCCTTCTGCTTGATATCTGATTTGTGGCCACATCTTGGATTCATTCTATCGATATTATTCTCTATGATTTTGGTTTTCCGGATATGATACTCAAGTGTCCATAGAATTCCATGGCGATCTGCATGGTTTTACGAGCGCGACTGTGTAGCATAATTCGCAGAGGCTGTGAGAGCCTAGGGTACGGATGTTTCCTGGGGGATCCAAGCGTAACCATTATGTATCTGCGATCTATTGGGTCGCTTGGTAGCGTAATCCGCAGGGGCTGTTAGAGCCTAGGGTATGGATGTTTCCTAGCGGATCCAGGCGTAACCATTGTGTATCTACGGTACTACCAGTCTTCATGGCGTAATCGCAGGGCTGGGGGGGCCTACGGGTATAGATGTTTCCTGGGGGATCCAAGCGTAACCATTGTGTATCCGCGATCCATGATCGACATGTTTTGGTTGTTTTGTTTGGATTGTACTTTCCATATTTGTTTTTTTTAAGAAAGCTTTTCCAGTATTTTCACTGGGTGTTGAACAAGTCTACTAAGTACCTGGAGAATTCTAGCTTTGCGCCTGATCAACGCATGGTCAGAGTCTGCAGGAACGATGATAAACTTGTTAAGACATCGAGTCATAAAAGTATTTTGATAAAGTATTATATAAAGAATATTTTGATCAGTTATTTTCCTTTCTAAAAGATTTTAAAGTGTTTTAAATATTGTTTACCTCTTTAACTAACAATTTGAATTAAATGACTTTTATGGATATAATAGAATGGATTTAACCAAATTATTAAATATTAAAGAATTCTAGTTGAAATTTATATAGTTTTAAATTAATGGTTCATCCTTGTCTTTCAACCCATTTTTCCTGCTAGTTATTCCTATTCTCCTACCTTCTTCCTTTTCGGGGACGAAAAGCTTTGAGTGGGGGAAGTGTAACAACCCATAATTTTAATAAATATTTTTAAATTAATTTTTATTTTGAAACTTTGATTTTTAAATAATTTTAAATTGAAGTTTGGAATTTTCCTATGTATTTTGGATTTTTTGTTTCATTTTTATTTTTATTTTTCCCAAATACAATTAAATATGAATTTTCTGGAAATATTATATTTTGTCAAACCTTTATTGTTTATTGAAAATTTTGAAAGTTTAATTTTTAAATTTTAATCTTTTCTTTGAAACAGTAATTGGTTCTGATATCCGCTCTGCTTTTCGTTTCGTCGAATTCCGTTTTAAACTTTTTAGAATTTGATGAATTCAGCATTTTACACGTAGAATTTTATCTGCATTTTTATTTTTTATTTTCTATTCTGTTTCCTATCCTTTATTTTTTTTGGGTTTTGAATTAAATTGTGTGAATTTTTGTTGTGTTTGGAATTTTCCTATATTAGTTGTATTTTGTTTACAATTCTTAATTATAGTTTCAATAAATTAAACTATTTTCTTTATTTATTTTCTTATTTTCCTAAGACTATTTATTTATTTTCATTTCTACTTTATTTTGTTTTAACTTTTATTTTGTTAAATTGATTTTTATTTGTTCATATTGAATTAAAATGAATTGGAAATTCAAAGAGACAAAGTTTTTAAACTTGTGACTTTTCATTTGCTTGTCTTTTCATTTGCTTGGCCTTTCATTTTCTCTTGTTTTAGCCGTGCATTTCATTTACTTTTCACGTGAGAAACTTGTCATTCCTTCACAACTCACGGCTTTCTTCACTTCTGAAAAAAAATTGTAAGTTCGTGGCTTCCATTTTTCTACCTTTTCTCTTCAATTTTTATTGATTTTTGCCTTACTCCTCACTCTAGTATTGCTCAGCCATAACCCCTCCACTTCTCCACCGACCACCACCATCATCTCCTCCCCATCATCCACGACTACAACCACTCCTCCCCTCTGTCCAGATCAAGCCGTGACCACCTAGGTAGGCTAAAATCACAAAAACATTGCAAAAACCCCTTGAACAATGCATAGCCAAACCCCTATTTCCCATCACCATCTCCTTTAGCCTCGGCCACCACCCTTAGCTCCACCACCACTTGCTGCCACCACCTCTGGCCGTCCCTTCACCACATCACCTGACCTGTAGCAGACCATAGCCGAGCCCATAGGACCATAGGCTGAGCCTATGTTGCAACCAAACTCCTTTTAGGCCTTGACCCTTTGGATTCCTCACTTGTAACTCCATTCTCTTCACATTCTCTTGCCTAGTCGTGTGTTATTAAGTCCAAACCCGAGACTTTTTCACTAAATAACATACATGGCCGAGCAAGCAATGAGTAGTGGTCGAGCACTTGTGATTTAAAAGCTTGGTTAAGTCATTTGTTAATTCTAATTTCATTTCTTTCAATTAAATCTTTATGTTATACATATATTTATATTTGCTTTGTTTTATTTGTGTATACTAGGTTAAAATCTTGGCTCTCTCTCCACTTGAATCTTAGTCGTGCTATATCGTGCTTTCTGAATTTATCTGTGTGTTTTGATTTGCGAACTCCATCTTAAAAAGGTGAGTATTCACACATGACATTTATACTTATAGAATTTGTGAAGTGACAACAAGTGAATGTGTAGAAACTATTATATCATGTTATACCTGCCTGTGATATGTATTATATGATGTTAAACTCTGTTATAAACTTGTCACATCATATGCTTTGTTATATTTTGTTATACTGTTTATTTCTATTCTGTTTCTCACACTACAAGTTCCCTGTAGAATAGAATCACTATGGGTTGAAATGATACATACCCGAACGGACTTTAGAATAGGGAAAAATCGTTATGGGTTGAAATAATAGGCCTAAGAGATTTTTATTTATTTTTATTGACTTGGGTTTGCGGGTTTGAAATGATAGAACCTGGATTTTTCCTTGTAAATTATGGATTGAAATGATATATTATCTGTATCACTTGACTTAGGTTAGAAAATATTATACATACCTGTGGTTATTTTATATATTTTCTAGAAAATTTTATGTATTTTTAAAATGGAAAAATATGATAATTTGATTTAAATTGAATTTAAAATGATTTAATAAAGTGATAATGATTTTTCTATGTATTAAAAATGTTAAACAAATAAATGGAAAAATTGTGATTTTTAAACATAACTTAATTTGGAAATTTGTGATTTGATTTTTAATGGAAGTTTAAGTTAATTAAATAAAAATGGAAATTAAGTTTTATTTTGAAATGGAAATTCAAATTTAAGTGTTAAAGTAAATTGTTAAAAATGCAAAGAATGGGAAAATTGTACACTTGAATTTAATAAGTGAATTATTGAAAAACTTGATAATTATTGTAAATTTTTTTCCTTTATAAAATTTTAAATTAAAGGGTATTTAAATATACATTTTTGAAGTGGAAAAATATGATTTTTATAAGTAAAAATGGTTAAAATTGAAGTTTAATTGTTTCTGGAATTTTTGGAATAAATCTGGAAATTCTTTTAGTAGCACTTCAGAAATGCTATCGTTTCTGGAATTAACTTAAAATCTAAAGTAAATGATACTGCAGCACTTTGTAAGTGCTGTGGTTGATGCAAATGAACTAAAGACTAAAATTAACTAAGGGCTACTGCAACACTTGGTAAGTGCTGTAGTTGCTGAATAAAAACTAAAACCTGAAACTAATAAAAGAGCTACAGTAACACTTGATAAGTGCTGCAATTGGCTGAAATAAGATTTTTAATTATAACTGAACTACTACAGCAGTTTTGTAAATGTTGTCTTTGCTGAATTGAATTGTTTTCAAATGTAACTAACTGCAGTATTTCTATGTGCTGCGGAAGCTGAAATTTAAATGTTTAAAGTATTTAAATGAGCTCAGAAAAGGTTAAATTTTGGGAGTTTAATATTTGATTTGAAGGTATAATGACTTCATACTTTATGTTTAAATGAAATATTTCAATTCGAAATTATAAACCATTTTGAAATCTATAACCACGGGTACATTTATCTGTATGCCATTTTATTTCCTTGTGATTTATTTGGATGCACACCTTTAATTTGAGAGTGTGGCTAGAGGTGAGCGATTACTGCAGCTCTGCGCTACCCTAGTCACATTTACACTGTTATTTGCATTGTTTACTTTAATATGGATATTTCTATGATAACGTTTATTACCGTTTAATTGATGGTTTATGGATCCTTAAAGGATGGGCGATCCGAAGCATCCTTTAAGTTATTGTGCATTGCTATTACAGTTCACTTGAGTTGGTTTACATTGTATAAGTATGTATGTCCTGACTGGAGTGTTTGTGTTTTACTTTACGCTCGGATCAGCCTGAGAATCACAGCTTTGGATTCACCTTCTGAAGCTAGAGATTTGTTGGAGCTTATTTGTCTATCGGTTCATCAACTTCTATTCCAGTTATTTCCTATTCAGTATTGTCTTTGTATTATTGACTTATGTATCCTGACTTCTATTGTATCTGCTTTGACTATGAGATTTTATATATGTTTGAGAGTATGTTTATAGTAGCTTCCTGAACTACTATGGTATTTTATTTTCGCTGCGAGTTATTCTGATATTCTGTGTCTGTGATTCTGTGTTTGATTTTGTTTGCTCCAAATTTTCTTGACAATCCACTGTTTTGAAGTATTCAAGTCTGACATGTGTGGATTTATTGTCGATTTAAATGGTCCAAAATAGTGGGATGTTACATATATGTATGTATGTACGTATGTATGTATATTTATGTATGTATGTATGTACATACTTTAAACATTGATAACTTTAATATTATATGTATATATATTTCACACGCAATGTTTTTTTTAATTGTTTGTGCTTTTAAAATAACGATGACATTGTTTAGGCCACCTTTTATGTTTCTAAATTATATACATCTTAATTTTACATTCTTTAAATATCTTTTACTACTTTATTGTTTTCAACTTGAAAATTACTTACTTGGCAACACTTGATGTTTTGGATCCTAACTTTGGATCTATTTTATTGACTTAGTCAAATCTATTCAAATGGTTTATTTAATTTGATATGTAAATTAATTTTGAAATATATATTTATTTATGTATTTAAATACAAGTTAACATATTTTGAAAAAAAGTTAAGGAAAGAATAAAAGAAGGCTAAAAGATTTCCATTTTTACATTTCCTTAATTGTCATTTAAATCCCTTTTAATTTTTCTTTTAATGCCACTTAAATGCACCACTACCCATTCATTTAGACCTTTTATTTCAAATCTATTCGAACATCAAATTTTCATTTCTGATACATAAGTTAATTTTGTATATATAAACATTCCAATATAAGTTTAAATTATTTTATGACACCTATTGCATATATAAATAGGCAATGTATACGTTATGGATGCAAATTCCAACATTTATATACGTATTTATTAACTATGTGCTTCATTTGTCATGTCGCACTTACACATTTCACATTGGAAGACATTTGGATATACTCATAATCTTTGCCTAGAATAAATTTGGTCATAAATGTTATTTAATAAGTCAGCCAATTTAATTGAAGACAGAGATGAAAGGTTTCTCTCTTTAAATAAGACAAAACCTTCCCTTAATTAATTATATAAATTAAGAGAGAGAAACAAAAGTTTTCCTTCTCTAAATTTATAATAACATGTAAATTTACACATATTTACACATAAAAATATATTTGATATACTCCATTTTATATAACAAAAAAAATAAAAACTTTATTTACAAACTAAATAAAATAAAGATTTTATTTAAAAAAGAATTTGGATAAAATCTAAATGTATTTAGATTTCATAGGTCCAATAAAGATCCAGTAAAAGAAATTTTTTGAAATTTACCATTTAACTCCATTGCGGGTTAGCCCGGTTCCAATGATGGCATCATAGTCCAATAACCTATGCGGTCTAAATTAGTCATGTTAGGGCTAACCAATTAAGCTTTCTCACTTAGTACGGTGTCTAGAAAGGTAATGTCTAGGATTGTAATTAGGTAATCAAGTACTCTATCCTACCTGGTTACGGGCCTGGCCTGAAAGGTGAAGTGAACCCAAAGGTTGCCCTTAATAGAAAATGCCTAATTTGAATTGGGCATGGGATAATTTTCAAAATTATTTTGAAAGTCAAGATAAAAGATTTAAATTTAAAAGTTAAATTTAAAATAAAAACTTATTTATTACAAAAGTTATAATACAACATAAGTTTTCAAAATGTTTGGAAAGGTAATGATATTTCCAAAATCTTCGAAATATTTTAATACTAATTTTGAAACTTAAAATTTATTAATAAGATTAATAAAATAAATTAATTAAATAGGTTAATTAATCAATAATTATATACGTGTATTATATATATTGATATATAATATGTTATTTCAAAGAGTTACAGATAACATGAGTATATAGGTATGTATATAAAATAAATTTTCGAAATTAATATAATTTAATTTAATTAATTAATTAATTAAATTAAAGGTTAATTAATGAAATAAAAATACACATATATAAGATATATGTGTTATACTATAAAGGTTATAGTATATGTGTCTATATATATATATATATGTGTGTGCGTTCGTGTATATATGTCATTTTCAATATATACATAAGTATATATGTATATGCGTGCGCGTTTATACGATATATAGGTATTACTATAAAGGTTGTAGTAGACATGTCCAATGTAAAAGTCGTATTGGAATACTAATATAAATTTAATTAAATAGTTAATTAATTAAAATTAATTTAATAAGATTTAATTAATATAATTATATATAAGACTATTATATAATTAATATGAAATATAAAAGTTATCTAATAATAAAACTTATATGATATGAATGTATAAACTAAATATGGATTGTTAAAGAAATCATAAATAGACTTAAGGAATAAATACATACGTATATGTACGTATACCATGATTTCTTATGTGTCCGACACTTAAATAACGAGGGTATTTCATAAAAAAAATATTATTTCATAAGTAGATATCACTCGATATAATATACTGAAGATTATGAATTTTTAATATAAAGTTGTCCTCTATCATTTATATATTAATAGATTACTTGCATACTTTTTGGTCGTTGAGCTTTCTTCAAGCTAGGGATGTCAAGTTTAGTACTATTACTATGTTGAATGGACGAGGTAAATTAACTGCATATATTTGTCGAGCTTTCCTTAAGGTATGTGTATTATACTTAAACCTTTGTGAAATGATAGGTCCGAATGAATAATCCCACTTTATTTGTTGATCTTTGCTCAAGGTAAAGGCATATTAGGACAAGAAACCATGGTTTAGGAGTTGCATATGCAACCGATAAGGAGTTATCCATCATTTGTGGATCTATGATTTGTTGAGCTTTACTTAGGATCAAAATCCCAAGGCATCACCCACCAGCGAAGTCGAAAGACTTTTATGTTTCATTTAGGGTTTGGTGAAACATAAAATACTAATGGGAGCCTTATTAGAAAAATGAAATGATAACATTTAACCTTCCAAATATTGTAAGAATATATGCCATATAATGTTATAATAATCTACATTGATAAATTTATGCATGTAATACAATTAATAAAATGTTTATCATTTAAGATATACAAATGAACTGATTGAAGATAGATAAATAAAAATATAACATATGCTTACTATTAAATACTTCTTGCATGTAAATGTTTTCTATATCGATGCAAGTGCCTAATTTTAAAACTATTCAATACGTTCGTAATTTGGTCGCTTACATGTTTATTTGGACGAGACGTTGTATTGCATTATATGAGTTCCGAACTCAAAATTAATACAAGACTATGGATATTTGATCCATAAACTATCACATATAGGTGTTATATGGTGAATGGTCATAGTTCATAATGTACAGTACCATGATGAAATTTGTTCATTCAAAGCAAACAAATAATCGTACTGTGAGATTGAATATTCAATTTGATTGATTACAATAAAGATCTTATTATGTCAAATGTAACATAAGATCAAAACTACAATATGGACCTAAGAACTCGATCGTTGAAATATCAGTTTGATCGGTAAGGTGTATCATATTTGATGTCTTTAAATGTTAAGGATAATCAAATCCTTTTTTGTAAAGAGTTCGTTATAATGTTGTAGTAAGGGTATTCTTCTGAATGGTTCGACCATTTAAAAAGAAAAAAGAAAGTACAAGAGTAGATGTGATTTAAGGTACAATTGAGATGAAAAGAGTGAATAGTCTACTCTGCTTCATAAACAAACATCGAAAACAAGAATTGTAGTAGTAATGATTGATACTTAACATTAGAATAAGAAATATGATTTCTATTTCGAAAATGTATTTTGTATAGAAAGTTGTTTTCTATGAGATTTATTTCTTTGAGTTTAAGATATTTGATCAAAACTCTTCACTGTAAACTAGTTGCAGTACATGAAATAAATGGTCTATATTAAGTGGATGATGGACCTCCGCATTTGGTACGCTATTATAGTGATGGCAGAAATCGTAGAGGCATGCCATATAACACTTATTGAGTGCATCAACTTACAAAGTTATTTTCGTAAAATATACCGCACATTATTTATGTAATATAAATATTAGTGGAAATTAGGGACACATTCCTCTTTTCTAAACTTTTTTTTTATATCCTTCTCTTTTAGAAATTTTTCCTACATCCCTATTTTTTGAATTTCTTTCCTTTTTACTTCTCTTGTTTCGAAATTTAAAAGCGGTCACTTCGACGTATATTACGGTGATTGTGAGTTATGGACGTATATGCTAAGAACACATGTTAAGGTAGTAAAATTATCCAAATATCCCCTTGAATTTCACATTTAAAAAAATAGGGATGTAATTTATAAAAGAAAATTGGAAGGGACTTAATGCTAATTTTTTATAACCATAAGGATCTATGACAAAATTTTCCAAAACATAATGTGGTATTTATTTTCACAACAAAAGGGATGCATTGAGAATAATGAAGTATCTAAAATTATTTACAGTTACTTTGGAATTACAAACTAAGATGTAGTTTTGAGAAATAAGTTTTGTTATATGATTATGAATCATATGATACGGGTAATTATATCTAAAACAATTAAGGGTATGCACCCATCTAGTAGGAGCATCATAAGAGTTGTTGGACTCTTTGGATTAATACATATAGATGTATATAATCGTGAGTCAATTGATACCAAAACGGTTCTACGTACTTCGTCATATTCACCTAAATTATCACAGACATGGACATGTGTATTTGATATGCATCTATAAGTCTATGATACGCTCATAGAATACAAAACAGAAGTAAATGATATAACATGCGATAGAAATGATTCGATTTGATCGAACAGAAGTAAATATGTACCAAAACTAAATATCGCTCCTACTCACAACTTTGGATGATGTAATCATTATTTGTATATAACAACCAAAGTGTCTCAAAGTCAGTGGGTGATATTGAGTTTATGGTTTTTTGGATATGATCCAAGAACATATACGAAAATGTCGTTCGACATGCATCAAAATTAAACAAGTGTTTTGATAGAAATATCAGATAGTTTGATTGTAACGACCTGGTATTCGAACCATTCAAATCGACAATCAACCACTCATGTCAGACTTGAATTGCTCAAAAACAACAGTTTGTTAATTTATATTTGGCAAAACTCTACATATAAAATAAATAAATCAATCACACACAGACACAGAGTTATAACAACAATAAGCAGCGGAATAGATAAATAGTAGTGCATGAAGCTACTATAACTTCAGAGTCTAAACAAGATACAATAGAAGTCTCAAATACAATGGAATCTCAAATACATAAGCAAATAACAAGTCTGAAAATATAAACAACTGGAATCAACTACGAGGCTGAATAGACAAAGACAGATCTTCAAGCAAAACTCCAAGCTCCAAAGGTGAGTCTCAAATGCTGCGACACTTGGTCTGACCCGAGCATAAAGCAAAACACAAAACACTCAAGTCAGGATTAACATTCTTATACCAGTAAATTCAACTCAAGTGAAATGTCAACTGAAATACAAAATAACTTAAAGGATGTTTGGGATTCCCATCGTTTAAGGATCCGTTAAACTATCTACATACATAGTACAATACGCTACATATATAATGTCTACAGTAAAATAAACTATAAAAATAGCGTTAAGGCGTTACCCATATCCCCCTTAACATATTTTTATATATATTCCTATAGCCTATATAGTACCGTAATTACTCTGTAAACTGTAGGGCTATCAGAGGGCACTCCACAGGTACAGTACAAACTAAACTCGTAGAAGGCGCGATAAGGCATCTGACAAGGCACGCGAGGCAATACCCAGGGTAGGATGTTATCGTTTTTTGAACCTGGACTGGTGGTAACGCATAGCAGCTACTATCACCCACCTCGAGACACACTCCCAAATCAAAGGTGCACCAAATCAAATCACAAAGTAATAGAATGGTATCGAAGAAATGTGCCCGATTGGAGGAGCGGCCTCACTTGGCCCGGCATGGCTCCTGTTTTAGCCACATCAAGCTGACTCGCGGGAGTCAGGGCTGCGTTAATACCTCATACAGAAATCTTCGCTAAACCATCCTACTTCATTCTGGAATCTCCACCACGTACACAGTTGTTAAAGTGGTTTTCGGTATTGGCAGAGAGTATGACAATATCTGATCCCGGTCTCTTTAACAACCAAATGCTTATTTCACACCGTTGTCATTTTATAAAAGTCACTTTAATAATCATATCAAACGGTTCATAATTCATACCAAAATATCATATTCTTTTCAAAATCATATCACTTTCGAAATCATATTACTTTTAAAATCATATAACTTTCGAAATCATTATTCACTTTAAATCATTTTCATTTCCAAAAATCATAACCACACAATAGTTTATATATTAAATTAGTTATATATATGAAAAGAGTTTATATATTTAAAAGTAGAATATAGATTAAAAATAGTTTATATATTAAAATAGAGTTTATATCGAAAATAGTTTCAAATTAGATTTATTCCTTCCAATTTCATAAATCAATTTAAATCAACTTTAGTTCCAAATTCAACCTAAATCAATCTCGGTTCAAATTCTCATTAAAACCATTTTTAATTTATATCGATTTCAAATCTAGGTTTGTATTACAAATCTAGGTTTGTATTACAAATCTAAACCACTTCCAATAGGTTTCAAACTTTAAATATTCAAACAATTCATAATAACCCAATTTGATAAATTTCATTTATATTTCAAAATTCAACGTTAATTTTATTTAAATTCGAAAATATTTACTTAATCATTTTTATAACCATTAAATAAAATCCCAGATTATAATTTAAATCAAAATTAAATATACAATTTCAATTTTACTTAAACTTAAAATATTCATTTAATCACCCTTAGTTAATCATTTGAATAAAATCTCAAATTACAATTTAAATCAAAATTAAATATTCAAATTCAATTTTACTTCAACTTAAAATATTCATTTAATTAAATCAAAATCAAGTTATCAGGTTATAAAACATGTCTTTAAATCTCAAAATTCAATAAGTTCCAAATCAACTCTTATTTAATTTAAATTACAAATCAATTCTTATTTAAATTCAAGTATTAATCAATTTAAATACCAAGTCAACTTTAATCTATCTCTCCAACTCTATTTATTTAAAGTTATTACAAAGTCTATTTTCAAATGTTAATATAAATTTAAATAAATACTTAACACATTATATATATATATATATATATATATATATATTATTAGTTAAATTAAATTCTCAATAAATTTATTATATCAGTTATTATTAAATTAAATCTTATTATTATTAAATCTATTTTAAATATTATTTTTATATATTTTAAAAATAATAAAATTAGAAGTAAAATTTGATAAATTTCCATTTTTAAAACTTAACTTATAAATTTAAAATATCCAAAACATATAATTTTAAAAATCTAACTTTTACACATATATTAAAAATTAAAATCTTTATATTATATTTTAAAAATCAATATTCATTAAAACCCATATATTTCTTTTCAAAACTTTGGAAATCATTTTTCAAAATATAAACCAACGGTGTCTGTATATAGTTTTCTATCATGTGGTCAAGTGATACGGATATTTATCATTTCAATCCGCAATTAATTTGAATACTTACGGGCATATATCATTTCAACCCGTAATCCTAAAATTTCAAAATAAATGAAAATGGATTGGGTTTATCAATTCAACCCATAACGATTTTCCCCTAATCTATAAGATCGTTCGGGTATGTATCATTTCAACCCATAGGGAATTCTAAACTAACAGGGAACTTGCAGAGTGAGAACAAATATGATAATAATATAACATATCAACAACAGGCATATATCATCAGTAATAAATTTAAATATAATATACACAATAGGTTATGGTGTCATATGACATGGGTAAACAATTGCAGATAATGGAAAGTCATATTTAGCAATTAAATAACTTAACAATTCAAATTTAACAGCATGTTTCAATCATTATTTCATTTGAAATCAATTTACTAAATATAAGAATGTTAATCGTGAGTCATTGCTCACCTTTCGAGGCTAGAGAACAACGATGGCGAAGATGGTGATACTGACACGCACACGGATACGGACACGAGCAAAGCAAAAGGCTGCTGCGACCAATTTTGGATAGCGGCGAGACAAAAGCAAAGCATGATGAACTGGATTTGATGAAGATCAATTATATAAGTGAACTTATATATAAACTATATATATAATCATATTTTAATTTGAACATATATTAGAACAAAATCTATATATATATTTCAAAAATCATTGTTTAATTTAAACACATATTAAAATTTAACATAAAACCCTTACATTATACTTGAAAACCAAAAACCAAGTATATACTTATATATGTAAACTAACAGATCATATATACTTATATAAATCTATATATATATATACAAACGTAATATATAACTTATACATTATAAACAACTAATATATAAACAAACTTATAAACTTACATATATATAATATTAGAAGAGAGGGGCTCATAATACACGTAATTGTTTAGATCTTAGAACACACCATAAATAAATTCCATTATTTAAAAAAATTGATTGATATACGTTACACTATACTTAAATCATGTATCGGGGCATGTTCAAACAAATTTTAAATTTAGAAATATATATATAAACCTATCACTTGCTACCTATAGAGCCAAAAGCTCAAAACACAGCAAATTCGCCTTAACAACTCAGGTTTTGGCATGCTGGAATGGGTTCAAGGGGTGGAGTGTTGCTGTCAGGAAGTTGTGGAGGCCAGTGGCGTTCTATACTTGGGGCAGCTACTTGGATGATGGAAGGCGATGGAGTTTTCAGGCGGTCGTAGGTGGAGATTTTATGGAGTGGTTTTCTGGTGGGTGCGGCTACTAGGGGAAAATGGGAAGGTGGTGCAAAAGGAAGGGAAAACTGTTGATAGTGGAATATAGTTGAAGGGTGGTGTCGAGTTGCTTGCTCACGTGGAGATGCAAGGTGTGTTTGATGGCTACAGGTGGAGTTGCTTGCTCACGTGGAGAATTATGTGGATAAGGTGCGCTGACAGTTATAAGGTGGAGGAGTGGTTCAAGGAGTCTCGGCATAAGGGGATGTCCAGTGTGGTCTTCGGCTTTGCAAGGGGAAAGGTGGTCGCTTGGGTCAGGTGAAGGGAGAGGTGACGTGGAAGTGGTGACTGGGTTGCTAGGCGTCGGGTGTTGCTTGCCGTGGAGAGTTGATGGAGGTGGATGGGTAGTGATGGGCCGTGAAGTGGGTCTAGAGACACGTGTGCTCGGGTTGATGAGGTTGCGGGTTCAAGGAGGGAAGGACAGGCGGTGGCAAGTTTGGTGATAGGGAGGGCGTTTTTGGTGGAGGAAGCTCGAAGCGAACTTTGAAGGAGAAGGGAGGAGTCACGAGTAAAACTCGAAGAAAATGAGCATAATTCCCAGGCATACGAATCTATGCAGTTTTATATATTATATTTATATTTTAAGAATGGAAAATGAAGCAGAGAATGAAAGGAGAACCAGATAAATAAAATTTAACATTGGGAATCGAGAAAGTCGGAAATATTTAATTCTGAGAATTTAAAAAGTAGTGACCATTTGTTTTTAGCCGCTCGACAATTGGATGGTCATAGAATACCAAAGGCTCCAAAATGGTACCGATATGGCCATCTGTTTCCATGGATTTCGCCGCGTACCAGACTCTGAAATGGACAATTGAATATACTGCGGAGATCAGCACAACAAGACAAATAGAATGGTACACGGATATAACTGCTACATCATCCTGTCAAAAATCGATATTCGCTGCAAAACTGCTGCTAATTCACCGAAAATAAGATAAACGGGGCTAGAGCAGTCCAAATTTGGCGAAACGAAATACGACGTCTCACTTAGAAAAAGATTTGCATTTTTATTATATAGATATATTCATATTTCGAAAACATTTTATTTTCATCAAATTAACTGATTTTTAAATTGAAATTGAAAATTATACAACAGAACTAACTTTTATATTTTCAGATGAAAATCTGTCATTTGCTATGTTTCGGCAGATGCATAACAAATATCTAATTTTCATTGTTAAATTTAATTGTTTTAATTTCAAGAAAAATTCAGTAAATTACGTTATTAAAACCATTAAAATTTCCGAGTTGTTACACTCTCCCCTACTTAAAACTTTTCATCCCCGAAAAGGAACGAGATAGGAGAATAGAAGCAACCAGAAAGAAAGATATAGTTGAAATACAAAGTACCAAATACAACAATTAATTTAAAACCATATGGATTTCATTTTTGATCATTTTATTACTTACATCTATATTGTATATTATTCAATTACATATTCACATGAACATTTTAACTTTTGAATATTTCAGGCAAGTTATATATGTTCTAGAATGCAATTGAGTATTATACAAATTAATTTAATCCTAGTTCAACTATTTCAAATTGTTTAATTTCATTTCTCATTTTAAACACTCTAATTATTCGAAAATTTTACTTCATTTCAATAATTGAAAACCATCACTTAACATAAAACTTAAGAATTAAATTTTCGTTTTCAATTCAAACCATTTTGAAATAAATATAATATTTTATACATCAAATCATACTCAAGAAATTCAAATCAAATACATTTTCCAAAATTAAAGTGTAGCAAAGCTACTAAGTAGTCTCTCGACTTTGAGACTCAAAAATGAATGTCGATGATGCTGCAGTCATCATCGAAATTATTTTCCAGCGACAAAAGAGGAGAGTACTGATTTACTTCTTTTAAAATTCTTTGGAAACAATTTCCATTCGAAAATACTTTCAAATAATATATTTTTCAAAACTTTATAAAACCAAATTTTGAAATCACCGAAAATTTAATTCCCAAATCCTTAATTTAAATTCATTTCATTTGCAAACCAGATTTATAAGCCATGTTTAAAATTTCATCTCCTTATAACATTCAACAATAGTTAATGGTTTGGGAATGTTAACAAAACAATAAATGATAATCTAGTACTATCGTTTCTAACAACTAATTCATTTAACTAACAAATTTTAGAAAATTATACTTATATATAAAATATAGTCATACATTATTATTTCATTTATCAATTTTGAAAAAAATATTGTGTCAGTTTGCTATTTTCAAGTGTTTTCGAATTCCTATCGACAGTGTTGGCCAGGCGAATCGATCGAAATCCCAAATCAAACTTAACAATTCAAACAACACAATATAAAATATTTTATATTAATTACAAATACACTCCCTCATAAGATGATTAGAGAATGGATCCTGAACAAGGATAGGGATTCAATTTTTGAGGGACCCTAAGCAGAGAATTCTAACTAAGAAGATAGGCTTGAAAGGAAGATAAGATAATTAAATTACAAAAGCAGAAATATGGATAGACTTATATTAACCGCGGCGACCTTAACCAGGTCAACTGAGATATGAAAAAGGCGAGAATATCACCAACCAAAATTAGGACAACTTGTTGAGAATATCGCGGAATACGTGGTTTATGAGATCAACAAAGAAGGCAGGAGCATTGGTTAATCCAAAGGGCATGATTAACCATTCGTCTGGGAGGGAAGAAAATAGGTCGAGCTCTAGGAATAAGATCAATGCGGAATTTAATTTCCCGCTTGGGAGGTAGAGGAGTGACTTCACTAAAACATCAGGATAATCCTTGACTATCTAAGTGGAGTCAAGATCACTAGGCTGAGAATCAAGCGAGAAGATAAAACTGCTTGCAAAATTCTGAGGCAATCGACATTCGATCATGAAAGAATTACCCTAGTTGTCAACTAGAGAAACAATTCAGGCTTTGCAAGAGATAACAGCATCAAAACCGAGGACATAGACATATCCGGTGAATCAACGCCTATTGCAAAAGGAGTTTCACCCCTTTACAAATCATACAATGATTGGTGGGACCGCCGATGGGATTAGTCACACATAAGGATGAAGTTGCCAATTGAGGTTGCAGGATGGCTCAAATTTATTACAGGGGTCAACAGAAATAGAGCTATGGGATGCTCCAGTATCAAATGGAACACGAACAGAAAAAGATAAGAATGGATTTTAGAACAAAGGGAAAGTTCAACATACAAAGAAACCCAGATCAAGGAGAATTCAAACAAAGGATTTCAAGCTCGAACGAAGATGATTCTGTAATTAATTTTACTCATTCTAGGGTATTACTACCTATCTCTAATGAGTTAATTTTTATTTACTCCATATGCAAAGTTTTGTCTAAACCAGAGCTCTGATACCACTTGTAACGACCTGGTATTTCGAACCATTCAAATCGAAAATCATCCACTCATGTCAGACTTGAATTGCTAAAAAACAACAGATTGTTAATTTATATTTGGAAAAACTCAGCATATATAGTAAATAAATCAATCACAGAATCATAGACGCAGAGTTATAACAACAATAAGTAGCGGAATAGATAAATAGTAGTTCATGAAGCTACTATAACATCAGAGTCTAAACAAGATACAATAGAAGTCTCAAATACAATGGAATCTCAAATATATAAGCAAATAACAAGTCTGAATATAAACAAATGGAATCCACTACGAGGCTGAATAGACAAAGACAGATCTTCAAGCAAAACTCCAAGCTCCAAAGGTGAGTCTCAAATGCTGTGACACTTGGTCTGACTCGAGCATAAAGCAAAACACAAAACACTCGAGTCAGGATTAACATTCTTATACCAGTGAATTCAACTCAAGTGAAATGTCAACTGAAATACAAAATAACTTAAAGGATGTTTGGGATTACCATCCTTTAAGGATCCGTTAAACTATCTACATACATAGTACAATACGCTACATATATAATGTCTACGGTAAAGTAAACTATTAAAATAGCGTTAAGGCGTTACCCATATCCCCATTAACACGTTTTTATATATATTCTCGTAGTCTATACAGTACTGCAATTCCTCCGTAAACTGTAGGGCTATCAGAGGGCACTCCATAGGTACGGCACAAACCAAACTCGTAGAAGGCGCGATAAGGCATGAGACAAGGCACGCGAGGCAATTCCTAGGGTAGGATTCTACCGTTTTGCGGATCCGGACTGGTGGTAATGCATAGCAGCTACTACCGCCCACCTCGAGACACACTCCCAAATCAAAGTTGCACCCAATCAAATCACAAAGTAATAGAATGAGATCGAAGAAATGTGCCCGATCGGAGGAGCAACCTCACTTGGCCCGGCATGGCTCCTGTTTTAGCCACATCAAGCTGACTCGCGGGAGTCAGGGCTGCGTTAATACCTCATACAGAAATCATCGCCAAACCATCCTACTTTGTTCTGAAATCTCCACCACATACACAGTTGTTAAAGTGGTTTCGGTATTGGCAGAGAGTATGACAATATCTGATCCCGGTCTCTTTAACAACCAAACGCTTATTTCACACCGTGGTCATTTTATAAAAATCACTTTAATAATCATTTCAAACGGTTCATAATTAATACCAAAATATCATATTCTTTTCAAAATCATATCGCTTTCGAAATCATATTACTTTTAAAATCATATCACTTTCGAAATCATTATTCACTTTAAATCATTTTCATTTCCAAAAATCTTAACCACACAATAGTTTATATATTAAATTAGTTATATATATGAAAATAGTTTATATATTTAAAAATAGAATATAGATTAAAAATAGTTTATATATTAAAATAGAGTTTATATTGAAAATGGTTTCAAATTAGATATATTCCTTCCAATTTCACAAATCAATTTAAATCAACTTTAGTTCCAAATTCAACTTAAATCAATCTCGGTTCAACAATTCCAATCTCGGTTTAAATTCTCATTAAAACCATTTTTAATTTATATCGATTTCAAATCCAGGTTTGTATTACAAATCTAAACACTTCCAATTCAGTAGGTTTCAAACTTTAAATATTCAAACAATTCATAATAACCCAATTTGATAAATTTCATTTATATTTCAAAATTCAACTTTAATTTTATTTAAATTCAAAAATATTCACTTAATCATTTTTATAACCATTAAATAGAATCCCAGATTACAATTTAAATCAAAATTAAATATACAATTGCAATTTTACTTAAACTTAAAATATTTATTCAATCACCCTTAGTTAATCATTTGAATAAAATCACAAATTACAATTTAAATCAAAATTAAATATTCAAATTCAATTTTACTTAAACTTAAAATATTCATTTAATCTTCTTAAATTAAAGTTAAGTTATCAGGTTATAAAACATGTCTTTAAATCTCAAAAATCAATAAGTTCCAAATCAACTCTTATTTAATTTAAATTACAAATCAATTCTTATTTAAATTCAAGTATTAATCCATTTAAATACCAAGTCAACTTTAATCTATCTTTCCAACTCTATTTATAAGTTATTACAAAGTCTATTTTAAAATGATAATATAAATTTAAATAAATACTTAACACATTATATATATATATATATTAGTTAAATTAAATTCTTAATAAATTTATTATATCAGTTATTATTAAATTAAATCTTATTATTATTAAATGTATTTTAAATCTTATTTTTATATATTTTAAAAATAATAAAGTTATAAGTAAAATTTGATAAATTTCCATTTTTATAACTTAACTTATAAAATTAAAATATCCAAAACGTACAATTTTAAAAATCTAACTTTTACACATATATTAAAAATAAAAATCTTTATATTATATTTTAAAAATCAATATTCATTAAAACCCATATATTTCTTTTCAAAACTTTGGAAATCATTTTTCAAAATATAAGCCAACGGTGTCCGTATATAGTTTTCTATCCTATGGTCAAGTGATACGGATATTTATCATTTTAATTTGAATACTTACGGGCATATATCATTTCAACCTGTAATCCTAAAATTTCAAAATCAATGAAAATCGCTTGGGTTTATCATTTCAACCCATAACGATTTTCCCCTAATCTATAAGATCGTTCAGGTATGTATCATTTTAACCCATAGGGAATTCTAAACTAATAGGGAACTTGCAGAGTGAGAACAAATATAATAATAATATAACATATCAACAACAGGCATATATCATCAGTAACAAATTTAAATATAACATATACAGCGGGTTATAGTGTCATATGTCATCGGTAAACAATTGCAGATAATGGCATAACATATTTAGCAATCAAATAACTTAATAATTCAAATTTAATAGCATATTTCAATCGTCATTTCGTTTGAAATCAATTTGCTAAATATAAGAATGTTAATCGTGGGTGATTGCTCACCTTTCGAGGCTAGAGAACAATGATGGCGAAGATGGTGACATGGACATGCACACGGATACGGACACGAGCAATGCAAAAGGCTACTGCAACCAATTTTGGATAGCGGTGAGACAAAAGCAAAGCACAATGAACTGGATTTGATGAAGATCAATTATATAAGTGAACTTATATATAAACTATATATATATAATCATATTTTAATTTAAACACATACTAGAACAAAATCTATATATATTTCAAAAATTATTTTTTAATTTAAACACATATAAAAATTTAACATAAAACCTTTACATTATATTTGAAAACCAAAACTCAAGTATATACTTATATATGTAAACTAACAGATCATATATAACTTATATAAACCTATATATATACAAACATAATATATATAACTTATACATTATAAGAAACTAATATATAAACAAACTTATAAACTTACATATATATAATATTAGAAGAGAGGGGCTCATAATACACGTAATTATTTAGATCTGAGAACATACCATAAAAAATTCCATTATTTAAAAAAATTGATTGATATACATTCACTATACTTAAATCTTGAATCAGGGCTTGTTCAAACAAATTTTAAATTTAGAAATATATATAAACTTATCACTTGCTACCCATAGAGCCAAAAGCTCAAAACACAGTAGACTCACCTAAACAAATCAGGTTTCGGCATGCTAGAACAGGTTCAAGGGGTGGAGTGTCGCTGTCAGGAAGTTGTGGAGGTCAGTGGCGTTCTATACTTCGGGCGGCTACTTGGATGATAGTAGGCGACGGGGTTTTCAAGCGGTCATAGGTGGAGATGTTGTGGAGTGGTTTTCTGGTGGGTGCGGCTACTAGGGGAAAATGGGAAGGTGGCACAAAAGGAAGGGCAAATTGTTGATGGTGGAATATTGTTGAAGGGTGGTGCCGAGTTTTTTACTCACGTGGAGATGCAAGGTGTGTTTGCTGGCTACTGGTGGAGTTGCTTCCTCACATGGAGACTTGTGTGGTCAAGGTGCGCTGACAATTATAAGGTGGAGGAGTGGTTCAGGGAGTCTCGGCACAGGGGGATGTCCAGTGTGGTCTTCGACTTTGCAAGGGGAAAGGTGGTCGCTTGGGTCAGGTGAAGGGAGAGGCGACGTGGAAAAGGTGACTGGGTTGCTAGGCCTCAGGTGTTGCTTGCGGTGGAGAGTTGATGGAGGAGGATGGGTGGTGATGGGCCGTGAAGTAGGTCTGGAGACACATGTGCTCGGGTTAATAGGGTTGCGGGTTCAAGGAGGGAAGGACAGGCGGCGTCAAGTTTGGTGATGGGGAAGGCGTTGTTTGGTGGAGGAAGCCCGAAGCGAACTTCGGAGGAGAAGGGAGGAGTCACGAGTAAAACTCGAAGAAAATGAGCACAATTCCCAGGCATACGAATCTATGCAGTTTTATATATTATATTTATATTTTAAGAATGGCAAATGAAGCAGAGAGCGAAAGGAGAACTAGATAAATACAATTTAACGTTGGGAATAGAGAAAGTCAAAAATATTTAATTCTGAGAATTTGAAAAGTAGTGACCATTTTTTTTCAGCCGCTTAACAATTGAATGGTCACAGAATATCAAAGGCTCCAAAATGGTACCGATACGGCTATCCGTTTCCACGGATTTCGCCGCATACTGTACTCCAAAATGCACAGTTGAATATACTGTGGAGATCAGCACGACGAGACGAACAGAATGGTACACATATATCAGCGATACGATCATCCTACCAAAAATCGATATTCGCTGCCAAACTGCTGCTAATTCGCCGAAAATAAGATAAACGGGGCTGAGCAGTCCAAATTTGGAGAAATGAAATATGACTTCTCACTCAGAAAATGATTTGCATTTTTATTATATAAAAATATTCAGATTTCAAAAACATTTTATTTTCATCAAATTAACTGATTTTTAAATTGAAATTGAAAATTACACAACAGAACTAACTTTCATATTTTCAGATGAAAATCTACCATTTTCAATGTTTCAATAGACGCATAACAAATATCAAATTTTCATTGTTAAATTTAATTGTTTTATTTTCAAGAAAAATTCAGTTAATTACGTTATTAAAACCATTAAAATTTCTGGGTCGTTACATTGATTATCA
Organism: Allium fistulosum; assembly: GCA_030737815.1. NCBI lineage: Eukaryota > Viridiplantae > Streptophyta > Magnoliopsida > Asparagales > Amaryllidaceae > Allium > Allium fistulosum. Next base: position 722,542,187 of record CM060908.1, read on the forward strand.
ATCAAAATGCAAAGGAAGCGTGTGTTTATAAGAAAGAGTGTTAAAAGGTACATTGATATTTCTAAACTATAAGTAAACAAAATGTTACTAATTTTTTAACGATGTACTTATGTTAAAATCGGCCTTAGTTGTTTTAATACCGGACGTTTGATTTATGATGTCTTTTATAGTATGTATAAAAGATATTGGGAATGTCCCAAACGATATGAAAGGACGCCTTATTAAAATGTCTAATACGGAAAATGTAAGAATGATTCCTTATGTATTGACAATAAGATTTATTGTACATATTATGTTGTATATGATATCGTGATTTGTTGTTGTATTTAACACATGAAGCAAATATCAAATCCAAATTGATATCACTAAATTTTATTCGAAGTTTTCTTGTGTATTTATGAAATACTAGAGAATTGTTTATAAAAACAAAAAACTCCTTATGAAGAGCGTTTAGACTAAAATTTTTATAAGTGAATTGATTATAATATATCAATAATAAATTTAAGCAAAGAATCTCTACGTTGGAAATGTTCCAAATGAAAGAATCTGGCTGATTTTGTGAAAAAGGCTAAGTGCATCGTCTTGAATAGCACCACAATAAAAGCAATGTATATAAATATAAATGCATAAATTTATAACTAAGCCGAGGGTGATTCCAAATGTTGAGAATCCCATAACATTGCTATATGACAACAATGTCACGATATGGTTCATAACATAACTTAGAGCTCGCTAGAAGTTGAGAGACATACTCAGAATTGTTTTACATGATAAAGGTAGTTTATCAGCATCGGAAAGAGTTGATTGATAGAGTAAAAAATTAAAACATAATAGCATACCCATTCACTAAAGGACTGACCCAATTGGATTTGAGAAAACTGATTGGAGAAGTTGGAATGAGATTCCATAATTGATCCCAAGTGGAAGTGGGATATTGATAGTGTCAAGGGTTGTCCTATGGTCAGTTATATAATTTGTTACATATGTCTAACTGGATATCGAGAATATATATCATTTTAAACATTCCTAGTCAAGATGTATCGAGATTGGATATCGATATACCCATTAGGACTAGAGTACGTAACATTATCCAAATGTTGGGAAATGTATTACTCACGGCTGCTGGGGGCACCAAAGTGTTACGTAATGATAGTTATTGGATAACACTATGGAATGACTCACTCGATAGTTTTCTATTTGTTAATATAACTAAGATCAAATAGAAAATATCGATGTAACTAATTTGCATAGTTCTTTCGACTTGAGAATGTCGTTGATCTTTAATATGGAAGCTCCGCTTTGATTATAGTTAAATCATGGTATGATGTCCATCGAACGACTATCGATGTAATTTAAATAGGTGTAAACAAAAGATAATTGCATGAAGTAATTTATGGAAATTTTATATCATTTGATTGCATGTAATTTCAGTCATAGTATGTGAAGAGAGAGGAGTGGAAAAAGAGATGGTCGAGTGAATTAATTTGGGAAGTTTTACTTGAAGAATGAGAAAGTTTCATTCTTTCAATTAAAACATATCCACTAATTCATTTATATAGACAATCCATTCTTTCTCATTCATATTTTTATTTTCTCTCATCCTAACCTTCCATGGCAGAAAACAAAACAAAATTTTCAAAAAATTTCAACTTCAAATCAAATGAAAAAATAAAAAATAATAATGGAACATAAGTAGTTCATCCAACTCTTGCAATGAATGTGGATCTTGGAGATATGAGGAGATTTCTTCATTCAAGATGTGTCTCATAGGCTACTTCTTATGGTAATTATCCAATCTCAATTTTAATTATACATCACATCTTTTAGTGTAGATTATATCCCTCGTATTTCATAATGATTTATGTACAAGTTAAAATGTTTTGAAAGTAGGTTGAGAAAAGAATAAAAGAAGGATAAAAGATTTCCATCTTTACATTTCCTTAATTTCGATATAAATCCCTTGTACTTTTTCATTTAATGCCACATAAATGCACCACTACCTATTCCTTCAGACCTTTTGCTTCAAATTTATTCAAACATTAAATTATTCATTTATAATACAAAGTTAATTTTGATCTATGTATATATAAACATTTCGATATAAGTTTAAATTATTTTGTGACAATGGTTGCGCATATGAATAGGTAATGTATACGTTATAGATGTAAATCCCTACATCTATATACATATATATTAACTATGTACACCTTTTTGCCATGTTTCACTTGCTTATTTTACATTGGAGTATATTTGGATATACTCACAATCTGTGCCTAGTATGAATTTGGCCATAATGTTATTTAATAAGTCAATCATTTTAATTGAAATGGGAGATAAAAGGTTTCTCTCTCCAAATAAGACAAAATCTTTCCTTGATTAACTATATAAATTAAGAGAGAGAAACGAGAGGTTTCCTTCTCTAAATTCATTTTAACAAGTAACTCCACACACATTTACACAGAAGAGTATATTTGATATACTCCATTTTATATAACACCAAAACAAAATTTTATCTACAAATTAATTTAAATTAAGATTTTATTTGAAAGAAAATTTAGATAAGATCTAAATGAATTTAGATTTTATAAGCCCAACAAAGATCCACTAAAGGAATTTTTTTGAAATTATCCTTAACTCGTTGCGGGCTGATCCATTCCAACAAAGTAATCATCGACTATTATAAAAACATATTTATTATGATTTATTGGTCTAACTTGAGTGGACCAAATATATCTTAGTGAAGTAATTCCAAGGGTTGATTAGTTGAAATTTCATTTATAGATTTAAAAGATGATTTTCTTAATTTATCTTTTTGACAAGCACCTATAAATTATTTACTTTAAAATTCATTTTAGTAAAACCCTTAAAATTTCTTGTTTTTAAGTTTATTTAATAGTTTAAAGTTAATATGACATAAACGTCTGTGCCAAAGCCATATATCATTCGAGTTTGTTATGAGGCACATGTTAATGTCGTTATTAACTTTCATATGTAAGATATAAATATTTTGTTTTCTTATACCTTCAAAAATTGATCTTCCATTTTGATAAAAGATAATTATCATTTTTAAAATTAATTTTAAAACTATTATCGCATAGTTGACTAATACTTAAAAGATTGTGTTTTAAACTTTTAACATTACCGACGTCCTCTATTTTGATGATATATCTTTTGGAATTATCACCAAAAGAAATAGTACCTTCATTTATCAGTTTCATATTTGTTAGCATGTTGGAGTTTCCTGTCATATGTTTTGAGCATCCATTATACAGAATTCATCTTCTCCTTTTGCTAATGCGAGTGGATACCTCGTCCTCTATAGCTATGAACCAGAGGTTAGCTTGCTTATTATCACCATCGCTTTCCAAAGAACAAGATAAGGAATCAGAGTACTCCCAAGTGGCCTGAAAAGATAGCTTCTTCTTTCGTTGTATTTTTCAAATGTATTTTTACTCTTGAACTCCTTCTTCCCATTGTTCTAGGGTGGACATTCCTTTATTATGTGATTAAGTTTATTACATCTAATGCATTTTAGTCCAAAATTATTGTTTACATTGTTGTTGCCTCACTTTACTTGGTTTTTAATTTTTCTATAGTTCTTTGCAATGAAGGCAATTTCATATTCATCTAGCTTGGAATCCTCTTCAACCTGAAATGTAATAGTTTTTTCTCCTTTTTGCATTTTCCTAGCTTGCAAGTTTACTTCATATGCCATTAAATTACCGATTAACTCCTCAACCTTGAGTTGAGAAAGATCGTTAACTTCTTCAATGGCTAACACTTTTCATTCTCAATCATTGGTAAAAGAGTTTAAAATTTTTGAGACAATATCAAATTCAAATATATTTTCTCCTAAACCTATAAATGCATGTGTAGTATCTTGAAGATAGGAGTACATATTAGATATGTTCTCACTATCCTTCATTCTAAAATATTGAAATTGACTCCTTAACATAGAAATTCTAAATTGTTTGACCTTGTTTGTGCCTTGGTGAGTGACTTGTAATTTGTGCCAAATGCCGTATGCAGTTTTACGTATCATAACTTGAGTAAATTAACTTTTATCTAAAGCACAAAATAGTATATTCATGGCTTTTGAATTATTAGTAGCAGTCTTGTTAAGGAGTCCATGTGTTTAATAGTGTAGTTGGTTGTTCATATTGAGTTTGTGTGGAATCTAAATTTCAAGATCATTTTCTTCTATATAAATGTTTATCCTAGTTGATCAAAAACTATAATCACTTCCAACAAATTGTCAGGGTCGTGCGGTAGACCAACCTTCGACAAAAGTACTTATATATTCCATAATAAAAATATATTCAATGAATCGTGTTATGATTTTTAAATAACCTTGCTCTGATACCAAATGAAAATTAAGTGGATTGTGTATATATGGCTAATCTACTGATATAAATGTATAAATAAAATATTTAGCTAACAGAAGATAGAGTGAAGTAAAGGACATGCATACCATGATTTTTATTCTGGTTCAGACCACCATCGTACGTCCAGTCCCAGAATCTCTATTCTGGCTTTTTCCTCACTAAACACCCTCTCTTCACTTAGAGTAATGGGTCTATACAAATGCCTACACCACTTAACAGGTCTTTTCCATTAAATTGATACAAACAAACTTTGGTAATATACGTGTCTGAATACATTGATATACCCAATATAGTACAAGTGCCAATACTTTATAAGAACTGCTTCGTAATTGAATGTGCATGAGTTTAGGAGGTTTGATATTAGAAAAATTGATAATAATAGTTAAATGATCGCTGATTTAAAAGCGGTATAGTAAACTAGGGTTTAAGAAAATAGATTAGAGATTTAGAAAGCAGGTAAGGTGATTGATCCTCTTAAGAACGTAGTTACTTATAAAATTGAAAAGCTTCGAAGAGGGGATACGATGTTTACCATTGGAGAGAGTCATGTCTCAAAGAAAAAGAAGAAACGTGACTGATCGAGTTGAAAAGTAATGTTTTATCACGCTTTAGAAATTCTGGAAAAGCTAGTGCATCGGTGGCCTACCATCGGTCCAACGGTGGACATCTTTGTTTCATAATTCTAAAGCTAAATGGCCTTAAAAAATATTTTTAAGAAAGATTGAAAAATTATTAAAAACTATATTCGAGTTCTTTAAGGTTTTAAGATGATAGTGTGTAATTCTTGTGAGTTTTTAACAATACATTTCTAAGACAAAATTACTTACATATACAAGGTCTTTGAGTGTTCTTCGTTCGATTTTCTGAAGCTGCGGTGCACATTCTTCTATCATTTTAGAGCTTTGTGATGGCTTTACTTGGCTTTTCCTGCTTAGACTATTGTATAGAGTTGTCATCATCGAAATCAGAGAAATCTCACTCTAGCATATCCTAATCTACCAATTTAAAACTTGCAGAAAACGTCTACACCAAAACTGTTTTCTAAAAGTGACAAGCTTATCGGACCCAACTTTAACGATTGGCTAAGAGCGATTAAGATAGTGTTAACTTACGAGGGTCTATGGTCGTCTATTACCTACGACCCTAAAGAACAACCCGCTAATGATGCGGACCCTGAACTTAGATTTGCTTATGAAAAATAGGTTTCGAACCTAGAGATCGCCCAAGTTTTTATGCCCTCTACATTAGATAAGTCGGTGTAGAGGAAGCATGAAAACATGTCTATCCATGTGATATTTGAGAGTCTTAAGACCCTATTTGGTAAACAGTCACGTTCCGTAAGGTGCAAGCTTATGAAGAAGTTTTCAATACCAAAATGACTAAAGAACAACAAGTGGACAATTACGTACTAATGTTGAAGAGCTATATTGATAGGCTTTCACAATGGGACATAATGATAAGCAATTTGATCCTTGGTTCTCTTACACCTTGGTTTAAACCATTCATACTGAATTACAATATGAACTAGTTGAATGTGAATCTCATGGAGCTCATCAATATATTAGGTTGGCCAAGTCTGCATCCATGGATCAAAGGACCATGCTTGTTATAAAGGCGGTGCATCATCTTAGAAAGGTTCAAAAAAGCGAAAGAGGGTTACTAAGAAAAGTAAGAAAATTACAGCTGTTGATAAGGGTGAGTGTCATCATTGTCAAAAGAAAGGTTATTGGAAACAGAACCATCTAGAGTATTTGAAGATTGTTAATGAAAAGAAGTAGAATCTTCTTCGGCTCCATCAGTTAAATTTATGATTCAAAATTGTTTTGCAATCAGTAAATTGTATTAATTTTAGATACAAGATCTGAAAATCATATTTGTAATTCGTTACAGGGGCTTAAGAACTGGTGTCACATGGAAAAAGGAGAAACGAGGCTTCATATTGCCGAATGATCTATTGTAGATGCAATGGCAGTTGGAGATTGTTGTTTGAGTTTGCTGAGTGGATTTGTGTTGATATCAAATAATTGCTATTTTGTAAAAGACTTTATTTATGGAGTCTGTATTATCTAAGATAAGTTATGTTTTTCACTATGTTAATAATGTTATGAACATTATTTTAGATGGTAATAAATTCTATCATGGTACTTTAGAAAATAATATTTATACGATCAATATAAATTATGTCTATTCTATGAGAAATTCTTCAAATAATAACAATATAAATAATAATTTTCTTTGGCATTGTAGGCTAGGTCTTATAAGTGAAAAACGATTATATAAATTGAAACTCGAAGTTTCTCTTCTATCACTTAATTCTAAGTCATTTGACACGTGTGAGTTGTATCTTAAAGGAAAGATGACCAAGCGCCCCTTAAGTGGAAGCAATGGAAGAGTGATGAACTGTTGGATCTTGTACATAGTGATATAAATGGCTCGATGCCTATAATCGGTAAGGATAACCTTTGTCGAAGATTTCTCGAGACCATAATATATATATCTTATGAAGAACAAATCTGATTTCTATGAGAAATTTATTGAATATATGAATGCGGTAGGAAACCGGATGAACTTTAAGATTAAGATTCTTCGATCTGATCGAGGAGGTGACTATGTTGGATAGGAATTTCAATAGTACTTAAAATTTAATGGTATTACTCTCAAATTATTACATTTCATACTCCACAACATAATGGTGATTAGAGTGAAGGAATCGAACCCTATTAGATATGGTTTGTTTCATGATGATTAAGCCCAAGTTACCTTTGTCTTATTGGGGATATGTGCTAGAAACCGCAGCTCATATGTTGAACTTATTGCCCATTAAATATATGCCTAAAACATCATTTGAGATATGGTGTGGGGAGAAACCCTAAATCAAGTATTTAAGGTATGGGGTTGTCTGGTCTACGTTAAGAATGGTCTGAATAAACTTGAGGAAAGATTGGTATTGTGTAAATTTGTAGGATATCCCAAAAAATCGATGGGATATATATTCTACAATACCGAGGAGAAAAAGATCATTGTTTCTCAGCATGCTGTCTTTTTAGAAAAGGAATTTCTATCAAAAGAAATTTACAGCAAGGTTGATTTGGATGAGAACTAATAAATTAACATTGAAACCAAACTGTGGGAGAACCAAGCTCACCCATTTACGAAAATATACAACCTATTAGAAGGTCAAATAGAGAATCTTGCACACTAGAGAGATATTATGGTTTTCTCATGGATAGCGAGAAGGAGGATCATGTCTTATATAACGGCACTCCTATATCATTCCAACAAGCACCGTAGAGTAAAGACTTTGTACTTTGGCCTAGAGTGATGAAATCTGAGATGAATTCCATGTACAAAATAAAGTATGGACTTTGTCTGAGTACCAAAAGGGATAAAACACATCAGCTATAAATGAATTTTCCCCTGTTGCCATGTTTATATCCATTCGGATTATGCTGGTAATTGCTGCATCCTATAACTATGTAATATGGTAAATAGATGTAAAGACGACATTTCTAAATAGTGATTTAGAAGAGAAACTATATGTCATAGCCCATTGGTTTTGTGGTCGGTAGGAGTGAGGGAAAGGCTTGCAAATTGTTAAATTCTATTTGTGGACTTAAACAAGCTTAAAGGAGCTGGAATAAGTGATTTGATAAAGTAATTAGACATTTTGGTTTTTATCAAAATATGGAGGAAGCATGTGTATATTGAAGGGATAGGGCAACGCTGTTGTATTATTAGTACAATATGTCAACGGTTTTCTATTGATTGGCAATAATGTTTTGTTATTACAATTAGTAAAAGCTTGGCTTTCCAAAAGCTTCTCCATGATTTGGAAGAAGCAGCCTATATACTAGGTATAAAGATTTATAGAGATGGATCTAAGAGGCTGTTAGGTTTGTTCATGTAAGTCCCATATTATATATATCGGATGATCATAAAATATTTTTATTTTATTTATATGAGGTCGTATGATTCTATAATTTTAGTACATGACTCTTAGGGACATCTTACACACCTTTGATTTTTCCCGAATTTCTTTATGACCATTTTAACCCTAGAAATCTTGTTTGGGCTATAACTTTTGATAAGAGTCGAATTAGGGTCTCAAACCAGTTCCACTATTTTAGGATGATGCTTTCTCATTCCATAGAGTAGTCTAATAGGAAAATAGACTTACAGTTAGGAAGTTATGCCTGCTTTAAGTTTAGACAACTGTTGGTCAGTGCTAGTATATAATTAACTAAGCCCATAAGTAAGCCCATTAGTCTATTCGAGATTAGTATAAATAGGGGGCCGTAGAAGTCAAATTAAAACTATTCCCTCTTTTCCAAATAAGATCTAAGCCCCATTAACCCTAGTTTCATCCAAAATTATACGAATTGCTCTCTAAATCATTAATTAGAGAGAAGATCATCAATTAGAAGATAGAGAACATAATTTGGTTGATTTGCATTGCTATCTATTGCTGTCCACATTGGATCTACGTGAGAATTGGTTGATTTTGGTAATTGGTGGGTGGTTTATGCCTTCTCACTATCCTATGCATGTTTATATGGTAGAATTAAATGTTTTAACATGATTTTTAGCCTTAAAACCTTTTCTAACTTTAATTACATGTTATCATATGCTTATGGCCTAAATTTGTGAATCTTTGAAATGGTTTTAAAAATGATTTAGTAATTCTCCTTATTCATATTCGTATGTGCGTGTAATATGTAGATTTAGATTAGAATTGGTTTGTTTCTCAGGTTCTTTGGGTATTGCTAATATAAATGGATGTATATGCATGTTATTCTATGCTTGTATGTTTTGCTTTCATGTTGTTTACTAGTGTTTTGGATGCTTAGGAAGATAGGTTGGTGAATTTGGCAAATTGGTGGCAAAGTTGGTTAGAATCGGATGAAATTTGGAGGAGAGGCTTTGGAACATGAAAGGAGCTTGCAGAATAATTTGTGCCTCAAAATTTGCTAAGAACTCAACTCAATACCAAGTTGAATGACTCGATACCAAGTCATTTTGGTTGGCCAGATGAGTCAGTGGATGGCATGGATCTCTATAGCTTGGCTAGAGAAGGTGGTACATCGCAAGATGCAGGAGATTAGCTAAGTGTTGGGTATTATGTCGAATTGTTTGTAGAACTTGTTGTTGAATGCTTTGGATTCGAAGCTGAGTAGTTTTGATGAATGGGTTGGGGTCTAAAGCACTTGAGAAGGAAATACTGGAGGTAGAGTGATTTACTTAGCCAAAATTGGCTAAGTAAATGACTCGGTGCCAAGTCATTTTGACTCAGTACCGAGTTGTTTTGATGAGAGCTATGGGGTCAGGCTTGTAAAAGGAGGAAGCAGGGGACTGTAGATCATGCTAAAGGTTTGGCTCATTTGCTTAAGTATTAGATGGTGATGCAACAACATGATAAAGCTTTGTATCTTCGGTTTGTGACTCGTGGGTAGGTGCCGAAGATGGCGGCTCGATAAAGGAGTGAGCCGTGGAATGGGAACGTGAAGTGTTCCGAATAATGGAAACTGGATTGAGCAATGGAAGGGCTCAGATCTGAATGGAGCAAAGGAGGGCTCAGATGTATGTGATAAGGAATCGTTGATACTTAGAGTTTTTTTTGTTGTACTTTAAACATGGGTATTATAAATGGGGATGCCCATGGATTAATAGAGTGGATCTGAATATCCTAGACCGGTGGCTTTGGGTCTAGTGTCTAGCTTTGGGCTACAAGACACAAATCTAGCTTTGGACTACGTGATACGAGAGTACACTGAAAACCGAGATTTCCATTAGTCCTTGGTAGTAAGGAGGCCATATGAGTTATCATATATTTAGAGCACATGGCGTGATAGTGGGGATTGCTTGATGGATGTTATGGTTGCTATGTTTGCTTTAGTTGCTTTCTAGGCTATTATTTGGAGATATCATTAGGAGTAGGTATTGAAGATAGGAATACCTGGGGAGCTTATATCCTTATTTTGAGTAGAGTACCTTAATATTATTTGTAGAGTAGCATATTATGATGTTATGTGCTAACTCTTTGGTTATAGGGACATGTCAGGTATGATTTGTGTATCTATGTTCCTTACTATATTTACCTGCATAGTATTTTAAGATTCATTTCCGCTCATACCAAACTGTTATATAATCCAAGGTTTTATGCTTTGTTTCTTATTATCTTAGGTACTCTTAAATTAGTAGACTAGATAATAAGTCTAGGTGGTGCAGTAGCTGTGCGGAGGATGAGCTGGATGGAGATATCTCGTATTATATACTTATATGGATTTATACGCTTATTCCATTGTGCAACACTGGGGAGCCTAAGCAGTGACTGCTTATTTTCTTGTTATGAGATAGTTGTTGGGTTTGTTTACATTGTATAAACTTTACTGCATTTGTATATAACTCTATGGATCTGTGTTCTAATGATTTGTTCCCACAGTTAGTATTATCTCTCATGTTATATCTGTGATATTATATTTTATCCACACGTTGTGAGATATTCGATAGGTTATATGCTATATTTATTTCATTTTCAACCTCGATGATCTTCCTATATCGACCGGGTACGACTGTAGTGCACTATTTTGATATTATTAGGTGTCGGTGGTATAGGGTGGTCGTCACATTTGGTATTAGAGCTTTGGTAATATGATTAACCTGAGTTGATATTGGGATCCTGTAGAGATAAAGAAGGGGTTATCACCTTAGACCGAATCGAGAGTACATATGTGTATGAGAGAGTGCATACTTGTTATATATCTTGGTTTTCAAAGCTATATAGTAATATATTATATAGTATAAGTTGCATGCACACGAGCACCATAGACATGGTTTTCTTTATGAGAGACTGATCATTCTTATTACAAATTAAGAATAAGCCAGCATACAAGAAATACTGGGTGGAATTATGCTTCAGGAGTTGAGGAAGGGTAGGGTCAGGAGCTGCTACACCTGAATTTCAAGCGATTTTGAATGCTATGATGACAACTATAATGAGGATGTTCAGGCTATACTCCTGGTGTGGCTGTTGGAGGAGGTTCTCCTATGCAACCGCTTAGGGCTGATTTTGCTAAGTTGAGCAAGGACTATTATACTCTAGGAGGAAAACCATTTCATGGAATAGACTTAGCCATAGAAGTGTAGGATTGGTTGGATACTTACGAGTTCATTTTTAGTGGTATGCAAGTAGATGATGCTATTGTAACGACCCGAAATTTTATCGCTTTGATTTGTGAATATTTAGTTAATTCTAAATATTCAAATAATGGTTTTAATAATTAAAAATACCTTTTTAATTTATAACTAATAATAGTGAAATTATTTTCAAGATATGTTGTGACGCCCCCACCTCTATACCCACGCTAGACAAGAACACTACGGTGTAGTGCTGTCGACTAGCATGGAGAATAAGGCTGTGGAGGAGCGACCATCCATGTAACTTCTTTGTGCGAGCACCGATATGTCAGATAGAATAGAATGCATATCATTTAAGGAGGAAATCCGACATACCGATACAAACCCAAAACTATTACACAGTGGCTATATATAATCTTCGGAAACAAACATAGAAATAATCATAACATAAATCAGTCACAGACATCCATATCACAAAGGCGGAAGAAGATATGAATAAATATATAACACATAAAAGTGTACATCAGAGTAGTGGTTGGAAAGATCCACGATAATACAAAAGGATAGCAACACGTGCTATACAAAAGAATAAGTACACAACACAGAGTCTATATCTCAAATGTGTACATCCAAAAACTACTAATCTATGTAGTTAGCCAAAAGTCAGAATAATCCTGAAGAGAAGTCAAGCAGAAGCACCTGTAACATCTCGGTCTGACCCGAGTATTATTTATAAGAAAATAATAAACGGATCATTCTAGCTATAATTATCAGATGATACGGTATAAAGTAAGAGACATGGCATGAACATGTAATAACCATAATGGCATACTACAATAAGTATGTAATTGAAAATCAACAAGAGATAAAACAATATCACAAGAATCTTCTCAAAGATAAAATGGGGTATCATACCCTAAACTTGGATTCATAACAAGTCAATGACACACGAAATCACCAATGTGAAAATTGATAAAGCATATCAATAGAAATCACGAAAATAGGAGAAGCATAAAATTTTCAGAAATCATCACACGAAATCCAGAAATCATAAAAAGGGAAAGAGGCCTATCACATAACGGTCCGAAGACCATGGGGAGCTACCCCATATGTGTGAGTCGAAATCACACCAATGAGGTATAGACTAACCTTAAAGACAAAGAGATATGTGTGAGTCGAAATCACACAAATGGTGTCTAGTCTAACCTCGCAACAAAGAGATATGTGTGAGTCGAAATCACACAAATGGTGTCTAGACTAACCTCGTAGCCAAAGAGATATGTGTGAGTCGAAATCACACAGATGAGGTCTAGTCTAACCGTGCAGACAAAGAGACATCGCACAATTGCTAGTCTAAATCATAAAAAGGATCGTCATGATCATCAAGAAGTGTCAATTACATTAAGCTAGTAAATATAAAAGTTTAGCTTCATGTCCCATAACCACTAGCTTAACTTAAATATTTACGAACAAACTGTAGATCTTCACTAGGAAATTGTCACAAGAGGTTCAATCGAACAAGTCCAAGAATTAACCGACATAGTAAACGCAAGCGTTTCATACCACTTGTTTTGCTAAGCCGTTTAATTAGATTTCTCATCCGAGTGAGGTAAAGGCTTGTATATACTAATAGATTGGAAAACGGTTTTATAAACGAGTTTGGTATTTAAAATAGAGTTGAAAATGTTTTGATAAAAGAGTTTTGATATTTACTACTAGTATTGAAACCTTCATATTTTTAAAGTGACAAAACACAAAAATGATTGTAGAACAATCAATCACAGAAATTCATATACGAAGACGTGAATAAAATCCAAGGAAATCAGCTCAAAATACATTAAAGTGGAAGTTCTATTGAATGTTTTTCAGATAAGATCCCCTACGGAGGGGGGTCCAGGGGGTGGCAACCCCCTAGGTGGGGGTTCGGGGGCAACGCCCCCGCTACAGTGGAAAGCTCATGACCTAGTGAAGACAAGAGACCTAGTGAAGCCAAGCGGCCTACGACCTAATGGATAGGTGGTCGAGCGACCCAAGGATTGAAAGGTAAGCGACCTAAGGAAAGCTCACGACCTAACATGCTTCGACCTAAGTCTTGGCCGAGCTAAGGAAAAGGACCGAACGACCTAGCGGTGGCGACCTAACTGGGCAAGTGAGGCCAAGCGACCTAAAGTCTGTGACCTAAAGGCGAGCGACCTAAGAGGTCCAGCGACCTAAGGGAAGCTCACGACCTAACATGCTTCGACCTAAGTCTTGACCGAGCTAAGGAAAAGGATCGAACGACCTAGCAGTGGCGACCTAACTGGGCAAGTGAGGCCAAGCGACCTAAAGTCTACGACCTAAAGGCGAGCGACCTAAGAGGTCCAGCGACCTAAGGGAAGCTCACGACCTAACAGGTTCGCGACCTAAGGAGGGTGCAGTGGCGAGCGACCTAAGGAGTTATCGAAGCCGAGTGACCTACGACCTAACGTAGCCGCGACCTAGTAACTGAAGCAGGAACGAGCGACCTAGGGCCTAGGCGACCCACGACCTACGACCTAACTCCTTCGAGCGACCTATGACCTAACTGCAAGCGAGTGATAATAGGTCGGAAACGACCTAAGGCCAGACGAGCTAACACTCCAGAGCGACCTAGTGCCAGAAAATCACCAAAACACTGAAAATTGGGGCTTCTCGCCCATTCAATCCAAATCCAATACAAACAAACATGCTAAAGTGATGGAGAATCATTCCCAACAGTCCAATGACGATTATAGGCAAGATGTGAGATCAAAAATCTCACCTTTTCATGGAATTTGATGAAGATGAAGCTCGGGAGCAAAGCAAAGATCAACCACAAGCTTGAATCAATGTCTTCACTTTGAATTTGGAGTTAGATGTTGAATTTGCTAAAGAACTTGAGCTTGGAATTTAATTTCCCATTCCCTCCACCATTTTTGATAAAGCTTGAAGTGTTTGATGAAGTGGTGAAGAGGAGACGGGGTTGGGACTGAGTTAACAAATGGTTCAGCCCAAACCAAAGCTCCAAGCAAAAAGTGACGAAAATTTCACTATCTCCAAACATATCGAAGTTTACACTCAAAAAGATCGCAAACGTCATTTTGAACTCAATGGAGGTGGTCTCGAGTCCTAATTTGACCGTATGCAAAAAGTAGCTTTTCGGACTAACACCCGACTAACGATAAAATATTTAAATAAAATATTTAAATATAAAATCGATAAATATGCGGGTTGTTACATATGTTTACAAAAATAATTAGCCAAAAGGAAACTAGAAAATGTCACCGGAAAGCTTTTACAAAAATCCTGATTTTTTATCATAAAAAAGTTGTTAAAAAGTTGTAAAACACCTTAATATATTCAAACACACACTTATATAAATAATGAGTACTTAATTAAGTGTGTAAAATTGTAAATACTTATGATAAGAAATAGATGTGACAATTTTCATAAGAATTAAATTTAAAAAAGTGTAAATTATGAAATGTTACACATCTTTTCACATCTTAGTACACTTAGGGGCTTTGCATGGTGGGTAAAAGGATTTACCCATGGGTATACTAAGTAAAGGAGGGAGGATGAGGTCAAAATGGTTATGTATTCAAAATTTAATGGAGGGTAAGTACTTAAGGGGCAATTTGGTAATTTCCTTAATTAAATTTTATAAAACTAATTCCTTTCTTCTCTCTCCTTCTTCATTTCATTTTCTTTTTTCCAAAACCTTCTCCTTCTTTTCTAAGTTTTTCAAAAGCTTATTAATGGCTTCCACTTTATTTTCAAGTTTCAGAACTCAAAACTTTTCCTTTTAAAACCTTTCAAAAACTTGTTTTAATCCTTATTCTTCTTCCTACACACCTTCTTCTTCATAAAACAAGCACAAACCCACCTCTACAAAGCATGGCTAAGCCTAAACTAACCTAGACCGAGCCTAAAGCCCTTTGGCCGAACCCTTCTTGGCCCTTAAGGCCTCTAAAATTTCCATTTTTGTTAAAGCAAAGCAAGAATTTAGGGTTATTTCAAAAGTAAGCGAAGTATAAATTATTTTGGATAGCTTTTGGTGAATAGAAGCTCACACGCTCTTGTAAAAATTACATCTTTAAGTTATGTTAGCATTAGTATGTGATATTGCTTGGTTATTAGTTACTTACATGCTTGTATGTGATTTCATATGTGCTTGTACTTGGCAATTGTCGTAGACTTCATAAATAAGTCTAAATGTGTTATGGATGTAATAAAGTTTGGATTTTTAGTTTATTTGTTGTTATTGTTGTATTGTATGTTCTATGGACAAGTGTGTGTAATAGTATGCTAAGAAAAGTTAGCATCTTTGTATGGTTTGGTGATTTAGAATACTTGTACGAAACTGTAGTTATTAATTTTAAAATCAAAGGCATTTTCAACTTTCAAGTTATATTTTGGTTTTACAAACTCTTGCTTTATGTTTTGAAAAAGTTAGTAAGCTTTCAAATGTTAAGTTTTCTAAAAGGAAGATAAGAAAAATATTTTCTACTTATGGTATCCATAGCAATAATCATTATAAATGCAGTTTCGCTAAAAGTCCATTTTATGCAAATTAAGTTTTTATACTTAAATCACTTTGGAAATGTTTTATAAAACTTAATTAATAATGATTAAGAAGTTAGTTAAGGATTTTTAAATTAATTATTTTTCAAATTAAGTTTGTTAATTAACAATTAGTTAAGTATTAAACATGGTTTATTAGTTATAATTAAATAGAGATAAATTACTAATTAATTATCTTTAAAAAGTGAGATTAAGTTTAATTAACTATTGATTAAGTAAGATTATTATTTTTTATTAAATATAATTAAGTATATGATTTATTTCCAATTAATTATTAATTAAGTATAAGGTTGTTTATTATTTAATTAATTATTAAGAAGTGTTTAATTATTTTTAATTATAAATTAATTAAAGGTTTTAATTTATAAATAAAATATTTATTATAGGTTAATTATTTCTTAATTAATAGTTAAGTTAAGGCTTGATTAAGATTTAATAAAGGGTTTGACTTATAATTAATGATTTTTGAAGGTATTAAATTTTTTAATTACTTTGTTTTCCAAAGATAAATTTGTTTAAATGCAAGTTTCTTTCCAAAGAATAGTTTGAACACAAAGGGATTTGATTGTCAATACCATTAAGTAACCACACAAATTTGATTAGATTATGTTAAACTTGACATCTGTTTAGCAGAATAAATCCTCGTTCTGCTATAATTCAATTATTTGATTATGTTAAACTTGACATTTGTTTAGCAAAATAAATCATCGTTCTGTTATAACTCAATTGTTTAATTATGTGGACATTCATTAGCAGAATAAATCCTCGTTTTGCTAAAATTGAACACAATAGATTGTTTGGACATGTATTTAGCAGGACAAACCACCATCATGTTATTATGTTGTTTGGATATGTATCTGCCGGTTGGTTTATATTGATATGTTATTCCCTGATTTAGTTTAGATTTTATTTACATATATGTTGTCTTATGTAAATAACTGTTATGTGACTTGGAAGTCAAATAATATTAAGATGGTAACTTGATTTAGTACCATTGTGGTCACTAAGCCTCCTTTCAAATTTGTAAATTATGGTTTTTAAATTGACTTTAAACCTATATCAATTTGAGGTAAAGTCTTTGTAAATGATTTTGCAAGATGCCCAATTATTTTAAAATAAAGATATTTACAAATGATATTTTGTAAATAATATTTATAAATGATTTATTTAAAGAAGATTTAAAAATGATATTTGTAAATGATATTTTATAAAGGGAATTATAAACGAAGATTTATAAAAGAGTTTATAAATGACTTTAGTATATATATAAAAGTGTTTTATAAAAGAGTTTTATAAATGATTTTTGGATATTTATAAAAGAGTTTTATAAAAGGGTTTATAATTTAAGAAACGAAGATTTATAAATGAAAATGATTTATTAAAAGGATTTGTTGTAGAAAATTTATAAAAGAATTAGAGATGGGATTTCCCTTAATTGACTTTCTTAATTGTAGTGGTATGGACATTTGCTCCATGCTTGACACCAAAGGAATAGTGTTTGGGGTTATTCTTGTCTCTAATTTAAATAACATTTGTTTTTTCCTTTTAAATATGATTTCGAAATAAGAAATATTTCACAAATGTTTTGTGAATATACTTATATTAGTGCAATAAGTATATGAATGTTTTGATTAACATTTGGAAAAGAGATTTAATAAATGAAGATTTGTTTTTGAGGCTTAGTGGTTGCTATAAGCAATTAAATCTCTAGATTTTGTGTGTTTGTGTATTTGATAGTTAAATAATCGACTATCAAATCTTGGCCAGTTTTGACTTAGGAAGTATGATTGAATATGCGAGTTCCTCGGTGAAGACTCCAATACTTGTTGTGTACTTCCAAAAGAACCAGGAATGAGTCAACTGGAAATTATCGTTGTTGGTTTGGAGAGACTGGGATTGGATATGTTATTCGAAAACCACGCCGAACTAACATATGTATTCACCTAGAAGACATCTTGAAGATGATTGAAGATGATGCACCTTGAAAAGCCTTTGGTTTTCATTCAGACCCAGAATGAACTTGTATGGATGAATGCCAGCGTTGCATTTCTGCCTGGAGGGCAGTGTTAGCATTCCAAGATGGATTGCTAAATGTTAAGAGCGTAGCCTATCAAACTTCACATCCTGGTAATGGTTAAAACATGGTAGATGCGGCAGGGCTATGTGGGTCGCACCCATGAGGGTAAGATCATCCCAAGATCTAGTGTCGATATCTCTATATATGCTTCGGGGGCCCATTTTTGGTTGTTGATCATAGCCAAGAGGTGATTATATTTGGTACTATCCAGTTTAGGGGTAGGTCAGTCCTATGTTGGTAGAGGTCGAAAGGTTTTCGATCTCACTATACATTTTATCTACAGGTGTACAGATTTTCGAAAGGTGGTCCCTTACCTTGCCATTGTTGGTAATCCATTCTCTATAAGCATCTTTACTTTTTAATTATATATCTATTATTGCTTCCATGTATACATATCGCAGCTACTTGGTTATTAAATACTTAAACCCTATACATTACTATAATATCACTCATTTTTAAAATATAAAATGTTTTGATTATCGTAAGGTAAAAACCCATCCGTATTTATATGCGGCATGGTCTTAAGAGATACTTCTAACTTTAAAGGATTTTACAAGTTATAACAAATAAAATTCTTGTGATTTGAGTTCTTACGCTGGTTTTACAAGACTAACCCGGGCGTTGTTTTCTTATAATGCTCGGGTGAGCCCGAGCATATTTTCCAGATTAGCTTTGGTTGCATTGGAGCTCAGGAGACAAGATGGAGGCCAAGATATATCTAGCATTTATTTATGTTCCACTGCATGGTTTGTTGTATTTGTCAAAAATTATAAGGACGAGTGTTATAACTATCCAGGTAGATGATAGGCTAGTACTCTGATGGATGTATATAAAAGTTTTCTTTTGTAAAGATGTATGTCTTATTTCTTCTTCTTTCCCCTAACCATCTATCTTTCTGGTACTTGGTTGTTCGATATGTGAATACCGTGGACGTATTAGTGTCGACTTTTGAGAGTCGAAAAGGCGGGTCGTTACACATGGTATCAGAGCTGAAGGTTAAGCGAGAACCTTTGATTTGGTTGGTAATCTCATTAGAGATAGGGTAAGTGACACCCTAGAATGAGTTTGAGTGTATTATATAAGAGTGCATAATTTTTTGTGATATAAAATATTTATATTGTGTTAATTGATTTGTTAAGTGGCTTATGAATTCTTGTCGATGCGTCTGGCCAACATTATCGATAGGGGTTCCTTAACACTTGAACAAGACCAACCGACATGATATTGTTTTAAAATTGGTAAATGAAATAATTTTATCGAGGAATATATTTTATATATACAAAAATGATTTTCAAAAATAGTACAATAACTTTGAGATGCTTGTTGAATAGGAAATGATAATATTCTATTATTATCATTTAGGATTTGGTTTAGTCATGCTCGTCCAGTTTGAGCATGACTATTGTTGAGTGTTATAGGTAGCTTCTTTTTTTAAAACATGTGTAACAACCCGGGTTTTTCATACAAGAAAAACCGGACTATTTTAGTTAAGAAGAAGAGGTAGAAGAAGAAAAATAGAAAACAACAGCAGAATCTCACATACGCAGCGGAATAAAATATAATATATATCAACAGATCTTTACACAAATCAAACTGTATCTGTATATATATATATACACATCCAAATACATCATCAGAGTACATCACATCAATATCATACAACTGAATACACAGCGGAAAAATAATAGCAAGTACGAGAGTACGTATCGTCATCCAGCTCGTCTCCTGAGCTCCATATCACCATATCCTGTAACCTATAATACTCGGTCTGACCCGAGCATCATATAAAACAATACCCGAGTCAGTCTGGAATACCAGCGTGAGAAAATCACACTCAATTGATTATTAAAGTTTCCAAAAATCCTTTGAAAACAAAAGCATCTCGTAAGACCACGCCACAAATAAACATGTCGGGTTTTTACCTTACGATAGCTAAAACACTTTATATCAAAATCCTCTGATATTATAATAGTGTCTACAGAAAGTAAACTAGAATCTAGCTGAAATGCTTGCATCTCACATTTCAACAATAGTTGGGCACAATCAAAACCGTACAGACACGTAGGGAGAATGGATTTCCAACGAATGACTAGGCACTGGGGTACCACCTGTCACAGTACGTGGCCTAGATCACAGTACCGAGGAGTACGCCCGCTCCCCTGCAACACAAGGCCGGAACCATCCCTTACTGGATGATCCCGAATAAAATCACCCCACGGTTGGGATCAGCAACCGCACCACTAAGCCGAAATAAAAAGGGACATCTAGACAGGGATGACCTTACCCTCCAGTGGGAGCTACCCACGAAGCCTTGCTGCATAACCCCTGATTTTCAGTCATTCCCGGTTGATGAGGTTCGAGGCTAAACGATACCTTTTCAGAACATATCCCTTAGAATGCCCATCGTCCGCTGACGATGTTTCGCAAGCATTCGTCCATACCAGTCCGTCCCGGGTCCGAACGGAACCGAAGGCACTACTCCTACTACATCCATTTTGGAAATATCCTCAGGATTAGTAGCGACTAGCCCTTGCACTTCACAGCTCCATCTTCGACTCTGAACACGTTACACGAAACGTACAAATCGAATCGAAGTGGTATTCGGGTCTCCAGACCTAGAATCCCGGTATACGGAAACCCGATCCCGGTCTCTTCGAAACGATCAGCGCATTGGCCAATATTGATAGTCGGTTATTTAACTATCAATTAACATCCACAAGCAACCATCACACAATAAATAATTTCCCACATTATTTATTTGCCCAAATATCTTTCCAAGATATATTTCCAATTTTCAAACTCCTTTTGAAAACAATTTCAAACAGTTTCCGCTTACGGAATACATTTCCAAATATTTATTTCCTCTGAAACACCAAGTACAAAACACTTAGATTTTAAATTAATCTTAAAACACTTTACTATAAATATACTTAATAATATTGAAATTTAAAAAAAAAACTACTTTAATACCTTAACAAAATATATACTTAAGAAATATTTAAAATGAAACCACTTTACAAATATAACTAAATTTCTCTTTTTAAAATATAATACCAAATCACTTTTATATAATTACTACAATAATATATTTTTGAAAATACTTACTTTAGAAATAATCAATTTTCTAAAACATGATTTTTAAAACATACTTAAAACTTTTAACTTATTATTTAAAATTGCTTTGAAAACGTACTTGGCTATCCAGAGAAATACACTTCTCATTTCCATCTTTTAAAAATAAACCAACATTTATTTTTAAACCAACCCATATCTTTTTATAAATCCCCATCTTGAATTTATATTCAAATATCCACTGATATTTTATTTTACTTTATAACCCAGTTTATATCTCCAAAATCTCACTTCTCTTTTAAAATTCCAATTTTAAACAACTAAATCAATTTCCAATTGATTTTCCAATTTACTTTACTTTACTTTGAAATAAATTTCCTTTACTACTTCATTTATTTCAAAATACATTAACTTTTAGATTTATTCCTTTATTTGAGTTAAAACCCTTTTTAACTGAAAATACCAATTTTAAACTTCCAAAATTCCTTTTTTTAGCCTTTAATTAAATTTAATCCTTACATTCAAAATAAATCCTTTATTCTTTAAATTTAATATCACTTTAGTTTAAAGTTAATATTTCCCTTGTTATTTCGAAATTCCCTTATTCCAATTCACTTGAATTATTTACTTAAATTTTACTCGTTTATTTCATTCAAAATCCAATTCAATATATTTTGATAACTCCTTTTATTGAAATATTCAATCCAACCATATCATCCAATATTTCAATCATCAATAAAATCATCACAGGATATCAATATTCATAGAACAGGATATTAAATAATCTAAATAATTTTGAGGAATCCAGTTGGATCCCTCCAACCTGTTTCCCTGCATCCACAAACGTTAGCACAATACCAATTCCACTTCAAAATGGAATATCGCGGTATATGGGATTTATATAAATCATCCGCTATTATGCGGCGCATAGGGTCTCATCCGCTATATAAATGCGGGAATATCAACAACTCAAATATATACATATGCCAATATGTATATATTGCTATATACTACTATATATAGTATAGCACATCAATCAATGCAATCATCCAATCAATTATTTAAATTTAGCCATTTAAATTTAAATCTAACTGAGTGAGATTAACTCACCTTTTTCTTTGCGTTTTGTAATCCACTTCCATACTGCTTTGGTTTCCCGACTTTTGACCTTGAACAAAAATTTATATGAATTTATCGATCAATCTACTACCGATTTAATAAATTTCATAACCCATAATTTATTTCAAGCTAATAGTTTAAAAATATCTTTTTAGCAACAAAATAAAGTAAATAGGTTTATTAAACAAATCCATCTCCAAAAATATATTTTCCATTTAATAAGTTTAATTGCTAATTAAATTTACTAGTGAGTTAGTCCACTTGATGATTTAATTTTAAACTAATTCCCTTTAACAATCTCTAAAATAACAATTTGAGTTATTTAAATAAATTCATAATACAATTCATATCTAAATTAACATCATGCCTTGCCTACACCTTATATATATGTTTCTGTAAATATATACATCCTTAGTAAATTCAGATAAGTAAAATAAATAAATATAAAACTATACCTTACTGCCAGTTATCACGATTCGAACAGGCTGATACCACGCGACGATGCGACCACAACAATCCTAAATCGACGAGCATCTCTAATCCCAGTCGAAGGTTAACTATCTCCAAACCAGCGCCGTTGATCGAACTCGATCGATCAAATCGAATTCATTTCGAACCCCTCATCGTGGCCTCCACGAGTCGTTGATTTCCCACTACAGTCGCGATTCGATCGCGAGTTCCCTGACGATGTTTCGAAACTTCCATCGCGAGTCCAATACCTCGACACATCAATCGCGGCGCCCCTTCCCAATTGCTCGATTTTTGTGGAACCTCCCTGTCGACATCACATGCGAGCCAAGTTCTGAACGCTCCCCTCCATGTAAATCGCCTTGGCCTCGAGATTCGATCGCACCCCGACCCACTTGATTTTTAAACGAGGCGGTCACTCCTCCTTTCTTTTCTCGAACGAATTTGAGTCGGCCATTAAAAAATTTCTTTTGGATGCTTGGAAGAGAGACTCAATTTAACTGAGAGGGGAAGAAAGGGATAAGATATTAGAAAGGTTCGGTTGGCCATTTATTTTCTTTTGAACGAAAATGATGAAGTGTTCGGTTGTTTACTTTTAAGGGGGACGCGTGTTCTATTAGGTGAACACGTGCTCTAAAATTTTCTTCCGTTACCTAGCTTAAGAATGAAGAAAGAAAGAGATAAGGTCGGTTGAGTTGAAAAAGATCTGATAGATGAAAAGACGAAGGATATTTAAATTTAAAACGATTAATTATTGTCTAGACGTTTCTAACTCGTACGGTCACACGGTAGTTCCGAAAATTACGAAATTTGAAATCTGGCAATAATTTAATATTACGAATTAAATGGAACTGGTTTCGTCTAAATCCGAGACTATGCCTCGGATAGCTATTTTTAAATTTAATTTCAACGATATATTTTTAAAACTGAACAAAACTCTTTTAAAATTCCATTTTAAAAGTTCTATCATCTTCAGTATTAACAATATAAATTTTCTGAACCTTTGAACTATTTTTAACAGGCTTAAAATCAAGATTCAATATTTTACCCAATCCCGATAATTAAATTTAATAATTAATTATTCAAATAAATACTGTATAATTGAAATTAAAGTTAAAATTTAACCTTCGAATATTTAAAATAAATTAAATATTCACATTTCAAATATACAAAAATTCCGGGTCGTCACATTCCTCCCCCCTTAAAAGAATTTCGTCCCCGAAATTACCAGTTAAGAGGAATCATTCGATACCCGTTCTTTTTCCCCATCCAAATAGTTTTAACAACTTTCCATAACAATCTTTTATTAATGATACACTAATCATCTTTTAACTTCCCAAACTTATTCATAAGTTCAACTCATATCACCTACTTATCCATTCAAATTTAAATTTGAATTCAAATTTTGAACTATAAAAAATTTCTCAAAATTTTTCTAACTCCCTAAATTTCCGAAAAATTTCGCCAGCGTCTCCTTTGCGCGGCTAGCTCGGTACTACTACAAAATGGCTCTACGGCCTCCCAATCTCAAAAAGAAAACAAAAAGCCAAGTGGCTGGATCCAAAACCCAATCAAATTTCATATAGAAATTCAAATACATACCTTTTTGTCGAGCCATTAAATTTTATCTTCTAAAATCAAAAAAAATCCCAATTTATCCATTGCTTTTATACACCTGTATATCCTACTAAGCAATAATATTCAATCACAATCCCAAAGTCATTTTATACTTTTCTTTACAAATTTTCAATATTTGTTTTACTTAAGCCCGTACGATGCACATATATCATTCGTACGCAATATCACATTCGATCGCTCACTCGATCACACAATTTCACTTCCGAACTAGTATCGTCCACCCGACTTCCTAGTGCGGACTCAGATCTGGTTCCTTGATCAGAAACCGTCATTCTCCTTGCATAGCCACAAACTATGATAGAGAATATCCAGAATCAATCAACAATCCATATCCAGGTTCGCCGTTGAAAATCGAGTGAAAAATCCTGATTCGGATCGATAAAACTATCTCGAAATTCTGTGTTCGACATCTGGACCAAATAGCTATGCGAATAAAATAATATACGTATATCTTACGTATAAATTCCAATTGATTACCAATTATATCAATTCTCTTTTATTCACATTCCTTTTTGATTGTTATCCCCTTATTCACAACTATCCCATTTCACAACTTACAGTCTCACCTTAATTCAATTATTCACTTAGCATACTTTCAGTACTACATTTTCTTAAGAATTCACTATTCATTTCTTAAGTTTAAGATAAACATTTTACATACTGCTTATACATATTTTCACTTCACTATTGAAGTTCCTATCCATTTCTATCCACTTTTGCCTTTACATTTCCACTTGAATTCAATTTATCTTCCACTTGAATATTGAATTAGTTGCACTTACTAATTAATTTAAATCTCAATTAAAAGTTTGTTTGCAAGCTTTACTTTCGTTAGTTCCTTCGATTTCACTTACTTTACTTTCACATTTTAAATAGATTTCAATACTCAGTTTCAACCTTATTTGTTTAACAAATTTTAAATCATTTGTTGTCAGTGAAAATTTCCAAAAATTTTCAAAAATTTTCTAACTCTCAAATTTCTAGAAAATTTTGGCAGAGTCTCCTTTGTACGGAGGGACTTCTGCGATATCGCAGGATGCACAAATATGTATATACATCGGCCTCAGGCCGGAAATCACAATATATATCAATATATGCAGTTCATATCTCCTATTAAATTCTTTTGCGTAGGCGTACCTCTATTTTAGCATTTTTAAAGCAAGCGGCTTATTATTTAGCAATTAATGTAACCCAAAATCAGCTATACGGCTTCCCTGAACCTGTACTAACTCAATTTAAAAGTGTAAGTGACAAATATAGGAAGTTCATAGCATTTCACTCATATTTAAATAGCTAAAATATGGATTCTATTACAATGCATGTTATATACTTCCATAAACACGTATGAAATGTTCCAACACTAATTTTAATTGTTTCCCAACAACATTTAAACCATCCCATTCAATTTAAATGATTTTACAACTTCCTTTCTTAATTTCAATTTATTTTTAAGTCCAAACAAACTCATATTATTACAATTGATTCAAAACAAATTTTATTGTTTATATTAACTCAATAGATTTATACAATCTCATTTTCATTGCATTTTGAATTCGAACCCTTTAACTACTTAGGTTCATCTTCATTACCAAGTGGATTTCCTTTTTATCTTAATTCATTCACAACAATTATTTAGCTCGACGCATTCCAATTAAATGTTATCTGTAACTCACCTAAATTTAGTTCGATTAAAATTTATTTCCACTTAGTTGGATTCTATTTGCAATTCATACCATTTCTATTTTAACCCAATTTCATTTTTATATGATACAATTTCAATTATAATTAATTTGTTAACACTTCATGTTAACTTTTAATTTAGAACTCGAGTTCTAGATCCACTACCCGTTTCCAATCTACTTATTTCTAATATTTGATTTTTATTTCAAAAACACTTTACTTTTTTTCAAGTGTTCAATCTATTTTATAATTTAAATTTCTGGATTATATTCCTTACTATTACAAACAGTTTTATTTGGCTTATTTATTTTACTCCCAAATTTTATAAGTCCCAAATTTATTTATATCTATATTTTATTCATTTACAATCGATTTCATTCACATTTTAATACTTTACTACAGGATTTATATTTTATTTAGTTTGGCATATTTATTATTCCATATAAACATTTTAAATATGATTCCAGAGTTTAAACAATTCTCCAAAATTTCAAAATCACTTTTGAAATCAACTTCATCCAAAACCCTTGACAATTTTCATTTCCCTATGGAATTTCAAAACCAAACCTAGTTCACAAACAATTCCAATTTAAAACAGTTGGGTAGCAATTTTTCTTTGGAGACTCGAAAATGAACATCGATGATGCTGCAGTCATCATCGAAGTTATTTTCCAGCGACCGAAAGAGAATTTAATGCTTTCATCTCTTTAAAAACATTTCAAATACTTTTAATTTCCAAATCTCACAAGATTTCAAATTCAACTCAAAAATATTTCCGAAATAATATCACTATTATTTCTCCCAAAACCCTTGAAAACCATTTTCAAATCTCAAGGAATTTCAAACCTTTCTCAAAATTCCAAATTCAATACCCATACAATTTAATATTCAAACATTACTTTGGAATTTCAGTTCAAAATTACAATCTCATTTGTATATATATAAATTTATTCTTCCAACTTTGGTTATAAGTTTCCAATTTCTGATTAAATTTTTACACAACGATGATAATAATTTAATATCATCGCTTTCTAACAACCAAGCAACCAAATATATAATTTTCTAAAAATTATTTCTTTCATATACAAAAGTAAGTTGGGTAAAATTATTTCATTTACCCTATTTAAAACAATACTGTGTCGAATTGTTCTATTTAAGTGTTTAGAGATCCCTATCAATAACGTTAATTACTCGTATTGACCAGAATCCATAAACTACTCAATAAACCAACCAACACAATATAAAACCATTTTATATTTACTAACAAATACGCGCTCATATCTATTAGTACTCTCAAAATTCCCACCAGAGCCAAGGTTATCGCTAACCTCGCTCTGATACCAAGTGTAACAACCCGGGTTTTTCATACAAGAAAAACCGGACTATTTTAGTTAAGAAGAAGAGGTAGAAGAAGAAAAATAGAAAACAACAGCAGAATCTCACATACGCAGCGGAATAAAATATAATATATATCAACAGATCTTTACACAAATCAAACTGTATCTGTATATATATATATACACATCCAAATACATCATCAGAGTACATCACATCAATATCATACAACTGAATACACAGCGGAAAAATAATAGCAAGTACGAGAGTACGTATCGTCATCCAGCTCGTCTCCTGAGCTCCATATCACCATATCCTGTAACCTATAATACTCGGTCTGACCCGAGCATCATATAAAACAATACCCGAGTCAGTCTGGAATACCAGCGTGAGAAAATCACACTCAATTGATTATTAAAGTTTCCAAAAATCCTTTGAAAACAAAAGCATCTCGTAAGACCACGCCACAAATAAACATGTCGGGTTTTTACCTTACGATAGCTAAAACACTTTATATCAAAATCCTCTGATATTATAATAGTGTCTACAGAAAGTAAACTAGAATCTAGCTGAAATGCTTGCATCTCACATTTCAACAATAGTTGGGCACAATCAAAACCGTACAGACACGTAGGGAGAATGGATTTCCAACGAATGACTAGGCACTGGGGTACCACCTGTCACAGTACGTGGCCTAGATCACAGTACCGAGGAGTACGCCCGCTCCCCTGCAACACAAGGCCGGAACCATCCCTTACTGGATGATCCCGAATAAAATCACCCCACGGTTGGGATCAGCAACCGCACCACTAAGCCGAAATAAAAAGGGACATCTAGACAGGGATGACCTTACCCTCCAGTGGGAGCTACCCACGAAGCCTTGCTGCATAACCCCTGATTTTCAGTCATTCCCGGTTGATGAGGTTCGAGGCTAAACGATACCTTTTCAGAACATATCCCTTAGAATGCCCATCGTCCGCTGACGATGTTTCGCAAGCATTCGTCCATACCAGTCCGTCCCGGGTCCGAACGGAACCGAAGGCACTACTCCTACTACATCCATTTTGGAAATATCCTCAGGATTAGTAGCGACTAGCCCTTGCACTTCACAGCTCCATCTTCGACTCTGAACACGTTACACGAAACGTACAAATCGAATCGAAGTGGTATTCGGGTCTCCAGACCTAGAATCCCGGTATACGGAAACCCGATCCCGGTCTCTTCGAAACGATCAGCGCATTGGCCAATATTGATAGTCGGTTATTTAACTATCAATTAACATCCACAAGCAACCATCACACAATAAATAATTTCCCACATTATTTATTTGCCCAAATATCTTTCCAAGATATATTTCCAATTTTCAAACTCCTTTTGAAAACAATTTCAAACAGTTTCCGCTTACGGAATACATTTCCAAATATTTATTTCCTCTGAAACACCAAGTACAAAACACTTAGATTTTAAATTAATCTTAAAACACTTTACTATAAATATACTTAATAATATTGAAATTTAAAAAAAAACTACTTTAATACCTTAACAAAATATATACTTAAGAAATATTTAAAATGAAACCACTTTACAAATATAACTAAATTTCTCTTTTTAAAATATAATACCAAATCACTTTTATATAATTACTACAATAATATATTTTTGAAAATACTTACTTTAGAAATAATCAATTTTCTAAAACATGATTTTTAAAACATACTTAAAACTTTTAACTTATTATTTAAAATTGCTTTGAAAACGTACTTGGCTATCCAGAGAAATACACTTCTCATTTCCATCTTTTAAAAATAAACCAACATTTATTTTTAAACCAACCCATATCTTTTTATAAATCCCCATCTTGAATTTATATTCAAATATCCACTGATATTTTATTTTACTTTATAACCCAGTTTATATCTCCAAAATCTCACTTCTCTTTTAAAATTCCAATTTTAAACAACTAAATCAATTTCCAATTGATTTTCCAATTTACTTTACTTTACTTTGAAATAAATTTCCTTTACTACTTCATTTATTTCAAAATACATTAACTTTTAGATTTATTCCTTTATTTGAGTTAAAACCCTTTTTAACTGAAAATACCAATTTTAAACTTCCAAAATTCCTTTTTTTAGCCTTTAATTAAATTTAATCCTTACATTCAAAATAAATCCTTTATTCTTTAAATTTAATATCACTTTAGTTTAAAGTTAATATTTCCCTTGTTATTTCGAAATTCCCTTATTCCAATTCACTTGAATTATTTACTTAAATTTTACTCGTTTATTTCATTCAAAATCCAATTCAATATATTTTGATAACTCCTTTTATTGAAATATTCAATCCAACCATATCATCCAATATTTCAATCATCAATAAAATCATCACAGGATATCAATATTCATAGAACAGGATATTAAATAATCTAAATAATTTTGAGGAATCCAGTTGGATCCCTCCAACCTGTTTCCCTGCATCCACAAACGTTAGCACAATACCAATTCCACTTCAAAATGGAATATCGCGGTATATGGGATTTATATAAATCATCCGCTATTATGCGGCGCATAGGGTCTCATCCGCTATATAAATGCGGGAATATCAACAACTCAAATATATACATATGCCAATATGTATATATTGCTATATACTACTATATATAGTATAGCACATCAATCAATGCAATCATCCAATCAATTATTTAAATTTAGCCATTTAAATTTAAATCTAACTGAGTGAGATTAACTCACCTTTTTCTTTGCGTTTTGTAATCCACTTCCATACTGCTTTGGTTTCCCGACTTTTGACCTTGAACAAAAATTTATATGAATTTATCGATCAATCTACTACCGATTTAATAAATTTCATAACCCATAATTTATTTCAAGCTAATAGTTTAAAAATATCTTTTTAGCAACAAAATAAAGTAAATAGGTTTATTAAACAAATCCATCTCCAAAAATATATTTTCCATTTAATAAGTTTAATTGCTAATTAAATTTACTAGTGAGTTAGTCCACTTGATGATTTAATTTTAAACTAATTCCCTTTAACAATCTCTAAAATAACAATTTGAGTTATTTAAATAAATTCATAATACAATTCATATCTAAATTAACATCATGCCTTGCCTACACCTTATATATATGTTTCTGTAAATATATACATCCTTAGTAAATTCAGATAAGTAAAATAAATAAATATAAAACTATACCTTACTGCCAGTTATCACGATTCGAACAGGCTGATACCACGCGACGATGCGACCACAACAATCCTAAATCGACGAGCATCTCTAATCCCAGTCGAAGGTTAACTATCTCCAAACCAGCGCCGTTGATCGAACTCGATCGATCAAATCGAATTCATTTCGAACCCCTCATCGTGGCCTCCACGAGTCGTTGATTTCCCACTACAGTCGCGATTCGATCGCGAGTTCCCTGACGATGTTTCGAAACTTCCATCGCGAGTCCAATACCTCGACACATCAATCGCGGCGCCCCTTCCCAATTGCTCGATTTTTGTGGAACCTCCCTGTCGACATCACATGCGAGCCAAGTTCTGAACGCTCCCCTCCATGTAAATCGCCTTGGCCTCGAGATTCGATCGCACCCCGACCCACTTGATTTTTAAACGAGGCGGTCACTCCTCCTTTCTTTTCTCGAACGAATTTGAGTCGGCCATTAAAAAAATTCTTTTGGATGCTTGGAAGAGAGACTCAATTTAACTGAGAGGGGAAGAAAGGGATAAGATATTAGAAAGGTTCGGTTGGCCATTTATTTTCTTTTGAACGAAAATGATGAAGTGTTCGGTTGTTTACTTTTAAGGGGGACGCGTGTTCTATTAGGTGAACACGTGCTCTAAAATTTTCTTCCGTTACCTGGCTTAAGAATGAAGAAAGAAAGAGATAAGGTCGGTTGAGTTGAAAAAGATCTGATAGATGAAAAGACGAAGGATATTTAAATTTAAAACGATTAATTATTGTCTAGACGTTTCTAACTCGTACGGTCACACGGTAGTTCCGAAAATTACGAAATTTGAAATCTGGCAATAATTTAATATTACGAATTAAATGGAACTGGTTTCGTCTAAATCCGAGACTATGCCTCGGATAGCTATTTTTAAATTTAATTTCAACGATATATTTTTAAAACTGAACAAAACTCTTTTAAAATTCCATTTTAAAAGTTCTATCATCTTCAGTATTAACAATATAAATTTTCTGAACCTTTGAACTATTTTTAACAGGCTTAAAATCAAGATTCAATATTTTACCCAATCCCGATAATTAAATTTAATAATTAATTATTCAAATAAATACTGTATAATTGAAATTAAAGTTAAAATTTAACCTTCGAATATTTAAAATAAATTAAATATTCACATTTCAAATATACAAAAATTCCGGGTCGTCACAACATGGGTTGGGTAAATAAAAAAATGGGGTACATTGAAACGAATGCCTTGTGAATTAAGTTTCACAATTTGATTATAAGGCGTTCGATGTTAATGTTGGGCTAAGGATTTGGTTTAATAAAAGATGTATATTAAAAGTTAGAACATTTAGAAATGATTTAATATAAGAAAATGAATTTATAAAATTGGTTTATAAGATGTGAATTATAAATAAAAAGAATTTAAGTAGAAAACATGAGAACTTAAATCTTGTTGTTTTTGAAAAATGATTCTTCAAGGTCATGGAAATTAGTAATAATATTACTTGAAAGTATTTTGATTTAAATATAAAATTTTAGGAATGGAAAATTTGAGAAAGAAGTATGTTCTTTGGATTGGTTCGAGAAACGAGTCTTGATTTGTTTTGTGACGATCTGAATAATCTTCTAAGTAACGATCGAATGTTTGCTTAGGCGAATGTTGAAGTCAACTTAGTAAATTATTCTTTTTATCATTGTACGATCAAAACAAGTTTTAATCCGAACGAACCCAAAGCAAGTTGGTAATAAATATTTTGTTGAAAATACGTAAAGTATTATTTCAAAAGGGAGGATTTTGATATAAAAAGAAGTATTTTTAAGTTAACTAGTTCGAGTGGCAATGGGAAGGAGATGTGTTCGGATGGTAAATACTTCTCTTGAGTATTACCCTTCTTGGTAAGGGAATGTATGATACTATTTGGTAGTACTTAGTTCCTTAGTATCCGTTTGGGCTTACTCGGGCTATTTTTTCTATAGTTAAAATATATAGTATTATTTCAAAATATTTTTGAAAAAAACCAGGTATTTGGCTCTTGTATTTTCAGGATGTAAAGGTGTCTAGATTTAAAATGGTTAATAAATGAAATTTTAAAATTGAATTAATTTCATAAGAAGTTTAATAAACTTGGTTTTATGAAACAGTGTCTTTTGGATTGTTAACACTTAGGAGGTTAAATAGTATTTAATGTTATTGGTCCAGGTAATAAACACCTTTACCTTAGAGGTGTCCAAGAAAAAGTAGAGTTTAGGACAGAGTTTGGATACCAGCATCCTACCCTTCTTAGCTACTTACTTACCAGATCGAATGGGTAAAGAGGTTGAATTGGTCGAATCAGTTTTTAGGACCCAAAATTATTTGGGCCTGTATCTGAATTGTTAAAAGTGAATAGAATTAAAAATTAGATGTTATATACATATACACACACACACGCTCTTAGCATATAGAAGGGTATTATCCAAGTTAATAATTTTTATGATTTTATGAAAGACTTCATAAATAAGTTGTATCATTTGAAAATGTTTGAACCTAAGTTGGATTTGTTATGAAATGATTTCATAGATATTTTTGGGAGGGTAAAAAGGTAAATGGGTAAATAAGAACCTTTAGATGAGTACGTATGTTGTACGTAGATCATTTCCCTTTCTCATATAGTTCTCAAACCAAGATTCGAGTACATGACTTGAGGTATTTTACACCGTTTTGGATAAGGATTTGTCACTCGATTTTTAACGGCATTCACTTGATGAAGGTTCTTGATAGGAAACCAAAGTTTTCTATCATAGTATATGGCTATGTAAGGAGAATGGAGGTTTCTAATCAAGAAGCCTAACCGGAGTCCGCATTAGGGAATCGGGTGAGCGATAGTAGTTTGAAAATGAAGTTATGTATTTGAACACTGGTCGAATCAGATTTTGTATATAGATTATCTATAAACATCATGCGGACTTATGAGTAGTATTTGGTGTTCATAGGGTGAATTTCAAGGACGAAATTCTTTTAAAGGGGGAAGAATGTAACGATCTGGAATTTTATTACTTTGATTTGTGAATATTTAATTAATTTTAAATATTCAAATAATGGTTTTAATAATTAAAAATACCCCTTTTAATTTATAACTAATAATGGTGAAATTATTTTCAAGATATGTTTACAAAAATAATTAATTAAAAGGAAATAATTATGTGACTTGGAAGTCAAATAATATTAAGATGGTAACTTGATTTAGTATCATTATGGTCACTAAGCCTCCTTTCAAATTTGAAAATTATGGTTTTTAAATTGACTTTAATCCTATATCAATTTGAGGTCAATTGTTTGTAAATGATTTTGTAAGATGTCCAATTATTTTAATAAAGGTATTTACAAATGATATTTTGTAAATAATATTTATAAAGGATTTATTTAAAGACGATTTACAAATGATATTTTACAAAGGGAATTATAAATGAAGATTTATAAAAGAGTTTATAAATGACTTTTGGATATTTATAAAAGAGTTTTATAAATAACTTTTGGATATTTATAAAAGAGTTTTATAAATGGATTTAGAATTTAAGAAAAGGAGATTTATAAATGGAAATGATTTATTAAAAGGATTTATTGAAGAAAATTTATAAAAGAATAAGAGATGGGATACCCTTAACTGACCTTCTTAATTATGGTAGTGTGGACATTTGTTCCATGCTTAACACCAAAGGAATAGTGTTTGGGGTTACTCTTATCTCTAATTTAAATAACATTTGTTTGATCCTTTTTAATATGTTTTTGAAATAAGAAAACTTTCACAAATGTTTTGTGAGTATACTTATGTCAGTGAGATAAGTGTATGGATGTTTCGATAAACATTTTGAAAAGAGGCTTAATAAATGAAGATTTGTTTTTGAGACTTTGTGGGTGCTATGGGTAACTAAATATCTAGATTTTTGTTTGTTTGTGTATTTGATTGTTAAATAATCGACTATCAAATCTTGGCCTGTTTTGACTTAGCATGTGTGATTTTATATGCAAGTTTTCCGGTGAGAACTCGAATACTTGTTGTATACTTCCAAAAGAACCGAGAATGAATCAACCGAAAATTATAACTATTGGTTTGGGGAGACTGGGATTGGATATGTTATCTGAAAACCACTCTGAACCAACATATGTATTCGTGTGGAAGACATCTTTAAGATGACGATGATGCTCCTTGAAGAGCCTTTGGTTTCGTTCAGACCAGAACGAACTTGTATGGATGAATGCTTTAATTGCATTTCTACTTGGAGGGCAATGTTAGCATTCCATGATGGATTGCTAAATGTTAAGAGCATAGCCTCTCAAACCTCACATCCCAGTAATGGTTAAAACAAGGTAGATGCAGCAAGGCAATGTGGGTCGCACTCATTAGGGTATGATCATCCCAAGATCTAGTGTTGATATCTCTATGTATTCTTTAGGGCCCACTTTTAGTTATTAATCACAGCCAAGGGGTGATCATAATTGATACTACCCAATTCAATGGTAGGCCGGTTTTGTGTTAGTAGAGGTCGTAAGGTTTTCAATCTTATTGAACATTTTATCCAGAGGTGTACAAATTTTCGGAACGTAGTCCCTTACCTTGCCGTTGTTTGAAATCCATTCTCCAATAAGCGCCTTCAGTTTTGATTGTATATCTATTATTTCTATCATGTACACGCACTGCAGCTACTTGGTTATTAAATACTTTAAACCCTAGACATTATTATAATATCATTGCATTTTTGAAATATATAATGTTTTGATTATTGTAAGGCAAAAACCCATCAGTGTTTATGTGCGGTGTGGTCTTATAAGATACTTTTGATTTTAAAGGATTTTACAAGTTATAATAAATAAAATTCTTATGATTTGAGTTCTCCGGCTGGTTTTACCAGACTGACCCGGTCGTTGTTTTCTTATAATGCTTGGGTCAAACCAAGCATATTTTCTGGGTTAGCTTTGGATGCATCGGAGCTCAGAAGACGAGTTGGAGGCCAAGACTTATCTACGTATTTCTTTAAATCTACTACATAGTTTGTTGTATCTATCAGAAATTGTAAGGACATGTGTTATAACTTTCCAAGTAGATGATAGGCTAGTACTCTAATAGACGTATGCATATAAAAGTTTTCTTTTATAAAGATCATTGTTATATTATAGATTATTCGTTGCGATGTGAGGTTATGTGTTGTTTAGTTTTTTCTTTTCTTCTTTCTTCTTCTTTCCCCTAACCATCTGTCGTTCCAACCTTGCTTGTTCGACACGTGAATACCGTAGATGTATTAGTGTCGACTTTCGAGGGTCGAAAAGGCGAGTTGTTACAGCTATGAAAAGGAAGCTGGCCTCTAGACAACTTCAAGGACAAGCTATGAATCGGTGGAATGCCATTACCATTGCCATTCTAGAAGATCAGTTTACTTGGGACCAGTTTAAAGCAAGGTTTGAAGAGAATTTCATTCCGGCTGCTCAGAAGTCGGTGTTGTTTTGGAAGTTTGCTGATCTTAAGTAAGGAGAGATGTCAGTTTTCGAGTATACTGTAGAGTTTGATTCTCTATTGAAGTATGAGATGTCACTCATCGACGAACCATTAAGAAAGAATGAGTTATTCATTATTAGTCTGGATGACTATCTTAGAGAGAAGCTAGTAAACCGCATAGATGAACCATTTGAGAAGCTTGTTGAGAAAGCTCTTGGTCATGAGAATCTGTATTCGAAGACTAAAACATTTGTTGTTGTTTCTGCTAAGAAGGAAGAGTCAATATTGCAACAAGGCAATAGAGGCAAGAAAAAGTGAAACGGAAAGAGGAAGCAGTCTCAAGGGAAAATGGCCAGAAGAAAGCTAAGTGGGAACCTACTTGCTATGGGTGCAAGGAGAAAGGTCGCTTGATTAAGGATTGCAAAGGTGAGAAGAAGAAATGCTACAATTATGACAATCCCGAGCATTTGAAGAAGGATTGTCCAGAACCGGTGAAGGATAAGCATGTTATGAAAGAATACGCTTCGGATGTTGTCCCGACTTTGTCGAGTGCTCCCTCGGCGAAGGAGAAGGGAAAGAGAGTTGTTATTCAAGGTATGCTTTCCATTAAAGATGTTTCCGTTCGTATTTTGTTTGATAATTGGGCTTCACATTCATTCATATTCGATGATCTAGTAAATAGATTAGGATTGAGATTTGAGATTGTAGATCAACCCTTGATTGTGACGAACCCTATTGGAGGCTCTACTAGACTTTGCATGGTTTATCATGGCCTAGTGTTATTGAGTCTTGGATGCTCTTTTGTTTTTGATTGCTTTTGCTTGAATTTTGTTGGGTTAGGGATTATCCAGGGGATGGACTAGTTTAAAAAGTATGCGGCAATAGTGGATTGCGAGATGCTATTAGTGATAATCAAAGATGTGGAAAGGTGAATGGTAATGATTGGGTGCCTACCAGAGGATGGTGATGGTTAGCTTTCTATATTTGGTTGAAGTTCCAAAGGAGGGGTTGTTATATGTGCCTGTCGCTAGAGAGTATCCAGATGTATTAGAGCAAGTGACCAGATTGTCGCCGCATACAGAGATTAAGTTTCGAATAGACTTAGAAGGAAGCCAGATCCATAGTTATGTCTTTGAGACGCACGGCACCCAGAGAGCAGAAGGAGTTAGAGGTGTAATTAAATGACCTATTAAGGAGAGGGTTCACTTGAAGGAGCATATTTAAGTGGGGTGCACCTGCAGTATTCGCGGCTAAAGTGGGTGGCTCATTGAGGTTGTGTGCGGATTATTGTAAGCTGAATAAAGTAACAAAAAAGAACATGTATCCACTTCCACATATTGATGACTTGTTTGGTTAGCTTCACGGTGCGAAGGTGTTTTCTCAAATGGATTTGGCAATTGGATTTCACCAGTTGAGTGTAGTAAAGGAGAGTGTGCCTATTATTGCATTTCGTATGCCATCGGTTTTTTTATGAGTGATTGGTGATGCCGTTTGGGTTGACCAACACTCCAGCATACTTTGTGGATCTCATGAATCAGGTCTTCAGAGACCAGCTGAACAAGTTTGTGCTTATGTTCGTGGATGATATTCTGATCTATTCCAAAATTGAACATGAGCACAAGACTTACTGGAGGATTATGCTAGAGGTGTTAAGAAAACACAAGTTGAGAGTGAAGATCTCTAAGTGTCACTTTTGAAGAAAAGAAGTGAGGTTCTTGGGTTACCTCGTTTCTAAACAGGGTATAACAGTAGATCCTGCGAAGGTGGCAGCAGTTCAAGATTTGAACTAGCCTAGGAATGCTGTACGTAAGGAGTTTCCTAAGATTGGCGGGATACTATAGGCATTTTATTAAGAACTTCTCAAATATAGCAGCACCGTTAACCAATTTGACGAAGAAGAATCAGACTTTTATTTAGGACGCGAGGTGTGAGCATGCGTTTGTGAGTCTAAAAGAGAGGTTAACGAGTGCACCGGTATTGACCATTTAAGTGCGAATGAGGAGTTAACGGTATACACAGATGCATGTGGTACTGGATTGGGTGCAGTATTGATGCATAAGGGAAACTTGTTGTCTATTCTAGTCGATAGCTAAAGTCGTTGAGAGAAATTATCCAACTAATGATTTGGAATGGTGGTTAGAGTTCTTTGCCTCTTATGATTTTAGCATTTCTTATACACAAGCGAATGTAGTCGCTGATGCATTGAGCAGAAGACATGCTTGTTTGGGAGCAATGTTCTTAGAATGAAAGCAGATTGAGTACATTGCTAGATATGATTTCAAGCTTCATTCCGAGCTAGAACCAGAGACGGTGGCAAGTTTGTCGATTAGATCTACTCTAATAGAAAGGATTAGTGCTAGCCAAAAGTGAGATGCTAGGCTGGCGGAGATTATAATGAAGATAGTAAAAGGAGTAGAATTTGAAGACATGAAGCAATATAAACTCGGCCGAGATTGTTGGCTTTTTAGGGATAGAAGATTGTTTGTTCCCGATATTGATGGATTGCGAGATGAAGTGTTACGAGAGTGTTACCACTCCAGGTTGACCATTCATCTTGACAGTAATAAGATGTACTAAGATATGAAGCAAACTTATTATTGGAAAGGCATGAAGAAGGATATTGGGGCATTCATCTCAAAGTGTATGAACTCCTAGTTGGAAAAGGCAGAGCAAAAGAAACCCAGTGGATTGTTGCAACCGCTAGAAGTTATTGAACAGAAACGAGAGCGGGTATCGATGGATTTTATTGATGGACTGCCGAGGACTCAAGTAGGGTATGATAGCATTTGGGTCGTGGTTGATCAATTGACCAAGAGCGCTAGATTTATATCTGTCAAGTCAAGTAGAACGACATCCAAGTTAGTGGAGTTGTATGTAAAATGGACAGTACGATTCCACAGCATGCCAAAGAGCATTATGAGCGACCGAGACCCATTTTTCACCAATGGGTTTTAGAAGAGCTTACAAGAGGCATTAGGGACTAAGCTGCATAGCTTATACCTTCAAACGGATGGGCAACTCAAAAGAGTAAACCGTATATTGGAAGATCTCTTACGAGCATGCATTATAGATTTTGGAGGATCATGGGATGATCATCTACAACTGGTGGAGTTTGCATACAACAATAGTTATCATTCGAATACTGCTATAGCCCCTTATGAAGCACTGTATGGCCGACCGTGTAATGCCCCTTTATATTAGTGAAAAGTGGGCGAGAAACTAATACTTGGGTCACATATGATTAGAGAAACTTCGAAAAAGATTGGGATTGGTCGGCAATGAATGAAAACGACTCAGATTCGACAGAAGAGCTACGCCGATAAAAGACGTAGAGATTTGGAATTTTCTGTTGGGGATATGGTTTTTGTAAAGGTGTCTCCTTTGAAGAATATTGTTTGATTCTTTAATAAATGGAAGTTGGCACCAAGATTCGTAGGTCTTTTTCCAATAATAGAAAGGATAGGTAAGTTAGCATATAGAGTCGACTTGTACCAGAAGATGGCGGGCATCCATAATATCTTTCATGTCTCCTATCTACGGAAATTTATGCATGACTTAGCCTTGACGATTACACTGGATCAACTTGAAGATGTTGAGGTAGAACCAGAAGTTTTGAAATCTCATAGGCCGATTTGTATTGTTGGACATGATAAAAGATAACTTAGAAGAAAGTCTATGAAGCTAGTAAGGGTACGATGGAGTGGAAACGATGACGATTGTACATGGGAAACTGAGGAGAGCATGAGGACCGTGTGTTCAGAGCTCTTTGAATGGTAAGATCAATCGTTTATCGTATCTACTTTCACCATTGTATATCGCATTTGATAGGTTAGTATTCCGCATGTTAGGGTAGGTTCACTATTGATTACTTGTTGGATATAGTTTATGGTTGCATATGGTTGTTAGGCATGTAGAGTAACTATGGTTGCTTATTTCTTGACTTATTTAGGGATTTCAAGGGCAAAATTCCTAAAGGGGGGAGAATGTAACAACCCATATTTTATGGCTCGAAGGATGAATAAAAGAGATTCTCCATGGTTTTGGAAAAGCAGCCTATATATTACGTATAAAAATATATATAGATAGATCTAAGAGGCTGTTAGGATTGTTCCAATCTCTATATATATATATATATATATACCATACTAAAGAGATTCAGTATAGAGAATTCCAAGGGTGGAAATGTTCCAATGCAATTTGAAATTGTCCTTTCTAAGAAGGACGTTCATCATACTGATGCAAAGAAAGAGCGTACGACAAGGATTCTCTATGCTTCAGCCATAGGATCCATAATGTATGTTATGCTATGTACTAGACCAGATGCGGCATACACAGTATCATGCATAAGCTGATACCAGCCTAATCTTGGAGAAAAGCATTGGATGGCTGTAAAATGTATACTGAAGTATTTAAGAAATACTCGGGACTTATTTCTAATATACGGGAGTATAGACCTCCTTATGAAGTGGTATACTCACTATAGCTTTCAAAGTGATATCGATGATAGTAAGTCAGTATTGGGTTATGTTTTTATATTTAACGGTAGGGCTATCCGTTGGAAGAGAACCAAACAGGAAACATATCCGACTCTACGATGAAGGCCGAGTATGTCACCCTCAATGAACAAGTAAAGGAGGTAATCTGGATGCGTAATTTTTTAAGTGAGCTCAGAGTGATTCCCAATATAGAGAATCTTCTGGCATTGTTCTGTGATGACAATGTAGCGATACAATTCATGAAAGAGCCTAGATGAAATGCCCCATACCCCTTAATTTACCCAAAAGGACACATTATAAGGCGTGGTGCGTTGTAGGTATGATTGAAACTAACAGAGACTAAGATTCACAAGGCAAAAATAGGTAAAAACAGCAGGAACTAAAATAATAACTTATTCAAAACAAAAACTTCATAGTTGCTTTATAAACCAGATAAGTCAAATACCAAATACAACACACATGTCTCAAAACCCAATATGTCTCATGAAATAAAAACTTTTAGTCTCAAAAAAAATAAGAGTATAAATATCCCTCTCAAGTGCCAGTACAAAGAAATAAAAATGGAAATAAAAGTTGGGAAATACATAGCAGAATCTTCTCCAAGAAACCTCGAAGTAATCGCGATCTACTGTCCTCTCTTTTAATTGCCTATGGGGGGAAGGGGAAAATAGAGGAGTGGGTCAGACTAAAAGTGTGGTGAATGATTGTAACTACTAGAATCTTTAAGCAAAGTAAAAGTAATAGACTTTTCGACAGTTCTAGTATACAAAAGGAAACAAAGGAAATAGAAAAGAGAGAAACTGGAAATAAATACGAATAAACTATTGCTCAATTAGTAAGATAGGTTAACTTTGATTATTTGCACTTGTCCTTGATAGCTGCTTTGATTAGGCTGAATTCGTAATTCTACCCTTCGATCGGCCTGTTACTCCATAGAATCTACTATGGACTGGAGGTTTCCCTACACAGTAGATTCTACGAAAGACACACTTACTAAGCGCTTGGAACTCATAGCGATTACTGAGCACCGAAATGGAAGTCGCACGCGTAATTGCCACCATGCCCATACTACATGTTGCTCCCTCTTTTGACCTTTTATTTACCCTAGTCAGCATAAGTGTGCCCCTCGCCTCACTTCGGGATTATGTGAAGCACCTCGTCTCACTTCAGGGTTATGTGAAACACCGTGTCCATAGAAAAATAGGGGAAATGCTGCCGGTACTAGTCCCTATCAAACAAAAATCTAGTTGTGCCTCTTGTTCAAACCTCCTTGATTTGAACTACCATAGATTGACCATTTACTACCACTATAAGCATAAGCGTACCCCTCGCCTCACTTCAGGATTATGTGAAGCACCTCGTCTCACTTCAGGATTATGTGAAACACCGTAACCATAGAAATAGTAGGGGAATGCTATTCGTTACAGGTCCTACTCTTATTTTTGCTTATTAACTTAGATATATATTTAAATAAGTCGTTATTTTTATCAATTACTATTATTTCTTATTAATTTATCCTAAATCTTAAAATAAGCGCCATAGTTTTCATAGTTTACCATAGTTTCCATAGTTTATCAATTTATAACTTACGTTACAATCAAGCTTATTACTTAACCCAAGGTCTAAGTGTGAAAATAAGCTTCTTTCTTCTTTTATTCTTTTTAGTTATAATTCTAAGTTATAACTAGGCCAATCTTCTTAATTCGGTCCAATTAATATCATAATTATGCATAATTTCAGTCCTATTCCAATTATATTACAGTCTTTGTGATTTACATCTCATATTCCATTAATTCAGATTTCTTATAATTTAATCCAATTTCGCGTTAATTCTAATCTAATCCATATGTGAAGAAGAAAGAGAAATAAAAGAAAACTGAAAATAGAAGGAAATCCAAGACGTAAGAAGAAG
Organism: Allium fistulosum; assembly: GCA_030737815.1. Classification (NCBI taxonomy): domain Eukaryota; kingdom Viridiplantae; phylum Streptophyta; class Magnoliopsida; order Asparagales; family Amaryllidaceae; genus Allium; species Allium fistulosum. The sequence continues at coordinate 722,584,770 of CM060908.1, forward strand.
ATGTAAATCATGCATAAATAACAGTAAATAAATTAAAATATTGTAAATAAACTGCAATTAAATGGGAAAAGCTATAATTAACAGAAACAAACTAAAATAAACTGAAATGAATAGCTAGAAGGAATAGACTGAAAATAATTCTAAAAACTGTAAATATATTACTAAAAAGGTTACTCCAAAAATCGTGGTTAAACTACAACTATTGGAAACTCTATTATTTTAAATTACTTAAAGAAATTTAAAATAATTACGATCACTCACCAATGGTCCTTAGCTCTTCCCTTTAGGCCTACACGGATCCACTTGAGGGTATTAAAATATTTTTATTAAAAGATTATTTTCTTGGAAAATTATTCCTTTTAGGGTCCTTCCTGTAAAGGTGAACCCAAGCGGAGAAAATCTAGAATAATAAAAAGTGTTAGGCCTAGGGTTCTATTTATAGGTGTAGAAGTGGATCTTGGACTGTTGGATTTGGGGATTGAATAGGATGCAACCACGTCATAGGCTGAATAGGAGCCATCGGATGCAAGAATAGAAGGACCGGATCAGTTTAAACAATGCAAATTACATTTTAACGAACGAACGAATGCTCATTCATTAAAACAGACAAGCGGGTCGATCGGGCGGTTGACCGCCCTTGTGTCCAGGTCGACCACCGGTCGACCTGGCCTATATATATATATATATATATTGATTATTTTGTTCCTAGCTCATATTAACTCGGATTCTGACGTTCTATTTATGGAAATTGACCAGAAAATTACCGCGGACACACTGGTGCAACTCCCGTGGTTCAACTCTGATAATTTCACAAATTTATTTTATTATTTAACTAATTAACGAATTAATTATTATGGGTTAAATTTCAGCTTGTTACACTAGAGCACGTAAGATGTAATGATCTACCTTTCTTACACCTAAAGACGACACTTAATACATCCATGGTATTCGTGTGTCGATCATTTAAGTGTTCGAAAGACAAGTCATTTGGGATGAAGAGAAAAGAAGATAGAATATAATCTCACAAAACGTGATGAGCAATATATAATATGAATAAGTCTTTACAAAAAGAAATCAGCTTTATTATATGGGACATCAGAGTACATTAACCTATTATCAGCCTGGATAGTTATAACAGCCTATCCTTATAATTGCTGATAAATACAGACAAGAACAAAACAAAAATAGAATAGCAGAAGAATACGAGGTGCATGAGTATGTCTTGGAGGATCCAACTCGTCTTCTGAAAGCTCCAAAGCATCTAGCTAAATCTGCAAAATATGCTTGGGTTGACCTGAGCATTATAAGAAAAATAACGCATGGATCAGTCTGGTAAAACCAGCATGAGAAATTCAAATCACAAGGAATTTTATTTATTTAACTTGTAAAACCTTTTAAAATCAAAAGTATCATGTAAGACCACGCCGCACATAAACATGGACGGGCTTTTACCTTACGATAACCAAAACATGTCCTATAGAAAATCCGGTGATATTATAATAATGTCTAGGATAAAAAAACATATTAATCATAGCCGAAATTGTTACATTGATTAAATTTCATTATAATAGGTATACAACTAAGTCCGTAAAGTCACGTATTGGAAAATGTATTCCATCAATGACAAGACACTCGGGTATCACCTACCATAGTGCATCTCTAGATAAAACACACTAAGAGCCTCACATAGACTCCATGCGAGTCAAGACTGGCCCTACACCTTACTAGACAATGCCGAATATGTCATCATCTCAGTTGGGATCATCAACCTAAATGGGCCCCGAGCATACATGATATAAAATATCAGTCTAGATTGGGTGATGACCATACCCTAATGGTAGCGAACCGCATTGCCTTGAAGCATATCCCCTTATTTTAGTCATTCCCTGGTGTGAGGCTTTAGGTTACGATTACCTTTTTGTAGCAAACCATTATGGAATTCTAACATTTCATTCTAGGTAGAAATGCAATGCCAACATTCATCCATACCATTTCGTTCTAGGTCTGAACGAAACCGAAGGCGCTACCTCTACTACACCCATTTTGGAATCACCTTCCGGATTAGTAGCAAGTAACCCTTGTACTTCAAAAGCTCCATCCTCAATCATCTTCAAGATGTCTTCAGTTCGAAATGCTTGAGTTGGTTCGAAGTGGTTTTTGGATAATTTATACTTATCTGATCCCAGTCTCTTCAAGACAACATTCGATAGTTCCGGTAAGCTCAACCTGGTTCGTTTTGAAATAATGATATAATAAATAGAAGCAAGCAGCCCCTAACCGTTTAAGTGGACGGATCTCCCTATCATCTATCCTAGGAGAACAAAACGAGATTTATACGCACAATACATCATCATCGAAGATGACCGTGCCTTATAACTCACTTGTTTCTCCTAGATATTTTCGGAGTTATATTTTGGTCCAGATTTGATAATCGGTCATTTAAAAAGCAAAGAAACAACAAGCAACAATTTAAAGATTTAATTACCCATGGCAACCACTAACCTCAAACTAAATCTTTCATTTATTAAACTCTTTTCAAAAGAGTTTATCAAAAACATTCAAATACTTATCTCACTAACATAAGTATATTCACAGAACATTTGTGAAAGATTTCTTATTTTCAAATCATATCAAAGGATTAAAAAAAGATATTTAAATTACAAATAAAGAAAATCTCAAATAATATTCCTTCGGTGTTAAGTGTGGAACGAATGTCCATACCACCAGAATTAAGAAGGTCGGCTAAGGGAAATCCAATCTCAAATTCTTTTACAAATTTCCTTCTATAAATCCTCTAAATGAATCTCTTTTATTTATGAATCTCCTTTACTTAAATCCCAATCTCATTTACAAAACTCTTTATAAATCACCAAGTTAAATTTACAAAACTCTTTTATAAATATCAAAATTATTTATAAAACTTCTTTTATAAATATTCAAAATCATTTATAAAACCTGCTTATAAATATTCCTTATTTAAAACAAAACTCCTTTAATAAACTCATTTAATAAAGTCCTTTTGATAAACAAAATGATTATTTAAAACGCCTTTACAAAAATCATTACTTAACTTGAAACCATTATTAAAAGTATGACTGACTTTAAAAATCAGAAAGAAGCTTAGTGACCACAATGGTTCTCATTTAACTGAGTTTATATACTTTTCAAGTTATTACATGGGTATTTACATAACAAGCAGATATATATATAAGGGAATTAGTCAATAACGATCAATCATATAACTAAATGTCCAAGTTACTAAGATAGTAGACAAGGATTTGTTCTGATAAACACACGTCTATGTTAATATAATGACAGAATGGGTTTTTATTTTGCCTAATAGATGTCAACATAATCTACCTGGTGAACTATGGTAGAACGGTGATTTATTCTACTAAACAGATGTCAAATACAAGTTAATTAGCAGAATGGTGATTTATTCTGCTAAACAGATGTCATTGGGTTTCATACCCAATTGAGTTTACTTAAGGATGGATGACAAATCCCTAGGAATATAATCTTCCGTTAAAAGAAAGTTGCTTCTTGAAAACAAAAACGATCTTTAAAATAAGGTGGTGTAAACTTCTAAAACTTTATTTAATAATTAATCAACATATTTAAAATGGTTATTCCTTCAATTAATAATTTAAACCATAATTAACTATTAAATAAATAATAAAATACTAATTATCTTTTACATAAATAATTAAATAATAATAAATCTTTAAATAAATAATTAAACCATAATTAATCTCTAATTAATTATTAAATAATAAGTTAAATCTTCATTAATTAATAATTTAAATCTTAATTATGTCTTTAATTAAATCTTAACTTAACTAGTAATTAATTAAATAATTAAACCCTTTTATAATAAATAATTAGTTAAAAATTAATCTTTAATAAATAATTAAATAATAATTAATCCTTAAATAATTAATTAAAAATATAATTAACCTTTTATCAATTAACTAATTAGAATTAACTTGATTAATACTTAAGTACTAATTACCTTATTAAATAAATTAATTAATTAATCAATAAATAAATAAATAATTAAATAATAATTAAATAAATAAATAATATATAATTTTTATTACTTGTAATATGTTTTGAAAACACTTTTCAAAAATATACTTAGTTGAAAAACACTTTTAATTTGTAAAAAGAGTTCGTCTTATGAACTGCATTTATAGCATTATCGCTATATGACCCGTAATTTTCAAAACTTGATTTATGTTCTAAATAACTTCCAAAACTCAATCTTTTCATGTTAACTTACTTTATAACTTAGAATAAAGTTTTGAAAATAAAGGTAAGGTTTTGAAGCTTCATTAAAACATTTTAAGAAAGTAAGGTTAGAAAACTAGTTTTCGACCAAAGGATTTCGAAGTCGCAACTAACAACTAACAACCAACTTTCCTTTAACATATAACAACATATGCATGAACTCAACTTTTATGCATGCCACCACAACATATAACAAGAAAGGTCCTAACTTTCAAATGCTACTAACTTCCATTTTCATTTTCCAAGCTAAGAATCAGGATTACATATGCACATACATAAGCCATACACAACATTATTGATTTCAACCAACATCCAACATATAAACAACCAAGATAACACTATAATAAATTTTAAAAAACTTTATTAGAAGTATTAAGCTTTAACACAGCATAAGCTATCCAAAATGACTCGAACTTCTTTAACTTTTGAACCGAGCCTAAATCTATGTTTCAACTTGAAAGAAATGAGCTTTTGGAGGCTTAGAGGAGGAAATGGATTCGGCTAAAAAAATTTAAGAGTTCGGCCATGATGTTATTAGCTCGGCCATGAAATGTAGAGAAGGTTTGGATTATCATCGAATTCACAAACATAAAACCCAAAAATGGTTCATCTTCCAATTGATTTTTGGACAAGTTACTCGCAGAATTTGAAAAAGTTATCGAAGGGAAAGTTCTTGGAAATTCTTTCCTTTACAATTTCAAAAATAGAATCACTCAATTTGGATCAGTTTAGAGGGAGATATGGTCAAAAAAGAAGAGGTATTTCGGACTTGAAAATCTGGGTCTGCAAATGGGTCTGAAAGAAATATATTTTTGATCCACTAACACTTGAAAATTAAAGAAATGGTGCAAATGAAAACTGTAGTCAACTCTAATCTCTTGGATTTTAAAAAATAATTTCTTTATTTGGAGTAGTTTAAAGGGATATATGGCCATGAGAAGAGGAGGTAAAATTTGGGAAGAAAATCAAAATGGGAGCATGAAATTGCTATTTATAACCTCATGCAAAGTGGCTAATTCCACTTATACCCTCCTATCCATGGTTGCCACGTCACAATGCTTGCCTCCTCCCCTTGTGCGGCACCTTCTTGTGCTCCTCCCCTCTCTTTGCTCCAACATCCAGTAAATGCCTAAATAGTTATCTCTTAAGGCATCTTTTATTTTATTTTAATTTTTTTAACATCACATCTTACTTTACACACTTAAGTATGTATATACATATACAAATACACACATACATATCCTACCTAATTTTTATTTGTATGTGTATGTTTATACAAAAGTGTTTACAACCTTCCCGACAACTTTTAACCGACGAAAAGTCAAAAATTTGGAAAACGAATTCCGGTCACATTTTCGATTTTTCTTCAAACTATATATTTTTTAAACTAATTTAGAAACCTATTTCACCATCATTATTTACTATTTAAAAGAGTTTTATTTTAATTATAAAATCTATTGGTTGAATATTTAAAATTAATTAAATATTCTCAAATAAAGCGGTGAAATTCCGGATCGTTGCACTCCCCCCTTAAAAGAATTTCGACCCTGAAATATTTCCACAACCCTAACCCAGAAATACTTAACACTACTCATCAATCTGTAAGATATATCTAAATCATTCCTTTGTAAAATCCGATTTGATCACTTACTTGAATACATAACTTTACTTTCGAACTAGTATCGCTTACCCGACTTCCTAGTGCGGACTCTAATCAGGCTTCATAATTAGAAACCTCCATTCTCCTTACATAGCCATAAACTATGATAGAAACTTTTGGTTCCATATTAAGAACCCTCGCTAAGTGTTTGCCATCAAATCGAGTGATAAATCCTTATCTGGAACGGGGTGAAACACCTCAAGCCACTTACTTGAATATTGAATCGAGAATTATGTAAGAAAGGGAAATAATCTACATACAACCAACATACTTATCTAAAGGTTCTTACCAAGCCAATCACTTTTAACTATCCTAAAAATATTTGTGAAAATATTTCACAAAATTCCAATTTAGATTCAACATTTTTAAAATGACACAACTTTATTTATGAAACCCTTTTTATAAAATCATTTAATTTATTAATTTGTATAATACTCTCCTACATCCTAAGAGTATATATATAGAACATCAGATTTTTAATTATATTCTGATGTAGATCCAAAATAACTTTAGGTCTTAAAACTGAGTCGACTAATCTAACCTCTTTACCTATTCGGTATGGCAAGTAGCTAAGAAGAGTAGAATGTTGCTATCCCAGCTCCATCCTAGAGTCTACTTCTTCGTAGACATTGTAAGGTAAAGATGTTTATTAACCGGCCCAATAACATCAAATTATTTTTTCACCTCCTAGATGTTAAAATAAATAAAAACATTTTAATAAAACCAAGTTTATTAATCCTCCTTATTAAGTTAATTTAGTTTTAAAACTTCATTTATTAACCCATTTAAAAACTTCATTTGATTTATCCACTCTTAAATCAAAATAATTTATTATTATTATTTATCAAAATACTTATCATCCACATACTTTGGATTTGTTCGGATTCGAACTTGTTTCGATTGTACAGTGACAAAAAGAATAATCTACCAAGTGCTCTATCACATTCGCCTAAGCAAATATCTGATTGTCACTTAGAAGAGTATTCATATCATCACAAAACAGATCGAGATTCGTTCCCCGAACTATCCAAAGAAAAATCTTACTCTTAAATTCCCTTTCAAAATATTTATACCTTAAGGTATTTTTAAGTAAAATTATCGCTATTTTTCCAAAAATCATTTGAAAACTTTATCATAGTCACCGGGATTTAAATTCTTTGAAAATCCTTCTTATTTCCAAAACATATTTTTATAATTCTGATTTACAAATCACTATATATAATCTTTCCTTAAATATTGATTTTTAAAATATGCTTCCTTTGTTTTTAATATACACCTTTTATTAAAATCCAATTCTTTTGACCTAACATTATCATCGAACGCCTTATAGTCAAACTGTGAAACTTAATTCATAAGGTGTTTGTTTCAATATTCCCAAAAATTCTATCTACCAACCTATGATTTTTAAAAGAAAGATTGTGGATGATTCTACGGACCATAACTCTATGAACCATAACTAATGCTCAAGACTGGGCGAGCATGACTAACCCTATATGATAATAATTAAATATTGTCAACTCCTAACAACAACACATCAATATAACTATACTTTACTTTTGAAAATTATTTCTTTATATATAGAATATATCCCTAGGTAAAATTATTTCATTTACCAGATTTCAAAACAAAACTATGTCGATTTGCCTACTATAAGTGTTTAGAAACCCCTATCGACACTGTGGTGCCCCACGTCTCGACCTGAATTTATAAAACCACTCAACCGATAAATCAACACAATATAAAATATTTTTATAGCACCAACAAATACACAATCAATACATACACTCAAATTCATCTTAGGGTCTCACTTACCTTATCTCAAATGAGTTTACCCCACCAAAGCCTAGGTGTTTTCTCAACCTAAGCTCTTATACTACGTTGTAACGATCTGCCTTTCTTACACTTAAAGACGACACTTAATACATCAACGGTATTCGTGTGCGGATCATTTAAGTGTCTGAAAGACAGGTCATTTGGGGTGAAAATAAAAGAAGATAGAACATAATCTCATAAAACGTGACGAGTAATATATAATACGAACAAGTCTTTACAAAAAGAAATCATCTTTATTATACACAACATCGGAGTAAATTAACCTATTATCAACCTGGACAGTTATAACATCATATCCTTATAATTATTGATAAATATAGAAAAGAACAAAACAAATAGAATAGCGGAAGAATATGAGGTATGTGAGTACGTCTTGGAGGATCCAGCTTATCTTCTAAAAGCTCCAAAGCATCCAAATAAATCTGGAAAATATGCTCGGGTTGATTCGAGCATATAAGAAAAATAACATCCGGATCAATTTTGTAAAACCAGCATGGGAAACTCAAATCATAAGGAAGTTTATTTATTTAACTTGTAAAACCTTTTAAAATCAAAGATATCTTGTAAGACCACGCCGCACATAAACACGGACGGGTTTTTATCTTACCGTAACGACTCGGAATTTCACCGTTTTAATTTGAGAATATTTAATTAATTTTTAATATTCAAATAATAGAATTTGTTATTAAATTAAAACTCTTTTAAATATTAGATAATAATGGTGAAATAGTTTTTAAATTTTGTTTACAAAAATATTTAGTTCGAAGAAAAATCGAAAATGTGACCGGAATTCGTTTTCCGAATTTTCGGCTTTTCGTCGGCTAAATGTTATCGGAAACGTTGTAAACTCTATTGTATAATATAACACATAAATTTATATTGGAGTTAGGATATGGTTTGTTATATATGCATACTTAAGTATAAAAAGTGGATGTAACATTATATGAAAAATAAAATAAAATGTTAAATATGAAAAGATTTCTTAGGAAACACAAGTACATTAGAGTAGTAAAACATGTTTAAATATGTTGGAGCTTGGAAAAAGAAGGGGAACATGAGTGTGGGCAGAGGTACATGAAGGTAAGGTGGTATGGTGATGTGGTAAGAGGAGGTGGAGGGTAAAGGACTAAGGGTATTATGGTAATTTACTTTGTTTCTTGCTTATGAATATCCCTTTCATTTCTTCAATTTTTCCTTCTCTTTTTTCTACCCTATCTTTCTCATATCTTATCCAAATGGAGATTTTCATTTTTCAAACCGTATAAAAAATTCTAGTGGCTACAACTTTCTTGTGTACCACTTCTTCAAATTTTGAGCTTAGCCATGTCCAAATCTCATTTCTTTCGTACTCATTTTCAGACCCGGATTTTCAAGTCTGAAAATACCTTTTCTTCTTTTGATCATATCTTCTTCAAATCAGATCCAAATTTGGTGATTCTTTTTTTAAAATTTTAAAGAAAAGAATTTCCAAGAACTTTCCCTTTTACAACTTTTCCAAATTCCATAATAGTTGGAAGATGACCCATTTTCGGGTTGATTTTTGTGAATTCGACGATGATCCGAAGCCCCTCCACCTTCCTAGGCCAAGCTCCATACTTCATGGCCGAGCCCATTTCCAAGTTTTAAAGGCCAAATCAAGTTTTTCCAGAGTCAAAGCTAGGATCTAGGTTGATCTGAAGTTCTAATGGAAGTTCGAAGTGGTTTGGCAGCTTTTGTGTGAGTATAGCTCACAAATTTATTTAAAGTTTCCAACTTTAAATTATGTTGTATACTTTGGTTGCTAAATCATAGCTTTATTGGTTGATTATGATGTTGGATTGTACTTGTTTATATGTGCTTGGATGTATGTTGGTTATGGCTTGGTTTAAGTATGAAATTATGTTATGGATGTGATGTAATTTTAACTTGAAGCTATGAGTTAAATGTTAGTAAGGTGAAAGCTAGAACCTTGACTTGTTGGATGTTGTGATAACATGTATATAAGTTTGTGATCTTGCTTAGGATGCGCAAAGCTAAGGAAGTTAGTGTTCAAAGTGGTTAGTCGCGACTTCGAAATCCTTTGGCAACTTACTATTTAGAAATGTTTATAAAGTTTAAAATCTTATCTTTACTTTTCAAAATCTTATATTAAGATATAAAAGTTTATAGTATGAGAAAGCTAAGAAGTTTAAGTCAATTGATATATTTAACAAGTTTTAGAAATTACAGGTCATATAGCGATAGTCGCTATAAATGCAGTTCGTGAAAGACGAACTCTTTTAGAATTTAAAATGTTTTAACTTAAGTATCTTTTTGAAGAGTGTTTTCAAGCATATTTTAAACATTTACAAGCAATTTTTTTATATTTAATGATTATTTAAATAATAAATTAAGTAAGGTAATTAGTGTAATCATTAATTAAGTTAGGGTAATTAGTACTTAATTATTTTTAAGCAAGTTAATGATAATTTGTTAATTAATAAAGAGTTGATTTTTATTTAATTAATTAATTAGAGATTAATTATTATTTAATTAAGATTAGTTAAATTATTTATTTGAGAAGGGTTTAATTATTAATTAATTATTAGTCAAGTTAAATTTAAGTTAAGATTCAACTAAAACTTAATTATGATTTAATTATTTTAGGTAAAGGTTTAATTTATCATTTAAGTTTTAATTAAAGATTATTTAACTAATTAATTGAGATTAAATAATATTTATTTATTATTTAAAAGTTTAAATTATTATTTAATAATTACTTTAAGATTTATTATGGTTAATCATTTATTTAAAGGTTAAGTATTATTTAATTATTTATGTAAAGGACAATTATTATTTATTTAACAGTTAATTATGGTTTAATTATTAGTTAAAGGATTGGTCAATTTAAACAAAGTTTAAATGTTAATTAATTATAAAATAAGTTTTAGAAGTTTAGACCACCTTATTTTTAAAGACCGGTTTTGTTTTCAAGAAACAACTTTCTTTTAAAGGAAGATTTCAAATCCAAGGGATTTCTTTGTTATCTATCCTTAAGTGAACCCAATTGAATATGAAATCCAATGGCATCGGTTTTGTGCCATATAACTCAGCTTGTTTGTTTCTTTGATAGTTAAATAACTGACTATCAAATCTGGACCAAAATATAACTCCAGAAATATCTAGAAGAAACACGTGAGTTATATGGCACAGTCATCTTTGATAATGTTGTACTATGCGTATAAATCTCGTTTTATTTCTAGAAAAAATGATAGGTAGATCCGTCTAATCCTTACTCCTATGTATTGTCAGATTATTTCCAAAAGAACTAGGGTTGAGTTTACCGGAACTATTGAATATTGTTTTGAGGAAATCGGGATCGGGTAAGTATAAATTATCCAAAAACAACTTTGATCCAACTCAAGTCTTTCGAACTAAAGACATCTTGAAGATGACTGAAGACAGAGCTTTTGAAGTTCAAGGACTAGTTGCTACTAATCCTGAAGGTGATTCCAAAATGGACGTGGTAGGGGTAGTGCCTTCTTTTCGTTCAGACTAGAACGAACTTGTATGGATGAATGCTAGCATTGCATTTCTGCCTAGAGGGCAGTGTTAGCATTCCAAGATGGTTTGCTATATAAAAGGTAATCGTAGCCTCTGGCCTCACAACCGATAAATGAATAAAGCAGGGATGTGATAAGGGCTACATGGGTCGCTCCCATTAGTGTATGATCATCCTAAGATCTAGTGTTGATATCTCTATGTATGCTTCAGAGCCTATTATGGTTGTTCGATCACAACCAAGGGGTGATCATATTCGGTGTTATCCACTAAGGGGTAGGGCTGATCCTGAGTAGCGGAGGTGCAACATGTAGCCTCCTATACATTTTATATAGAGGTGTACGGATTCGGTAGGTAAACTCTTACCCTTTCATAGTTGGAATCTATTCTCTAATAAGTGCCTTCGGACTTGATAGTATACCTATTACACTAGAATTTAATAATGTAACAATTATGGCTATGTTTAATATGTATTGTATTCTAGACATTACTATAATATCACTGGATATTTTATATAGAAAATGTTTTGGTTATCGTAAGGTAAAACCCGTTTGTGTTTATGTGCGGCATGGTCTTACGAGATACTTTTAATTTTAAAGGATTTTACAATTTATAATAAATAAATTCCTTATGATTTGAGTTTCTCACGCTGGTTTTACCAAACTGATCCAAGCATTATTTTTCTTATAATCTCAGGCCAAGCATATTTTCAAGGTTTAGCTGGATTCTTTGGAGCTTTCAAGTTGGATTCTCCAAGACGTACCCATGTATCTTATATTTTTCCACTGTTAGGTGTCCTTGATGTTTGTTTGTTGTATATATGTTAGCAATTGTAAGGATAGGTTGTTATAATTGTCCAGGCTTATAATAGGTTAATGTACACTGAAGAAGTTTATAATAAAGATGATTTATTTTTGTAAAGACTTGTACATATTATATAATACTCGTCATGTTTTGTGAGATTCTGTTCTATCTTTTCTTTCTTCACCCCAAATGATCTGTCTTTCAGACACTTAAATGATAGGTACACGAATACTATGGATGTATTAAGTGTCGTCTTTAGTTGTAAGAAAGGCAGAATCGTTACACTAACGATAGCCAAAACATTTTCTATAGAAAATCCAGTGATATTATAATAATGTCTAGGATACAAATACATATTAATCATAGCGAAATTGTTACATTAATTAAATTCCTGCATAATAGGTATACAACTAAGTCCGTAAAGGTATGTATTGGAAAATGGATTCCATCAATAACAAGGCACTGGGGTACCACCTATCACCGTGCATCTCTAGATAAAATACACCGAGAGCCCCATATGGACTCCCTGCAAGTCAAGATCGACCCTACCCATTACTGGATAGCGTTGAATATGTCATCACCCTGGTTGTGATCAACAATCGAAATGGTCCCCAAGCATACATGACCTAAAATATCGATCTAGATTGGGTGATGACCATACCCTAATGATAGTGAACCACATAACCTTAAAGCATATCCCCTGATTTTCGACACTCCCGAATGTGAGGCTTGAGGTTACGATTACCTTTTTATAACAAACCATCATGGAATGCTAACACTGCCCTTTAGGCTGAAATGTAATGCCAGCATTCATCCATACAAGATCGTTATGGGTCTGAATGAAACCGAAGGCACTACCTCTACTACATCCATTTTGGAATCACTCTCAGGATTAGTAGCAAGTAGCCCTTGTACTTCAAAAGCTCCATATTCAATCATCTTCAAGATGTTTGCAGTTCAAAACGCTTAAGTTGGATCGCAGTGATTTTCGGATAATTTATACTTATCCGATCCCGATTTCTTCGAAACAACATTCAATAGTTCCGGTGAACTCAACTGCGGTTCTTTTGGAAATAATTAGACAATAAATAGGAGCAGGGATCACCTTATAATCATTTAAATGGATGGATCTCCGTATAATTTGTCCTAGGAGAAACACGAGATTTATACGCACAGTACAACATCATCGAAGATGGCTGTGCCATATAACCCACGTGTTTCTCCTAAATATTTCCGGAGTTATATTTTGTCCAGATTTGATTGTCAGTTATTTAACTATTAAAGAAACAACAAGCAATAATTCAGAGATTTAATTACCTATCGAAACCACTAAACCTCAAACTAAATCTTTCATTTATTAAAATTCTTTTTAAAAGTGCTTATAAAATACATTCATATAATTATCCTACTAACAGAAGTATATTCATAAAACATTTGCTAAAGATTTCCCATTTCCAAATCATATCAAAGGATCAAAAAAAATGTTACTTCGATATAGATAAAGATAACCTCAAACAATATTCCTTTGGTGTAAAGTGTGGAACGAATGTCCATACCACCAGAATTAAGAAGGTCGGTTAAAGGAAATCCAATCACAAATTCTTTTATAAATTTCCTTCAATAAATACTCTAAATAAATCTCTTTTATTTATGAATCTCCTTTACTTAAATCCCAAAACCATTTACAAAGCTCTTTATAAATCACAAAGTTAAATTTATAAAACTCTTTATAAATATCAAAATTATTTGTAAATCTTCCTTTAGAAATATCCAAAATCATTTATAAAACCTTCTTATAAATATTCTTTATTTAAAACAAAACTCATTTAATAAAGTCCTTTTGATAGACAAAATGATTATCTAAAACGCCTTCACTAAAATCATTACTTAACTTGAAACCATTAATGAAAGTATGATTGACCTTAAAATAAGAAAGAACCTTAGTGACCATAATGGTTCTCATTTAACTGAGTTTACTTTTCAAGTTATAACATGGATTTTTACATAACAAGAAGATATGTATAAGGGAGTTAATCAATAACAATCAATTATATAAGTAAATGTCCAAGTTACCAAGATAACAGACAGAGATTTGTTCTGATAAACACATGTCTAAGTTAATATAATGGCGTAATGGATTTTTATTTTGCCTAATAGATGTCAACATAATCTACTTGGTGAACTATGGTAGAACAGTGATTTATTCTATCAAATAGAAGTCAAATACAAGTCAATTAGCAAAACAGTGATTTATTCTGCTAAACAGATGTCGTTGCGTTTCATATTCAATTGGATTTACTTAAGGATAGATGACGAAGAAATCGCTTAGAATAAAATCTTCCATTAAAAGAAAGTTGCTTCTTGAAAACAAAGCCAATCTTTAAAAATAAGGTGATCTAAACTTCTAAAACTTTATTTAATAATTAATCAACATTTAAACTTTATTTAACATGATTAATCCTCCAATTAATAATTAAACCATAATTAACTATTAAATAAATAATAAAATAATAATTATACTTTACATAAATAATTAAATAATATTAAATCTTTAAATAAATATTTAAACCAGAATTAATCTCTAATTAATTATTAAATAATAATTTAAACCTTCATTAAATAATAATTAAAATATTAATTATGTCTTTAATTAAATCTTAACTTAACTAGTAATTAATTAAATAATTAAACCCTTTTTGTCAAGACCCGCAAATCCGTACCCTTGATTAAACACTAAATTCCATTGATTAACTCAAGATGCACGGAAATACGAACCCTGAGGGGTTTTAAGAAAAAGAAATAGAAGAAAAGATAGAAGAAAAAGAGTAGAAGAAGAAGAAAGCAGAAGAAGAGAGAAGAAAAGAAGAACAACAGAACAACATCAGAATAGAAAACAATATCAGAATCTTACACATCGCAGCGGAACAATATATAATAGATAAATGAATAATCTTTAAAACAAAGGACTATATCATTTTATACATACATTAATCATCAGAGTCAATATACAACTCAATACAACAATGGACAGTTATATAAACTTGTCCTCATACAGAATACACAGCGGAATAAATAAACAAATACGGATGATACGTTACGCCATCCAGCTTGCTTCCAAAGCTCCAGAATATCCAGAAATATCCTGATAACATAACTCTAGGCTGCCCGTGTGGAAATTGGTGGGCACCCAGAGTTTAGAAGGGAAACAATAAACTCCGAGTCAGTCATGGTGACTGGTGTGAGATCGTAAAATAGTTTATCTTTAAAAGACAACAAAGGAATATTTTAAAATAGATTCGCAATGCTTTTTGGAAAATGAGACTACCATAAGGCCTCCCGCACACACACACAATGCAAACGCAGTGTAACGACCCGTAAAATTTAATGGTTTTAAAAGTATATTTAACTGGAAATTTGTAAAATTTTAAACAATAAAATTTGAAATTAAAAAAAAAATTGATATTTGGAATACGTCTATTTAAATATAGCAACTGGTAAATTTTCATCTGATAATATTGAAGTTTATTTTCTGTGAAATTTTATTGCAATTTAAACCGGTTAATAACAGTGAATTTAAAAGTTTTCCGAAACCAAAATATGTCAACAGGAGAAAATTTATTCAGGTCATTCTGAAACAGACTGCGAATTTCGTTTTTCCAAATTTGGACTTCTACTGCTCTGTTAATCTTAATTCTGACAGAATAGCAGCATTTCCGGTACCGATTATCGACTTTTGGTCGGATGATCGTACCACTAATATTTGTATACCGTTTTGATCCTCTCGTCGTGCTGATCTCAACGGTATATTTATTTCTGTATTTTGAGTAGCGGTATGCAAGGAAAACAATAAGTTGTTCGTTGTAGCGGTACCGTGAATTGCGACTTTACCCCTTTCCTTCAGTTTCAAATTGAAACGTGCAGCCCACGAAAGCAATAAATTACCTTGATTATTCAGCTAAAAAGATGGTGACCGTTGACATTTCTTTCCCTCAAAATTCGTTCCTTACGTTTTGAAAAGTATGTAAAAATAATCGGTCCATCTTTTGGAAATATTGTGATCTGCATTTGTGGAAACCACTTCCACCTCATTTCATTCGTTTCCTCTCCCCTGAGTTTCTTTTCTTCCCCTCCCTTCTTCTTTTATTTTCTTTCTTTCCTCGTCATT
Organism: Allium fistulosum; assembly: GCA_030737815.1. Taxonomy (NCBI): domain Eukaryota; kingdom Viridiplantae; phylum Streptophyta; class Magnoliopsida; order Asparagales; family Amaryllidaceae; genus Allium; species Allium fistulosum. The sequence goes on from CM060908.1 coordinate 722,601,041, forward strand.
CTGGCTTACAGGAAACTGTCGTGGCCTCTAACCTTTTACCTTCCGCCTTCACGTAAGCCTACCACGTTCGTCCCACCACCGCCAGGCCCAGTCAGAGAACCACCCCACCGCGAACAGCACTCAACCAACCACTTCGGCCTTCCCATGTGACAGCCTACTCACGTCCTTCACCCTCCATCCACAGCAGCCATCCCCTGCCTACATCCCTGACTCAGCAATCTCCGTGCCGCCTCCCCTCTCAGCTGCCGCCACCACCCCTGGCCACATCCGTTCATTTCACCCCTTCGCTTTTTCTCCACCGAGATTCTCTTTAGCCTCTTCCCCTTCCCAAGCTTGGTCGAGCACTCTTCCTTTTCCTCTCTTTTGTTCGGCTCCACATCTCCATGTTCACGCTGCAGCCTCTTTTACTACTAAGGTATATATATATTTCTGTTATACTAGTTTTATTTTATATTGGTTATAAAGTATGTATATATATAATTTAAGGTATATTTTAATAGGTCCACATATATTTGTTTAGTTTCTGTTTTGTTTGCAATGATTTTTATTATATATACGTAGTGCTACATTTTGTTTATATTGTGAGTTTACATACATAGTTACAGGATTGCATATGTTATAGGCTACGTATAGGTGGGTAGGTGGCTGCATGTACAATCATTTTCATATGCATAGTGACTACATATACAAATCTTTTCATTTACATCTTGGCTTTATTATTTTCTTTACTGTCACCGCTTTATTTTATACATATTAGTACATATAGAAGTAAAGCAACTTTTATGAGCTTGTCTAGTGCATATGTAGTTATTTATAAGGTATATATATAAATATATATTTTTTTTGTTAAAGGATATGTTATACGTTTCCAGGATATATATGCGTGCGGAAGCTTAGTATATATATATATTTGAAGTTGTCTATATGTTTACATATAAGTATATATATAGGTATAGTATATAAGTATACTGTGTTTAAATAGATATATGTGTATATTTTATTTTATATAGTATTATATATGTATGATAGTTTAAGATTTCGCATATCACATGCACTGTAAGAGAATTTTTTTTACAAGTTTAAAACTATCTGTTAGCTATAATATAGTTCTTAAATATAATATTCTTCCAAACTTTTCGTCGACCTGACAATGTTCCTTCGACCTGAAAATGTTTAAATAGTTGCTAATTTGTACAGAGAGCATTATTACAATTTAAGATATAAATTTCTGGTTTATTTTATGTGTTATGTATATATATAAAGTCAGTTTATAAGAGGATATATATGCATATATTCATTTGTCATATATAGAGTTGTTTGTAATATATAATATTTACATGTTGGTTTATATGTATTAAATAAAGCAAGTTTATATAAATTACTTTTTATTTTATTTTATTAATTTTAAAGGGGTATAGCATGTATGCGAGTATTTTGCACTTCAATAGGTATATATATGTATTTATTTTATATGTAAGTAGTTATATATAGTATATATATTTTTACTTATACCAATTATCATCATCAATCCAGTTTGACTTGATTTCGTAAATCCCTAATTATCAGTTTCGTTCGTCGATTCGAGTTCAATCGGGCCTTGTGTTGAGACTTCATGCCTGGATTTCGTAACCACTTCATTGTCTATCTCTCTAGCCTCGAAAGGTGAGCAATCACTCACGATTAACATTCTTTTATTATTTAAATTTGATTTCAATTGAAATAGCAATTGAAATATGCTGCTGTAGTTATTTACATTGTTATATATGTTATTATCTATAACTGTTCACCTGTGACATCTGATACCAGTATCTAGTATTATATGCCTGTTATTACTATTATTTGTATCTGTTCACCTGTGACATCTGACACCCGTATCTGTTATTTATACTGATGATATATGCCTGTTGTTATATTTTTTTTAGTATCTGTTATCACTCTGCAAGTTCCCTGTTAGTATAGAATTCACTATGGGTTGAAATGATACACACCCGAACGGACTTTAGAATAGGAGAATTTCGTTATGGGTTGAAATGATAAACCCAAGCGATTTTCATTTGAATTGAAATTGGGATTACGGGTCGAAATGATATCTACCCGTATATATTTAAATTTCGGATTGAAATGATAAATATCTGTATCACTTAACCATATGATAAATATATATACAGACACCGTTGGTCCATATATATAAATATTTTAAAAATGAATTCTATGGTTTTGGAAAGAAATATATGGTTTTAATAAATGTTGAGCCTTAAATTATTATATATAAATGGGAATGATTGATTTAAATACATATAATATGTTGAGTATTTAAATATATTTCAAAATAGATTTTGGCAATAATTTGAATAAGTTAAGATTAGAAAGATAATTTGAATTTAGTTGAAATTGTATTCAATAAAGAATTTTATTTAATTAAACTGATTTGGAACTTATTGAAATTGAGATGTAAGATATGATTTATAACTTGAGTTTGATTTATAAGTAATATAATGACTATTTCTTGTTTAAATAAAGTTAAGGAAATATTTAGTAAAAATGTAATTTAAGGCTAGTTAAATGATATTGAATTTATTAAGTGAATATTCCCTGATTAAATAATAATGAAGTTAATCAAGAGCTATATGAAACCGTTAAATTTAACTTTGAAAATGTTGAATATTAAAGCTTTGAAATATATTGAAAATTTAAATGATCTGTTTAGAAATGAAGTAAATTGATGAATTGAGCTTTGAATAAATTTGAATTTGGAATTTGAAGTTGATTTGAATCGATTTGCTAGACTTGGGGAAATTAAATACATTACTTTTCAAATCATTTAATATATATATACTATTTTGGAAAATAGATATATTTGATTTGAAATGATACTTGGGTTTTTGAAGTATAAATTTAATTGAAATGACCACGGTGTTATAATGTATATTTCCACCTTGTAGATAGTTCTGAAGATCCTTAGAGGATGGTCATCCCAAACATCCTTTAAGTTACTTGTATTTCAGTTGATATTTCACTTGAGTTGGATTTATTGATATAAGAATGTTAATCCTGACTCGAGTGTTTTGTGTTTTGCTTTACGCTCGGGTCAGACCGAGTGATACAGCATTTGAGACTCACCCTTGGAGTTTGGAGCTTCCTTTGGAGATCCAACTATCGCCTCAGCTTTCAGCTCTTCTAGTTGATTTGTTCAGAGAAGTCATCTGTTGTACTGGAGACTTCACTGCATTTGAGATATTCTGTTGTATTTTATTTCTAACTCTGATGTTTATATAGTAGCTTCATGAACTACTATTTTATCTATTCCGCTGCGTATTATTGTATTACTCTGTGTCTGTGATTATGTGATTGATTTATTTACTACATATGCTGAGTTTTGCCAAATTTTTATTACAATCTGTTATTTTGAATTATTCAAGTCAGGCATGTGTGGATTTATTGTCGATTTGAATGGTCCAAATACCGGGTCGTTACAGTTGGTATCAGAGCTTTGGCTCTAGGCGAAACTTAGCATATATTGTAAATTTATTTACAGAATCACTTTCGTTTGAGTTTAATCTCTTCCTTTTGACTCGATTTCCTTTGAACTTTGGAACGTTCCCTACGGTTCCAAAATTCATTCTTGTCTCTCTCTATTGGTATTCTTTTGATTCTGGAGTATCCCATAACTCCACTTCGAATGATCTCTATAAGAATAGGCGATCCCGCCGATTTTTGAATGTTTTGTAAAGGGGTGAAACTCCTTTACAATTGGCATTGATTCACCGGAGATTTATATATCCCTTGGTTTTGATGTTGCCATCTCTTGTTATGCCGAATTCTATCTTTGGCGATCGAATGTCGATTTGCCTTAGATTTCCGCATCAATTATATTCTAGAAGTCACGGTTGACCCGGTTAAGGTCGCCCGCGATTTATATAAGTGTATCCAACTTCTGTAATTAATTATCTCATTTTCGTTCGAACCTATCTTCGAATTAGAATCCTAATCGATTAGAGTCCCTCTAATTTGAATCTCTATCTTTGTTTGAAATCCATTCTTAAATCATCCTTTGAAATCGGGTTTGTTTGTACTTTAAGAAATTGTTTTCTAAACCGAAATTATTATTTTGATAAGTATGATTATATTCTATATATAAAAGTGAAATGTTTTCGATAAAGAATTATATACCCTTTTTAAAATGAGAATTTGAGGTTTCGAAAGGATTTGTAATTTTGTAAAGTTATATAAGAAATTTGATTTATCTAAAAATGATTTATGACTGAAGGATTTTAAGTTTGAAATTCGAGAATTGAACTCCGGTATTTTGGAATTGGTTTAAGATTTTGAAATATATAATAATAATATGATTTAAAATTATTTTCCGAATAAGAAATGTTTCAAATGATTTTAATGAGTTTCGAAGAAATTCCAAAGAAGTTTGAGAAAATAGAAGTCCAGAACTCACTTGTGTCGCTGGAAAATAATTTCGGTGATGAGTGCACGCATCATCGACATTTATTTTCGAGTTTCAGAGTGAGGGATAGGCCACTTCAGTAGCTTTGCTATTCGAGTGATTTTGTGAAACCATTTTGATTTCAGATTCCGAAGTAAGATTTGATATTCGAAAGACATATGTATATATTTGAAATAATTTGAAGTAAGCCGGTGTTCATTCCTCGAGTTTCAGATTTGATATAAGCCTATCTATTAAAAAATTGATTTACTGATTTGTTGCTGATTTCCAACTCTTGAATTTGAAAATGATTTCTTCAACTATTTTGAAGGTTCGAGCACTTCCAAATCAAGGTTAACTTTTCAAAGCTAAGAAATTTTGAAAAGTATAAAGTATATAAATTTGTTTGAATGTTAAAATATGTAGTAATATGATTTAAATAGGTTGAAACTATTTTGTTAAGTAAATGAATAAGGCAATTTTGAATTTTTCTAAATATGGAATTTAGATTTGAAATGTTTTGAAAGAATTTGGGCTTCAATATATTGTGAATAAAATTTAGTTTAAATGTTTTAACTTAGTAACATCTTTATAAAACTATATATTTAACAAGTTGGAATAAATATATAAGTTGTACGTATGCTGTTTTATTCGCATAATTAATTTGATCCAAGTTTGAGTACACAAGTTCGAAGTGGATTACACCATTTCGTGTTAGGATTTTTCATTTGATTCTTGATGGCGAATATTTGATATGGATTTTGGGCTTGATTCTTGAATTCTCTATCGTAGTATATGGCTATGCAAGGAGACTGATGGCTTCTAGTCGAGAAACCATATCGAAGTTCGCATTAGGGAAGTCGAATGGACAATACTAGTTCGAAAGCGAACTTGTGTGATCGAGCGAGCGATCAAATGTGATTTTGCGAAATGATGACGTATGTACATCTTATATCCTAATATCATTGATATATTTTGACGCTGAAATTGAAAGCTGTCGAGTTAGAATATCTTTGCTTACTAAAAGGAAAATTTCCAATTTAAATTACAAAGATATATAACCCATAAAAGCAAAGATATTCAAATCCCATATGGCTCTTCATACAGCAAAAATTTATTTTTGAAACTTTGATCCTGATATAAGATAGACCTTACGTAAGTATAGGATGTTTTTGAAAACATTTGATTTTGGAAATGAATTGGTCGACTTAAATTATTGATTTGGAAATTTGGATTTATTTTCTAAATCTATTATTTTGGAAACTTCGAAACTAAAGATAATTAATTTGAGAAGAAATAATTTGGTGAAATGGTATATGATTTTGAAAGTGAACTGATATTGAAACAAATTGAAATTTGAGAACCTTCTGTTACTAAAAACTTGATTTGGGAGTTGTCGAACTCATATAAAATTGATTTGTATGAGTATGAAATTGATTCGAAAACTATAGATTTGAGAAGGTACTCAATTTGAAAGTGAAATCTTATATAATTGAAGTCTATATAAGTATGATTTGATATACTATTGATTTTGGAAAGTATTTGATTTGAAAATTAAACCTTATATATAATGGATTTTATATAAGTACGATATTTGAAAGTGATTTGAAAGGTACTATATGATACATATTTTCGAAGTAAAGATATGGAAAGTGCCTTCTGCTTGATATCCGATTTGTGGCCACATCTTGGATTCATTCTATCGATATTATTCTCTTTGATTTTTGGTTTTCCGGATATGATACTCGAGTGTCCTTCGAATTCCATGGCGTTACCCATGGTCTTATGTTTCTCTCGTGACTGCATAGCGCAATTGCCTGGCTGAGTCTTGCCTAGGGGTACGGATTGTTTCCTGGGGGATCCAGGCGTAATCATTGTGTATCATGCAATCTGTGTAGGTCGCGAATAGTAGCGCAAATGCTTGGCTGAGTCTTGCCTGGGGGTACGGATTGTTTCCTGGGGGATCCAGGCGTAACCATTGTGTATCCTGCATTCTACTAGTCATCATGGCGTAACTCGCAGGGCTGAGAAAGCTTACGGATATGGATTGTTTCCTGGGGGACCCAGGCGTAACCATTGTGTATCTGCAAACCATGGTTAGACAAAGGTTTTGTTTGTGTTTTGATTGGATTGTACTTTCCATATCTGTTTTTAAAAGTTTTTCGAGTATTTTCACTGGGTGTTGAAACAGGTCTACTAAGTACCTGGAGAATTCTAGTTTTGCGCCTGATCAACGCACTACCAGAGTCTACAGGAACAAGGATAAACTTGTTAAAACATCGAGTTATAAAAGTATTTTCGAAAGAAAATTTGTTTCGTTATAAAGGTATCTTATGATAAAAGTATTTCCAACAAAGAAAATTTTGTATCAATATTTGGAATCAAAACCCTTATGGTTCTAAATTTACTATTCATGCCCGATACTATTCTTTTGAATCTACCTTATCTGCTCAGCTTTATTTATTCACCTGTATTCTGTTTTCCAAGTCCTCCTTCTTTTCCTTGTTGACTATATTTTTTTTTATATAATTGTTTATTAATAATATTTGAAAAGTATCTTGAAAAAAAATTAATAAATTATGAATTATGGATTTAATGTTTTCAAATAGCTTCTTTGTAAATATAAGTAATAATGTAAATAACTGTTTTCAAATAGTTTTCATATATTTATAAAGTTGTTATTTAAGCATATAAATGGTAATTGTAAAGGAAGCAAGAAATTTTGCAAATGGATCTTGGAAGTTTTAAAGTATATAAGACAATTGAATTGCAAATGAAGTTTTCAAATTTAAGTAAAATTTATATAGTTCAAATTAATTGTTTAATTTTGACTTTCAATCTACTTTTATTTCTGGTTGTTCTATTCTCCTACCTCCTTCCTTTTCGGGGACGAAAAGTTTTGAGTGGGGGAGAGTGTAACGACCCGTAAAATTTAATGGTTTTAAAAGTATATTTAACTGGAAATTTGTAAAATTTTAAACAATAAAATTTGAAATTAAAAAAAAAATTGATATTTGGAATACGTCTATTTAAATATAGCAACTGGTAAATTTTCATCTGATAATATTGAAGTTTATTTTCTGTGAAATTTTATTGCAATTTAAACCGGTTAATAACAGTGAATTTAAAAGTTTTCCGAAACCAAAATATGTCAACAGGAGAAAATTTATTCAGGTCATTCTGAAACAGACTGCGAATTTCGTTTTTCCAAATTTGGACTTCTACTGCTCTGTTAATCTTAATTCTGACAGAATAGCAGCATTTCCGGTACCGATTATCGACTTTTGGTCGGATGATCGTACCACTAATATCTGTATACCGTTTTGATCCTCTCGTCGTGCTGATCTCAACGGTATATTTATTTCTGTATTTTGAGTAGCGGTATGCAAGGAAAACAATAAGTTGTTCGTTGTAGCGGTACCGTGAATTGCGACTTTACCCCTTTCCTTCAGTTTCAAATTGAAACGTGCAGCCCACGAAAGCAATAAATTACCTTGATTATTCAGCTAAAAAGATGGTGACCGTTGACATTTCTTTCCCTCAAAATTCGTTCCTTACGTTTTGAAAAGTATGTAAAAATAATCGGTCCATCTTTTGGAAATATTGTGATCTGCATTTGTGGAAACCACTTCCACCTCATTTCATTCGTTTCCTCTCCCCTGAGTTTCTTTTCTTCCCCTCCCTTCTTCTTTTATTTTCTTTCTTTCCTCGTCATTCTGGCTTACAGGAAACTGTCGTGGCCTCTAACCTTTTACCTTCCGCCTTCACGTAAGCCTACCACGTTCGTCCCACCACCGCCAGGCCCAGTCAGAGAACCACCCCACCGCGAACAGCACTCAACCAACCACTTCGGCCTTCCCATGTGACAGCCTACTCACGTCCTTCACCCTCCATCCACAGCAGCCATCCCCTGCCTACATCCCTGACTCAGCAATCTCCGTGCCGCCTCCCCTCTCAGCTGCCGCCACCACCCCTGGCCACATCCGTTCATTTCACCCCTTCGCTTTTTCTCCACCGAGATTCTCTTTAGCCTCTGCCCCTTCCCAAGCTTGGTCGAGCACTCTTCCTTTTCCTCTCTTTTGTTCGGCTCCACATCTCCATGTTCACGCTGCAGCCTCTTTTACTACTAAGGTATATATATATTTCTGTTATACTAGTTTTATTTTATATTGGTTATAAAGTATGTATATATATAATTTAAGGTATATTTTAATAGGTCCACATATATTTGTTTAGTTTCTGTTTTGTTTGCAATGATTTTTATTATATATACGTAGTGCTACATTTTGTTTATATTGTGAGTTTACATACATAGTTACAGGATTGCATATGTTATAGGCTACGTATAGGTGGGTAGGTGGTTGCATGTACAATCATTTTCATATGCATAGTGACTACATATACAAATCTTTTCATTTACATCTTGGCTTTATTATTTTCTTTACTGTCACCGCTTTATTTTATACATATTAGTACATATAGAAGTAAAGCAACTTTTATGAGCTTGTCTAGTGCATATGTAGTTATTTATAAGGTATATATATAAATATATTTTTTTTTTGTTAAAGGATATGTTATACGTTTCCAGGATATATATGCGTGCGGAAGCTTAGTATATATATATATTTGAAGTTGTCTATATGTTTACATATAAGTATATATATATAGGTATAGTATATAAGTATACTGTGTTTAAATAGATATATGTGTATATTTTATTTTATATAGTATTATATATGTATGATAGTTTAAGATTTCGCATATCACATGCACTGTAAGAGAATTTTTTTTACAAGTTTAAAACTATCTGTTAGCTATAATATAGTTCTTAAATATAATATTCTTCCAAACTTTTCGTCGACCTGACAATGTTCCTTCGACCTGAAAATGTTTAAATAGTTGCTAATTTGTACAGAGAGCATTATTACAATTTAAGATATAAATTTCTGGTTTATTTTATGTGTTATGTATATATATAAAGTCAGTTTATAAGAGGATATATATGCATATATTCATTTGTCATATATAGAGTTGTTTGTAATATATAATATTTACATGTTGGTTTATATGTATTAAATAAAGCAAGTTTATATAAATTACTTTTTATTTTATTTTATTAATTTTAAAGGGGTATAGCATGTATGCGAGTATTTTGCACTTCAATAGGTATATATATGTATTTATTTTATATGTAAGTAGTTATATATAGTATATATATTTTTACTTATACCAATTATCATCATCAATCCAGTTTGACTTGATTTCGTAAATCCCTAATTATCAGTTTCGTTCGTCGATTCGAGTTCAATCGGGCCTTGTGTTGAGACTTCATGCCTGGATTTCGTAACCACTTCATTGTCTATCTCTCTAGCCTCAAAAGGTGAGCAATCACTCACGATTAACATTCTTTTATTATTTAAATTTGATTTCAATTGAAATAGCAATTGAAATATGCTGCTGTAGTTATTTACATTGTTATATATGTTATTATCTATAACTGTTCACCTGTGACATCTGATACCAGTATCTAGTATTATATGCCTGTTATTACTATTATTTGTATCTGTTCACCTGTGACATCTGACACCCGTATCTGTTATTTATACTGATGATATATGCCTGTTGTTATATTTTTTTTAGTATCTGTTATCACTCTGCAAGTTCCCTGTTAGTATAGAATTCACTATGGGTTGAAATGATACACACCCGAACGGACTTTAGAATAGGAGAATTTCGTTATGGGTTGAAATGATAAACCCAAGCGATTTTCATTTGAATTGAAATTGGGATTACGGGTCGAAATGATATCTACCCGTATATATTTAAATTTCGGATTGAAATGATAAATATCTGTATCACTTAACCATATGATAAATATATATACAGACACCGTTGGTCCATATATATAAATATTTTAAAAATGAATTCTATGGTTTTGGAAAGAAATATATGGTTTTAATAAATGTTGAGCCTTAAATTATTATATATAAATGGGAATGATTGATTTAAATACATATAATATGTTGAGTATTTAAATATATTTCAAAATAGATTTTGGCAATAATTTGAATAAGTTAAGATTAGAAAGATAATTTGAATTTAGTTGAAATTGTATTCAATAAAGAATTTTATTTAATTAAACTGATTTGGAACTTATTGAAATTGAGATGTAAGATATGATTTATAACTTGAGTTTGATTTATAAGTAATATAATGACTATTTCTTGTTTAAATAAAGTTAAGGAAATATTTAGTAAAAATGTAATTTAAGGCTAGTTAAATGATATTGAATTTATTAAGTGAATATTCCCTGATTAAATAATAATGAAGTTAATCAAGAGCTATATGAAACCGTTAAATTTAACTTTGAAAATGTTGAATATTAAAGCTTTGAAATATATTGAAAATTTAAATGATCTGTTTAGAAATGAAGTAAATTGATGAATTGAGCTTTGAATAAATTTGAATTTGGAATTTGAAGTTGATTTGAATCGATTTGCTAGACTTGGGGAAATTAAATACATTACTTTTCAAATCATTTAATATATATATATACTATTTTGGAAAATAGATATATTTGATTTGAAATGATACTTGGGTTTTTGAAGTATAAATTTAATTGAAATGACCACGGTGTTATAATGTATATTTCCACCTTGTAGATAGTTCTGAAGATCCTTAGAGGATGGTCATCCCAAACATCCTTTAAGTTACTTGTATTTCAGTTGATATTTCACTTGAGTTGGATTTATTGATATAAGAATGTTAATCCTGACTCGAGTGTTTTGTGTTTTGCTTTACGCTCGGGTCAGACCGAGTGATACAGCATTTGAGACTCACCCTTGGAGTTTGGAGCTTCCTTTGGAGATCCAACTATCGCCTCAGCTTTCAGCTCTTCTAGTTGATTTGTTCAGAGAAGTCATCTGTTGTACTGGAGACTTCACTGCATTTGAGATATTCTGTTGTATTTTATTTCTAACTCTGATGTTTATATAGTAGCTTCATGAACTACTATTTTATCTATTCCGCTGCGTATTATTGTATTACTCTGTGTCTGTGATTATGTGATTGATTTATTTACTGCATATGCTGAGTTTTGCCAAATTTTTATTACAATCTGTTATTTTGAATTATTCAAGTCAGGCATGTGTGGATTTATTGTCGATTTGAATGGTCCAAATACCGGGTCGTTACACGCAGAATCGGAGGAGATTTCTCCTTATGATAGTCAAAGATGCTTGATACGCAAAATCAAATCATTTTTGGTATTATTATTAGTGCATAGTGTAGAAACATTTCGAAAGTATAATATTAATCTTAGCCAACATACGACCAGTATCGTATGCCTACTATAGCTACCATCTAAACAGTGGTGACCACCGTACGTAAATGGCAGGTTCTACAACTAATACCGTACAAGGTGCGTATTGGAGTTTGGATTTCCAACAAATGGTCAGGCCAAGGAACTTCCTATGCCACGATGGGTACGTCCCTGGAATAGACGACCCAAGAACCTAACCGGATCTCTACCAACAAAGGTCGGGTTACCTCTGCAATAATAGGTAACTAATGACACGCGTATTCCATCCCCCGATCGTTACCGATCTTCCCGAGGATCCCCGATTCGCAACAAACCACATAATAAAAATGCAGCAACCACATAGGTTAAGTATCTGGGCTCCATACCATGATACCACCTCTATCCAGAAGGAATGACATACACTAAGGGGCGCTACTCCCTAGAACCTTGCCGCATCCTTCCTGTTTTGACCATTTCCGGGGTGTGAGGCTCGACGAAGTCTCGTCCACAAAGCTACGCTTTTCAAAAGCCATGCTTTGGGTCAAACAAATGATCAACCTATGATCACAAAGATATAAGATCAAACAAATGATCATATCGCAAATGATCAAACACTGATCATTTCACAGCAACACTTAGTATGCCACGTTACCAAATTGGGAGTATATCGCTGATGAATTTCAACTACATAACCTCTGAGCTCGTACGTCTCAGAGAAGGGTGTTAAGCTAAGAGAATAAATTCTCCGCCACCAACAGAAATGTATTTGAAAGAAATCAGCTTTATATCTCAAATTTGTAACGTCAGACACACAATCCATACAAGTCTGTTCCGGGATCGAACAGAACCGAAGGCACTTCTCACGAAGCCCTTGCAATTCCGGATAATTTTCAATCACGTCGGGACTTCCCGTCACTAAGGGTGATAAAAACCTCTAAATCGGAGATCAGCCGATGTAGAGTAACTCGACGGTAATCCTTCCGTTTTCAGAAATATCTGGTCTTCAACACCGGTCTTTGTAACGACCCGACTTCCTATGCCCAGAAAGTCGCATCATTATGAAGAAAGAAAGGGGTAGAAAATAGAAAAGAAGAGAAGAAAGAAAGAAACAACAACAACGATCTCACAGCGGAATGAATAAATTATATTAATAACATAAACAATTACATAGTATACAACACTTATCAGAGTTTACACAACTATACAACACATACTAGACAGTTATAAACATCTGTCTAGATATTACAACTCAAATACAATACAAGACTCTAACACAGATATCAACACAGCGGAATACTATATCTACGAACGCCGAAGCCTCCTGCTCCATTGCTCCTCCACAATTCGTCAAAGCTAAACCTGAATCCCTTGGCTACTCGTAAAAATTTGAGTACCCAAGAGTTTATAAAACAGAAATAAACACTTGGGTCAGACATGGGTCTGGTGTGAGTAAACGGGTTAAAATTGTTTAACTTCAAAACCTTTTGAAAACAAAGGTATCACGTAAGACTTCCCACACATAAACATGGAAAAGTTTTTACCTTACGCTAACCAAAACATTTGATAGGAAATCTGATTGTATTATAATAGGGTCTAGGGTTTCCAAGTAAAATACAGAAATAGCTGAAATGCTTACATCTCACATTCCAACATAGTTGGGCACAACTAATACGTACGGCACTTATTGGATTTTGGATTCCATACAATGGCAGGGCTACTGGGGTACCGCCCGTCACAGTACGTGGCCTAGATCACCGTACCGAGGAGTACGCCCGCTCCCCTGCAACACAAAGCCGGAACCATCCCTTACTGGATAATTCCGAACAAGATAATCCCGTAGTTGGCGCGACCAACTACACACTAAGCCGAATAAAAGAAAAGGGACCTCTAGACAGGGATCTATCTTGCTCTCAGTGGGTGCTACCCACGAAGCCTTGCTGCACCTCCCCTGTTTTAGCCATTCCCGGTTGATGAGGCTTGAGGTTACGATTACCTTTAATCAGAACATATCACTTAGAATGCTCATCGTCCACCTGACGATGTGCTGAAAGCATTCAATCCATATAAGTTCGTTCCGGGTTCGAACGAAACCGAAGGCATTATCTCGTTACACTCGTTTTGGAATCACCCTCAGAGTTAACGACAATAACCCTTGCACTCTGAATCTTCATCTTCACTTGAGATTCACGACCTATCGTAAATTTGGATCGATGTGGTATTCGGGTCTCCAGACCTGGAATACCGGTATACGGAAACCCGATCCCGGTCTCATCGAAATCCAAAACGTATCTTTTAAGGCCAAGTTGTTTAAAGGTTTAAACAATTTAACTTATCTATATTCATACAGATAGATATCACAATTGATAATCACATTATCATTTAAACAGATGATTCATAATCAAATAGGTAATCCATATCAACATCACAATAGTTAATCTATATTACCATTATAATGCAACCAAGCATTCATACCACACAACATTACTTATCTCATTTCTGAGATTACATCCATTCAAGTCAATCAATGTCATTCATTCTTATATAAGCAATGATTTACTTAATCATAACATAATTAATTTAAAATGAATTAAATTAACTATCTCTATCTTTAATTAATTTAAAGTGAATTAAATTAATCACTTTATCTCTTAATTAATTTAAAATAAATTAAATTAATTACTTCATTATAAATCTTACTTATATAATCATTAATTAATTACAAATAAATTAATTAATCTTTCTCTAATTATCCACTTTAATTAATCACCTTGATTAATCATTCTTTAATTACATTTAAGTAATTATCTTAATTAATTTCACAAATTAATTATCCTTAACCAAATACAGTAATTAACCTTTAATTACTTCATTAATTAATTAATTATAATTAATTACTTTAAGCCTTAATTAATTACAATTAATCACTTATCATTTGATTAATTAATCTTAATTAATTAACTCTTAATTACATCATTAATTAATTATAAACTAATGATTCCTAATTACAATCTTTAATTATTTATTTATATTTAAATTAATTAAATAATTAATCTTAATTAAACCATAATTATTAATCATGTTTGATTAATCTAATCCAGTAATTAACTTCCCTTAATTACTTCCCTTAATTAATTACCTTTAATTAATTACCTTAACAAATAATTAATTACCTTTAATTAATTACCTTAACAAATAATTGAATTACCTTTAATTAATTACCTTAACAAATAATTAATTACCTTTAATTAATTACCTTAACAAATAATTAATTACCTTTAATTAATTACCTTAACAAATAATTAATTACCTTATTAATTAATCTTAATCCTTTAATTAACTTAATTAAATAATTTATTTAATTAATAACACTAAGTAATTAACTCTTAATCACTTCTTATTTAATTACTTTCATAAAATAATTATCCTCTAATTACTTTATTAAATATTTTATCTTTACTAACTTACATCCAGTAATTATTTCTTAATTACTTCATTAAGTAATTATACTTAATTAATTTATAAGTGATTATCTTTAATTAATCATTAATTAATTACTTAGTTAATTTATTTAACTAAATTAAATAATTTCTTAACTATAAAAGATCTTGATTAAGAAAACCATTATCTTAATTAAATTATTATCTATTCTTAAATCATTTTATATAAATGAATTATCCTTATTAATTTCACATATTAATTTCCTTTAATAAATCAAAACTCTTAATTACTTAAGATAACTCCTTATTTAAAATTAAACAATTTCAACATTTAAATTTTAACCTTTAAAATCTTTGAAACCTTTCAAAGTTATTAAATAAATTTTAATACAAAGATTATTTTCAAATTCACTTCCTTAATCTTTTAAAACTTATATATTTAAATTATTTAAAACTTGTTTAAATTTCTTAAAACTTTGATCTAGTATTTTATATTGGAACTCCTTTGAATTCAATTCAAAATTAATTTAGTTAACTCCTTTAAAATCAACTATCTTAAGCATTTTAAGATTTAAATTATATAAGTTTAAACACTCCTAAAACTTGACTTTCATTTATTTGAAAAAACTTGCTTTTACAATTTAAACTCGATTTCTTTTTACAAAACATCGTTTATTTAAACCCAGATTATCCTACAGCAAAACCCGAGTCAAACATTAGCAAATCTCGAGCCTGTCCCGAGACACCCACCAAACTCATCTGCTTCGAGACTTCCCTTCATTCGCACGAGCCAAAACCCGAGACTTCTTCGTCTTCTCCAACGCTAAGCCCACCACCAACGTGCACGTGCACGTGCACAGGCAACTCCGGCCATCGTCGATCGTCGCGACGATCTCCTACAATCCCACCTTCACATGCGAATACGATATCGAACCCAGATCGAAGAATTTCTTCGCGAATCAAAATTTCGAACTTCAAGCTCGAAACTGCAGAAAACAACGACCACTAAAACTTCCCCACGGCCATACACCTCGACGCCGTTGAACTCGCCGTCCCCACCATCGAACACCACGACCACGAGCTACCTTCTCCCCAAAAGCGAACGCCTCCGGTCCATCTTCTTCGTCGCAAATGCTACGACAATCAAGACCAGTCGAAACAACATAAAACCCTAGTTCGATCGAATCTGATCACCTCGGCCATTGGAAATATCCTTGAACATTTTTCCCCTCATCCACGATACCGTAGCTAGCTTCGACCACGAATTCAGCCTCAAACGTCGCGTTGATCATCGGCAATTCGTCAATTTGCCGAAAACGTTCATCTCCAAATTCCCAATCGAATATCAACTTAAAATTTTTGAAATGCATGTTAAAAATCATAGTTTTTAACTACAAATCCATCTATACAATCCAAAACAGGAATTAAAGGTGTTGATTTTTGACATGTATAAGTATTTTACTGTTATTTCAAGTAAAAATAATGATTCGTTGAATTTAAATCCCTGAAACTATTTTTACAATCATCTACAGACATCTACAAACAATTTTCATTTGAACATCAAGGACTAATATTGATTTGATTAAGATGTTTGAGTTTTTGAAAGCAAAACAGAGCTTGAAACAACAGATATCAGGCTTTTCATATTTATATATATGCACAGACCTGCTAACATAAACATATATATCAAATTTCAAATGAATTTAAGCTACAGAACCCACATACGAATCAATATCATCACAAGCATCCAAATCAAACTGTTTTTAAAGAAGTTTACTCACCTGTTATTTTAAACAGAGACATATGTTGTTTCCAGGCTTGATGATTCCCAGACTGATTTTGATTTTGAACTTCATTTCCTTTTGCTTTTTGATTTTAAAAATCCTAGTTGTAGATCTTTGAAATTTGTTGATATATTTCCCTTTTTCTGATCTTCAAGTTGTTGAAGAAATTTGAAACTGATATTTGAAATTGCCTTTCATCTTCTTTCTCTGATTTGTATT
Source organism: Allium fistulosum (assembly GCA_030737815.1). Lineage (NCBI taxonomy): Eukaryota > Viridiplantae > Streptophyta > Magnoliopsida > Asparagales > Amaryllidaceae > Allium > Allium fistulosum. The sequence goes on from CM060908.1 coordinate 722,618,216, forward strand.
TCCAGTTTTTATCTTTTCTTTTGATTTTAGATTTTAGGTTGTTTTTAGAAATGAGGAGAAAGAGTTGAGGATAAAAATAATCTGAACTTAGAAAACGAATACAGATATCCTTTCATATTAATTTTTATAACTTAAATTTTCAAAAAGATAAAATTAAGCCACTTGTCTCTTTAATTAGCTTACACATATGTTTACAATTTACAAATGTCTTCCAACTATCCTTATATGTTTACAAGTGTAAATTCCCTTTTATTTTGATTTATTTAAATCCTACATGTGTATTTATAAAATATCTATATGTATATAAAAATGTATTTACCCTTTTATAATTTATGCTTTAATCAAATATTTATAACATATTTATAAATGCTTGAGAAATTGAGTTTAACTTTATATATATATATATATTTTTACAAACCTATTTTGACTTATATTTGAATTTTAAAAATGAAAGAGTCTTAAAACCAATTAACTTCTTATTTTAAATCTTATTTAAAAATTAAGCTAAAATATATCTTTATAATAAATAAGAAATTATCCTTGTTATTTAAATCTCAATTATCATTTCCAAAAGTATTAAGTCAAATTACAAATTTCCAAATTACAAATTATATAAATATTAAAGTTTGAAAATACTTTATTAAATTCAAATTCAATATTCTTTTCATTCCAATATATGCAAATATATATACTCTAAATGAAAAGTACTTTTAACATTAGCTTGATAATTATCCTATTGAATTTAATACATAACTTCAAATAACAATATATATATATACATATATATTATAATTTGAAAACTTATCCTTTTATTAAATTAAAGACTCCCTATTTATAATATATATACCTATATATATACATTATAAATATAAACACTTAAATTAGTTTTAGAAAGATAAAACTTCCCAATTTAAAATTGTTAGAAAAGATATTGCCAAAATAGTTATTATTAGCTTTTTAAAATGAATAAACTTGTCAATTTATAAAATAAAATCAAATAATCAATTTAATTATTTATAAAGATTATTAAATTGATATTGCCAAATTTCCGGGATATCACATTCCTCCCCCCTTAAAATAATTTCGTCCCCGAAATTTAAAAGCAAAGATAATTTAATAACCCAGTAAAATTTTAATTTTAATTTCAAACAGCAACCATACATATCAATCATATTCTAACAACCATAGCAAACAATTTAATCAAACAAATTTAACTATCCAGTCAAAATCTGGATAGAATTTACTCGAGTTTCCCCAAGTATATATATATATACCGGGAGACTCGTTCTACAGGATCTAAACTAACTATCTACAATAGTCTAGAACTCCTTCCCATCTAGATTACAAATCTGAACAAAATATCAGACTAAACTCAAAACCATCTCAACTACCAAATCCTTCTGAACTGCTGATCCCACAACCAATGACAGATCAAACACGTATTCCCTCAGAGATACGTGAAATACAATGAATTCCAGTTATCCGAACTGGAAACTCAATCCTGTAGATCAAAGGACTAATCCTTTTGAGAACACAAGAAAATCTCAAAATACTTCTAGAGCTAGTTCTCCAATCTTACCAAATCTTGTATCTCCTTTAATTGAAGAAAACTTAAACAATATCCAATTTCAACTTCATCCTTCCTGATCAGCTTAGCCCTTGCTGATGCTTCCTGGAACAATCTAGACCAACATCAAACCAATTTCCGGATCCTTCTCAACAAAATGGTTTCCCAAAAATCACCGAAATCCAGAACACAATTCTACTCCACAAACATTAGAGAACTATGAACTACTTCTCCTATCTGGAATAGCCAAAACAGTTGCACTTGACAACCTTATCTCCAAATCCTGAAAATTTTTTCACACTTAGAGATACACTTGAATTTCTTATAGAAATACTCTACTCCAATAAAATCACAACTCCCGGTTGCTCCCACTCTAGAATAGCTGCTATCTTGCTTTCGCTGCACAACTCTGATCTTGAACAGATGAGAATGCCGTCGGAAAAACTCGAGCACAAACTTGATCATCCACAGTTCATCAGACCATAAAATCTTAGCGACTTCATTCCATTTGGTCAGAACATCTCGCAGAAACTTCTCCAGAAAGACTAGGTGTGATCAATCCCTCTCCAAAGAATTCTGAGCTGCTTCACCAAATTCTTCTCTCGGAGACATCCTTCTACTAAGCTGAACTTCCGGTAACTCCACGAATCAAGTCGATACGGAATCTCAACATCCAATAATCCCAAGAGAATACCCGAACTATCGCAAGTCACTTTTGCGATCAGCCCAACCTAATTTCCACAGATACTGTTCTCTCTTCACAAATCAGAACAGCTCATACTTAACTATCCAATTCATCAAAGAAATGGATTCACTCTGCTGCTTCTGGACTCCAACTCAAAAAGACTGCTCAGCCAGAAAACTTCCTGCCAACACAGAACACTTCCGAGCCGTACTGCTGACACAAACGTCAAAGACTTCTTATCCGAAACTTCTCGAGAAACTCGGACCTCAAAGCAAATAAAAACACCCCACTGGACTCAGCCACAACACCGAAACAGACTCACTTCCTTAAACTTGCTTCAGAAGAAACATCTTCAGAAACGTCCATAGTCACCGCGTCTCACCACACAGCTACTATTACCTGAGATACCATCACTCGCTTCTGTTCTCCGACAGATCCAACTCTACTCATCCAACTTCTAAGATGAACTCCGAACCATTACAGTTTCCTTCGGAGATCAATGAAATCCTTTACCACAGCAAAGCTTACTCGAGATGGTATTGGGTCTACAGTCTCGACAGATACACTTCCAACCTCAACATTCAAACTCCAACCATTGGTAGTCGTGTTACACACACTACCGCCCTATCTACCTTTATATCCTATATTGGAAAACCTGTACAGGTAACCCAACAAATAGGTAGAATAGATATATATATTAAAAATGATACTTTTTATATAGAAATTATTTCTGGGTAAAATTATTTCATTTACCTCTTTAAAACAATATTGTGTCTGTTGGCCTGGTTCAAGTGTTTAGAGATCCCTATCAATAACGTTAGCTACTCGTATTGACCAGAATCCATATACCACTCAACCGATCAATTAACACAATATAAAACCATTTTATATAACTAACAAATACGCGCTCTCGAATATATATATACACACTCAGACTCAAACAGGTTGCTGCAGATCCTGTCTCTAATGAACAATCCTTCCGAACCTAGGTATTCACTCAACCTAGTGTTCTGATATTCACTTAACCAATAGCTTAGGTATTCGCTCAACCTATGCTCTGATACCATATGTAACGACCCGACTTCCTATGCCCAGAAAGTCGCATCATTATGAAGAAAGAAAGGGGTAGAAAATAGAAAAGAAGAGAAGAAAGAAAGAAACAACAGATATCAGGCTTTTCATATTTATATATATGCACAGACCTGCTAACATAAACATATATATCAAATTTCAAATGAATTTAAGCTACAGAACCCACATACGAATCAATATCATCACAAGCATCCAAATCAAACTGTTTTTAAAGAAGTTTACTCACCTGTTATTTTAAACAGAGACATATGTTGTTTCCAGGCTTGATGATTCCCAGACTGATTTTGATTTTGAACTTCATTTCCTTTTGCTTTTTGATTTTAAAAATCCTAGTTGTAGATCTTTGAAATTTGTTGATATATTTCCCTTTTTCTGATCTTCAAGTTGTTGAAGAAATTTGAAACTGATATTTGAAATTGCCTTTCATCTTCTTTCTCTGATTTGTATTTCCAGTTTTTATCTTTTCTTTTGATTTTAGATTTTAGGTTGTTTTTAGAAATGAGGAGAAAGAGTTGAGGATAAAAATAATCTGAACTTAGAAAACGAATACAGATATCCTTTCATATTAATTTTTATAACTTAAATTTTCAAAAAGATAAAATTAAGCCACTTGTCTCTTTAATTAGCTTACACATATGTTTACAATTTACAAATGTCTTCCAACTATCCTTATATGTTTACAAGTGTAAATTCCCTTTTATTTTGATTTATTTAAATCCTACATGTGTATTTATAAAATATCTATATGTATATAAAAATGTATTTACCCTTTTATAATTTATGCTTTAATCAAATATTTATAACATATTTATAAATGCTTGAGAAATTGAGTTTAACTTTATATATATATATATATTTTTACAAACCTATTTTGACTTATATTTGAATTTTAAAAATGAAAGAGTCTTAAAACCAATTAACTTCTTATTTTAAATCTTATTTAAAAATTAAGCTAAAATATATCTTTATAATAAATAAGAAATTATCCTTGTTATTTAAATCTCAATTATCATTTCCAAAAGTATTAAGTCAAATTACAAATTTCCAAATTACAAATTATATAAATATTAAAGTTTGAAAATACTTTATTAAATTCAAATTCAATATTCTTTTCATTCCAATATATGCAAATATATATACTCTAAATGAAAAGTACTTTTAACATTAGCTTGATAATTATCCTATTGAATTTAATACATAACTTCAAATAACAATATATATATATACATATATATTATAATTTGAAAACTTATCCTTTTATTAAATTAAAGACTCCCTATTTATAATATATATACCTATATATATACATTATAAATATAAACACTTAAATTAGTTTTAGAAAGATAAAACTTCCCAATTTAAAATTGTTAGAAAAGATATTGCCAAAATAGTTATTATTAGCTTTTTAAAATGAATAAACTTGTCAATTTATAAAATAAAATCAAATAATCAATTTAATTATTTATAAAGATTATTAAATTGATATTGCCAAATTTCCGGGATATCACAGTCTTCGAATGCAATTCATAACGACGTATCACATATTCGGAATGGGTTATACGACCCCATGGTCCTTTCCCGGCTAACCCGAATAGTGAGCGCTTATTCAAAAATAAGTGTGGCATTCAAATTCATCCAATACACAACAAATACCTATCAAGGTAATTATTGATAGTCGGTTATTTAACTATCAATAAAGATGCGCAACATCATCAGATTCCAAATAATTTTCCAAATTATTTTGTCTTCCAAAATATCTTTACTAGATATAAAATTTCCACACTTTAAAAATAAATCAACGTTTATTTTTAAACAGATTCCCTTTTCTTTTATAAATTCCATATGAATTTATATTTTCAATATCTACTGATATACGATTTTCAAATTGATTTCAATATTCATTTCCAATTTATCTTTATCTTTATAAGGATAAATTCTCAAAAACATTTCATTTCATATTGGAAAAGAAATTTCATACTTATTTAAAAATAAGTATTTCACAAATCATTTATTTTTAACATTTGAAAATCTTCGATATACTTAAATCAAAGTTTAAGTATATAGTTCATTCTTTAAGGAAATCGTTTACTATAACAACATTTATTTGAGTCAAAACGAATGTTACGTAAAACATCGTTACGACGACTCAAAATCACTAGTATATGGATTCGAAATTAAGATAGATATATAAATCCCAATACTAGATAAAAACATTTCCTTTCGGAAATCATTTACTATAACAACAGTGTTATAGTTCACCATTTCCTTATTTCTTCGAAAACGTCTATTTCAACAATGAATGTTGAAATCTATGTATTCGATATTCAATATATTTTAAAACACCTTTAAAATGTTTAACTTCATTTTAAATATCACTTCTTCAAAAATGAATCCATTTTATTCAATAATATATTCACTGTCCAAAATCGTGAATATAATTCACTTAACCCAATTCCAATCATTTCTACACATTTTATTTCAATAATAATTCGCTATCCAAAATCGCGAATATATCTTTTAAAAATCTTCTATGTTTAATTTATCAAATTCAATTGATTTTGAATTTATAAACACGTTTATAAATTCTATTTCTATTTTAATAACAACTTCGACTTATAAATCTTTTATTTTTTACTTCTATAATTTACTTATCAAAATAAGTGATTTCGGATTTATAAACAACGTTTATAAATCGCATTTATACTTTATAACAATTTCAACTTATAAAATCATTTCATTTAGCAATTTCTATTAATATCCCATCTAAGTGCAAAAGTCAAATTTATAAGTAAATTTCTTATAAATCTTTTATTCTACAATATCTATTTACTTTATAACTTCACGTTATAAATCTATTAATTTCATTCACGTATGAAATCCATTTATACTTCTTTTTAACACTTATAAAAATTCGTTTTATAAGTCCAATATCTTGATTTATAAAATATCAATGTTATAAATCTTTTTATACAAATCGTTTATAGTTATTCAAAAATCCCAACTTAAACCATTTTATCATCCAAAAATTTTAATTGATAAATATCAATTTTGTACATCTTTTACATACATCGTTTTTAATAATTCAAAAATCCAAATTTAAACTATTTTATAAATTACTTAACTATTTATTTCAAAAATCATCTTTTAGTTATATTTCACAAACATTATAATTTCCATAACTTTAAATTTATAACATTTATTTATTTAAAGTAAATCAATTCAAAAATTCAAATAACACGTATACTTTCAAATAATCACTTTTAAAATCTCTTTTTAAAGTTAAAATCGTTATTTTTAAACTTCAAAATTTGAATCCAATGATGCAACGCACCAATTCGTCAATCACAACAACAAAACATCATATATCAATATGATAACAGGATATACATCAATATCTGTAAATAAATAAATACTGGTGAGGAATCCAGTTGGATCCCTCCAACCTGTTTCCCTGCATTCAAAGACGTTAGCACAATACCAATTCCACTTCGAGGTGGAATATCGCGGTATATGGGTTTTATAAAAATAATCCGCTTACTAACGGCGCAATAGGGTCTCATCCGCTATACGAGGCGGGAAATCAATCAATCCAATATATACATATGCTAATATGTATATATTGCTATATATATAGATATATCCTACTATATCTAATATCACAAATCCAATAGCAATCATATCAATCAATAAATAACTGCAATACAAAAGTATATTTTGAGTGAGAAAATCTCACCTTATCTTTTATTTTGCAGTCCATTTTCCATTCTGACTCGATTTCCTTGATTTATACCTTGTATAAATATTTTACACAATAAATTAATATTCGAATCAATCGAATAAATTAAATTTCATTTGATAAGTGTACATTTCCAAGTGGTTTTATTTTGAACAAATTCTCCTTTTAATAAATTTAATTTGCCAATGATTTAATTTTAAACCAATTAAATTATTGATGATTTATTTTAAACAACCAAATATAAATTTTTAAACTGATCCCTTTTAAAATAAATCTATTTAACTACGATAAAATCCAAAACTAAATTTCCTTTTTAAATAAATTGATTCAACCAGAATTTAAATTCGAAACTATATTTTCTTTTATTCACCAGAGATTTTATTTTAAACCAAATTTCTTTTAATAAATTTATCTAACTAAAATTTAGGTTAAACTAAATTTCCCTTAATAAATTAATTTCAATGGTTTTGTTTTAAACTAATTTCAATTATTAAATTTGAAACTAAATTTCTTATCTGATAAATTAAATTAGCAATTTTAATAAGTATATTTATTTTTCTCACTTTAACTATACATACTTATATTAAAATGATAACTCATATAAATTTAAAACTTTTCAAAATCTTACCTTTTGTATACTTACTGTTTTTAGATAACATATGTATGTAACTTATCATAGGTATATAAATGTATATATATATATAAATAAATTTAGTCTGCACTTAACTGTAATAACCTTTTTTTTTTTTCTTTTACTGTATATATATATATTTTCCTATATGTCTATACTCATACAATTTATAAATTTTAAAATAATAAAAATAATACCTTCACAGGCACTGCATTTATCACCATCTCGACCTACTCGATGGTCGAAGCCACCGCTATCTCGACCAATGAACGCTCGCGCTCCCCAATGCATGCTCGAAATCGAGCCACCACAATCCGATGCACCCCAGATCGAACATCGCCTGCTGACATCGTCGCCACCTTAATTCGTCGCTGCCTCCCACGCGAATGCGAACCACCACCATCATCGAACGACACCCCTCCTCTAGTCGCGCTCACAAAAGCGACCACGTCACTGCACGCCTGTATCGCCTATCGCGAGCGTCACCTCCCCTAGCCTCGCCGCCGATTCGAACTTGCTCCCAAATCGCCAGACCCTTATCCTTGCTCGACTTCGCCTCCGACAATCTCTTGCCCTAGTGCTTGCGAACGCGAGAATCGTTCTCCCCGTTTATTTTTCGTTTGAACGTAGAGGAGGGGAAGGATTTGAATTCGTGAATTAAGTTGAAGGGGGAGAGGGGACTCGACTGCCATTATTTTGTTTCATTTGATTTTCTTTTCGTTTGATTTTAAAACTGGAAAGAGGAAGGGAGAGGGATATTTAAAAATTGAGGGAGGAATGGTTTTCGTGATGGCTGCATGATCTCTTCGTGATGCTCGGCGTGTTTATAGGAGATAATGTGTATTGACATTGACCAGTTTTTAATTTAAAATTAAAATTTTTAATTTGAATTCGATTTGAGCTTAACGCGTTTATTCTCCGTACGGTTACGTATTAGCTCCAAAAAAAACGAAAATTGAAACCCGACAATAATTCAACGTTACGGACCCAATGGAACTGGTTTCGTCGAATTCCGAGACTGTGCCTCGGACGACTATTTTTAAATTCGATTTAAACGATTAAATTTCAAAACTGAACAGAACAGTTTCAAATTCAATTCTGAAAGTTCTATTACCCTCAGAATTATCAATACGAATTTTTAAAAGCTTTTGAAATATTTTTCTTCAACTTAAAATTGAAGATTCAAATTTTTATTCAACTTTCAATCGATTAAATTTTATAATTTAATCGTCAAATTCAAAGTTATATCGAGGATTCAAATTAAATTATCATTCAAATATTTAAAATAAATTAATATTCTCAATTTAATTCGTTCAAAATTCTGGGTCGTTATAAACTTCCCTCCTTAAAAGAATTTTGTCCCGAAATTACAAGTTAGGAAAAATGGTCCTTAACTCGTCTACTGTTTTTCAACATCCAATAGTTTTATCAATTTATCAAAACAAATCTTTCTATTAAAGATTCGTTATCATTCAACTCGTTTCCAACTTCAATTATAAGTTCCAAACAACATTGTTTACTTCAAAATTCAAATTCGAGTTTAAATTCAAATTTAAAACTTTCAAAATTTCTCAAAAATTTCCGAAAATTTTTGCCAGCGTCTCCTTTGCGCGGCTAACACGGTACGACTACAAAACGTCCCTACGAACTCTCAGATTTCGAAAAGAAAAAGAAAAAGCCAAGCGGCTAGACAAGAAATCAGCAAATTTCATATCGAAATTTAAAATACATACCTTTTGTCGAGCAATTCAAATTCTCTTCAAAATTAAAATCCCAATTCCTTTACACCTGTATATCCTACTAGCCATAATATCTAGTTACAATATTCAAACCATTTTGCAAATTCTATTACAAAAAATTTTGATACTTACTTCTTATACATTTTTACTTCACTGTTGAAGTTATATATCTATTTTCATTCAATTTTACATTTCAATTTTCATTTGAATTCAATTATCTTTCATTCATGACTGCACTATTTTAAATTAGTTTCATTTACTAATTCATCACAAATTCTTGTTCACTTTATTCAAATTTGTTTTCAACATTCAGTTTCAATTCCAGTTTTATCTTCATTCAATCATCCCTTAGAATAATTTCAATATCACATTTACTTAAGAATTTCACTTTATTCACTTATACTTACTTTGATTTAACTTCATCCTTTAAGTTAAATTTATTCTATCAATATTCAAATTCTATAAGTTATCAACTTAACAATATTTCATAAATATTTTTATATATAATATTCCAGAGTCTTTTCAACCTTTCAAAACCATTTTTGAAAACAATTCAAATTATCCTTGAATTTCCAAAACATAAACCCAAATTTTCCAAACAACTTCCATTTAAAATAATTTGGCAGCAATTTCCTCTTTTGGAAACCCGAAAATGAACATCGATGATGCTGCAGTCATTACCGAAGTTATTTTCCAGCGACCGAAAAGAGTTTAGAGCTTTTCATTCCTTCAAAATACTTTTCAAAACCTTTGAAATTCATTTTCAAATCAAAAAGGAATTTAAACTTTCCAAATCTCCAAAATTTTCAAATTCTTTTCAAAACATTTTCAAAAACTTCTTTGGAATTCCGTTTCATTTATAAATTCATTTACAATTAACAAATCCCATTCGTATATGAATTTATTTCTTAACTTTGGAGTTATGATTTCAATTTCTTATTCAATTTCATATAATAATGATAACATTTCAATATTGTCACTTTCCTAACAACCATGCAACCATATACTGTAATAATTTACAGAAAAATCATTTCTTTTATATACAAAAATAGTTTTGGGTAAAATTATTTCATTTACCCTATTTTAAAATCAATACTGTGTCGGTTTATCTTGTTTAAGAGTTTAGAAACCCCTATCGATTCCAGTTAGCTAGACTGCACCGACCAGAATCCATAAACAATCAACCGATAAGTCAACACAATACAAAACAATTTCATATTCACTAACAAATACGCACTCGTATCTATTATTACACTCAACTCATTCTAGAGTGCTGCTGACTCTATCTCTAATGAGTAACACCCAACAGAGCAGGGTTGTCGCTTAACCATATGCTCTGATACCACGATGTCAAGACCCGCAAATCTGTACCCTTGATTAAACACTAAATTCCATTGATTAACTCAAGACGCACGGAAATATGAACCCTGAGGGGTTTTAAGAAAAAGAAATAGAAGAAAAAGAGTAGTAGAAGAAGAAAGCAGAAGAAGAGAGAAGAAAAGAAGAACAATAGAACAACATTAGAACAGAAAACAATATCAGAATCTTACACATCGCAGCGGAACAATATATAATAGATAAATGAATAATCTTTAAAACAAAGGACTATATCATTTTATACATACATCAATCATCAGAGTCAATATATAACTCAATACAACAATGGACAGTTATATAAACTTGTCCTCATACAGAATACACAGCGGAATAAATAAACAAATACGGATGATACGTTACGCCATCCAGCTTGCTTCCAAAGCTCCAGAATATCCACAAATATCCTGATAACATAACTCTAGGCTGCCCGTGTGGAAATTGGTGGGCACCCAGAGTTTAGAAGGGAAACAATAAACTCCGAGTCAGTCATGGTGACTGGTGTGAGATCGTAAAATAGTTTATCTTTAAAATACAACAAAGGAATATTTTAAAATAGATTCGCAATGCTTTTTGGAAAATGAGACTACCATAAGGCCTCCCGCACACACACACAATGCAAACGCAGAATCGGAGGAGATTTCTCCTTATGATAGTCAAAGATGCTTGATACGCAAAATCAAATCATTTTTGGTATTATTATTAGTTCATAGTGTAGAAACATTTCGAAAGTATAATATTAATCTTAGCCAACATACGACCAGTATCGTATGCCTACTATAGCTACCATCTAAACAGTGGTGACCACCGTACGTAAATGGTAGGTTCTACAACTAATACCGAACAAGGTGCGTATTGGAGTTTGGATTTCCAACAAATGGTCAGGCCAAGGAACTTCCTATGCCACGATGGGTACGTCCCTGGAATAGACGACCCGAGAACCTAACCGGATCTCTGCCAACACAAGGCCGGGTTACCTCTGCAAAAATAGGTAACTACTGACACGCGTATGCCATCCCCCGATCGGAACCGATCTTACCGAGGATCCCCGATTCGCAACAAACCACATAATAAAAATGCAGCAACCACATAGGTTAAGTATCTGGGCTCCATACCATGATACCACCTCTATCCAGAAGGAATGACATACACTAAAGGGCGCTACTCCCTAGAACCTTGCCGCATCCTTCCTGTTTTGACCATTTCCGGGGTGTGAGGCTCGACGAAGTCTCGTCCACAAAGCTACGCTTTTCAAAAGCCATGCTTCGGGTCAAACAAATGATCAACCTATGATCACAAAGATATAAGATCAAACAAATGATCATATCGCAAATGATCAAACACTGATCATTTCACAGCAACACTCAGTATGCCACGTTACCAAATTAGGAGTATATCGCTGATGAATTTCAACTACATAACCTCTGAGCTCGTACGTCTCAGAGAAGGGTGTTAAGCTAAGAGAATAAATTCTCCGCCACCAACAGAAATGTATTTGAAAGAAATCAGCTTTATATCTCAAATTTGTAACGTCAGACACACAATCCATACAAGTCTGTTCCGGGATCGAAAAGAACCGAAGGCACTTCTCACGAAGCCCTTGCAATTCTGGATAATTTTCAATCACGTCGGGACTTCCCGTCACTAAGGGTGATAAAAACCTCTAAATCGGAGATCAGCCGATGTAGAGTAACTCGACAGTAATCCTTCCGTTTTCAAAAATATCCGGTCTTCAACACCGGTCTTCGAATGCAATTCATAACGACGTATCACATATTCGGAATGGGTTATACGACCCCATGGTCCTTTCCCGGCTAACCCGAATAGTGAGCGCTTATTCAAAAATAAGTGTGGCATTAAAATTCATCCAATTCACAACAAATACCTATCAAGGTAATTATTGATAGTCGGTTATTTAACTATCAATAAAGATGCGCAACATCATCAGATTCCAAATAATTTTCCAAATTATTTTATCTTCCAAAATATCTTTACTAGATATAAAATTTCCACACTTTAAAAATAAATCAACGTTTATTTTTAAACAGATTCCCTTTTCTTTTATAAATTCCATATGAATTTATATTTTCAATATCTACTGATATACGATTTTCAAATTGATTTCAATATTCATTTCCAATTTATCTTTATCTTTATAAGGATAAATTCTCAAAAACATTTCATTTCATATTGGAAAAGAAATTTCATACTTATTTAAAAATAAGTATTTCACAAATCATTTATTTTTAACATTTGAAAATCTTCGATATACTTAAATCAAAGTTTAAGTATATAGTTCATTCTTTAAGGAAATCGTTTACTATAACAACATTTATTTGAGTCAAAACGAATGTTACGTAAAACATCGTTACGACGACTCAAAATCACTAGTATATGGATTCGAAATTAAGATAGATATATAAATCCCAATACTAGATAAAAACATTTCCTTTTGGAAATCATTTACTATAACAACAGTGTTATAGTTCACCATTTCCTTATTTCTTCGAAAACGTCTATTTCAACAATGAATGTTGAAATCTATGTATTCGATATTCAATATATTTTAAAACACCTTTAAAATGTTTAACTTCATTTTAAATATCACTTCTTCAAAAATGAATCCATTTTATTCAATAATATATTCACTGTCCAAAATCGTGAATATAATTCACTTAACCCAATTCCAATCATTTCTACACATTTTATTTCAATAATAATTCGCTATCCAAAATCACGAATATATCTTTTAAAAATCTTCTATATTTAATTTATCAAATTCAATTGATTTTGAATTTATAAACACGTTTATAAATTCTATTTCTATTTTAATAACAACTTCGACTTATAAATCTTCTATTTTTTACTTCTATAATTTACTTATCAAAATAAGTGATTTCGGATTTATAAACAACGTTTATAAATCGCATTTATACTTTATAACAATTTCAACTTATAAAATCATTTCATTTAGCAATTTCTATTAATATCCCATGTAACGACCCGACTTTTTCTCCACAGAAAGTCGCATCGTTAATTAAGAAAGAAAGGGATAGAAGAAGAAAAGAAAGAAAAGAAGAGAAGAAAGAAAGAAACAACAACAACGATCTCACAGCGGAACGAATAAATTATATTAATAACATAAACTATTACATAGTATACAACAATTTACAGAGTTACACAGCATATACATCACTTACTAGACAGTTATAAACATCTGTCTAGACATTACAACTCAAATACAAGACAAGACACTATCACCGATATCAACACAGCGGAATACTATATCTACGAACGCCGAAGCCTCCTGCTCCATTGCTCCTCCAGAATATTCGTCAAAGCTAAACCTGAATCCCTTGGCTACTCGTAAAAATTTGAGTACCCAAGAGTTTATAAAACAGAAATAAACACTTGGGTCAGACATGGGTCTGGTGTGAGTAAACGGGTTAAAATTGTTTAACTTCAAAACCTTTTAAAAACAAAGGTATCACGTAAGACTTCCCACACATAAACATGGAAAAGTTTTTACCTTACGCTAACCAAAACATTTGATAGGAAATCTGATTGTATTATAATAGGGTCTAGGGTTTTCAAGTAAAATACAGAAATAGCTGAAATGCTTACATCTCACATTCCAACATAGTTGGGCACAACTAATACGTACGGCACTTATTGGAGTTTGGATTCCATACAATGGCAGGGCTACTGGGGTACCGCCCGTCACAGTACGTGGCCTAGATCACCGTACCGAGGAGTACGCCCGCTCCCATGCAACACAAAGCCGGAACCATCCCTTACTGGATAATTCCGAACAAGACAATCCCGTAGTTGGCGCGACCAACCACACACTAAGCCGAATAAAAGAAAAGGGACCTCTAGACAGGGATCTATCTTGCTCTCAGTGGGTGCTACCCACGAAGCCTTGCTGCACCTCCCCTGTTTTAGCCATTCCCGGTTGATGAGGCTTGAGGTTACGATTACCTTTAATCAGAACATATCACTTAGAATGCTCATCGTCCGCCTGACGATGTGCTGAAAGCATTCAATCCATACAAGTTCGTTCCGGGTTCGAACGAAACCGAAGGCATTATCTCGTTACACTCGTTTTGGAATCACCCTCAGAGTTAACGACAATAACCCTTGCACTCTGAATCTTCATCTTCACTTGAGATTCACGACCTATCGTTAATTTGGATCGATGTGGTATTCGGGTCTCCAGACCTGGAATACCGGTATACGGAAACCCGATCCCGGTCTCATCGAAATCCAAAACGTATCTTTTAAGGCCAAGTTGTTTAAAGGTTTAAACAATTTAACTTATCTATATTCATATAGATAGATAATTCACAATTCACAACTGATAATCACATTATCAATTAAACAGATGATTCATAACCAAATAGGTAATCCATATCAACATCACAATAGTTAATCTATATTATCATCATAATGCAACCAAGCATTCATATCACACAACATCTTATCTCATTTCTGAGATTACATCTATTCAAGACAATCAATGTCATCCATTTATATAAGCAATGATTTACTTAATCACAACATAATTAATTTAAAATGAATTAAATTAACTATCTCTATCTTTAATTATCCACCTTAATTAATCACCTTGATTAATTATACTTTAATTACATTTAAGTAATTAACCTTAATTAATTTCACAAATTAATTATACTTAACCAAATACAGTAATTAACCTTTAATTACTATCATTAATTACAATAATTAATGAACCTTCATTAATTAATTAACTATAATTAATTATATTAATCCTCAATTAATTACAATTAATTAATCATACTTAAATTAATTACTTTTATTAATCAACCTTGATTAATTCATTAAATAATTCTTTTTAATTAATTAACCTTTTAATTAATTAAATAATTAATTTTAATCAACCACTTCATTCATTAATTAGTCTTAATTAATCATAATCAGTAATTAAGAATTTGTAATTACTTATCTTAATTAATTACTTCTTAATTATTTATATTAACCTTGATTAATTAATCTAATTAATTATTCTTTAATTACTTTATTAAGTAATTATTAATCAATTTCATTAACAAATAATCCTTAATTAATTACTTTATTAATTAATTACTTTTAAATTAATTACACTTAGTAATTAATCTTAAATTAAACACATTTAATTAATCACATTAATTAATTTACTTAAGTAATTAACTCTTAATTACTTATATAAGTAATTATCTTCTAATTACTTCATTAATTGATCTCTCTTAACTAATTACCTTAAACAAGTAATTAATCTCGTTATTAATTAATTCTTTAATTGATAACATTAAGTGATTACCCATTAATCACCTTAGCTAATTTCTCCCCTGAGTAATTTACTCCTCCTAATTACTTTAAGTAATTATCCATTAATTACTTCATTAAGAAATTTACTCACTTAATTATAAATTGATTATCTTAAATTAATTAAGCTAATTAATTAATCTAAAATTAATTACCTTAATTTATTAATCAATTTATTAATTCCTCAATCTCTAATTCATTTATTTATTAATTACATTCATTAATCAATTACTTTATTAAGTAAATATATTTTAATTACAAATAGCAATTAACTTTTAATTAAATTTATTTATTTATCCTTAATTAAACTCAAATTATTTACTTTATTAAAACCAAATTTAGAAATCACTTTTGAAATATAATTTATTTTAATCAAAGTAATTCAAACATTTAATTTTTAATATACTTGAAATCTTTGAAACAAAAACATTTCAAACATGTTTAATCCAATTAAACAATTATTTATCTAAAACTTGTTTTTAATACTTAAAAACTTGTTCATACCTTAAATTTTAAAACCCAGATATGAGTTTCTTTAAAATTTCAAAACCTGGTTACTTAAATAAACAACCCGAGTAACTCACTTAAATTTCCCGAGTAAAACCCAAAACCACACGAGTTTGCCCCGAGTCACTCGCGACTTCACCTACTCCGAGTCTTCCACGCGATATTCACGAGAGCTTCCCGAGTTTCTTCCTTCTTCCCCAACTCTCGAACTCCTGTACACCCAAACGTGTACACGTACACGTGCACATTTAATCTGAACGCCTCCGACCATCCAACTGATCGTCGACCAACCCCAAACGACCTCGACAACTACTACCTCAACCCAGAAACAAAAATGCCAATTCAAACTGAAGTTCGACCTATTGCTCGAAAAACTGCAGAAGCTCGATCCACCAATCCCCTCGCCTCTGATGATCGCCACCACCGGAACCCCCGCAGCTTCGTCCAGAACAGCGTCACTTCACCATGCTTCGATCCTACCCTATGCGATCGAGTCCGGTCTCCCCACGGCGACGCAACCTCCTCGAATACGTTGTCAACCCAATCTGTCGACTAAACCCTACTCCGACATTCCCTGACCACCACGGCCATCTTAAAATCACCAGTCCATTTTTCCTCTGACCACCGTCTTTCCAGCTACCTCTGACAACAAGCCCAGCCTCTAACATTTCGTCGATCGACGAAAATCAACGAAAATACCAATTCCGATCATCTCACAAGTCCTCAATAATTTCAATGTTAAAAATCATGATTCGATTATCTAAATTCATTATTTTCTACTACGCATCAGGTTCCATAATCAAAAATTGAAATCATCATGATCGATTTTTAACCCATTTTTGATTTTCACTGTAACTATATTATTTTTGAAATAATTTCTTAATATAAACACTTGAATTTATTTTTAAAAATGCAGTTACAATCTTACAATCATTTTTCATTTAAAGATCGAAGCCTAATATCACTTGTATGAAGAGCAATTGAATTTTCCTTTAGAGAAGTTGAGTCTGTAATATAAACAGAGCTTATATATGTACATATTCACAGTCATTCACAGGCATATCAATATATATACATGCATTCATACCCATACATTCATGCAACATTATCTACCATATTACTACAAGATTTCATCACATTCATCCAATTATAATAACATTTTTAAAACTGTTTTTAAAAGAAATTTACTCACCTTATTTTGTATGCAGAGCAGAGAAGTTTAAATTCATCCCAGGTACTTGAAATCTGGGTTATTTTAAGTTGCCTTTGATTTGCTTTTGATTGAAAATCCTTTGCATGCTTACAAACTGATGTTGAGCTTTATTTGAATAGCAGGTTGAAGTTGCAGTTTGAATATCAAGTTTCAGGTTGAAGATTGAAAAACTGATGTTGCATTTGCCTTTGATTTCTTTGATTTGAAAACAGTTTCCAGGTTAAAGTTGAATCTAATTTAGTTGCTTGATCTTCTATTTGTTTGTAGATTTGAATTCCAGGTTTGAAATCCTTTTTTGATTTTAGTTTCAAGTTTTTGATTTATCTTTGGTTTTAGAGGAAGAAAGAAACGAATTGTACTGAGAAATGAAAACCAGGTTTCTTCCTAAACATTTAATTTAAAAATTAAAATAAAGCAAATAAAAATGTTGCCACATGTTGTTTAAACTTACATTTGTCATTTATTTATTTAATTGCCTTACAAGTGTCTTTAACATGTTAATATGTTTACACATATTACTTAAGTGTTTTTAAATAAATTTTTATTTAATTTAAATATAAATATAAGCTTACTTATATATATATATGCATAAATAAATTTAACCTTTAAAGAAAAATATTATAATATAAATAAATCTTTATACATGGATTTGAGAATTCAAAACATTTATCTTTATTGTTTAAGAGATAATTTTTTTTTTTTAAAAGGAAGTTTACAAATAATTTTATACATACATTTATAACCATTTAAATTTAAACACTTTAAAAAAATATAAAAATAAAACTTTGTTTAAATCCTTTTAAACCATCATATTTAAAACAAACAATTATCTTATATTTTTAAAATAATTGAATTAAACTTAAATTATCTTTTGAAAAATATTAATTTTAAAACAAAGCTTTAAATCACAATATATACATACATATATATTACATCTTTTATTTAAACAAAAGATTCTCTGTTCACAATATATATATCAATATATACATTATAAATAGAATCTATTTTTATTAGCTTTGAAAGATAAATTTTATCCATTTTTAAATTGTTAGAAAAGATCTAATATTACCAAATTAAATATTTATTAGATTGTAAAATATTAAATTTACCAATTTAAATTAAAATTATAAAGAAAATTATCAATCCAATTAAATTATTAATACAGATTATTAAATTTAAATTGCCCAAAAACCCGGGATATCACATTCCTCCCCCCTTAAAATAATTTCGTCCTCGAAATTTAAAAGCAAAGATAATTTAATAACCCAGCAAAATTTTAATTTTAATTTCAAACAGCAACCATACATATCAATCATATTCTAACAATCATAGCAAACAATTTAATCAAACAAATTTAACTATCCAGTTCAAAATTCTGGATAGAATTTTCTCGAGTTTCCCCAAGTATATATATATATCGGGATACTCGTTCTACAGGATCTTAACTAACTATCTACAATAATCTAGAACTCCTTCCCATCTAGATTACAAATCTGAACAAAATATCAGACTAAACTCAAAACCATCTCAACTACCAAATCCTTCTGAACTGCTGATCCCACAACCAATGACAGATCAAACACGTATTCCCTCAGAGATACGTGAAATAAAATGAATTCCAGTTATCCAAACTGGCCATTTAATCCTATAGATCAAAGAACTAATCCTCTTGGGAACATAGGAAAAATCTCATAATACTTCTGCAGCTCACTCTCCAATTTTTCCAAATCTTATATCTCCTTTGATTGGAGAAAACTTAAACAATATCCAAATTTCAACATCAATTTCCAAATTCCATCAATTCTTAACTGCATAACTCCTTTGACGATCCTGAGTCACTTCATTCTTCCTGATCAGCTTAACCCTTGCTGATGCTTCCTGAAACAGACTAGACCAATATTAAACCAATTTCTGGATTCTACTTAACAAAATGGTTTCCCCAAAAAAAATCACCGAAATCTAGAACACAATTCTACTCCACAAACATTAGAGTACTTCTAACTACTTCTCCTTTCTGGAATAGCCAAACAGTTGCACTTGACAACCTTATCTCCAAATCCTGAAAATTCCTTCAACTTAGAGATACACTTGAATTTCCTATAGAAATCCTCTACTCCAAGAAAATTACAACTCTCGGTTGCTTCCACTCTAGAATAGCTGCTATCTTGCTTTCGCTGCACAATTCTGATCTTGAACAGATGAGAATGCCATCGGAGAAACTCGAGCACAAACTTGATCATCCACAGTTCACCATATCTATAAAATCTTAGTGAACCATTCTACTTGGTCAAAACACCTTAACAGAATCCTCACCAGAAAATTAGGTGTGGTCAATCTCTCTTCAAAGAATCCTGAGCTGCTTCACCAAATTATTCTCTAGGAGACATCCTTCTACTAAGCTGAACTTCTGGTAACTCCACGAATCAAGTCGATACGGAATCTCAATCTCCAATAATCCAAGAGAACACTCAAACAATCGCAAGTCTCTTTTGCGATCAACTCGACCTAACTTCCACAGATACTGTTCTCTCTTCACAAATTAGAACAGCTCATACTTAACTATCCAATTCATCGAAGAAATGGATTCACTCAGCTGCTTCTGGACTCCAACTCAAAAAGACTGCTCAGCCAGAAAACTTCCTGCCAACACAGAACACTTCCGAGCCGTACTGCTGACACAGACGCCAAAGACTTCTTATCCGAAACTTCTCGAGAAACTCGGACTTCTAAGCAAACAGAAACACCCCGCTGGACCCAGCCACAAGCACCGAAACAGATCTACTTCCTTAAACTTGCTTCAGAAGAAACATCTTCAGAAACGTCCATAGTCACCGCGTCTCACCACACAGCTACTATTACCTGAGATACCATCACTCGCTTCTGTTCTCCGACAGATCCAACTCTACTCATCCAACTTCTAAGATGAACTCCGAACCTTAACAGGTTTCCTTCAGAGATTGTGAAATCCTTACACAACTGTAAAGTTCACTCGAGATGGTATTAGGTTTACAGTCTCGACAGATACTCTTCCAACCTCAACATTCAAACTCCAACTATTGGTAATTGTGTTACACACACTACCACCTTTTCTACCTTTATAACTTATATTGGAAAACCCGAACAGGTAACCCAATAAATAGGTAGAAATATATATATATTTAAAATGATATATATTTTTTTATATAGAAATTATTTTTGGGTAGAATTATTTCATCTACCTCTTTAAAACAATATTGTGTCCGTTGGCCTGGTTCAAGTGTTTAGAGATCCCTATCAATAACGTTAGCTACTCGTATTGACCAGAATCCATATACCACTCAACCGATCAATTAACACAATATAAAACCATTTTTATATAACTAACAATTACGCGCTCTCAAGATAGACACCACTTCAGAGCCTAGGTATTCACTCAACCTACTGCTCTGATACCATATGTAACGACCCGACTTTTTCTCCACAGAAAGTCGCATCGTTAATTAAGAAAGAAAGGGATAGAAGAAGAAAAGAAAGAAAAGAAGAGAAGAAAGAAAGAAACAACAACAACGATCTCACAGCGGAACGAATAAATTATATTAATAACATAAACTATTACATAGTATACAACAATTTACAGAGTTACACAGCATATACATCACTTACTAGACAGTTATAAACATCTGTCTAGACATTACAACTCAAATACAAGACAAGACATTATCACCGATATCAACACAGCGGAATACTATATCTACGAACGCCGAAGCCTCCTGCTCCATTGCTCCTCCAGAATATTCGTCAAAGCTAAACCTGAATCCCTTGGCTACTCGTAAAAATTTGAGTACCCAAGAGTTTATAAAACAGAAATAAACACTTGGGTCAGACATGGGTCTGGTGTGAGTAAACGGGTTAAAATTGTTTAACTTCAAAACCTTTTGAAAACAAAGGTATCACGTAAGACTTCCCACACATAAACATGGAAAAGTTTTTACCTTACGCTAACCAAAACATTTGATAGGAAATCTGATTGTATTATAATAGGGTCTAGGGTTTTCAAGTAAAATACAGAAATAGCTGAAATGCTTACATCTCACATTCCAACATAGTTGGGCACAACTAATACGTACGGCACTTATTGGAGTTTGGATTCCATACAATGGCAGGGCTACTGGGGTACCGCCCGTCACAGTACGTGGCCTAGATCACCGTACCGAGGAGTACGCCCGCTCCCCTGCAACACAAAGCCGGAACCATCCCTTACTGGATAATTCCGAACAAGACAATCCCGTAGTTGGCGCGACCAACCACACACTAAGCCGAATAAAAGAAAAGGGACCTCTAGACAGGGATCTATCTTGCTCTCAGTGGGTGCTACCCACGAAGCCTTGCTGCACCTCCCTTGTTTTAGCCATTCCCGGTTGATGAGGCTTGAGGTTACGATTACCTTTAATCAGAACATATCACTTAGAATGCTCATCGTCCGCCTGACGATGTGCTGAAAGCATTCAATCCATACAAGTTCGTTCCGGGTTCGAACGAAACCGAAGGCATTATCTCGTTACACTCGTTTTGGAATCACCCTCAGAGTTAACGACAATAACCCTTGCACTCTGAATCTTCATCTTCACTTGAGATTCACGACCTATCGTTAATTTGGATCGATGTGGTATTCGGGTCTCCAGACCTGGAATACCGGTATACGGAAACCCGATCCCGGTCTCATCGAAATCCAAAACGTATCTTTTAAGGCCAAGTTGTTTAAAGGTTTAAACAATTTAACTTATCTATATTCATACAGATAGATAATTCACAATTCACAACTGATAATCACATTATCAATTAAACAGATGATTCATAACCAAATAGGTAATCCATATCAACATCACAATAGTTAATCTATATTATCATCATAATGCAACCAAGCATTCATATCACACAACATCTTATCTCATTTCTGAGATTACATCTATTCAAGACAATCAATGTCATCCATTTATATAAGCAATGATTTACTTAATCACAACATAATTAATTTAAAATGAATTAAATTAACTATCTTTATCTTTAATTATCCACCTTAATTAATCACCTTGATTAATTATACTTTAATTACATTTAAGTAATTAACCTTAATTAATTTCACAAATTAATTATACTTAACCAAATACAGTAATTAACCTTTAATTACTATCATTAATTACAATAATTAATGAACCTTCATTAATTAATTAACTATAATTAATTATATTAATCCTCAATTAATTACAATTAATTAATCATACTTAAATTAATTACTTTTATTAATCAACCTTGATTAATTCATTAAATAATTCTTTTTAATTAATTAACCTTTTAATTAATTAAATAATTAATTTTAATCAACCACTTCATTCATTAATTAGTCTTAATTAATCATAATCAGTAATTAAGAATTTGTAATTACTTATCTTAATTAATTACTTCTTAATTATTTATATTAACCTTGATTAATTAATCTAATTAATTATTCTTTAATTACTTTATTAAGTAATTATTAATCAATTTCATTAACAAATAATCCTTAATTAATTACTTTATTAATTAATTACTTTTAAATTAATTACACTTAGTAATTAATCTTAAATTAAACACATTTAATTAATCACATTAATTAATTTACTTAAGTAATTAACTCTTAATTACTTATATAAGTAATTATCTTCTAATTACTTCATTAATTGATCTCTCTTAACTAATTACCTTAAACAAGTAATTAATCTCGTTATTAATTAATTCTTTAATTGATAACATTAAGTGATTACCCATTAATCACCTTAGCTAATTTCTCCCCTGAGTAATTTACTCCTCCTAATTACTTTAAGTAATTATCCATTAATTACTTCATTAAGAAATTTACTCACTTAATTATAAATTGATTATCTTAAATTAATTAAGCTAATTAATTAATCTAAAATTAATTACCTTAATTTATTAATCAATTTATTAATTCCTCAATCTCTAATTCATTTATTTATTAATTACATTCATTAATCAATTACTTTATTAAGTAAATATATTTTAATTACAAATAGCAATTAACTTTTAATTAAATTTATTTATTTATCCTTAATTAAACTCAAATTATTTACTTTATTAAAACCAAATTTAGAAATCACTTTTGAAATATAATTTATTTTAATCAAAGTAATTCAAACATTTAATTTTAATATACTTGAAATCTTTGAAACAAAAACATTTCAAACATGTTTAATCCAATTAAACAATTATTTATCTAAAACTTGTTTTTAATACTTAAAAACTTGTTCATACCTTAAATTTTAAAACCCAGATATGAGTTGCTTTAAAATTTCAAAACCTGGTTACTTAAATAAACAACCCGAGTAACTCACTTAAATTTCCCGAGTAAAACCCAAAACCACACGAGTTTGCCCCGAGTCACTCGCGACTTCACCTACTCCGAGTCTTCCACGCGATATTCACGAGAGCTTCCCGAGTTTCTTCCTTCTTCCCCAACTCTCGAACTCCTGTACACCCAAACGTGTACACGTACACGTGCACATTTAATCTGAACGCCTCCGACCATCCAACTGATCGTCGACCAACCCCAAACGACCTCGACAACTACTACCTCAACCCAGAAACAAAAATGCCAATTCAAACTGAAGTTCGACCTATTGCTCGAAAAACTGCAGAAGCTCGATCCACCAATCCCCTCGCCTCTGATGATCGCCACCACCGGAACCCCCGCAGCTTCGTCCAGAACAGCGTCACTTCACCATGCTTCGATCCTACCCTATGCGATCGAGTCCGGTCTCCCCACGGCGACGCAACCTCCTCGAATACGTTGTCAACCCAATCTGTCGACTAAACCCTACTCCGACATTCCCTGACCACCACGGCCATCTTAAAATCACCAGTCCATTTTTCCTCTGACCACCGTCTTTCCAGCTACCTCTGACAACAAGCCCAGCCTCTAACATTTCGTCGATCGACGAAAATCAACGAAAATACCAATTCCGATCATCTCACAAGTCCTCAATAATTTCAATGTTAAAAATCATGATTCGATTATCTAAATTCATTATTTTCTACTACGCATCAGGTTCCATAATCAAAAATTGAAATCATCATGATCGATTTTTAACCCATTTTTGATTTTCACTGTAACTATATTATTTTTGAAATAATTTCTTAATATAAACACTTGAATTTATTTTTAAAAATGCAGTTACAATCTTACAATCATTTTTCATTTAAAGATCGAAGCCTAATATCACTTGTATGAAGAGCAATTGAATTTTCCTTTAGAGAAGTTGAGTCTGTAATATAAACAGAGCTTATATATGTACATATTCACAGTCATTCACAGGCATATCAATATATATACATGCATTCATACCCATACATTCATGCAACATTATCTACCATATTACTACAAGATTTCATCACATTCATCCAATTATAATAACATTTTTAAAACTGTTTTTAAAAGAAATTTACTCACCTTATTTTGTATGCAGAGCAGAGAAGTTTAAATTCATCCCAGGTACTTGAAATCTGGGTTATTTTAAGTTGCCTTTGATTTGCTTTTGATTGAAAATCCTTTGCATGCTTACAAACTGATGTTGAGCTTTATTTGAATAGCAGGTTGAAGTTGCAGTTTGAATATCAAGTTTCAGGTTGAAGATTGAAAAACTGATGTTGCATTTGCCTTTGATTTCTTTGATTTGAAAACAGTTTCCAGGTTAAAGTTGAATCTAATTTAGTTGCTTGATCTTCTATTTGTTTGTAGATTTGAATTCCAGGTTTGAAATCCTTTTTTGATTTTAGTTTCAAGTTTTTGATTTATCTTTGGTTTTAGAGGAAGAAAGAAACGAATTGTACTGAGAAATGAAAACCAGGTTTCTTCCTAAACATTTAATTTAAAAATTAAAATAAAGCAAATAAAAATGTTGCCACATGTTGTTTAAACTTACATTTGTCATTTATTTATTTAATTGCCTTACAAGTGTCTTTAACATGTTAATATGTTTACACATATTACTTAAGTGTTTTTAAATAAATTTTTATTTAATTTAAATATAAATATAAGCTTACTTATATATATATATATGCATAAATAAATTTAACCTTTAAAGAAAAATATTATAATATAAATAAATCTTTATACATGGATTTGAGAATTCAAAACATTTATCTTTATTGTTTAAGAGATAATTTTTTTTTTTTAAAAGGAAGTTTACAAATAATTTTATACATACATTTATAACCATTTAAATTTAAACACTTTAAAAAAATATAAAAATAAAACTTTGTTTAAATCCTTTTAAACCATCATATTTAAAACAAACAATTATCTTATATTTTTAAAATAATTGAATTAAACTTAAATTATCTTTTGAAAAATATTAATTTTAAAACAAAGCTTTAAATCACAATATATACATACATATATATTACATCTTTTATTTAAACAAAAGATTCTCTGTTCACAATATATATATCAATATATACATTATAAATAGAATCTATTTTTATTAGCTTTGAAAGATAAATTTTATCCATTTTTAAATTGTTAGAAAAGATCTAATATTACCAAATTAAATATTTATTAGATTGTAAAATATTAAATTTACCAATTTAAATTAAAATTATAAAGAAAATTATCAATCCAATTAAATTATTAATACAGATTATTAAATTTAAATTGCCCAAAAACCCGGGATATCACATCCCATCTAAGTGCAAAAGTCAAATTTATAAGTAAATTTCTTAAAAATCTTTTATTCTACAATATCTATTTACTTTATAACTTCACGTTATAAATCTATTAATTTCATTCACGTATGAAATCCATTTATACTTCTTTTTAACACTTATAAAAATTCGTTTTATAAGTCCAATATCTTGATTTATAAAATATCAATGTTATAAATCTTTTTATACAAATCGTTTATAGTTATTCAAAAATCCCAACTTAAACCATTTTATCTTCTAAAAATTTTAATTGATAAATATCAATTTTGTACATCTTTTACATACATCGTTTTTAATAATTCAAAAATCCAAATTTAAACTATTTTATAAATTACTTAACTATTTATTTCAAAAATCATCTTTTAGTTATATTTCACAAACATTATAATTTCCATAACTTTAAATTTATAACATTTATTTATTTAAAGTAAATCAATTCAAAAATTCAAATAACACGTATACTTTCAAATAATCACTTTTAAAATCTCTTTTTAAAGTTAAAATCGTTATTTTTAAACTTCAAAATTTGAATCCAATGATGCAACGCACCAATTCGTCAATCACAACAACAAAACATTATATATCAATATGATAACAGGATATACATCAATATCTGTAAATAAATAAATACTGGTGAGGAATCCAGTTGGATCCCTCCAACCTGTTTCCCTGCATTCAAAGACGTTAGCACAATACCAATTCCACTTCGAGGTGGAATATCGCGGTATATGGGTTTTATAAAAATAATCCGCTTACTAACGGCGCAATAGGGTCTCATCCGCTATACGAGGCGGGAAATCAATCAATCCAATATATACATATTCCAATATGTATATATTGCTATATATATATAGATATATCCTACTATATCTAATATCACAAATCCAATAGCAATCATATCAATCAATAAATAACTGCAATACAAAAGTATATTTTGAGTGAGAAAATCTCACCTTATCTTTTATTTTGCAGTCCATTTTCCATTCTGACTCGATTTCCTTGATTTATACCTTGTATAAATATTTTACACAATAAATTAATATTCGAATCAATCGAATAAATTAAATTTCATTTGATAAGTGTACATTTCCAAGTGGTTTTATTTTGAACAAATTCTCCTTTTAATAAATTTAATTTGCCAATGATTTAATTTTAAACCAATTAAATTATTGATGATTTATTTTAAACAACCAAATATAAATTTTTAAACTGATCCCATTAAAAATAAATCTATTTAACTACGATAAAATCCAAAACTAAATTTCCTTTTTAAATAAATTGATTCAACCAGAATTTAAATTCGAAACTATATTTTCTTTTATTCACCAGAGATTTTATTTTAAACCAAATTTCTTTTAATAAATTTATCTAACTAAAATTTAGGTTAAACTAAATTTCCCTTAATAAATTAATTTCAATGGTTTTGTTTTAAACTAATTTCAATTATTAAATTTGAAACTAAATTTCTTATTTGATAAATTAAATTAGCAATTTTAATAAGTATATTTATTTTTCTCACTTTAACTATACATACTTATATTAAAATGATAACTCATATAAATTTAAAACTTTTCAAAATCTTACCTTTTGTATACTTACTATTTTTAGATAACATATGTATGTGACTTATCATAGGTATATAAATGTATATATATATATAAATAGATTTAGTCTGCACTTAACTGTAATAACCTTTTTTTTCTTTTACTGTATATATATATATATAATTTTTCCTATATGTCTATACTCATACAATTTATAAATTTTAAAATAATAAAAATAATACCTTCACAGGCACTGCATTTATCACCATCTCGACCTACTCGATGGTCGAAGCCACCGCTATCTCGACCAACGAACGCTCGCGCTCCCCAATGCATGCTCGAAATCGAGCCACCACAATCCGATGCACCCCAGATCGAACATCGCCTGCTGACATCGTCGCCACCTTAATTCGTCGCTGCCTCCCACGCGAATGCGAACCACCACCATCATCGAACGACACCCCTCCTCTAGTCGCGCTCACATCAGCGACCACGTCACCGCATGCCTGTATCGCCTATCGCGAGCGTCACCTCCCCTAGCCTCGCCGCCGATTCGAACTTGCTCCCAAATCGCCAGACCCTTATCCTTGCTCGACTTCGCCTCCGACAATCTCTTGCCCTAGTGCTTGCGAACGCGAGAATCGTTCTCCCCGTTTATTTTTCATTCGAACGTAGAGGAGGGGAAGGATTTGAATTCGTGAATTAAGTTGAAGGGGGAGAGGGGACTCGACTGCCATTATTTTGTTTTGTTTGATTTTCTTTTCGTTTGATTTTAAAACTGGAAAGAGGAAGGGAGAGGGATATTTAAAAATTGAGGGAGGAATGGTTTTCGTGATGGCTGCACGATCTCTTCGTGATGCTCGGCGTGTTTATAGGAGATAACGTGTATTGACATTGACCAGTTTTTAATTTAAAATTAAAATTTTTAATTTGAATTCGATTTGAGCTTAACGCGTTTATTCTCCGTACGGTTACGTATTAGCTCCAAAAAAAACGAAAATTGAAACCCGACAATAATTCAATGTTACGGACCCAATGGAACTGGTTTCGTTGAATTCCGAGACTGTGCCTCGGACGACTATTTTTAAATTCGATTTAAACGATTAAATTTCAAAACTGAACAGAACAGTTTCAAATTCAATTCTGAAAGTTCTATTACCCTCAGAATTATCAATACGAATTTTTAAAAGCTTTTGAAATATTTTTCTTCAACTTAAAATTGAAGATTCAAATTTTTATTCAACTTTCAATCGATTAAATTTTATAATTTAATCGTCAAATTCAAAGTTATATCGAGGATTCAAATTAAATTATCATTTAAATATTTAAAATAAATTAAATATTCTCAATTTAATTCGTTCAAAATTCTGGGTCGTTACACTTTTATAAAAAATAAATAATTAAAAATTAATCTTTAATAATTAATTAAATAATAACTAAACCTTAAATAATTAGTTAAAAATATAATTAACCTTTTATTAATTAACTAATTAAAATTAACTTAATTAATATTTAAGTACTAATTACCTTATTAACTAATGATTAAGTACTAATTACCTTATTAAATTAATTAATCAAAATAATCATTAAACAAATAAACAACTAATTAATCAATAATTAATTAATTAAATAATAATTACTTTTTATTACTTATAATATGTTTTGAAAACACTTTTCAAAAATATACTTAAGTGAAAACAGTTTTAATTTGCAAATCAAGTTCGTCTTACGAACTGCATTTATACATGCTATCACAACATACAACAAGAAAGGTCCTCGCTTTCAAATGCTACTAACTTTCATTTTCATTTTCCAAGCTAAGAATCAATACTACATATACATATACATAAGCGATACACAACATTATTGATTCCAACATATTAATAACCAAGATAACACTATGATAAAGTTTTAAATTTTTTATTAAAAGTAGTGAGCTTTGACTCACCATCATCTATCCAAAATGACTCGAACTTCCTTAACTATTGAACTGAGCCTAGATTCATGTTTTAACTTAGAAGAAATGAGCTTTTGAAGGCTTGGAGGGGAAATGGATTCTAATAAAACTGTTTAAGAGTTTGGCCATGATGTGATTAGCTCGGTCATGCAAGGTAGAGGGGGTTCGGATTATCATCAAATTCACAAAAATCAAACCCGAAAATGGTTCAATTTCCAACTGATTTTTGGACAAGTTACTCATGGAATTTGGAAAAATTGTTAAAGGGAAAGTTCTTGGAAATTCTTTACTCTATAATTTCAAAAAATGAATCACTCAATTTGGATTTGGTTTGAGGCAGATATGGATAAAATAAGAAGAGGTATTTTCGGACTTGAAAATTTAGGTCTGAAAATGAGTCTGAAAGAAATGTATTTTTACCCACTAACATTTGGAAATTGAAGAAACGGTGTAAATGAAAATTGTGGCAACTCGATTCTCTTGAATTTGAAAAAAGGAATTTCTTTATTTGGAGTAGTTTAGAGGGAGATATGGCCGTGAGAAGAGGAGGTAAAATTTGGGAAGAAAATGAAAATGAGAGCATGGAGTTGCTATTTATAACCTAATGCAAAGTGGCTAATTCCACTTATACCCTCCTATCCATGGTTGCTAAGTCACAATGCTTGCCTCCTCCCCTTGTCCTTATGCCACCTTCTTGTCCCCATTCCCTATTTTTCCTCCTCCAATAAATACCTAGAGTACTTATGTCTCTTAAGGCATCTTTTATTTTATTTTAATTTTTTTAACATCACATCATACTTTACATACTTAAGTACGTATATACATATACAAATACACTCTCTCTCTCACACACAGAGATATATATATATATATCCTAGCTAATTTGTATTTGTATGTGTATGTTTATACAAAAGAGTTTACAATCTTCCCGATAACTTTTAGCCGACGAAAAGTCAAAAGTTTGGAAAAGGAATTCCAATCATTTTTTCGATTTATCTTCAAACCATATGTTTTTGGGAACTAGTTTGAAAAACTATTTCACCATCATTATTTACCATGTAAAAGAGTTTTATCTTAATTATAAAATCTATTATCTGTATATTTAAAATTAATTAAATATTCTCAAATTAAAGCGGTGAAATTCCGGGTTTACACAAGAAGTCATGGCATATTCTTTGCAAGTTTCACCTTATCTGAGAATTTATTGAGAAGAAAGAGGTCAAGATATAAAGGGTATAACCAAGGATAACATAGTAGACCCATTCAGTAAGGGTCTAGTAAGGGATGGGGTTGAGATTCTATAATTAGCCCCAAGTGCAAGTGGGAGATTGATAGAGTTAGGGTTATGCTCTAGAAGCAATTCCATAATTTATTGTAAATCTTTAACTTTGTAATCAATTATCGTTCGAAATAAAAAGTGTTTTCTTTCTGTTGTACGACAGTTATAATATGTTATTGTTAATTAATTAATATAAGTATATTTAGCAAAAAATCCATAAGTTGTGTGTTTGTGATAGTAATTACAACTAGTTGTAATCATAAGTATTTTATCATAGTATAATAAACACATCATTTTAAATATTACTAGTCAAGATGTATAAAGACTGGATATCGATGCGTCTGTTAAGACTAGAGTACGTAACGCTCTCTAAATGTTGGAAAGTGTATTACTCATGCCATTGGAGGCACCAAGGGGTTACGTATTGATAATTATTGGATAGTTTTAGAATGACTCACTCGATAATTTTCTATTGGTTAATATAACCAAAGTTAAACAGAAAATATTGATGTGACAAATTTACATAGTTATTTCGACTTGTTGACCTTCAAGATAAAATTTCCACTTTGATTATAGCCAAATTGTGGCACGGCGTCCATCGAATGACTATAATTGGTTCAAGTGGAAGTATTGGAAGTGAAATACTATTCAAGAGAGGATTCAGCCCCTAAGTTATATGAGATTAGTATCACGATCAACTGAAGTCAACTCAAAGTTAAAATCCATAGTCAGAGTGATTCGGTTAATAATAATTATTGTTATTGGACCAAAGACTTTGTGTTTGGATTATAAAGTTGAATTTGGATGATATTGGAATTTTGACCATTACCAAATTCCAAAAGTTCTGATGTGATATAGTTTTGATGAAGAGAATTGGTGTAAATAATTATCACTACATGGTAATGCTTATTAAAGTAAAATGGATTTTACCGAAGCCAAGTAGCCGACAAATTTGGTCATAATGTCATATCACCTGCCAAAGTGATATGTGAACGTTAATATTCGAATCATTCGATATTAATTGCTGGCCGAATTTATACCTAAGAGTCACACACTCGAAACATTGAATACTCACATTACCACTCGATTTTTTAACTGTTATAAATTAATTAAATTAATTAATATTCATGAAATATTAATTATAAATTTTTATTTGATGTTTATTGATCAATATTAAATGTATTTATATATAATAGTTATAAATATACTAATCGATATATGATATTAATACGCGTTTAGAATGGCTTTACTGTGCTAATTGTTATTCGAATTTGAAATGATTTTGAGGCCTATATTGGGCTTGATAGAGTGCGACCATGATTAACCTAGGGAGTATGGCATATGATGGCTAAGAGTGGGTTAGATTTTGAATTAAAGAGAGGAGATTAGGTAAGAGAAAAATGAGGATCTAGATCCTTATTTTACTCCTTAGGATCTCCTTTATTTAAATCACTCTAACCCTTTGAGTTTACCTTTTGCCTCTCCTCCACATCAAATCAAGCCGGCCACTCCCCATCCCCATATCTCAAATTTTCAAGCTTTAAAATATCAAACAAAATTTAACTTGATTGTCGGCGGTAGTTGCATTCAAAAGGTAGCAATTTCTGGATTTAGGATTCGATTCAAGGGGTGTATAGATTCAACGTTTCTTGACGTATTAATTAGGCTTTGACGAATGATAATGATCTATTTTGTACCTATATATATTATTCATTATGTAATTATGCTGTTGTCACGACCCGGCCTTCTATCACCAGAAAGTCGCATCAGCAATAAGAAAGAAAGGGATAGAAAAGAGAAAAGATAGAGAAGAAAGAACCAAACAACATCCGAATCTCACAGCGGAACGAATAAATTATATTAATCACATAAGTATTACATAGTATACAACATCTATCACAGTTACACAACTTATTCAAACACAAACTAGACAGTTATAAACACCTGTCTAGTTATTACAATTCAATACAACACAGAGACAGATATAACACTAGCACAGCGGAACCAATATATATCTATACGCTAAAGCCTCCTGCTCCATTGCTCCTCCAGAATTCGTCAAAGCTAACCTGAATCCCCTGGCTACTCGTAAAAATTTGAGTACCCGAGAGTTTAAGAAAAACAGAAATAAACTTCGGGTCAGACATGGGTCTGGTGTGAGTAAACGGTTAAAGTTGCTTAACTTTGAAAACCAGTTGAAAACAAAGGTATCACGTAAGACTCCCCACATAAACATGGGTAAGTTTTTACCTTACGCTAACCAAACATTTGATAGGAAATCCAGTGATATTATAATAGGGTCTAGGGTTTTCAAGTAAAATACAGAAATAGTTGGAATGCTTACATCTCACGTTCCAACATAGTTGGGCACAACTAAATCGTACGGCGCTTATTGGAGATTGGATTCCATACAATGGCAGGGCTACTGGGGTACCGCCCGTCACAGTACGTGGCCTAGATCAACGTACCGAGGATCACGCCCAACCCCCTGCAACACAAGGCCGAAACCCTCCCTTACTGGATAATTCCCGAACAAGACAACCCCAGCAGTTGTTGCAATCAACTGCCCACACAGCCGAAATAATAAGAAAGGACCTCTAGACAGGGGAAATCTTGTCCTACTTCGGTGCTACCCACTAACCTTGCTGCACCTCCCCTGTTTTAGCCATTCCCGGTTGATGAGGCTTGAGGCTACGATTACCTTTATCAGAATACATTTCTTAGAATGCTCATCGTCCACCTGACGATGTTCTGAAAGCATTCAATCCATACAAGTTCGTTCCGGGTTCGAACGAAACCGAAGGCATTATCTCATTACCCTCATTTTGGAATCACCCTCAGAGTTAACGACAATAACCCTTGCACTCTGAATCATCCTCTTCACTTGAGATTCACGACCTATCGTTAATTTGGATCGATGTGGTTTTCGGATATCCAAATCTGGAAACCCGATCCCAGTCTCATCGAAATCCAAAACGCCATCTTTTAGGTCCAAGTTGTTTTAAAGTTAAAACAATTCAATTATATTATCTATATACACACAGATAGATAATTCATAATATCACAATAGATAATTCATATTATCATCACAAACAGATAATTCACATTATTATCATACTTCAACCAAAGCATCCATATCACACAACATCACTTATCTCATATCTAAGATCTCAAACCATTCAAGGCAATCAATATCATTTAACATCCATAAGCAATGATTTATTAATCACCATTTATAATTAATTTAAAATGAATTAAATTAATTACTTCCATCTCTAATTAATTTAAAATAAATTAAATTAATTACTTTCATCACATAAATCTTGCTTACTTAATCATTAATTTATTACAAATCAATTAATTGATCATCCTCTAATTATCTATCTTAATTAATCATCCTGATTGGTTATTCTTAATTACCTTAAGTAATCAGCCTTAAATTAATTACACAAATTAAATTATCCTTAACCATTCATAGTAATTAACCATTAATTATTTCATTAATTACATTAATTTATGATCCTTAATTAATTACTTCCAAAAATCAATTAACTATAATTAATTACATTGAACCTTAATTAATTACATTAATTAATTAAACTTTTAATTAATCACTTCCATTAATCAACCTTAATTGATCATAAACAGTAATTACCATTCTGGAATTACTTACCTTAATTAATTACTCCTTAATTAATTATATAAATCCTTTGATTAATTACACCAAGTAATTAATCTTTAATTACTTCTACAAAGTAATTACCCTTTAATTACTTCCCATTAAGTAATTCCTTTAATTAATTACATCCAGTAATTATACATTAATTACTTTTCTAAGTAATTCCACTATTCAATCTCATTAAGTAATTTTACTTAATCAACCATCAAATGATTATCTTTAATTAATTAACAAATTAATTAACTAAAATTTATCACATTCACTTCCTTAATTACAATTGGTAATTCATCCCTTAATTACCTTTAAAACAAATTAATTAATCTTTAATTATAGATTAATTATCCTTTAATTATTAAATTATAAATCTTAATTATCAATTAATAAAACTAAATAATAAATTAATTAATCCTTAATTAATCAGTTAATCAATCCTTAATTACAATTAATTAACCCTTAATAATAGTTAATTAATCCCTAATTAACTTTAATTATAGATTGATTATTTCTTAATTATTAATTAATAAAGCCTAATTATTAATTAATACAACTTAATTAAGTATTTCTTAATTACAAATTAATCAACCTCTAATTACTTGATTAATAAATTTCTAATTCATTAATCTCTAATCATTAGTTAATCAATCATAATCATTAGTTAATTAAATTAATTAATTATTCTTAATTAATTACTTAATTAATTCTTTATCCTTATTTAATTAAATAAATAAATTATACCTAAATCCTTAATTAACTTAATTAATTCCCAAATCATTAAAACTTTGATTATCTTAAGATAACCATTATCTTAATAAATGACATAATTATCATTTCATTTTAAAACATTTTATCATTACAATTTACTTTACTTAACAAAATTTAGATTAAACAAATTTTAAAACTTCTTAACAAATGTTAAGAAAACAATTGATATTTATAAAGTAATTTTATAAAGAAAGTTTTAGCCAATTTTGTTTTAAATTTCAAAAATCATATTTTAAAAAAAAAACTGGATTTTTGACTTACTTCGGGTCATACCCGAATGCCACTCGGTTCTTTCCCAAGTTTTCCTTCTACTCTTCCATTCCCAAAATAACTTAGTTTACTTAAGTTAAAAAAAATCTGAAACTCGAAACATACTCATTCCCACTCGAGTATTTACTCGAGTCACTCATCCCTATGCCCGAAACCTTCTTCGAGACAAACCCCCAACTCAAAACACTGACACGGATCGTCGCCGTGTACGTGCACAGTCGATCGAGGTGACTCCGACCACCCATACAACCTCTGACACATCCACCATCGCCTGAACCTACGACTCCGACTACCAAATCTCCATTAAAAATCCACAATCAAGATCGAGCAATTTGGTCATCCCTGGAAACAAGCCTATCGCCTGAAACATCCTCGAACCCACTACGCCGACCACCAGAAATCGCGCAACTCCGATCACACATCCCCTAGCCTTCCACGCTGCTATTCCACCTGGTCCGGTGCAACTCGATCACTCAGAGACGTTGCCGTGACCACATTTCCGACCTCGTCGCATTTAGGGTTAAAACCCTACTTCGACTGATCGCCGCCGCCACGGTGAACTATCCACCCTCCTGATATTTTTGCCGAGTTCGCCGAACTTTCCCCTACCTTCAGTCGAAAACCCGACCACCCAAGAGCTGCCGATCACCAAAAATCGCCCCAAAACTAATTTCCAGTCATTACCAAATTTCACTTTCGATACCAAATTATAAATTGTGATTTTAGTTTTAAAAATCCTAACTTTCTAAGTAGGTTCAAATTATAATCCTGAAACAGTAGATTACAATGATTGATTTTAACATGCTTATAATATTTTACTGTAAATTTTGATTTCCAGATGCTATATGTATATAAACATGTTTAAACTATTTTTAGATTCTAGTTCAAGTTTAAACAAACTTAATTTGTTTGAAAACTACGGCCTAACAGAGATCAGAGGAGAAGATTTTGAATTTTCTTGATTAAAACTTTAAGTTTGAACTAAGAACAGAGATATACAATTTCAACAGACATGCACACTTCAATCAGATCCATATATACACAGAGATCACTATATATATATATATACAAGCAAACATCATTCAACTCAGAAATTCCACAAGCAACAATTATTTTCCTACTTAAAATTTTAGTTAAAAAGTTTACTCACCAGTTTAGAGTTTGAAGCAGAGACTTAAAACTGGAACTTTTGATAAAATGCTTGAAACTTGAACATGAATTGCTGGAAATCTTGTTGTAGTTGAGATGCCTAAATTTTTTATTTGAAAACTGAAGTGCTTTGCTTGCTTAGTCGATTTCAGGTTTACTTGTTACAGGCTTGTTGTTTGAGATGGTTACAGACTCAAGCTTTTGAAAAATGATTACAGGGTTTGATTTATTTCTGGTTGAAGGTTTGAGAATGTTTTGAGGAAATGTTTTCAGGTTTTGGCTTTTGTTTCTAATGAACGAAAATGAAAAGGAAGATTTTGTAACGTCCCGGATTTTCGCGCTCGAAAATCGACATCCATACTTTACATCGTACTCGAATGCCGTAGATTCGACCCTTCAAATCCGAGTCGCCGGAGCTTATAACACAGTTAAGTAAATAACACAGCGGAATAAATGAATAATACATTGATATACAATATCTGATACAACAGAATGATACAATGAATATCAATATACATCAGAGATATGATACAACAAATAGCAGCGGAAAAGAAAACGATAACATCAGCAGCGGATAATCTCCATCTTCAAAGCACCAATCCAGAAATAGCTAGAACTCCCAATAACGATGCACAAAGATAAGCAAGTGCAGTCCGATCCAAAGACTGAACTAGCTCCATAAAATCTACTAATCTGACTATCTGAAAAAACCCAACTCTAGACTGCTCGTGTAGAAAAATTTTGAGCACCCAGAGTTTAGGAAAGAAACAATAAACTCCGGATCAGTCATGGGACTGGTGTGAGCAACAAAAACAGTTTATCTTTAAAAACAAATAGCAGAGATTTTTAAAGTCAATTCGCAATGCTTTTGGAAAATGAAACTACCATAAGACCTCCCACCACACACACAATGCAAACTTAGACTTGGAGGAGATTTCTTCTTATGTTAGTCAAAGATGCTTACTACGCAAAATCAAATCATTTTTGATATTATTATTAGTGCATAGTGTAGAAAACATTTCGAAAGTATAATATCAATCTTAGCCAGCATAGGTACCATTATAATATGCCTATTATAGCTACCATATTAGATGGCAGGTTCTACAACTAATACCGTACAAAGTTCGTATTGGAAGATGGATTTCCAACAAATGGTCAGGCTAAGGAACTTCCTATGCCACGAAGGAACGCCTCTGGAATGACGTCCCGAGAACCTGACCGGATCTCTGCCAACACAAGGCCGGGTTACCTCTGCAAAAATAGGTAACTACTGACACGCGTATGCCATCCCCCGATCGTAACCGATCTTCCCGAGGATCCTCGATTCCAACGACCACATAATAAGCAATATCAACATAGGTTAAGTATCTGGGCTCCATACCATGATACCACCTCTATCCAGAAGGAATGACATACACTAAGGGGCGCTACTCCCTAGAACCTTGCCGCATCTTTCCTGTTTTGACCATTTCCGGGGTGTGAGGTCCGACGAAGTCTCGTCCACAAAGCTACGCTTTGTCACAAAGCCATGCTTTGGGTCAACAGATGATCAACCTATGATCACAAAGATAAATGATCAAACAAATGATCATATCACAAATGATCAAACACTGATCATTTCACAGCAACACTCAGCATGCCACATTACCAAATTGGGATATATCGCTGATAAATTTCAACTACATAACCTCTGAGCTCGTACGTCTTAGAGAAGGGTGTTAAGCTAAGAGAATAAATTCTCCGCCACCAACAAAAATGTATTTGAAAGAATCGGCTTTATATCTCAATTTGTAATGTCAGACATGTATCCATACAAGTCTGTTTCGTGTTCGAACAGAACCGAAGGCACTTCTCACGAAGCCCTTGCAATTCCGGATAATTTCCAATCACGTCCAGACTTCCCATCACAAAAAGAGTGATATAAATCTCTATACCGGCGTGACTCAGTGTAACGACCCGACTTTCTATGCCCAGAAAGTCGCATCATTATGAAGAAAGAAAGGGGTAGAAAATAGAAAAGAAAAGAAGAAAGAAAGAAACAACAACAACGATCTCACAGCGGAACGAATAAATTATATTAATAACATAAACTATTACATAGTATACAACAATTTACAGAGTTACACAGCATATACATCACTTACTAGACAGTTATAAACATCTGTCTAGACATTACAACTCAAAACACTACAGAGATACAGACACAGCGGAACTACTATATATCTACAACGCTGAAGCCTCCTGCTCCATTGCTCCTCCACAATTCGTCAAAGCTAAACCTGAATCCCTTGGCTACTCGTAAAAATTTGAGTACCCAAGAGTTTATAAAACAGAAATAAACAACTTGGGTCAGACATGGGTCTGGTGTGAGTAAACGGTTAGATTGCTTAACTTTGAAAACCTTTGAAAACAAAAGTATCACGTAAGACTCCCCACAAATAAACATGGGTAAGTTTTTACCTTACGCTAACTAAAACATTTAATAGGAAATCCAGTTATATTATAATAGGGTCTAGGGTTTCCAAGTAAAATACAGAAATAGCTGAAATGCTTACATCTCACATTCCAACATAGTTGGGCACAACTAATACGTACGGCACTTATTGGAGTTTGGATTCCATACAATGGCAGGGCTACTGGGGTATCGCCCGTCACAGTACGTGGCCTAGATCACCGTACCGAGGAGTACGCCCGCTCCCCTGCAACACAAAGCCGGAACCATCCCTTACTGGATAATCCCGAACAAGACAATCCCGTAGTTGGCGCGACCAACCACACACTAAGCCGAATAAAAGAAAAGGGACCTCTAGACAGGGATCTATCTTGCTCTCAGTGGGTGCTACCCACGAAGCCTTGCTGCACCTCCCCTGTTTTAGCCATTCCCGGTTGATGAGGCTTGAGGCTACGATTACCTTTAATCAGAACATATCACTTAGAATGCTCATCGTCCGCCTGACGATGTGCTGAAAGCATTCAATCCATACAAGTTCGTTCCGGGTTCGAACGAAACCGAAGGCATTATCTCGTTACACTCATTTTGGAATCACCCTCAGAGTTAACGACAATAACCCTTGCACTCTAAATCTTCATCTTCACTTGAGATTCACGACCTATCGTTAATTTGGATCGATGTGGTATTCGGGTTTCCAGACCTGGAATACCGGTATACGGAAACCCGATCCCGGTCTCATCGAAATCCAAAACGTATCTTTTAAGGCCAAGTTGTTTAAAGGTTTAAACAATTTAACTTATCTATATTCATACAGATAGATAATTCACAAGTCACAATTGATAATCCATTATCATTTAAACAGATGATTCATAACCAAATAGGTAATCCATATCAACATCACAATAGTTAATCTATATTACCATCATAATGCAACCAAGCATTCATACCACACAACATTACTTATCTCATTTCTGAGATTACATCCATTCAAGACAATCAATGTCGTTCATTCTTAATCACGACATAGTTAATTTAAAATGAATTAAATTAACTATCTCTATCTTTAATTAATTTAAAGTGAATTAAATTAATTACTTCATCTCTTAATTAATTTAAAGTAAATTAAATTAATTATTTTATTATAAATCTTACTTATATAATCATTAATTAATTACAAATAAATTAATTAATCTTTCTCTAATTATCCACTTTAATTAATCACCTTGATTAATCATTCCTTAATTACATTTAAGTAATTATCTTTAATTAATTTCACAAATTAATTATCCTTAATTCAATACAGTAATTAACCTTTAATTACTTCATTAATTAATTAATTATAATCAATTACTTTAATCCTTAACTAATTACAATTAATCACTTATCATTTGATTAATTAATCTTAATTAATCAACTCTTAATTACATCATTAATTATAAACTAATGATCCCTAATTACACCTTTAATTATTTATTAATTACATTAAGTAATTATTCTTAATTAATCCATAATTATTAATCACCTTTGACTAATCTAATCCAGTACTTAACTTCCCATAATTACTTCCATTAATTAATTACCTTTTAATTAATTACCTTAACAAATAATTAATTACCTTATAATTAATCTTAATCCTTTAATTAACTTAATTAAATAATTTATTTAATTAATAACACTAAGTAATTAACCTTAATCACTTCTTATTTAATTACTTTCATAAAATATTTATCCTCTAATTACTTTATTAAATAATCTACCTTTACTTAATTACATCCAGTAATTATTCCTTAATTACTTCAACAAGTAATTATACTAAATTAATTTATAAATGATTATCTATAATTAATCATTAATTAATTAATTAATTAATTATTAATTTAACTTAATCATTTAAATTTTATTAAATGATTCTTAACTTACTATATTAAAGGTTCTAAATTAAGAACTATTATCTTAATTAAATCAATCATTTACCAATAACATTGATAATTAAAATAATTTAA
Source organism: Allium fistulosum (assembly GCA_030737815.1). NCBI lineage: Eukaryota > Viridiplantae > Streptophyta > Magnoliopsida > Asparagales > Amaryllidaceae > Allium > Allium fistulosum. The sequence continues at coordinate 722,659,934 of CM060908.1, forward strand.
TTATCTAAATTTCTCTTTTCAAATTTAATTATCTTTAAATAAATCAACATTCTTAATACTTAAGAAAATTCTTATTTTAACTTATTACCAAATCTTAATCATTAAACCTTAATTAATTTAAAATATAAGATTTAGAAATAAATCATTAAACACATTTTAAATTAAACCTTTAAATCTTTAAAACTTTTCCCAAAGTTATCAAATAAAATTTAATACAAAATTTATTATTAAAATTCACTTATTTTATTTAAAAACTTTTACATTTCAAAATACAAGAACTTTGTTTAAAACATTAACTTAAAACGAATTAATTTTATAAACAAAACTTGTTTAACTTGTTTTAAAAACTTAGAAACATTTCAAAACAATTTCTTTTGTTTTAAAACTTTTTTTTTTAAACTTCCTGTCCCAATTTAAAACCCGCCCATACCAAAACCCGAGAGAATCCTTAGAATTCTCGAAGTAATTATCGAGTCACTCAACTAAGCTTCCTGCTTCGAGTTTTCCACGATGACAACGCGACTTCAACCCGAGTCACTCTCGTCTTCCTCCATTCTTCAACTTCCAGTGCACACGAACAAGCTCGTGCACGTGCACCATCACGGCAACCAACTCAGACCCCTCGCGACCACCTACACATGTCGGCGACCATCTCTTAACCAAAATCCGACCATCAGAGAAATTGTAGAAACCCCAAATCAAAAACAAGCTTTCGAGCTCAAACACAGAAGAAATGTCGAATCTGAAAACGCCTCAAATTCCAAAATCTGATCACCAGAGAAGCTACGCCTCCGGCCACTACTCCATCCATACTCCACCTATTACCAATTCAATTCAGGGCAAGCTCGATCACTTAAAAAGGTCGCGGTGATAAATTCTTTTGATCACAGAAAAACTAGGGTTAAATATTTCAATCCTTAATTACTACTGCCTCACTGCATTAATCCATCAACTATCATTTTTTCCTGAATACTTGATCATCACTTCATCATCAAAGGAAACCATGGTCACTCCGACCTTCTAGATTAACAGTTCCAACCCCAAATGTGATTTCTGGTTAAACCAGAAATCCTCAATCAATTTCAAACTATAAATTCTAATTTGAGTTTTAAAATTCAAGTTTTTGTTTAAGTAATCGATTTCTAATCTTGGATCAAAGAAACTGGAAAATCAAATTTGACTTACATCAAGTTTGTTCTGTTATATATTTGTTTTCCAGAGACCTTACAGTTTTATTTAAATTTAAATAAATTTTCAAACTATAACTTATGTTACATACCCATACTTTATTTGAATCTTAAACCTTAACAAGGATTTGAACATGAAAATCATGATTTTGATTAGGATTTAAACCTGGAATTCTAAAACAGGAAGAACACATCAAAACCCAAACATGCATTCAGAAACCATACATATTACAGAGAATTCCATCACAATGTCAATCACACAAACATACTTATACATGCATTCATACAACATTTCAGAAAATAAATCATCCATATCAAAAGTTTAAATCTGTTTTTAAAAATAAGATTTACTCACCTGGAATTATAAAACAGAGAAGAGATGACCACTTTGTTTCCAGGCTTGCATGTTTGAATTTAAGCTTGATTTCCTTTTTTGCTTGTTGAATTTTAAACCTTGCTGTTTGATCCCTGGTTACTAGTTGATAGATTTGAAACTGATTTGATCTTCTTTTGATTTGCAGTTAAATTCCCAGATTTTCCAGACTGATTTGTATTTGAGAAAATTTGAAACTTCTAATTGAATTTCACTGCATGTTAATTACTGAATTGTTTGCTTGATGAATCTGAATTGCATGTTGATGTTTTACATCCGGTTATTGATTTCATTTGAGTTTCCAGGTTTTCATCTTGTTTCAGATTGAATTCCAGGTTTCATTTGATTTACAGAGTTGTTTTGCATTTGTATTCATTTTGTGTTTGGGTTGAAAATGAAGAAAATATTTAGCTGAAGATTAAAACTCACGTTCTAATTTTACAATTAAAATTTTAAATTTAATTATCAAGGGAATAACACTTGTCACTTTAATGCTCTAATTTGCTTACACATATGCTATTTAATTTACATTTGTCTCTTACATCTATTAATAAGTTTACAAATGTTATATAAGGGTTATTTTAATGTTTAATTAATGTTTAACAATTGTTTACAAAAGTTATTATCTTATTTAATAATCTATTTAAACTATATACATGTATTTATGTAATATCCATATGATTATAAAATGTGTATACTTATCCTTTAATAAATATTCATATGAATTCAAGTAACTTATGTTTTAATCAAATATATATATAACATATTTATAAATGCTTGAGAAATTGAGCTTAACTATATATATATTTTTACAAACCAATTTGAATTTTTAAAAGAGAAAAGATTATTAAAATGAACTTCTTATTTAAATCTTATTTAAACTTAAGCTTACATATATATTTTTAAATAAGAAATTATTCTTGTTATTTAAATTATAAATATCATTTTCAAAAGTATTAAGTCAAATTACAAATTTCCAAATTACAAATTATATAAATATTAAAGATTGAAAATACTTTATTAAATTCAGATTCAATATTCTTTCCATTCCAATATATACAAATATATATATATTCTAAATGAAAAGTATTTTTAACATTAGCTTGATAATTATCATATTGAATTTAATACATAACTTCAAATAACAATATATATATTTATATATATATTATAATTTGAAAACACAGTTTTATTAAATTAAAAGATTCCCTATTCATAATATATATATATCAATATATATACATTATAAATATAAACACTTATATTAGTTTTAGAAAGATAAATCTTTCCAATTAAAAATTGTTAGAAAAGATATTAATAAATATTTCAAATATTAATATGTTATTAGTTTTCAAAAGAAATAAATTTGCCAATTTAAAATATTATTAGCCTTTTAAAATGAATAAACTCATCAATTTATAAAATAAATCAACAAATCAATTTAATTATTAATAAAGATTATTAAATTTGATATTGCTAAAATTCCGGGATATCACATTCCTTCCCCCTTAAAATAATTTCGTCCCCGAAATTTAAAAGCAAAGATAATTTAATAACCCAGCAAATTTTTTTAATTTTAAATAGCAATCACACAATCAACTATTCATGATCAATCATAGCAACCATATTAATCAAACAAATTTAACTATCCAGACAAATTCTGGATAGAATTTCCTCGAGTTTCCCCAAGTATATATATATATATATACCGGGATACTCGTTCTACAGGATCTTAATTAACTATCTACAATAATCTAGAACCCCTTCCTTTCTAGATCACAAATCTGAACAAGATATCAGACTAAACTCAAAACCATCTCAACTACCAAATCCTTCTGAACTGCTGATTTCATCACCCGATGAATCATACACATATTCCTCAGAGATACGTGAAATAAAATGAATTCCAGTTATCCGAACTGGCAACTCAATCCTATAGATCAAAGAACTAATCCTTTTGAGAACATAGAAAAATCTCATAATACTTCCGGAGCTAGCTTTCCATTCTTACCAAATCTTATATCTCCTTTAATCGGAGAAAACTTAAGCAATATCCAATTTCAACTTCAAATTCCAAATTCCATCAATTCTTAACTGCATAACTCCTTTGACGATCCTGAGTCACTTCATCCTTCCTGATCAGCTTAACTCTTGCTGATGCCTCTCGAAACAGACTAGACCAACATCATACCAATCTCTGGATTCTACTCAACAAAATGGTTCTTTCAAAAATATGCCGAAATCCAAAACACAACTCTACTTCACAACATCAGTAGATTCCAAACTTACTTCTCCCATCCAGAGATACACTCCAAACTGCTTTCGCTGCTCAACTCTGATCTGAGGTAGAACACAAGCACAGACTGGACAACTCACTTCTAGAAATAAGGTTCACTGAGCCATAAATAAAACTCAGATATTCCAGCAAAACTTGAGTTGCTTCGCCAACTCCATCTCTAGGAAAACATCCTTCCACTAGACTGTACTACCGGTATCACTCCTGGAATCCAGTCGATAAGAAAACTCAACCTTCAGATGCGGACAAACTTCTGACTTCTCTGAAGACATCCAGAAAAACTCTGACAACCCAAGAGAACACTCAGACAATCGCAAGTCACTTTTGCGATCAACCCATCCTAATTCCAAACAGACTGTTCTCTCTTTACCAATCAGAACAGCTTACACTTATTTATCCAATTTATCGAAGAAATGGATCCACTCTGCTGCTTCTGAACTTCACTTCCAGAAAAACTGCTTAGCTAGAAAACTTCTTGCCATCACAGAACACTCCGAGCTGCACTGCTGCCACAAATGCTCCTATCCAAAGCTCTTCGAGAAACTCGGACTCCAAACTAAACAGAATCACCATGCTGAACTCCCCAACACCGAAGCATACACACTTCCTCAAACTCATTCCAAAGAAAACATCTTCGGAAACATCCATCGTCACTGTATCTCATCATACAGCTACTATTACCTGAGGTATCAAGGTACCATCACACGCTTCTGTTCAACCGACAGATCCAACTTTACTCATCCAAACTTCAAAGATGAACTCCGAACCTTAACAGGTTTTCTTCAGAGATCGATGAAATCCTCACAATTGCAAAGTTTACTCGAGACGGTATTAGGTCTACAGTCTCGACAGATACACTTCCAACCTCACACTCAGACTCCTAATCCTAGATGATAAATTATTATCATCTCAACCAATCATTACAAATACCATATACATTTAAAATGATACATTTTTTTTTATATAGAAATTATATCTGGGTAAAATTATTTCATCTACCCTTTAAAACAATATTGTGTCCGTTGGCCTGGTTCAAGTGTTTAGAGATCCCTATCAATAACGTTAGCTACTCGTATTGACCAGAATCCATATACCACTCAACCGATCAATTAACATAATATAAAACCATTTTTATATAATTAACAATTACGCGCTCTCAAGATAGACACCACTTCAGAGCCTAGGTATTCACTCAACCTACAGCTCTGATACCAACTGTAACGACCCGACTTTCTATGCCCAGAAAGTCGCATCATTATGAAGAAAGAAAGGGGTAGAAAATAGAAAAGAAAAGAAGAAAGAAAGAAACAACAACAACGATCTCACAGCAGAACGAATAAATTATATTAATAACATAAACTATTACATAGTATACAACAATTTACAGAGTTACACAGCATATACATCACTTACTAGACAGTTATAAACATCTGTCTAGACATTACAACTCAAAACACTACAGAGATACAGACACAGCGGAACTACTATATATCTACAACGCTGAAGCCTCCTGCTCCATTGCTCCTCCACAATTCGTCAAAGCTAAACCTGAATCCCTTGGCTACTCGTAAAAATTTGAGTACCCAAGAGTTTATAAAACAGAAATAAACAACTTGGGTCAGACATGGGTCTGGTGTGAGTAAACGGTTAGATTGCTTAACTTTGAAAACCTTTGAAAACAAAAGTATCACGTAAGACTCCCCACAAATAAACATGGGTAAGTTTTTACCTTACGCTAACTAAAACATTTAATAGGAAATCCAGTTATATTATAATAGGGTCTAGGGTTTCCAAGTAAAATACAGAAATAGCTGAAATGCTTACATCTCACATTCCAACATAGTTGGGCACAACTAATACGTACGGCACTTATTGGAGTTTGGATTCCATACAATGGCAGGGCTACTGGGGTATCGCCCGTCACAGTACGTGGCCTAGATCACCGTACCTAGGAGTACGCCCGCTCCCCTGCAACACAAAGCCGGAACCATCCCTTACTGGATAATCCTGAACAAGACAATCCCGTAGTTGGCGCGACCAACCACACACTAAGCCGAATAAAAGAAAAGGGACCTCTAGACAGGGATCTATCTTGCTCTCAGTGGGTGCTACCCACGAAGCCTTGCTGCACCTCCCCTGTTTTAGCCATTCCCGGTTGATGAGGCTTGAGGCTACGATTACCTTTAATCAGAACATATCACTTAGAATGCTCATCGTCCGCCTGACGATGTGCTGAAAGCATTCAATCCATACAAGTTCGTTCCGGGTTCGAACGAAACCGAAGGCATTATCTCGTTACACTCATTTTGGAATCACCCTCAGAGTTAACGACAATAACCCTTGCACTCTAAATCTTCATCTTCACTTGAGATTCACGACCTATCGTTAATTTGGATCGATGTGGTATTCGGGTTTCCAGACCTGGAATACCGGTATACGGAAACCCGATCCCGGTCTCATCGAAATCCAAAACGTATCTTTTAAGGCCAAGTTGTTTAAAGGTTTAAACAATTTAACTTATCTATATTCATACAGATAGATAATTCACAAGTCACAATTGATAATCCATTATCATTTAAACAGATGATTCATAACCAAATAGGTAATCCATATCAACATCACAATAGTTAATCTATATTACCATCATAATGCAACCAAGCATTCATACCACACAACATTACTTATCTCATTTCTGAGATTACATCCATTCAAGACAATCAATGTCGTTCATTCTTAATCACGACATAGTTAATTTAAAATGAATTAAATTAACTATCTCTATCTTTAATTAATTTAAAGTGAATTAAATTAATTACTTCATCTCTTAATTAATTTAAAGTAAATTAAATTAATTATTTTATTATAAATCTTACTTATATAATCATTAATTAATTACAAATAAATTAATTAATCTTTCTCTAATTATCCACTTTAATTAATCACCTTGATTAATCATTCCTTAATTACATTTAAGTAATTATCTTTAATTAATTTCACAAATTAATTATCCTTAATTCAATACAGTAATTAACCTTTAATTACTTCATTAATTAATTAATTATAATCAATTACTTTAATCCTTAACTAATTACAATTAATCACTTATCATTTGATTAATTAATCTTAATTAATCAACTCTTAATTACATCATTAATTATAAACTAATGATCCCTAATTACACCTTTAATTATTTATTAATTACATTAAGTAATTATTCTTAATTAATCCATAATTATTAATCACCTTTGACTAATCTAATCCAGTACTTAACTTCCCATAATTACTTCCATTAATTAATTACCTTTTAATTAATTACCTTAACAAATAATTAATTACCTTATAATTAATCTTAATCCTTTAATTAACTTAATTAAATAATTTATTTAATTAATAACACTAAGTAATTAACCTTAATCACTTCTTATTTAATTACTTTCATAAAATATTTATCCTCTAATTACTTTATTAAATAATCTACCTTTACTTAATTACATCCAGTAATTATTCCTTAATTACTTCAACAAGTAATTATACTAAATTAATTTATAAATGATTATCTCTAATTAATCATTAATTAATTAATTAATTATTAATTTAACTTAATCATTTAAATTTTATTAAATGATTCTTAACTTACTATATTAAAGGTTCTAAATTAAGAACTATTATCTTAATTAAATCAATCATTTACCAATAACATTGATAATTAAAATAATTTAATTATCTAAATTTCTCTTTTCAAATTTAATTATCTTTAAATAAATCAACATTCTTAATACTTAAGAAAATTCTTATTTTAACTTATTACCAAATCTTAATCATTAAACCTTAATTAATTTAAAATATAAGATTTAGAAATAAATCATTAAACACATTTTAAATTAAACCTTTAAATCTTTAAAACTTTTCCCAAAGTTATCAAATAAAATTTAATACAAAATTTATTATTAAAATTCACTTATTTTATTTAAAAACTTTTACATTTCAAAATACAAGAACTTTGTTTAAAACATTAACTTAAAACGAATTAATTTTATAAACAAAACTTGTTTAACTTGTTTTAAAAACTTAGAAACATTTCAAAACAATTTCTTTTGTTTTAAAACTTTTTTTTTAAAACTTCCTGTCCCAATTTAAAACCCGCCCATACCAAAACCCGAGAGAATCCTTAGAATTCTCGAAGTAATTATCGAGTCACTCAACTAAGCTTCCTGCTTCGAGTTTTCCACGATGACAACGCGACTTCAACCCGAGTCACTCTCGTCTTCCTCCATTCTTCAACTTCCAGTGCACACGAACAAGCTCGTGCACGTGCACCATCACGGCAACCAACTCAGACCCCTCGCGACCACCTACACATGTCGGCGACCATCTCTTAACCAAAATCCGACCATCAGAGAAATTGTAGAAACCCCAAATCAAAAACAAGCTTTCGAGCTCAAACACAGAAGAAATGTCGAATCTGAAAACGCCTCAAATTCCAAAATCTGATCACCAGAGAAGCTACGCCTCCGGCCACTACTCCATCCATACTCCACCTATTACCAATTCAATTCAGGGCAAGCTCGATCACTTAAAAAGGTCGCGGTGATAAATTCTTTTGATCACAGAAAAACTAGGGTTAAATATTTCAATCCTTAATTACTACTGCCTCACTGCATTAATCCATCAACTATCATTTTTTCCTGAATACTTGATCATCACTTCATCATCAAAGGAAACCATGGTCACTCCGACCTTCTAGATTAACAGTTCCAACCCCAAATGTGATTTCTGGTTAAACCAGAAATCCTCAATCAATTTCAAACTATAAATTCTAATTTGAGTTTTAAAATTCAAGTTTTTGTTTAAGTAATCGATTTCTAATCTTGGATCAAAGAAACTGGAAAATCAAATTTGACTTACATCAAGTTTGTTCTGTTATATATTTGTTTTCCAGAGACCTTACAGTTTTATTTAAATTTAAATAAATTTTCAAACTATAACTTATGTTACATACCCATACTTTATTTGAATCTTAAACCTTAACAAGGATTTGAACATGAAAATCATGATTTTGATTAGGATTTAAACCTGGAATTCTAAAACAGGAAGAACACATCAAAACCCAAACATGCATTCAGAAACCATACATATTACAGAGAATTCCATCACAATGTCAATCACACAAACATACTTATACATGCATTCATACAACATTTCAGAAAATAAATCATCCATATCAAAAGTTTAAATCTGTTTTTAAAAATAAGATTTACTCACCTGGAATTATAAAACAGAGAAGAGATGACCACTTTGTTTCCAGGCTTGCATGTTTGAATTTAAGCTTGATTTCCTTTTTTGCTTGTTGAATTTTAAACCTTGCTGTTTGATCCCTGGTTACTAGTTGATAGATTTGAAACTGATTTGATCTTCTTTTGATTTGCAGTTAAATTCCCAGATTTTCCAGACTGATTTGTATTTGAGAAAATTTGAAACTTCTAATTGAATTTCACTGCATGTTAATTACTGAATTGTTTGCTTGATGAATCTGAATTGCATGTTGATGTTTTACATCCTGTTATTGATTTCATTTGAGTTTCCAGGTTTTCATCTTGTTTCAGATTGAATTCCAGGTTTCATTTGATTTACAGAGTTGTTTTGCATTTGTATTCATTTTGTGTTTGGGTTGAAAATGAAGAAAATATTTAGCTGAAGATTAAAACTCACGTTCTAATTTTACAATTAAAATTTTAAATTTAATTATCAAGGGAATAACACTTGTCACTTTAATGCTCTAATTTGCTTACACATATGCTATTTAATTTACATTTGTCTCTTACATCTATTAATAAGTTTACAAATGTTATATAAGGGTTATTTTAATGTTTAATTAATGTTTAACAATTGTTTACAAAAGTTATTATCTTATTTAATAATCTATTTAAACTATATACATGTATTTATGTAATATCCATATGATTATAAAATGTGTATACTTATCCTTTAATAAATATTCATATGAATTCAAGTAACTTATGTTTTAATCAAATATATATATAACATATTTATAAATGCTTGAGAAATTGAGCTTAACTATATATATATTTTTACAAACCAATTTGAATTTTTAAAAGAGAAAAGATTATTAAAATGAACTTCTTATTTAAATCTTATTTAAACTTAAGCTTACATATATATTTTTAAATAAGAAATTATTCTTGTTATTTAAATTATAAATATCATTTTCAAAAGTATTAAGTCAAATTACAAATTTCCAAATTACAAATTATATAAATATTAAAGATTGAAAATACTTTATTAAATTCAGATTCAATATTCTTTCCATTCCAATATATACAAATATATATATATTCTAAATGAAAAGTATTTTTAACATTAGCTTGATAATTATCATATTGAATTTAATACATAACTTCAAATAACAATATATATATTTATATATATATTATAATTTGAAAACACAGTTTTATTAAATTAAAAGATTCCCTATTCATAATATATATATATCAATATATATACATTATAAATATAAACACTTATATTAGTTTTAGAAAGATAAATCTTTCCAATTAAAAATTGTTAGAAAAGATATTAATAAATATTTCAAATATTAATATGTTATTAGTTTTCAAAAGAAATAAATTTGCCAATTTAAAATATTATTAGCCTTTTAAAATGAATAAACTCATCAATTTATAAAATAAATCAACAAATCAATTTAATTATTAATAAAGATTATTAAATTTGATATTGCTAAAATTCCGGGATATCACACTCAGTGCAGAGACATTCGACAGGTTGTCCTTTCATTTTCGAAAATATCCGGTCTTCAACACCGGTCTTCAAATGCTATCCATATACAACGTATCACTATTCAGAATGGGTTATACGACCTAAAGGTCCTTTCCCGGCTAACCTGAATAGTGAGCGAAATATTTAAAAATATATGGATATTGGGATTTCAATTAAGTCACAACTTAAACCCAAACTTTCTTTTCAAATGGTTTAACAAATTATCATTTTAATCTTTTAAACAAAAAGATTCAATTCACAAAGTTCACTTAATTTCACAAAGATTCATTCATAGATTTTCCAAATCGATTTCCATTTCAAATTAATTAATTCGTTAAATCTTTAAAATAAAGATTCAACTTATAGCCTTCCAAACAATTTCATTTCGAATGGTTTACATAAATCATCATTTTAAATCTGTTAAAAACAAACAGATTTAATTCATAGCTTTCAAAAAGAATTCATTCATAACTAGGAAAACCATTTTTCAATTCATTCTTGAAATTCCTTTAATTAAACTGGAATTTCATTTCTTATCTGAAAGCTTTTATCATTTTAAAACAAACAGTTTCATTTCAGAAAATCTGATTCATCCATACGAGTTGAAATCCTTGGTTTAAATTTAAATTCCCAGCTTATACTTTTAGAATGGTTTAATTCATACAAACACATTTATATCATCTTTTATCCCTAGTTTCCAAATCATAGATTTAATTTCAAACTTGAATTCAAATTTAAATCAAATTATTTAAATTTTCAAAAACTCGGTTAAGTTATTCAAAATAACTTTTATCTTTGAAATTCCATTTCAAAAGCTTTTTATTTTAAACCCAAATTTCCGATTTCAAAATCAATTGAAATTAAAATTTCAATTTCAAAAAAACATCAAATTTAAATTATCTGTGACTTAACCGATTTCCACGTGAAATCCATATTTGTGTGTGTAAAAGTGTAGTCCAGGGGTTTCACACACAATAGTGCAACATCATAGAATCATCACAGATCAAAATACAGGATATAGTTGATAAGCGATATAACTATAACGCTCATCTTCATTCACAGATCACAGATATATATCACAGGTAAGTAAACTACAGATCACAACATAAATCAGGGTGTATCACAAAGCATCATATATTAGGGATATCAAACAATTAAATCATCCAATAGAATCCAAACATTTGCAAGTGAATTTATAAATCAACTGATTAATTATAAATTCGAGTTAATTATCATGATTTAATTACAAATTATTCTTAATTAATGAATCAATTAATTTTTAATTATTAAATTAATCTTAATTAATCGCCATTATTAATTAATCCTTTAATTCATTAACAAATAATTATACTCAGATTTTAAATCATCATTCAATTAATTATATTCAGTAATTGTCCATCAATTTCTTCTCTAAGTAATTATACCTCCAAATCAACAAGTGATTAATCCAAATTAATTAAAATAAATAATTAATCCAAATTAAATCAAATTACTCAATTAATCAAAATGAGTAAGTAATTTCTCAATTACTTCCCATTAAGTAATTACACTTTAACAATTACTAGGTTGATCATTAAATTAATCTATTTTAAATTTCCACTTCAATATGTATTTGAAAACATTTATTTCATTTTTTTTCCTTTGAACTTCATTTTGAATTTCAAGTTTAAACCAATATTAATTAAATTTAATCACTTTATAAACTGACCTTCAAAATTTTAATTTTCAAATTAAAAACACTTTGCTATGAAAAGGATTTTAAATCAAAACCCTTTAAATTCAAATATTTAACTTTATTTAAAGTATTTAAATTAAAAACCTTTCTTTTATTTCAAAAATCTGGATTTAAACACTTAAACTAAACTCGGTTTTAACATTAATTACAAATTTAAATTTAATAACTTAAAATGTTAAAAACTGGACACTGGTATAATTCGAAACAAATGACTCGAGTTCCCCTTCAAACTGCTTCGAGAAAAATACAGATTTACCCGAGCCAAAACTAAGTTTACCCGAGCATGTACTCGAGTTAAACTGGGCGCTGTCCAAACTTAAGAAATACAGACCTACCTGAGATAGCACTTATTCTACTTCGAGGAAAATGCAAATCCACCCGAACCAGTCACGAGCCTACTCAAGAAAATCTCGAGTTCGCCTCTACCATCAAAAAAGAACACAGCCACCAGTAATATTCGACTGTGCACGTGCACGCTTTCGTTCGCCGCCTCCGGTCAACCACGACCATCCCCACACATCGGCGATCAACACTATATCCTATTCCAGCCTTCAGATCGACACCCCATACTCGAAATCGAGATCGAGTTCTCACATTAAAACCTGGAAACATACTGACCTTATCACCATAACCTGGCAACACCTCCAGTTCGACGCTCCGACCACCAGAGACCACCGAACTCCGCCCTTAGCCTCGTCTACCTTCCCTGTATCCAACCCCAGAAGCTCGAAACACTCGATCGTTTCATGGCTTCGAACGAGACAAAAATCAAAAGCCACGCAAACTAGGTCACCAGATTTTAGTTGCTTCTCGCCGCCACCACGTTGACCTGCCGACCACCACGACAATTTTCCCTGAATCCCTGGTCGCTCCTCTACCTCTCGACCCAAACACGACATCTCCGGTCGACTGCATTGTCCACGGCAACTCAAAATGCTCGAAACAGTCAAAACATAACTGCTCTTCATCCCTAGCTTTAAAAATCCTAAAACTTGTTTTAAAAATCTTGATTTTGTATGATGTTTCACTCTATACTCCTGAATCCCTTAAACAAGAAATTTATTTTTTTGAACATATTTGAAGTTGAATGTTGTTTTCTTGATTTCCAGAGGCCATATAGTTTGTTTCGACCTAAATAAAATTTTAATACTTAGATTATAGTTAAACAAACAACTATTGTTTATATCTTACATCCAAATAATTGCTAGATCAAGAGGAAAGGATTTATTTACATCTCTACTTAAAAATATACACAGATAACAGGGTATCATATGAACAGATACATACAGACTTGCACAAATCTATCAATACAAGATATAGAGAAAAGCATGCTATTAACTTAAGTTATTCATTTTAAAAATATGTTACTCACCAGGCTTGATAAAAGAACAGAGCATCTTGTTTGCAAACAGTTTGAACTTGAAAAACTGGAAAAATGTTTCTATTTTGATCTCCCTGCCGATCATCTTGTTTCACTGTTTTGTTGTAGTTGCTGGTTGTTGTAGAATACTTGTTTAGGTTTAAATGAAATTGTAGCTTAGTTTTACTTGGCTCGAATTGGAAATGAAAAGTGACAAAGGAAAAATAGTTTACAGTTTGAAGTATAAAAGAAGTTACAGAGTATATTTCTTTTTTCTATTGTCAGAGATTTTTATAAAAATGGAGGCTGAAATCACGCTTTATACACTCGAACAGATTTTTCTTGCTGAAAGGAAATGAGAGCATTAAATGTTATTTGTACTTGTGTCCTCATTTTATACTTATCTTATATTTTTCTTTCTATACTTGCCTGAGTCTTCATCTACAAGCCACAAGTATATTATAAATTTTACTTTGCTTTTAATCTTTTTGTTCTTAGGTCTGTATGCATGTTCGAACACTTGTTTCCATACTATCTTATTTTATTTCTTTTGTACATTTTCGAATGACCAAATTATGGCTGAGATGTTTTGTATTAAATGCATGAGTCCTTTTGTTTACAACTTACTATTTGTTACATACTACTTTACTTGGTTGATATCTTTTTCTTTGATATGCTATTGTACTCTATTGTTTTAGTTATGTTTTGGTTGTACTTGCATTTATTTGTTTGAACTCTTTTACTTTGTTTTGTTTCTTATTTATGCATTTGTTTATTTAGCTAGCTTATTTGTATTTGGATGTAGTCTTATATTTTATAATCTTTAATATATATAAATATATTGCTATTTTAAACATGTATCTCTTACTTAATAAATAACATATTTAATTTGAATTTGGATAAACTCAAATCAATTTATCATTTAATTTCACAATTTTAAATCAAAAATAAATTTAATCATCAATTTAAAATGAATTAAATTCGGGATCGTTACAGACTTCCCCCCTTAAAAAGAATTTCGTCCTCGAAATTCGCAAGCACGAAAACAAAGACAGAGATAGACAGATTCGATCTCCTATAATTCCTCAAACTTACGATATGAATTCCAAACTCAAGTCGGAATATCTCAAAATACATACCAATTTGTCCCTCTTCGGACTTCGGTATTCACAAGAAATTACAATAGAATTTCAAATTTGTTTTTAAACGAAATCATTTTAATTGATTCAATTCAATTTTTTTAGCTTCATATTCGATTAATCAATTTAACTCGATTTAAAATTTCCCATTTACTTAAAATTTTCAATTTCAAATTTCAAATTCGTATTCATTAGAGTTTAAATCGAAAAGCTGATAAGAAAATGATGAAGATACGAAGTAAAAATTTCCTACAACGGTTCGTAGAGCCATCATCACACTGAAACTACTTTCTGGAGCTGTCACGAAGCAATCAAAAGAATTTGGAAACGAGTCAAAGAATATTGATAAGAAAGATTGTTTCCACTGCTGCAGGGTATTGACTAATTATAGTCGTATTCCCTTGTCCCCTATCTCGTCTTCTTCTTGCACTCATACTTACTATTAGTGGATAGCAAGAGAATTTACTGAGGCATTCAGACGGATATCTTAAGGATATACTCATTCTAGAGTTTACTTCACTCTATCTCTAATGAGCTACTTAACGTGTTATACTCCTGAGCTAATGTTCAACCTTAGCTCTGATACCAAATGTAACGAACGAACCGTCGGCGGCCACCGGTAGGCTTTGCAACCATCCCAGTCCCACCGTGGCTTACACTGGCACCTCGCATTTACTTTTACGGCCAGCCTCTCGACTGTCACGGCCTCTGCCTAACCAACCCATCCCTCTCGGGGACATGTAGGGGTAAGAGTCCCCCGTTCGCCACCAAACCGCGAAGCGAGAACCCCCTATCATGCTGTAATATAGCAAATGCGATCCATATACAACGTATCACTATTCAGAATGGGTTATACGACCCAAAGGTCCTTTCCCGGCTAACCTGAATAGTGAGAGAAATATTTAAAAATATATGGATATTGGGATTTCAATTAAGTCACAACTTAAACCCAAACTTTCTTTTCAAATGGTTTAACAAATTATCATTTTAATCTTTTAAACAAAAAGATTCAATTCACAAAGTTCACTTAATTTCACAAAGATTCATTCACATATTTTCCAAATCGATTTCCATTTCAAATTTATTAATTCGTTAAATCTTTAAAATAAAGATTCAACTTATAGCCTTCCAAACAATTTCATTTCGAATGGTTTACATAAATCATCATTTTAAATCTGTTAAAAACAAACAGATTTAATTCATAGCTTTCAAAAAGAATTCATTCATAACTTGGAAAACCATTTTTCAATTCATTCTTGAAATTCCTTTAATTAAACTGGAATTTCATTTCTTATCTGAAAGCTTTTATCATTTTAAAACAAACAGTTTCATTTCAGAAAATCTGATTCATCCATACGAGTTGAAATCCTTGGTTTAAATTCAAATTCCCAGCTTATACTTTTAGAATGGTTTAATTCATACAAACACATTTATATCATCTTTTATCCCTAGTTTCCAAATCATAGATTTAATTTCAAACTTGAATTCAAATTTAAATCAAATTATTTAAATTTTCAAAAACTCGGTTAAGTTATTCAAAATAACTTTTATCTTTGAAATTCCATTTCAAAAGCTTTTTATTTTAAACCCAAATTTCCGATTTCAAAATCAATTGAAATTAAAATTTCAATTTCAAAAAAACATCAAATTTAAATTATTTGTGACTTAACCGATTTCCACGTGAAATCCATATTTGTGTGTGTAAAAGTGTAGTCCAGGGGTTTCACACACAATAGTGCAACATCATAAAATCATCACAGATCAAAATACAGGATATAGTTGATAAGCGATATAACTATAACGCTCATCTTCATTCACAGATCACAGATATATATCACAGGTAAGTAAACTACAGATCACAACATAAATCAGGGTGTATCACAAAGCATCATATATCAGGGATATCAAACAATTAAATCATCCAATAGAATCCAAACATTTGCAAGTGAATTTATAAATCAACTGATTAATTATAAATTCGGGTTAATTATCATGATTTAATTACAAATTATTCTTAATTAATGAATCAATTAATTTTTAATTATTAAATTAATCTTAATTAATCGCCATTATTAATTAATCCTTTAATTCATTAACAAATAATTATACTCAGATTTTAAATCATCATTCAATTAATTATATTCAGTAATTATCCATCAATTTCTTCTCTAAGTAATTATACCTCCAAATCAACAAGTGATTAATCCAAATTAATTAAAATAAATAATTAATCCAAATTAAATCAAATTACTCAATTAATCAAAATGAGTAAGTAATTTCTCAATTACTTCCCATTAAGTAATTACACTTTAACAATTACTATGTTGATCATTAAATTAATCTATTTTAAATTTCCACTTCAATATGTATTTGAAAACATTTATTTCATTTTTTTTTCCTTTGAACTTCATTTTGAATTTCAAGTTTAAACCAATATTAATTAAATTTAATCACTTTATAAACTGACCTTCAAAATTTTAATTTTCAAATTAAAAACACTTTGCTATGAAAAGGATTTTAAATCAAAACCCTTTAAATTCAAATATTTAACTTTATTTAAAGTATTTAAATTAAAAACCTTTCTTTTATTTCAAAAATCTGGATTTAAACACTTAAACTAAACTCAGTTTTAACATTAATTACAAATTTAAATTTAATAATTTAAAATGTTAAAAACTGGACACTGGTATAATTCGAAACAAATGACTCGAGTTCCCCTTCAAACTGCTTCGAGAAAAATACAGATTTACCCGAGCCAAAACTAAGTTTACCCGAGCATGTACTCGAGTTAAACTGGGCGCTGTCCAAACTTAAGAAATACAGACCTACCTGAGATAGCACTTATTCTACTTCGAGGAAAATGCAAATCCACCCAAACCAGTCACGAGTCTACTCGAGAAAATCTCGAGTTCGCCTCTGCCATCAACAAAGAACACAGCCACCAGTAATATTCGACTGTGCACGTGCACGCTTTCGTTCGCCGCCTCCGGTCAACCACGACCATCCCCACACATCGGCGATCAACACTATATCCTATTCCAGCCTTCAGATCGACACCCCATACTCGAAATCGAGATCGAGTTCTCACATCAAAACCTGGAAACATACTGACCTTATCACCATAACCTGGCAACACCTCCAGTTCGACGCTCCGACCACCGGAGACCACCGAACTCCGCCCTTAGCCTCGTCTACCTTCCCTGTATCCAACCCCAGAAGCTCGAAACACTCGATCGTTTCATAGCTTCGAACGAGACAAAAATCAAAAGCCACGCAAACTAGGTCACCAGATTTTAGTTGCTTCTCACCGCCACCACGTTGACCTGCCGACCACCACGACAATTTTCCCTGAATCCCTGGTCGCTCCTCTACCTCTCGACCCAAACACGACATCTCCGGTCGACTGCATTGTCCACGGCAACTCAAAATGCTCGAAACAGTCAAAACATAACTGCTCTTCATCCCTAGCTTTAAAAATCCTAAAACTTGTTTTAAAAATCTTGATTTTGTATGATGTTTCACTCTATACTCCTGAATCCCTTAAACAAGAAATTTATTTTTTTGAACATATTTGAAGTTGAATGTTGTTTTCTTGATTTCCAAAGGCCATATAGTTTGTTTCGACCTAAATAAAATTTTAATACTTAGATTATAGTTAAACAAACAACTATTGTTTATATCTTACATCCAAATAATTGCTAGATCAAGAGGAAAGGATTTATTTACATCTCTACTTAAAAATATACACAGATAACAGGGTATCATATGAACAGATACATATAGACTTGCACAAATCTATCTATACAAGATATAGAGAAAAGCATGCTATTAACTTAAGTTATTCATTTTAAAAAATATGTTACTCACCAGGCTTGATAAAAGAACAGAGCATCTTGTTTGCAAACAGTTTGAACTTGAAAAACTGGAAAAATGTTTCTATTTTGATCTCCCTGCCGATCATCTTGTTTCACTGTTTTGTTGTAGTTCCTGGTTGTTGTAGAATACTTGTTTAGGTTTAAATGAAATCGTAGCTTAGTTTTACTTGGCTCGAATTGGAAATGAAAAGTGACAAAGGAAAAATAGTTTACAGTTTGAAGTATAAAAGAAGTTACAGAGTATATTTCTTTTTTCTATTGTCGGAGATTTTTATAAAAATGGAGGCTGAAATCACGCTTTATACACTCGAACAGATTTTGCTTGCTGAAAGGAAATGAGAGCATTAAATGTTATTTGTACTTGATGTCCTCATTTTATACTTATCTTATATTTTTCTTTCTATACTTGCCTGAGTCTTCATCTACAAGCCACAAGTATATTATAAATTTTACTTTGCTTTTAATCTTTTTGTTCTTAGGTCTGTATGCATGTTCGAACACTTGTTTCCATACTATCTTATTTTATTTCTTTTGTACATTTTCGAATGACCAAATTATGGCTGAGATGTTTTGTATTAAATGCATGAGTCCTTTTGTTTACAACTTACTATTTGTTACATACTACTTTACTCGGCCGATATCTTTTTCTTTGATATGCTATTGTACTCTATTGTTTTAGTTATGTTTTGGTTGTACTTGCATTTATTTGTTTGAACTCTTTTACTTTGTTTTGTTTCTTATTTATGCATTTGTTTATTTAGCTAGCTTATTTGTATTTGGATGTAGTCTTATATTTTATAATCTTTAATATATATAAATATATTGCTATTTTAAACATGTATCTCTTACTTAATAAATAAAATATTTAATTTGAATTTGGATAAACTCAAATCAATTTATCATTTAATTTCATAATTTTAAATCAAAAATAAATTTAATCATAAATTTAAAATGAATTAAATTCGGGATCGTTACAGATTTGATATATAAGAAACAAGTATGCAGGGCTGATAGTTGTATTTGGTACAATTTTGATCAGAGATTTTTCTCTCTAAGGAGGCTGAAATGATTTTCCAGCAAAATCTGAAATGATGACATTAAATGCCTATGCCCTTACAAGTTTACACATACTATTCCTTTGCAAATACATATTGCTTTATACTGACATACTTATCCTTTTTTTTCAATTCGTATGTACTTATGATTGTCTTTACTTCCTTGCCTAGCAAATATATGTATTCCTAAAGACTATATATCTAGAATTTACTTATGTGTTTACTTTAAAGTTGTTATAGTTATTGTTATTATGTTAACTTGTGTATTTATTTCTAATGTTAACATAACTACCTATTTTTATTTTTATTTTTATTTTAAGCTTAACTATT
Source organism: Allium fistulosum (assembly GCA_030737815.1). Lineage (NCBI taxonomy): Eukaryota > Viridiplantae > Streptophyta > Magnoliopsida > Asparagales > Amaryllidaceae > Allium > Allium fistulosum. The sequence continues at coordinate 722,680,079 of CM060908.1, forward strand.
AAACATTTAATTTTATAATCATATATATTTTGTTATACTTCTATTTTAAAATCTATTTATAGTTATATATAAAATAATACATTAATAATGTTATTTGAAAATAATAATTTGTCAAATTTAAATAATTTATAAAAGAGATTATAAATTCCTATTATTATTAAATGAATTGATATATCATATTTATTAAACAATATTTTAAAACAAACCTTTTAATAAATCTTAAACTTAAGCTAAGATATAATTTAATCAATTAAACATTTATTTTAAATATTTTAAAACCATATATTTTAAATTAAACCAAAATCTCCAAATTACCAAAATATATTAAAATTTGAAAACAAGATTTATTTATTTATTAAATTCAACCAAAGATTTCCATTTACAATATACACAAATATATACATATTATAAATAGAAAACAATTTATTAGCTTTTAAAAAGATAAAATCACCAATTAAATATTTATGAAAAGAAGATTATTAAATCAATTTAAATTTATCAGCAAAAATTATCAAATCAATTTAAATTCCAATACAGATTGTAACAACCCGAGTTTTTGTGAGAATTTAATATCGTCATTTAACGATTAGAATGCTAGTTAATTGCTCGATTGAGTTTTTGATCGATTGGAATCCTTTGATAAAATGGTTATTTAAAAAATTGCAATTGGAATTTATAGAGTTAAAACTCTTTTATAAATTGTTAATTGCTATTTGGGCTTTGCAAATTGAAATAGCATGGCCCATGTCTGTGGCACCGTGATGGTATCAGAGGGAACCCGACCCTTTATCCCATTTTTATTCGTAACCCTAAATCCAAAAAGAAATCGAAGCGAGAAATAAAAATGGTGGCTGTTCCTCCTTATTCAATTCAAACCCGTCCCTTCTTCATCGTTCGAAATCAGGGCATCGAGAAATCAAAGGCGCCAACCCCCATAGCTCGATCGAATGATGTTTCAGCCTCGCCTTGTCGATCGCAAAACCGCTTGGAGTCACTCGAGGTTGCTAGAGTTTTGGGTTCACTGCCTCGTCGAAAATGGTGAGTTCTACTCACATCTAACTCAAATTGTTGTTGATATATGATTCAAGCTCTTGATTTCGTTTATGTCAGTTCGCATCCCTTTATTTGAGTTCGTATAAGTATTTTTGATTTTTGGCAACTGATTGCTCGGCCATTCGTGTATATTTCGATGTTTGAAATTCATCTGACTTCGGTCGTTTTGATTTTTGGTTCGATGTTGATAATTCTGACTTGAGACAGTGGATTTAAGTTGCATTTTTATGGTGACCTCGGCTTTGAATTCTTGGCAACTTCACTTCGATGTTGCTGATTTCTTATTTCTGGTATTCACGACATTGTTTTATTTCGTGACCACCATGGCTCGACTTCCATCTGACTTCGGTCACGTGGTTGCGCGAATGTGATTTCATGACTTTGTTAAGTAGCTCACTGCTTCAACTTGATTTTGTGAAAACTATTTTGGGAAAAACGCTTGGCTTCGGCCTTGACTTTGTCAAACTCGATTTTTAAATGTCTGCATTGAATTTGATATTGTGAGACATTTCTGTCTTCGTTCAAAACTGCTGTACCATGTTTTTTTAATACTGTCTTGCTACTGGGTTGGTGTTGCACTTGTGCTTGTCGACAGCGATCATCATTTGTTTTGTGGATTTAGTCATTGACATTGAGGCTTCATTGGTCTGCATTATTGAGGCCATACTTAGTAGTTTGCATTGCTGCTGACACTATGTCGCTGTGCATTCATTGTTTGCCAAATTAGTTTCACTGCATCTCCACACACCTGTTACACTTGTAGTTGTACCTGTATTGTTGTCTTCATGTATGTGTAGACTTGCTATTGTTTGAGATAGCTGACCGCTTCATTCACTATTACACTTGTTGCCTTTTTCATGGTAGGGTAGTTTGCACTATGTAGTATCATGTTACCAGGCTTGAGTTCTTTTCATGGAGTCTTCATTGTTAGTGAACTTGTATTTTATAGTTTACTAGCCCTGGCCTTAGCTCTCGAGTATCACTGCATACTATGTTGCCACTCCGGCAGTTGCAGTTCACTAACATATGCAGAACCGTTCCATTTGAGGGGTTGTAGCTGCTATCCATCTTAGTTTTTGCTGTGTTATCATATTCACATGGTGGCAATTATTTTGCAATTGTATTCGTGTTGCCTTCCTTAATTTGCGCTGCACTTGTGTACATTCACTTGGTCATCTGGTTGAGGCTGCCATCGACTTGTACATGGCCTCATCTCTGTTTTGACACTGAAGCTTTGTCTTGTGGTCTTCTCTTTACAGTTGCGCGAGGTAGCTTGTATATATATTAGCTGTCTCGACCACTTGAGATAATTGGATTTGTTTTCGAACTTCCTTGAGTTGAACCCGATTTCGGGGTTTGACCTTGTAATCATTTGTTGACTTCGGTCTCTTGTTTATGTGTTTCTATTTCCATGTCCCTTGAAGTGTTTCTGCACTTCTGGTTTCTCTGATGCACTTTGTTGTACCACACTATCACTTGAGTCTGGTGGTACTAGTTCATGTATTCATTGAGATATTCATGTTGGTTTAGTTGTGTATTTTCTTGAGTCTTTGGGTACATGATATAAGCACTGTGTTGTTTTGAACCAGCTGCTTCGATTTTGTATTGCACTGCATCACCCCTGAGTCGAGTTTCAATTCCTGTAGCTTCACTGATGGTCTATATTGTAAGTCTGCACTATGCCTTGCACACTGATTTCTGGTTGTTGCAGTTGCAGTCCATCTCTTTAGTTGCTGCACTGTGTTTCATTTGTACATCACTGTGCTTTGTTTTCATTTGTGCACTCCACTGCCTTGTGCATTTGAGTTTGATCACTTTGAGTGGTCTTCACACTGGCCATCTTACTATTCACTTGTAGTTGAAGTATTTCGCGAGTTGATTATTCATTGTAGCTGTCTTGACCATTTGGGACAGTTACATACCTGTTTCAAGTAGTATTTGGGTTTCCCTGACCACGCATGCTTGTTAGTATTGACCGATACTTTGAGGCGTGTTGTACCCTGCTGTCTCTGTGCAGCCATTGTTTTCTGTTGATTGATTTGAACTTGGGCCGAGATTTAATTTTATGTCTCGACCATTTATTTGAATCGCATTTGAGTTGAACCCGACTTTCTCTGGGTTTGACCTTATGCGCGTTTCGTGAATTTCCGTTGATCTTTTATGCATTTCGTATGATAGTGGCGAGGCAGTACACGCGTGCGTGTACTGCAGCCCAATCAGATTTGACAGTTTTAAATTGATTTAGTCGATCTGATAAATTGTTTATTTATCTCTGTTGATGATTTAAATCTACTGATTTTTGCTAAACACTGTTAAGTGTTATATTGACCGTTATCCGGTTTCTTTGTTTAAAGAATCGGATAGATGGGAATTATTGTGACTGTCGTCTATTTAAATTATTACTGCCTATATGCACTAATAAACTGGTTTGAATTAGACTGACCTGGGTATTATTTTCTTTTGAATGTAATACTCGGGTCAGACCCGAGTTATTTCAGGTTGTAGATTTTCTTCTTTGAGTTGCTGTTCAGGATTTGAAGACTTTTCACATCTTCTGAAGTTGTCAGTGTCATTTTGTGGTAGTCGTGTCATTGTATAGAACGATATGTATTCATGTATATTAGTCGATAATGTACTTGTATATATAACTTCTAGAGTCGACAGTTGTAGTTGTATCATATGTATCGTGTCAACTATATTGTAACTGACATCGGTTATATATATATGAGATTTTTGTTAATCTGTGTTCCGCATTTATATTATTTGTGTTATTGTTATATCCAATGTCCTAAACTATTATGAACTATCGTAGTTTGTTTTATACTGATAATTGGATATGTCGATGGGGGTAAATAAATAATAGATGAAAAATAAAAAGTATATACCACTCCTATCGAGATAACCAATATTAGTGTAAGGCCAATTATGGATGGTCGCTCCTATCCAGCCTTATTCTTCGTAATAATAGACAGTATTTCTTTTAATACTCTTTGTTATTATGAGCATAGAGGTGGGGCGTTACACAGATTATTAAATTGATATTGCCAAAAATTCCGGGATATCACAGTTGTCATTGTTTATATGCTCAATATCACGAATCCGCATATATAAGTCTGTCACCATTAGATGGATTATATGTATTTGTATGTAAATTTTGTTGGTATATACATCCTACTATATGCTTATAGCCAGTAATAAAAGCTAAAACATTTTTTATCTTTTGAATATATATATATATATATGTATGTATATTACATAGAAATAAAGTAATAATATATGTATATATATAATGAGCATATTATTTCATTATATATATATGTACATATATTGTATTTGGATATAATAAAAATACTAATTTTTTATAAATATTAAAATCTGTATGTATGTATATGTCCTTTAATTTATAATTAAATTTAAATTTATGTAAAATAAAAACATAAAAAATTATATAATAATTTTGTAAAACCTGTAATATGATATGTAAGACGGAGTTGAGTTTGGAATTTGAGAGTTGTATTCATTTCTATGAGGATCTGATTTTAGGTATCATTTTTATTTGTTCTTAGTATCATTTTTCACAATAATGAAGTGTGAGAGTTTTTTTTAATGTTTTATTTGTTTGAGTACATATAGAAATGAAGTTCTTACAGAGTAAATATGATGATAAGCACCAAACAATCAATGAGTTGAATTAGTGTTTGTTAGTATCAAACATTTAATGGAGTCTGTTTGAGTATCAGTTTTAATACTGATCCGAGGATCAGTTTTTAGGTATCAGTTTATATGCTACAGGTATCATTTTTGAAAAAATCTATTTTTTGTGATTGTTGTTATATAAAGAAAATTATTATGCTAGAATAAAAAGATAATCTGAAGCAAACATTTTTTTTGATTGATGTTTTATTTACAGTGGTGATAATAGTCTTCTTGTTTTGCTTATATTCGATGATAATACTTTTAGCACTCAATTGTCCTTTGATTGTTCTTTTTATGATTTGAAGAATGAAATTTGTAGTTATTAGTCTCAACTTACTCCTTTATCCATTGAGATTTCTTATGTGCTTGAGAATAAAGTTATCATGGTTGGTACTTTGTAGTATTAGTTGTTGTGAAAAAGTGATATTTTGTAGCATTACATTTGTGGCATTTTTGTATATTAGATTATTGCTTTAGCTTTTAGGTATCAGAATTTAAATATGTTTTACTGTATAGTATCAGAATTTAGTTATCAGTTTTAAGGGATTAGTTTTCAGCTAGCACTTTTTAGGTATCAGTTTTAAGTTAACACTCGATTGAATTTTGTTTTTTTTTGTAAGTTTTTTCCTTTAGCTATGGGTATAGTTTATATAGAAAATGTGGATACTTGAAAATGGTTTTTGAATCGGTTACGATGCCTCAAGAAGATCGTGATTTGGATTTTATGTCGGTTCGCTATCAAGGTTTGATTTAGATGTTCGTGAAGTTTTTCCTTCATCCTTTCATAGTTATCGCTATCTTTGTATGGAATTAATGCTTCAAGAAAATGTTGAGTATTACTGTGGATGCTTATCATTCTTACGCTAATGTTGTTAATCCTATTCCTAATTTTGATAAACCTATTTTTGAAGCTAGTGTTGAATATGGTATTAAGCCGCCTAAAAAGAAACATGGTGTCAGTGGACCTTCTTAAAATGGAAAGGAAGATTTGTATATTTTGAAAATAAGCAAAATAAATGTGGCGTATGTAAGCAATTTGGTCACAATAAACGTAATTGTTAAGCTTCTAAGAAGATATGATTTGTTTTTCATGTTTTTATGAATTTGTTGAGATTTATACTTTGTTGTATGACTTTTTTGGCAATTTTATGCAATTGAACCCGGTTATATAAATATATTGGTTTAACATATTTTTAATTTGTCATTAATTTGCTCTTTGTAATTGAACTTGTTTATATAGTATCATTTGTAGTTTCTTTTACAGTATCTGTTTTGTAGTATGAGTAGTATCAGTTTTATTATTTATTTTTTTGTAGGTTATATAGTAACATTTGTAGTTTCATTTTAAGTATAAGTTTTGTAGTATGACTGGTATCAGTTTTATTATTTGTTTGTAGGTTATGTAGTGATGTTGATTAGTTTATTCAATATTAGTTGTTTAGTATTAGTTTTTGATACTATTAGTATCAGTTTCAGGCATGTAAAAATGTGGTATCATTTTTTGCATGTTACTAGTATCAGTTTCAGGTATTACAAAATATAATATCAGTTTTTGCATGCTATTAGTATTAGTTTCAAGTATAATAGAACATGGTATCAGTTTTTCATTATATTAGTATTGGTATCAGCTTTAGGTATGACAAAAAATAGTATTAGTTCATGCACACTATAGTATCAGTTTCAGGTATAAATTAATATAAATACGGTAATACCATAACATCACGTGTAAGAAAATTAAACAAAGCTAATTTTTACAACATCAGAATAAGACCGTAGTTTTTAAAACAAACTAACATAATTTCAACAAGTGTTTATATCTACAGTAAAACAAAGCAAAATTCAGTTAGTTCTAAACAACATCTCAGATGTATATCAGTTGAACTGAACATCACAGCACTTTTTACAACAAATTCACTTCTTTATTTTTTTCTTCTTCTTCCAGTGTTGACATGAACTTGGCTAAATCCCAATGGTGATCATTTTCTATCAAAATTTCATATACAATTCTTACTCTTGTTTGCAATATATGTTCAGGCTTTATTTTGATCGATATTTGGCTTCTGTTCAATGATATGATGAATATCTGACATATATACCGTAGTCAACCCTGTTTAAAGCAAAAAATATTGTTAGTATCAGTTAGGATCACATGTAGCATCGGGTATGTAACAAATATATAATATTGTGTTTATGGGATAATAGCGCAGACATACCATATGCTTTGAAATAAAATAATGAACAGTTTTAGTATCAACGTTAGGTATCGTTTTTGCATATATTTTGGTATCGGTTTTGATATAAATTACAGTCAAAATAATTTATAAAATACCTAGGCATCAACTTCAAACAACGGCTACTAGGTATCAGTTTTGTATTATTTTGGTATCACTTTTGTCATACATAACAGTCAAATGAATAGTTAAAATTACAGAGCATCAACTTATATTAAACAGAAACTATGTATCATTTTTGCATATATAGGTATCCGTTTTGATATAAATAACAGTCAAAACAATTTATAAGGGAAGTAAGCATCAACTCCAAACGAAACAGCTACTAGGTATCAGTTTTGTATTATTTTGGTATCACTTTTGTCATACATGACAGTCAAATAAATAATTAAAATTACAGAGCATCTTTTATCAAACATAATCTAGGTATCAATTTTGCATATATATAAGTATTAGTGTTGTTATAAATAATAGTCAAAATAATTTATAAAATAACAAAGTATGAATTCCAATCAAAGAGCTACTAGATATCAGTTTTGCACTATTTTGTTATCACTTTTGTCATACACGAGGATCAACTAAATAATTAAATTCACGGAACATCAACTTATATCAAATAGAAAACTAGATATCATTTTTGCATACATATAGGTATCGGTTTTGTTATAAATAACAGTCAAAATAATTTTTAAAATAACTAAGCATGAATTTCAATCAAACAACTACTAGATGTTTGATTTTATTATAATTTTAATTGATATCATTATTGTTAAGTAAAAAATAAATTTATGCACCTAATTAGTAGGGGTTTGTGTGGTTGCGTACTGTGTTGAGATTGAACCTTATTCCCTGACGGAACATGAATTGCTGAAACAGGATTGGCCATCTCTTGTAGTGAAATCTTCTACATCATATTCTAGGTGTGACAACTAGGATTTTCGACCCTTGAGATTTGACACTAATACATCCACTGTATTGCGTGTCAAGCATTCAAGTGCCGGAAAAACCGATTGTTAAGGGTAAAAATAAAAAGAAGACATAACAAAATCTCACACAAATGGTATAACTGTAGGATCGTTTTCACCCTAGAGGGAGGGGGGTGAATAGGATGATACTAATAATAATAAAAATTAATGCGGAAATAAAAACAATAACAGAAGGTAATGCAGTAAAAATCACACATAGATTTACCCCGCTTCAGCAAAACCCTGCCTACGTGCTGCCCCTAAGGTTTCTACTAGAAATTAAGTAGTAAGACGCTTACAAACACAGGTAAACTTACGACACCCACTAACTTGACTAACCTAACTCTAAGCTCAAAACCCTGCCACAACTCAGCCACTGAGTTGCGAATTTTCAAACTACGCTCCGTAGTTTGTACCTAGTTACACAACTAGAATTTACAAATTGTAGAATAGAAAATTACAAACAAAAATAAAACTAAACAACAAAACCCTATATATAAAAAATGTAGCCCAATAAAAAGATAATGTAGGCCCACTAAGTAATTAAAATAAAGACGTCTCCCTTTTTATTTTTGTTCAGTATCTTTGGCCGTTCGTTCCTCTTTCTCTTCTGAATTTAGGGTTTCTTCCAAATTAAGGCGCCCTTGATTATCGATCAATTGAAGTGATTATTTTGCTTTGATTAGTTTCGTCAATCGACTCCTTGCTTTGTTCGCTTACAGCTGCTCTAATTTTATCGAGCTCAAATGATGTTGTGAATTGGTACGTGATTTTCCTTTATCGATTATTGATTATGCTCGACTTGTTGTTTTTCTGCCGATGATGAGTTTGGGAATTTATAGAGAATGAAACCCTATTTTATCGTTCGTATATATGAGTTGAATTCTTCAAACACTTCGCTAGATTTGCTCGGCCTTTCGATGAACGATGGTGATGATTCTGACTTGTTCATTATCGAATTTATTTGAATTACTTTGCGTTCTTTTCTACCTTGTCTTGTTCATCGTTCTCATGATATCCTCTGTGACATTATTCGAAATACGTGTATGAGTTTGAATTTGCTCCGTTTATTTCTTTGGTTCCATTCTTTGCCGACACCAATAGTTTTTTGAACAATTTAATGATGTTTTACGTTGACCATTACTTTTTTTTAACACTGTCCCACGGTTTTGATGGTATAACCCACTACAACTTTACTCGAGCTCTGGCTACTGATAATTTTCACATGCATTTTGAAGTCTTGTTCCACTTGAGTCAGTCTAGTTGCACATTGATCTTGTATTCATGAAGTCTGGTTCACTTTAGTTCTGAACTTTTCATTTTCTTTTTGACCTTTGTACATTTGAGCATGTTGAACTTGGTTCTGGTTTGGTTATGAAGTCTGGCGTAGTTGTGATTTTTGCTTCGAGTTAACTGTGCGGTTTCTTCGAGCCGTTTCATTTTAAACCTCAGTGTGGCTTGTTGTCACTGTATATATGTGTATACATGTGTGTTCACACATGTATATATGTATGCTGGTTGAGACTTTGCATTCATGTTAATGTTGACTTGGTTCTAGTTGGAGTCGATTCGAGTCTGCACTTGTACATTTTGTTTATTGGTGATCTGGTTTATGAGTTGCTGTCATAATGAGTTTTCATGTGTGATGGTCTTGTTGCACATGAAGTTTGGTTTGATTGATACTTCATGTGTACTGCTCTGGTGCCATATTAAAATCGGGATGCATTTTCTATATATGTGTGTGAACTACTTGCATTATCCTTTGTACATTTGATTGGGGTCTGGTTCAATATGTTTTGTTGCTGTTTTGTTTTGCTCGAGTCATACTTGCTTTGTTTGTTTACTTCATGTTGTCATCATCCTTGAACTTGTGCCTGCACATCCACGCTAGTCTGATATGTGTTGTATTGTGTGGTGGTCACTTGTATTCTCTATCCTTGAACTTGTTTGGTTTCATGTGATGTTCATCATGTGTATACATACATACATATATGTGTGTGTATGTGTATGTCTTGAGCATGCTTGGTTACATTAAACTGTTGTATGCATTGCTTGATGCTCTTACTTGACTTGTGTAGTATGTCTGAACTGTTATATGTGTGTGTTCATGCCTGTGTATATCTGCAGCTTTCCATTTAATTAATCCGATGCATGGTGGTCTGGTTTCACTTGAAGTGTATTTTTCTGGTTTCATTTGAGTCTGTTGTACTTGATGCCTAAACTGCCTTGGTCTGGTTCTAGTTTGAATCCATGTTGCTTCATGTCCAGTTGCAATCAATTCTTCATGTTGCACTTGTTATTGCTGTGGACTTGAACTACAGCTCTTACTTGATTTGATTCAAACTCCTTTCATGTTGCCTTGTGACTGGTGCACTTTTGTTATTGTAGTCAAGTCTGGTTCATGTTGGTTTGTATTGCACCTGAGTTGAATCCAGCTTTTGCTTGGGTTTGACCTTGTGCTCACCTGTCCCTGCAGTTTTAACGAGCAAGCGTATATCAGTGTGCACGACCTTATGGAATGTACAGTGATACACTGTGCATGTCACAAGTTGTTCGTGTAAGATTAAAAAATAAATGATGACGAACAACCCAAATAACCGAGACAAATAATATTTTCAAAACACACACTTTATTGTACACTGCAAAATATTTCTTTTCCAATTTTACCGCGTCAGTATTTATTTTGCAGATAGATCGGATGCTGGATACAGACTAGAGCAGAGTTAAAGATTAAATACGAGTGAGGGTGAATATGTAGTGAGGTGAACATTGTAAATTGAAAATTGTGTTGTAATTGAAATTGTATTGTAATTGAAAATGTGGAAATGTAGTGAGAGCTCAAATTTGTACTATTGAATTTGTAATAAAAAAATTGTTTGAACATGAATTCTGAGTTATTTATTTTATTCAACAAATATTTATTTAATTATGTGAAAAATAAAATAGTACAATAACAAATACATTTAAACTAATATTGTTATCCCGCCTTTTGGCAAGGCTGCGATACCAGGAACTCAATTGGAAACCAAGGACGGTCCGTCCTGAAGATCGGTTATACACAGGTTTGCTATGGATATCGATAAATTTTTTCCGAGTCCGGATCAAGCTACAATTGACAAGACATGACAAGCAAAGCTGTGAAAGCCAATGTTCCAAGTTTCAAGTCAATCGGAGTGCGTATGCTCGAGATATGATCGATACAATTCATGAAAGCAAACTATTCGAATCCATCGATAGCCACCTTGTTCGTATCCATAAAGCAACCAGGGAACAGCTGACTTCGTATCGATCTTATTCGAATCGATCAGAGGCGCGCAATTTCGTATCGATCAGGAGAACTGCACTTTTCATATCCATCAACCGAAAGGCTTTCTTCGTATCCATACAGCATCGACTCTTCGTATCCATCCATCGATATCATCTCACATCCATCTGTTCGTATCCATCACATTATCAGTTGTTCATTTCCATCAAGTTGGAACAACTTCGATCGATACGAACAAGACCACACAATCAATACGAGCCATGCAATTTGGATCGATACGAACAGAGCCACGGTGCTCGAGACAGACCGAGTCACCTCCATCGATACGAATTGAGCCGCTTACATCGATACGAATAAGGCAACGGTCTTCGATACGAATAAGGCGAAAACCTTGGGATGACTCGATTAACTCGGCATCGAAAGTGGAGCGATCCAAAAATCAAGCGCCACGTCAACTTGCAGGCACGTGCTCAACATCGAGTCGAAATGATCGATACGAGTTGTATCGATACGAAGGGAACAGAGACCGAAAAACTCTAATTTGCATCGATCATAACTTGTAATCCACAAGTCCAAACGCTATGAAATTTTCACAGGAGCTTACGTATGACCTAAGGAGTGTTCATGCCAAGTTTCAACTCGATTGGGCCAAACCTTGATCGATACGAAATTGGTTCGTATCGATCACGGACCAAGTGCCAATCACGTGGGATCGATCGCGTGGGCCCACACATGTGCCAGAAGAGGTCTCCCGAGATCTGAGCGAGATATTTGCAGCCTACGCCTATAAATAGCAGCCCGGAGCCTAAAGAAAAGGGATCTTTTGGCTTTTTGACGTCCAGACTCTGCAGAATTCACCATTGCATTCAGATTCCACTGTTGTACTCGAGATTTACTACTGTAATTCGTTGTAACCAGCAACCAAAAGTTAATAAAGATCAATCCTTTCATAGTGGACGTAGGCAACACGCCGAACCACTCTAAATTTCTGTGTTTCTACGTACTTTCTTATTTGTTTTTGAAGTGTTTGTTAGATAATCCTCCTTTTCCATTTAATTTCTTCATTTTATCTCTTCAAACTCTTCCGAAGAGTGTTGTGCCCAATTTTGGTACAAACACTTTGGTGCTTTCACTGAGAAAAAACCTAGTTTTTTCCTTCTGCTCATTGGATCTACTGCCGATATCGGATTGCAAACATCCAAGGAGAAGATCTAGATCTCAATTTCATAAGTTCTTCCATCCTATTCAGATTTGCTACAAGTCTAGGAGAGAGCTTCATCATCCATCATGGTTAACACAAGGACTACTTCTACAGCTGCAGATCCAGAAGGACGGGACAAACAAAATCCCGTACAGACGCTTCCAGCCAATTAGAATGCTACCGGACCATCAGATCCGCAAAGCCCTGTCACCAGGGAAGAATTTTAGATGTTGATGCAAGAATTGACTCAGAGCCACCAACAGCTCACTCAACAGCTCCATGCTAATGCGGAACTAGCCAACCAACTGAACCGTCAACGACGAAGGAGATCCAGGAGGGATCAGGCTTCCTATTCCTCCACCAAGAGTTCAGCCTCCTCTGATTATCATCACAGATCTACATGCCCACGGCTAGACGGAAGCTACACACATGCCACTGGGCATCAACATACATTGAATGTTGGGCAACTGAGAGTTGGCCCGTCAACCAGCCATCAGACTGGACCCTTCACCCGAGGAGGTGCTACCCCACACCATATTACTGATAACCGTACTACGACAGCTACTGATTTGGGTGCTGAGACCCGAAATCGGACAGATCTGAACCATCACCAGCATGAATACCATCCTGAGCCTTATGTCCCCAAAGACATAGAACCAAGGAGGCGGCCCCTCCTTGCATTGTGGAACCCGACCACACCTTGGCCCAACCTGCTCAAAATGTCCAGATGCCTGACCTGCCAGCAATGATCCATCAAATGATCTGTGAAAGTCAGGGTTTTAGCAATGACGACAAGGGAATCTCCCGGAGTCATACCCCTTTTACTGATGAGATACTCTATGCTGAACCACCTCAGTGATTCAGGATGCCGACTTTACCCATTTATGAAGGAAACTTTGATCCTAATTAGCATATCCTGAAGTACGAATGGTTGATGAATGCTGCACGAGCTGATGATGCAGTCAAGTGCCGAAGTTTCCCGATCTCACTAGGCGGCATAGCGACTATGTGTTTACCTAACTGCCACCTCGATCTATCTCATGCTTCGATCAGTTGGCAACAAAGTTTATTGAGCAATTTCATATGCATGTCGCGAGACCAAAGGATGTTAATACTTTATCTAGTGTCACTCAAGCTCCTGGAGAGACACTCGGGCGTTATTTAGAGAGATTTCATGTAGCATGTGCTGAGATCAGCAACCCAAATGATAACTCTATTCTTATGGCACTGACTAAGGGGATTGAGCCCGATTTTGAATTCGGCAACTGGTTGGCAGGAAAACCCCCTACATCATTGGACCGTTTCTATTCCATGGCAGCCCAATTCTTGAGAAGGAAGGATGCGAAACAGTCTAGGAAGAAGGATGATGTGGGGCCTAGTGTGGAAGGAATTCAGAGTAATATTGCTGTTAAACAATCCGTGGAGAGTTCCGGAAAAGTGCAATTGAACATTCAGAATAAGCAAGATCAGCAAAAAGGCAATGGTAATCAAAATAGAAAACGGGATCAGAACTGTGGTCCACGACGTAGAGCTCCTATGTTTGATAATTATACTCCCCTGAATACGTCGTTGGAGAACGTATATCTACAAACCTGCAATACCATTCAGTACAAGAAGCCTGCTCCAAAACAGTCATCGGAGAAGCAAATTCAGACGGGGAAATTTTGTAGATTCCACGAAAGCTACGGCCATAACACAAATGAATGCTGTCACTTGCAGGATCTCATTGAAAAGTTGATAAGAGAGAGGAAGTTAGAACAGTTTGTGCGGGCCCCGCAATCTGGAGGTGCGGGCCCATCGAATCAAAATCATGTACCAAATCCGGCTAGACAGGAGGAACCCGCTCGTACTGGTGGGAGATTGGTGAAACACTGTTAGTGGTGGTCCTCATCCAACAGACCGAAGCTGGAAGGAAATGGAGTCATATGCCAGCTCTATCAGGCATACGGACTTTGAATGTTGTAGTAATTCCGAAGATGGGGCTCCGGCCAAGCAACAAAGAACGATGACAGATGACTTCATATTTTGAGGTCGGGATGCCAACAGGGTCGAAGCCCCCACTATTGATCCGCTTGTCATATCAGCTCAAGTAGGTCCTGCTTGGATGAAGAGGATCTTGGTAGACAGTGGAAACTCTGTGAATATTTTGTTTAAACGAGCTTATGACCAAATGAGAATGGAAACTAAAGACTTGAAGCCATGTCAGTCTCGTATTCATGGCTTCAACGGGAGTGCAACTATACCCACTGGAGTGGTGGAATTGCCAGTGGAGTTAGGAATTGGTGAACGCCGGAGAGTCCGGATACTGCAGTTTGTTGTTTTGGATATACACTCCCCATATAATGCTTTCTTGGGCCAACCAGCCCTAGCTGAATTCAGGGCTGCCATCTCCCCATAGTGTTTGACTTTGAAATTCCCTACCGACAATGGTGTCGGAGTTGTTCAAGGGGATCAGGCCGTAGGGCGAGTCTGTTACGTTGCTGAGCTGCGCGAGGCATAGCGGAAAGAAAAAGAAAAGGGCGTAGAGGAATCTCTCTGCGTTCGCTTTGCTGATAATTGACAATTAGCGCCTGGGTCCAGGCCCGGGCACCCCAACTAATTCCAAAGTGATCTTGACCCGAGAGATACCGAAAGTGAAGATGAAGGTAAAGACAGTCAAGCTTATTCGGCCGAACTGACGATCGATGTTCCAATCGACGATAATGATGACTCGAAAATGATAAAGATTGGATCTCAGCTAAGCCAACAAATGCAAGAGGAATTGGTTGAATTTCTCCAGGTAAACCTTGATGTGTTTGCCTGGATGCACTCTGATATGTGTGGGATCTCGCCGGACATTGCGAGCCACACACTGAATATTGACCCGCGGTACGTCCCGATCAAGCAAAAAAGGCATGGTATGGATCCAAAGAGATCTACCGCCCTTAAAGAAGAGGTAGATAAGCTTAAGACGAATGGGTTCATTCGAGATGCATTATTCCCGAAATGGGTGTCCAATCCTGTACTTGTCTGAAAGCCAAATGGGAAATGGAGAACATGTGTTGACTACTCATACTTGAATAAAGCTTGCCCCAAAGACAGTTTTCCACTTCCACGAATTAATCAACTTATAGACTCAACGGCTAGACATGAACTCTTATCCTTCATGGATGCGTACTCTGGCTATAATCAAATACCCATGCACTTGCCCGACCAGGAGCATACCAGCTTCGTAGCTAATATGGGACTTTATTGCTATAAAGTTATGCCTTTTGGACTCAAGAATGCTAGGGCAACTTATCAACGGTTAATTAATCGAATGTTCGCTAACCAGATTGGAAAAACAATGGAGGTGTATGTGGACGACATGCTAGTTAAGTCGCGATTTTCCACCGATCACATCAGAGACCTAGAGTCAATGTTTAATATCCTCCGAGAATACAGAATGAAGCTCAACCCATTGAAATGTCATTTTGGGGTAGCATCCGGAAAATTCCTTGGGTTTATTGTCAACGCTCGAGGAATCGAAGCCAATTCCAAAAAGATCTAGGCAATCAGAAATCTTGAAACTCCGAAAACTATAAAGCAAGTTCAGAGTCTCAACGGGAAAGTAGCAGCACTGAGCAGGTTCATTTCAAAGTCCACTGACAAATGCATTCCCTTCTTCGATCTGATCCGAAAAGGAAAACGAAACTTTGAATGGACTACGGAATGTGAGGGTGTATTCCGAGCACTAATTCAACATCTCTCCACACCGGCGATTTTTTCAAAGCCTATCGATCATGAGAAATTGTACATTTACTTGGCGGTATCAGAAAATGCAATCAGTGCTGCCCTAGTTCGGGAGGAAGACCGAATACAAAAGTCGGTCTACTACATAAGAAAGCGGCTAACCGGAGCTGAGAGAAATTATCCGAAGCTAGAGAAATTGGCTTATTGTCTTGTTATTGCCTCGAGGAAGCTCCATTCGTATTTCCAGGCTCATCCGATCACCGTTTACACCGACCAGCTGTTACGACAGGTCCTTACGCGGCCTGAGACGTCTGGTAGGTTACTCAAATGGAATATCGAGTTAAGTCAGTTTGACCTTACTTACACTCCAAGGCGGGCCATTCAAGGACAAGTTCTATCAGAATTCATTGCTGAATTTACCATCCCAGAGGATTTGCCTGAAACCAGTGAATCTCCCAAGTATATTTGGAAGCTGCATACAGATGGTGCATCAAATGACCGTTGCTCGGGTGCAGGGGTTGTACTTGAAACTCCTGAAGGTCGATCTATATGTTATGCTCTAAAGTTCAACTTCCGTGCAACTAATAACAAAGCCGAGTATGAAGCCCTACTGGCTGGATTGAAACTCGCCAGAGATTTAAGAATCATTGCGGTGGAAATTTACAGTGATTCGCAATTGGTGGTGTGTCAAGTTCGAGAGGAGTACCAAGCCACAGATCGAAGACTGGCCGCTTACCTTGCTCAGGTTCAGGAGACATTGAATCAGTTTGACTATTATGCTATTTATTACATACCACGAGAACACAACCAGAAAGCTGATTCGTTGGCAAGTTAGCCAGTATAGGTGAAGCACAGTAAATGGGACTTGTTCCCGTAGAGAAATTATCTTCGCCAAGCATTGATCAGATGGAAACCAATTGGATATTTGATGTCGTTTCCGAGAGGGAGTCATGGATGACTCCGTTCAGAAATTATCTCGAGCACGGAACCCTGCCAGAGCGCAGGAGTGAAAAGAGACAGATTCTTAGAAAAGCTTCGCGGTTCACTATTCAGAATGGAGTCATGTTTGGAAGAGGATACTCTGTTCCTATACTCCGATGTATCACTCACGATGAAATCAAACGAGTAGTGCATGATGTGCACGAATGAGAATGTGGAGATCACATCGGGAGGCAAGCTCTTGCCAACAAAGTACTTCGATACGGATATTATTGGCCGATTGTAAATCGTGATGCATCAGATTATACCAAGAAATGTGATAAGTGTCAGAAGCATGCTCGAATTCCTAGAGCCCCACCTACCGAGATAACCCAGATGGTCAGCCCATGGCCATTCGCGGTATGGGGCATCGATATTATTGGCTCCTTACCTCTAGCCAAAGGTGGTGCGAAGTATGCCATCGTAGCAGTTGATTACTTTACCAAGTGGGCGGAAGCCAAGCCCCTTGCTACAATCACGACGAAGAAGGTGATCAACTTTGTAGTGCGCAACATCATTTACCGATTTGGTCTCCCACGTACTATCGTCACTGACAATGGGACCCAATTCGACAATGTCGAATTTAAGGATTTCTGTCAATAATTCCACATTCAGAAGAAATTCTCCGCAGTTGCACACCCTCAAGCGAATGGACAGGTTGAAGCTGTTAATAAAGTTATAAAATCCATTTTGAAGAAACGACTGGAAAAAGCGGGGGGCAAATGGGTCGATGAACTTCCTATGGCCTTATGGGCCTACCGTACAACCCACAAGTCCGTGATTGGTCACACACCATTCTCTCTCTCTTATGGTTCGGAAGCTGTTATTCCAGTTGAATTAGAAGTATCTTCTCATCGTGTGACATACTACGATCCAAAGAAAAATGCTATATTACTTGTTGAATCTCTCGATTTATTAGATGAGAAGTGTGAAGAGGCTGATTTGAGGGCAACTGCATACTGTAGTTGAGTCGCCCGATTATACAATGCCAAGGTCCGACCCCGAACCTTTGAACTTGGCGATCTCGTACCCAGAAGAATTTATCCAGTCCCTTCGCATATGAATCCAACTTGGGAAGGACCATATGTTATTAAACGAAAGTTCGGAGATGGCACATTCAAATTATCGACCGTTGACGGTCTCACTCTTCCGAGAGCCTGGAACAACGAGAGTCTTCGTCGCTACTACACATAACAGGCTTTGTTTATTTATTCAGTCTATTTTTCATTTGCAATTTGTTTCTGCATTTCGAAATTTGAATTTGTAATAAGGCAACTGACTTCGCCGTATTTTCTGATTTCAGCAATAAAATGCAATCTCTTCGAGCTAGAGCTGTGATTTACTTGAAATACTTCATATGACCATCACTATGCACGGAGAGATAAGTTCCATCATACGATGGAATTTATTCAAATAGGGAGTGACTATGATACGACCAGTCACTCACTAAGTGAAACCCGAGCTCAGGGACAAGCCATCACACTGAAGCCAATAAAAGGATTGATACACGACAATCCTTTGACTAACTCCAGATTCTCGGAGTGTGAACTGGAGTATAAACTTACAAATACGGTTTCGAAGAGGTTGGACCCGTCCACCTAACGACTTCGCCTGTACCTTGACCAAGTTTGAGGAAAATGGATCCGTCCATATAACGAACTCGCTTGTTAACTCGGGGCGGATGTGAACCGACCATCCACGATCCTGATAGATTCGTCGTTCCCGGAGTGCGAATGAAATCCTAAATCCCGAACAGATGTGATTGACCGTCTGCTTATCAACTCTAGATTCCCACAGTGCGCATTGGAGTATAATCATCACCTAACTCCGGATTCCCAGAGTGTGAACCGGAGCATCAACATAAACACCAACTCCAAATTCCCAAAGTGCGAATTGGAGTATAAATGCCAACTCCAAGTCCTCGGAGCGTGGACTGGATAATAAAATGCTAATTGACTCTAAGTCCCCAGAGCGCGGACCGGAGTATAAACTCAGGTCTGGTCTGACTGTGCGCCCGCGAATTTATTCAAGTCCCCAGAGTGCGGAAGAAATTCTAAGTGTCAAGCGAACGTGGCTGATCGCCCGCGAAAATGACTTAAGTCCCCAGAGCGTGGACGCATCCTTGAAACTCAAGTAGGCGTGACCAACCGCCGACGCACAAGTGCAATCCGCGGAGCGTGGATGCAATCATCGATAAAAGAGCGAGTGTGGTTTGACCACTCGAATTCTCCTTGTTTCAGCATCAATTCATTGATGCTAAGCATGATGCATTGAAGGCGAAATGCGACCGCTATCCGATCTTTTCAATTCATCCCTGAAACTGGGGGCAAAACTTAAGTGTTAATCGCTGACTGAAGCAGTACAGCATCGAAGTTCAACTTAATGTCCAGTCATGACATGTGGCCGTGATTTCAGAATTTGACGGATAAGCTCAAACGAGATCCAAAAGTTGAAACTTCACAAGTGTACTGAACAAGGAATTCAAATGCCGAAACACTTAAGCAAATAAACACACATCAAGTTCAAAACAAAATAAAGTTTCATTTCAACTATCTCTGAAAAGGAATTATGTACAAGTTGATTCCAAAATTCCTACTAGCAGGGGTCGAACCTGCACCTATACACGGCCTACGAAAGAAAAATGAAAGTAGATTCCTATCTATCTACCAAAAATAAACCGAAGAAGCACGTCTACTCTCTTTTCTTTTTCGGCTTCCTTTTCGGTGTAGACCCACCAGAGCTGCCACTTATCTTTCTTTTCGAGCCTTTGCCTTTTGGCGGCTGATCTCCAGTAGGGGGCATGATATCAACTTCCTCATTTGAGCTCAAGTGTACGGGAATGCTCCTTGAAGGTGGAGTCGGAGGAACTGGGTCGACAATAGGAGACGGGATAGGCACATTGGTATCAATAACTGTACCACCAGGTGATATCATCCTTAACGGGGCTGGACCAGGTGCCGCCATCCCACCTCCAAAACTACCACCACAAGCCGCTGCCTCCATTTCAACGTTGATTTCGGCCAATATTTCTTCTTCATGAATTACTTGGGCCTCGCTGGGAGCATCAGTGGTTGGCATTGAAAAGCCAGTAATAGGTGCACTTCCACCCATAACAAATGGTAGGTCTGCAAAGGGGTCACTGTGATGACCGAGGAGTTCCTCCGTTATCTGCTCGTCGAAAATAAGCATGCTCTCCTGCGTTCCATCAGTCGGTGCAGTTGTAGTTATGGTGGTCGCTTCAGTGATGATGGCCTCCTGCGCTTGATGTGATTCTTGAGTTGCAGGAGGCGCGATCGGTGTAACTCCAGTCACTCGATAGAGAAAAAAGGAGAACTGTTGGTAACTACTTTAGATGACAATTCCGATTTCGGATAAGCATAGAGAATGTTCAGAGTACCTTCCATAGTTTGACTCGTGGACGGCTGAACGACTTCAGAAACTTGTTCCCTAACCGGAGATAACTGCGGCTGATACGGATTGTAAGCAGGAACTGATTGGGAATCAACCACAGGTGCTGATTCAGGCTGGGTTGGCATAGGAACTTCAGCACTTACATCGTGGTGCTCAACACCTGAACCTTCTTCGGCCTCCGGGTGTTGGGTGTCGAGCCTTTCTTTTTCATGCGAAATCATCGACTCGTGGAGAATCTTTCGTTCATCTTCATTTAGCATACGATTCTCAAGCTCAAACTCATCGATTGATTCACCCAGATGCACCGCCCTCTCCTCCTCAACCAATCGGCCCCCAAGCATTGTACAGATGTGTCGGGTAGTTGTCGAGCCAGGCTAGATTTCTGTGCCTTAGTACGTTAGCGTTGTAAGTTATCAAGAGATCTTCTATATCCGTCTCTAGCCTGGACTCAGCGGATTAAATTTTCTTCTCGACCTCAGTCTCCACCACTCGGACCTTAGCCGTGGCCGCATCTCGTTCGCCCCGAAGCACAACGGCATGTTTACAAGCCTCTTGGGCCGCTCTATTTGCATCATCTTTTTCCTTGATGATTTCAAAAAAAATGGCTTTGAGCTCGTTAAGTTCTTTCAGAGCGGCATCCCGTTCAGCCGTGACAGTGGTGTTTCGGTGGCCCATCTGCTCCACTAAGGCAAAGTGTGTCTGCCTCATCCTCTCCATGGCCATGTTTGCCTCATCGGCCTTTTTGGTGGCCTCTATCTCTGATTTCTGAGAGGACTCGGTTTCATCATTAAGCACTTGGACGATGCGGTCCTACTGGGCGAGATCAGATTCTAACTTTTCAATTATTTTAGCCCGTTTGAAGGCCACCTTCGACACTTTCTCTGTAGCCTTTGCCCACTCTTTGTACTGGGAATAGATGTCATGAATGTAATCATGCATTGTGTTCTCCACCTCCGATGGAATTCTCTTTAAGTGGGGGGGAAAAATGTAGCTGTCAAAGCATATATTTGGGAAATCTTTCTTTAGCTGAGCGATTCTAATAGCCCCTTCCCCGGCGGGCTCAGTGATAGCTTGCTTAGCGACGACGGGAGGCTCAACCTCAGTTCTATGGCGTTGCAACTCGGACCGAGAAGCATGCGAAGATGGTTTGTGACGAGGGGGCTCTACCGGCTGTTTTCCTTGACCGAAAGGTTGCGTAGGGATTCTAGGAGGAGGAGAGCGGGATCGGGATCGATGTCTGTAGTCCCTGTAACAACCCGCATATTTATCGATTTTATATTTAAATATTTTATTTAAATATCTTATCGTTAATCGGATTTTGGTCCGAAAGGCTACTTTTTGCATACGGTCAAATTAGGACTCGAGACCACCTCCATTGAGTTCAAAATGACGTTTGCGATCTTTTTAAGTGTAAACTTTGATATGTTTGGAGATAGCGGAATTTTCGTCACTTTTTGCTTTGGACCTTTAGTTTGGGCTGAACCACTTGCTAAGTCAGCCCAACCCCTTCCTTCTCTTCATTACTTCATCCCTACTTGCAAAAACTTTGAAGCTTTATCAAAAATGGTGGAGGGAATGAGAAATTAAAACTCCAAAGTCTTCTTCTTCATTGCTAATCCAACATCTACTCCAAATTCAAGTGAAGAACAACGATTCAAGCTTTGGACTGTTCTTGTTTTACTTTTAGGCTCCATCTTCATTGATTTTAGTGCAAAGGTGAGATTTTATCTCACAATCTCGTCTATAACTATCTTGGACTGTTGGGAATGACTCCCTATCACTTTAGCATGAACATTTGCATTTGGTTTGGATTGAATTGGTGAAAATCCCAAATTTTCGTGTGTTTTGACAAAAACTGGGCTTAGGTCGTTCTGCCTATGCCATCAACTGTTCTGCGTAGCTCTCGGCCAACATAGGTCGCATCGGCATTTAGGTTGTAGGTCGCATTGGCTTTAGGTCGCAAGACATTAGGTCGTTTGACCCCATCTCTTTTAAGTCGCTCTAGCGTGCTGCCTTCAAATATAAGCTCGTTCTGGGCTTAGGTCATACACTTCCTTAGGTCGCTAAGGCTTAGGTCGTTCTGCCTTGAATATTTAGGTCGCTCGCCTTAGGTCGCTTGACCATTGAAGCATCTAGTGAACTGTTAGGTCGTTCGCTTTAGGTCGCGAGTCTCTTATCCTTTAGGTCGCTCGACCCCACAAACACTTAGGTCGCGCCTTTCCTTTTCTCGACCTTGTTAGGTCGCTCATCCACTAGGTCGTTCGACCTGTCCCCTTTAGGTCGCTCGCCTAATTTAGGTCGTTTGCACCATTAGGTCGTAGGTCGCAAGACCCCGGTACCTTTAGGTCGTTAGACCTTATTTCTTTAGGTCGTTAGACCTTATTACAGTTAGGTCGCATGCCTAGCTCTTCCCTTAGGTCGCTCGACCTGTTATGTTTTAGGTCGCTGGCCCCTAGGTCGCTCACTTAGCTAGGTCGCCTCATTTGGTCGTGTTGTTCTCTATTAGGTCGCTCGACCTGTCTCCTTTAGGTCGCTCGCCTAGTTAGGTCGTTCGTTCCATTTTAGGTCGTTGAATACTTAGGTCGTTTAACCTATTCCACTTTAAGTCTTCAACCACTAGGTCGTATGACTTCTTACCTCGCTCGACCACTAGGTCGTAGCACATTAGGTCGCAAAGCCTTGTTAAGACGTTAGGTCGCTCGGCTTTCTACACTTAGGTCGTTTGACCTGTATTTCACTAGGTCGCTCGACCTGTTCTCCTGCTAGATCGCACGGCATTCTACCCTTAGGTCGTTCGACCTATTTTACTTTATGTCATTGCACTTTAATTCGACCACATTAGGTCGCAAGTATATTTCTACTTTGATGGTTTCGGAACTGATTTCCTTGGATTTTTCTCACGTCTTCGAATGTGAGATTTTGTGATGCGATTTGTTCCAACAATCGATTTGTGACTTGTCACTTTAAAAATGTGAAGGCTTCAATACTAGTAGTGAATATCAAAATTCTTTCATCAAAGCGATTTCTACACTATGTTACTACAAAGCTCTTTTTCTCAAACCGTTTTCTAATATACTAATATATACAAGCCTTTACTTCACTCGGATGAGAAATCTAATTAAACGGCTTAGTAAAACGAGTGGTATGAAACGCTTGCGTTCACTTCGCCGGTTAATTCTTGGACTTGTTCGATTGAACCTCGTGTGCCAATTTTCTAGTGAAGATTCACAGCTTGTTCGTAAATATTTAAGTTAAGCAAGTGGTTATGGGACATGAAACTAAACTCATATATTTACTAGCTTGGTGTGATTGACACTTCTTGATGATCATGACGATCATTTTTGTGATTTGATTTAGACTAGCAATTGTGCGATGTCTCTTTGTCTACGAGGTAGACTAAATCCCGTTTGTGTGATGTTTCACCATCACATATGTGGGGTAGCGCCCCACGGTCTTCGGACCATTCTTGTGGAGTTTCGGCTCAAAACTAATGGTTAGCTACCATGAGATAGCGTCTCATCTTGTGTTACACGTGTTGGTGAGTTTTCATACTCCCATTTTGTGATAGGCCTCCCCCTTCTTGTGATTTCTGGATTTCTTGTGATGATTTCTGGAATTTTGTGTTTCACCAATTTTCGTGATTTCCATTGATAAGCTTTATCAATTTTTGTGCATTGGTGAATTTGTGTGTCATTGACTTGTTATGAATACAAGTTTAGGGTATGATACCCTATTTTATCTTTGAGAAGATTCTTGTGATATTGATTAATCTCTTGTTGATTTTCAATTACATACTTATAGTAGTATGCCATTATGGTTGTTACATGTTCATGCCATGTCTTTTACATTATACCATATCATATGATATTTATAGCTAGACTGATCCATTTATTATTTTCTTATAAATAATACTCGGGTCAGACCGAGATGTTACAGGTGCTTCTGCTTGACTTCTCTTCTGGGATTATTCTGACTTTTGGCTAACTACTTAGATTAGTAGTTTTTGGATTGTACACATTTGAGATATAGACTCTATGTTGAGTACTTATTCTTTTGTATAGCACGTGTTGCTATTCTTTGTATTATTGTGGATCTTTCTGACCACTACTCTGATGTACACTTTCATGTGTTATATATATTCATATCTTTTTCCGCCTTTGTGATATGGATGTCTGTGACTGATTTATGTTATGATTACTTCTATGTTTGTTTCCGAAGATTATTATAGCCACTGTGTGATAGCTTTGGGTTTGTATCGGTATGTCGGACTTCCTCCTTAAATGAAGTTCATTCTATACTATCTGACATATCGGTGCTCGCTCAAAGAAGTTACATGGAGGGTCGCTCCTCAACAGCCTTATCCTCCGTGCTAGTTGACAGCATTACACCGTAGTGTTCTTGGCTAGCGTGGGTATAGAGGTGGGGCGTCACAACTTGGTATCAAAGCCAACTTCGGAACAATGTAGAATAACTTAACAAGGATCATCGTCCTAAGTCCAACTTAGGAGTCGTGCCTTAGGATTTAATTCGAGTCTTCGAACCGACTTATCCTATTTCCTTCTATGAATCCTTGTTTATCTATCAAGATTTGCTTGATATTTATTTGGAGAATAACTTTTCTTCTTCTCTCTTTCTTAAAGGAGAGAATGTCTAGACCAGGTCGTTCTAGAGCCGGGCCATCTAATGTCACTCCCCAGGATGGAGTTTTTATGACTGCTCAACAGCTTCTTGATTTAGTAAAGAATGCTCAAGCAGCCGGTCCTAATCAGTAGCCTACTCATCCTAAGTCTGGATTTGCACGTTTGTGCAATGATTATGCTAACTTGGGTGGGAAACCATTCAGGGGTTCCGAAACCATTATCGATGTCCAGGCTTGGTTAAGAACATGCGATCGAATCTTTTCTCGCATGAATCTTATCGATCTTCACCGTGTTCAGGTGGCTTCCAGTATGCTCGAAGAAAGAGCATTGGATTGGTACGAACTTCTTATTTCTGAAATCAATGAAGCGGATCTCACCTGGGAGCAATTTCGGGAACGCTTCGAATTAAAATTCATACCAGAAGCAGAGAAGGTGACATTGGCTCGTCGTTTTATAGACCTTGTTCAAGGTGAATCCTCAGTGACAGAATATGTCGCATCCTTCGAGTCACTGTCAAAATATGGGGTTGAATATATTAACACCCCATTGAAGAAGAACCAGAGGTTCGTCTATGGCTTAAACAAGAATCTCAAGAAGCCATTACTTCTAAAGTTAGAGGTTTCTTTCGACCAGCTCATTGATATCGCTCTTCGTCTTGAAGAGGCTGATAAGGTCAGTGATGTTGAAGTGGTGGCTTCCAAACCAAACTTCAACAACAAGAAGAGGCCAAACAAATTCAAAGGTCCTTATCCCAACAAAAAGGGGAAACCTACACCTCCGGCAGCAAAGACTTCTACCCCTAGTTCCGGGCAATGCTATAACTGTGGTTCTAAGGACCATTTTGCGAACAAGTGTTCAAAGCCCCGTTCTTGCCGCTATTGTAAAAGCCCGGATCATTATATACATTTATGCCCCAGACTTTAGGGCAAGAAAGAGGGAAAGCTTAATGTGGCTCAAGCCCCTGGCAACACATCTCGCGGTCAAGGTACGTCTCATTCTGTCCTTGATGGCATTATTATATTTCATGATCAACCTATCAGAGTTCTCTTTGATACGGGTGCATCCCATTCTTTTATATCAAAGGAACTAGTCGATAATTTTTCCTTAAGTGTTGTTGCTTTAATGACTTCTTTAAGAATTGCGAATCCGGTTGGTGGATCCGCAACTCTTAGTCTGCTTTGTAAAGATGTCGAGATTATTTTGTGTGATTTTTCTTTCCTAGCCGATTTGCATGTCATGCGTTACTTAGGCTTTGGAATGATTTTGGGTATAGATTGGCTTAATCGTTATGAAGCTCATATCCTATGTCCTGAGCGGACTATTTGTCTTCGACATCCACTATCTGTTAAGCAGATTTCTATTATTCTTAAGGATTCGGATTCCACTTTGGTTGCATCTTTATATTCTTTAAATCCTCGTGATGATGATAATGATGACGAGGAAGATGTCATTTCTCTTATTCGCGTCGTTCGTGAATTTTCCGACATCTTTGAGCCCGTTTTAGGATTACCACCTAAGCGAGCAATTGAGTTCAAAATTAATCTTATACCTAGAGCTCAACCTATTACTCGTCCTTCGTATCGCATGTCCAATAAGGAAAATGAAGAGATGCGCAAACAATTATCCGAGTTAGAGACGAAGCAACTTATTCGCTCTAGTTCCTCGCCTTGGGGAGCTTCAGCTATTTTTGTAAATAAGTCTGATGGTACACTTAGGCTTTGCGTCGACTACCGCAAGCTTAATGATCTAACTATTAAGAATAAATATCCTTTGCCTCGGATTGATGATCTATTCGATCAGCTTAGTGGTGCTAGAGTCTTTTCACAATTGGACTTGGCTACCGGTTTCCATCAGCTTCGTATTGTAGAGGATAGTATTCCTTTGACTTCGTTCCGTACATGTTATGGATCTTATGAATGGCTAGTTATGCCATTTGGTTTAACGAATGCTCCGGCTTATTTCGTTGACCTTATGAATCGAGTTTTCAAAGATTTCCTCGATCGGTTTGTTCTCATCTTTATTGATGATATTCTTGTGTATTCTAAAACCGAAGAGGAACATGAAAAGCATCTTCGGATTGTATTGGAAACCCTTAGGAGCAATCAATTAAAGACAAAATTTTCTAAATGCCATTTTTGGCAATCTAGTGTGAAGTTTCTCGGTCATATTATTTCCGAATCCGGAATATCAGTGGACCCTTCAAAGATTGAAGCGATTCAAAATTGGAAGAGACCGGAGAGTGTGACTAAAATCCGTAGCTTTCTCGGATTGGCAGGTTATTACCGCCGTTTCATAAAAGACTTTTCTAAGATTTCCGTGCCTCTTACGGGCTTAACAAAGAAAGGTGTTAAATACATTTGGTCGGACAAATGTGAATCCTCTTTTCAGAAATTAAAAGAACTCCTTTCTGATGCTCCTATTCTTTTTATTCCCGAAGGGAATCAAGATTTTGTTGTCTATACCGATGCTAGTCGCGTTGGTTTGGGTGCCGTTCTTATGCAAAAAGAACGTGTTATTGCTTATGCTTCTAGGCAATTGAAGCCGACTGAGACTAGATATTCCACACATGATTTAGAACTCGCGGCTATCGTTTTCGCCCTTCGAATTTGGCGACATTATCTTTTGGGAGAGAAATTTATACTTTACACCGATCATAAGTCTTTGAAATATTTATTTTCTCAAAAGGAACTTAATTTGCGTCAACAGCGTTGGCTCCAGTTCCTTGTCTCTTATGATCTTGATATCCTTTATACTCCCGGAAAGGGAAATCGAGTTGTCGATGCACTTAGTCGCAAGAAACAAGCGGTTGTTTCTATGATGATATCCGAATGGAAGGATCTCGAGGTTTTATCCATTTGTGAAATTCGAAATCGTGTCCCCGATTTATGTTCATCTCTTGTTTTATGTAGCCTTGAGGCTCGTCCTTCTCTTTTAGACCACATCCTTGAAGCTCAACGGCTAGATCCTGAATTGGCTTTGCTTGGCCAAAATCTTAAGGATAAAACCGATATTGAAGGTTTGAAAGACTTCGATATTGATTTTCGTGGCGGCATTCGAAAATTTGGTAGACTTATCATACCAAATAGTCGAGATCTTCGTAAAGATATTTTAGAAGATTCTCATCGTTCCAAATTTTCCATTCATCCAGGTAGCAGTAAAATGTACGCAGATATGAAGCGACTTTATTACTGGGAGGGAATGAAATCAGATATTGCTAACTTTGTTAAGTGTTGCATGACTTGCCAACTTGTCAAGGCTGAACATCAAAGACCTGGTGGGTTATTGCAACCATTGGAAATTCCAGTTTGGAAGTGGGATCAAATTTCCATGGATTTTATTGATGGTCTTCCCCGTTCTCGTTCGGGACATAATAGCATATGGGTGATCGTTGATAGACTTACTAAATCTGCCCATTTTATTCCTGTTCGGTCGAACCGAACCGTTCCTCTTCTAGCCAAACTCTCTTTATCAAAGAAATCGTTAAACTGCATGGAGTTTCTTCTTCTATTGTTAGTGATCGTGATCCACTGTTTACTAGTGGATTTTGGAAGAGTCTTCAAAAATCTTTGGGAACGAAGCTTAATTTTAGCACCGCTTATCACCCCAGTCCGATGGACAAACTGAGCGTGTGAATCAAACACTTGAAGATCTTCTTCGTGCTTGTGTTCTTGACTTTGGTGGAAGTTGGGAAGATCATATTTCACTTGTTGAATTTTCCTATAATAACAGCTTCCAATCTAGTATTGGTATGGCACCTTTCGAGGCACTCTACGGAAGACCATGTCGATCTCCTTCTTGTTGGCTTGAGGCCGGTGAGAAGCTGGTTTTAGGTCCAGATCTTATTCGTGATTCCACAGAAAAGATTGAACTTATTCGTCATAGGATGAAAGAAGCTCAGTGTAACATCCCGGAATTTTGAAATAATTTAATTCGTTAAATTGTTTGAATTTTTGGATTTAAATTTGAGGATTCCGAAAGAAATGAAGATATTGTTAAGATTTATATTATAAAAAATTATATGAGTTATAAAATAAAATATGAATAAATTTAATCTCTTTAGTTAAAACTTTTAAATAGAACTAAAACAAATTTTGTAATAAATTTACATAGTATAAAATGTTGATAACTAAAAGGAAATTGCTGTAAACAAAATAAGCTAAGGGAATGAAGTAACCAAATAAAAAAAGTAAGTACATATATAAGATAGAAACCATTACAAATTCAAACCATATGCTTGCCGTGAGTATATGAGGATAAGAAAGGTAGTAGGAAGATAGAAGCATGTAAGAAGATATCTTTTGATAAAACAAGATTTGTACTTGCATAAGAGAATAGGACTGCATGTAAACAAGAATTGAAACATGGGCATTTAATGCCATCAGTTCTAGCACGCAAAAGAAAGAGTATTAGCCACCATATTTATAAAAAAATCTCTGGTTGCAAAGGTACAAATAAATAAATAAAAAGAAAACTGTACCTCCATTGCTCTGTACATTTCTATATGTATCAACCCATGCATCAGTTCGTTCAAAACTTTTTACTGAAGAAAGAAAATAAACTTAGAAAAATATATACAAGTCCAAAACAAATTGCTGAAGAGAGAAATAAAAGAGTAGAGGAATAGAAACTGCAGATTTCCAAAACAAGTGAAAGTATTCTCTGTCTCCTAATAAATTTCAAAAGTAAGTAAACCTTTAAACTAAAATCTAGAACTATTATGTGTTGCTTAGGAATTACTGTGATGATGTTTGATCTGCATAAATGTTAGGTGTGAGTTCTGAGGGCTTGTCTGTTAATTTTGAAGCATCTCTGTTCATCAAGTTATCCAAGTGAGTAAACATTTTTAACTTTGATGCTTGACATTTTGTTTGAATATGGGCTATAAACAAATTTTGAACATCTGATTTGTATGCACAGAATCCATGGATTTGTAAACATCTTTGTCTGTGCCTGTTAATCTAGGTTTGAATCAATTTATCTCCAGGTTACAGAGATTTAAAATCCTGTACAAAAATCCAACTTTCCTGTCTCTGATCCTTGGTTGATCTCAGTACTTAAACAAAAGTTGTTTATTTTGACATATCTCAAGTTTTAGAAATGAATTCAAGTAAGGTGAACTACATCTTCTCTGAAAAAAAAAAATTGAAAACACAGTCATAATGCAAACCATGTAAAAATTCAAATATTTTAGATCCTATTTTCAATACTACGATCTAGATTCTTGTCACAAATAATGGTTTTTAAAAGCAAAATCAGTTTTTTAAAGAACATATGTACTGAGAAATTGGTGTTGATCAAGAAAATGTAGTTTTGCCAAATTCTGATGATCCAAGAGTTTGTGGTCCTCGAGATTTAAGTTGTAGCTAGGTTGAAGGGTGGAAATCATCAGAAAAATGCAAGTCGAATTTATAAATCATCGCAGAGTGATGACGAGATCATTTTAGGGCTAAATGTTCATATTGGGTCACGGTCGGAAAAAAGTGTTGCCGCGTCGTCCTCCATCGACCGGAGTCGATCGCGCCAGTGCTGGCGTGCGTGTTGGACATCGTGGAAGCTTCGAGTGTGAGCACGCGTTTGCTGTCGGCCTGAGGTGGGTGATCGAGGCAATTTAATGATGGTCAGTTTTGGTTACAGTTTAAGGCCAACAGAAAAATATTGATCTCGTCGATGCGATGGGCTTCTGGGTGTTTGTGGGGTGTTAGGGGATGAGTGTCGATCTGTTGGTGGCCGCAGCTTCGACCATCAGCGGCAGTCGTGATCGTGCACATGTACGATCTGGTGGCGTATCAGTTGTGATGGATTGGGAAAGATGGGAGGGAAGCTCGGAGCACCACTCGGGGAAATAAGGTGGAAACTCAAAGTCGAGCTGGGTTTCTTTAGGGTTGTATCGAGCAAATTTTTAAGACTTAAAACAAAATTTTGGAAATTTTCTCACGCGGGTCAATTCGAGTGGAAACTCGAAGCAGGGAAACAGGGTTCTCGGGGAGACCTCGGGACAAGAAAAAAAAAACAGTAAAACTCAAGTTTTTTTGAGAAGTATCTGAAATAAGCGAAGTGTTTTAAAACTTTGATCTCGGAAACTTAATGATCAGATAAAGATTTAAACAAGTTAATGATTTGTAATTATTTTGTAATTAAAAGTTGATTTATTCAAAGAATGAATAATAAAAATAATTAAGATTTAATAAATATACCATTTGGGAATAAATAAATCAAGAAAATTAATTAAGAATAACTAAGTAATAAAAAAATAATTAAAACTTAACTAATTTTTAATCAAGTCAAACTAACATTGATTAAAAAAAAAATTAATTAATGAGGATAATTATTCGGATAATTCACTTTAACCACAATCACTTTAATCAAGATGAATAACCATCATCAAATATTCGGTACTGAATTGATATTTTTGTTGTGATACTGTGATTGCTTTGTGATGGACTGTCATTGATTTGTTCCTATATGTGTGTGAAACCCCTTTTGGTCAAAAAACGGCACTTAAACCTCGATGCGACAGGGGATCGGATTTCAGTTTGTTATCCGAAGCCCACATCGAATCTATGAATTGTTGTGAATAACATATCCACATGTTTTTGAAATTAACGCTCACTATTCGGGTTACCCGTTCCGATATAGTGATACGTCGTATATGGATGGCATTTGAAGACCGGTGTTGAAGACCGGATATTTTCAAAAATGAAAGGACAACCTGTCGAATGTCTCTGCACCGAGTTGCTCCGGTATAGAGATTTATATCACTCTTTTATGACGGGAAGTCCGGACGTGATTAGAAAATTATCCGGATTGCAAGGACTTCTTTGGAAGTGCCTTCGGTTCTGTTCGAACCCGGAACAGACTTGTATGGATACATGTCCGACATTACACTTTGAGATATAAAGCCGATTTCTTTCAAATACATTTCTGTTGGTGGCGGAGAATTTATTCTCTTAGCTTAACACCCTTCTCTGAGACGTACGAGCTCAGAGGTTATGTAATTGAAATTTATCAGCGATATATCCCAATTTGGTAATGTGACATGCTGAGTGTTGCTGTGTGATGATCAGTGTTTGATCATTTGTGATATGATCATTTATCTTTGTGATCATAGGTTGATCATCTGTTGACCCAAAGCATGGCTTTTTGAAAAAGCGTAGCTTTGTGGACGAGACTTCGTCGAGCCTCACACCCCGGAATGGTCAAAACAGGAAAGATGCGGCAAGGTTATAGGGAGTAGCGCCCCTTAGTGTATGTTCATTTCCTTCTGGATAGAAGTGGTATCATGGTATGGAGCCCAGATACTTTACTTATGTGGATATCGCAGATATACATTTATTATCTTTGTGATTTGTTGCTGGGGCCCCGGGTAAAGGTTGGTTACAACCGGGAGATGGCATACTCGTGTCAGTAGTTACCTATTTTTGCAGAGGTAACCCGGCCTTGTGTTGGCAGAGATCTAACCGTAATGTTAGGTTATTTCTCGGGACGTCCTTCCAGAGGCGTTTCCATGTGGCAATGGGAAGTTCCTTGGCCTGACCATTTGTTGGAAATCCAATTCTCAATACGAAACTCTGTACGGTTTTAGTTGTAGAACCTGCCATTTACGTACGGTGGTCACCACTGTTTAGATGGTAGCTATAGTAGGCATACGATACTGGTCGTATGTTGGCTAAGATTAATATTCTACTTTCGAAATGTTTTTCCACACTATGCACTAACAATAATATCAAAAAGGATTTGATTTTGCGTAGTAAGCATCTTTGACTATCATAAGAAGAAATCTCCTCCAAGTTTGCGTTTGCATTGTGTGTGTGGCGGGAGGTCTTATGGTAGTTTCATTTTCCAAAAGCATTGCGAATTTACTTTAAATTCTTTCATTGTCCGTTTTTAAAAGATAAACTGTTTTGTTTACTCATACCAGTCCCATGACTGATCCGGAGTTTATTGTTTTCTTTTCTAAACTCTGGGTGCCCATTATTTCCACACGGGCAGCCTAGTAGCAGGTTTTCCGTATTCTGGAGTTAGCTGTATTTTGGAGCTCTTATCTTGGAGATATTCTTAGGAGCTTTTTGGAGATATCAGGTGTTTAGCTTTTGGGAGTCCGTTATCACTTCTTTCATCTGGAGACTTTTGGATATATGATTACTGTTGTATTATCATGATGTTGTATTTGGAGTTGTAGTATATGTATTAAATACTCTGATGAAGTATGGATTATGTCGATGTTGTATCTGTGATGATATTTATGATATTGATTCTGTTCCGCTGTTTTATATTCATCTAATTGTTGTTATAAGCTCCATCCGAACTAAAATTTGACGTTTGAAATTTGGCAGTCAAATACAAGTGAAGTATTTGATGTCTATTTTCGAACGATGAATTTTGGGTCGTGACAAATTGGTATCAGAGCTTTTGGTTGAGTAAGAACTTAAGCTACGGAGTATAACACATTAGATGGCTCATTAGAGATAGGGTGAAGTATACCCTAGAATGAGTATAACCAAGACTGTAACTCAAAATTTTGTTAGTCTATTTCGTTTACTGCTGATATTCCTTAAGATATTCGTCCGTATATCTAAATCAATTTTCTTACTAATTTCATATAAGTAAGAATGAGCGGACGCAGAGGAAGACCAAGGGGTCAAGTAAATGCCCCTGCACAAAACCAAGGTCCTCCAGCAGTAGTCGCAGCAATGGATATCCAGCAGCAGCCGGATCTGGCTGATTTGAATAAGAAATTCGAAAGGCTTGGTGGCAAACCATTCACCGGCAAGGAGTCAATTATTGGGGCTCAAGCTTGGGTCAGATCATGTGAGAAAATTTTTAAAGGGCTTAAGCTGCAAGACGAGCATAAGAGACTTATAGCTTCTTGGCAACTCCAAGAAGAAGTTTCAGCCTGGTGGGAAACCATCATTGTTGATGAATCCGAGGAGGAGTTTTCTTGGGATCGTTTTAAGGAGGTGTTCGAGAAGCGTTATATGCCGTCGGCGGGAATTTCCAGAATGTATCAAGAATTTTTGGATTTAAAGCAAGGAAGCCTGACATTTGAAGAGTACTTAAACAAGTTCAACGAACTATCCCGTTTTGGTCCAGAGTTGTTAAACACGCCTCTTAAGAAAAATGAAAGGTTTATCCGTGGAATGAACCAGAAATATCACGAAAGAATGACAGCGCACGTGAAGGAATCTTTTTCAGATCTTATTGATATGGGATACAGGTATGCCACACTGGATATGCAGGAAATTCCAAAGGAAGAGGGAAATTCAAATAATCAGAACTGGAAGAAAAGGAAGTTTGGGGGCAAGAAGCCACAGCAAGGCAATGATAAAAAGAACCGTCAAGGAAATTCGACAAGAAATATAACTTGTTACAACTGCCAAGAGAAGGGCCATTATTCAAGCAGCTGCACAAAACCAAAGAAGCAAGTTAACAAGGAACAACCGGTGAAGAATAATCAGGGAGCTAAGGAATGCTATAATTGTCACAAGTCTGGACATGTTATTAAGAATTGCCCACTAATGAAGCCAGCACAGGTGGCAAATGTTTACGCGATAAAGAAAGATCCTTCAACTTCGAAAGCTGATAAAGGAAAAGGTGTTCTGGAAGGTAACCTTAATATTAATGGTAGAACTGTTAGAGTTTTATTTGACTCGGGAGCTTCACATAGTTTTATCTCCCAACAAACCGTAAGAGAATTAGGACTTAAAGCTAGATTTTCTGCCGATCCTATTTGCGTGAAAAATCCGGTTGGAGGTCCCGCAAATCTTTGCTTATATTGTAAGAAAGTTCCTATTTCATATGATAGTTATCAATTTCCCATCAACCTATATATCCTCGAATTTAATGAATTTGAAATCATACTCGGAATGAACTGGTTATCGAAATACGAAGCTATATTGGATTGTAATAATCGGACCGCTTTGGTCAAAACGGACTTTGGAAATTTTATTGAAATCTCTTGTGAGAATCCGAGTCCAAGAAGAGATGGATTGATGTATACTTTGGGATATCCTGAACCCAGTTTGCAGTCTATACCTATTGTTCGGGAATTTTCCGACGTATTTGAAGAAGTAAATTCCTTACCTCCACACAGAGAAATAGCATTCCGAATTGACTTAATATCCAATGCCCGTCCTGTTGTTCACGCGAGTCGCAGGATGGCACCTAGGGAGAAAATTGAATTAGTCAATCAAACTGGAGATTTGCTGAAGAAAGGATTGATTCGCCCTAGTGTTTCCGAATGGGGTTCAGCCGTCGTATTTGTAGCTAAATCAGACGGATCTTTGAGATTGTGTGTAGATTACCGTGATCTCAATAAACAAACTCTCAAGAACAAATTCCCTTTACCTAGAATTGACGATCTATTTGATCAACTTCATGGCGCTCGATTCTTTTCTAAGATGGATCTAGCTCAGGGATTCCATCAACTGCGAATAGCTGAGGATTGTGTTCATTTTACTGCTTTTAGGGGTCCAGACATGTTCTACGAGTGGTTAGTTATGCCTTTCGGACTGACCAACGCTCCTGCGTACTTCGTGGATTTAATGACCCGAGTATTTCGAGAAGTATTGAACAAATTTGTCCTTGTATTTATTGATGATATCTTAATTTTCTCCAAAACTGAAGAGGAGCATTCTGAACATCTCAGAATTGTTTTGGAAATATTGAGGACGAATGTCTTATTCGCTAAATTTTCTAAGTGTCACTTTTGGGTCAAAGAGGTCAAATTTCTCAGTCATATTATTAATGAAGAAGGGATTTCTGTTGATCCAAGCAAGATTTCTGCAATTATGGACTGGAAGCAACCCACTACTCCTAGAGAAGTTCGAAGTTTTCTCGGTTTAGCGGGATATTATAGAAAGTTTGTACAGGATTTTTCTAAGTTGGCTAGCCCATTGACTAAGCTGACAATGAAGAATGCTAAATTTGATTGGACTTCAAGATGTGATGAAGTTTTCCAGGAATTGAAAAAGAGATTGACTACTGCTCCTGTTCTCGTTATTATTAATGGGAACCAAGGCTTATCTGTCTATACCGATGCGTGTGGTGACGGGGTAGGTGCAGTATTAATGCAAAATGGAAAGGTAGTTGCCTACGCGAGTAGACAATTACGTCCGCATGAGAAGAATTACCCGACACATGATTTGGAGCTTTTGGCTATTGTTTTCGCTTTAAAAATCTGGCGACACTATCTTCTGGGTAAGAATCTTTTCAGCTTCTTAACAATTTACGAAATTAACTAAATAAATATACTTAATAAACTCTCTTTGTTTTAGGTGAAAAATTCGAATTATTCACCGACCATAAATCTTTGAAATATCTCTTTACCCAGAAGGATCTGAATCTGCGACAACAACGTTGGTTGGAATTTCTGGCATCCTATGACTTGGATATTCTTTACACTCCGGGAAAAGCCAATGTAGTTGCCGATGCTTTAAGTAGAAAGCACGCTCTTCTTGCTCATCTTGTTATTACCCCTACTCTTCTCAAAAGAATTGCAAGACGGCAGACAGAAGACAAGTTTCTTCGTGAAATTCGAAGAAGGATAGAAGGTAGTGAAGATTCCAGTTTTGAAATTGATGATAAAGGGGATATAAGGCTGAAAGGCAGGCTTTGTGTGCCAGATATCCCAGAATTAAAGCGTGAAGTATTGGACGAATGCCACAAGTCCAAATTCAGTATCCATCCAGGAATCAACAAAATGTATCGAGACATTAAAAGAACATTCTGGTGGAAGACGATGAAGAGAGACGTATCGATATATGTAAGTCGCTGTGCTACTTGTCAGCAAATCAAAAGCGATCAAAGGAAAGTGGCCGGTTTACTTCAACCTTTGGAAGTACCGAAATGGAAGTGGGATCAGGTATCGATGGATTTCATCGACGGATTGCCACGAACCAAGAAGGGTAACGAAGCGATTTGGGTTATAGTGGACCGTCTAACCAAAACTGCTCACTTTATTCCAGTGAAATCCACTCGGACTGCAGCAAGCTTAGCAGGTATATACGTAAAGGAAATTGTTCGCCTCCATGGTATTCCCAGCAGTATAGTGAGTGATCGTGACCCGATCTTCACTAGTAGATTCTGGGAGGCGTTTCAGGATGCTTTGGGAACGAAATTAAATTTCAGTACTGCTTATCACCCGCAATCTGATGGACAGACTGAAAGGGTCAATCGAATTCTAGAAGACCTATTACGTTCTTGTGTTCATGATTTTGGTGGTTCATGGGAGGACCATTTACATCTGGTTGAATTCTCATATAATAACAGCTATCAGGCCAGTCTAGAAATGGCTCCTTTCGAAGTTTTATATGGTCGTCCGTGTCGATCACCTATATGCTGGATAGAATCAGGTGACAGACTCGTCTTAGGACCGGATATGATCAAAGAAGCCACTGAGAAGGTAGACTTTATCCGAAAGAAGTTATTAACTACCCAAAGCCGTCAGAAGAGCTATTATGACCGCCGAAGAAGATTTTTGGAATTTCAAGTTGGAGATTCTGTATTTTTGAAAGTATCTCCGATGCGGGGTGTATTGAGATTCGGGAAAACTGGAAAGCTAGCACCGCGTTATATTGGTCCTTTTCCTATTCTGGAAAGGATTGGTCCTCTAGCATATCAAGTACAGCTACCCGACTGGTTGTCTGGCGTCCATAATGTGTTTCACATTTCTAATCTTCGAAAGTATGTGCACGACCCAGATGATATTATTGAAGAAGCTGCTCAGCATGATCTAGAAATCACTCCTAACTTGACAGTAAAGAGGGAACCGATAAAAATTGTTGATCGTGAGGAGAAGCGATTAAGAAACAAAGTTGTGAATCTAGTCAAAGTTCAATGGAGTGGCAATCCAAAGGGCTGTACTTGGGAGACCGAAGATAATATGAAGAAATCATATTCCAACTGCAGAATTGACATCTCGGCTTAAACTGTAAGTCATTTCCTTGTTTCTGAATTCATATATTCTTTGTTGCATTCTCTCTCTTTCAATTTCGAGGACGAAATTTTCTTAAGGAGGGGATATTGTAACATCCCGGAATTTTGAAATAATTTAATTCGTTAAATTGTTTGAATTTTTGGATTTAAATTTGAGGATTCCGAAAGAAATGAAGATATTGTTAAGATTTATATTATAAAAAATTATATGAGTTATAAAATAAAATATGAATAAATTTAATCTCTTTAGTTAAAACTTTTAAATAGAACTAAAACAAATTTTGTAATAAATTTACATAGTATAAAATGTTGATAACTAAAAGGAAATTGCTGTAAACAAAATAAGCTAAGGGAATGAAGTAACCAAATAAAAAAAGTAAGTACATATATAAGATAGAAACCATTACAAATTCAAACCATATGCTTGCCGTGAGTATATGAGGATAAGAAAGGTAGTAGGAAGATAGAAGCATGTAAGAAGATATCTTTTGATAAAACAAGATTTGTACTTGCATAAGAGAATAGGACTGCATGTAAACAAGAATTGAAACATGGGCATTTAATGCCATCAGTTCTAGCACGCAAAAGAAAGAGTATTAGCCACCATATTTATAAAAAAATCTCTGGTTGCAAAGGTACAAATAAAAAAAAAAAAAGAAAACTGTACCTCCATTGCTCTGTACATTTCTATATGTATCAACCCATGCATCAGTTCGTTCAAAACTTTTTACTGAAGAAAGAAAATAAACTTAGAAAAATATATACAAGTCCAAAACAAATTGCTGAAGAGAGAAATAAAAGAGTAGAGGAATAGAAACTGCAGATTTCCAAAACAAGTGAAAGTATTCTCTGTCTCCTAATAAATTTCAAAAGTAAGTAAACCTTTAAACTAAAATCTAGAACTATTATGTGTTGCTTAGGAATTACTGTGATGATGTTTGATCTGCATAAATGTTAGGTGTGAGTTCTGAGGGCTTGTCTGTTAATTTTGAAGCATCTCTGTTCATCAAGTTGTCCAAGTGAGTAAACATTTTTAACTTTGATGCTTGACATTTTGTTTGAATATGGGCTATAAACAAATTTTGAACATCTGATTTGTATGCACAGAATCCATGGATTTGTAAACATCTTTGTCTGTGCCTGTTAATCTAGGTTTGAATCAATTTATCTCCAGGTTACAGAGATTTAAAATCCTGTACAAAAATCCAACTTTCCTGTCTCTGATCCTTGGTTGATCTCAGTACTTAAACAAAAGTTGTTTATTTTGACATATCTCAAGTTTTAGAAATGAATTCAAGTAAGGTGAACTACATCTTCTCTGAAAAAAAAATTGAAAACACAGTCATAATGCAAACCATGTAAAAATTCAAATATTTTAGATCCTATTTTCAATACTACGATCTAGATTCTTGTCACAAATAATGGTTTTTAAAAGCAAAATCAGTTTTTTAAAGAACATATGTACTGAGAAATTGGTGTTGATCAAGAAAATGTAGTTTTGCCAAATTCTGATGATCCAAGAGTTTGTGGTCCTCGAGATTTAAGTGGTAGCTAGGTTGAAGGGTGGAAATCATCAGAAAAATGCAAGTCGAATTTATAAATCATCGCAGAGTGATGACGAGATCATTTTAGGGCTAAATGTTCATATTGGGTCACGGTTGGAAAAAAGTGTTGCCGCGTCGTCCTCCATCGACCGGAGTCGATCGCGCCAGTGCTGGCGTGCGCGTTGGACATCGTGGAAGCTTCGAGTGTGAGCACGCGTTTGCTGTCGGCCTGAGGTGGGTGATCGAGGCAATTTAATGATGGTCAGTTTTGGTTACAGTTTAAGGCCAACAGAAAAATATTGATCTCGTCGATGCGATGGGCTTCTGGGTGTTTGTGGGGTGTTAGGGGATGAGTGTCGATCTGTTGGTGGCCGCAGCTTCGACCATCAGCGGCAGTCGTGATCGTGCACATGTACGATCTGGTGGCGTATCAGTTGTGATGGATTGGGAAAGATGGGAGGGAAGCTCGGAGCACCACTCGAGGAAATAAGGTGGAAACTCAAAGTCGAGCTGGGTTTCTTTAGGGTTGTATCGAGCAAATTTTTAAGACTTAAAACAAAATTTTGGAAATTTTCTCACGCGGGTCAATTCGAGTGGAAACTCGAAGCAGGGAAACAGGGTTCTCGGGGAGACCTCGGGACAAGAAAAAAAAAACAGTAAAACTCAAGTTTTTTTGAGAAGTATCTGAAATAAGCGAAGTGTTTTAAAACTTTGATCTCGGAAACTTAATGATCAGATAAAGATTTAAACAAGTTAATGATTTGTAATTATTTTGTAATTAAAAGTTGATTTATTCAAAGAATGAATAATAAAAATAATTAAGATTTAATAAATATACCATTTGGGAATAAATAAATCAAGAAAATTAATTAAGAATAACTAAGTAATAAAAAAATAATTAAAACTTAACTAATTTTTAATCAAGTCAAACTAACATTGATTAAAAAAAAAAATTAATGAGGATAATTATTCGGATAATTCACTTTAACCACAATCACTTTAATCAAGATGAATAACCATCATCAAATATTCGGTACTGAATTGATATTTCTGTTGTGATACTGTGATTGCTTTGTGATGGACTGTCATTGATTTGTTCCTATATGTGTGTGAAACCCCTTTTGGTCAAAAAACGGCACTTAAACCTCGATGCGACAGGGGATCGGATTTCAGTTTGTTATCCGAAGCCCACATCGAATCTATGAATTGTTGTGAATAACATATCCACATGTTTTTGAAATTAACGCTCACTATTCGGGTTACCCGTTCCGATATAGTGATACGTCGTATATGGATGGCATTTGAAGACCGGTGTTGAAGACCGGATATTTTCAAAAATGAAAGGACAACCTGTCGAATGTCTCTGCACCGAGTTGCTCCGGTATAGAGATTTATATCACTCTTTTGTGACGGGAAGTCCGGACGTGATTAGAAAATTATCCGGATTGCAAGGACTTCTTTGGAAGTGCCTTCGGTTCTGTTCGAACCCGGAACAGACTTGTATGGATACATGTCCGACATTACACTTTGAGATATAAAGCCGATTTCTTTCAAATACATTTCTGTTGGTGGCGGAGAATTTATTCTCTTAGCTTAACACCCTTCTCTGAGACGTACGAGCTCAGAGGTTATGTAATTGAAATTTATCAGCGATATATCCCAATTTGGTAATGTGACATGCTGAGTGTTGCTGTGTGATGATCAGTGTTTGATCATTTGTGATATGATCATTTATCTTTGTGATCATAGGTTGATCATCTATTGACCCAAAGCATGGCTTTTTGAAAAAGCGTAGCTTTGTGGACGAGACTTCGTCGAGCCTCACACCCCGGAATGGTCAAAACAGGAAAGATGCGGCAAGGTTATAGGGAGTAGCGCCCCTTAGTGTATGTTCATTTCCTTCTGGATAGAAGTGGTATCATGGTATGGAGCCCAGATACTTTACTTATGTGGATATCGCAGATATACATTTATTATCTTTGTGATTTGTTGCTGGGGCCCCGGGTAAAGGTTGGTTACAACCGGGAGATGGCATACTCGTGTCAGTAGTTACCTATTTTTGCAGAGGTAACCCGGCCTTGTGTTGGCAGAGATCTAACCGTAATGTTAGGTTATTTCTCGGGACGTCCTTCCAGAGGCGTTTCCATGTGGCAATGGGAAGTTCCTTGGCCTGACCATTTGTTGGAAATCCAATTCTCAATACGAAACTCTGTACGGTTTTAGTTGTAGAACCTGCCATTTACGTACGGTGGTCACCACTATTTAGATGGTAGCTATAGTAGGCATACGATACTGGTCGTATGTTGGCTAAGATTAATATTCTACTTTCGAAATGTTTTTCCACACTATGCACTAACAATAATATCAAAAAGGATTTGATTTTGCGTAGTAAGCATCTTTGACTATCATAAGAAGAAATCTCCTCCAAGTTTGCGTTTGCATTGTGTGTGTGGCGGGAGGTCTTATGGTAGTTTCATTTTCCAAAAGCATTGCGAATTTACTTTAAATTCTTTCATTGTCCGTTTTTAAAAGATAAACTGTTTTGTTTACTCATACCAGTCCCATGACTGATCCGGAGTTTATTGTTTTCTTTTCTAAACTCTGGGTGCCCATTATTTCCACACGGGCAGCCTAGTAGC
Organism: Allium fistulosum; assembly: GCA_030737815.1. Lineage (NCBI taxonomy): Eukaryota > Viridiplantae > Streptophyta > Magnoliopsida > Asparagales > Amaryllidaceae > Allium > Allium fistulosum. Next base: position 722,722,346 of record CM060908.1, read on the forward strand.
AGGTTTTCCGTATTCTGGAGTTAGCTGTATTTTGGAGCTCTTATCTTGGAGATATTCTTAGGAGCTTTTTGGAGATATCAGGTGTTTAGCTTTTGGGAGTCCGTTATCACTTCTTTCATCTGGAGACTTTTGGATATATGATTACTGTTGTATTATCATGATGTTGTATTTGGAGTTGTAGTATATGTATTAAATACTCTGATGAAGTATGGATTATGTCGATGTTGTATCTGTGATGATATTTATGATATTGATTCTGTTTCGCTGTTTTATATTCATCTAATTGTTGTTATAAGCTCCATCCGAACTAAAATTTGACGTTTGAAATTTGGCAGTCAAATACAAGTGAAGTATTTGATGTCTATTTTCGAACGATGAATTTTGGGTCGTGACAAATCAGAGTAGACAAAAATCCTATGCCGATAATCGAAGAAGGAAGTTAGAATTTTCTGTGGAAGATCTTGTATTTATTCGTGTTTCACTTGTGAAAGGTGTTGTACGTTTCAATCGATCGGGAAAGCTAGCGCCTCGATACATTGGGCCATTTCCCATCACTGAACGTATTGGTTCCATGGCTTATCGCCTTTCATTACCGGCTTAGTTTTCTGCCATGCATGACGTGTTTCGCGTTTCTCAATTACGGAAGTGCCTTCGGGATTCCGATTCTATTCTTGAGCCCGGTGTTGTGGAAGAGATTGAAGTTTCGCCTAATTTAACTTAAGAGCAGCATCCTATTCGAATTATTGCTTCGGAGATCAAACGACTTCGAAATAAAGATGTTCCGCCTGTTAAAGTTCAATGGTCCTCAAATCCTAAGGATTGCTCTTGGGAAACTAGAGAATTCATCGAGCGAACACATCCGGACTTACTTTCTCATGCTCTTTGAGGTAAACTTCTTATTTCAAAATTTCTTTTGTGTTAATATGCTTTTATGGTTGTTACTTTTTATTTCCATCTTATATATTGCGAGGACGCAATTTCTTTAAGGAGGGGAGTTTGTAACAACCCGCATATTTATCGATTTTATATTTAAATATTTTATTTAAATATCTTATCGTTAATCGGATTTTGGTCCGAAAGGCTACTTTTTGCATACGGTCAAATTAGGACTCGAGACCACCTCCATTGAGTTCAAAATGACGTTTGCGATCTTTTTAAGTGTAAACTTTGATATGTTTGGAGATAGCGGAATTTTCGTCACTTTTTGCTTTGGACCTTTAGTTTGGGCTGAACCACTTGCTAACTCAGCCCAACCCCTTCCTTCTCTTCATTACTTCATCCCTACTTGCAAAAACTTTGAAGCTTTATCAAAAATGGTGGAGGGAATGAGAAATTAAAACTCCAAAGTCTTCTTCTTCATTGCTAATCCAACATCTACTCCAAATTCAAGTGAAGAACAACGATTCAAGCTTTGGACTGTTCTTGCTTTACTTTTAGGCTCCATCTTCATTGATTTTAGTGCAAAGGTGAGATTTTTATCTCATAATCTCGTCTATAACTATCTTGGACTGTTGGGAATGACTCCCTATCACTTTAGCATGAACATTTGCATTTGGTTTGGATTGAATTGGTGAAAATCCCAAATTTTCGTGTGTTTTGACAAAAACTGGGCTTAGGTCGTTTTGCCTATGCCATCAACTGTTCTACGTAGCTCTCGGCCAACATAGGTCGCATCGGCATTTAGGTCGTAGGTCGCATTGGCTTTAGGTCGCGAGACATTAGGTCGTTTGACCCCATCTCTTTTAAGTCGCTCTAGCGTGCACCCTTCAAATATAAGCTCGTTCTGGGCTTTGGTCGTACACTTCCTTAGGTCGCTAAGGCTTAGGTCGTTCTGCCTTGAATATTTAGGTCGCTCGCCTTAGGTCGCTTGACCATTGAAGCATCTAGTGAACTGTTAGGTCGTTCGCTTTAGGTCGCGAGTCTTTAGGTCGCGAGTCTTTAGATCGCGAGTCTCTTATCCTTTAGGTCGCTCGACCCCACAAACACTTAGGTCGCGCCTTTCCTTTTCTCGACCTTGTTAGGTCGCTCATCCACTAGGTCGTTCGACCTGTCCCCTTTAGGTCGCTCGCCTAATTTAAGTTGTTTGCACCATTAGGTCGTAGGTCGCAAGACCCCAATACCTTTAGGTCGTTAGACCTTATTTCTTTAGGTCGTTAGACCTTATTACAGTTAGGTCACATGCCTAGCTCTTCCCTTAGGTCGCTCGACCAGTTATGTTTTAGGTCGTTGGCCCCTAGGTCGCTCACTTAGCTAGGTCGCCTCATTTGGTCGTGCTGTTCTCTGTTAGGTCGCTCGACCTGTCTCCTTTAGGTCGCTCGCCTAGTTAGGTCGTTCGTTCCATTTTAGGTCGTTGAATACTTAGGTCGTTTGACCTATTCCACTTTAAGTCTTCAACCACTAGGTCGCATGACTTCTTACCTCGCTCGACCACTAGGTCGTAGCACATTAGGTCGCATAGCCTTGTTAAGACGTTAGGTCGCTCAGCTTTCTACACTTAGGTCGTTTGACCTGTATTTCACTAGGTCGCTCGACCTGTTCTCCTGCTAGGTCGCACGGCATTCTACCCTTAGGTCGTTCGACCTATTTTACTTTATGTTGTTGCACTTTAATTCGACCACATTAGGTCGCAAGTATATTTCTACTTTGATGGTTTCAGAACTGATTTCCTTGGATTTTTCTCACGTCTTCGAATGTGAGATTTTGTGATGCGATTTGTTCCAACAATCGATTTGTGACTTGTCACTTTAAAAATGTGAAGGCTTCAATACTAGTAGTGAATATCAAAATTCTTTCATCAAAGCGATTTCTACACTATGTTACTACAAAGCTCTTTTTCTCAAACTGTTTTCTAATCTACTAATATATACAAGCCTTTACTTCACTCGGATGAGAAATCTAATTAAACGGCTTAGTAAAATGAGTGGTATGAAACGCTTGCGTTCACTTCGTCGGTTAATTCTTGGACTTGTTCGATTGAACCTCGTGTGACAATTTTCTAGTGAAGATTCACAGCTTGTTCGTAAATATTTAAGTTAAGCAAGTGGTTATGGGACATGAAGCTAAACTCATATATTTACTAGCTTGGTGTGATTGACACTTCTTGATGATCATGACGATCATTTTTGTGATTTGATTTAGACTAGCAATTGTGCGATGTCTCTTTGTCTACGAGGGAGACTAAACTCCGTTTGTGTGATGTTTCACCATCACATATGTGGGGTAGCGCCCCACGGTCTTCGGACCATTCTTGTGGAGTTTCGGCTCAAAACTAATGGTTAGCTACCATGAGATAGCGTCTCGTCTTGTGTTACACGTATTGGTGAGTTTTCATACTCTCGTTTTGTGATAGGCCTCCCCCTTCTTGTGATTTCTGGATTTCTTGTGATGATTTCTGGAATTTTGTGTTTCACCAATTTTCGTGATTTCCATTGATAAGCTTTATCAATTTTTGTGCATTGGTGAATTTGTGTGTCATTGACTTGTTATGAATACAAGTTTAGGGTATGATACCCTATTTTATCTTTGAGAAGATTCTTGTGATATTGATTAATCTCTTGTTGATTTTCAATTACATACTTATAGTAGTATGCCATTATGGTTGTTACATCTTCATGCCATGTCTTTTACTTTATACCATATCATTTGATATTTATAGCTAGACTGATCCATTTATTATTTTCTTATAAATAATACTCGGGTCAGACCGAGATGTTACAGGTGCTTCTGCTTGACTTCTCTTCTGAGATTATTCTGACTTTTGGCTAACTACTTAGATTAGTAGTTTTTGGATTGTACACATTTGAGATATAGACTCTATGTTGAGTACTTATTCTTTTGTATAACATGTGTTGCTATTCTTTTGTATTATCGTGGATCTTTCTGACCACTACTCTGATGTACACTTTCATGTGTTATATATATATATATTCATATCTTTTTCCGCCTTTGTGATATGGATGTCTGTGACTGATTTTTGTTATGATTACTTCTATGTTTGTTTCCGAAGATTATTATAGCCACTGTGTGATAGCTTTGGGTTTGTATCGGTATGTCGGACTTCCTCCTTAAATGAAGTTCATTCTATACTATCTGACATATCGGTGCTCGCTCAAAGAAGTTACATGGAGGGTCGCTCCTCAACAGCCTTATCCTCTGTGCTAGTTGATAGCATTACACCGTAGTGTTCTTGGCTAGCGTGGGTATAGAGGTGGGGCGTCACAGTCCCTATCCCTATCTCTCTCATGACGTTCCTGACTAGAGTACCCGCGATCGCGGTCTCTATCTTCCTCTCTCCTACGTGACTCATAATATGAAGAAGATCGACGAACTGAGCGAAGACTCCCTAACATCGACCCTCGTCCGGACATCATATCTGTAAAAAAGAAAGAGAAGCAGAGTTAGTGGTTTCTTGAATTGAACAACTTAAGATTGGAAATCGTGTAATGCCGTGAAGTGTGTATGTATGTGCAACCCCCCGACCAACCGAAAATGTCGGTCGCACTTATAGGAAGCGACTCGCTTAGATCAAGAGCACTATCAAGCTCCTCCAACCCGGTGTCGTGTTGAAGTGACACGTAATCCGGAATCGGAATATCGGCAAGCCCCTCAAAAGGACTCTCTATTGACGAGGAAGGAGCCTCTGAGATTCTAATGCCGGGAACCGGCAAGGAAACCAAAACTGATTCCCACCTCGAAGACTTAGGATGTTTGTAAGCATCGGCCTTGCCTTTTCTTCTTCCTTTTGTCGCTTGAAATCCGGTCGAAAACCCAGCAACAAGTTCATCTTCCGCGGGCGTTCTCTCTTCATCACCTCCTTCAGTTATTATGACCCCGGGCGTTTTGCGTTTCAAATGCTTCTTCGGGGTTGCCCTCAGTGTTCCTTCAAGCCTTATGCTTTGATTCCGCTCAATCAGTCCAACGATTCTCAAATTTCTATCGGTTAAAACCGAATCGATGTCCCTCATTTCACTCGGAACTTCTTGAAGGACCCTTACTATTTCTTTGAAGTACCCACCTTCAGGTCGTGAAATTGCAGCTACAAAGAAAAGAAGATATTAGTTTTACATCAACTGCTACTATCTTGACGACTCTTAGAAAAGACTGCGACACTTACGTCTGATTAACCATCGGCTAGCAAATCCTAGAGGGCATCGGACGTAGAACCATTCTGTTTTAAAGTAACTCGGCCTTGTCCAGGACCCGGTTACTACTTGACAATTCCTAACTGCCACCAGGAATGTAAAAGATGGGCTATCTCCCCTACTCTTGATGTTAAAAAGATATCTAATCTCTGATGGAGCCGGTGGCCGAAAGAGATGCTCCATGAATACAATAAATAAACTGTTCAGCATAGCGTATCCGTTGGGGTGTAGTTGTGATGGAGCGATTCCGAGGAAAGACAAAACTTCCCTGATATATTGGTTAAATGGAGGAAGTGTTCCCGCCGTACATGCATGGCGATTAAAGGCTGTAAACCCCTCTGGGGGAGCATGCGGTCTATCGTCTGGTCCTGGCAATAGTACATCGTCCAATGGCAAACCATGCCTTAGGCATATTCGTCCCAACATGTCTTCAGAGATTTTGGACGGTATAGAATCTTGGGGATTACAGATGAACATAGCATCAGGTAGTTCGTCCGGAGCAGGGTCTATGACTTCGGCTGTGATGGCGGGCAATTCTATTATTGGAAGAGACAGACTCTGACTTTCCTGTTGCTGTGAACTTGTGGACTCCATAACTAATCAACTTATTAAAACCTATATTATATAATAATAAGCCCGTGTTCCCCAGTGTGAAGTGTGTGAATATGGTGTAGTGCGGTGCTACGTATTATTTGAAGAATTCTACAGAGATAAAGAAAACATTCAAATGATGAGACTTCAGAATTTAAGAGGGGTGACTGTCATCGCTGACCGTCACAGCCGCGCCATCCAAACTTTAGCGGCCGATCCAAGTTAGGGTTTATTGAGTTCGGTTAAGTTACAGTTCCATCAACAAGCTTCAAAGGGCAGTCAAATGTACAGTTTAACAGTTAAATCCAGTTATGCAAGGCTAAAAGCTCGTCAGAGTCAAATGTTTAAGTATGCAAATGGCCACTAGTTCGTATCCATCAACTTTCAACTTGAATCGTCCTGCCAAAGCTTGCGTTCGTATCGGTCCAGAGCAGTGGATTTCGTATCGATTCGGAAGCCTTCATTCGAATCAATCCGGAAGCCTTCATTCGAATTGATCTGGGAGCCTTTATTCGAATCGATCCGGGAGCCTTCATTCGAATCGATCTGGAAGCCTTCGTTCGAATCGATCCCGAAGCCCGCATTCGAGTCGATCTCAAAGCCTTGGTTCGCATCGATCCCGAAGCCTCGGCTTTGTATCGATCACCTCGGGCCGCTCCACTTCGTAGAAGTTGAAGGCAAGCGACTTCGCGTCGATCCTTTCTGAATTGATATGATTCCTCCTTTCGTCACAAATCGATACGAGTGTTTCTTCCTCGTATCGCTCCACGTTTCTTCTTCCCCAAACAGCCTGAACGCCATTATCACTCCATTGACCTCACTCCGACCCAACTCCGGCAATAGTGTCACCGGAATCAGCCACGAACTTAGATGACGTGGTTCAAAACTCGAATCTCATTATTGTGATGTGGGTTTATGGGTTAATTACCTAATTAGTGTAGTTGGTTCGAGAAATTAACATGTTAAATGGCTTGAAGAAGAAGGCAGTTTCTCTTTTTCCCTGATCGATGCGAAAACAGTTTGTGAAAGCAAAAAGCAAGTGAAAAATTTTCTAAGTACAAAAGCGGTATTTATATGGACCTAGGGAAAGAGGAAAATGATTCGTCTCCCAATCATCGTGACCGATTCCAACCGGTTTCACCCCTGATCGATACGAATTGGCTATTCGTATCCAACATCTCGAGCTTCATCGATACGCAATGTGCAATGAAGATTTTTCTGAAACATTGGATTCCATCGATACGAAGCACTTATTCGTATCCACTATTTTCGACTCTATTCGAGATACATCGATACGAATTGCACTGTTCGTATCCATCGACGCACGACCCATGAAGACTCATATTCATCGATACGAATAGTACGCGGAGAACCAGTTGCTCTATTCGCATCCCTCATAAGACCATCGATGCAAAAATGATTTCTCGACCTTTCATGTCGATCCAGGAGAGGATCGATACAAAGGAGCATCCCAGAAACAACCGTCAAGCTTTGTTACAACTTGAATTTCACATCGATTCAGGAGAGGATCGATATGGAATTCGATACAAGAGAACTGACAACGACTCGTGAACGTGCGACGTTAACGAGAGTCAGGTTAACCTATATGCATGTATGCCGGACTAATATTCAATTTTCAAAATTCACAGGGATTGGATATTCGGTTAATGATGGTTACAACAACAAACAAATAATCGCTATCATACAGCAATTAGTTACAACAGTACACGGTACAGCAGTTGGCAGTCAACAATTCATATTATTGAAAAATCAGTCATGGATTACAACTTTCGACGAGAGAACGGCAACCGTTTGACAAGTCAGATGGAACTATTCCGAATGAAGATTGCAGCTTTTCAAAGCATGTCGTGTTCTCACAAGACGTACTTTGGGGGGGAAATGTTATCCCGCCTTTTGGCAAGGCCGCGATACTAGGAACTCAACCGAAAACCAAGGACGGTCCATCCCGAAGATCGGTTATACATAGGTTTGCTATGGATATCGATAAATTTTGTCCGAGTCTGGATCAAGCTACAATTGACAAGACATGACAAGCAAAGCTGTGAAAGCCAACGTTCCAAGTTTCAAGTCAATCGGAGTGCGTATGCTCGAGATATGATCGATACAATTCAGGAAAGCAAACTGTTCGAATCCATCGATAGCCACCTTGTTCGTATCCATAAAGCAACCAGAGAACAACTGATTTATTCGAATCGATCAGAGGCGCGTGATTTCATATCGATCAGGAGAACTGCACTTTTCGTATCCATCAACCAAAAGGCTTTCTTCGTATCCATACAGCATCGACTCTTCGTATCCATCCATCGATATCATCTCACATCCATCTGTTCGTATCCATCACATTATCAGTTGTTCGTATCCATCAAGTTGGAACAACTGCGATCGATACGAACAAGACCACACAATCGATACGAGCCATGCAATTTGGATCGATACGAACAGAGCCACAGTGCTCGAGACGGACTGAGTCACTTCCATCAATACAAATTGAGCCGCTTCCATCGATACGAATAAGGCTAAAACCTTGGGATGACTCGATCAACTCGGCATCGAAAGTGGAGCGATCCAAAAATCAAGCGCCACGTCAACTCGCAGGCACGTGTTCAACATCGAGTCAAAATGATCGATACGAGCTGTAACGATACGAAGGGAACAGAGATCGGAAAACTCTAATTTGCATCGATCGTAACTTGCAATCCACAAGTCCAAACGCTATGAAATTTTCACAGGAGCTTACGTATGACCTAAGGAATGTTCATGCCAAGTTTCGACTCGATTGAGCCAAATCTTGATCGATACGAAATTGGTTCGTATCGATCACGGACCGAGTGCAAATCACGTGGGATCGATCGCGTGGGCCTACACATGTGCCGGAAGAGGTCTCCTGAGATCTGAGCGAGATATTTGCAGCTTACGCCTATAAATAGCAGCCCAAAGCCTACATAAAAGGGATCTTTTGGCTTTTTGACGTCCAGACTCTGCCGAATTCACCATTGCATCCAAATTCCACTATTGTACTCGAGATTTACTGCTGTAATTCGCTGTAACCAGCAACTAAAAGTTAATAAAGATCAATCCTTTCATAGTGGACGTAGGCAACACGCCGAACCACTCTAAATTTCTATGTTTCTACGTACTTTCTTATTTGTTTTTGAACTGTTTGTTAGATAATTCTCCTTTTCCATTTAATTTCTTCATTTTATCTCTTCAAACCCTTCCGAAGAATGTTGTGCCCAATTTTGGTACAAACAAATATATATATGTTTATTCTCATTAAACAAAAATCATACACTAACATATTCTACAATAACATATATTATTTAAATAATCTATATAGGGGATTTTTTTAAATACATATATCAAAGTCCGTCCTAAGCTCAACCTGGATAATTATAAATACCTATCCTTACAGATGCTGAAAAACAACAAACATAGTGGAAAAGAAAACTCCGTCCATACGTTGATGAACATCTCCAGCCCACCTCTGAAAACTCTAAGTGTCTTCAGCTAATCCTGAAACTACTTGGATCCGACTCGAGATTAAAAATACTCGGATCAGGTTTGGCAAACCAACGTGAGACATGAATTATAAATATATATGAAAGTGTTATAGATTAACTATGGCATCAAACAAAAGCTTTGAAAAGAAGAGTATCTCATTAGACCACGCCGCACATAAACATGGACGGGTTTTACCTTATGATAACTAAAACATTTTTATCAAATCATTTGATATTATTCTTAATGACATTCTTTGAAAATCCTTTCAAATAACATATTAATCACAGCCAAAATTGTTACATTAGTTAAATTCCAGCATATTAAATTCTACAATCAAAACGTAAAGGTACGTATTGGAGAAGAGATTTCCAATAATCACAAGGTAAGGGACTACCTTCCGACAGTACATCTCTAGAGGAATATACCGAGGCACAACCTCGCGGCCCTCTACCAAGTTACCAACACATAACCAACCTACCTTTACCATAGATAGTACAAAATATTCCATCACCTCGGTCGTTTCCAACCTATCCGTGGCCACAGCATACACAACAAACCCAAAATATAGAGGACAATCTAGAAAGATGATGAACACACCCTAATGGGTGCGACCCACTTAGTCTTGCCGCATCTACCCTGCATTTGCCATTATCGATGTATGAGGCTTGAGGTAACGTTACCACCTATACCACCAAACATATATACATTTGTAAAACCCAATTTACGTGGTATTAGAAATGCAATGTCAGACATTTGTCCATAAAAGTTGTCCAGGACCAGGATAAACCAAAGGTATTCCTACTACATCCATTTTGAGAATCACCTCTAGGAATAATAGCTAGCCCTTGCATTGAAGATTTCAAAATGAAGGTACTCCTGCCACTATATGTATATAATATAGGAATCACGAGGTTAGTGGAAACCAGTCCTACATTATGAAGATCTCCGTCTTCAAAATCATTGTCCTCAACATGTCTTCACTTTTGAACGCATATATTAGTTCGAAGTGGTTTTCAGATAGGAATCACCCAAATCCGATCCCGATCTCTCCGAACCAATTATCGATAAAAAGATGTGTATATGTGTATACAGAAATGTTAAGCCTCTTTCGTTAAATCCTCTTTTCTTCTTTTACTCAAAATATTATTTAACTTTAAAGATATCTTTTTATTCAATAAAATATCTTTTAGAGATATATATCTTTAAACCATTTCTATTTCGGGGTAGATAGAATTATTAAACCTCCTTTTAACTTTGAAAATACCAAATCAAATCCTTTTGATTACTTAGGGAAATATTTTCATATTCTATTATAAGCATAATAAATAAAGATTTCATTTTTCTGAAATATATTTTAAATGGGTCAAAAACAATGTTATTTAGGACATCGTTTACTGTAAACTTAATTCACTTAGTATTGAGTAAAAAAGATCCATGGATTTTAGATTAATTACACTCAATACTAATTTCCATATTCAGTCTGCACTATTAGTCGAATAATGGTGAAATCACCTTTTAAATTCACACAGATAGTACATGTTCCCTCCTTGGAATTTAATATAGAGTTTAACTAGGATGTTCTCCTTACCATCAAAATCATATTTCAAGTCTTGTTTAACCTTTTTGGAAAACTGCAAATCTCTTTTCTTTATCTTACGAAAATGCGATCCGAGTAAGTCAAATTAACCATCCCCTTCGTCGGGCCAGTCCGAATAGCTAAAGGGAGCAAGCAACTGGTTCCCAAACTCCAGTCTAGAGACTATCTCTTTGTCACCCATAAGGAGATCAAGTTAGTTGATCGACTCTAAATTTTTAAAAGTATTTGATTTATCATTTGAAAATCATTTCAAAAAGATTCGGGAAGAAAACCCAAGTTCAATCATTTATTCAATGGTTACCAAATTCCATTAATAAATTGTTGGTGAATAGTGATTTTAAAGTTTTATATATTAAACACCAATTTCATTGCATATATGCCCATTTTTATAATTCAAATTCCCTTTAAAACATTTTAACATATTTATGGAATTTATTTCATATTTTTAAAGATTTAAAAATATCCATTTTAAAGAGTTGAAAACAATATTTTACGAACTGCCAAAACGCAACGATTTTAAAAACTTGATTTGGACATATTTCAAATTGTACTCAATGGAATCTTGATTTTTCTTTTTCATTTGAAAATTATGATCATAAGGGTCCGAAAAATTCTTATTTTAAAGAATTCCCACTTATATTTTACTCTACACATCCGTTTAACTTTTCAGGTTGTGAAATCGCAAACTACCGAAACGCGAGGTCTTATTTTTCACCTTTTAGTCAAAAACTTGTCCAAACACTTTTAAATCATTTTAATAACATAATAAATTATTATTAACCAATTTTCTAATATTTTACTTTATTAAAATCTCATTTTCACTTTATTCCATATCTTTAATATTATATTATTATAATATTCAATTTTCATCCTTTTAGTTTCAAGTTCTTTTATATTAAACCATATGATATTTCTATATTATTTTCCAAAAATTTCAAAACTCCACGTTTGCAATTTCTTTCTTTTTAAAACAAATTCCAAATCTTTCCAAAAACATTTCTTTTTGGTTTAAGATTTAAACAGAGGCTTAACCTAACTTATACGCATATTATTTTGGGTATAATATGAATACTTATTTATGGAATATTCATGGCAAATCAAATAGGCATTACTATCTTGATAAATATGATTCTTGCAACATAAATTATAATAAACTTACTTTTCTTAACTAAATCAATATATGATTAACATAAGCAACCAATCATCCAATAATCAATCATTTTAGCATCCAAACTATGTTAATCAACCAAGCATACTTGCATAGCACAAATCATAGATAAATTTAAGATAAATTTAAATAAGATAGAAGTAGTGCTCTTACTTTCATGCTATCTTGATCTAACTTTTAGTGCTACGAAATCAACTATAACTCCACTACTTCCTTGCTGAAGTTTATGAATCCTACTCTAGGACCCTTGGGTGTGCTTGGCCTTGTACTTGAGAGGTGGAGAGGTGGTAGGTGGCTCTTGATGAGCTCGGCCAAGGAAGGAGAAAGAAGATGTGATCACTAACTTTTAAAGTGGTATATCTCTCTATGTCTTATGATTATTTCGGAAGAACTTCGACTTGATTTTGGAATATTTTTAAGAGGAGACAGAGGCCATTGTTGTGCCTTAGAAGAAGAAGAGAAGCTTAGGAATTTTGAGAGTGCATTTGTGAAGAAAGGAAGATGATATGTATGTGTATTTATAAGGTAGAAATCCTTGTACATGAAATTGCTGAACCCACCCCCCTCCACCCACTTAACTCACGGTCGAACCCACCCCCTCCATGTGCCTTGCATCACTTCATGTTGTAGGTGTGTAAGGTGATGTGTAGTTGATTGTAAGTTTGCCTTTTGACTCTTAAGAATGAAGCTTACATTTGTATACATATAAGTAAGCTTATGTATATACATATTTAAATATTTACAAAACCTTGATGTGACCAATTGTGTATACATATATGTGTGTATATATATGTACATGCATATGTGTATCAAATAACGTTGCAATGATTTGAAACAACATTCATTCGACGAAAGGTCGAAAATCCAAAAGTTGAATCCCGATCACATTTTCAGTTTTTAATCAAACTATTTATTTATGTAAACAAAACTTAAATATAAATTTCTTATCATCTTTAAATAATTAAAACAAGATTATTTAAGCTATAAAACCATATTAAAATCCCTTTATAAAAATACAACATCGAACTATCAAAATGCGACGAAGTTTATATACCTTTATAAAATGAGTTTATATATTTACAAAACCATTATAAATCACTTATTATCATTATATATAAAATAATAATTAAAGTGAATTGTTCATCATTTAAAACAATTATCCAAATATTTAACATTAATTAGATATTTCGATTCAAAGTGATAAAGTTACAAGTCATTACACTAGGTGAGATGAACTATTGTCAGGATCAGGCGGAATGGATGGCGGGACTGGAGGAGGTTGAGCGGAGAATTGAAAAGAGGGCGGCGGTTGCGGTTGTCTGAAGAAGCTCGCTATTGGATTTTTGTTTTGTTGGATCTCAGCCGGAGCTTAGGATGAACGGTGGAGAAAGAATTCGTTATAAAGAATAGATATAATTCCCGTAAGATTGATTTGAGAAAGAGATGAGACTTTCAACGGATGCTGTAAAAATTAAACGATGGAAAGCGCGCTTGAATGATGGGCTTTGAATTCCTCATTGTAGCAAAAAAAATGACTTGTGCCATTGTACTTAAATTACCAGGATAATTTGTCCTTTATTAGTTTATTTGAAGATTATATCATTTCCGTGTTTAAATATTTGTCTCTTTGTTGTTGAATTGTGCGCATAGCATTGATAAAAAGACACTTTTTTCCCCCTCTTTTCTCTCTTGGGTTCAACCCGCAATTGTTATTCCCACGTGCTTCCTCTTTCTTGAAAATTCTCTCTTATCATAAAACCCTAACCCTAAATTCCACTGATGGCTGGCTCCACTGCCTCCAAAACCAGACCCAATAAAAAGCAAAAATCCGGTAAGCAATCGACATCTACCAAACTCAAAAACAAATCGACAATACAAAATCAAAACCCCGTTCACTTCGGATCGGACTCCGATCCTGAACCCGAAACCGACGTCAAATCACTTCTCGAGGCCTACACGAAGCCTCAGCTTGTCGATTTCCTACTCGATGCTGCCGTTTCCGATCCGGAGCTTCAGACCCGAATCAAATCCATAGCTGATTCAGGTACCACATTCCGTAAAATATTCGTGTACGGATTGAGTTGGGATACAACAAAAGTTTGTTTAGCTGAGGCGTTTTCGAAATATGGAGAGATTGAAGACTGCCACGTTGTGCTTGACAAGCAGACAAATCGTGCCAAGGGTTTCGGGTTTGTTATGTTCAAAACCCGATTTGGAGCTTCCAAGGCGCTGAAGGAACCCCAGAAAATGGTCAATAACCGCTATGTGTCATGCCAGCTAGCATGTTTAGGTAAGAATGAAAGCAGTGGCAATAATACTGTTGGTAGCAGTAGTAATATTACCAGCTATGACTATGGCAGGAAGATTTACGTCGCTCCTGTTGAAGGGGAAATGAAACCTGAGAAGCTGAAGGAGTTTTTTGAGAAGTTTGGTGAGATAGAGACGGGTCCTATTGGTTTTGATTTGGCAACTGGAAAAGCCAAAGGATATGCTATGTTTGTGTATAAGGATAAAGAAGGTGCAAACAATGCACTTCAAGAGCCATATAAGATGTTTGAGGGGATCCAGTTACATTGTAAGTTAGCGAATCCAAGTCGTCCTACTGAGGCTATGCAACAGCCTGCTCCAGGTCATTTGGAGGCATCTGCATTGCCTGTCGCTCCACAGTCTAATGTGCTAGCAGCAGCAGCAGCAGCACAGAATCTGGCCCTTTTGGCCCAGAGTCCGATATATGCAGCGTTATTAGCAAATCCACTCTTAGCTGCTGCAGCGTTGAATCCTGCTTCAGCGAATTACGCAGCATTGGGTGGAATGCTAGGGTATGGTGGATCAGGAGTAGCAGCAGGGGCTGGGTATGGTGATGGAGCATTAGGGGCCAGGTATGGTGGAGGAGCAGCAGCAGCAGAAGTGGGGTATGGAGGAGGAGCAGCGGCAGCAGCTAGGCTTGGGTATGATGGTGGGGGAGCAGGAGTTTCTGGATTGTATGGAGGTATAGGTTTGCAGGGATATCAAGGTGGTATGTCTTCAAGCCAAGGTGCACCGGCTGGTACAAACAGAAATGTGGGAGGTGGAGCTTTAGGTGGACATCCATCATCATTCATATGGTAAAATATGATTATTTTGATTTTTGATTTTTTCATGTTTATATGGTATAAAGCCATTGTTTTTGGGTCAGTTCGTACAAGATGGCATTACTTAAGCATAATCACATCGAACATAAACTTCTTAGTATTATAGTATTTCCAAGAGGATGAAATAAACTGCCATAAAGTTGGATTTTAGCGTTGAAAATGTGTTAAACAGTACAGATAAATATAGGTTTCTATAATACGAGGTTAGATCACTATTGTTAATAAAATTTATTTATCTGTAGCATCTGACTATCAAGCTATATTAATAAATGCTTTAAAATCAAATAAATGCTATGCTTTGGAAAGTATGAGACAGACTAAATCATCTGATTATATCAGTAATAACCTTTTTGTGGAGCCAGAAGAAAGACCACCAATTAGGCATCATAACCTCTTTATGGAGCTAGAAGCGAGACCACATATTGAAGTAAAATATGGCAGCAACTACATAGACTGAAACATAGTTATGCTACCATTGTGATTGCCAAACGAATTGTCAGAAACACATAGAAGCACAAATGCACATATATTTTTATCTCAATATCATAGACTGAAGCAATGTCATTAAAACATTAGCCTGAAATAGTCCATTCATAGTTCAAATTGAACAGCTATAGGTTTGATTATCCCCTTTAAATTTTACTCAGTAAAACACAAGCTCTCTGGCATGGTTTGCTTAGTCAAGCTGTCACAGTCTGAACTGCATGTTCCTTGTTTGTTTTCATGGCATGTTGTACTTCTAAACTAATTCCACATTATATGCCATTTTATTTGTTTAAAAGTAGAAACTAAAAACAGACTTCATCACTTAAGCTGGTCATCCCCTTTGTTACTTGACATAGTTGATGCGCTACATTAAGAGCATGGCCAACTGTCATATACTTCAGTTCAATCGAAGTTCAGTAAGAAAAAACAATGAATTTGATTTAAAGGAATTCCCCAACCAACTAAAACTAAAAGGTTTAAATTTTGACTGGAAGCCTATTATACATGTTCTTGCATCCTGGAATCAGGAGCTTGTTCTATGGTTGCACAAGGAATAGTAATCTGCGAGTTTGTTGAACATAGGAGCTTGTTCAACAAGTGCACAAAAACATTAATCTGTGTTTGTTAAACATACACATGAAATTACTCGTCTACATAATAGGTGCATGCATTAATATTAAGATCTTTGTGTTTAGAAAGGTAGTAACAATAATTTTATGCCTTTTGTTTAACCCTAGAAAAGTTTACCCCAAAATTTGGAATATTGTAGCTTAGCCTAGCCTTAACCTCATTATTTGGACATAGTTGTTTTTTTTATTTTTGCCTTGAAAACATAAGGTTGCTTTTGGGTAATTTAAACATATAATATGTAGGTGTGGAATATTGTGATGATTCTATAATAAATCATCATGCACTTTTCTCTTCCAAAATGAAAAAAGATTCGTGGAAAAGGGAAAACCAAATCTTTGTAATTGTTAAAAAATGAACCCGTTCGAAAAGCTTGAATCTTTCATTATGTTAACGTATAAAGACACTACTTGTATGAGTTTGCTATGAGTGAGGTTTTCACATATTGTAGAGACGAGCATGGAGTAAAGGGTTGCCACATTTAGAGCACAAAATGGAGTTGAAGAATGTTGATCAAGTAAGAGTAAGATGACATGGGTTTGAAAGTGGTATCCCATGCTAATGAATGCATATGATGAGAGTTTTAGATAGTCCGTGATGAGTTGTATGAGTAATTTTGGTTTGTAAAAGAATTACGCACCTCTGGTGAAGATAGAGTGAAGATTGATTATTAGGGCAAGGAATGTAATGACAGATTGATGGTAGAAGATAATTTCCAAAAGCATCAAGCCAAGATTAATTTGGTTTTGTCCACAAATTGAGATGAAATAACTACTCTTCTGTTTTGAGAAGATAGAGAGGTAACGTGCATATGGACTTAGTTAAAAATAATTGGACCTTTTGTGGATAAAACAAAAGGGAAACAGTACACGTACCCATGAATATGCATGTACCACTTACAGTGATGATAATGTATGGTCCCACATTTGAGGCAAAACCCGCCCTAATCACTGTCAGTAGTACAATCCTTATATGAATTCACAAGTACAATAGCATTCTTGAGAACAAGGAACCAGACATTCTTACATAATATAGAAGTTCTTGGACTTGGTGCTAATTTATAACTTGGCTTTATCAGACCAACCATTAGAGAGGTTTGTCCACTGTATGACAGATGCAGGTGGATTTCACATTTCTTGGGTACTCATGGACAACTCTAATAGAACTTCAAATATTATGAAACTATTGCCCTTAGAATGATAAATCACGCATAGTGATAATCCAATCTAAAGCCTGTAGGTCCAAGAACCATGTTCAATGAGAAATGATAAGTTGTGATATGCTTTGAATCATGTTATTTTCCCAACTAAATAGAAGCATGAATTCCCGAAGAGATAAAAAAGGACGAGTTAATAGAAACTCTTAATGAGCTTTATGCTTTATGTGGAGTATGCCATCTAGCAAGAGTGTTCTTGATACTCACATGTGTTAATGTGGAAATAAGACCGTTTCTTATGGAAAGTTTAGGTAAAAATATTTTATAGTGCGTTCACGATACTAAAGATAGAAGTGCATAACAATAAACACACTAACTTTTAACTACATGGAAATATTGTGTTTTGTTTGACGTCGGAGATAGATTTCAAGACTACGAGTGTTACGACATGCGTTTTGCGCGTGATGATGGCATGTGCTTCGCACGTGATGATGACATGTGCTTTGCGCTTGAATTATTTTTCTTTAGAATATATACGTTTTAACACCTTTAAGAAAAAGATTTGCACAAATTTAGCCATGTTTTTACGTTGAAATCATGCGCATTTAAGTTAAATTTTTATTTCTAAGCCGTAACATATAATTTTTTTATTAGTTTGAATTTTATTTATATCATTAATTAAAATAACGAATTTGTGAATGACATTTATTCGTTAGACACTATTTTCAAGGGTAGAGGGACATTTTGAATTTGTAAAGATGTTTAATTGTTAGATTATATTTAAGAGATATTAAGATTTGTTTATATCCGTAGAGCGTCATTTTTCATAGTTCATGCTGACATCAAAAAAGTGTGACACCAGAGGTATTACAATTATTATTAAAGAAATCATATGTAGTTAATTTAAATTTTTATTTCTAAGTTGCAACATCTAATTTTTTGTTAGTTTGAATTTTATTTATATTATCAGTTAATAAACAATGAATTTGTAAATGATGTTTATTTATTAGATCCTATTTTTAAGTATAGATGGACATTTTGAATCTGTAAAAAAGTTTTACTGTTAGATTCTATTTTTAAGAGATATTAAGATTTGTTACTATCTCTAGATGGGCATTTTTGGTAGTTCACACTGACACCAAAAAAGTATGACACCAAAGATATCATAACTGTTATTAAAGATATGTCACTCTAGTGGAATCTAAATCTCACTATGTAAATGATCAAATCGATTGATATTTTTTTAATGCACAAGCATATATCTATTTGAACATTGCTTGTGGAAGTATTTAGTAAGTATTCAATTGGTGGATCGTTGAAAATATTGCTGTGGAAACAAATTATTAAAAAATTTGGGAAGAATTTCGAGACTCCTTATTTTTAAATAGTGTCACATCTTAGAATATTACGAAAGAATACTATTCAAATATGGGATTTTCAGAGTTATGTTGGATCTTTAGGAGATGCAATGTTCTCTCGTGTTGAGGAGGAGAGCTATGCTCAGTAAGACTTACGCATCGACCGATTTGATCCAAACCGGGTAGGGTTGGGAGGTATAGCGTGACACTTTATTTTTGGATAAAAAATATCTGATAAAATTGACATATTTTTTGAAATGCTATTTCGAAAAAAATCTAATATGTTTTTATTATGCGCTAATCAAGAGAGATCGAGTCCATCCTTATTCTCTTCGTTTTTTTCTGCATGTCGCATATTTTGCCCGTTGGATTTTCTGCCTATAAAGCAATGTTATAGACGAGCGATATTCCTTTTGTGCAACAGAATACCAAATCGGTGAATCCGAGTTGTTTTATCTTGGAACATGGTTGATCGTTTGTTTTGCACAAATTCGTGGCAGAGCCACAGATCGTCTTAAAGAGAGAGACGTAGTCCACGTCTAAATCCAGAAAACTAAATTTCAACTTCAGCTGCATCACTTTCTAACTTTGTTTTAACTTACCCTTCATTGCTTACCAATATTCTACTGCATTTTGTGCTCTGTTTGTGCCAACTCCACTACATGCACATCTTATCTAATGTGCAAACCTCCCTCATGGTAACCCATGAAAGTGGCATCTTTATATGTAAACATGACGAAAAATTCATGCTTTTCTAATGGTTTTTTTTCTTTGTTTTTTTTCTTGAATATTAGATCTTTGTAAATAGGGTTCCTTCTAAAGTTTACTTCATCATTTATGAAATCATATGTGGTGTACACCAATTCTTATTAAATTAATTCCTAAATGATAAATCCAGTATATGGCAACCCAAGTACAAACACCAGCGTTTGCCTTTCAGCTTGGTTGCTGATAACCTGACATGTTCTTATCGAACATTCAAGAGTACTTGCTTAAGATTAAGCAATTGCGATGGATTTAAGCTAAGGAGAAAAATGTTCAAAGGGAATCTCGATGCATCACATTATACCGTATCAGTTTGGCACTAAATAATGTTTACATGACATTGCATCTTGGAATGTATTATTAGGAATATCAATAGTTAATAATTCTTTATATGAAAAAAGTAACACAAAACAAAACATTCTGTTCTTTGTTGCACACATACAAAAAAAACACACACACACGTGTGTGTGTAAATGTAAACTGAAGATGATTAGCTATACATTTCTTTGGTGCATCACACCTGCAAAAGGTATATTTTATGACGAAAGAGAGATTGAAGAAACACCCTAATATCTTTTCATATTTACTTCTATTAATTGTTTTGCTTTATTACTGTATGTGATACGTATCAATATTATATTATAGCACTAATATTTTCTCTTTCTTTAATTAAATGCATGATCTTGATATTTACTAACATTCTCCATGTGTGCTGTAATTTTGTAATTTGACATTATTTTGATCTTGGTGTCGTATTTTAATACGTGTAAATAAATGGATATGTTACATAGTAGTTTTGGCCTTAGAAAATTAAAGTGGAAGTTGATTTGGGAGCCAAAGCAGAGAGGCATGGCTACTTAAAAGAATGGGAATGTTATGAAGCTATCTGTTGCTATCAAGATCAGTATACACATATATTTGAATATCTATTGGAATTTATAGACCTGCTTATTCTTACTTCAAAGCTGTAATTTACCACTAAATTATGTCTACATTTCAATTCAAACATTTAATCCAACTAGCATAATTTGAAAAATATAAAAAGGTTTCAAATTCTAAAATATAAGAATAATGGTGCAACTCTATGACAACCACTCTCCTAAGTAAGAACTACTGAATCACATGTTAATTAAGGATCCTGCAATGACTAGTTCTATCTATTATCATAGTGCACTTAATTTAACCGAATAAATATGTTTTTGAGCATTGGATGGAGACCTTTGCCTTTTTTTACGCTTTTGTATGACAAATATTTAAATTTTCTTTCAACAAAGCTACACATTTACTAGAATCTATTTCAGCTCCTTATTGTTCAAGTTCAAAATAATATATTATTGTAACATTTTGTCTTGTATAACTAAAATTAGTTTGTTTTATTTTTTATTTTTTTTAAGACGATGAGAACTATTTTTCTCGTTATTCTTTGTAGTTGTTTGCACATTCAAGGTAAGACTACTCGATGTATTACCATTATAACAGTAGAGATTGCCTATTTGTTGTATTTGATAATTATTTGTATTTTTCACAAAAATTTACCCACCCTCCTTTTAGTTACAACTCTTCGTTTTTGTAATCTGTGGTGTTGGATTTAAATGATTTTATATTTTATTTGTTATTTATTTATGAATTATTGAATTGCTTCTTATTTGCAGATGAATAGAGCATCATGCATGAGGAGATTCTAATGTCCGTTAAGCAATGTTTGTGTTAAAAGATTTCCTCTGTTTCTGTTAAATCACTGGAAGGCGCATCGATATCAGAATTTAGAGTGCTTATTACGTTTATTTTTCAGTTAAAGGGGAAAAAAAAACATGATCAGTAATGATCTAGTATCTTATTTTGACTTTGTAAACTTTGTTTTGTAACTTATATTTCTATTTCAAGTTTGTACTATTTTCTCATCTTGTTACATTCAGTAGTTGTATATTTTCTTGGGGTTAATCTGTCATTTATTTTGCAAATATTCTTACTTTAATTTTCTTTTGTTTTATGTTGTGGTAAAATGTGGAATACTTAATTAAATTTAATTCTTGCTAGGCATCTTTGCCACATATATAGCTTCTGTAGACTACTTTTATTTTCATTTTTGTTAATTATGCATAGTGTTGCAGGAGGGCTATTATTGTTTGCTTTAGATAATTTGACTGAGTATTTTGGTGTGCTGCTTGTGTACCCAGTTTTCAAGTATTTATTCAATTGCATATATGAAGCAATTTTGGTACACATGTTTTTTCTATGATAATTCAGAATATTAGTGTTACAAATATTTTGTGTATTTAAATTCATTACATACTAGTGTACGCCTTGATATTAAACTTGTTCCAATGCTCTTCATTGATTTTTTATTTTGGGATGTCTAGAATATCCTACAAGCTATTCGATCTTTTTAGTTGTTTAACCCGATATATCAAACGAATGTGATATTAAGGAAACTTAGGAAAGACTGATTGGTAGGTGATCCTCGTCTTGTGCAAACAGTTTTGTGCTTTATTTTCGAACCTTACGATGTTTGCCACCTTCTACATATGATCTTTTATTTTTCGTTTTTCTTTTTTGTAATACAAAAATCACATGCTATCCCTTAACATCGCGTGGTAACACATATCAAATCTGCAGGTCTGGATGCAAAAAAGACAGCACTTAGTGTCAGGTTTGATCCAATAAATACTTCAGATCCGCTGATTAATTCTCAAGAACAAAACAAATATACATAAATAGCGACAACAACCAATAAATTAGAATAACAGCGCGAATGTAGGAATTTGCACATGCAAATGTCATTTGCTAGTAAATATTCTAATAAGACAAAGAGCTAACATAATTTGATTATAAAAAATTAAATAAGAAGAGAAAAATTCTAGATAATTGGAATAATGTATAAACTTTTCTGCAGGAGGGAAAATACAATGAAAACATTAAGTAGGTCTGTAGTTATAGATAAATATGTGAAAGATGAAGTGGTATGTTAATGTGCTTTAAAATTATTTTAACTCATTTGATATTATTAGTGCATACCTGACTCAATTAGGTTTAGATGAAAACGCAAAACAAACATTTCATGATTCATTATGTTAAATTATACATTATTTGAAATTACATAATCAATAGCAATTTTATAGAAGATTTTAACATACATGTAGGGATGAATGTAGAGAGTACACAAGAGTTTAAGATATGTTTTGGATTTAGAACATACAACGAGGAAGAAAAATCACTTTAAGAAGTTGCTAGAGCATTTGACTTAGCTATCGTAAAGTCTGTTATTGAAAAGAGAGAACGTTTGATAAATTATGGAAGCAGTTCTGATACAACACAAATTAACTATTTTTATATAGAAGAAGTTATCTAATATCATGTAAAGAACTATTAGATAACAGTGTGGTAAATAATGACGCCGACAATGAAGATGAAATTGAATGATGAATGATGCTATGTTATATGAAAGCATTGCAAACAACATAACGAAAAACTGCTACGAGAATTCTAAATAAAAATTAAGGGAACAATATATCAAGAGATAGTGGTGAAGAAAAGAAGTTTAACAAGCTATTAACATACATTTAGGCAAAGAGTTTCAAAACACGAGCAGGCAACAAAAAGAGTGTTGGATATAAAAAGTCCAAAAGCAAAGGCAAAAAACCATTAGTATAGCCAAACAAATTACAGATTTAACAATTATGTACAAATGAAGGTGAAAGGTTTTTTTTCTTTGGATTATCAAAAAACAAATATAAGTTTACTCGAGATTTAAAAAAAATGAAATGCATAGGTGTATACTGGTAGGGGTATACATGGTTGGTTAATAGAACCAATCATTTAGTTGGTTCGATTAACTGCTCAACAATAACAGTTCGGTTATTGGTTCATGCCGACCTAACGGACCAAATTTACCCGTGGTTAATCACTGAATTTAAATGGTTATTCTTTCAGTTCGAACTGTTAACTGATGAGTGGTTAACCGCCATTCAACCGAACTTTTTGTCATATTTCATTCAAGTAGAATATATATATATATATATATATATATATATTAATAATATAATGAGTAATGGTGATAATGTCAATCTATTATTAGTATACATTCTATTCTGTTTATACTCTTATTATACTAGAATAAGTAAATATTCTACTAGAATTATGTAACTATGTTGGACTAGGTTATTTGAGTAATGGTTAATTGACTGTTTAAAGTACTTTAATCGTTAACCAAACCAATAATCAATGATAAAGATCGGTCGATTAACCGATTAAGCGGTTAACCGATTTTGTCAGTTAAGTCGATTCGGTTATGGTCGGCCGACTCGGTCTGCTAAGTGCACACCCCTATATATTGGTACATAGCTATTAAAAGTGCTCGACACAAGAAGACATACCCTTCCTTAAGCTTTTTGGCGTATACGAGGTGGGAAACGTTGTGCCACTTTTTTAATTTTTAATGAATGTAATAAAAATAATTATTTATTAATTATACATCATAATTAATTAAACAAGGCTAATTATTATCAAAATTAAACATGGCTAATATGATTTATGTTTTTCACTACTATATATCTATATATATTTTTAACTGTTTTCGAAAAATATCATTAAAGGTAACATCATAAGCATATAATATCATTTTGTGATATCTTGTTTAATGTTTATATTTGTTCAGGAGTTAAATTTCGAATTACATATAGCTATTGGGTAGCAATTAAATTTGAAGTGCAAGCTTGCTCCTTATTTTATATGCCTTAAGTGAGGAAAAAGAAGAATAATTGATATTTAATTATATTTTGCTTTGTGTTGTGTTATTTTGATAAAGTTATATAGTTTTGTGTTACCCTAATATGTTTATTTTAAACTGCATTTCATATTTTTTAACATCATGTGCGCCTTAAGAAAAAACGTGTTTTTTTCAATTAAACCATGTGGGTCTTTGTGTTATATTCAGGATCCCCGCATGATTAGATTTGAGAAGGAATAAAAAATGAAGAAAACAGTCACAAATAATTTCCTCCAAACCAGTTTTATTAATTTCTCTAAAAACAAATACAAGACCCTAATATGAGTACTAACTCAAAGCCAAAGACCTAACGCTATTATTCCCTTAACAAAAAAAATGATGCATATGTTTATGACAACAAATTACTTATGTTTAATAACCATGTACATGACAACAAATAAATTGTTGTATTCAATTTGGTGGAAGAACGTCTACTTTTTACTATATTAATATATGTATGTATATCCAAATATGCAATATTAATTTAGGCAAATCCGATATATATTTTTCTACTTTATATTAATTTTCTTGAAATGTGGTTTTGTATCATAAATTATAACTCCACATTAATACAGAATCACATCACTCTAATACATAACTCTTTCGTAAGGAACTCATCAACATCAATACTTGTGTCTCATCATCAACCTTGTAATTCATAGCTGTCAGTTGATCCACGACTACGATTGCTTGAAAGTAATTAAAGGACTCTGCAATTGATCCTTGTTTGTAGCAGAGTTCTTTGAGTAAATTCCTTCCACCTTCTAAATTGCATGAGCAGACGTTTCATTGGCAGCAATATGAAACAACATTTTCCAAAAAGCATCCAATACCGTTGGAGCCTTCTTATCCGAAGCGTCCCATTTTGTTTTCATTATACCAGTAGCTTAATCCTTTTTGTTCTTCAAGGTTGATGAAGATCATTAAGATGTTGAAAATTCTCCATCTTTGCATTCTAACATCTAATTTCTTACATTAAGCTTTTCAACATCCATCTTATTCATAACCAAACGCACTTTAGAAAAATTTGTGCAATAGGCTCTGATACTAATTGTTAGGGTTATCGATCCCTACATAACTAGATTTGATAACGGATAAGAAACCAATCACAAATAATTTCCTCAAAACCTCAATTTTATTAATTTCTTCAATAACAAATAGACAACTTTAATTTGAATAATAAACGCAAAGCCAAAGACCTAACACAATTATTCCCTTAACTTAAAAAAATGATGGCTCTATTTAAACAACAAATTATTTGATGGTTAAGTAACCAACAATAAATAAATTGTTGAATCCAATTTGAGGTGGAAACATCTTCTCTTTTATTTTAATACGCATCCAAATATGTAATATTAATTTTGGCAAGTTAAATATGTTGTGTAACGATGATCGGATCAAGCTCTCTCATCTTCAGCACGTGGCGTACGCATATGAGTTGACGTACATTTATTGTTACAAAAGGAATCTTCAAAGCTATGTGCCTACCAATCCATATTTATATACCATATCTTCATCAAATTTTAGCGATGTGTGTTTCAATTTCAAACGGTCTTTCATATTTTTACATGCGAGACAACCCTAACAATCTCCTTTTGGACACATTTTCTTTGGAGTATTTTGAGAGCGTTGTTTTGTTCGCATGACCCATTTCGCAAACTTTGTCTTTGCTACCACTTGTTTTGTAACGCGATCAGACCAATCTCTCCTATCTTCAACACGTGACATACGCATATGAGTTTACACGTTTATTGTAACAAAAGGAATATCCAATGTTATGTGCTTACCAACTCATATTTATATGCTAGCTACATACCCATCAAATTTTACCAAAATGTGACTATCCCAATTTCAAATGATCGTTCTTAATTCTACATGCGAGAGAACCCTAATAAAATGTATGCTTTTCTACTATGCTTATTTTCTAAAAATGCGAGTTTGAATCATAAGTCACAACACCGCACCATTTAGAGTGCCTTCTCTTGTGTGTCACCATGTAGGGCTAAAATGTGTGATTGCCACTCGTGTCTTGCATCATGGTGTGCTTGTACTGACTATGTATCTATGCTAAATAAATGGAATCTTCAGAATTGCTTGGTAAAAAATATTAGAAAGCAAGTAAAAACAAATAGATAACAACTTAGGATGATCAATAAAAAATCAAAAAATAAAATAAATAATTGATGAAAATTAAAAATAAATAAAGAATAAGGTAATGTTTTCAAAAATAGCCATTGTGGTGTGGAAAACATTGGGAACTAAAGGAAATGGTTGATTTAAAATCTTATTTAATAAAACGTTAATAAAAAAACCAAATTAGTGGAAAGAAACATGATAATGTCGATTTTAAAGAAATGGAAAACATACAAAATCTTGGTAATTATATATAGTCAAAATACCGAGTCACTGTAAAATTATGGAAAAGAATGATCAAACCGTGGTTAAAATATATATCATATGTTTTAGATAACCAATTTGGTTTTATGTCAAATAAGTTGACGATATTCGTATAATTAGGTGCAACGTATGAGTAGAGTGCATATGGTAGAGTATAGAGATGTAAATTTGTGGGATGTTAATACAAAATAAAAATAATTTAAGATATGTGCAAAACTTTTAACACAAAAGTATGGTCTTCACTCTTCATGTGTATGAATTAGTGATTTTTCGATAAACATAGAGTTAGATTGGTTGTTGGTTTTAAGTTCATATTTAATTAACTTTGCCTTACATGAACTAACAAAAGAATTTTAAGAGGATATATATTGCTTATATATGACATTGTGCTAGTTGATAACTTCAGAGAAAAAGTAGAACATAAATCGTAAAAACGAAAAAATGTACAAGAATGAAAAAATAAATTGAATAGGATTAAAAGTGAATATGTGCTGTGTAACTTTAGAAAAGAAGTCAAAGACAAATTACAATAAATCTTGTAAATCAAATAATTAAAAAAGAAAAGAAAAAGATATGATTAAATATTAACAATAAGTGATACAAGAAGATTGTAATATAGAGAGTGACATAACGCTAAATTAATCCAGATTGGTTAAATATAATGAATTGAGGTTATTTTATGTGACACGAAAGAGAGAATACATGTTATTGACTAGTGAATCTAAATTTACTAATCGAACATTGATTAAATAAATTATATTATGTGTGGCAAATGTTGGTCTTCGAATAAGAAACAAAAAAAGATAAGTATGTTAGGGTTGGTGATATGATATTTCCAGTTGAAGGAGTCGATTGGAGAAGCAATTGACTGGATCGACAAATTTAAGAGAGTTGGGTTCAAGATTTCATGCGTATTTTCGTCTTTTTATGGTGTTTTGGAGTTTCAACCGTAGATTTATGCATATCTTTGATCCAACAACTAGGATTACATTACACTACTATTAATACACTTGTAGAGAGATCGTTGTAATGTAAGGTGTCATTCGCAGTCATTTCTTTCCACGCTCTTATTGGCAACGCGTCGGACGGCCCAACGTTTCTTTCTCCAACCCAAGCCCACCCAAGCCCGTTCATGCTTTTGGTGAATTTTGGTCCGTTTGCTATATTAATTAATGTAATTAATATGATTTATATTTTTATAAATTTCTAAAATTAATAACTTGTGCAAATGAGGTCCGTTTGAGACATCGTTTTTTGCGTTGCGATCGTATTAAAGTGCTCTACATTATGAAGTTGGTTTGAACTGAATTCGAGTAATTTATAATTTTCAATTTATTTATTTAATTTTACAAATTATTGACATATATTATTTATTAAAAAACAAATAATTAATTAAAAAACAAACAATTAATTAATAAACTGTAAATCAATTAAATTAAAAATCACAACTTAAATACCCCGTTCAAATACCCCGTTCGTATCCCCAACGCATTCCCCGTTCACTCAACTTCCCCACTCAAATCCCCTACTCAGATTTTCCATTTTCGTTCGTTGCAAACACACCTAAGAATGTGAGAAATGATTATTATTTTCAGGTTTTGAGGATTGAGTTTTCTTCTCAATCTTTAGGGTTTCTCTTTGTAACTTTTTGGTCGAACTAATAAAGTTTTGTTTGAAGGAAATTGATTTTATATTTTTTTCTTCTTCCCTTCTCATCTCTTCTCAAATCTAATTGTGTAGGAATCTTTGGAATAACCCTAATAGTTGGTATCAGTGCATACGACATAAATTTTTCTAAAGAGAGTTCGGTCATGGGGAAGATAAATGTTGAAAAACTTAATGAGAGAAATTAGAGGTTGCGGAAGGCGAAGTTGCAAGATTTTTTATATCTTAATAATCTTCACAAAACATTGGGAAACAAAAGAGGGAAATCTAGTGGTATGACTAAAGCACAATGGAAATTTTTGGATAAAAAGACTGGCGGCTATTTGATGTTTTTTTGAAGAGTACGGTATTTCATATTGTTACTAATGAAACATCAGTCTATGCGATTTGAAAGAAGTTGGAAGGAATTTATGCAAGTAACTCTGCAACAAACAAGATCCTCATGAGAATACTGGTAAATCTAAAACTTAAGAAAGGTGAGTTAATTGAAGAACATCAACCTGATTTTCAAGCAATTATAAATCAATTGACGAATATGAATTACAAGGTTGATGATGAGATAGAAGCTTTGATGTTGATGAGTTCAATACCAGAAGTTGGGAAATGTTTGTGGTTGCGTTAAACAATTCAAATTCGGATGGAGTTATTTCAATGGAGCTGGTAGTCAGTGGCCTTCTTAGTGAGGGAATGCAGAGGATGAATCTAATGGAAGGAAATGTTAATGAAGAAAGGAAAAAAAGAAATCCAATCGAAGGTGTGCATCTTGCAAGGAGGGGTAACCGTCCAAATATGGTAAAATGATCAAATAGATCCAACATGAAAAGAGAGTTTATCTGCTATGTTGGGGAAAATCCCTTCAGATGATCAGTCTAAGAGAATAAAAAACCCAACGCAACAGAAAACAATGAACTGGATCGTGATTGTAGTGAGACGGAATAAACAGAGATAAACACCAGAACAGACAGTCACAGATCAATGCAATGCAGAAAAATAAATAACACCGGTATTTATAGTGGTTCCACTACCACGAGGCAGTATACGTCCACTTGGAAAGATGTGATTTTATTAATCACTGAAAGATTATAGTTACAAGATTGATTCATTTTTGGAGGCTATACATAAAAAGAATTTATAATACAGACAAAATTCTGCAGAGTTTCAGCTCTCTAGGATGGCTACCATTGTTGTCCAGAAGCTCCATTATTTATAGAGTGAAGATATGAGGAGGGGTAGCTGCTATGTAGCAGCCCTGCGGTTTGGTTCAGCATGTATCTGGTCCGGCACAATTTGGTTCGGCATAGGTTGGTTCGGCATCAGGCACTTCAACATTTGGACCGACAACTTCAATAGTCTGGACCGGCATGCATCTGGTTCAGCGCATCTGGACCGACACCTCCCCGATTGGAGCGGCATGCTCAAATACCGAACGAAATATTTCGTTCGGCATGCCTAAATGCCACTCCATAATTACCGAACGAAACAACTCGTTCGACACTTCCACTTTACCGAACGAAACTCACTCCAGCTTCTTTTCAAAGCTTCTCCTCACTTCCACCGAACGAGCTCCTCCATCTAACGAGTTCCTCCATCGAATGAGACTGCTCCTTCTCTTCTTGCCTTTTTCCTCTTCGTTCGGCAAGGCCACCGCTCCTCTTCGTTCGGCAAATCTGGAGCTAGGGTTTCGCCTCTTCCTTCGAGTTGAATTCAGGTATCAAATTCAACAATCTCCACCTTGATACCGAATTCCAAGCAAGCCTTCCAACTTCATCTACACCTTCATGCTACAAGCAATGGATACTTATCCAATGAGCTTCGGCAATGCCATCACCCATTACACTCTGTCAACGAACTCCGGCAATGCCACCGCCCGTCAACAAAGTGTTCGAAGTACCCAGTCCATGTCGAACCTATCAATTTCCACTATGAAAACAAACGTCTCCATGAACCAGGTTAACCTCTCCCATGCCACCCAGCGGTACCTAGCACTTCATTAAGCGAATCAAGTCCGAGCAATGCTCGAACTTAGCAACAGACAATGACTTGGTAAACATGTTTGCTGCATTCTCCTTTGTGTGAACTTTCTGAAGACGAATTAGCTTCTCTTCACTCAGTGAGACAAAGAACGACCCTTTCACCTCAATATGCTTCGTCCTTGAGCTAAATGCTTGATTTTCAGCTAAGTGAATTGCACTCTGACTGTCACACTACACATCCACTCCTTCGTATGCGAAGCCCAAATCACACAACATTCGCCTCAAATAAAGCGTCTCCTTAGCTGCTTCAACCGCAGCTACGAGCTCTGCCTCTGTAGTAGACAAAGCCACAATCGTCTGCAACCTCGCTCTTCAACTGATCGTTGTCCCACCAATGGTGAACATATATCCGGAGGTTGACTTCCTTCGATCTCTATCACCGGCATAGTCGGAATTACAAAATCCAACCAAGCTGAAATCTCTTCCTCTGCCGTCTAAGACAAGTCCATGGTTTGGACTTTGGAGTTCCCCTGAGGTATCTGAAGATACACTTCACTGCTTCCAATGCATCTTTCCTGGATTTGTCATGAACCTACTCACCAATCCAACAGCCTGTGCAATGTCAGACCTAGTGCAGACCATGACATACATCAAGCTGCCAACTACACTTGCATATAAGACCTTCATCATATAAGCCTTGTCCTTTTTCGAGATCAGAGAGCCTTTACTAGAAAGCTGTATGTGCAAAGGCATGGGTGTGCTGATTGCCTTTGCCCCGTCCATGCTAAACCGAGCAAGCACCTTTCGAATGTACTCCTTTTGAGTGAGGCTCAAAAGTCCTAGCTTTCTATCCCTTTGAATTTCCATACTCAAAATTTTCTTTGCTTCTTCAAAGTCTTTCATTTCGAATTCCGCTTTTAACTTTTGCTTTAAAATATCGATTTCAGCCTTATCCTTGGAAGCAATCAACATATCATCCACGTACAAAAGTAGGTATACCCATCTACCATTCTTTAAATGCTTGAAGTACACACAAGCGTCTTTGATGCTACGATCAAAACCAAGTGAAAGCATAAAAGAGTCAAACCTCTTGTACCATTGTTCATGCGACTGCTTAAGTCCATACAATGACTTCTTCAATTTGCAAATCCAATTTTCTTTCCCATCTACAACAAATCTTTATGGCTGCTTCATTTAGATGGTCTCATCTAAGTCTCCGTGCAAGAAAGCGGTTTTCATGTCCAGTTGTTCCAGCTCCAAGTCATGAGCTGGGATAGCGAGCAAAATGCGGATGGACGTATGCCTCACTACTGGAGAGAATATTTCATCATACTTCAATCATTTTCTTTGTGAAAACCCTTTAGCAACTAGTCTAGCCTTATATCTCCAATCATCCTTCACCTTGAACATCCATTTGCAACCTACGGCTCGGCTTTCTTGAGGAGGTGGTACCATATCCCAAGTCTTGTTCTTTTTCAACGACTCTAACTCCTCTTCCATAGCGCACATCCACTTCGAACTGTCATATGAGTTCAAAGCTTCATCAAGGTCAAGCGGCTCTTCATGAACCACATGTAGGGCATAGTCAAACTGATCATCAAGGCTAAGGTTCACAAACTGCCAATCACCATACCTTTCGGGAGACCTAATTGTCCTACGACTGATCGGGTAGGTACTGCTTCGCCTAAACTCCTTTCAGCTCCACCTTGAACTGAACTTCCTCTAGATTTATGCACATCACCAACACTACTAGAAGGTACCTGTGGACTATTCTGTGATGTTTCATCAACTGCGTTTTCCTCGACAACATCAACAACTCTACTATTTGACTGGAACACGAGAACTTCTTCCATCTCCTTAGGCCTATCAGAATCTTCTGATGTGGTAGGTAGCTTCTCCTTCGGATTGAACATAGTACTCATCAAAGGTAACATGTCTGCAATGAACAATCTTCCGATCAACATGGTTCCAAATTCGATACCCTTTGATACCATCGGTGGATCCCATTAGTATGCCCTTGTATGCTCTAGCCTTCAACTTATCATCACCTGTATGGTGAATGTACACATGACAACCAAAAATTCGGAAGTAACCAAGATGCTGCTTTACCTCTCCACTTCTCCTCTAAAATCTTTTCATCTATGGCTGAGCACGGAATTTGATTTATGATATGCGCTGCAGTTGATAATGCCTCGACCCAAAAACCTCTAGACAAGCCCGCCGTCAATCTCAAGCAACGAGCCTTCTCCAGTAGAGTTATGTTTATCCTTTCTGCAACCCCATTGGATTGCGGATCTCCGGGTGTAGTGAAATGTCTCTGAATGCCATGCCGTCTATAAAAATCGAGGAACTCCCTAGAGACAAATTCACCGCAATTATCGGATCTCAGCACCTTCAACCTAGAACCAGATTGGTTCCCAACAAGCGCTTTACAGTCTTTGAACTTCTTAAAACTCTCCAATTTGGCCTTCATCACATACACCCATACTTTCCAAGAAAAGTCATCAATGAAAGAGATAAAATACTTTGCTCCTCCAAGAGAAGGAGTAGCAACTGGTCCCAAGCATCTGTATGCACGTACTCAAGTACTCGCCTCGATCTATGAATCCAATTTCAAAAGATACTTTAGTTTGCTTGCCTAACACACACTTCTGGCAAAAGTCCATCTTGTCGAAGCTTTCTCCTTTGATCATCTTCCGTCTTCGAAGCAACTCTAAGCCCTTCTCTGAAATATGACCCAACCTGAGATGCCAAAGCTTTGTGACATTCAATGCACGAGAACTATTTACTCCAACACACGACTCTCCAAGAACTGTTGTTCCTTTCAGCAAATACAGATTTCGGAACACATCTCCTTTCATAAGAACTAGTGCACCTCTTGAAACCTTCAGACTATCCTTCTCGATGGTTACCTTGTATCCCAAAGATGTCAATTGTTCTAAAGAAATTAATGACTTCCGAAGACCTGGAACATACCAGACACTTGTCAAAATGCGTATCACTCCGTCAAACATTCTGATCCTCACTGTACCTTCATCCATTGCTTTACAACTAGCCTCATTACCCATAAGAATAGTGTTTTCCTCTTGTCCAACGAAAGAACTGAAGTAATCCTTATTAGACGTCATAAGGAAAGACGCCCCCGAGTCCAGCATCCAATGGTCTAAGACATCCGACACTGCTGCAGACAACACATCGTCAGATACAGACTTCTCCACCGCAAATGATGAAAATCCGTCTTCTTCCTTCTTCAAATCTGGACAATCTTTTTTCCAATGACCAGGTTTTTTGCAGATAAATCATTTTCCGTCCTTAGACTTTCCTCTTCTATCATTACCGGGCTTTCTGGACTTGGAACGCCCTCTAGAGTGTCAATTCTTCTTATCATCTCTACCTCTTTCAACAAACAGGCCGTGACTACTACTTCCACCTCTACTTCCTTCACTTATCTTCTTCATCTGATCTCTCAAGCCTTCAAATAGAAGATCCGACTTCACATCTTCTACTGTCAATGTACCTCTAGCGAAGATAAGGCTGTTAGCGAAACCTGTGTATCGATCCGGAAGCGAACACAAAAGAATCATTGCCATTTGCTCCTCATCCATCTTCAAGTCAATAGTCTTCATTTCCATCACTAGATCATTAAAGAAATTAAGATGTTCCTTCACTGAAGTACTCTCTCATCCGCATGGTGAAAAACGCCTTCAGCAATATCAGACGGTTAGTCAGAGATTTCTTCAAGTAGAGATTTTCTAGCTTGGTCCAAATGCCCATAGTAGTGGTCTCACTGCTAATCTCTGAGATAACATTCTCTTCCATAGCTAGTCGTAAAGTAGTAAACATCCATTTCTCCATCTCCTTCCTTTCCGCGACTGAGATGTCAGCCGTCAACTCCTCAGGGGCAAACATTACTGGATGGACTTCATTCTTCATTAGAACAACCTTCATCCTCCATTGCCACTTCTCGAAGTCTTTATCCCCATTGCATTTCTCAATTGTCAACTGTGATCCTAACGCGATATACATCCCTCTAGTATAAGGTCTTGTAACAACTGTGGTCGCTTCATCTCCTGCCATAGCGTCAACACTCAATCAACCTTGCAGCTCCGATACCAGACTGTTGGCAAAAATCCCTTCAAATAATCAGTCTAAGGGAATAAAAACCCAATGCAGCGGAAAATAATGAACTGGATCGTGATTGTAGTGAGACAGAACAAACATAGATAAACACCAGAACAGACAGTCACAGATCAATGCAATGCAGAAAAATAAATAACACCAGTATTTATAGTGGTTCCACTACCGCGAGGCAGTGTACGCCCACTTGGGGAGAAGAGATTTTATTAATTACTGAAAGATTAGAGTTACAAGATTGATTCACTTTTGGAGGCAATACATAAGAAGAATTTACAATACAAACAAAATTCTACAGAATTTCAGCTCTCTAGGATGGCTACCATTGTTGTCCAGAAGCTCCACTATTTATAGAGTGAAGATATGAGGAGGGATAGCTGTTATATAGCAGCCCTGTGGTTTGGTTCGGCATCAGACTGGACCGGCAACTTCAATAGTCTAGACCGACATGCGTCTGGTTCGGCGCATCTGGACCGGCACCTCCCCTATTGGAGCGACATGCTCAAATACCGAACGAAATATTTCGTTCGGCATGCCCAAATGCCGCTCCATAATTACCGGACGAAACAACTCGTTCGACACTTCCACTTTACCGAACGAAACTCATTACAACTTCTTTCCAAAGCTTCTCCTCACTTCCACCGACCGAGCTCCTCCATCCAACGAGTTCCTCCACCGAACGAGACTGCTCCTCTTTTTGCCTTTTTCCTCTTCGTTCGACAAGGCCACTGCTCCTCTTCGTTCGGCAAATCTGGAGCTAGGGTTCCACCTCTTCCTTCGAGTTGAATTCAGGTATCAAATTTAACATGCTATTGCAGTGAAAAAACAGGCCATCAGTTGAGATTTTGTGATAAGCTAAAAAAAGATAAAGAAATGATGAAAGCATTGAGAAAGACAAAGACAAGCTTAAGAAAGACGACAGTGAGGTGAATTTCGGCAATAGTAATGATGTGCTTTGTGTTGACGGAAGAAAAAAGAACGAGTGTTTGATTTAGATGTATGTTTCTATATATGTTATCAGAAGGAATCTTTCATTGATTATAAAGAGCAAGAAAGCAAGATGGAATCCGTTGATGGTGGAGATGTTAAAGTAAATGGTATAAGTTCGGTTAGGCTGAAGATGTATGATGAAATGGTGGTGAAACTCACAGAAGTTAGACATGACCTAGAATTAAAATGAATCTTGTTTCAGTAGGACAGTTGGAAGAAAAAACGATAGCATTTCAACTAGAGATGGAATTACAAGAATTTGAATGGGTAATAGAGAGATGCTATGCGCAAAACGGGAAAACAATAACATATAGGAATTGCTTGAAAAAGCGGTGAAATGTAGAGACTTTTCAAAATGGTGTTGAAGAGGGAAATGCATTAATCAAGGTGGAGATAATGGAAAACCGTATAGTCCGCACATGGGCCTTTGTGGTATTATAAGAATTTTTTAATCATTCATGATGTGCATATTCGTTTGAGGGACATGCTAATTTGATGGTTTAGAGGTTGCTTAAGTGTTTTTTTTTGGATAGAGACATTTGTTTTCGCGGTGATATTGGAACTTGATGTTGTAGCCTTGTAGATGGAGCTTGGACGGCTTGTATGAAAATATAGTATCAACATGGAGGTTGTTGGGATTGATGATACGATATTTCCACTTGAAGAAGAACGAGTCGATTGGAGAAGCAGACGACTAGATTGGCAAATTTCGAAGAATTGAGCTTCGAGATTTCATTGGCATTTTCGTCCTTTTCATGATCTTTTGGAGTTTCCACCGTAGATTTTTGCATATTTTTAATCCAATGATTGAGATTACGTTAGATTACTATACATTGGCTTGTATAGGGATCATTGTGACGTAAGAGAGTGGAAAAGAGTTATTATTTTAGGTTTTTGGTGATTGAGATTTCTTGTAAACTTTTAGGGTTTACTTTATAATCTTTTGGTTTTGGTGGAGCTGATAAAGTTTTGTTTGAAGTAAATCAATTGTGTTTTGTTTTTTCTACTTTTTGTTTCTTCTCAAATCTAATTGTGTACAGATCTTTGGGATAACCCTAACAAAGTATACATGTATATACAAAAATTGAGAATGTTAAAACGGCAATTTGAATAACTATAAAAGTTTGTGAAATCAGCGAATGTAAAAGGAAAGAAATTATCTTAAAAGGTATGAGCACTTGCCAAAAAGACAAAGCAATGCACTTGTATGCTTAGCTGACACTATTTATGTAGAATGAAAAAAAGGAAATATTTAAATTAACATGTGAAGAAAGTTTTAAAAGTTATCTAAGTGATAGTTCAATGTACGTTGAGAGTAGACATACATCTCTCAGGATTAATCTACTGGTCATCCAATTTTAATGATCTGAAAAGGCTTGTCTAAATTAAGCAAAAGATACGACTCAAAAGTTTTTTAAAATATCAAAATTGACCGATCTCTATTTTGAGAGAAGGCAAGAGGGATAACGATGAAGATGTGTTTTCCTGTGATAGTGGTTTTCCAAGGTGCATTGACAATTGCAAGCTTATATCCAAAAAGCATGATAAAACATTGTAATAATTAGTGTACATGATGAATAAACCAAGGATTCCGATATTTTTCAAGTTGCTTTTAAATACTCAAACTTTGTGTTACTGGAATCTAATATGATAAATTTGGCGTCTGGATAAAGGTTGGTGCGTGGTATATGTATGTCTGACAAATGACATTGTGTGCTAAGGTATGAAAATGATTAGTCATTGAAAACAGTATATTCTAACATATTTCTCTGATTTGATAAGCCAAGAGTAAGACATAGATACTGTGGTTTGTAGTGAACTTTAAACTCATTTACATTGATATTAAAGTAGTAGTAGTTCAATTATTTGGTGCTCCATGATGTTTGCGTGCATCACCATGGGTTCAGAATCACACAAATGAAGTGATACCAGAGAATTATCAAAGAGCTGCACTGAACCTGGGCTATATAAGCAGATAAGTTAATGCATCTTTTTTCTTGTGTCAGTGACAACCAGAATGGTTAAACTCAGCTTGATTGTATTCTGCATCTTTATAATAACATCATGTACAAATGCACAGATACATGAGGATGATAGTGCGAAGAAGTCATTGGTCAATGGTTCAGAGGCTGGGAGATATGAAGTTGAGTCAGAGGTGGAAGGTTATATCAGTTGTATGCTGGACTGCGATAGGAACTTCACAATGTGTCGTGACCATGGTTTCTGTAAGGGGAAGCGGTCATGCTTGAAGAAATGCTATAATAGATGGGTTTCCTGTGTCATTTTGTGTCTTGATCAGGCCTAGTAGAATTTTAGTTCTGCTATTTTAACTAATAAATGATCCAGTTTGGATTTAGTTATTCCATCAGGGCCTGTTTGTAATATTTGTATTAAATATAATTTGAATTTCAGTTGAATCATACGGTTGAGAAAAGAAATTAGACGGAGTATTTTAAGCTCAACAAAGGACTAGGCAAACAGGTTCATGAAGAATGGTTTTGTTTGCAATTGAGGACCCATGTTCTTGTCAATGTATTATTCATCAAAAGTTCTGCATCTAATTAGTTGTGGTGGGAGTGCAACTGTTTATATGATTACATGTTAATGTGAAAGTGAGCGAGGAACCTTCAGCATTTCAAAGTTAAAGTACTTGTTTGTATGAGTTTTGATTCCTTATGCATCCAACATTCTCATCTTTTGAAATATGAATGTACAACACTACAGGAAGACATTCTCATTGTTCACCAATTCAAAGTTGAAGTACATGTTAATGTGAAACCGAATTGTTTTACTTGGTCCAACCATGGCCAATCATTTTCTTGCACTTCTCTATTTTGTTGTTCTCATTGTCTTTTAGGTCTTTGAATTCATTCCTTCATCATTCCGTAGTCTATTTTGTTTGTTTGAGTCTGTTTTGAGACCGTAGAAAATTTGATGGAAATAGAAAATATATTAAAAATGAACGAATAGAACTACAATGCCATCTCCATACAAAATTAGAGATTTTCCAAAATCTTTTAGTACATTAAAAGAAGTTTACAGCCTTTTAGGACTATTAAGTTATGGTAGAAGATTTATATCTAATATATCTTTCGAAATTCAGCATTTAAAAAAGAAACTTGTCAATGAACAAGCAAAATATAAACAATACAATGATGATCAATCAAGAAAATGAAATACAAATAAAATTACAATTATATTACAACACGAAAAAGAAACTAAAAGAAAAAAGCAAATGGTAAAGGATCAAAAAATTCTTTATTTTTCTTTTGATGATGAATTAATTAATTTAAAAACAGATGATTCAGATAATTTTTGGACAGACGTATTAACTGCAAAACAAATGGAAGCATCTGGAAGATTTGACAAAACCCAGGTTAAATATGCCGTTTATGATAAAGAATTATTTGCTATTAAATTATCAATTAAATAGTATCACTTATGTTATCTCATTACTTAAGCTTCTATTTTGCTCACTTATCCATTCATCATCACTTATAATACAATTGACTTTAAGTTGTTCTCTTCATAGAAAAGCCAAAATGATAAAGTTAAGAACCAATGCCATAATACTATAAGATTTTCTTTTATAAAATATGAAGATGGTATATTAAATAGCATACGCTTATAAAGTTGCTTTCATATTAAAAAATAGAACATGTGAGGTGGAAAAACAAAAGACCAATGTCATGGTCCGCAAAGAATGAGAAGATTTTCAATGATATACTCTATGAGAATGTGAAAACTGGAAGATTACAATGTTCTACTTTCACAAAAGATGTATGGGGCCAGATTAATCAGCAAATGATTCAAGCAACGAAATTAGATTACGAGATTGACAAGCTAAAAGGAAAATGGAACCGTCTTCGTTCTGAACATCGTCTGTTTTCTGACCTTTTAGCACATACTGGCGTCACATGGGATCCTAATAAAAATCAAGTCAACACTCCCGAGGAAGTTTGGCAACACTTCTATACGGTA
Source organism: Allium fistulosum (assembly GCA_030737815.1). Classification (NCBI taxonomy): domain Eukaryota; kingdom Viridiplantae; phylum Streptophyta; class Magnoliopsida; order Asparagales; family Amaryllidaceae; genus Allium; species Allium fistulosum. Next base: position 722,761,793 of record CM060908.1, read on the forward strand.
ATATACATTGTAAAAAGAATACGATTATATATTCTAATTAAATAATGTAAAATATATTACTTTTGCAATTATAGAAAAACAAGATGGAGTACAAGAAATTTAGGAAGGAAGGATGTGAGCATTATGCTATTCTTGGAGAGATTTTCGGTGGGACAACCGCTACAAGGGAACTGAGAAATGCTTCTACTCAGCCATCTTCTACTTCGGAAGAAGAACGACAATTAGAAGATAATTTTTTGAACAAAGGAGTGCACGTGCATGTAGAAGCTGAAGATGACGATGGAACAAGCGTTCGTCCGAGTGATGATACGATTAGTAATGATCGTCAACGTAAGAAATCGAAAAGTAGCAAGGGTGACAAACTTGAGCAATGGATTAATATACGAAGTGAAGAAGCTGAGTTGAAAAATGCATACTTGAAAGAAAAGCTTGCACGTCTTAAAAGAAGTTCACCTACTTCGGAAATTGGCCCAACTGCTTCGGACCCTTACTCGCACATGGCTTGTTTGAATATATTAAATAGCATGACGGTGGTGACTAATGAAGTCTATATGAAAGCAGTAAAGGCTTTTAAGGATCCAGATTTTCGAATGACGTTTGTGATGATGTCGGAGCATAGACGCTTGCTTAATTTAGAACTTCTTTGATTTGCATAATATTTGTCCAAATTATGTGTTAGGAGTTTAATTACTTTAAACTCATGTTATTCTTATATTTTGCTAGATATGGTAGTTGATTAAGTATTTTGAACTTATGTATTAAGGGATATTATGAAATATATATCTTCATTGTGTTGGTACGTACTTGGTTATTATGAATTTATGTGTACTTGGGTGTTGAATGATAGGCATAGTTAACATACCAGTTATAATTCTTTCTAGTGGTATAGTTCAAATAAAAAAATAAACATAATCTTTTTGAATAAATGAATGAAACATATTCACATTTGGGTCATGTTTGTTTTCTTTTGAATCTTAGCTGTGTTGGAACTTTGGAAATAATTTCAATTATGAATGTTTTTTCTTTAATATTTAGTACTTCTGTTTACCCCATTACATGTGTTGGAACTTTGGAATTTTTTTGTTGTTGAATGTGGATTGATTGAAGTATAAGTTGGGGTTCATTTAGTAACACTTCAAAATTATGCTCTAGCCATAAAGGTAGTTTTTTTGCTAAGAATTGAACTATCATTAGGTTATTTCTCATTCAACACTCCGGAGAAACCATTTCCTTCACCCAAAATATAAAATTATATATCATATTAAGTAGGAAAATTTTGAACAAAAATCTACGATGACATCGGTTTCTGCACTACAATTGAAACCTTCATACTTTATGAAGCAGGTAAGCATTCCCATCTAAAGATTACCTCACTCATATGATTGTTAAATTTATTGCTGTTTTATTTGTTACTCTCTTAACCTTTTGTTTTTCTCATTTTAGAAGATGCTATCTACAGGATTAATCTGTACAGTAATGAAAAACTTAACAAGAATTTGACTTCTTGTTCAGTGTCCAGTGAAGGAAGTAAGAATCTCAGAGTTGAAGTTGATGTCAGGTTTCCTACAAATTACTTAGAGCTTCTTGACCAGGTATATGATATAGAAAATTACTGATACATATCTGATATAGTACTGTGAAAGTGATGGCCTGTCTTTGTTTCTTAAAGCATGTTACACATAAGTACTGTTTGCTTAATAGAGTTTGACTGTAGTGATTGTAGGCAAAAACAATAGCAGACTACATTATGTCAATACTCAATACAAACTACATGCCTGTAAAAGACATGACTTACTTATTTTTGTGAATATGTTTTATAAAGTTGGTTTTCTTATAGCTAGTTGATAAACAATAGATAGACTCCATTATGTCAAAGAACAATGATATGTGAATCCATGTTGTTTGACCTTTTGCTCAACTCACATATGTTTTTAAAACCTCTCTTGGAAGTAATGTTGCTTCATTGTTTCTAATTTGCATAACTCCATGGCTTATCACCACATGCCTCAGTATTTCTTTTTCACTTTCTTTTTGTTGGTTGAATGATAGGTATAGAAATCAATGCATTATTCCTGTACATATTATCTCATACATGGCATTTGGTGAAATTTGTCAATATTTTGATTTATGCCAACTTTGATTTATTTTATATTACATATAACATGAATATGTTTAACTTTTTTGCTCAACTAACTTTATATTAGGTATTGAAGTTACTATAACATGGATGAAGAGAGCTTGATGAATTCTACTAAGTATGTTTACAATTTATAGTGTGTCTAGTTTTGGATAATCTTCAGAAAGTTTATTCCAAATACATAAGTCCACTCAGTGGTGAATTTATGACAAGTCTTTGTCCAATGAGATGCCTGCTGAGTTTGATGAAATTTCTAACGTCACTAATGATGGTTCAAACGATGATGGTTCAAGCAATGATGATTTAATGTATGACCATACATCAGATGACATTGAAGATATAATGATGGTTCAAGCATGCTGGGAGTCCATTACTTTCAACTTTTCCATATTCCTCCCGTGAGCCTGTTCTTTCGACCTCTAAGTTAGTAACCTGTCCATGACAATAAAAAATATGAGATGCTTTTATTTTAGATTAATACTTACTCTCATTTGTATTCTAATTTTGTGTAAAAACTTAGTATGTGTCTTACTTTTGTACTATCGTGTGCAGATGTGATTTGGAAGACATCTCAGACGCGTTGCTTACAAAATTTGTGGTTGATATATCTATTATATTATTATGAAAGACGCTTCAGTTGTTCACCTCTTTGTTTGTTGTATCTTTTATGTTACATGTCTAAAACCTTATTATGAATTTTTCTATTGTAATTTTATTCCTATACAATTTGGCCTTATGTAGTTTAAAATGTTGTGTTCTCTTTATTGCTTAATTAGTAACTTGATATAATTGTAGCAGTTCTTATTTAACTTCGTTATATCTGACTTTTTCATATTATTCTTCGTTTAGTTTTCATGTTAAGTGTGTTCATGTGAATATGAAAAATGAATATTAGATATTATATTTTATGCATTATGCTTTAATTGTAAAATATGTTTGAATTACCAAAAAGAAAATTTAAAATTTCAAAATATGAAAACCATATTTTAAAACAGATGATTTTTCCAATTTTCAGTTTTGAAAACATGGTTTCAAAAAAGGCACACACAAACGCATTTCGGGAAATAATGAAAATCTTCAAAATGCAAAACCGAAAAAGATCATGAAAACTCAAAATCGAAAACTTAAAATGCAAACAAAACACTACCTAATGACCAGAAGAAAATATTAGAAGAATTAGGATAACAATGTATTTAGAAATATATAATTATGATATTAAATATATTCCTGGCTACACTAACTTTACGGTTGATTTTTTTGCCAGGATATGAACCACAGATAAAATTGATATAATTACAGAACAAATGAAAAGACAAGAAGGTTTTCAGCAAGTACAAACTCCCAAGAAAGCAAAACAAGCCTCCAACGAGGATTCTAGTCAGAAAACGAACAAGTATCCAAAAAGACCTTTACATCTGCAAAGGGAAATGAAACTATCCAGCAAAAGTGACATCAAATTACTAAACCGAACCTATTTCTAAATAAGTACAAATGACAAACAAGTTTAGAATAGAGGAAGAAATTTTACTCCCATAGGAGCACAAAAACCTAATCTTAAAGCAGTATTAAAAGAATGACAAAATTTGGAGGTGAAAAACTGAGCTCCAAAATTGTATAATAATTTTTATGGTTGTTTTAAGGTCATTCAATCAGCGGACAAAAAGCTGACAAAACGCTGCAAACTTTAGGCTTACCCAACTCGAAAAATATTTCTGGGATAAAACTTTTTGGAACAAAAAAGGATAAAGCAATACTTAATACAAAAAACAAAGTATCCAAACTTTCATAGTTCTGCTCTACATTTAGATCAAAAAGCACTCAATACAAAAGAAATATATTCAGTAAAAATCCGTCGAAGAAAAGGAATTGAAAATAAATAATGTTTTGAATAGAAACACATAATATTGTGAATTTGAGAGTTCAAGATTTTCTTGAATTATTTAAGCCCAATGAAACTCAAAATTAAAAAGTAGTAGAAATGAACGTTGAAGAAAAAGTTCAAGAAATGATCTCTTTATACCAACATCAGATAATAGGAGAAAGACAATTACTTCCATTCTTCAATAAGCCAAGCTTATTGAAAATGAGCAATTATTAAAAAAAATATGGAAGACGTAGACTTTTTCCCTGTTTCAGTGACATTTCCAAATATAAGGAACAAATTCAAAAAGGTTTGGTTCATGAAGTCTACGTAAATACAAATTATCCTAAAGATATTTCAAACCGCATCCCTGAAATTAACAAAACAAAAGTATTTAAACATGTTAACAAATTTTAGAACATTTTTTGTTTTGAATATGAAGCATATGGGAAGAACAACAATATATTCATCTTTATCCATTATTCAAATTTGTCAACTCCACAAAGCCACTGAGGATCTTCAACATGAAATAGAAATATTTGATAAATAGAAATTTTCAGAAGAAACAAATAGATACCAAGCACGAGACGAATTTTTCACGGAAGCCATCAATCTAGGACCATGTTCATTCTCAATTCATGTTAACAAAACTTTATTATATGATTTTCTTTAAAAATATAGAAGTTGTACTTATAAGATGTATGGTCAAACATTTCATAGAGCCCCTCAAACGGTGCAGTCGAAACCCAGTGCCTGGAAGAATATTTCGTCATGGAAGAAGAGAGAAATAATTACTTACAAGTCCAAATGGGTGGAAATTAGACGCATAATAAAGAAGAACTTACTACTCTTGATGTTTGAGAATAGCACAAGAATAGACAAGAAATCAAGGACATCCTAAATATTTTCGCTACAAATACACTAAACCAAAATAACAGAATAGAGGGACACCTCACCTATCTACCTCCTATTCCTATATTTTATCCTTAGAAATAAGTTACTTACCAGATAATGATGATGGATACCTCACCAATTTATTTCCTATTCCTATATTTTGCCTTCAGAAATAAACAATGATGCGTACCTCACCTATCTACATCCTATTCCTATATGTTATCTTCAAAAAGAAAATAGATGATGCACACCTCGCATATCTACCTCTTATTCCAATATAAGGTACCTATAACAAAATGATAAATGACTCCTCACCCTTGTATCATATGTACCTGTCATTTAGAAAATAGAGATGAGAGAGCTGCAACTATAAAAAGGAAAGCTTATACTCAGAAAAGGTGCATCAAAAATAAGAAGAGTGTGTAATATTTATGTAATAGCAAGAGTGTGGATATTGTTGTAATATTAGAATCTACCATTTGTAAGAAACCTACTTTTATTAATAGAGTAATCTACTATTTGTAAGAAATCTACTTCTATTCCACAATAAAAAATTATTTATAAAACTTCTCCAAGTTATAAAAATCAGTTGGTATCAAACCTATTAAATAATAGGCTACATGGAAACGTTTGAGCATGGGGTTCGGCTTTGTGCTTGGAAATGCCTCTATGGGAAATGCTGAAGTTTGGGTCACTAACCTGTTTGTGAGGGAGTATGCTTGCCCCTGAGTCTAGTGTCACCCTTATCTTTTGTCAAGGCGGTTCAAAAAAAAGATTGTTTGCATTTGCATTTAAAGATGACCAGGGGAAAGAAGATCGCCATAGAAGGCGCCTTCGGTAGCGGTCTTTGTAACGACCAGTAAATTTTAACTGTTTTAATAACGTAATTTACTGAATTTTGTGAAATTTTAATATAATAAAATTCGAAATATAAATTTAATGTTTGTAATACGTCTAATCAAACGTAGCAACTGATAAATTTTCATCAGATAATATGGAAGTTTATTTTATTGTATAATTCTATTTCAATTTCCAACTAGTTAAAAATTGATAGTAATGAAATGTTTTTTCAAACCTGAATATTTTTATATAGAAAATTTGTAAATCATCTTCTGAGTGAGACGTCATATTTCATTTCTTCAGATTTGGACTTCTATTGCTCCGTTCATCTTATTTCTGACATTTTTGCAGCATTTCAGTACCGATATCGACTTTTGATAGAATGATCCTACCACTGATATCTGTCTACCATTTTGATCGTCTCCTCGTACTGATCCCTGGGGTACATTCAATTCTGTGTTGTGAAGTCCGATACAGAGCGGAATCTGCGAAATGATCATCCGTATCGGTACCGTTTTAAATTTCTGAATTATCTATCTATTTCCTTTGCCCATTTGTCCTCTTTTTTTTCAACCTGTCCACTATATATTGATTTACCCTTTCATGATCTGTCAATAAAAAACAACACTTGCTTTTGGTATCCCCAAAAATTTTACTTTAGCCTTTATTATTCATTCTACACTTTATTAAATCACGGTTTACTTTATATTTATATATCTAAGCTGTTCCTATTCATGACTGTGCATTTTCTTTCCCTTCACACTTCCTTGTTTCTTCACCTCCCTTCATGGCCAAAAGAAATGGTCACAAACCCAAAAAGAAAATATATGTACACAAAACTCACATAAATCTGTTCATTCCAAACTCACGCCACCTCATCGCATGAACCCGCGTGACTGCCTTCCGATCCACCTCGGCTTGAAAGCCCATTCAACTCTCCCTTGCCGAGCCAGTCATCCACATCAACTTCACCTCCTCGGCCGATCAAAACTGATCCTATCTCCTCTGGTAGCCGCATCCTCCCATCGGTTACAGAGCATCAACAGCAGTTCGCCTGTTCACCATCTCGAATCCTCTTTCCCCGATCCACGCACACTAGCTCGGCCACAACGCATGCCCAGACCCACTTCCGCCTGCCAGCATCTAGCACCGAGCCATGTGACAAGCCTTCATCGAAATCTTCACCAACCTTGCACCCACCTGATGTTGTAAAATTTTCAAATATAGTTTTGGGGATTTGGGTTTTGATTTGGAAGAGAAGAAGTAAAGAGGGAAGAAGAAATCAATTAGTCCCACATGCTAGAAAATTATGCAATATATTTGTATAAATATAGATTTCTCATATATATGTTGGGGCCTTGGAGCTCCCACATGTTTGCTTTGTTGTGAGGAGAAAAGTCATGCAACACCACACGCACGCCGCCGTCCGACCGAACCGTGTCGGGTACGGGTTTCGGGTTCGGATCTAAAAAATATTTTTTGGATCGAATGTAAACAGTAACGGGTTAGATTTCAGCCCGTTAATGACCCAGAACCGAAATTTCTGAATTTAAATAAAGGGCGGGAAATTTGTAACGTTTTCTGAACGTTGAAAAAATGAATAGATGCGATGTTTCAACTCGAACGTATGTGACTGTTAGCAACGGTTTTGAAACGTTGGGAAGGGATGCAACCCTCCACGAATGGATACCTCTTCACATCTATAAATAGCAACGCCCAGAAAGTGTTAGAAACTAATTCAAATTCTTCTTCTTCCTGCATAGATTTGCAACGCCAGGGAAGTGTTGCTAATCGCTGTACTTCCATTACTCTATATTTTGTATGCAAGTTGCAAGGTGTTGCAAACGCTGAATCGTTGCAGATTTGTTTCTTCTTGTTCTTCATTCCTTTCTCTACATATTGCATCGTTGGATATCAAATACTAAAGTGTTCTTGGTCGGATCAAAGGCGTACAAACTTTGAATCCGATTACGCTGTTATAAGGCTTCATTGAATCCTGAAAGTTGATAGTTCGATAACCCGTTTGTACCTGGTGGGTTGAACTATTGTCTGAAAGAATTTATTCCATAGATCCTTGAAGTCGGAAGTATAGCATTATCTTCATTGCAATCGCCATCAAATTCGCCTCGAACCACAAAATCCCTAACAAAATTTCAGACAATATTCTCAACCATGGAAGGTTCGAGCGCTCTACAAGTTATGAATCAACATCTAACTCGATTAGAGCGTTTAATGGTAACAATTTCACTCGTTGGCCAGAGACGATGAAATTTTTCTTGGTCACCGTCAAGTTGTTCTACATTTTGGAAGATGACTTGGAAGAAATCCCGGAGGAAACTGATAAGGATGATGCTGCTCTAAAGGCTAGACGTGCAAAGCGTAAAGAGGACGATTTTCTATGCAGAGGCCATATTCTGAATGCGCTATCTACCCCAGTCTACAATGCTCATAGGACCTTGGAAACAGCGAAGGCACTCTGAACTGCACTGGAGAATAAGTACCGCATATCCGAGGCAAGTAATAAAAAGTTTCTTATTTCCAATTTTATGGATTTCAAAATGGTCACCAATAAGTCCATAATTGGACAAGTAAGCGAAATCTTACTGTTGATGAATCAACTTAAAGATGCTGGAATTGATCTCCCTGAATCTTTTGTTGGAGTTATTAATTCTAGACTTCCGCATAATTGGAATGATTATAAGAAAAAGATGAAGCATGCAGAAATGGATTATAATTTAGACAGTTTACAGTGTCATCTTCGTATTGAAGAAGACTCTCGCAAACGCGATCTAGATGATAATCCGCAAACTGAGTCCCATTCTAAGGCAAATAATGTTGAAATTACTGACAAGTTAAAGCCAAAGAATGAGACACAGTTTAAGAAGAAAAATCATTCCAAAACCAACAACAAAAAGAAAGGTGCTTGTTATTTTTGTAACAAGCCCGACCACTATGCCCGAGACCGTCGTCTGCGGAAGAAACAAAAAAAAGTGAATGTGGTCGAAGACTCGCTTGTGGCTGTAGTGCAAGAGGTGAACTCCGTTAGCGGCAATGATAATGATTGGTGGTTCGATACTGGAACAACCAATCACATTTGCAAAGACCATAATCTGTTCAAGAGTTACGAAGAAAATAAAGGAGAAGCCGATGAAGTTATTGGAGCAAATAAGGTTCCAAGCAAAGTTCTGGGAAAAGGCACTATAGAACTTACTTTCACCTCTGGAAAAGTTCTTACATTAGCAAATGTATTTTATGTACCTGATATGTGTAAGAATTTGGTCTCTGGATACCTTCTTAACAAAGGAGGATTCAAGATGGTGTATGAGTCTGATAAGCTAGTGTTGTCTAAGAATAGTAGATTCATTGGGTAGGGATACTCTTGTAACGGCATGATTAAGTTGAATCTAATAAAGAAATCTTCTGTTTGCATTGTTGATTATATTAATTTATGGCATGGTAGATTAGGACATGTTAATTATAATTCCATTAGAAATATGCATAAATTAGGATTAATTTCTGATTGTGATTTCGATACCATCTCTAAATGTGAAATATGTGTTCAAGCAAAAATACACCGAAAATCCTTTAAATCCGTAGAAAGGAAAACTGGTTTGCTTGATTTGGTATATAGTGATGTGGGTGACTTAAAAAGTCATATCACCTATGGTGGTAACCAATCCTATATAACATTCATTGATGATTATACTAGATATGCATATGTATATCTAATGAAAACTAAAGATGAGGCTTTTGATAAATTCAAAATTTACAAAGCAGAGGTCGAAACAAAATTAGGAGCTAAAATTAAAATATTACATTCCGATCGTGGTGGTGAATATTTCTCAAATTAATTCACCTTGTTTTGTAAACAACAAGGTATAGTTCACCAATGTATTGTCCCATATACACCACAACAAAACGGTGTTGCTGAAAGGAAGAATAGAACTTTAGTAGAAATGGTTAATGCCATGCTCATAAGTTCTAATTTACCTTATAACCTATGGGGTGATGCTATGTTATCTGCATGTTATACTTTAAATAGAGTACCACTTAAAAAGAATAATATTGGCCCTTATGAATTATGGTTTAATAGGAAACCTAACCTAACTAGACTTAAAGTTTGGGGTTGCTTAGCATATGTTAGAAAACCAGACCCTAAACGACCAAATAAGGAAATAGAGCATTTAAATGTGTTTTCATAGGATATTCACGCAATAGTATAACTTATAGATTCCTTATTCTTGACACCCTAGAAGTTATAGAATCTGTAGATGTAGAATTTTTTGAAAATCAAACTATTGAGATCCCATTGAGTCATCTAGTCCAGAACCTAGTATGGCTAATGATATTAATGACGATGATTATGCTCCTGCTCAAAACAGCAAGGAAGTATCAGTACCAGATAATAGTACTGAACAATGGAGAAGTAAAAGAGCGAGAATATAGAAGGACTATGGTCCTGACTTCATTACATATCTTGTAGAAGGCAGTAAGGATGAAGTCCTTAATGTGACTAAATATGTAATGAACGTCGATGACGATCCCAAAACTTATTCTGAGGCTATGAGTTCCAGAGATTCCAATTTCTGGAAAGAAGCTATCAATGATGAAATGAATTCCATACTATTAAACCAAACTTGGGTTTTAACTGATTTACCTCCTGGTGCTAAACCTATAGGATGTAAATGGATATTCAAGAAAAAGTTGAATACAAATGGATCTATTGATAAGTTTAAAGCCAGATTAGTTGCTAAGGGATATAAGCAAAGACATGGAGTAGATTACTTTGATACATATGCTCCAGTTGCTCGCATATCTTCTATACGCTGTTTAATTGCACTTGCATCAATTCATAAATTAGTCATACATCAAATGGATGTAAAGACTTCTTTTCTAAATGGAGATTTAGAAGAAGAGATATATATGGAACAACATGAAGGTTTCAAAACCCCAGGCCAAGAAAAGAAAGTTTGCAAATTAGTGAAATCTCTTTATAGCCTGAAGCAAGCTCCCATGCAATGGCATGAGAAATTTGATAAAGTTGCACTGTCATATGGATTCATTGTTAATGATGCTGATAAATGTATTTATAGCAAATCGGATAACAACGGTAGTGTTATAATATGTTTATATGTTGATGACATGCTAATATTTGGTTCCAATATATCATGTGTGAATGAAAATAAAAAGTTTCTGTCTTCTAAATTCGATATGAAAGATCTAGGAGAGGATAATGTAATTTTGGGAATTAAAATTGTTAGGAAAGAGGGGAAGTTATTACTAACTCAATCTCATTACATAGAGAAATTCCTACAAAAGTATGGTCATTACGATGATAAAACAACACCAACTCCTTTAGATCCTAGTATTAAATTAGAAAAGAACACTGGACGTACTATCTCTCAACTAGAGTATATCAGTGTTATTGGGAGTCTTATGTATGCTATGCATTGCACTAGACCAGACATCGCACATGCTATAAGTGTATTGTGTCGATTTACGAGTAATCCAGGTTTCGAACATTGGAAAGCTATTTCCAGAGTTTTAGCTTATTTGAAAGGAACCATTGAATATGCTTTATCTTATAAAGGATATCCTGCTGTAATAGAAGGATATAGTGATGCAACCTAGAACAATGTAGAATCCAAATCCAAGTCTACTACTGGATGGATCTTTACATTAGGAGGCGCTGCTGTGTCTTGGGCTTCCAAGAAGCAGACCTGTATTTCCGACTCAACAATGTTGTCAAAATTGATTGCATTAGCAGATGCATGTAAAGAAGCGGAATGGCTTAGGAATTTATTAATGGAAATCTCTTTATGGAAGAAGCCATCTCCAGCACCCTTGATTAACTGTGACAATCAAGCAACGATATACAATGTGTCTAATAAGACATATAATGGAAAGTCTAGACATGTGAGTCTAAGACATCAAATGGTGAGACAGTTACTCAAAAGAGGAGATATAACTGTTGACTACATAGAAACGAAGAAAAACTTGGCTGATCCACTTACAAAGAGTCTTCTAAAGGCAATGGTTTCTATAAAGTCATAAGAAATGCGACTAAGGTCTGTAAATGAAGGTTGATCATCCTTAACAGAAACCCAACTTATGTCTTGACAAGGATAGACAAAGTTCAATGGGTACCAACAAGTTAAGAGAATGATTATGGAACACTAAATCGATAATCCCATAATATTTAGTGTTGGATTCTGCAAGAACAAAGGATGGATATATATCCTTAATAAGTCTAGAAACCTTAAAAGGTGAATCGCAGAAACACCTTAAGAGACTTACCTATATGAGTATGGAAATCAGGCCGTTTCTTAGGAAAGTAAGACCGCTTTCTAAGTAGACTCATGAACCAGGATTTAAGCACATAGCCATTAACGTGCTGAGCAATACAGAACACCTTACCTAAGGAAATCAACATGTGTCATTGTTTCGGTTTTATCATTAGGGATACTTGGTTCAAGATTCGTTCACCATAGAATCTCGATAAGGCCTTGAATGATTTACACTAAGTAAAGTTTCAAATCCAAAAGATACCTTTCATTTATGTGTTGGTTTTCACGATGATGCAAAACTTGATCTTAGAACTACATAGGCTTGATCCCACTTGGGTATGTAGGAAGTCACTCTAGTGATGCAGCCATCCTATTTATTAATTTTTTTTATTTGAAAATTGGGGAGATTGTTGTAAAATTTTCAAATATATTTTTGGGGATTTGGGTTTTGATTTAGAAGAGAAGAAGTAAAGAGGGAAGAAGAAATCAATTAGTCCCACATGCTAGAAAATTATGCAATATATTTGTATAAATATAGATTTCTCATGTGGATGTTGGGGCCTTGGGGCTCCCACATGTTTGCTTTGTTGTGAGCAGAACAGTCATGCAACACCACACGCGCGCCGCCGCCGTCCGTCCGACCGAACCAGGCCGGGTACGGGTTTCGGATCCGAAAAATATTTTTTGGATCGAATGTAAACTGTAACGGGTTAGATTTCATCCCGTTGAGGACCCAGAACCGAAATTTCTGAATTTAAATAAAGGGCGGGAAATTTGTAACGTTTTCTGAACGTTGAAAAAATGAATAAACGCGACATTTCAACTCGAATGTATGTGACTGTTAGCAACGGTTTTGAAACATTGGGACGGGACGCAACCCTCCACGAATGGATACCTCTTCACATATATAAATAGCAACGCCCAGAAAGTGTTAGAAACTAATTCAGATTCTTCTTCTTCCTGCACAGATTTGCAACGCCAGAGAAGTGTTGCTAATCGCTACACTTCCATTACGCTATATTTGGTAACATCTGCAAGGTGTTGCAAACGCTGAATCGTTGCAGATTTGTTTCTTCTTGTTCTTCATTCCTTTCTCTACATATTGCATCGTTGGATATCAAATACTAAAGTGTTCTTGGTCGGATCAAAGGCGTACAAACTTTGAATCCGATTACGCTGTTATAAGGCTTCATTGAATCCTGAAAGTCGATAGTTCGATAACCCGTTTGTACCTAGCGGGTTGAACTATTGTCTGAAAGAATCTATTCCATAGATCCTTGAAGTCGGAAGTACAGCATTATCTTCATCGCAATCGCCATCAAATTCGCCTCGAATCACAAAATCCCCAACACCTGAAACTCTACTCCGCCTTATGAATAGGCAGCCTCCCCTCTATCTAGTTATATATATGATTGAACAGGAGGTATGTTATATATGTTAGATTTATATAAAAACTTTATACACATCAGTTTATATATATATATGTTAGTTGATACATATATCTTCTCATAAGTGGTTATATATTAAGCTATATATATATATATATCTGCTGTTCAAATGTTATGAGTTTTCATTTTGGCTTAAGGTTATGACTATATTTATTTTTAATTTCCTATGTTTCTTTCTAAATTTTGTCCAGATTATATGTATACATATATAGCGTGTGTATAAATATTCTATTTTTATTTGTTTGCATATTCTAGTTTACATAGATATACATAAAGATATATATATTTTGGGTATGCTTTATAAATATTGTTATAGTGTAAATTTATATCAGTTATAATTACTTTAGTTCATTCCTTGATATACACGTACATGATAGTGTCTACATATGCATATGGGTTTGTATATGTTTACTTTTTTTTTACTTGTCTGCATATAAATTTATATGAAAATGTGTATGCATCTGTTAGCTTTCAAATATATATATATATATATTTGTTTGATATTACAGAGATATGTTATGTCTATAAAGTATGTATATATATGTATAGTTTGCCTATACTTATATTTTGTTTATATGTATACTATTTGGATTTGAAGTTTATATAAGTTCTTATATTTGTTGTATGAATATATGTATATATATTCTGTGTTTTGTTAGAGTGTCTGCATGTGTCTGTATATATGTGAAATTATAAAAGATTATATGTATTTAGTTTGAAGCTTTTTTTGAAATATGTTAATGTGCTAAGTCGTATATACAGTACTTATTGTACATAGTGTAGGTTTGTGTGTGTGTATATATATATATATATATATATATATATATGATATGTTGTGATTTTCATATGTTTAATATATATTTCAAATATAATATGAATGTGAGTTTGTATATATGTTCATATATTCATTTATATGGGTAAGTAGATATAAGTATGGGTTTTAAAATATATATCTTTGATTTTCAATATTTGAGTTTAAGAATAATGGTTTAAAAATCTTTATATTATTTAATAGTTGTCTTAAGCTAAAATATTGGATTTATATATATATATATAATGTATGTATCCTCAGTTATATCAAAACTGATTCTGATTAGTCCTCACCGTTTTCCCATTTATCAGCTTTATCCGTCGTGCTAGTTCATTCATCAAATCGTGTCCATCTAGCGTTACTTGGGTTCGTGACTCAATTTCAGTGTCCGTATCTATGTTCGTATCCGTGTCCTCTCCTGTTCTCTCTAGCCTCGAAATGTGAGCAATCACTCACGATTAACGATCTTATATTTATTAAATTTGATTTCAATTGAAACGACAATTGAAATATGCTGGTGTTAGTTATTTACATTGCTATATATATGCTGTTATTTGTATATGTTCACCTGTGACATCTGACACCATTATCTGTTATTTATATTGATGATATATGCCAGTTATATTATTATCATATCTGTTATCACTCTGCAAGTTCCCTGTTAGTATAGAATTCACTATGGGTTGAAATGATACATACCCGAACGATCTGTAGAATAGGAGAAAATCGTTATGGGTTGAAATGATAAACCCAAGCGATTTTCATATGAATTGAATTTGGGATTGCGGGTAGAAATGATATATGCCCGTATATATATTTAAATTGCGGATTGAAATGATAAATATCTGTATCACTTGACCATAGGATAGAAAATTATATATAGACACCGTTGGTCTATATATATAAATATTTTGAAAATGATTTCTATGGTTTTGAAAAGAAATATATGGTTTTAATAAATATTGATTTTTAAAGATTTATTAAAGTTGATTTAATAAAGTTGATATAATATGTTTAAGTATTTATTTAATGTATATATTTTCAAATATAGAGTTTATAATGATTCGGGTTGGAAAGATAAATTTGAAATTGATTTGAAATTATATTTATTTAAGAATTTTACTTAAATAAGTTTGATTTGAAAATTATTTAAATTTGAAATTTTAAAGACGTGTTTTATAACTTAATTTATGATTAAAAGTGACTTAACTGAATATTTCAAATTTATATAAATTTAAATGGGATATTTTGTTTATTTAAATTGTAAATTGAAGGTGTATTTAGATGTTATTGAAATGATTAAGTAAATATTTCAAAATTAAATAATAGTAAAGTGAATTTGATATATATATATATATGTGAAATTATCGAATTTAGTTTTGAAATGTTGAATATTTAAAGCTTTGAAATATATTGAAATTGAAATGGCTTATTTTATGGTTTAAATATGTATTTGAAATCAATAATTTGAAATGGTTTATTAGAAACCGAATCGAATTGAAATTGATGATTTGAGATTTGATTAAAATTTGAATTTTGGAATTCGAGTTGATTTGAATTGATTTATAAAATTTTTGGAAACTATTTTAACTTATAACTATTTTAATATAAACTATTTTAACTTATAACTATTTTATATAAACTATTTTACTTTATAATCTATTTTATTATATAAACTATTTTACTTTATAAACTATTTTATTATATATACTATTATTAATATCTAAACTGTTTGAAGGAAAGTGTTATGATTTCAAAGTGTTATGATTTCCAAAGCTATGAATTTCAAAGTATGATGATTTCCAAAGTATTATTATTATTTCAAATTGTTTGGTTTCGAAAGTATTATAACTTTGAAAGTACTATGATTTTGGAAGTGAATATTTTGAAGTGTAAATGATATCGTATTGATTTGGTTTTTGAAATGAAAATGATATTTTGGTTTTGAAGTATAAACTATTTTGAAATGACCGCGGTGTTATAATAACGGTTGGTTGTTAAAGAGACCGAGATCGGATATGGGCATACTCTCTGTCGATACCGAAAACCACTTTAACAACTGTGTACGCGGTGGAGATTCCAGAATGAAGTAGGATGGTGGCGACGATCCTAAAGGTATATTTACGTGGACCTAACTCCCGTGAGTTGGCATAAGGTGGCTAAAACAGGAGCAATTCTGGGCCAATGAGGTAGCTCCTCTGATCGAACACACTCCATTGTATGTTATTCTATTACCTTGTGATTGATTTGGTGCGCACCCTTTGATTTTTGGGAGTGTGGCTCGAGGTGGGCGGTAGTGGCTGCTATGCGTTACCACCAGTCCGGATGCGTAATTGGTATATCTACCCTGGCATTGCCTTGTTGAGCCGTGTCACCTACCCTAGCGTGCTTTACTACGAGTTTGTTTTGTACCATACCTATGGAGTGCCCTCTGACGACGCCCATTACGGGGGAGATTATGGTACTGTATAGACTATGGGAATATATAAAATGTGTTAAGGGGGATATGGGTAATGCCTTAACGCTATTTTGATAGTTTACTTTACTTTAGACATTATTATAATAGCGTATATTACTACATAGTAGATAGTTTAACGGATCCTTAGAGGATGGTTATCCCAAAATCCTTTATGTTACTTGTATTTCAGTTGATATTTCACTTGAGTTGGATTTATTGATATAAGAATGTTAATCCCGACTTGAGCGTTTTGTGTTTTGCTTTACGCTTGGGTCAGACTGAGTGATACAACATTTGAGACTCACCTTTGGAGTTGGAGCTTCGCTTGGAGATCCAGCTATCTATCAATTCTGCTTTCAGTTATTCAGTTGATTCCAGTGATGTATTCAGATTTTTTATTTGACTATTGTATTCGAGACTTCTGTTGTATCTTGCTTAACTCTATTATATATATAGTAGCTTCATGAAATACTATTCTTTTGTTTCCACTGCATTATTGTTATATTACTCTGTGTCTGTGATTCTGTGGTTATTTATTTACTGTATATGTTGAGTTTTGCCAAATTTAAATTAACAATCTGATATTTTGAGCAATTCAAATCCAACATGTATGGATGCGAATGGTTGAAAATTTCAGGATGTTAAATGTGGTATCAGAGCTCTGGTTTTAGGCAAAACTTAGCATATGTCGTAAATTTAATTATGGAATCACTTTCGTTCGAACTTGAGTCCTTCCTTTTTTATTCGAATTTCCTTTGAATTTTGGAATGTTCCCCTCGGTTCCAAAACCCATTCTTGTCTTCCCTATTTGTGTTTTCTTGATTCCAGAGCATCCCATAGCTCCACTGAATGATTTGTAAAGGGGTGGAACTCCTTTACAACCAGCATTGATTTGCCGGAGATCTCTGAACCCTTGGTTTAGATGCTGCTATCTTTTGCTATACTCGAATTCTATTCTCTTGTGATCGGATGTCGATTTGCCTCAGGATTTTGCATCGATCTTATTTTGAAGTCACGGTTGACCAACTAAAGTTGCCTGCGATATATATAAGTCTATCCATCTTCCTATTTTGTTATTTAACCATCTTATCTTCATTTCGAACCCATCTTCTGATTAGAATTCTTTTGATAGAGCCCTCGAACTTGAATCCTTACTCTTGCTTTGAAATCCAATAATTAAATTATCGAGTGAGGGAGTGTATTTGTATTAATATTAAAATGTTTTATATATTGTGTTGTTTGAGTTGTTGATGTTGATTTGGGTTTTCGATCGATTCGTCTGATCAACGCCATCGATAAGATTTCCAAAACACTCGAACAGAGCAAACTGACACGATATTGTTTTCAAATTTGGTAAATGACATGAATTTTGTATAATTATATTTTTTTATAAGTAAAATTTTCTGAAATTAAATTGTTAAATAAATTGGTTGTTTGAATGATAATATTTGATTATCATTTATTGTTCTAAATGAATTTATAAACATAGTTTATAAATTGATTTGAGAATTGAAATGAATTTAAATTAAGAATTTGAGAATTTAAATTCCGGTGATTTCAAACTTTGGTTTTAAAGTTTTAAATGCATGTTATTTAAAGTTTTTTCGAATAGAAATCATTTCCAAAGAGTTTTAAAGTTTTAAAATCAGCGCTCTCCTCTTTTGTCGTTGGAAAATAATTTCGGTGATGCCGGCCGCATCATCGACATTCATTTTCGAGTTTCAGAGTGGAGAGACCATTCTGTAGCTTTGCTACGGTTTTGTTTTGGAAAATAAATTTTGTTTTAAATTTCCTAAGTATGACTTAGTATATATAGGTATGATTTGATTTGATATATATTGTACATATATAAATTTATCTATAAAATTGTTTGAAGTTAATTGGGAATCAAATTCTTAAATTTATGTTAAAGGTGTTTTTAATTATAAAATGAAGCCAAAAATTTTAATAAATATTTAAATTTGAAATAATTGAATTGAAAAAAAATTTCTTGTATAATACTCAATTGCATTCTAAAATATAACTTACTTAAATTATTCAGTTTAAAAATTTATATACTATTATTATTTCAAAAAGTTATTTATTTATATTTAATATTGGTTTTAAAAGTCATTTACTTAATATTGTTTCAAAAAGTTATTTATCTATATTTAATATTGTTTTTAAAAGTTATTCATTTAATATTGTTTCAAAAAGTTATTTATTTATATTTAATATTGTTTTTAAATATTTAATATTGTTTCAAAAAGTTATTTATTTATATTTAATATTGTTTTTAAAAGTTATTTATTTAATATTGTTTCAAAAATTGTTTATTTATATTTAATAGTTTTTTAAAGTTATTTATTTATAATTAATATTGTTTTTAAGGTTATTTATCAATATGCTAATACCTTGAAGATTTACTATTTAAATAATAATATGGTTTAAAATTAATAATAATGATTTATTAATATTGTTTTACAAAATTAATTATTATTATTTATAATAAGGTTGAAAATCAATTATTAGTGTTTTATTAAAATGTCTATGAAATTATTAATTGTTATTTTAAGATTTTTTAAGGTTAATAATTATTTTATTTATTTATAAGGTTTATTATTAATAACTATTATTACATAATAGTGTTTGAAGTAAATGGTTATTATTTATTTATAAATGTTCGAGATTTATAAATAGAGTTTTATAAACAAATTTGGGTTTTAGAAGAGGGGTTTTATAGAATGATGTAGAGACTTAAAGGGAGAATATTTACAAGATAAAAAGAGTTTTATTAATAATTTTAGGAAGGTATAAATGGGAGTTTTATAAATAATTTTCAGAAATTAATGAATGGGGTTAGAAATGGGTTTAGAGATCTATAAAGGAATTTATAAATTGTTTTAGAATTATGTAAAAAGGAAATCTTCCTCCATTTTGTGAATATGCTTATACCGTTGAGATAAGTGTGTGGATATTTCTAACCATTGGAAATATAGAGATTTGTCGGTATATCTTGTTAAGGTATTTTTATATAAATATTTTCAAAGTGATTTTAATTAACAAAAACAATTAGTTAAAGAGATTAGTTGTTGCTTATGTGTTTAGCCAATGTTGGTTTCCCTTTTGAATTAAATCCCTAATTTGAATGTGTGTTGTTTGATAGTTAAATAACCGACTATCAAATATGGACCCAAAACGTAACTTTGGAAATATCTAGGTGAAACACGTAAGTTATATGGCATAGGCATTTTTGGTGATGTTGTACTGTGCGTGTAAATCTCATTTCATTCTCCTAGGACAATAATAAGAAAATCCATCCACTAACGGTTATGAGGTGATCTTCGCTCTTAACTTTGATTGTTTATTTCCTAAAGAACCAGGGTAGAGTTTACTGAAAATTTATCGAAAGTTGTTTCAAAGAAACCGGGATCGGATATGTTATCCGAAAACCACTTTGATCCAACATAAGCGTTTCGAAGTGAAGACATCTTGAAGACGACGGAATTGAAGATGGAACTCTCAAATGTTTCGTTCAGTCCCAAAACGAACTTGTATGGATGAATGCTGGTATTGCATTGTTGCATAGAGGGCAGTGTTAGCATTCGAAGTGGTAAGTGCTATATGAAAGGTAAAACGTAGCCTCATTAACCAGGAATGACTAAAACAGGGAGATGCAGCAGGGCTAAGTGGGTCGCTTCCAAGTAGGGTATGATCATTCCTATTTAGAGTCGATATTATCTCTCATTTGTTTGCTTCGGAACCCACTAATAGAAGGGTGATCATATTCAGTACTACTAGTCAAGTGGTAGGCCGGTTTTGTGTTGGCAGGGGATCTTGGCAAGGTCCTCGGTGTTATTTATCTAGAGATGCACCGTGATGGACGATACCACAGTAGCCCAGTCATTGTATGGAATCCATTTTCCAATGCGTACCTTTATGATTTTAGTTGTATACCTATTATGCTAGAATTTAATTACTGTAATAATTTCGACTATGATTAATAAGTATTTGTATCTTAGACATAATTATAATATCAGGGAATTACATATAAAATGGTTTGGTTACCGTAAGGTAAAAACAAGTCCATGTTTATGTGCGGCATGGTCTTACGAGATGAATTTATTTTCAAAAGATTTCTAAAACATTAAAATTCAAATGGGTGTGTTTTTCTCACACTGGTTTTCCAGACAGACTCGGGTGTTATTTTATTATAATGCTCGGGTCAGACCAAGCATATTTACAGATTTCTTTAGATGCATTGGAGCTTTAGGAGACGAGATGGAGGCCCAGAGACGTATTCACATATATAGTTATTTTCCCACTACATTCACTGTTGTATTTATCAGCAAATTGTGAGGACAGGCTATTAAAACTGTCTGGGCTGAAATAGGTTAGTGTACCCTGATTGATGTATGTATATTACATTTCTTCTTCGTGTAAAGATTTATTGTATGTTATAGATTATTCGTTCCGCTATGAGATTCTATGTTGTTAGTTTTCTTTCTCCCTTCTTTCTTCTCCCTTTCCCTAACTATCTGCCTTTCCGTTCATTTTGAGTGGATCATGTGTGGTTGCTTGTCCGCTTAAACTGTTCAGAAAATGTGGGTCGTTACAATAACCAATAGGCCTTACCATGTGAAGAGCTCTAGATGTGTGGCCCTCATACTCTCCTCGGTTTTGCATGCACAATCGCCTTCACTTTCACCCCGTTGAACTTTCACTAACTCCATTGTCTTTCTCCTAATCTACTTTATATCGCATCCGACAATATGAACCAGCCTATGAAGTCTCGAAGCTTCTGGTTCAATCTCAATATCATCAAGCGATTCGGTGTGATAGTACACCCGAGTTGTGCACAAATTTTCGCAAATGGGAGACATTGTGCACTCCCACCATTTTTTAAGGTAAGTCAACTCTATAAGCAAGGTTCCCAATCCTCTTTAATATCGAAAAAGGACCAAAAAATCTCAATGCCAACTTTCCTCTACTACCGAATCAAACAACGTTCTTCAAAGGAGAATTCTTCATGAATACCATATCTTCGATGGAAAATTCTAAATCTCTAGGCCTTTAATCAGCGTATCTCTTCTGCCTATCCTTTGCAGTTTTCATTCGTTGTCGAATGATCTCTATCTTTTCTGAGGTCTCTCTAATCATATCCGGCCCGAGAATCAGTTTCTCGCCTGCTTCTCACCAATATAAAGGGGCATTACATGGTCGGCCATACAATGCTTTATATGGTGCCATACCAATACTAGACTGATAACCGTTGTTGTATGCGAACTTTACTAAATGACATTGATCGTCTCATAAGCCTCCAAAATCAAGAATGCAAGCTCACAAGAGATCTTCTAAGATACGATTCACTCTCTCGGTTTGGCCGTAAGTTTGATGGTGATAAACTATACTAAGATGTAGCTCAGTATCTAACACCTCCTGCAAGCTCTTCCAAAAACCACTAGTGAACAACAGATCTTGGTCGCTCATAATGCTCTTCGGCACGCCATGAAATCGTACAATCCATTTCAAATACATCTCGGCCAGTTTGGCTGCCGTTTTACTTGACTTGATGGGTATAAATCTAGTGCTCCTAGTCAACCGATCTACCATGACCCAGATGCTGTCGTACCCTACTCGAGTCCTTTGTAGTCCATCTATGAAATCCATCGATATCTACACGCACTTTCACTCGGGAACTTCAAGTGGTTGCAAAAGACCACTCGGTTTCTTTTGTTCTGCCTTTACCAACTGGCAGTTCATATATTTCGATATGAATGTCCCTACGTCCTTCTTCATCCCTTCCCAATAATAGGTCTGTCTCCTATTATGGTACATCTTATTACCGTGGGGATGTATGGTAAACTTGGAATGGTGGCACTATCTGAGCTTCGCATCTCTTAATTCGTCAACATTGGGAAAAACCAATCTCCCATTCTTACAAATCCAATCGTCTAGGACGAGTCTGTACTATCTCATGTCCTTTGACTCTATCCCCACTACAACCTTGGTAATAATCTCAGCTAATCTGGCATTATGCCTCTGACTAGTACCAATCCGCTCTGTAAGAGTAGGCCTCAAGCTTGCTAATATCTTCGGATCTAACTCGCAATGAGGTCTGAAGTCATAACCAGCAATATACTCCAACTGTTTCCACTCTAGGAACATCGCTCCTAAACTAGCATGTCTTCTACTCAGTGCATCGACGATAGCATTCCCTTTACCAGGTGTATAGGAAATTCCAAAATCATAGGAGGCTAATAATTCCAACCATCGCTGCTATCGAAAGTTGAGATCCTTCTGAGAGAAAAGGTACTTCAAGGATTTGTGGTCCGTGAATAGCTCGATCCTCTCCCCTAGTAAGTAATGCCTCCAAATCTTCAAAGAAAATACTAGCACCGCCACTCTAAATTATGAGTTGGATACTGCCTCTCGTGTGGCTTCAGCTGTCGACTAGTGTAGGCATACAACCTTTTCCTTCTGCATCAATAGAGCACCCAATCCAGTACCACAGGCGTTTGTGTATATTCTCATCTCCTCATTCCCACTAGGAATGGTCAATACAAGTGTGCTCGTCAACCTCTCCTTCAGACTCACAAATTGCCTGCTCACATCTTACATCCTAAGTAAAAGTATGATTTTTCTTTGTTAAATTGGTTAACGGCACGGCTACCTTCGAGAAATCCTTTACAAAGCGTCTACAATATCCCGCTAGTCCTAAGAAACTCCTCACATCAATAGCATTCTTGGGTCAGCGCTGATCTTGAACCGCCGCCACCTTGGCAGGGTTTATTGCGATACCTTGCTCAAAGATGACGTGGCCCAATAATCTCACTTCCCTTCTCTAAAAGTGACACTTTGAAAATTTTTCTTTCAACTTGTGCTTCCTCAACACTTTAAGTAAAGTCCTCACGTGCACCTTATGTTCCTCCTCTATTCTAGAATAGATCAAGATGTCATCCACTTTCATAAGTACAAACTTGTTCAGCTGATCCCTGAAGACATGGTTCATGAGATCAACAAAGTATGTCGGAGCATTGTTTTAGCCTGAACGGCATAACCAACCACTCATAGAAACCAAACAGTTACAAAACACGGTGATCGACACACCCTCCTTTGCTACTCTCAACTGGTGAAATCTCATCGAGAAATCTAATAGGGAGAACACCTTCACACCATGGAGCTGATCAAATAGGTCATTAATATATGGGAGCAGGTACTTGTTCTTCCTCATCACTTTATCCAGTTCACGATAATCAATACATAATCTAAGAGAGTCATTCACCTTAGCGGCAAATACTATAGGTACACCCTACTCAGATAGACTCCTATGAATGAACCATTTTCTCAACAGGTTATGCACTTGCACCTCCAACTCCTTCAGCTCTTTGGGCACCATATGCCTCAATGGCATAACTATAGGTCGAGCATCCCTCGTCAAGTCTGTATGAAACTCGATCTCTCTATGCGGTGGTAATCCAGTCACCTCCTCAAATATGTCCAGATACTCTCTAACGACAGGCACAGATGACAATTTATCCTATGGTATCTTAAGAAAATATAGAAACCTAACCATAACTCCATCCTCTGGTAAGCAACCGACCACTACCATCCTCCCTTCCATAGCCCCAATTGTCACCAACAACTTCTCACAATCTACTATTGCCACATACTTTCTTAGCCAATCCGTTCCCAAGATAATCCCAAACTCAACGAAATTCAGCACAAAACAATCACAAATAAAAGAGCATCCATGACTTAATAAGACCAAACCACGATAAACCATACAAATGATAGTGGATCCTCCCATGGAGTTCATCACAATTAACGGTTGGTCAACTATTTCGGGTTTCAATCCTAACCTATCTACTAGATCATAAGATATAAAGGAATGTGAATCCCCGGTATCGAATAAAACATGTATGGGAACATCATAAAGGGAAATCATACCTTGAATGAAAAATGCCTTTCCCCTTTTCTTTCGCCAAGGGAGCACTCGACAAAGTCGGAATAGCATTTAAAGCATATGCCTTCACCACCTATTTCTGCTGCAATGGTTCTGGACAATGCTTCAGTATATGCCCAGGCTTGCCGCAGTTTTAACACTTCCTCTTTCCATCGATTTTGCAGTCTTTGATCATGTGATCGTTTTCTCCACAACCATAACAAATAGGATCCCATTTACCCTTCTTCTGAGCATCCTTCCTCTGAGATTGCTTCCTTTTTCCAAAACACTTCTTCTTGCCTCCACCACTATGTTGCAGTTTCAGCTCCTCCTTAACAACAACAGTTGATTTGAACTCAAGGTATAAACTCTCCTTGTGAAGGGCTTTCTTAACGAGTCTCTCAAATGGATCATCAATATGACCACCAGTTTCTCTCCTAAATAGTCGTCCAAACTCATAATGAACTTCTCGTTCTTTTTCATTGGAGTATCAATAAAAGACATCCCGTACTATGATAGGGGAAGAACTCAGCAATGTATTTAGTAACAGACATATCTCCCTGCTTATGATCAGTGAATTTCCTAAGTAGCACTAAACTCAGCAATGTATTCAGTAATGCCTCCAATTGTCATGGCAATGCGACTCACTTTGGCCTTCAAGTCCTCAGTGTGTCCACGATCGGCCATGTACTTCACTATATATATATATATATGAGTGTGTGTGTCTATGCGTGCTTATATATATATATATATTAACGTATAAGTTTAAAATGTTTTGTGACAACCAAGGCACATATAAATGGCGAATGTATATGTTATATATTCAAATCCCAATATCTATATGTGTCACTACCCACATTTCAGAAGGTTTAAATTGACAATAATCCACACATGTCCAACTCAAACAGTCTGGAATATAGATAATCAATGGGATTAATTAAGAACATAAGAAAAGAAGAAGAAAACAAACATAGATTCTCGCAGCGGAATGAAAAAATATAATAATGAAAAAAATAGTTCATTAAGTTGTTTACTATACATTTGATTATAATTTATAAAACATTTATCGGAGTTATATATACAGCAAAAACAAAATATAATGCAACAAAACAACATGTGCAGAACAATATTGTTTTTAAAAGATCGGTTATATGCAGGCTCACTATGGATATCGATGAATTTTGTCCGAGTCTGGATCACGCTACAATTGACAAGACATGACAAGCAAAGCTATGAAAGCCAATGTTCCAAATTTCAAGTTAATCCAAGTTCGTATGCTCAAGTTATGATATATGCAAGCCAAGGAAATCATCTCAATCGCATCCATCATTTCGTATCGGTTAGGCCGTCTCCATCAATTCACGCCCATCTATTCGTATCCATCAAAACGCATTACTTCGTATCCATCAGGGGAATATGCTTTATTCGTATCGATCTATTCAACTCCATCAACAAACAATTCCACTTCGTATCGATCAGCAGTTGTCTTGTTCGTATACATCGAGGATGGCCTTCTTCGTATCCATCAGTAGGCAGGCCCACTTTGAATCGATCGGCTATTGCCCATTTCATATCCATCGACTACAATACAAATGTCTAGTTCGCGTCGATCAAACATCATACATACTTCGTATCGATCAACCACAGATCGATACGAAGTAGACACTTCCCATCGATACAAACGAACCCAAACACTTGATTGGTACGAATATAACAGAACAATCGATCGGTACGAATATGATAGAGCAACCGATCGATACGAATAAAGCAAGGCGACCGATACGAACAGAACAAAACCATTCAGATCGATACAAACAAGGCTTAGATTATGGATGCGAATAAGGAAGCAGTCAACACGACACGAAAAGTGGTTCAATCTGAGGTGTTAGCGCCACGTCAACTTGCAGGCACGTGCTCAAAAGCGATTTGAACTGATCGATATGAAGATATCGATTCGAAGAAGGCAGCCTACATAAAACCCAAGCTTGCATCGATCATAACTCACAATCTACAAGTCCAAATGCTATGAAATTTTCACAGAAGCTTGCGTACAACCTAAGGAATGCTCATGCCCAATTTCGACTCGATTGGGTCAAATCTTGATCGATACGAAATTAGTTCGTATCGATTACGGACCGAGTGAAAATCACGTAGGATCGATCGCGTGGGCCCACCCACGTGCCAGATGAGGTCTCCCGAGATCTGAGCGAGATATTTGTAACTTATGTCCATAAATAGTAGCTCAGAACCTACAGAAAAGGGATATTTTGGCTCTTTGACGTCCGGACTCTGCCGAATTCACCATTGTACTCGAATTTCACTGTTGTACTCGAGATTTACTTTGTAATTCGCTGTAACCAGCAAGCAAAAGATAATAAAGATCAATTGTTTCATAGTGGACGTAGGCAACACGCCGAACCACTCTAATTCTCTGTGTTCCTTTGTTGTTTTTCTGATTATTGTTTGAAGTGTTTGTTAGATAATCCTCTTTTTACATTTATTTCTTCATTTTATCTCTTCAAACCCTTCCGAAGAGTGTTGTGCCCAATTTTGGTACAAACACTTTGGTGCTTTCATTGAGAAACACACAGTTTTTCTCCTGCTCGTTGGATTTACTATCGATATCGGATTGCACAAATCTAAGAAGAAGATCCAGATCTCAAAGACTAAAGTTCTTCCATCCTATTCAGATTTGCATCAAGTCTAGGAAAGAGCTTCGATATCCATCATGGTTAACACAAGGACTACTTCTACAGCTGCAGATCCAGAAGGACGGGACAAACAGAATCCCGTACAACCACTTCCAGCCGACCAAAATACTGCTGGAACATCAGATCCGCAAGGCCCTGTCACCAGGGAAGAATTTCAGATGTTAATGCAAGAATTGACTCAGAGCCGCCAACAACTCACTTAACAGCTCCAGGCTAATGCGGAACTAACCAACCAACTGAACCGTCAACGACGAAGAAGATCCAGGAGGGATCAGGCTTCCTATTCGTCCACCAAGAGTTCAGCCTCTTCTGACTATCAACATAGATCCACGCGCTCGCGACTGGACGGAAGTTACACGCAGGCTACTGGACATCAGCATGCAGTAAACCTTAGGCAACCGAGAGTTGGCCCGTCAACCAGCCATCAGACTGGACCCTCCTCCCGAGGAGGTACTCTTACATATCGTGTTACAGACAACCACACTAACACCACTGCTACTAAACCAGGAGTTGATGCCCGAAATCAGACAGATCCGAACCAGTGCTAATGCAACCATACTTCCGAGCCTTATGTCCCCGAGGACATAGATCCAAGGAGGCGATACATGGACCATCGACAACGACCGGTCCCTCCTCGCATTGTGGAACCCGACCACACCTTGGCCCAGCATGCTCAAAATGTACAAATGTCGGACATCCCGACGATGATCCGAGAGAGTCAAGGCCTCACTAATGATGACTGGGGAATCTCCCGAAGTCATACTCCTTTTACTGATGAGATACTTTATGCTGAACCACCTCGACGATTCAGGATGCCAACTTTACCAGTTTATGAAGGGAGCTCTGATCCCAATCAACACGTCTTAAAGTATGAGTGGTTGATGAATGCTGCGCAGGCTGATGATGCAGTTAAATGCCGAAGCTTCCCGATCTCTCTAGGGGGCATAGAAACTATATGGTTTACCCGTTTACCACCTCGATCTATCTCTTGTTTTGATCAGTTGACAACAAAGTTTATTGAACAATTTCGTATGCATGTCGAAGACCGAAGGATGTTAATACTTTATCTAGTGTCACTCAAGCTCCTAGAGAGACACTCAGGCGTTATTTAAAGAGATTTCATGCTACATGTACTGAGATCAGCAACCCTAATGATAACTCCATTCTAATGGCATTGACTAAAGGGATTGATCCCGATTCTGAGTTCGGCAACTGGTTGGCCAGAAAACCCCCCGCATCATTGGACCGTTTCTATTCTAAGGCAGCCCAATTCTTGAGAAGGGAGGATGCGAAACAGTCTAGGAAGAAGGATGATGCGGGGCCTAGCATAGAAGGAGTTCAAAGTAATATTGCTGTTAAACAATCCGGGGAGAGCTCTGGGAAAGTGCAATTGAATATTCAGAATAAACAATATCAACAAAAAGGCAATGGTAATCAGATTAGGAAACGGGATCAAAATCGTGGTCCACGACGTAGGGCTCCTATGTTTGATAATTATACTCCTCTGAATACGTCGCTGGAGAACGTATATCTACAAACCTGCAATACTATTCAGTAAAAGAAGCCTACTCCGAAACAGTCATCGGAGAAGCAGATTCAGACGGGGAAGTTTTGTAGATTCCACGAAAGCTACGGTCATAACACAAATGAATGCCGTCATTTGCAGGATCTCATCGAAAAGTTGATAAGAGAGAGAAAGTTAGAACAGTTTGTGCGGGCGCCGCAGTTTGGAGGTGTAGGCCCATCGAATCAAAATCATGTACCGAATCCGGTTAGACAGGAAGAACCCGCTCGTACTTGCGGGAGGTTGGTGATAAACACTGTTAGTGGTGGTCCTCATCCAGCAGACCGAAGCTGGAAGGAAATGGAGTTGTATGCCAGCTCTATCAGGCATGCAGACTTTGATTGTTGTAGTAATTCCGAAGATGGGGCTCTGGCCAAGCAACAAAGAATGATGGTAGATGACATCATATTTCGAGGTTGGGATGCCGACAGGATCGAAGCCCCCACTATTGATCCGCTTGTCATATCAGCTCAAGTAGGTCCTGCTTGGATGAAGAGGATCTTGATAAACAGTGGAAGTTATGTGAATATCTTGTTTAAACGAGCCTATGACCAAGTGAGAATGGAGACTAAAGACTTGAAGCCATGTCAGTCCCGTATTCATGGCTTCAACGGGAGTGCAACTATACCCACTGGAGTGGTGGAATTGCCAGTGGAGTTAGGAATTGGTGAACGCCAGAGAGTCCGAATACTACAGTTTGTTGTTTTGGATATAAACTCCCCATATAATGCTTTCTTGGGCCGACCAGCCCTAGCTGAGTTCAGGGCTGCCATCGCCCCATGGTGTTTGACTTTGAAATTCCCTACCGACAATGGTGTAAGATTTGTTCAAGGGGATCAGGCCACAGGACGAGCCTGTTATGTTGTTGAGCTGCGCGAGGCACAACAAAAAGAAAAAGGGAAGGGCGTAGAGGAATCTCTCTGCGTCCGCTTTGCTGATAATTGACACAATTAACGCCTGGGCCCGGGCGCGGGCACCCCAACCAATTCCAAATAGATCTTGACCCGAGAGATACCAAGCGAGGATGAAAGTAATGACACTCAAGCTTCTCCGGCCAAACTGACGATCGATGTTCCAATCAACGATAATGACGATTCAAGAATGATAAAGATTGGATCTCAGCTAAGCCAACAAATGCAAGAGGAATTGGTTGAATTTCTCCGGGTAAACCTTGATGTGTTTGCCTGGACGCACTCTGATATGTGTGGGATCTCACCGGACATCGCGAGCCACACATTGAATATTGACCCGCGGCACGTCCGGGTCAAGCAAAAAAGCGTGGTATGGATCCAGAGAGATCTGCCACCGTTAAAGAAGAGGTAGACAAGCTTAAAATGAATGGATTCATTCGAGATGCATTATACCCGGAATGTGTATCCAATTGGTACTTGTCTGAAAGCCAAATGGGAAATGGAGAACATGTGTTGACTACTCCGACTTGAATAAAGCTTGCCCCAAAGATAGTTTTCCACTTCCTCGATTCGATCAACTTATGGACTCACCGGTTGGACATGAACTTTTATCCTTCATGGATGCATACTCTGGCTATAATCAAATACCCATGCACTTGGCCGACCAGGAGCATACCAGCTTCGTAACCAATATAGGACTCTATTGCTACAAAGTTATGCCTTTTGGACTCAAGAATGCTGGGGCAACTTATCAATGGTTAGTTAATCGAATGTTCGCTAACCACATTGGAAAAACCAAGGAGGTGTATGTAGATAACATGCTAGTCTAGTCACGATTTTCCACTGATCACATCAGAGACCTGGAGTCAATGTTTAATATCCTCCGAGAATACAGAATAAAGCTCAACCCGTTGAAATGTCACTTTGGGGTCGCATCCGGAAACTTCCTTGGGTTTATCGTCAACGCTCGAGGAATCGAAGCCAATCCTGAAAAGATCTGGGTGATCAGAAATCTTAAAACCCCAAAAACTATAAAGCAATTCCAGAGTCTCAACGGGAAAGTAGCAGCACTGAGCAGGTTCATTTCAAAGTCTACTGACAAATGCATTCCTTTCTTCGATCTGATCTGAAAAGGAAAGTGAAACTTTGAATGGACTACGGAATGTGAGGGCGCATTCTGAGCACTAATTCAACATCTCTCCACACCGCCAATTTTGTCAAAGCCTATCGATCATGAGAAATTGTACATTTACTTGGCGGTATCAGAAAACACAATTAGTGCTGCCCTAATTCGGTAGGAAGACCGAATAAAAAAGCCGGTCTACTATATAAGCAAGCGACTAACCGGAGCTGAGAGAAATTATCCGAAGCTAGAGAAGTTGGCTTATTGCCTTGTTATTGCCTTGAGGAAGCTCCGTGCATATTTCCAGGCTCATCCAATCATCGTTTACACCAACCAGCCGTTACGACAGGTCCTTACGTGGTCTGAGACGTCTGGTAGGTTATTCAAATGGAATATCGAGTTAAGTCAGTTTAACATTACTTACACTCCAAGGCGAGCCATTCAAGGACAAGTCCTAGCAGACTTCATAGCTGAATTTACCATCCCAGAAGACTTGCCCGAAACAAGTGAGTCTCCTAAGTATATCTTGAAGCTGCACACAGATGGTGCATCAAATGACCGTTGCTCAGGTGCAGGGGTTGTACTTGAAACTCCTGAAGGTCGATCTATATGCTATGCTCTAAAGTTCAACTTCCGTGCAACTAATAACGAAGCCGAGTATGAAGCCCTACCGGTTGAATTGAAACTTGCCAGAGATTTAAGAATCATTGCTGTGGAAATTTATTGCGATTCACAATTGGTCGTGTGTCAAGTCAGAGGGGAATATCAAGCCAAAGATCGAAGACTGGTTGCTTATCTTGTTCAGGTTCAGGAGATACTGAATCAATTCGATTATTATGCCATTTATTACATCACACGAGAACACAATCAGAAAGCCGATTCATTAGCAAAGTTAGCCAGTACAAGTGAAACACATCAAATGGGACTCGTTCCCGTGGAGACATTGTCTTCGCCAAGCATTGATCAGATGGAAACCGATTGGATATTTGATGTCGCTTCCGAGAAGGAGTCATGGATGACTCCGTTCAGAAATTATCTTGAGCACGGAACCCTACCAGAGCGCAGGAGTGAAAAGAGAAAGATTCTTCGAAAAGCTTCACGGTTCGCTATTCAAACTGGAGTTATGTATAGGAGAGGATACTCTGTTCCCTTACTCCGGTGTATCGCTCACGACGAAATCAAACGAGTGTTGCATGATGTGCATGAAGGAGAATGTGGCGATCACACTGGAGGGCAAGCCCTTGCCAAGAAAGTGCTCAGATATGGATACTATTGGCCAACCGTAAATCGCGATGCATCAGATTACGCCAGAAAGTGCAACAAATGCTAGAAGCACGCTCGGATTCCAAGGGCCCCACCTACCGAGATAACTCAAATGGTCAGTCCATGGCCATTTGTAGTATGGGGCATTAACATTATTGGCTCTCTACCTCTAGCCAAAGGTGGTGCAAAGTACGCCATCGTGCAGTTGATTGCTTTACCAAGTGGGCAGAAGCTGAACCCCTTGCTACAATCACAACAAAGAAGGTGATCAACTTTGTAGTGCGCAACATCATCTGTTGATTTGGTCTCCTACATACTATCATCACTGATAACGGGACCCAATTCGACAGTGTTAAATTTAAAGATTTCTGTCAACGATTCCACATTCAGAAGAAATTCTCCACAGTCGCACACCCTTAAGCGAATGGATAAGTCGAAGCTGTAAATAAAGTTATAAAATCTATTCTGAAGAAATGACTGGAATAAGCCGGGGGCAAATGGGTCGATGAACTTCTTATGGCCTCATGGGCTTACCGAACAACCCACAAGTCCACGACCAGCCACACTCCGTTTTCTCTTTCTTATGGTTCAAAAGCCGTTATTCCAGTCAAATTAGAAGTGCCTCCTCATCGTGTGACATACTATGATCCGAAGACAATTGCTATATTACTTGCCGAATCTCTGGATTTATTAGATGAGAAGCGTGAAGAGGCTGATTCGAGGGCAGCCGCATACCAAGGTCGAGTCGCCCGATTATATAATTCCAAGGTCTGATCTCGAACCTTTGAACTCAGCAATCTCATCCTTTAGAGAATTTATCCGGTCCCTTCGCATATGAAGCCAACTTGGGAAGGGCTATTTATTATCGAACGAAAACTCGGGGATGGTACATTCAAATTATCAACCGTTGACGGTCTCACTCTTTCGAGAGCCTGGAACGACGAAAGTCTTCGTTGCTACTACACATGACAGGCTCTGTTTATTTGTTCATTCTACTTTCCATTTGCAATTTGTTTCTGTATTTCGAAATTTGAATTTGTAATAAGGCAACTGATTTATTTTCTTATTTCAGTGATAAAATGCAATCTCTTCGAGCCAGAGCTATGATTTATTGAATGCATCATAAAACTATCACTATGCACGGAGAGCTAAGTTCCACCCGATGGTGGGATTTATTCAAATAGGGAGTGACCGTGATACGACCGGTTACTCGCTAAGTGAAACCCGAGCTCGGGGACAAATCATTACACTAAAGTCAAAAAAGGGTTGATACACGACAATCCTTTAACCAACTCCAGATTCCCAAAGTGTGAACTAGAGTATAAACTTACAAATGCGGTTATGAAGAGGGTGGATTCGTTCACCTAATGACTTCGCCCGTACCTCGACCAAGTTTGAGGAAAATGGATCCGTCCATCTAACGTCTTCGCTTGTTAAATCGGGGTGGATGTGAACCAACCATCCACGATCCTGATAAATTCGTCGTTCCCGGAGTGTGAACGAAATCCTAAAGACTGAACAGATGCGACTGGACATCTTTCAGTTAACTCCGAGTTCCCGGAGCGCGAACTGGAGTATAAACGTTAACTAACTCCGGTTCCCAGAGTGTGAACCGGAGTATCAACATAAACACTAACTCCAAATTCCCAGAGCGCGAATTGGAGTATAAATGTTGACTCAGAATCCCCGAAGAGTGGATTGGAGTTTGAACACAAACCAGATTGGGATTGACCGTCTGTAAAACAACTCAAAGTCCCCGGAGCATGGTTAGAGTGTAAATGCAAATCGGGTGTGACTGACCGCCCACGAATCCATCTAAAGTCCCCAAAGTGTGGACATCGTTGCAAACATTAATCGGGTGTGATTAACCACCCATGAAAATGACTTAAGTCCCCTAAGTGTGGACGTATCCTTGAAACTAAAGCAGGCATGTCCGACCATCGACGTACGAATGCAAATCCTCGAAGTGTGGATGCAATCGACAATAAATGAGCGAGTGCGATTCAACCACTCGAATTTCTTTATTCCAGCATCAGTTCGACGGCGTTACGCTCGATGAGTTGAAAGCGAAGTGCGATCGCCACTTGATATCTACAATTCGTCCCTGAAATTGGGGGCAAAATTTAAGCGTCGATCACTGATTGAGACAGTGCAGCATCGGAGCCCAGTTTAACATTCATTCATCACTCATATTCGTGATTTCAGGACTTAACAACTAAACTTGGATCCAATCCAAAGGTCGAAACTCAACGAATATACTAGACTGGAGTTCAACTGCTGAAAATCTTAAGTAAATAAATGGAAATTGAGTTAAAGACAAAATGGAATTTCATTTCAACTGTTTGTAGAAGGAAACTAAGTACATGTTTATCCAAAAAATTCTATTAGCAGGGGCCGAACCTGCATCTATACACGGCCAGCAAAAAAAAGAACAAAAGAAATTCCTATCTTCTCAAAATTTCACCAAAGAAGCATGTCTATTCTTTTTTCTTCTTCGGTTTCCCCTTCGGTGTAGACCCGCTGGAGCTTCCGCCTAGTTTTCTCTTTGAGCCTTTTCCTTTCAGCGGTCTATCTCCAGTTGGGGGCATAATATCAACATCCTCCTCCAAACTCAAGTGTA
The DNA here is from genome assembly GCA_030737815.1 of Allium fistulosum. Classification (NCBI taxonomy): domain Eukaryota; kingdom Viridiplantae; phylum Streptophyta; class Magnoliopsida; order Asparagales; family Amaryllidaceae; genus Allium; species Allium fistulosum. The sequence continues at coordinate 722,796,645 of CM060908.1, forward strand.
TTGGAATGCTTCCTGCAGGTGGAGTCGGAGGGACAGGATCAACAGAAGGAGGTGGGGGCAGGCATGCTTGTCTCAATGACCATTCCTCCAGGAGATATCATCCGCAAAGGAGCCGGACCAGGTCCAGCCATTCCACCGCCAAAACCACTGCCCCGTGCGGCTGCCTCCATTTCGGCATTGATTTCTGCTATGATTTCCTCCTTGTTAAGCGTTTGTGCATTGTCAGGAACTCCCGTAGTTGGAGCCGAAGAACTTGTCATCGGTGCACTTCCACCTATAACGAATGGAAAATCTGCAAAAGGATCGCTATGATGACCGAGGAGTTCCTCCATCATCTGTTCATCAAAAATAAGCGTGCTCCCCTGCGCTCCCTCAGTCGGTGCCGTGGTCGTTGTGGTGGTCTGCTGCATATGATGTGGTTCTTGAGTGGCAGGAAGTAAGACTGGTGTAGCATCAATCATTGGATAAAAACAAAAGAAGAACTGTTAATAATTACTTCAAGTGACGCTTTCGATTTTGGATAAGCATAGAGAATGTTCAGAGTACCTTCCTCAATTTGACTTGTGGATAGCTAAACGGCCTCATAGAGTTGCTCGCTAGCTTGAGATAACTGCGGCTGATCCGGGTTGTAAGTAGGAACAGATTTAGAATCAGCCACGGAAGTTGGTTTGCACTGGGTCGACACAAGAGTTTCGAGACTTGTATCGCGGTGCTCGACACCGGAACCTTCTCCAACTTCCAAATGCTGAGCGCCGAGCTTCTCCTTCTCATGTGAAATCATTGCATCGTGGAGAACTTTTCGCTCGTCTTCATTCAGCATTCGGTTTTCAAGCTCAAATTCATCAACTGATTCGCCCTGATGCGCAGCCTTTTCATCTTCCACTAATCCACCCCAGGCATTGTATAGATGTGTCGGATAACTATCGAGCCAGGCTAGATTCCTATGCTTCAAAACGTTAGCATTATAAACGATGAGGAGATCTTCAATATCAGCTTCTACCCTAGACTCCGCCCTTTGGACTTCCTCCTCGACCTTAGTCTCCACCTCCCAAACCTTAGCCGTTGCCGCATCTCGCTCGCCCCGAAGCACTACGGCCTGTTAAAGCCTCTTTGGCAGCTCTATTTGCATTATCTTTTTCCTTGATGATTTCAAAATTTTTTGCTTTGAGCTCGTTAAATTCTTTCAGAGCAGCATCCCGTTCAACTATGACAGTGGTGTTTCGGTGGCCCATCTGCTCCACCAAGGCAAAGTGTGTCTGCCACATCCTCTCCATGGCCAAGTTTGCCTCATCGGCCTTTTTGGTGGCCTCTATCTTTGATTTCCGAGAGGACTCGGCTTCATCATTAAGCACTTGGACGATGCGGTCCTTCTGGGCAAGATTAGGTTCTAACTTTTTGATTATTCTAGCCCGCTCGAAGGCCACCTTCAATGCTTTCTCTGCAGCCTTCACCCACTGTTTGTACTGGGTATAGATGTCATGAATGTAATCGTGCATTGTGTTCTCTGCCTCCGACGGGATTCTCTTTAAGTAAGGAGTGAAAATGTAGCCGTCAAAGCATATATTTGGAAAATATTTCTTTAGCTGAGCATTTCTAATAGCCCCTTTCCTAGTAGGCTTAGTGATAGCTTGTTCAACGACGACTGGAGGCTCAACCTCAGTTCTATTGTGTTGCGACTCAGGCCGAGAAGTTTGCGAAGATGGTTTGTGACGAGGGGGCTCTATCGGCTGTTTTCCCTAGCTCGAAGGTTGTGTGGGAAGTCGAGGGGGTGGAGAACGCGATCGAGATCGATATCTCTGTTCTCTGTAATCCCTATCTCTATCCCTCTCGTAGCGTTCCTGACTAAAATAACCGCAATCGCGGTTTCTGTCATCCTCCCTCCGACGGGACTCATAATACGAGCCTGATGATTGACGTGCTGAATGAAGACTGCTGAGCATAGACTCTCGCTTGTTCATCGTATCTGTAAAGCAAAAGAAGAACAGAGTTAGTGAATTCTTGAAACAGGCAACTTAAAGTTGGAAACTGTGTAGTGCCATGAAGTGTGTATGTGTGCGCAACCACCCGACCAACCGGTAATGTCGGCCGCACTGATGGGTAGAGACTCGCTTAAATCTAGAGCATTTTGAAGCTCCTCCAATCCGGTATCATGTGGAAGTGACACAAAGTCCGGAATCGGAATATCGGCAAGCCCTTCAAAAGGACTCTCTATTGGCGAAGGAGGAGCCTCTAAGATTCTAACGCCGAAGGCCGGCAAAGAAACAACAACTGATTTCCACCTCGAAGACTTAGGGCGTTTGTGAGAAGTGGCCTTGCCTTTTCTCCTTCCTTCTGTCGCTTGAAATCCAGTAGAAGGCCCAACAACAAGTTCATCATCCGTAGGCGTTCTCTCTTCATCGCCCTCCTCGGCTATCACAAGTTTGGGCGCTTTACGCTTAGCCCGTTTTGTCGAAACTGTTCTGATCGATCCTTCAAGTCTAATGCTTTGATCTTGATTGATCAGCCCCATGATTCTCAAGTTCTCATCTGTGAGTACCGACTCGATCTTTCTCATTTCAATCGGCACTTCTTGAAGAATTCAAACCATTTCCTTGAAGTAGGCACCCTCTAGCTACGAAATCAAGCCTGCAAAAGGCATAAAATGTTAGAGTGGATGCCAAGCTACATCACTCAGGCAAGTCATGTAAAGTTGAAGCACTTACGTCTAGTTATCAATTGCCTGGCGAAGCCCGATGGACATCGGACGTAGAACCATTCAGTTTTGAAGTAACTTAATCTGGTCCAAGAGTCAGCCACCACTTGGCAGTTCCTAACCGCCTCCAAGAATGTAAAAGAGGGACTGTCTCCCCGACTTTTTACATTGAATATGTATCTGATTTCCTCTGGAGTTGGAGGCCACAGAAGATGCTCCATGAAGACGATGAAGGTGCTGTTTAGCAACGCATACCCGTTCGAATGCAATTGCGATGGAGCGATCCCTAAAAAAGCCAACACTTCCCGTATATACTGATTAAAGGGGGGAAGTGTCCCAGCTATGCAAAAGTGTCGGTTGAAGGTTGTATAACCCTCTGGGGGAGCATGTGGCCTGTCATTTGGCCCTGGAAACAGTACGTCGTTAAACGACAACCCATGACGTAGACAAATTCTGCCTAGCATATATTCGGAGATGTTTAACGGAACTAAATCCCGCGGGTTTAAAATTATAGTGGCTCCAAGAAGCTCATTCGGAGCCGGGATTACAATTTCGGCTGCAATATCTGGTAACTCTGTCACCAAAGGAGGCGAACTCGGTGTCTCCTGTTGCGGTGAACTTGTGGATTCCATAACTAATAGACTTATCAAAAACTGTCATTAGACGATAATAAGCCCTACCCCAGTGTGAAGTGTATGAATGTATTGTGCAGTGCAGTGCTACATATTACTTGAGACAGTATACAGAGTTAGAGAAAATGTCTAAGCGACAAGACTTCAAAATTCAACTGGAAGCGACCGTCATCGCTGATCGTCACAACCATGCCATCCAGATTTTAGAAACAGATCTGAGATAGAGTTTGTTAAATTATAGTTCCATCGACGAGCTTCGAAAGGCAGTCAAGTATGTAGTTTAGCAGTTAAGTTCAGTTATGTATGGCTGAAGCTCGTCGGAGTCAAACGTTCGAACCTTCACGAAGTTCGTATCCATCAGGGTCGATGTTCGGATCGATCATTTCAAAGGCCTCAGTTTCGTATCGGTCAGAGACTTCTATTTCATATCGACCAGTCGCTAATTAGTTTCGTATCGACCCGAAGCCTTCATTTTGTATCGATCGGTATGCTTTAGATTTCGTATCGATCGATACGCTTTAGATTTTGAATCGATCAAGTCACATTGTCTTTACATCGGTCGGGTTGCGGCGAAGTTCATATCGGTACAAAGCTTTCGCTTCGTATCGATCAAACACTTGCTAGTTTTGTACCGATCTAAAACCACAGAGTTCGTATCGATCAAAGCCGTGAAGTTTGTATCAATCGCTTGTAGCAGGCTTTGTTTCAATTGGAGGCCATTCGACTTCGAATCGATCGACTCCGATCGACATGAACTATCATTACCCTAGATCGATACGAAATTCAACATTTTATTAGTTCACTTTTCATCGATACGAAACTTATCCCCTAAATTGATGCAAAGCAAAGCCTTCTCCTTCTTTTCACCGATACGAAATTGAAGTCATGGTGTCCTCCACACTTCATCTTCTCCAAAACTCGAGTGTCATTTTTTCCCTCCTCGACCTCATCTCGATCACCTCTGACCACCACATCGCCAAAACCGATCGCGGAGGCAAGCGGGATGGCATGGAATTCAAAGTCTCATCGCCTTCAATACGATTTCGTAGTTAATTTACCTGGTTTTAGTAATTGATTGGAAGGGTTAAGGTTTGGTTCGATTCAAAGGCAAAAACAGTTATCTTCTTTTTCGTGTTCTCTATCGATACGAAGGCCAGAAGAAAATAGTGACAAGTGAGAAATTTGGGTAAGTACAAAACGTTTATATATGGACCCAAGAAGTGAAGAAAAACGATTCTCCTTCCAGTCATTGCGACCGGTTCCAACCGGTTTCTCCCCGGATCGATACGAATTAGTTATTCGTGTCCATTGACTCGAGCTTTATCGATACAAAATTTACAACAAAGATTTTTCTGAAGCACCAGATTCCATCGATACAAAACACTTATTTGTATCCATTGTTTTCGACTCCATCCAAGGCGCATCGATGCGAACTGTACTGTTCGTATCCATCAACACAGAACCCATAAAGGCTCGTATCTGTCGATACGAATAGTACACGGGGGACCAGTTGCACTGTTCGTATCCCTCATTAGCCTATCGATATGAAGTCGCAACTTCGTATTCATCATTTTGAGAATTGCAGGGATTCACAGCCATCGATGCGAAGATCATAACAGATTAATATTTGGATAATTCAACTCCATCGATACAAGATTCATGTTCATTCATCCCGAATCGATCCAGGAGAGGATCGATACGAAGGGATACTCCAAAATGACCACCAAGCATCGTTACAACTCGAATTCCACGTCGATTCAGGAGAGGATCGATATGGAATTCGATACAAAAACTTAAAATCTGATAACGACTCGTGAACGTACGAACGTTAACTGGAGTCAGGGTAACATACATTCATGTATAATGAACTAACATCTAATCTTTAAAATTCGCGGGAATTGAATACTTGTTTGGTGACAATTACAACAACGAGCGACAAATTACTATCATACATCGATCAATTACAATAGTACACAATACAACAATTGGCAGTCTACGGTTCACAATTTATGTTTCTATGGATCAATCAAAGGTCATAGCTATCAATGAAAAGACGATAACTGTTTGACAAGTCAGATGGAACTATTCAGAATGAAGATTGCAGCTTTTCAAAGCACGTCGTGTTCTCACAAGACGTACTTTGGGGGGAAAATGTTATCCCACCTTTTGGCAAGGCCGTGATACCAGGAACTTAATTGGAAACCAAGGACAATCCATCCCGAAGATCGGTTATACGCAGGCTCAGTATGGATATCGATGAATTTTGTCCGAGTCCGGATCAAGCTACAATTGACAAGACATGACAAGAAAAGCTATGAAAGCCAATGTTCCAAATTTCAAGTCAATCCGAGTTCGTATGCTCAAGATATGATCGATGCAAGCCAAGGAAATCATCTTAATCGCATCCACCATTTCGTATCGGTTAGGCCGTCTCCATCAATTTGCGCCCATCTATTCGTATCCATCAAAACACATTACTTCGTATCCATCTGGGGAATATGCTTTATTCGTATCGATCTATTTGACTCCATTAGCAAACAACTCCACTTCGTATCGATCAGCAGCTATCTTGTTCGTATCCATCGAGGATGGCCTTCTTCATATCCATCAGAAGGCAGGCCCACTTCAAATCGATCGGCTATTGCCCATTTCGTATCCATCAACTGCAATACAAGTGTCTAATTCACGTCGATCAAACATCATACATACTTCGTATCGATCAACCACAGATCATTACGAAGTAGACACTTCCCATCGATACGAACGAACCTAAGCACTCGATTGGTACGAATATAACAGAACAATCGATCGGTACGAATATGACAGAGCAACCGATCGATACTAATAGAGCGAGGCGACCGATACGAACAAAATGAAACCATTCAGATCGATACGAACAAGGCTTAGATTATGGATACGAATAAGGAAGCAGTCAACACGGCACGAAAAGTGGATCGATCCGAGGAGTTAGCGCCACGTCAACTTGTAGGCACGTGCTCAAAAGCGATTCGAACTGATCGATACAAAGATATCGATTCGAACAAGGCAGCCTACATATAACCCGAGCTTGCATCGATCATAACTCACAATCTACAGGTCCAAATGCTACGAAATTTTCACAGAAGCTTGCGTACAACATAAGGAATGCTCATGCCCAATTTCGACTCGATTGGGTCAAATCTTGATTGATACGAAATTCGTTCGTATCGATCATGGACCGAGTGCAAATCACGTAGGATCGATCGCGTGGGCCCACCCACGTGCTAAAAGAGGTCTCCCGAGATCTGAGCGAGATATTTGCAACCTATGCCTATAAATAGCAACCCAGAACCTACAGAAAAGGGATCTTTTGGCTCTTTGACGTCCAGACTTTGTCGAATTCACCATTGTACTCGAATTCCACTGTTGTACTCGAGATTTACTATTGTAATTCGCTGTAACTAGTATGCAAAAGTTAATAAAGATCAATCGTTTCATAGTGGACGTAGGCAACACGCCGAACCACTCTAAATCTCTGTGTTCCTTTGTTGTTTTTCTGATTATTGTTTGAAGTGTTTGTTAGATAATTCTCTTTTTACATTTATTTCTTCATTTTATCTCTTCAAACCCTTCCGAAGAGTGCTGTGCCTAATTTTGGTACAAACAATCTTAAATAGTTTATATTAAAATAATTTAATTGAAAATAGTTTCAAAGTGAAACTGATTCAATTCTAAATCTTTCAATTCAAATCATCTTTAATTTCAATTCCATTCAAATCAACTCAATTAAGATTCCAATTCGAATTAGCTTCGATTCCAATTCCAATTCATATCAATATCGATTTCAAATTAATTCAATTTCGCTTTCAAATCCAATTAATTTCAATTCCAATTTGAATTAATTTCAATTCAATTCTTAATTTTAAACCATTTCAATTTATCAGTTTCGAGTTCGATTTCAAAATATCGATTTAAATCATTTAAATCAAATTTAACTTCGATGTTCCATTCAATATTCAAATCTTTAAAAATAACTCAATCTCGAGCTAAATGTTGAAATATCAACTTATATCATTTTTACTTAAATAACTTCGAATTTCCAATTTTATTCTTTAAACAATTCCTTTATAAATGTTAAATTCAACATTTCAAAACTCGGATTCGAAAATAATCCAATTCCCATATTTCAATTCAATTTTTATTTTTATAAATCAAAATCACTTGAATAAATTCAAGTCTAAGAATTTAAAATCGTTTAATTTAGTTTAACCAATCCGGTGCCCGTATATAATTTTCTATCCTATGACCAAGTGAATAGTTATTTAAATTTAATTTTAGGGATGGATATATATCATTTCAATCCAAGTCAAGGTATCATAGGTATATATCATTTCAACCTATTTCTTAATTTATTCAAAATAATTCAGATGACATTTATAGGATGTCAATAATATATAGGGTGAAAACATGATATATCAAAATAAATAAACATCCAATAATAAAAAATATCAACAAATAATCATCCATCACAATCAACATCCAAAACAGTCAATAAATCACAACAACTAATCAGTTATCAATAATTAGGAATTTTACTTGCAGTTTAATTCCAATTTCAATTTTACCGCTAATTCAAAATTTCCAACATATAAATTTCTATGTCAGTTAAACTAACAAACAATAGTCAATAAAATTAAATCACTTCAGGATTTCAATTTAACTAACATAAAAATATTTTAGTACGTCGTGAGCATTATAAAAACACTCACTTTTATTTGAAACTGAAAATATTTCCAGCTTTAAATAAATACCAAACTAGATCCATGACGTAGACGATGTCGATACGATTCCAATGCAATTTGTTTCGTCCAAAACGAACCTCGTATGCAAAAGTTACGCAATTTATAAACATTCAACAAAATTAAAAACTTAATTAACTAAATAAACAAATAAATAAATACATAAAACTCGTTACCTTCCACTCCCCTCTCTCGTTCAATGCTACGCGAACGAAACCCATTCACGCGATCACAAACCCCAACGTGCGCCACCCCTCGGACCATTGAGCTTCGATCGGACATCGCCACTGCGATCGCCACGGGCTCCTCCACCATCGCCAGAAGCTACGCCCTACCAGCCGCCGCTATTCGGCATGAAAAACCAACAAAACGCGTGACATTCAAAGCCAGATCTTGACGATTTGGTGATGCTATGCCTCGATCCAACCACACGTAACATAGAGGAGGACGAGTGCTACAACTTTCCTTTAGGAAGTTTGTGATTTCGATGCGTGCATTTGTAGAAAATGAGGGGAGAAAGAGTAGCAATATCGGCCATTAATGAAAGAAGAGAGTGGCCACGTTTTCTAGTTAGGGTTTCGACGAATAGAAAATAAACATGGCCTATTATATAAATATCTGACGCTATTGACCCACGAAATTTCTGAACTACAAATGAAGCATATCACCTGGCGTTTTATATGTTTTACCCCCATTTTGAACACAATGGAACTAGTTTCGAGGTCTAATTCAATCGTATGCAGAAGATAGCTTTTCAAAATCAGTTTATTATAATTAAATTCCTTTAATTAATTTCTATGCGTTTTAAGCTTGCACGGCCAAACAATAAGTCCGATCACTACGATACTTGAAATCCTATAATAATTCACTATTATAGATCCGATGAAACTGGTTTCGTCGAAATCCGAGACAGTGGCCAAAACGGCTATTTTTACACGTTAAGTAAAATATAAAATTTCCAATTCCTATTTAGTCACTTTTAGATACAATTTTAAATGTTAACAATCTTCTTTCATATTTAAATAAAATTTAAATTAATTTTTGATATCATTTCCATTCACATTAATTCAAGATTCAATTATTTAAATAATTCCAATATTAAATTTAAACAATTTAATTATCTAATAAATTACATTAAAAATCATGAATTTTCAATGAATTTTAGTTATCAATAATTATTTTATTTCATCTAAATAATTCAACATTTATTATTCAACTCCAGTTATTGATTATAAACACAGTCAATACATAGAATTTCATTTCAATACTTGTTATTGCCTAAATCTTTGAAATTTGTTATTTCAAAATTTTATTAAAGTTCATATTCAATAACTACACTAATAATTCATTAAATTTTTATTTCTAACCATTTTTATTCAATAATCAAATTAAATTTAACAATTTAAAATAGCTAAAAACACGGGTCGTTACAATATATGCATACATTAACTATGTTCATCCTATGTCATGCAGCACGTGCGCTATACACATATTAGTGTATTTGATGCACTCATAATAATATGTCTAATATAAATTAAATAAAACCTCTTTTAAAAAATTAAATAAAATAATATTTTATTTGAAAATAATATTAGATAGGATCTAGTAAACCATTTGGACTTCATAAGCCCAATAAATCCAAAATAGGAACTTTTTTGAAATCTACATATTTCAACTGCTTTTGATTGGCGTGATTCCTCTACCAGAGTATGTGTTTTAATTTCTTGTGACCACTAGGTTCTTTTGCAATTTACATTGCGTTATTGTTGTCATTAAACAATGTCATGGATTTCTCAATATTTGGAATCACCCCGATCTTAGCCATAAATTTGCGCATCTAGACTGCTTCGTTAGCTGCTTTATTTAGGGCGATGTACTTAGCCTCCATTATTGAATCAACTACAATCTCTTGTTGAAACTTTTCCAACTTACCGCCCCAATATTTAACTTCCCATCACCAATTTACTATCATCAATATCACTCTAGAAGATTGAGTCTGTATACCCCTTTATAAGGTGGTCTTCATTCCCACATATTAGGAATAAGTGTTTAGTATTTAGTAAATACTTTAGAATACACTTTACTGCTGTCCAATGTTCTTTTTTGATGTTTGACTAGTATTGTCTTATGCATCCTAATGCATAATCCCCACCCAGTCTCATACATAGCATAACATACATAATGGGCCAATTGCAGATGCATGAGGTATCTACTTTATATGCTCATTCTCATCAGTATAAGGAGCATCTTTTTCAAAAGGACAATTCTCGATTGCATTAGAACATTTCCATGCTTGGGATTCTCCATAATAAACCTTTTTAGTATGGTTTCTATGTACAAGGATTGGAATAATCCTAGCAACCGTTTGAATATATCTTTATTGATCCTACTACCTAGTATACACGTTGCTTCTCTCGTATCCTTTATAGAAAAGTTCTTGGAAAACCAAGCTTTCACCGATTGCAAGATCAGTATATCATTTCCAATCAGGAGTAAATCGTCGACATATAAAACGATAAATACTATAACATTGCCTTATTCTTTTCGATATGCACACACTTCCTCAATGTTCCGATAAAAGCCAAATTGTTTGACCACTTTATTAAAATACTTATTCCAACTCCTTGATGCTTGTTTAAGACCATATATTGATCTTATCAACTTACAAGCGTTTCCCTTGTTCCCACTGACCTTGAAACTCTCGGACTGCAACATGTAAATGGTATCTTATAAATCACCATTTAGAAACCTTGTATTCATGTCCATCTATCATATTTCATAGTCGTAGAATGCTACAATGGCGAGCAATATCCAGTGGACATTAGCATGGCTATGGGCAATAACATTTTGCCATAGTCAACACCGTGAATTTGACGGAAACCTTTTGCGACTAATATTTCTTTGTAGGTTTGTACCTTTCCATTTGCATTTAATTTCTTCTTAAAGACCCATTTGCAGCGAATGAGTTTTACTCCATTAGATATGTCATCTTGGATTTCATAACTTCAAGCCATAATGTAAAGTTTTTACTGTGCAAAGCCTATTGGAATGGGAGTGTCATATTTTAGGACATGGGCCTGTTTCTCGCCATCCATGAGAAAACTATAATATCTCTCTGGTGCACAAGATTCCCTATTAGACCGTTAAATATGTTGTGTATTATGTATATTGGTGCTTCCACACGTTTAGTCTCCGTGTTATTTTTTCGCATCGAATCTACAGCTTCACTATTAATTTTTTTTGTAGAAATCCCTTTTCTAAAAAGACAATGTGTGGAGAAACAATAACCATTTTTTCTTCCGTGTCATAGAAAATATACCCTATAGAGTCTTTGGAATATCGTATAAACTTACATAGAACTGATCTTGCCTCAAGCCTATTCGGGACAATGTTCTTAATCTAGGCTGGAAGACCCTACACCTTTAAGTGGTTAAGATGGGGTTTCTCCCATACCACATCTCATATTGTTTCATATATGCTGTGGATTCTAATGCAAATCCCAAAAAGGAAAGAGGTAACTTAGCCCACTCATTATTGACCAAATCATATCTAATACATACCATTGTGTTGTAGAGTACAAGGTGAGATGACCTGAGAGATAATCTCATTATCTTTTAAGTACTATTGGAGTTCTTCTCCAATATACTCATCCTCTTGGATAAGATCAAAGTATTTTAATTTTATGGTTAATTTTATTTTCTACATTGTTCTTATACTCTTTAAATTTCTTACAAATTTTAGATTTATTCTTCATAAATATACATATCCTAGTCTAGAGAAATCATTATGAAACCTTATGAAGTATTAGGAATTTTCCATGGTCACCATAGGCATTGAGCCACCACATAGATCAGTATGTACAAGACCCAAGAGTTCATCAACTCTTACGTTGCTCTCACTAAAGGGGTGCTTGGTCATTTTTCATTTGAGGCATAACTCATAAGTGTCAAATGATTCATAATGAAATGATGCGAGAAAACCTTCGGTTTTCAATTTGTGTAGTCCTTTATAATTAATGTGACCTAGCCTATAATGCACAAATAACTATCTTTAACATTAGCAACAAAAGAGCTATTGATAGCAAATACACGTTTAAAACTTAGAATATAAATTCCATTATCCAAAGCATGATTGCAAATATTATTGACATCAAACACAATGTTCGTAACATCATTATTACAATGGAAACCATATCATGTCCGAGCTAATCAAGACACAAAATTATTCCGCAAATAAAATTTTGTATATAATAACAATTACTTAAAATAATAAAATATTCACTAGGGAAACATAAATGAAATTATCCAACTACAGTTGCACCTACTATAGATCCACCAATAACTTGAAGGCTTATTTCCTTTTTTGCCATGCACTGTCTACTCCTAAGTTTCTATAATGAATTACAAATATGATTTCTAAATCCAATATCTAAATCCAAGTATTTTTATCGAGTGTATAATAGTTTTGAATCATAAACATACCTTTAGGAGCTAAGGAATCTGATTCCTCTTTCTCTCTCCCTATCTTGAGAAAATGGGAAATTATTTCCATGACAATGATGACATTCACTCTAGTCATTAAGGGCACCCTTCTTGCCTTTGTCAACCCCTCACTTTCTATTCTTCTAACTTTCGATGATGATGCTTTCCGTTTCATAGCAAGAACCAGACCTTGATCCTTTAATGAACTTCCAGTCGACCTTAACATATTGAGGTGCTTCACAAGGCTGACTTCTAGGGCCGGCTCTAGCCCAAAGCCACCAAGGTCGTCGTCTAGGGCCTTCGATTTTCTGGGCCCCAAAATTTAAAATTTTTATTTACATATATAATTGTGTTTGGTTTACATATATAACATATCATCTTCTAAATTAACAAAAGCGTGTTTAGCGTGATGGTAAAATGTTAGTGCTTTGTTTCTTAGCCACCATAATTCAAATCTGGTGTTGTGCATTTTTTGCTAGATTATAAACTTTCATTTTAATGTCTCTAATTTTTTTTATAATTGACTTTGGATCATTAGGCCTTAGACCCCTAACAGGCTAGGAACAGGCCTGCGCACTTCCCTCTGGTTCATATGGAAATCAATATGAATGGTTCAAACTAAGGAGTTAGCGAGCCTAGAATCAGGTCTACTTACATCTCTTGACTGATCTTAGCATCGAGCTCAGAATGTCTATCAGTGTAGCCTTTCATCATTATGACATAACCCATAACACTACCGCTCTTACTCATCTTCGCATTGAACAATTTCTTAATTATATTATACCTTGCTAAACGAGATTGTTCCCCAAACAAAGATTCGAGGCTACCGAAGATTTTGTAGACATTCATGTTTTCTTGTTGTCTTTGCAACAATTTATCTAAAGTAGATAGCAAATAAGCTTAGGCTATGTCACCATCAGCTACCCAAGTGTTATAAGATTTTACTATTCTGGGTTCGCACCCTCGACGGTTAAAGTTTCGGTTATGGTAGACTATAATCATTCATAATTTATTGCTATCTTTATTTCTCTTAGCCAATCAGTGTATTTAGATCCGGTGAGATTGTGGTTTTCAAAAAACAATCTTAGGTTGGTTCTTTCTCTACAAATTTATTTCAAGTAGATTAGTATAGTTTTATAACATATGTTCTTACAATAATAGAATGGTTAAATGTTGTCATTTCATTTTTTCTAATAAGACTTTCACTAGACTTTTATATTTCTCAAAACCCTAAGAGAAATATGGAAATCTCTCGATTTCTCTGGAGAGTGTTAGGACTCGCTTGCCTTGGGATTCTGACCTCTAGTTTGCACAAAAAATCAAAGCACCACAAGCGATGGGTAACTCTTTACTGGTTATGTCATATCTAACTAATCTCAATCTTGACCTTGAGTGTTCTCAGTAAATCAACAGAGGTTATTCACTCTTACCTATCATTTCTCGACCACCTAAGCATATATAGATGCTTATGCCTAAAGATTTCTTAACAAATACAAGCAATTATCTTATTTAGTTTAAAAATATATCAATAGTACTACACATAATATCCCTAGCATAAGTTTGCCCAAAAATTAGTGCGCATGCAGGTTATGTTTAATATATAAATGATGGAGGGAAACTGTTATTCAGCTTTTGAACCAAGCAACTTTCAGATGAATTTGGACGTCAGGACAAAGATGAAATAGTTTAAGGACTTAAGGCAAGCTTGGAATGGCAATGGATAGCTTCCTGAAGTTTGAAGTCATGGTGTACTAGAGAAAAAAGATCGATACTGAGCCATTTTCATGTTGATACCGAGTTCAATTGATGAGCTACGTTGAGCTCCAGTGCTTTGTCCAAGTACTAGAAGGATAAACTGGTCATCTAGAGGCCCATTTTTGAGGAAGTAGTCGAGCAACTCCTAAGAGTTCTGTAGAAATGGACAAGCACTAAACATGTCAGAATATCTTTATAAAAACATGTTTTTAAGGCAAAAGTGCTCATGGCTGAGAGAATTGAAGATATAAGATGAAGTATGAGAGAAAGACATGATTAGCTCTAGGCAAATCATGTCGGTACCGACGTGATTCGAAGATAGGGGGAATTCATTTTCCCTCATACTTTCTCGATTTCTGAAGTTTTATTTGGTCTTCAATGATCTAACGACACTGATGGGTAATTCTCCTATAAATAGCAAGCCTAGAGCAACATATAGAGAACTTTTGGCCATTCTTATTCTTCGTGCTCTTATCTCTACCTATGTTTTGTCACCTAAAAGGCTAACCTTTACTGTTCTAAATGAATTTGAACTACGAAGCTATTGTAATTGTAATAATTATCTCTTAATAAGATTAAAGTGGATGTAGGCCATAAAATTTGATAAACCACTATAAAAACCCTTGTGTTTATGTTGATTTCTTAATAGATCTACTAGTTTTCATACATTTTGGGGGTGTTGTGCCACTTTTTAACCTAACATTTTTATTGCTTTTACTGAGAACAGAGCTTCTCAGGAGTAGACCTTACTTTTTTTTTGGAGTGGAACGTTCAAAAGTTGGATCTAGAACTTTAGTTCTTGATTCGTATATTCAATTGCTGAACTATTGGCTCCTTGGAGACTTGGTAGATTTGGTGCAGTTATTGGTGGAGAAGCTGAAGCTTCTCACAATAACGAGGAGACTAATTAACTGGCTGTCGCATTTCCAGAGCCATCTACCCCTTAGATGATGTTGTCGAGAGTCAAGTTTGATAGGATGATGGCATAACTGAATCAAAGAATGGTAGATAGCCAGAAGGCTCTCCTAGACAAGATAGCTGCTAGCACTTCCTTGCTGGCCTAGTAGTCTCAATGGCCTAGGAGAAGTAGGAGAGAAGTGTCATCTTATAGTTCTAAAGAGAAGAATTCATCTGCTTTTGGCCAGAATAGAAGGGATGAGAAGCATAAAATAAAGGATCTGACTACTGAAGCAGTAGAGAAGAACGCTAGAGGAAGTAGCCTTGTAGGGATGCAATAGAAGCTAAGAGATGCTCCGGAAAGTATTGTCGATTCCATGAGACTCGTGGAAACAATTCGAATGCATTTTGTCACTTGAAGGATATCGTTGAGCAAATAATCCGCAAAAAGAGATCGCAGCAATATAGGCCGTAGGATAGTGGACAGAATGTTAGACCCTAAGGGCCGAACACCAAAGGGAACCAGCCTTGACCCAGAGAAGAGGGGCCTAGGTGGCCTGATATAAGGTTTGTTATTAACATAAACTTGAGGACTTCATCCAGTGGAGAAAAGTTGGATTGAGATGGAGCGGTATGCGAATTCTTTGAAGCATGTACCGCAAGAGAGCTGCTTTGCCATTGGGGATGTAGCTCTAGCTAAGCAGCAGAGGTTGATGAGTGATGAAATAGTCTTTTGTAATAGAGACATTGTCGTGATTGAAGTGCAAACTTTTGATCCCATGTTGATAACACCAGTTGTGGGCTCAGCTACTATACACCGAATATTAGTGGATTGTGGAAGCTCAGTGAATATTCTGTTCAGAAGACTACTGATCAAATGAAGATCAGTTCATAGGACATCGAGCTTTGTAAATCTAGGATTCAAGGATCTACCAGAGAGGAGAAGGAACCCATTGGGACCGTTGACTTGTCTATGGAATTGGGAGATAGAGAACACAAAATCATGCAGGTTCAGAAGTTTGTGATCGTTGATGAATTTTCAACGTATAATGCCTTCTTAGGCCAACCAAGCTAGTTTTAGAATAGCACAAGTTCCTTGGTGCTTGATGATGAAGTTCCCCATGGAGAATGGGGTAGGGTCAATTTGAGGTTACTAGAGCACTGGTTTGGAATGGTATGTTGCTGAGCTCAAAGTGCTAAAGAGATGGGAGAAAAGGAAAGGTCTAGAGAAAGCTCTCTGATCGAGGACACGAATGCATACCAACCAATGCCCAAGCCCAGGATCGGGAACCATAGCAAACTATTTAAGCCTATGGATCCTAGGAAGCAGTCTACGAAAGTGCAGGCAACACCAGCCTAGCCAACGACAAACGTTTTGATCCATATGGAAGAACGTATTTAGGTCCTTAAGATTGGATCCCAGCTTAGCACCAAATCGAAGTAGGACTTGGTTGGTTTTCTCTGAGAAAACCTAAATGTGTTTAATAGGACACATTTAGATATTTGTAGGATATTGCTAAAGATATAATGCCACACACTGAATGTGAACCTGAAATATGCTTATATAAGATGGAAAAGATGCAGTCTAGGTCTGAAGCAATCCACTACGTTGAATAGCAACTGTTGATAGGATCACAATCCCACAGGTGTGGAATAGCGGTGTTTTGTGACACTATTTCATTTATATTTATTTACTTTATTTTCTACAAATAAGCCACTTTAGTGGATTGAGGGCAGTGTAATAAGGAGGGACTTGCCACTTCTTTTGTTTATAAATAAATTTAGCTTCTCGAACCAATGGAACCATGTTCTTATAAGAAAAATCTTGTGCTGTGTGATTAGTAGTACGATCTTGTACTCGAAGATAGGTACCGATAAACTCCTTTGATCCAAGATCAGGACATAGGAGTATAATTACAAGGGTCGATTGGATATTTTGCATTTATCCCTCTAGTATTGACTAATGCCTAGAGATAGGCAAAGTCAACTAGGGATGCCCAGAATTAAGCACCCGAAGCACCAGTTCTCAGAGATAGGAACTGTCATACAACCAAGGTTTTCACGACTGTGCTTGTAGCCCAGAAGGACATGCTCAACCGAGGATAAGCGAGGATGATTAATGAATGTTATCGATCAATACCTAGTGATAGTGAGATCAAGAGCGGAGGCCTGAAGATAGGCTCCCGAAGCATTAATTCCTAGAGATAGGAATTGGTGTACAATTGGAACTTTTACAACTAAGTTTATGGCTCGACAGGACATGCCTAGCCAAGGATAAAATGACGATGGTCGGGAGCTATTTCAATCAACACTTGGAAATTGGCGAGGTTGAACATTGATGCTCAAAGATAAGCAGTTAGATAATCAGTCCCTAGAGATAGCAACCGATGGGTAATTGGACTATCTATCACTTACGGCTTGGCAAGACATGCCCAATCGATGGCAAGTGAAAAGGATCAATGAATGAATGTAATCAATATCAAAATTATAACGACCCAGAATTTTACAGCATTAATTTGTGAATAATTTGTAAATTTTAAATATTAAAATAATTGGTTTTATAATTAAAATATAACTCTTTTAAATAATAACAAATGATGGTAAAATAGATTTGTAACAACCCAGGATTTTGCCACTTTGAAATAGACTATTTAAATGTATTTTATACAATCAATAAATAGATTTTTATTAGCAAATAAATCTATTTTAATTATTTAATAGTGATGATAAAATAGTTTTCAAAATTTATTTACCAAAATAGATAGTTCAAATAAAAATAGAAAATGTGACCGAAGAATGTTTTCCGAAATTTTGACTTTTCGACACCCGAAAGTCGTCGGGAACGTTGTGCACACTTGGTGCAACATGCACACATTTATATATGTTAGGATTAGTATTAATTAAGCATACTTATGTATATTAACTTATACATATTTATACCTAAGCTTGGATGTGACAAATTATGGCATAAAAAGGCATATATATACATGTAAACATATTGTATATATACAATCCTATGTCATACCTTAAGTACCCTACAACATGGCCTGGGCGGGTAAAGTGTACATGTGATCGGAGGGAGGTATGGTGGTTGTCATGTGCATGACATGTATATATATTATTTTATACAAAGGATATTTTAGTAATTTCTAGTTTTCTCTGCTTATAAATACCTTAACTTTCTCATGTCATTCACTTTACACTCTCATTCCTTCATTTCCATATTCCTAACACTCTTCTTGCATACTCTTATTTCCATAGCTTTGAAATACCCCACACCCATTAGTATTCCCAAAAAGAGCACACCAAAGGATGTGGTGCGTTATAGGTATAGCTAAAGCATCACAGAGACTAATATTCACAAGACAAATAAGTAAAAGTAGCGAAAAACATTTAAATAATAATTTATCATTCAGAATTAATCTTCATATCAAAATAAGTCATAAAAACATAACATGTCTCAAAACTCAATATCTCTCATGTCTTATGAAAATACATCTCAGTCTCACATAATCAGAGTTAAAGTAACAATAATAATCCCTCTCACAAGTGCTAATCTATCATACGCCAAATGAAAAAGATGAAAAGCAAAAGAATACATCTAAAATGAGGAAACTCCTAAAATGAATCTCCAAGCAACATGAATCAACTATCCTCAACTCTGCTGCCCTATTGGGGGAAAAGGAAAGATAGAGGAGTGGGTCAGACAATAAGTCTGGTGAGTGAAAGTAATTACAAGCATTTCTAAGCAAGATAAAGATAATAGACTAAGCAATAGTTCTAGCACGAAAGGAAGATACAAAAAAGATAAAACTCACATAAAATACTATTTCTGATTTTTTTTGACTATTTTCTTTGATTGTTTGCACTTGTCTTGAACTGCTGTGATTAGGCTGAAACCCTAATCCTATCTCAACTGCCAACTTGATTAAGCTGAAATCCTAATCCTACCCATTGATCGGCCTTTCCTATTTCTATTGTGCCACTGTGAGCCAATCCTGTTGGTCCCACAACAAAAGACACCTCTTAGCGCTTAGGACGCAGTAGCGAATTATTTACCCTAATCGATGTCACACGCTCGGTCATCGCTGGTACACACTAACTGTCGCCCCCTATTTGACCCTTTATTTACCCTAATCAGCATAAGTGTGCCCAGCCACACCCACGTTTGAGACCATCAGTCCTCGACTTGAAAGGGAATGCTGCTGGTATTGGCCCTAACAAACAAATCTTCTAACTTTGCGCCCCTTTCCCAAATCCCCAAATTTGAGCCTCTATCCGTTGGCCACTTATTTACCTTTATCAGCATAAGCATGCCTCGCCTCACCCACGTGTGAGACCATCGATCCTAGACCTAAAAGGGAATGCTGCCGGTATGGGCTACTACTACTATATTTGCTTATTAACTTAATCTAAGATCTAAGTTTTAAAATAAGCCCCTTTTGTTATTTCTTTCTTTCTAATTATAACCTACTGTTATAATTGTTCTTGCAACTGTTACTCTTCTATTTTCTCTTTTTAGTTATAACCACTTGTTATAATCATGCTTGCAAATATTTTAAATTTTCCTATTTCAGTCCATCTCTATTTTATTTCAGTTTTTCTCATTTTACATTTGATTTCTGTAAATTTAGTGTTTTTCTATTTTAATCCATATATGCGAATTCTTCACTTTTTAATATTTTATTCGCGTTAAAAAAGATTAAATCTCTATAAAAAGAAACTAACATTTATAGGAAAAATTCCAACTTAAAACAGATGTAAATAACCGTAAATAACTATAAATAACTGTAAATAACTTCAAATAACTGAATAAAATAGCTCAATAAAAATAGACTGAAAAGAACTTATGAAATTTACTTAAAAACAGACTATAAATAAACTTACATAAAAACTGTCTCGAAATTGTAGAAAAACTACAACTATTGAGAACCCTATTATTTTAAATTGCTTACAAATCTAAAATAATTACATAACACTCACATATGATCCGTAGCTCTAGTCCTGGGCCTTCCTGGATCCACTTCTAGGGTGTAGCTCCCTAGAAATTTTTTCTATTTAGGGTTAAGCCTCAGGCAATGAACCCAATAGGGAGAAAATCTGAGTGAAAAAATAGCTAGGCGTAAGGTTCTATTTATAGTGTGGCTTAGGGATCTCAGGCCGTCGGATTTGAAGATTTAATCTGGTGCAACCACGTCATAGGCTCACTAGGAACCATCGGATGCAGCTACGAACGCATAGGATTTGACTAAAAATCAAATTTACGGTCTTCGGCTCGTACCTGGCTGAAAAATCATCCAGGGAAGGCGTGGGTCGACCTAAGCTATTTGCGGGTCGACCCGACCCTAGCAAGGGTCGACCCCTATGGGTTTTTTTTTCCATTTAAATATATAATTCTGATTTTCATATTCTCTCGTAACTTCTTCATACTAGCTCCGATTTCGACAAGTTATATATGGAAATTGATCAGAAAATTGCCACGGACCCAATGGTGTAACTCCCATAGCTAAATTATGACAATTCCAAAAATGCTCATTTTCACTGTTTAATAATTATTTTGGTTATTTAATTATCTAAAAATGCGAGGTGTTACAGGCTTCCAAACAAAAATTCCTAAGTTAGAAACTTGTGTATACACTTTAAAAACTAGCTTAAAGCACTCCACTACAAGTATACTACCACTACCCTCCAAAACAAACCCCATATACCCCCAAACCCAAGTAGGCCAAGCCCAATACTAGCCAAGGCTGAGCCAAACTTGTCCCTCCAAGGCCACACAAAGTCATATTTTCAAGTTAAGGTGGTTCGCTAGGAGTATATTCAGGTTCAGCTGAAGTTTGCCTTGATTTAGTGAAAGTTTGGTGAGTAAAGTTTCACTTTAAAATCCAGTTAGTTGACTACATAAAAGTTGTGTAAGTATTGTTGTATAATGATATTTGGATGTGTGGTTATGATTAGGTATTGGTTATGCATAAGTATGATTAAATATGGAAATGATTTGGAGTATATAAGCATGATGATGTAATACTAGTAAATGTTTGGAAATTTGAAAGTTAGATAGTAAATGGAAAGTTAGTATATTTCTTATGATGGTGGATTGGATGTAATGAGGTGTTTTAGAATTTTATTATGATGTTGTTATGCTTAGTTCATGTTAAGATAAGTTAGCGCTTGCTAACTCAAAGCGATATGGAAATCCCTTTATAAAAAGGTTTGAAATTTGAGTTTTGAAATCTAAAATATGGCAAGTCTAATCATTGTTTTGGATTTAAAAAACATTTTTTTATGTTTTAGAAGTGATAAGAGTTCAAAAGTTAATGTTTTAAAAATTAGAAAGTAAAGTTTGAAGTTTGAAAATTATGGGTCCGTATAGCGATAGTTGCTATATGCGTAGTTCGGAAAATCTAACTAATTTTCTAATCTAAACTTGTTTTCACTTAGAAATATTTTTGGAAATGTTTACTAACTTTAATTTAGTAATTAGAGAACAATTATTTAATGATTATTTAATTG
Source organism: Allium fistulosum (assembly GCA_030737815.1). Taxonomy (NCBI): domain Eukaryota; kingdom Viridiplantae; phylum Streptophyta; class Magnoliopsida; order Asparagales; family Amaryllidaceae; genus Allium; species Allium fistulosum. The sequence goes on from CM060908.1 coordinate 722,818,393, forward strand.
ATTAATTAATTAATAAAGGTAATTAGTTCTTAATCATTTGTAAATAATGATTTTTAAACTTAAGTGTTAATCTAATCGTGATTTATTACTTTATTAAAGTTAATTATTATTTAATAATCAATTAAGGATTAATTATTTATTTAAGATAATTATAAATTAATTATTATTTTAAAAAGGGGTTTTATTTAATTAATCTTTGATTATAGTTAATTATGTTTAATAAGGTTTAATTATTTTAGTTAGAGTTTAATTACTATTTAACAAGGATTTGATTCTCATTTACATGGGTTTTAATTTATTTTAAAATCGCTTTGAGTTTAAGTAATCAGTTTAGTTTTAAACTGTTTTCTTTTCAAATTTGTTTTAAATCAAGGGATTTCTGTGCCACTTACCCTTAAGTAACCTTATATGATTAGGGAAACTAAATGACATCTATTAGCTGAACGAAACACTATAGTAATATTACAATTAACCTGGATATTTACTTAAGTTAATTGATTGTTATGTGTTGATCCCTTATATACCTGTTGTTATGTGATGCCATGTTAAACTAGATAAGTAAAACCAAATTAGAAGTACCATTGTGGTCATTAAGCCTTTGTTTGATTTTATAAGGGTGAATAATTCATTTTATTTTTGAAATTGTTTCAAAATCAGTGCATTTGAACAAGATATTTAAAGAATGATTTGAAAAATGGTTTTACTAAAGATGTTTTTAACTAATAGGAATGGTTTTCCATGTTATAAAAAGAAGTTTTTATAAAGAATTTGAAAATTTATAGGGTGTTTTGGGTACATAGATTTGAGTTTTTAAGCAAACAAGATTTCATAAATAAAGGAGATTTATAAAATGGATTTGCTTACTAAAGGAAGCTAATTTTATTTAAGGTTATTTAAGAAGTTGTTTTAAACAGGAAAGTTTTATAAAGAAGTTTTACAAATGATTTTGGGGTATTTATAAAACAAGTTTTAGAAAATGATTTGGATATTCATAAAGGGGGTTTATAAAAAGGTTGGATATTTACAAGAAATTTAAAGAAAAAGTTTGGACAGTTATATAAGGAATTTATATAAATGATTTGAATATTTATAAAAGAGTTTTATAAATGAATTTGAAAGTTTAGAAAGTGTTTTGAAATGGATTTGGATTTCAAGTAAAAGAGATTTCATAAATGAAATAGATTTGATTCAAAAGGATTTATCGAAAGAAATATAAAAAGAATTTGAGATCTGGGTTTATCTAACCAACCTTTTAAAAATGGTGGTATGGAAAATCCGTTCCACACTTAACACCGAGGGAATAATGTTTAGGGTTGTCCTTACCTCTAATTTAAACAACATTTGTTTAATCCTTTGTCCTTACCTCCAATTTAAACAACATTTGTTTAATCCTTTTTAGCATGAGTTGGAAGTAAGAAACTATTCACAAATGTTTTATGAATATAAATATGTTAGAAGGATAAGTATATGAATGTTTCAGACACATGTTTTGAAAAGATATTTATTAAATAAAGATTTGTTTTGAGTCTTAATGGTTGCTATGGATAAATAAATCTCAAATGGAATTGGTTATTCTTTGTTTATTTGATAGTTAAATAACCAACTATCAAATCTGGACCTGTTTTAACTCAGGAGATATGTTGGGTATATTCGAGTTCCCTAATGACGACTCGATTGCTTAATGCATAGTTCCAAAAGAACCGGAATTGAGTTAGTTGGAAATTATCGCCTAGTTTGGGAGACACCAGTCCTCGAATTTATCTGAATCACTCCAAACTAATAACGAAAGATGTTAAATCATATTGAAGTATGCTGTGGAGTTATACTATTCTTCCTGAGGTTGATTCCAAAATGGAAGATAGTAATGTGGGATGTTTGTTCGCTCCTGGAACAACTTGCATAGATGAATGTTGGCAGTGTATCTCTACCTGGAAGGCTGTGTTGGTAATCCAAGATGGTCTGCTAAGAGGAAGAAGGTGAAGACGTGACCTCATGAGCCTCATAAACAGGAAAATGACAAAAACATGGTATACATCAGAGCTATGTGTTCAGCTACCATTGGTAGCCACCATCCCATTCTAGATTGTCCATATTCGAGTTGTTTTGCGTGCAAACACTATGGTAGTATAATGCCTCAGTGTCAAAAAGGGATGGGGCAATCTAGTTCACCATATTAAAGAGGCAGCCGACTCTATGTAGCAGGGGTACGAGAAGTTCTTAGCGGGCTTGGATGCATTTTCTAAGGTTGTACCATTTGAAGGTAGTCTCTTACCTTGCCATAGTATGGAATCCAATCTCCAATACGTGCTTTATGGTTTTGATTTTAGAGCCTAGTATACTGGAATTTAATATGGTAACAATTTTAGCTATTTTGATATTTATTTGAAACCATAGGCATTATTATAATATCATTGGATTTTTATATATACATGTTTTGGTTATTGTAAGGTAAAAACCCATCCGTGTTTATATGTGGCACGAGGTGCCTTTGATTTAGGTTTTTATAAAGTTAAAGACTTATGATTTACTCATACCAGACCCATGTATGACCTAAAGTTTACTTTCCCATTTCCTAAACTCTTGGGTGCTCAAATTTGACTGGGCAGCCACGTAGATCAGGTTTTTCCTCAGATTCATTTTGGAGGAGCTTGGAGCAGGTGGCTTCATTGATAGCTAGTTATTACTTTGTCTTCTACCGTATTATATGTATATGGTATCCGTTAGGTACGGACAGGCTGTTATAATTGTCCTAAGGTAGAATTTGTATTAGTATGACTCTAATGTAACATTTTGAAATGATTTGTAACATTTTATGTTGAGTAATATATATTGTTCTATTGCGTTGTGAGATTTTGTGTCGTTTAGCTTCTTTTGTTCTTTCTTTCTTTCTTTCACCCCTAATGACCCATCTTTTGGATGACTACATGATCGACACATGAATACTGAGGTTGTTTTAGGTGTCGTCTTTGGTAGTAAGAAAGGCAGATCATTACAAAAATCTAGGCGAGATGAAATATGGTGTCTAGAGAGAAACACTTGGAATGTCATTTCCTAGAAATTGGAAATGGTAAGAATTCGAGCATACCTTTGACCATGACCTTATTTGCAGCTGGAGGGAACTCGACCAAGAATGAACGAAGTCTACTACAAAGATGGCTAAATGAATAACAAGTTTTGTTTGGTCAAGGTAGAAATACTTTGGCAATGATAAACCAGTACTATGCAAAGGAATATAACTAAGCAATCATAGAAATTTACTTATATGTATAGGGTTATAGTAAGTAATAGAATTGCATAGCACGAGAATATATAATATAAGTAGATCACATTACAGGCAGTTCCATTATATATGTAGGTAGTTGTACATAGGTAAGTAAAGTACAGTACTGTAAATACAAACAAAGATTGTATCAAAAAAACAATCTTTACTTACATCCACTTTTCATGCAAATGTTGCAGGGGTCGGTCTCACACAAACTCTTCTTATGTACAAAAGGAAACAAAATACATCAACAGGAAGACCAAAGGAAGCTGTCTTTAGAGTACATCAAAAAGCATTGAAGCTGATTTTGCAATAGCCAAACCATAAACCTACTACTTCTTCCTTCACTTGCTACCGTCCTTAAGATCATCCTTTACCGAGTACTTCTTTGACTCATTTCCATCCTTGGATTTTTCCTTTTCAAGCTTTCCCTACCCTAAGATGCTGCCCTCAAAGTGTGTGGTCTCTCTTTCGACACAGATGAAGATGGGGTCTTCAGGCTTATAGATGGCGGGCTTAGCGTATCATGAGGAACTGTCAATATAGCTACCCTTTTGAGGCTTGGCTTTGAGGGAAAGAATTTTGGAGTAGGATCTGGTTATCCTGAGCCGACAGATTCTTTAGTACCAGATTCTTTTTTAATTTCCATTTTTAATAGGTGAAGCTTCAATTTCTCTTCCATGGAAATTAAATCGATTGGGCCCTTAGAACTGGTGATTGTTATGTCTTCCCCCAGAGACTGTGAGGTATCATCCAATCCCTCCAAAGCCTTAATATTCTATGAATTAGGACTAGGGACAGAGCTAGAGTGAAGGACTAGAGCGATTAGTCCTGTGGTAATGGGGTTGACTCGGTAGAGATAACAATGGTACCGAAACCTTGAGTAATTAGTGGTGGCGGAGGAGGAACTGACAGATGACTTGTAAGTTCACAAATAGTAAAGTAAAGGTTAGTTATGACCCCTAACGAGAACTGAAGCTTCTCAACTACGGGGGAGACTAGGGAATTACCTTTGCTAATTAGAGTTACTTCATTAGGAGATGTAATAACTTCACCTTCTTCTATTGTCGACTGGATAGGCTAAAAAACAGTGACATGAATATAAAGCTCGTTAGTAATCACGGATCCAAAAGCAGGAGTAGTAGTAAGAGTGGACTCAGAGTTGGTCCCTATAGAAGTTGGAATTTCGATTGCATTCTCTTTGGATTTTGGAGATGACGATTCTGCTTAGCCCAATGCGCTAGGACCACAAGGAGCCTCAACAGAAACTTTGGTTGCAACCACATCCTCTTCAACCAAGATTTCCTTACCTTTCTTTATGTCTATGATGTCATCAGCATCCAAGTATTTAGCATTTAATTGATTTTTGATGAGGCCTTCACCGGACACAGGCGCATGGCATAAGATTTCCTCCAAACATCTGCTATAGTGACGAGATAGTTGCTTCCTAACCACTTTAGATTTTTGCCTTCGATGCCATTTGCAAATAATTTCTAATGGATAGAATTCATTTCTTCCTTGTCCTTGGCTACTTGATCCTTAAGTTATTTTATTTCAGCTTCAGCCTTGCCAAGGTTGACTTGAGCCTCTATCTTTGCTTCTTTCTCGACCTTAAGACTAGCCCTGAGTTTTTCAACTTCAACCTGAAGTGTTTGAAGTTTAATGTCCTTAGGTTAAAGTGCCGCATCTTTCTCCTTAGTTTCCTTATCTTTGACATTAACCCGATCCATAAGATGATCATTCTCACGGTGAGCATTCTAGAGCTAGTCATTTACTATAATGAGGGATTGGGTGTGTGTATGAGACATCTCTTGAATTAGTGCCTTAAAGTTTTTAACTGATGTTTGAGCTTTATCCCTTTGCTTTGCGAGCTCTGCCAACTCTTTCTCGTAATCAACTATTGTATTGTCATAACTCTTCCTCTATGACTCAAACGATTGCATATTTGTCTGAATAATTCTTTTGATGTCAGAGAGAGCAAAATTTAGTTTCCTACGCTTGAAGAGCTAGTCAACAAACTCAGTAATCCCTCCAAATCCATGATTAGATTCTTCCCTGGGGATATCCTTAATATCATGATCAAACTTCACCCCTGTTGGGTAGAGGTTAGGAAAGATTGCCTGCATCTTGGTCATCATGGCCAAGGATGAGCCTGAAGGAAGTATCGATGGATCAAGGAAAGTAGGAACCTTCTTGGATCTTTAGGAGGTTGATATGGTAGTGACTGTGGGTTGGATTAGCGGAGCTTGTTGAGAAGAAAACAGAGATTGAGAGCATGGTTGGGAAGAGCTGGAGATAGGGCCATGATGGTCGTGGGAATCAAGGGTTTTCTTTCCTTCATCACAGTACTCCCTTTCCTCAGCCAGACGTTTCTTTCTTCCCTTTTCCTCATAGTACTCCATCCCCATCGTTTTTTCCTTTTTCCTTAATTTCTCGATGTGAAGAGGAGTGATGAGGGTTGGGCTCTGGGTGGTTCCCCGACGCTCGCCAACACCCAAGCGTAGTGGAAGTGATCTCTTACCATTGTGCTTGAAATGAAAGAAACATGCTATATCAGTTTCAGAACACTAAAGTAAGAGCAAATGCAGGATATGAGTGTTCAAGATCTTAGAAATGTATGGAGTGTGGGTATCCCTAAGTGCCCTATGGATCGTGTTAAGAGGGTAGCAAAGACAGAGTTTTGTGTAACACCCCATATTTTTATAACATTATTTAGGATATTCAATTGGTTAAATTAAATAAAATAATGTGAATATTAATAGGTTGAGATTTGATTAAACTAAGGGTAGCCGTGCCATGTTAATGTGTAAATTAAAATGAGAAAACATAAACTAATATGTTAGGAAATGAGTAAGGGCATTATGGGAAATATGAAAGGCTTATACCCTAAACCCTTAGGAATCAAAACTCACATTAATTCTCATTTTACCAAACTAAAAACTCTTAAGGCCGGCCACCATCATTGTTCTCAAGGAAAGATTAAAGCTAGGATTCAAGAGAAGGAAGATAATCAACTAATCCAACATCAAATCTCACATCTTTTAATCTCAAGCTAAGGTGAATAATTACTTCATCCTATTTTCTTTTAGTTTTCAGTTTTAAGATTAGATCTGAAATGTTTTTGCAAGTATATGTCATGTTTTGATGAATAAAGTTATATATTTGTTTGCTGGTGAATTATGCATATTCATATTAGTATTTATGATATGTTTGATATGAAAACCCTATTAAATGACATCCAAATGCCTTGAAAATTTAAATATAGGTCAAAAATGTTATTCTAGAGATGGGTACCAATTTTCATAACTTTCTTAATTTATGTGGATTTTATATTAATTTTCTAGTGAAGAAAATGATTTATTGGGTTATAAATTATTTACGGCTAAATAAATAATTATTTGGATTTGAAATTTTTATATGTTGGAAAACATATTGATATAGATTTTCTAGAATTTTTCCAGATTTTTCCTTAGTGTTTGGATGAATATATAAAATAAGGTATGGGACTTTAATTTTTTATATATTTAATTATGGATAAAATAAAATTATTATTTTATTCTGAAATAAGTGGCAGCACTTTTCTGGAAAGTATTTATTAATCAATGAGAATTTGACAAACAAAGGCGGGTTAGTTGAAAAGTTATCTTTGTCAAGTTAAAAATAAGAAAATCATGCTTTTAGCATGTTTCAGCCATTTTAGGCATCAAACCTTCTGACCAAGACCTTCCGACAAAGTCGAAAGGTTATAGCCTTCGACAAGGTCAAAGTTCAATACATATGGTATCAAGTTACTTGGTACGTAATGAATTGAATACGGTCGAAGGGTACTTAGTGGAAAGGTTGGTTCCTAAAGAGGTTGGAATATGTTTATTTTATAAACACAAAGCTTACACCTGCTTGCTTTAGAAAAGGAGCTTTCGACTTGGTTGCTTTTGACCCGGTCAATTATTCAAAATAAAGGTTTTAAACCTTTCTATAAAGCCGAAAGGTTACTACCACTTTATCATTATTTTGTTTTAAACCTTCCGACAAAGTCGAAAGGTTTACCTGTTTCTAAAACCAGGCTCTTTTCAATGCTTTCGAAAGGTATGAAAGCTTTCGACTTAGATGCTTTACCTGACTTTTCTAATTGAAGTATAACCCAAAGCTTTCGTAGGAGTTTTTTTAAAGGCAGGGGATTATTGTTTTAAATGATGTGTTTTAAAGCTTTCGAAGCAGAGCTTTTGACAAAGTCGAAAGGTAGCTTCCAATGAAGTCAAAAGGTTTATGTTTTAAAAGGCTGAATGCATTCGAAAGGTTTTAGTTCAAGGGTATTTAAAGGTTTGGGTTCAATGATTTCGAAAGGTTTGAGTTCAATGGTTTCGAAAGGTTTGAGTTCAATGATCTCAAATGGTTTTAGTTCAATGGTTTCGTAAGGCTTGAGTTTAATGAATTCAAAAGGTTTGCTTTGATTGGTTTTTGGAAGGTTTAAAATGGAAGGTTTTCCAAAGGTTTTCTAAGGCAATGTTTTAAGATGTTTTAAAGTAGGATGTCTAAAGTTTTATTGCGTTCGAAAGGAACGATTTCAATAGTTTCAAAAGGTTTGATGTTTAGTTTCGAAAGGTAAATTTTTGGCCTTTTGGTTTAGAAAATTAAAGGGTTTCACTTGGTTTTGAAAGTGATGTTTTCAAAAGTTTAGAAAGAGGTACTTTCAAATGTTTAAATGTTTATTCTAATAAGGTTTGAGTAAAGAAGATATATATAACATGGTAATGTGATTTTGAGTAAAGCATAAAGATTATATATTTTCCTTGTTTGAGTTTGATTTAAAGGTTTTAAATCATTTTGAAAATGTTTCAAGGAAAATTATGGGAGGGGATCCTTAAATGAAAATGACTCAGATATTAGAATACCAGGTGGGACTAGTATGGGGTCGTGCCCTATACATTAGCTATTAGCCCCAGCTAATTATTGTCCAAAATCTAGCGTGTAGGGCTTGGTCATAGGTAGACTAAAATTATGATTACACACAGAATGGAATTCATATTAGTATACGGATAGGTTATTGGTGAGCCCGAAAAACCATTAGGATTAGGAAGACCTGGGAGATGATCAAGTTATGGATAGACCATCTAGGAGTGAAGTATTTAATAGATAGTTAAGGATAGACAGTCTAGAAGAAGAATAGCTAACAGGTGTTAGATTAATTTTGATTATATTGTCTGGTAGACCCGAGTCAGCGAAAGGTTAAAAATTATCCAAACAAAACTTATGTGTTTGAACAGATAGTTCATTATTACCTGATATTTATGTATGGCTACATAATGAACTGCTTTACAGTATTTAACCAGTTTTGGTTGCAGGAAAAAGGTTTTGCAAAAATATGTTTTAAAAGGATGTTAGTGAGGGAATACCCATTCCGCTAAGCGACGTGGTCTCACTTAACATATTAAACCGGGATGTCTAATATTATTCATACCAGGCTTTATGACTGACTCAAAGTTTATGTTTTCCCTTTAAACTCTTGGGTCCTCAAAATTAATTTGAGTAAGCTGAGGAGTTAAGGTCTTTTTCAGGTTTAGTAGGACAACGAATAAAGCTACCAAAGGCATGCAGGAAGCAAACAGATAGATATTTAGGAGTTGTAGTTTTATGTTTTGTTATATCTCCGTTGTGTTTGTATTAAGTCTATTATGACTATATGACTCTGATTATCCAAGGGGGTATCTTTATATACCGCTCTTGGCATATTTTGTATTAACTATATTTTATCTGTGCTTGGGAACATATTGAGATTATGTATTAAGAATATGGAACATCTATTTTAAATGTAATGAAGAAAAGTTGTTTTGAAATCCGTGTTTTGTTTCATATTCAAGTGCTTCTGATATTATAGATACCATTAACATAGCCGTATTTTGTCGCCGGAAGCTAATAATATAGATGACTGCAGCATCTGTAGCGCTTAATTTTAGGCCTCTGGATAAGGGATGTTACAGCTTGGTATCAGAGCATGGTTCATGAAATACTTTAACTAAAAATGGTTTTTGAAAACATAATCCGTAGTAATTAGAGTTAAGATCGGGGTATGGGATAACGATATAGTAACGTACTTGTATTTTGTTATATATATATAAGTATACGCAATATCTCTGGACTACTACCTTAGTTAGGCTATTCATCTGTATCTCATGAAGCGTGAATACAGATTGGATGGAAGAAGAGGCAGAGTTAATCTTGGAGGAGATAGCACCACCACTAATGGAAATGCCTGACCAAATGCTCAAAGAGGTCCAGGTCAGGCTCAAGCTGAAACTGTTGGTGCCGGGGTTCCCCAAGTGGATATAGGAGCCATGTATCAGTTTTTCGTAAACATGATGCAAGCTGGAATTATAGCTGGAGTTGTCGGAGGGAATGCTGATAGAGGAAGAGTTCGGGAAGCTCCGATAGTCAACCACTATGCTAACTTGAGTAGAAACTATACCAGGCTTAGAGGAAAGCCGTTCATTGGAACTGAAGATGCAATTGAGGTGGAAAATTGGCTATTACATTGTGAGAGAATCTTTGCTGACCTAGGATTGAATGACGAGCAGAAGAGGAAATTAGCTTCGAGACAGCTTCAAGGAGCTGCTCTATTTTGGTGGAATACTGTTGTAGCTGGTGTTAATGAGGAAACCATGACTTGGGCGGAGTTTAGGAGAAGGTTTCAAGAAAGGTTTATGTCGGTGATGGCATAGTCGGCATTGGTTAGGAAGTTCACTGTACTAGAACAAGGGGAGATGTTTGTTTTAGAGTATGCAAGAAGATTTAAAGAGTTGGCCCAGTACGGGTATGCCTTGGTTGATACGGCGATCAAGAGGAATGAGAAGGTTATAAGAGGCTTGAGGCGGAGTTGATAAGTGCTACTTTGCCGCACCTAAGAGATCCAAGTGATGTAGTGGTAGAAATGGCGTTGAGGCAAGAAGAAGCGTTAGCTTGTTTGAGGAAGAAAATGAAGGATGCCCAAGTGGCAGAAGGCCAAAAAAGAATTTTTTCCAAAAGAAGAATGCTCAGAAGGGAGGAGCACAAAAGAAGGGAAAAGATAAGGTGGTTTGTTATAAATGTGATAAGAAAGGACACTATGCTAATGAGTGTCGTACTGGAAAAGGAAAGAGAAAGGAAAGGAGGTAATTGGGAAAAAGAACATCCGATGCTTTAATTGTGATCAGATCGGCCATTATAAGAACCAATGCAAAGAGCCTGCTAGAGATGGAAAGGGCAGATGTATGCATTGGAGCCCGCAATTTCAAGGCCGGTTGTGCAGGAGAAAGGGAAGGCTGTTCTGGTAGGCTTGCTACAGATTCACGGTATTTCTGTTAGCGTTCTATTTGATACCGGTGCATTACATTCTTTTATTTCTCGATGTTTGGTAGATAAGCTTAACCTAGAACCCTTATATTTAGTTACTTCCTTAAGGGTTGCAAATCCGATAGGAGGGTATGCGACACTTGGGATGAGGTGTGACCATTTAGAGTTTGATTTGTTAGGTCATACTTTTGATTGTTGTTTACATGTGTTTGATTTTGTAGGATTTGGGATTATCCTTGGGATGGATTGGTTAAGTAAATATGATGCTAGGATATTTTGCCATGATAGAAAAATATCACTCAGTCACCTGGATTGTGGCGATCTGATAGTTTATACCATAGAGAACCCTAGTTGCGAAGTGAATGCTTTATTGGGTATTATGGAGTTGAAGGATGAGTTGCATCGAGTCTTTGTAGTTAGAGAGTTTGCTGACGTGTTTGAGCCGGTAATTGGATTACCAGCGAAACGAGCCATTTAATTTCAGACTGATTTGGTACCGGGGACAGAACCGGTGAGTAAGCCACCAAGCAGGATGACAACCATAGAGATGAAAGAGTTGAAGGTGCAGTTGGTGGATTTAAAAGGTAAGAATTTTATCCGACCAAGTAGTTCACCTTGAGGAGCTGCCGCATTGTTTGCTAAGAAGCCCGACGGACCGTTAAGGCTATGCATCGATTATCGTAAGTTGAATGAAATACGATAAATAACCGATATCCATTGTCGAGAATTGACGATTTGTTCGATCAGTTAAGTGGAGCCAAGGTATTCTCTCAGCTGGATTTGGCGATGAGATTCCATCAGCTTAGAGTGGTAGAGGATACTATTCTTTTGACGATGTTTAGGACAAGGTATGGATCATACGAATGGCTAGTTATGCCTTTCGAACTAACTAATGCGCTAGCATTCTTTGTGGATTTGATGAACCAAATTTTCCTCGAGCACTTGGATAGGTTTGTGTTGGTCTTTATAGATGACATTCTGATATACTCTAAGGATGAGAAGGAGCATGAAGTTCATCTTAGAGTTGTGCTTGAGAGGTTGAGGGAGCATCAGTTGAAGGCTAAGTTTTCAAAGTGCCATTTTTGGAAGAAGGAAGTGAAATTCCTTGGTCATGTAGTCTCAGAGAAAGGGTTGTCTATAGATCCGACCAAGATTGAGGTGGTGAATAATTAGAAGAGACCCGAGATGATGACCGAGATAAAGAGCTTTCATGGATTAGCTGGATATTACCTAAGGTTTATAAAGGATTTTTAGTGGATAACTGCCCCGATGACTAAGCTTACGTGAAAAGATGTGAAGTTTGTATGGACTAATAAGTGTGAGGAAGCATTCCAGAGCTTGAAACACTTATTGACCCATGCACCGGTGTTGGTGGTTACGGAGGGGAATAAAGATTTGGTTGTTTATATTGATGTGTGTGGAACTGGATTGGGAGCTGTGTTGATGCAAAGAGGTAAAGTGATTGCTTATGCTTCTAGATAGCTCAGACCACTTGAAGTTAGGTATCCAACGCATGATTTGGAGTTAGCTTCCGTAATATTTGCTTTAAAGGTGTGGAAGCATTATCTGTTGGGATAGCAATTTGAGCTTTATACAGATCATAAGTCGTTGAAGTACTTGTTCTCTCAGATGGATCTGATCATATGACAGCAGAGATGGTTGGAGTTTATTGCTGCTTATGATTTTGGAATTGAGTACACACCCGGAAAAGGGAAAAAGGTAGCAGATGCACTTTGCAGGAAACATCAGATTGCAGTATTGGCTATGATTGCTGAGTGGAAAGATCTGAAAGCATTATCAGCCTGTAGTGTGTAGTATAGATCCAAGGCAGGTTCTAGTGCAGGAAGTGCTATAATGTCTTACTTAGAAGTTCGACCGATAATGATTGAGAAGATAGCTTCTAGACAGGAGGAACGGATCAAAAAGTTAAAGGAGGGATCATAGTGCGATGACTTAAAGGATTCCAATCTTGACCAAAATGGGTGGTTAAGGAAGAAGGGAAGGTTGTGTGTTCCGAATATAGGAAACATGAGGAAATAAGTTTTGGATGAATGACATCATTCAAAGTTCACTATCTATCCAGGAGGAACGAAGATGTATCAGGATATGAAGAGAAGTTTCTTCTAGGAAGGTATGAAGTGAGACATTGGTTTGTGTGTTAAGCAGCGCTTGAATTGCCAGCAGGCAAGGGCTGAACACCGGAAACCAAGTGGATTACTTCAACCATTGGAAGTTCCGTTATGGAAGTGGGATTCTATCTCTATGGATTTTATCAATGGGTTGCCAAGGTCTAGTAGAGGAAATGAAAGCATATGGGTCATAGTAGATAGACAAACTAAGAGCGCTCATTTCATTCCAATAAAGTCCACTAGGACGGCACCTATTCTGGCGAAGTTATTTATGAAGAATGTGGTTAGACTGCATGGGATTCCTAGTAGTATCATCAGTGATAGAGATTCTTTGTTTACTAGTGAGTTCTGGAAGAGTCTACATGAAGCTTTAGGAACCAAGCTCGATATGAGTACCGCTTACCATCCATAGACTGATGGGCAAACATAAATAGTTAACAAAGTCTTGGTGGATTTGTTAAGAGCTTGTTTATTGGATTTCAGAGGATTATGGGAATACCATCTCCATTTAGTCGAGCTCTCGTATAACACTAATTATCAGACTAGTATTATGATGGCACCGTTTGAAGCCTTGTATGGAAGGCCATGCAAATCTCCTGTGTGTTGGTTAGAGACCGGGTATAGGTTGGTTCTTGGTCTAGATTTGGTGAAAGAAGCCGCAGAGAAGATTGAGTTGATCCGAGCTAGGATGAAGGAAGCTCAGTCTATGAAGAATAGTTATGCAGGTAGAAGGAGGAAAGACTTGGAATTCTCTGTTGGAGACTATGTGTTTATCAAGGTTTCACCGATGAAAGGTGTGATTAGATTTGGAAAGGCAAGAAAGTTAGCACCTAGATTCATAGGACCTTTCCATGTTGTTGAGAGGATCAAGAAACTCGCTTATAGAGTAGAGTTACCAAATAGTTTGGCAGGAGTCCATGATGTTTTCCATATCTCATCTTTGAAAGTGTGTTAGAGACCCGGAGACTACTATAGCACCTACAGTGTTAGAAGATTTAGTAATAGAGCCAGACTTGACCATAGTTAGAAAGTAGATTCAGATTGTGGCTAGAGATGAGAAGAAATTAAGGAACAAGACAGTCAGATTAGTAAAGGTACAGTGGAGTGACGATGCTAAAGACTGTACTTGGGAGACTGAGGGCAGGATTAGATAGGCTTACCCTAATTTGTTTGATGGTATGTTTTACCTTTGATTGTTTTGAGTGTGCCTCATAGTAACTTCGAGGTCGAAATTCCTTAAGGTGGGGAGTCTGTAACACCCCATATTTCTATAACATTATTTAGGATATTCAATTGGTTAAATAAAGTAAAATAATGTGAAGATTAATAGGTTGAGATTTGGTTAAACTAAGGGTAGCCGTGCCATGTTAATGTGTAAATTAAAATGAGAAAACATAAACTAATATGTTAGGAAATGAGTAAGGGCATTATGGGAAATAGGAAAGGCTTATAACCTAAACCCTTAGGAATTGAAACTCACGTTCATTCTCATTTTACCAAACTAAAAACTCTTAAGGTTGACCACCATTATTGTTCTCAAGGAAAGATTAAAGCTAGGATTCAAGGGAAGGAAGATAATCAACTAATTCAACGTCAAATCTCATATCTCTTAATCTCAAAGCTAAGGTAAATAATTACTTCATCCCATTTTATTATAGTTTTCGGATTTAAGATTAGATCTGAAATGGTTTTGCAAGTATATGCCGTGTTTTGATGATTAAAGTTATATATTTGTTTGTTGGTGAATTATGCATGTTCATGTTAGTATTTATAAAATGTTTGATATGAAAACCCTAATAAATGACATCCAAATGCCTTGAAAAATTTAAATATTGGTGAGAAATGATATTCTAGAGATGGGTTCCAATTTTCATAACTTTCTGAATTTATGTGGATTTTACACTAATTTTCAAGTGAAGAAAATGATTTATTGGGTCATAAATTATTTACGGCTAAATATGTAATTATTTGTATTTGAAATTTTTATATGTTGGAAAACATATTGAAATAGATTTTCTGGAATTTTTCCATATTTTTCCTAAGTGTTTTATGAATATATAAAATTATTTAAGGTATGTGACTTAAATAATTTATATATCTAATTAAGGGGAAGAGGCATTTTATAAAATAAAATTATTATTTAATTCTGAAATTAGTGGCAGCACTTTTCTAAAAAGTATTTATTAACCAATGAGAATTTGAAAAACAAAGGCATGTTAGTTGAAAAGTTATCTTTTCAAGTTAAAAACAAGAAAATCATGCTTTTAGCATGTTTCAGCAATTTTAGGCATCAAACCTTCCGACCCAGACCTTCCGACAAAGTCGAAAGGTTATAGCCTTCGATAAGGTCAAAGTTCAATGCATATGGTACCAAGTTACCTGGTACGTAATGAATTGAACAAGGTCGAAAGGTACTAAGTCGAAAGGTTGGTTGCCAAAGAGGTTGGGGTATGTTTGTTTTATAAACTAAAAGCTTACACCTGCTTGCTATCGAAAAGGAGCTTTCGACTTGGTTGCTTTCGACCAGGTTAATTATTTAAAATAAAGGTATTAAACCTTTCGACAAAGTTGAAAGGTTACTGCCGCTTTATCATTGTTTTGTTTAGAACCTTTCGACAACGTCGAAAGGTTTACCTATTTCTAAAACCAGCCTCTTCTCAATGCTTTCGAAAGGTATCAAAGCTTTCGACTTAGAAGTTTTACCTGACTTTTCTAATTGAAGTATAACCCAAAGTTTTTGAAGAAGTTGTTCTAAAGTCAGGGGGCTATTGTTTTAAATGATGTGTTTAAAGCTTTCGAAGCGGAACTTTCGACAAAGTCGAAAGGTAGCTTCCAATGAAGTCGAAAGGTTTTAAAAAAAGATTTTCCACATGTTTTAAATTGAACCCAGTAAGCTTTCGAAAGGTTTATGTTTTAAAAGGTTGAATGCTTTCGAAAGGATTTAGTTCAATGGTTTCAAAAGGTTTGAGTTCAATGATTTCCAAAGGTTTTAGTTCAATGGTTTCGAAAGGTTTGAGTTCAATGATTTCGAAGTGTTTTAGTTCAATGGTTTCGAAAGGCTTGAGTTTAATGAATTCGAAAGGTTTGCTTTGAATGGTTTAGGAAGGTTTAAAATGGAAGGTTTTCCAAAGGTTTTCTAAGGTAATTTTTTAAGATGTTTTAAAGTAGGATGTCTAAAGTTTTATTGCTTTCGAAAGGAATGATTTCAATAGTTTCGAAAGGTTTGATGTTTAGTTTCGAAAGGTAAGGTTTTGGCCTTTGGCTTAGAAAATTAAAGGGTTTCACTTGGTTTTGAAAGTGATGTTTTCAAAAGTTTAGAAAGAGGTACTTTCAAATGTTTAAATGTTTTCATCAACTAAGGTTTGAGTAAAGAAGATATATATAACATGGTAATGTGTTTTTGAGTAAAGCATAAAGATTATGTATTTTCCTTGTTTGAGTTTGATTTAAAGGTTTAAAAAAAAATTGAAAATGTTTTCAAGGAAAATTATGGGAGGGGATCCTTAAATGAAAATGACTCAGATATTAGAATACCAGATGGAACTAGTATGGGGTCACGCCCTATACATTAGCTAATAGCCCCAGCTATTTGTTGTCCAAAATTCCAGTGTGTAGGGCTTGGTCATAGGTGGACTAAGATTATGATTACACACCGAAGGGAATATATATTTGTATACGGATAGGTTATTGGTGAGCCCGAAAAACCTTTAGGATCAAGAAGACCTGTGAGATGATCAACTTAGGGACAGACCGTCGAGGAGTGAAGTATTTAGACAGTCCAGAAGAAGAATAACTAACGGGTCTTAGATTAATTTTGATTATATTTTCTGGTAGGTCCGAGTCAGCCAAAGGTTAAAAATTATCCAAACAAAACTTATGTGTTTGAACAGATAGTTCATTGTTACCTGATATTTATGTATGGCTACATAATGAATTACTTTACAGTATTTAACCAGTTTTGGTTGCAGGAAAAAGGTTTTGCAAAGATATGTTTTAAAAGGATATTAGTGAGGGGAAACCCATTCTGCTAAGCGGCGTGGTCTCACTTAACATATTAAACCGGGATGTGTAATATTATTCATACCAGGCTTTATGTCTAACTCGAAGTTTATGATTTCCGCTTAAACTCTCGGGTGCTCAAAATTAATTTGAGTAAGCTGAGGGGTTAAGGCCTTTTTCAGGTTTTATAGGATGACGAATAAAGTTACTAGAGGCATGCAGGAGGCAAACAGATAGCTATTTAGGAGTTGCAGTTTTATGTTTTGTTGTATTTCCGTTGTGCGTGTATTAAGTCTATTATGACTATATGACTCTGATCATCCAAGAGGGTATCTTCATATTTCGCTCTTGGTTTATTTTGTATTAAGTATATTTTATTTATGCTTGGAAACTTATTGGGATTATGTATTAAGTGTTAGTCCTTGAGATGATGGTTTTGATGACAACAACCTTAGAATAGATTATAAAATATAAATACTAACATTACAAGTTTAGATATATATGTATTTGCAGGATTTAACCATGCAGGTATCAAGAATGAAGACTGTACAATATAGAGATTCAAGATACAGAGATAGAAGACTCATGAGTATCAAGATTATCAAGAGTTCAAGGTTAAGTCTGTTTTATTAGAAATATTTGTTAAAACTTGTAGAAAAGCACTGGCATCTTAATATCCAATTTATTCGTGGAATGGAATCCACTTCGAGCCCGTTAAAGGGATGGAACCCTAAGTAGGATGGAACCTACGAAAATCTAGTAGGACATTGTTTTGTATCCACTAATTTTAATTCAAAATGTTTTTACAAAATTATCTTGTTTTCAAAATGATTTCAAAACTCTCTATCCTGATTTTAAATAATTTTAGCCTCAAAACATCTTTAATTTCAAAGTCAAAATACTCCTGTTTTTAAATATTTTTTCAAATAATATATTTAACTTTTAATATTTATACTTAGATTTAAATATAAAATTATAGTTAAATTATGTATATATTGTTCTTTATATTTACTTATGAATTTCAACTATATTCAAGTATATTTATAAAGTTTCAAATAGTTTTTATATAAGATAAATATTGTTTTTATAGAAATTCAAAATATCATTTTTGGCTGAGGGATGTCGACATGCCCCTAGGTAGTATGTCGACATAGTGACAGTTGAAGTTCAAATTCAAATTTCAAAAGAAGTGTCTATTCGCCATAACTCTTCATGAATGGTCATGGCTGTTGGTTTTCTATAAATAGGGGTCAGTTTCAACGAATTTTTAATCTCTTTTTTCTGGTTTTCACTCCTCTTCATCTTCCTCATTTCTTATTACAAAATCATACCATTACTCTGCCGAAATCAACATCGAATCATACTCGATTACTTCTAGTTTGATTCTCCATCACTATCTCTACAAGGTTCTTAGTGCTATTCAGAGTTATAGGCTTCTTTGTAATATATTAGAGAGAAAAGGTGTGATTGTAGCCTTGTAAATCAATCAAGCGAGAAAAGGTGTGATTGTAGCCCTGGAAATCAATTGGATGAACTTGTTGCCCGGTAAATCAAGTATCCCTACCCAAAGGATTGGTATTCTGGAGGGTATACCTCGTAGCCTTGAAATCGAGGGTTGTAATTATTGAATTGCTTTTGAAAGGAAATCCATACTTAATTGTGTGGGACTGGATGTAGGGTAACTCCGAACCAGTATAAAATCCGGTGTGTTCTTTCCTTTACTGCTTTTACTTTATATTTACATCTGTGTTTGATTCTGTGTTCATATCTGTGTCTAATTAGTGTATACATTGTTAATAAAGTTAGATAAACTCAAAAAGATTAACAAATTTCTTAAAACACTATTCACCCCCCATAGTGTTAATTCTAGCCTTAAGATCCTTAATCCGCATTTCTCACATTTGGTATCGAAGCCTTGTTTTCAAAAGTTTCATAATCTGAATTTTGAAATTTTTTTTAATGGCTAGTTTTGAAAAATCTGTTAACACTAGTTTAGAACTGTTTAAATCATCATTGTTTCATGAGTCTGCATATGAATGTTATTCAAATTCTAGTTGTCTACCCAAATTTTATAATGTGCAGGAAAGATGCTTTATGGGTATTGATGAATCAATCCACAATGGACAATGTAACGACCCGTATTTTTACGGATCGAAACATCGTAAAATAGTTGACATTTGGTCGCATGGTTGATAAGTTGTCCAGAGTTAAGTCTTAGGTCGTATGGTGGTTAGGTCGTAGTAGGCGACCTAAGAAGTGGAGCAACTTAAGAGGTTGGAACGACCTAAGCAATTAGGTCGTATGATAGATAAGTCGTAGGTTGAGGCTTAGGTCATAGACGACTTAAGGAAATAGGCGACTCATAGAAACTGGCGACCTAAGGTAGTGGACGACTTATGGGGTAGACGACCTAAGGAGTTTAGGGTAGGTCGTATGGGAGATAGGTCGTGTGATAGCCTAGGTTGTGGGATAGGTTAGGTCGAGTGGACGACCTAAGTATTGGAGCGACCTATAGAATTAGACGACCTAAGGATTTCCGACCGAAGAGTTAGCGACTTATAGGAGGTAGCGAGTTAACGACCTAGGAGATAGGCAGGTTAGCAACCTAAGGAAGTTAGGTCGGCAATGACCTAAGGAGCTGGTGGTAGCAGTGAGCGACCTATAGGAATTAGCGACCTAAGGGTTAGCTGGTTAGCGTAGTTAGGTCGTGAGCGACCTAAGTCCAGTAGTAGAGTAGTTAGGTCGTTAGACGACCTAAGGTGTTAGGTCGCGTGAGTGTTAGGTCGTGTATGTGTTAGGTCGCAGGAGCGTTAGGTCGTGAAGAGGCGGTCTGTTTAGGTCGCGGATTTGTTAGGTCGGAGCTGTTGCTAGGTCGCGTCTCTGTTAAGTCGTAGGTCGTAACTCTGTTGAGTTGTTAGGTCGCGAGGAAGTGTGTCTGCGTTAGGTCGCTGGGTTTTGGCTGAGTGTTAGGTCGTGAGCGACCTAGGAGTTGTTAAGTCGCGGGCAACTTAGGAGTTAAGCCGCTAAGTCGTAAGTCGTAGACAGGTGGGTCTGGTAGGTCGTGAGTGCGCATGGGCTTAGGTCGTAGGTCGCGAGATCTCTTTAGGTCGTGGACGACCTAATTCCGAGTAACGACTTAAGGAGGATTTCAGCTATAAATACTCGTCCATTTCCTCACTTTTTGGGATCCGGATTTCGAAGCGACGAAGTGCTGCCATTTTGAGAGCTCGACTTCTACACTTCTTCACTTCTTTTCTCCACTCTAATCTAGTGATTCCTTCCATCCATATCGAAGATCAAATCGAAGATTGAAGAGCTTAGATTGAAGATCTTCATCCATCGAAGAGAGATTTCATCGTTTGAAGCGGATTTGTGATAGATCAAGTTAGATCCTTCGCTGTCCAGATCTGAAGTGTGTTGCTTTTGGGTTGTTTAGGTGATTTGGTGAGTGGTGATTATCTCTCACACGGATCCAAAGGAGTATATCGGATCGTTGGCTTGATTTTGTGTTAAAGTAGTGATTTTCATGCATCTTTGTAAACTTAAGTATAGATCCATATAGATCCATTGTTTATGATGATTTGACAACCATTTTACTAAGTGTTAACCTATGCAAGTTCATTCATCAAGATTATAGAGACATTGCTCATGTTTTCATGCTTGTTAGACTTTGGACTCTTTATTTACGAAATTGCCATTATTGTTATAATTGTCTATTTAGATCATATTTGAATGCTTGATTACTTGGATTAATGTTTGACTTAATTGATTGCTATGAATTAGATGATTGATGATTTGATTTAGACAAGTTGGTCGAAGATGATTCAAAAGCTAAGGGAAAGGCTCTTGAATTGGAAAAGCTGCTCGTGGCATATGTAGCGGGTGATGAAGCTCATATGGATAGATTTGATGATGATGTCGAGATGAAGCTTTGCTATGATGATGATGAGGCGAAGCATGATATGAGATAGTCTTGGTCTAATCCAGACGGGATCATTCCAAGCATGTTGATAACTCGGTGAAATGGTTCGAGTTAGAGGATAATGGTTTGCTCGAGAGGCGCTTGAGCTAGTATGGAAATAGTCGTCGAGGAGGATGACTAGAAGGCTGAGATCTCATCGTTGTTGAAGGTTCTAGCATGCTCAAAGCAAGAGTACGTTGGGCAGATTCGATAGTCCCTGAAGGCTAATGATTGATAGTCAAGTACTCTGGGCAGATTCGATAGTCCTAGGCACGGGTCACGATGACGTGCAGAGTTATGTCTAGAACCGGGGTTTCCATTAGCCCTTGACGGACGGCTGAAAGAATGTGCCGGTCATTCAATTAACGGTGATATCGAAGCAATGATAACAGTGATAGCCAGAGTCATGGATGTTTGGTTGTATCGTCATTCGGTCTCAAGAGCGGTATTTTCTGGGTGCTTATCTGATCTTGGTTTAGGCCTTGGGGGTTTGTACTTGGAAAACATCGCCCTTGACTCGAGTGATAATTGCTTTACTTTAAATTGTATGCTCTGTTATGTTTGCTTCTGCTTAGTGTGTCTGGGGGCTATCACTATAGAAAGAGGTGGAGTGGGAGGGTTGTATTCCTATTCCTTTTCCTTTATGCTCTCTTGGTATGTTGTTAGTTAATTTACCGCTCACTAAGACTGTTGTCTGACTCAAGGCTTTATGTTTAACTCTTATTGCCTTGGGCTGTTCGTCCATTTTGGGACGGGCAGACTAGGTAGCAGGTGACAGGTGCTGTTCTTGCTTTCCACGATGCTGATGTCGAAGACGAGCTGGAGGCTTGCATATTATCTTCTTACTATATGTACTGGATGTTCCGCTGCTTTGTATAATTCTCTGAGTGATATGTAGTGAGGCTTGATGTATTGACTATTCAGATGTTGTATTCAACTATTATGAAGTTTTATACGATGACATTCTATTTCTGTGAAACTTCACTATATATATATTCTATTGTATTTTGTCCATGCGCTGTGAGTAATACGATAGATTCTGCTGTTTTTAATTTACCTTGACAATCCTCCATGGTCGCCTGGCACACTTTACAGCGCACTTTCTCTAGGCTAAGTGCAGGGGTCATGGGCGGTCGTCACAGACAATCTGTGTAGATCAAAAGGAATAAGTGGATACTTGATAGTGGTTGCTCTAGACACATGACTGGTAATCCAGATATGCTGAATAATGTTATATACAAAGACGGAGGACTGGTTAACTTTGGAGACAACTCAAAAGGATACGTGATTGGCATCGGCAATGTCGGTAACTCTGAAACTCCTATTATTACTAATGTTTTGCTAGTTAAGAATCTGAAACACAATCTGCCAAGTATAAGTCAACTATGTGATAAAGGATATAAAATTAAATTTGAAAAAGATAAATGTCATATTGAAGATAATAACTCAACCATAATATTTGAGGGAACTAGGAAAAAGAATATTTATATTCTTAGTATGAAAGTTTCAAATGATAACCTATGTCTTTTGGCAAATACAAGTGACCCTTGGATTTGGCATAAGAGATTTGGACATTTGAATTTCAAACTCTTATCTAGACTGTCAAAACATGATCTAATAAGAGGTCTCCCTAAAATGAATTTTAAAGTAGATAGTTTGTGTGATGCATGTCAATTAGGAAAGCTTAGAAAAAGTTCCTTTAAATTAAAAGATATGATTTCAACTTCAAAACCCCTTGAGTTACTTCATCTTGATTTATTTGGTCCATCTCAAATTTTGTCAATAAATCATAGTAAATATGTTTTTGTAATTGTAGATGATTATTCTAGATTTACATGGATAATATTTTTGAAACATAAAAGTGATACTTTTGAATGTTTTATAAACTTTACAAAAAGGATTCAAAATCAATTATCTTTAAAAATTATAACTATTCGTAGTGATCACGGTGGTGAATTTGAAAATGAAAAGTTTGAGGAATTCTGCAATAAGAAGGGAATAACTCACAATTTCTCATTTCCAAGAACTCCACAACAAAACGGAGTAGTTGAACGTAAAAATAGAACGATTCAAGAGTGTGCGAGAACTATGCTTTCAGATAGTAATTTACCAAAACACTTTTGGGCAGAAGCTATTGCTACCGCCTGTTATATTTTGAATAGAATTTTAATTAGACCTTTAACTGATAAGACACCTTATGAACTTCTTCATGGAAAGAAACCTAAGGTATCATATTTCAGAATTTTTGGAAGTAAATGTTTTATTTTAAATACAAAAGATAATTTGGACAAATTTGATCCTAAATCCGACAAAGGAATCTTTATCGGATATTCTAATAGAAGTAAAGCTTATAGAGTTTTTAATTTGAGATCTAACACCATCGAAGAAACAATGCATGTTTCGTTTGATGAAAATTTAAAAGATTTTGAAATTACAAATGATGAAGAGGATTTAATTACTCAAAACCAAGAGTCAACTGAAACTAATAATGAATTAAATCATCCTAATAAAAAGATTAGACTATTAAAAGATCACCCTATAGAAAATATACTTGGAGATATGCAATCTGTTGTTAAAACTAGAAATCAACTAAGTCAAATGAGTAATGTAGCTTTTATATCATCTATTGAACCCAAAAATCCTAAGAAGCATCAACTAATGATTCATGGATTTTGGCTATGCAAGAAGAATTAAATCAATTCACTAGAGATGAAGTTTGGGAACTCGTTCCTAGACCTGAAGATAAAACTATAATTGGAACTAAATAGGTCTATAAAAATAAAATGAATGAACAAGGTGAGGTCGTTAGAAATAAAGCACGATTAGTTGCCCAAGGTTATTGTCAAGAAGAAGGTATAGATTGTGACGAGACCTTTGCTCCTGTAGCAAGATTAGAAGCCATTAGAATTCTACTTGCTTTCACAAATCATAATAATTTCAAATTATTTCAAATGGATGTTAAAAGTGCATTTTTAAATGGATCTGTAAAAGAAGAAGTATATGTTGAACAACCACCTCTTTTTGAAGATAGAAATTTACCAAACCATGTGTACAAACTTAAGAAAGCTTTATATGGTCTAAAACAAGCTCCTAGAGCCTGGTATGATAGACTAAGATCTTATTTATTACAATCAAATTTTGAAATTGGTAAAATAGATAATACTCTTTTTATTAAAAGAAATAAAAATGATATTCAACTAGTTCAAGTATACGTAGATGATATCATTGTTGGTTCAACTAACTTCGAAATGAATAAAGAATTTTCTGAAATAATGACAAAAGAGTTTGAGATGAGTCATATGGGTGAATTACTTCTTTCTAGGATTGCAAATAAAACAGTTAGATAATGGTATTTTTATTAGTCAAGAAAAATATGCTAAAGACCTAGTTAGTAAATTTGGTTTGACTACTGCGAGTGGAACACCCACTCCCATGGGAACCAATGAGTACCTTAGTAAAGAAGATCTCTCGAAAGATGTAGATCAAAAGTTGTATAGAGGAATGATTGGATCACTACTCTATATCACTGCTAGTAGACCTGATATCATGCATAGTGTATGTCTCTGTGCAAGATATCAATCTCATCCTAAAGAAACTCACTTAAAAGCTGTAAAACGTATCATAAAATATATTAAACACACCTCTGATTATGGCTTATTTTATCCTAAAAACGATTCATTTGATTTAATATCTTACTGTGATGCTGATTACGCTGGTTGTAAATCAGACCGAAAAAGTACAAGTGGAACTTGTCACTTTTTGGGACATTCTTTGGTTTCCTGGTTTAGTAAAAAGCAAAATACAATTTCTTTATCAACAACTGAAGCAGAGTATATTTCTGCTGCTTTGGCTTGTTCTCAAGTAATATATATGCAACAAACCTTAAGAGATTTTGGATTAAATATCTCAAAATCGCCAATTTATTGTGATAATACTAGTGCAATAAATTTATCTAAAAATCCTACTCATCATGCTCGAACTAAACATATTGATATCAGACACCATTTTCTTAGAGATAATATAAGTAGAGAGGTAATTACTCTCGACTATATCAATTCTGAAAATCAAATTGCTGATATTCTAACAAAACCCTTAAATGAATCTACATTTACCAAATTAAGAAGAGAATTAGGTATTTGTTCTTTAACTGAAATATAAAATATAAATAACGAGTATAATTAAAATTAATTCAAAATAAATTAAAAAGGTAAAAATACAAGGACCATGTTGACATCCTCACTAGACCCATGTCGACATATAACGATTTTATTTTTAATTTTCTTTTCCCACCAAAATTTAAATAAGTGGTTATAAATTTCTTCTATTTCGAAATTTTCTTCATTTTCTCTGTTCTCTTTCTTGTCTATTCTCTGAAATTAGATTATCATGGCCTCTTCTTCCAAATCAAACTTAAAATCATCCTTTTTGTTTCCATTGCCTACTTCTGGTCTGTGTCAACAATCAACGCTCGCTCGTGTAACGAAAATAGAGGATTCTCTGAAGGATACCCTTCAGTTAATGACTGAAATCCAAGTGATGCAACTTCGAATGGCCAAAGGATAAGAGAGGCAAGGCAAAATCCTTAGGAATTTGCAAAAATTTATAATGGATAATCATGCCAACCCAATCTTGATTGACGAGGACTCATCAGAAGACCATGTTCAAGAGGCCAGCGAAGAAGAAGAAGTAGTCCCCATGGAAGAAGCGCACGTGGAAGACAATGACAATGTTGTTTGCGTTGGCGAAGTGTGTTTTGACAAAGATGGAAATCTTGTCGAACAATGTGGAAATTTCTGTTTCCACTATCCAAATTGTTCGGTTCATAGATCTCCTATGTTCAAAAACACACATTAGTTTCTTTTCTTCCTTTTCTATTTGTTGTTTGTTTTTATTTCGATCTCTACGAAAAATGTAAATACAAACGAATAAATAATAAAAAATGTGTGTTCTTATATATGTTCTATTAACAGTATTATTATATAGATTCTTAGTTAGGAGAGTTTGTAAATTAGGACTAAGTATTTATTATGTATGATAACACTATCATTATAATCACAAGTAATGTAGTCTTAGTTTCAGGGGGAGTTATATAGAGTTATATAGTGTGAAGTTATCTAGTTTAGAGTAAGTTTTTGTTGATGACGAAGGGGAAGAAGTATAAAATAGGGTAGTTAGGCATAGATTAAGGGGGAGTTGTTAGTTTTAGGGGGAGTTATTAGGATAGAAGTGATATTTTATAAACAAAGGTTGTCATCATCAAAAAGGGGGAGATTGTTAGTCCTTGAGATGATGGTTTTGATGACAACAACCTTAGAATAGATTATAAAATATAAATACTAACATTACAAGTTTAGATATATATGTATTTGCAGGATTTAACCATGCAGGTATCAAGAATGAAGACTGTACAGTATAGAGCTTCAAGATACAGAGATAGAAGACTCATGAGTATCAAGATTATCAAGAGTTCAAGGTTAAGTCTGTTTTATTAGGAATATTTGTTAAAAATCGTAGAAAAGCACTGGCATCTTACTATCCAATTTATTCGTGGAATGTAATCCACTTCGAGCCCGTTAAAGGGATGGAACCCTAAGTAGGATGGAACCTACGAAAATCTAGTGGGACATTGTTTTGTATCCACTAATTTTAATTCAAAATGTTTTTACAAAATTATCTTGTTTTCAAAATGATTTCAAAACTTTCTTTTTAAAAGATTCAAAACTCTCTATCCTGATTTTAAATAATTTTAGCCTCAAAACATCTTTAATTTCAAAGTCAAAATACTCCTGTTTTTAAATATCTTTTCAAATAATATATTTAACTTTTAATATTTATACTTAGATTTAAATATAAAATTATAGTTAAATTATGTATATATTGTTCTTTATATTTACTTATGAATTTCAACTATATTCAAGTATATTTATAAAGTTTTAAATAGTTTTTATATAAGATAAATATTGTTTTTATAGAAATTCAAAATATCATTTTTGGCTGAGGGATGTCGACATGCCCCTAGGTAGTATGTCGACATAGTGACAGTTGAAGTTCAAATTCAAATTTCAAAAGAAGTGTCTATTCGCCATAACTCTTCATGAATGGTCATGGCTGTTGGTTTTCTATAAATAGGGGTCAGTTTCAACGAATTTTTAATCACTTTTTTCTGGTTTACACTCCTCTTCATCTTCCTCATTTCTTATTACAAAATCATACCATTACTCTGCCGAAATCAACATCGAATCATACTCGATTACTTCTAGTTTGATTCTCCATCACTATCTCTACAAGGTTCTCAGTGCTATTCAGAGTTATAGGCTTCTTTGTAATATATTAGCGAGAAAAGGTGTGATTGTAGCCTTGTAAATCAATCAAGCGAGAAAAGGTGTGATTGTAGCCTTGGAAATCAATTGGGTGAACTTGTTGCCCGGTAAATCTAGTATCCCAACCTAGAGGATTGGTATTCTGGAGGGTATACCTCGTAGCCTTGAAATCGAGGGTTGTAATTGTTGAATTGCTTTTGAAAGGAAATCCGTACTTAATTGTGCGGGACTGGATGTAGGGTAACTACGAACCAGTATAAAATCCGGTGTGTTCTTTCATTTACTGCTTTTACTTTATATTTGCATCTGTGTTTGATTCTGTGTTCATATCTGTGTCTAATTAGTGTATACATTGTTAATAAAGTTAGATAAACTCAAAAAGATTAACAAATTTCTTAAAACACTATTCACCCCCCTCTAGTGTTAATTCTAGCCTTAAGATCCTTAATCCGCATTTCTCACATTAAGAATATGGAACATCTGTTTTAAATGCAATGAAGAAAATTTGTTTTGAAATCTGTGTTTTGTTTCATATTCAAGTGCGTCTGATATTATAGATACCATTAACATAGCCATATTTAGTCATCGGAAGCTAATACTATAGATGACTGCAGCATCTGTAGTGCTTAGTTTTGAGCCTCTAGATCTGGGATGTTACATTTTGTCTCCCTCGACTAGTAGATGCCAGGATGGAAATATGAAATTCAAAGGATGCTCCTTTAGAAGATCGTCGATCAAGATGTTAAAGCTGCTTAATGAGCCAAAGATGTTTTTCGAAAGATCCTATATGATGATTCACCACAACAACTGGAGTTGTATACGGATTGGAGGATTGTTGTGAAGACTTGATAACTATTCTTTTGGGATGCCGCGAGATAGGGATTTTAGTGCCTTCATAGGACATTTCCGGATATGATTCATCTATTCCATGATCATAACCCTCGTCATCGTCATCGTCGTCTTCTTCATCCTCCTCCACTTTTTCAAATCCTTCTTCTTGTGTTCCTCTCATCCCTCCCCTTTCCTCTATTTCTTTTTATGCACCTCCTCGGCCAAAATCTCTTCTACTACTCTATCCACGTCTTTATTGACGTTCTCCTTGCTCGACAAACCTTCAACGCCCCATTTGGATATCATCGTTGGAGTCGTGAGGGGGGAAGGAGCTCGAGTAGCGACTTTAGTCCTCCTAGGTGGAGGTTTAACTGGAATGACAAATCCCTCAAGATGTAGAAGGCCATATTGACGAAGATTCTCGTTTGTTGGAAGGTAGAAAGTCATGCGATAGTGGATGTTGATTCCCTTAATGGTCTTTAAGGTTTTGAAATACGCATCACTAGTATCTCATCCGGGAAGATCTATGAAGAGAACTGAAATGAAGTTAGGGACTTGAATGAATCGAATCATAGTGTGAAAAAGAAACTAAGGGAGAAGCCTTACGTCCATACAACCAGAGCCGGCTAAAGCCAAAAAGGCATCGAACGAAAAAATATTCATTCTCGAATTAAAAACGCTTTCTGTGGAGTGTACAGATAACTTTGTAGTGACATTAGGTTTCAAAGATCAATAAGAAGGGTGAGTCACCTCTCTTCTTGAATTAGAGGGTGTGTTAGTTCTAAAAAGGTCGAAGGTCGTCGTAGTTGCATCATGAACAAACATACAACGAGTTGAGAAGTGCGTGTTCATTGGGATGCACTTGAGTTGGCTCTAACCCAATCTCTTATAGGAAAAATTGAAGGAAGTTATTGAAAGGTGGGACGGCTCCAATCAAGCACATGTACATGTTGCAGGCGGTATATCCCTAAAAAGCAATATGCACCCATTGGTCGATTCTTGGTAATAAAACGTCACCTTTTGGAATCCCATGATGAAGGAAGATTGTCCGAAGTGACTCGACAATTAATATCAACGGTGTTTGATTTGGAAGATTATCTAGTACTTTTCGTCCGGGCTATTCGTTCAATAGTGGAGGTTGGTTTCGAAGAGGAACCTTCAGAATTATTTGTCCTTGAAGTACAGCCGTTACTGAACTCTAGCTCCAAATGGAGTAAACGTAGAGGCCTAAGCAATAGAAGAGCCGACCTCGGGAGGAGTAGAAAGTTCAGAAGTGCCTTTGAAACATGGCTGCCAATGAGTCATTCTGAACTGGAAAACTTGATGGTGAACACATTTAGGTATGTTTTATTTCAAAATATTATTTTAACATGAATCGTGTGACCAATGCTCGAAATCCAGTGGATATTGATGTATTTTGACCAATCGGTATTTTAACGTCGACCGGGGCAATTTAAAGTGTCATTTTATGCAGTGTGTCTCATGTGTCCCATATATGAAGAACATAACATTATGTGTAGATAACCCACTTCTTCCGGAAAACAAGCCTCGTTGCACGATTTAACTACGTGTTAGATCTTACTCATTATCGTAGCTTGAGCGATAATGGAACTGCTATATAGAGCGACGCAGAGCCTTCTTTGCAGGAACACAGGAATGTGCAGTAAATTAAAGTGCTGTATGATGGAATTATTTGAATGATGGAGTTCATTCTACATGACTGTTCTTTGGAAAGAAACGTCTCATCGAAGTTTAAAACAACGACTAGTGGTTGACCAAACTTCGGTAGAAGGTAATTCAAACACTTTAGGATGTAAAAGTGTTGGGTTATGGCGAGAAGGATGATCTTCAAGGATGACCCGGAGTAAGATGGGTGACGACATGTAGCTAACCCAAGGCTATTGAGAATGTGGGTGCTTGTGGTATCCACTTTGGGTTAGACCCAAGTTAAGCCCGAGGGAAACCTAGGAATCCCACAACCATGTAAATAGAAGAATGTCTGATCACAGTTTGGAGTCATCATGCCCAACAACCATGAGCAAACTCTGTCTAAGGCCCACATTTAAAACTTTGGATCTAGATCTGGATTGGAAGAATTCAAGGTTGAATTCCTTGGGGAAGACAATCATTGTCGAAATGGAGAGTTAGCGGCGATGACGACTAGGAGATGGTGGCTGTAGTCTTGGATGATTAAGAGTAGGTGACGGTGGTTAAGGGATGAATTTGAAAGGAATCGAGGCTGAAAAGTTAAAAGGCAAGGAAAAGTAAAAGTGAACGAAAAATTCACTAAGTGTTAAACTTATAGAACTAAGGTGACTAAGCATTTCATGTCGGTACTAACATGAAGTGGTCGGCACTAACATGAATTATTGGCCCTATATAAAAAAAAGAAAAAAATAAAGAAGAAAAAAGAATAAGAAGGAAGAAAAGAAAAATAAAAGAGAGAGTATTCTCACCTAGCCGAGATGTGGAACGATCTTCAGAGTGATGTAGATCAAGACCACGGCATGAAAAGTGGTAGACTGTTATTTAAAGTGGTTAAATGGATGCTCTTAGAATAGAGACAATATCTTAAAGAAAATCTTGGACAACTAATGGACTTGAGCAGATGTTCATATACGTTTGTCTTGATCCAAAGCATGCATTGTTATCAACAAAAGCATGCTTTGGGGGGCAAGTGTTATTCGGCATTTGACCAAGAAGCTTTCAGATGAATCTGGATATTAGGACAAAGACAAAATGGTTCAAGGACTTAAGTGTAGGCTTGGAATGGAAATTGATAGGGCTTTAAGAAGTTTGGAGTCATGGTGCACTAGAAAAAAATGGTCGGTACTGAGTTCAATTGATGAGCTACGATGAGCTTGGGTTCTTCGACCAAGTAATAGAAGGATAAATTGGTTGTCCAAGGGCTAATTTCTAAAGAAGTAGTTAAGCAACTCCAAAAAGGTCTTTAGAGAAGGACAAGTACTAGACGTGTTAGAATATTTCGATAACTGCCTGATTTCCAAAGAAAAAGTGCTCGTAGTTGGGAGAATTGAAGATAAAAGATGAAGTATGAGAGAAAGACACGATTTGCACTAGGCAATCATATCAGTACCTTCATGATTAAAAGACAGGTGGGACTTCATATTCCCTCCTACTTTCTTAGGTCTATAGTTTACCCGATCTTCAATGAGCTGGCAACTCTGGTGGACGATTCTCTTATAAATAACATGCCAAGAGGAACCTATAGAGGACTTTAGGCCATTCTTCTTCTTATATCTCTTATCTCCACCTAAGTTTTGTTACATAGGAGGCTACTCTTTGCTGTTCTAAAAAAATTTGAACCGTAAAGCCCTTGTATTTGTGACAATCATCTCTATAATAAGATTAAAGTAGATGTAGGCCAAAGAATTTGCCGAACCATTATAAAATCCCATGTGTTTCTGTTGATTTCTTGCTATTTCTTTCTAGACCTACTCGTTTTCATACATTTTGAGGGTGTTGTGTTATTTTTTAGCCTAACAGCAACTATATTAAAGATTCATAATCTTTAATATTTCTGAGAGTGATATTGGTTTAAGGAATAATATATTTCTTATGAAATACCCTCGTGATACAAATGTCACCCACATCTAATACCACGGTATACGCACCATACGTATACATATGTATTTATTCCAAAAATCTATTTTGGGTTTATCTCAGTTCCACTTATATTTAATTTATACATATGATTATATAAGTTCAATTTATTTATAAGTGTTATAATCAAATTAATAATATTTATATGTATCTTATTAATTAAAATAGCATTATTTAATTTTAATTTTTAATTTAGTTAAGTAATTAATTAAATATAATTTAAAATTTCATAAGTTTTATTTTGTTCATCTTAAACTATTCAAGAAGAATATTAACTATAACCTTCATGGTTATATATATTTACCAGTATGTATATATAAATTAATTAACAATTTAATTAATTATTTATTGAATAAATTATTTATTTAATTTAACATTTTAGTTAAAATATTCAATAAATTTTAATAAATTTATTTTATTTATCTTAGACAATGTAGGAAAAATATTTAACTTAACATTTATAGTTATAAACACACACACCCCAATATATACAAATATTAATTAACCAAACTATAATTAATTCTTTATTTAATTATATAACTGTTAGCACTAAAATTGGTCACTAACCTCGTTGAGAAAGATTGTGTAGAGAGATAAATGATGAAAGTAAATCTAAACAAGGAACAATATGTTCAATTGAATGCAAAGACGAGAACACCAGATTTATAGTGGTTCGGCGTAATTGCCTACGTCCACTTTGAGGTTAATCTTTATTGCTTTACTAGATAATTGATTATAGATACAACCCGTTTGCCAACTACTTGAATACAATTGCTAAGTAAAGAGGATGAGTCTTGAAAGCGACAGAGTCTCCCCGGTGTTCTCGAAAAAAGGTCCATTTCACTATGCCCCTGCCTCTCTATTTATAGACGAAGGTGGGTTGGACTTCTCTGGTGGGCCTGGTAGCTGAATAACTCGGTCCAAATAGTGTAAGTTCTGTGCGCTGAACTAGAGAGGCCGAACGACAGAATGCCGAGCCTCCCCCTTTATGCCGAACGAGGTGAGGCCGGACACTCTAAATGCCGAACATCCGTTTGTACCGAATGACCTTGGATAACAAGCTGCATGTGATTGCCGAACGAGATATGTACCGGACGAGATGTGGTGTTAAGTGAGGGATGCAGGTCGAATGAGGCTGGAATGCCGAACAGTCCGGGAATGCCGAGCGTACCTTGTAGGCCGAACGTTCATAAATGCCGAACGTCCCTTGGCCGAACGATGTCTTTGGCCGAACGTTCTTTGGTTGCCGAACGATCTTATGCCGAGCGTTCTTCTTTGGCCGAATGTTCTTTGGTTGCCGAACGATCTTATGCCGAGCATTCTTCTTTGGCCGAATGGTATTCATTACCGAACGTTCCTCGATGCCGGATGCTCCTAGATGCCGAACACTATCCCATACCGAACGCCCTTTAGATGCCGAACGATGTGCTCGTGCCGAACGGTCTTAACACGCCGAACGCTCATTGATGTCGAACGTTCCATAGACGCCGAATGAGCTTGGACGCCGAGTGCTTCTTGGATGCCGGTCGTAACGTGATGCTGAACGATAGTTTAACCGATCGATGGGGAGGCCGAGTACTAAGTTGCCTGGTCAATTCCCCAGGAAACATTTGCCCCCCAAAGTGTATTACGTGACCGAACGTGATACGCTTTGAATTACGTATCCCCCATGCTCCGCTTTGAACCTTGGTTAAATCTTCTTGGAAATGCCTTCTTGAGAATATCAGTGGTGGAGGTATGTGCCGAACGTGGTGTAAATGCCGAACGATGCAGTCGGAGCCGAACACTCCTCATGTGCCGAACGACTTTGTGTATCGAAGCGACGTTGCAGCTTTGACCGGTTCTACCGGCCATAGCCTCTTCGACTTCTTCTTCTTCCCTATAAAGACCGGCGCCTTCCTCCTTCTTCTCTTTTCACATTTTCATCACCGTTGCCTTGTACTTGCTGACATTTCCAGTTAACAACCTCCAACGATTCATCAATCCTTTCCAAGTCTTCGACCTACTAACTAGGTATTGATTCTTCCATCTAAATCCTTCCCATAACTTAAAACGGTCTTTACGCTCGAGTTCCGTATCGATAGGGTGAATCGAGCCTTGATTAAGGTATTCAAAGAGTTTTTAGAGTTAAACGATGAGGGTGGAAGGAGGAGTGAATAGAGACGAGCTTTCTAGGAAGCTGTTGGGAGATGTGTGGTGGTTCGGAATAATTCTCTTGTGCCGAACGAGATTGGAGGGAAAGAATGGAGGAGGAGCGGGAATTGGCTAGAATGCCAAACAGCATGATCCGGTATGACTCGCTAAACGATACGTCCTCGTTGTTCGGTGTGGATGGATGAAGAAAAGAAAAATGAAAGCGTTGTTTAAGGAAGGAGTGCCTAGCGTTGGGGCTCGGTGTAACTTTGGTTCGGCGTGATTCACCACATGCCGAGCAGTGGAAAGGAAGGATAGGGAGGAAGTACGAACTAGATAGGATGCCGAACGATACTTCAGCCGAACAGAACTTAGACCCAACAGTGCTTTGACTGAACGATACCCAGGCCGAACAATAGTTAGGCCGAACGATAATTTGGCCGATCAAGATTTAGGCCGAACGATAGATAGGCCGGTCGATACTAAGGCCGAACAACGTGAATGCCGAACCATACTTAGGCCGATCAAACATAAATGTCGAACCCCACTTAGGCCGAACAACACAAATGCCGAACCACATATAAGTGCCGAACCAACAATTGCCTTGTCTAATCACATAACAAAACAAGGACAAGGACTCTAGCATATCAAACTGATCCGGACTATTAACTCCCTAGCTTCAGTAGACATAAACTTGAACTTAGATTGACATAATCGGATAACTTATTTTAACATTTTCTGAATCTGAAACTGTGATCACCATAAGGCAGGCTTTTGGAGACGGTCAGCGATGACGGTCTTCGAAGGCGATGATTTGAAGTTCAGTTTTATATCTGTAACCTCGTGACTTTCAAACTTTCAACGTTTATACACGATCGATTGCACTAGTTCACACACCACGCGGGGGGAATATTCGTGTTGTTAATTCTAACGTTGAAAATTTTTCAAGTATAGTTCTCACAGGTGCTTCGCCAGATTCACTATTTATTGGAGATGTCTAAATAATCTAGCTCCGCCACTATCTCAGATAGGCCCGGGCCGTCTTCAAAGCAAGAAGTCGTGGACACTTCAAATCTGTCGACTTCCCCCGCTCATAACTTAGCTCCTGATGCCCTGGAGGCATCGATTCTCTTGGATAATCCGATTGACTCACAGGCTTCAAAGATTAACGAAGTCGCGCTTCGGCGAATATGCTCCATCCACGGAATCCCTTTTGCCGACGTGGTTGTTCCGTCGAGGCATAGTCGTCCTCATCTACCCCAGTCGGATATACTGCCTGTAATAAGTTTATGTGCTGGATAAGCAGCGTGCCTCCATTCAATCTATTTCTTCGGGACGTGTTGCAATACATAGACATCGCCCCATCGCAGCTGCACCCAAATGGCCACGCATTCATATACGGGACCTACCTCCTTTTCATGGTCGTCTTCTCTAGGCCTCCAACTTCCGGCGACATCAGATATATTTATATGATTAAGAAGCGGAAAGATAGCCCCACCTTTGTGTTCCTCGAGCCGTAC
This sequence comes from Allium fistulosum, assembly GCA_030737815.1. NCBI lineage: Eukaryota > Viridiplantae > Streptophyta > Magnoliopsida > Asparagales > Amaryllidaceae > Allium > Allium fistulosum. The sequence goes on from CM060908.1 coordinate 722,853,498, forward strand.
CACAAATGCCAAATTTTGACCGGAGCATGTAGCAAATTTGCCCTGTACAAACAGGAATGGTTCTATGTGCGTTGCCCTCCTGGTTTCATGAGGAGATGGCAGTAAGTCTTTTCCCTGAGTCAATATTTGCGCTCTATCGGAGCTATGCTTTTTCTAACTTCTTGTTTCATCTTTTCAGGTATTGACCTGCGTCCTGAGGGCCGAGGATATTATGAGACCGTCGAAGCCATTAGAGCTCTTCTTGCCGAGGAACGGGACATCCGAACCCTCATTTCAAATGAGTCATTATCGAGATTCGGACTGTTAGCAGGAGGTCGCCGGATTAGTCTTCCTGAGGGCGTCTCCATTCCCAAGCCCGCATCCGGTAAAGGGAAAAAACTAGCTGAATCGTCATCACGCCATACCCCTGATGTACAGGAAGGGGAGAAAATCAAAGAGAGTGAAGCTCCTGAAACACAAGGCGAGAATGTGGGTCCTACTCAGGACCCGCTGGTCGAAGTGCATGAAATTGAAACGTCATCTTCCCCTTCGAAGGGGAAAAAGAAATTGATTTATAAGATACTGAAGGAGAAGGTTGGCGGAACTTCCAAAGTTACGCTCATCCCGCCAGAGAAAGAGGCTTCTTCACAGCACATGGAAAGTTCTTTAAAGGGTCTGTCGAACCTTACCATTCCCGACGATCTACTTAATTACGGTTTTGACGATCCAGAAGCCCTTAAGTTTCATTCGCCCACTAGAGGTGACACGGGAGTTCAAGCCCCAATCCAGGGAGATAACACTCCAATCAGTAAAGATAAAGCAACTGGTACGTCGGGGGGAACACTAGGACACACACGCACACACGCACTTCACCATACACTTCAATTCTTTCCATTACCCCGATTTTTCCTAACTCGTTGTTATTTTTATTCTATGTAGGTGACATGGGGCGCTCCCATGGGTTCGATCGCCTCCACGGTTCTTCTGTATTTCACCATCCGGGACGGGATTCAGGCTCTGGTAGACGTAGGGACAGAGACGATTACGAAGATCGAGACAACCGTCCCCGTGAGACGTCTTATCGAAAGAAAACATATTCCCAGTCTTCATATTCTCGTGGTCCCCCTCCTCAAACTGAGCCAGATAGAGAAAAACTTTCGCAGAAAGGGTCTCAACCTGATATCTCCTAAGATCAACATTCCGGTTCATCGAGCACACGACAATCTCAGGAACATCGAAAGAGTATCCCTGATGTACAGGAAGGGGAGAAAATCAAAGAGAGTGAAGCTCCTGAAACACAAGGCGAGAATGTGGGTCCTACTCAGGACCCGCTGGTCGAAGTGCATGAAATTGAAACGTCATCTTCCCCTTCGAAGGGGAAAAAGAAATTGACGTATAAGATACGGAAGGAGAAGGTTGGCGGAACTTCCAAAGTTACGCTCATCCCGCCAGAGAAAGAGGCTTCTTCACAGCACATGGAAAGTTCTTTAAAGGGTCTGTCGAACCTTACCATTCCTGACGATCTACTTAATTACGGTTTCGACTATCCAGAAGCCCTTAAGTTTCATTCGCCCACTAGAGGTGACACGGGAGTTCAAGCCCCAATCCAGGGAGATAACACTCCAATCAGTAAAGATAAAGCAACTGGTACGTCGGGGGGAACACTAGGACACACACGCACACACGCACTTCACCATACACTTCAATTCTTTCCATTACCCCGATTTTTCCTAACTCGTTCTTATTTTTATTCTATGTAGGTGACATGGGGCGCTCCCACAGGTTCGATCGCCTCCACGGTTCTTCTGTATTTCACCATCCGGGACGGGATTCAGGCTTCAGTAGACGTAGGGACAGAGACGATTACGAAGATCGAGACAACCGTCCCCGTGAGTCGTCTTATCGAAAGAAAACATATTCCCAGTCTTCATATTCTCGTGGTCCCCCTCCTCAAACTGAGCCAGATAGAGAAAAACTTTCGCAGAAAGGGTCTCAACCCGATGTCTCCTGAGATCAACATTCCGGTTCATCGAGCACACGACAATCTCAGGAACATCGAAAGAGAACATAACTTTCAAAGCCTCCTCCCCCTGTTACTGCGGCTGACCCAACGATTGCAGAGAAGATGGTCGATCTTAAGGCTAAATTTCCAAAAATCTGCTTTGAATGCCTGAAATTCCTCCCAGCTATTCACCACATTCCAGGGCACGTCAAACAGAGTGCCCTCACCTGCAACAACGATGTCTATTTTCAACATGACGCGTTTGCACATTTGGTCGAAAAAGTCTCGGAAGTATCCGTTGAGCGCCAACAGGAGATTGACCGTTTGAAGCTGGAAGCTATCTTCGACAAGGACATCATCAAGAGTCAAGATGAAGAGCTTACTTCGTATAAGTCGAAACTTGAAGCCGCAGAGCAGAGTGCAAAAGACACTGTTGAGGCCGTCAATCGTCTAGAGGTGGCCCATAAAAAGGAACTTGATGAAGCAGTCCAGCACAGTGGGGCCCTTGCCTTAGAATAAGATTCTATCCAGAAAGAAAGGGACGCGATCGCCCTGCAAGTCAGAGAGTTGAAAGATCTATTCTCTAAGGAGAAAGAAGAGAAAATAGCCGCTCAAGAAGAGTCCCAATGATACTGCAACGAAATTGTTGCTACACGGCTCTTAAAAATAAAGCTCGATGATGAGTTTGCTAAGGTTGAGATAATGAAAGACAAAGCCCGTGAGGAGGGCAAGAGAAAAGCTTCTGAGGAGATTGACTCTCGCCTTAAAGCAGCTGCAGAGGCCGGTAGAGAAGAGGTCAAGTGTATGTTCGACCCATTGATCGCCGAATACAACGCCCGCGTCCTCATGCACCGGGACTTGACTTTCTTGGGCGAGGGCTATCTTGAATCTCTAGCTGAGGCCTGGGAGACTTTAATAAAGATCAGAAAGATCGAGTCGGGCACTGAGGAAGTCGATGCGGAGGCTCTAGTGAAAGAATTTCTCAGGGGGAACGAGCCATCAGACTTGTCCGCAGCTATGGCTCTCTATGGTAAAAGCTCTCCCCTATCAAAAGAGAAAGATGACGAAGCTGGTCCATTTGGAACTGAGGCTTCAGCCCCTCCTTCCACTCAACCAGCCGGTCGGCCAGTACTTGACCCATTTGAGCAGCATGCCGGCTACGATCCGGAAGATCCCGGTCTCGGCGTTCATGTGCTATCCCCTATTCTAGAGGGTGAAACTCCGCGCGCAGCTGATAGCCAGCCAGAACCCGGTATAAAACTCTTCTTTTAGAAGTTCAAAGATCTGTCACTTTCTTGTTAGCGGTTATTTGTCTCTAACGTTCATTCTTTATGTTTTTATGCAGGCCGCTCTGATCCTGAACCAACTCCGAGGAGCGACGACGCCAAGGAGGAGGCAGGGAAAACAGGCGATGTCGCTCATGCGGGAGTAACTCCCGGCCCTGATGCTCAAGTGATCGGGGCGCTAGATGATGATAAGTTTGACAGTTCATCTCTCGTTGAAGGGAGTGATGAAATCGTGATCACTGGCGCCTCAGAACATACTTCGAAGATGAGCATGAAGGAGAGACTCGCAGAAGAGAAGAAAAAGAAGGTCGAGATCAAGGTCGAACCTCAAATACTGGAACTTACCGACCCGCTGAACAGGCCTCTGAAAATCATTCTCCTCGGCAAATCCAAACCGCTTGATGTTCTTTCTCCCACTCTTGACCCCGCTTCCTTGGCAAGCAAAAAATCCAAGAGGAAGCGTGAGGGAGAGGAGTCATATGAGAAAACAAAGGAAGACAAAAAAAAGAAGCCGAAGAAATAGTCGCTATACTCGTTCAACGAGATTTTGCTTAGGTGCTGTAACTACTCTTACTTTTTCATTTTCGTAGTTCATGTAGATAGAATTTTTGACTCTAAGTTTTGGAGGAGTAGTTGTGTAACCCTATTTTGGATTATTGAATAAAGTTTAGTTTCTTTGTCACTTGAACGATTCTTTTGCCTTTTTTTAGCTTTCTGTATAACTGTGGTCGAAACTCAAGTTCTTATGAGTCGCATAATTTCCCAATCCATTCTTACATTGTTCGAACATTCTTATGGTACTTAGAATTTTTTCTAATTCGTGCTCCGGGAATTTAGAGTAATTCGGTCCGCATTCAGGGTACTCAGAGATTCGAATCGTCTATACTCTAGTCCGCACTCCGGGTACTTAGAGTACTCCGGTCCGCACTCAGGGGGCTCAGAGATTCGAATCGTCTATACTCTAGTCTGCACTCCGCGGACTTGGAGTACTCCGGTCCGCACTCAGGGGACTCGGAAATTGAAGTCATTTATACTCTAGTCCGCGCTCCGGGGACTTAGAGTACTCCGGTCCGCACTCAGGGGACTTAGAGATTCGAATCGTCTATACTCTAGTCCGCACTCCGGGGACTTAGAGTACTCCGGTCCGCACTCAGGGGACTTGGAGATTGAAGTCGTTTATACTCTAGTCCGCACTCAGGGGACTTAGAGTACTCCGGTCCGCTCTCAGGGGACTCGGAGATTTGAGTCGTTTAAACTCTATTCCGCGCTTCAGGGACTTAGAGTACTCCGGTCCGCGCTCAGGGGACTTGGAGATTGAAGTCGTTTATATTCTAGTCCGCGCTCAGGGGACTTAGAGTACTCTTGTCCGCTCTCAGGGGGCTCGGAGATTCGAGTCGTTTATACTCTATTCCGCGCTCCGGGGACTTAGATTACTCCGGTCCGTGCTCAGGGGACTCGAAGATTGAAGTCGTTTATACTCTAGTCCGCGCTCCGGGGACCTAGAGTACTCCGGTCCGTGCTCAGGGGACTCGGAGATTGAAGTCGTTTATACTCTAGTCCACGCTCCTGGGACTTAGAGTACTCCGGTCCGCTCTCAGGGGACTCGGAGATTCGAGTCGTTTATACTCTATTCCGCACTTCGGGGACATAGAGTACTCCGGTCCGCGCTCAGGGGACTCGCAGATTGAAGTCGTTTATACTCTAGTCCACGCTCCAGGGACCTAGAGTACTCCGGTCCGCGCTCAGGGGACTCGGAGATTGAAGTCGTTTATACTCTAGTCCGCGCTCCGGGGACTTAGAGTACTCCGGTCCGCTCTTAGGGGACTCGGGGATTCGAGTCGTTTATGCGAGTTCGTACATCATACGGAATAATGTAACTCCAACGGTTCATCACCAGATTATAAGGTATAGAAACATTAATAATTCGTGAAATAGACAGCTTCAAGCCTTTATTAATGAAACAAACTAAATTGTCCAATTACACACTAAAAAGGAAACTAAGAATCAACAGAATAAAATCATACAGCAAACAATTGTACCTAAAACAGGAAAGAAACATGCTAAATGTAATAATGTCGCAAATGTCACTGTTCCATGCTCGGGGGAGTGTCACGCCATCAACGGTCGCTAGCTTGAAAGTTTCCTCTCCAAGCTTCTGTTCAACGACATATGGACCTTCCCAGTTGGGATTCATACGTGATGGTACCGGGAAAACTCGTTTCAAAACGAGATCACCCACATTAAAGATCCTTGGGCGGACTTTGTCGTTGTAATATCGCTTGACTCGGTGCCTATGTGCTGCCGCCCTTAGTTCAGCCTCTTCACGTTTTTCGTCGATGCAGTCCAGCGATTCCAACAAGAGATCCCGATTCGTCCTAGGATCATAATATGTCACTCGATGCGATGGAACTTCAAGCTCCATGGGTATAACGGCTTCCGAGCCGTATGCCAATGCGAATGGAGTTGGCCAGTTGCGAACTTGTGGGTAGTTCTATAAGCCCATAATGCTGTTGGGAGTTCATCTACCCACTTGCCTCCGGCTTTTTCCAAACGCTTCTTCAGTATGGACTTGATTATTTTGATTACGGCCTCGACTTGTCCGTTAGCTTTCGGATGCGCAACGGCGGCGAACTTCTTCTCAACGCCGTACTTTAAACAGAAATCTTTGAACTCTCTGCTTTCAAACTGCGTTCCGTTGTCCGTAATGATGGTTCGAGGGAGACCGAAGCGCCATATAATGTTTCGTACAACGAAATTAATGACCTTCTTAGAGGTGATTGTGGCTAAAGGTTCTGCCTCGGCTCATTTTGTGAAATAGTCGACTGCAACTATCGCGTATTTTGCACCACCTTTGGATATAGGCAAAGAGCCGATTATGTCGATTCCCCAAATTGCAAATGGCCAGGGACTAACCATTTGTGTGAGTTCTGTTGGTGGAGCTCTCGGGATTTTCGCATATCTTTGACACTTGTCACATTTTCTTGTGTAGTCTACAGCGTCCCGATTTACAGTTGGCCAATAGTATCCATAGCGGAGGATCTTTTTTGCTAGTGTCTGCCCCCTAGTATGGTCGCCACATTCTCCTTAGTGAACCTCCTCCAAGACCCGCTTTGCCTCATCACGGGAAATGCACCGTAGTAAAGGGACCGAGAACCCTTTCCGATACATTACTCCTCTCTGCATTACATATCGAGCGGCTTTGCGAATGACCTGCCGCCTTTTGCTTCTTCTTTCGGGCAAAGTCCCGTTTAGCAGGTATCGTTTGAACGGGGTCATCCACGACTCCTCCTCGATTTCCATTTCCAACGCAAAATCGACTTCCATCACATCTATGCTTGGAGTGTGTAAGGTTTCGATGGGAACTAAACCCATTTGCTGTGCATCGCCAGTGCTTGCGAATTTGACCAACGAGTCGGCTTCTTTGTTTTGTTCACGCGGGACATGCGAAATGTCATAATATTCGAAGTTCGCCAATAGTTCCCGAACCAGAGCAAGGTATGGAGCGAGCTTTTGTCCCCTTGCTTGGTAGTCTCCCCGCACTTGGTACACCACCAGCTGCGAGTCACACAAGATTTCAACTGATTTAACCCCAAGTTCTCCAACGAGTTTTAAGCCAGCAACCAGTGCTTCATATTCTGCTTCATTATTCATAGCCGGGAAATTGAGCTTCAAAGCGTAACAAATTGATCGATTTTTTGGAGTTACGAGAACTACACTAGCTCCAGAGCAATGGTCGTTTGATGCCCCATCGGTGTACAATTTCCATCGAATGGGGGGAATGGCACTGTGATTATCTGGTTCGTCAGATACAGTAAACTCAGCGATGAAATCTGCTAATCCTTGCCATTGTATGGCTCTTCTTGGCAGGTAGGTAATATCGAACTAACTCAACTCGATATTCCATTTTAACATCCTTCCAGAAGTTTCTGGTCGTTGGAGTACCTGCCGTAAGGGTTGATCGGTATAGACACTGACCGAGTGTGCTTGAAAGTATGGACGTAGCTTACGTGATGCAATCACCAAGCAATAGGCCAATTTTTCAATTTTAGGGTAATTTATTTCTGCCCCCGTTAAGCGTTTACTAACGTAATACACTGGCTTTTGGACTCGGTCCTCCTCGCGGACCAAAGCGATACTTATAGCATGCGGGGATACGGTCAAGTATACGTACATCATCTCGTGATCTACTGGTTTTGACAGCACTGGAGGACTCTCCAAATGCCTCACCAGATCTCGGAATGCTTCCTCACAGTTAGATGTCCATTCGAAATTCCTCTTCCCTTTCTTTATTATATCGAAGAAAGGAATGCACTTGTCCGTGGCCCTGGATATAAATCGGCTCAGCGCGGCCACCTTCCCATCCAAGCTTTGCACCTGTTTTATAGTTCTGGGTGCTTGCACATCTCGAATAGCTTGAATCTTTTCCGGGTTAGCTTCAATTCCCCTAGCATTAACAATGAATCCTAAAAACTTCCCCGATGCAACGCCGAAGGAACACTTCAGAGGGTTGATCTTCATCCCGTAATATCTGAGTATATCGAACATCTCTGCTAAGTCTCGAATGTGGTCGTTTGACTGTCGTGACTTCACGAGCATGTCATCCACATAGACTTCCATCGTTCTACCAAGCTGGTCTTTGAACATTCGATTCACCAAACGTTGATAGTTCGCTCCTGCATTTTTCAATCCGAAAGGCATTACTACATAGCAATATAGCCCAACCTCTGTGACGAAAATGGTGTGTTCTTGGTCTGGAATATGCATCGGGATTTGATTGTATCCCGAGTATGCATCCATGAATGATAACAACTCGTGTCCTGCAGTGGAGTCGACCAACTAATCAATCCTAGGCAATGTGAAACTGTCCTTGGGGCATGCTTTGTTCAAATCGGAATAGTCTACGCAAGTTCTCCATTTCCCGTTCGCCTTTTTCACCAACACGGGGTTCGATACCCATTCAGGGTAGAGGGCGTCGCGGACGAACCGATTGGCTTTGAGTTTGTCCACATCCTCTCTGAGAGCAGCGGACCTCTCCAGGTCCATTCCTCTCCTCTTTTGTTTAACCGGGACGTACTTCGGGTCTATGTTCAACATATGACTCGTAATAGCAGGAGAAATCCCGCACATATCAGAATGCGTCCAGCCGAAAACATCAAGATTCGATCGGAGGAAATCACTAAGGTCTTCAGTCATTGCGGGGCCGAGTTGTGATCCGATCTTCAGTACTCGCGATGGATTGTCTCGGCTGACTGAAATGTCAATTGTCAATTCAGCCGGCGCTGCCTTTTCTTCCCTGGGTATCTCATTGTCGTCTCTTGGATCTATGTCTCTGAAGATCCGAGAATTATGCCCGAGCCAGGGCTCGGGCATTACTTGTCAATTATCAGTATTATGGATGCGGACGAGATTGTCCGCAACCTTTCCTTTCTCCCTTCGATGGGCCTCTCAGAGCTCAGCCACATAACAGGCACGACCAGTCGCCTGGTCGCCATGAACAACACCTACTCCTTTGTCAGTCGGAAGCTTCAAAGTCAAGCACCATGGGGCTAATGCTGCCCTAAACTCAGCCAGGGCCGGTCGACCCAAGAACACATTATACGGAGAATCCACATCCAGAACTACGAAGGGTAGGATTCGCACCCTCCTACGCTCGCCTTGTCCCAGTTCAACTGGTAACTCAACATACCCCACTGCATCGGTCGCTGCGCCATTAAAGCCATGTATACGAGCTTTAGACGGTTTCAAATCCTTCGTTTCCATCTTCATCTGGTCATAAGACTTTTTGAAGATGATATTGACAGAACTTCCACAATCAATCAAAATTCTCTTCACATAAGCCGGCCCGATTGTCGCAGATATGACCATCGGGTCGATGGTAGGAGCCTCTACTTGGTCAACATCTCTGCTCTTGAATACTATATCGTCTGTCATCACGCGCAGCTGTTTAGCAGGGGTCCCATCCTCTATGTTGGAACAACATTTGAAATCTGCATGCTTCAAGGAGCTAGCATACCGCTCCATCTCTTGCCAGTTCTTATCCGTAGGGTGAGGCCCGCCGATGATCGTGTTTATGACTAGTCTGCCCACAGTCCGGGCAGGCTCCTCGGGATGACATGGATCTGGTGCACGACCTGGGTTGGATGTTCCCTGTCTACCTTCCTATGGATTCTTCACAAACTCCTGTAAATTTTTCTGCTTGATCAACTTCTCTATAGCGTCGTATAGGTGTCTGCACTCTTCCGTATTATGCCCATAAGTCTCATGGAAGCGGCAGTATTTCCCAGTCCGCTTTTGTTCTTCGGTTGACTCCTTTGGACGCGGCTTTCTGTACTGAAAGGTATTGCAGGTTGATAGGTAAATGTTCTCAAGAGACGCATTCAGCGGGGTATACTCGTTGTAGGTCGGAATTCTCGGCTTCCACTTCCCCGTTTCTCTATTCTTCCCTTGATTTCTTCCTCCGGATTCCTTAGGTTGCTCGGGCTTGTTCTGGACATTGACTTGAACTTTTCCCGAGTTGTCTCTGGACTGCTTCACAGCAATGTTGCTTTTCACGGACTCCTGGACATGCCCCGGTGCCTTATCTCGCCTTACCCACCTGGCTTCCTCTCTCCTTATGAACTAATGTGCCTTTGATTAAAAACGCTCTAGCATAGTCGGAGGTTTTCCTGCCAGCCATCTCCAAACTCTGAATCCGAATCCACGCCTCGCATCACAGCCATAAGAATTGCATGATCATTGGGATTGCTGACTTCAGTTGCCGCGACATGGAATCTCTGCAAATACTCCTTCAATGATTCCCCAGGAGCCTGGATTACACTTGATAAAGACATCACGTCTTTTGGACGAGTAGTATGTATCCTGAACTGTTCTATGAATTTCTTCGCCAACTCCTCGAAATTGGATACGGACCGTGGAGGAAGTCGAGTGAACCACATGGTAGCGATTCCCGATAGAGTTATTGGATAGCATCTACACTTGGTTGCATCATTTGCTCTAGCTGAATCCATCACCCATTCACATCTCATGACATGCTGTCTAGGATCAGTCTTTCCTTCATATGCCGGGATAGTTGGCATACTAAACTTCCTGGGGTATGCTGCCTGCAGAACAGTGTCTGTGAACGGAGTATGGCTTCTGGACACCCCCAATCGTCGTTTGATAAGCTTTGATTCTCTTTCATCAATTGTCTGATCATAGCCGTCAGGTCTGTGGTCTATATGGAAGGTGGAAGGTTGGAGTCTGTCCTTCGTGATTGATCAGGCTGATGCCTCCTCTGCTGGCAATCTGCCAAATGTGCATCTTGAGGTTCGACATCTTTGGCATCTTGATGATCCGGGCCTCCAACCTCCACCTGCACTCCAGCTCCTAAGTTTCCAGCTCTTGCTTGGTCATTGTCTCCAGCTGTTCGGACAGCAGCACCTGCCTACGTAGTTTCAGTCTTACGGCGCCTACACCTGGGAGGTTCATCGGACGAAGTCGAGCTGTCGGATGAAGAATAAGGAGCGGGATTGCCCCCAGCATTCTGATGCTGTTGTTGAGTGAGTTGTGCCATGAGGTTGGCGTTGGCTTGCATATGCTCTCCGAGTTGTATCCTACTTTCCCTGAGTTCTCTCATCAAGTCGTTGAACTCTATTCTGGTGACAACCGACATTTGGTCTTGAGCGGTAGTCCCTGCACCTAGCATTGCTTGCTCATTGCTAGGCCCTGCTTGTTGTACGCTAGCAGTCTCGTGGGCGTCCGCATTATGAGAGGCTGATCTGGTACGTGGTCTTTCCATCGTAGAGTTATTGGTATGAACTCTGAGTAGAATGCCGAGCGTACCTTGTAGGCCGAACGTTCATGGATGTCGAACGTCCCTCGTATGCCGAAGGTCCCTTGGCTGAACGATGTCTTTGGCCGAACGTTCTTTGGTTGCCGAACGATCTTATGCCGAGCGTTCTTCTTTGGCCGAACAGTATTCAATACCGAACGTTCCTCGATGCCGGATGCTCCTAGATGCCGAACGCTATCCCATACCGAACGCCCTTTAGATGCCGAATGATGCGCTCGTGCCGAACGGTCTTAACACGCCGAACTCTCATTGATGCCGAACGTTCCACAGACGCCGAATGAGCTTGGACGCCGAGTGCTTCCTGGATGCCAGTCGTAACGTGATGCCGAACGATAGTTTAACCGATCGATGGGGAGGCCGAGTACTAAGTTGCCTGGTCAATTCCCCAGGAAACAATAACTATAATAAAATTTTCAAAAATTATTTAAATTAGTTTCTCAAAACAATTTTGAAAAATTTAAACATTTTAGTTTTATTTTATAACATTTATAAAATCCTCTTATATTTTAAACTTAACATTTAAGTTCAAAATATATTTTAAAGTTTTTAAATCTAAAAATTAGTCTAAGGCACGAATTAAATTTAGGCCTCATAATTGGGACAACCTTTTGGCCTTACTCCGCCCTTTGGGCTAGGCAAGAGCTAGAGAAAGGAGAATACTTTTTATCTAACCCCTTGGACATTCATATTCTAGACGCCCATTAGATAGAAAAGTTTATTAGCTGGCCCTTAATGTTGACTAATATATTTACGTAGACCAATTGAGCTATAATGCCATTGTTGTATCTGACCCATTTAACAACGGGTGAAATGGGTGAATTTCAAATTTTCCCCCTATTTGTATCTCAATGGGCCTATGTAAACTATTTTTTAGCATTAGATCCAATATACATTTTAAAATAATCTTTAATTTTATTTTAAAATGTTTATATATATATAATGTATATTTTGGATATATAACAGTATGATAACTGTAAGTATGTTTATGTCAAGGACCACTAGCTCTAGTGTTAAGGTCTCTAGATTGTAGTTTTAGAGATCTTGGGTTCGATCTCCTAGACATCAAAATAAGTCATTTTCTTAAATTAAATATCACTTATTTTATAAAATAACTATAAGCATGTGTATAAATATATATACATATGGATATTGGTATTTATATCTATTGTATATACATATATTATACTTACAAATACAAACACACACTCTCTCTCTCCCACACACATATATGATAATTTCATACTCATATCAATGGAATATAAATGCCAAAGTATATATGTATGTTTAGATATACTAAAACATATGTATATGGTTTGTATACACATATTATTAGTATCATGTATATATAAATCAGACGTATATGTATATATTATATATTTCCATATATATATTTAAGATAATTATATTTATATGCTTTAATTAAATTTAATACAAAATTATTTGAATAAGTAAAAACATCTTAATTTGAATCAAAATTCAATAATTAAAATTTTCTTAGTTTAAATCCAATTTTGACAATGTCAACTATTATATATTTAAATTTTAAATTCAATATTATTATTTAAAAAATATTTAAAATTCAAAATATTAGAAGCATTTATTTAGTATGATGGTTAATTCAAATATATTTATTTAAAATATATATTACAAAAAAATGTGGTCAAAATGAAATAGATAAATATAATAGTTTAAACATAAATTTGTATACAATAAATAATATACACACACACATATTACACGCACATATATTAATTATTAATTAAAACGCTGACCTAGTTTTTCCGAAAAATCCATGAGTAACTTTTATATATAACATTGTTGAAGATAAAATAGATATAAATAATATATATATTAATCTACTCAAAAATTAATTAAAATAATAATCTATTTATAATAAATTAAATGTCACTCAAAATAATGTATATATATGTTATCTAGCTTTATGATCAAGCCATATTTGGACGAGTCAGACCGATCAAATAATAAGACAGCGGGACAAAAATCCAAATACGATAACTTCAGAATTTAAATTCCAACTGGAGTCCAGAGATTTAACCATGAATCTACGAATCACCTTTGAAAATAGCCTACATGCCAAGGTGCCTCAAATGCCAAAGCCAGAGACTAACACCCAAGATAAAGTCTTGGATCGGTACCGATTTGAGGCCCTTGGTTCGGTATCAATCCATAGAAGTTGCTCAAAATCATTACTTACCTCATACTATATGGAGATAAGACAATTGTTTATCAAAAAATGAAATTTAGGATGGATCGCCAACGATCCACGACTCAAATATTAAGAGATAAGTCCAAACTTCATTACAACTCAGTTAATTGCCACTTGATCGATATTGAACCGAGATAACAACCCATGAGAGCATTCAATAGTTATCAAGTTGGCTTATGCTGAAAGCACAATGTGAGTTACGAATCATCAAGCAACCTTAGAGGATCAAATAAAGTTCCACAAATAACGACTATGGGTCTCTACCAATCCATAGACTTCAGGTCGGTACCAATCCGTGAAAATTGCTGATGTAGCCACGAACTTTCCACACCAGCTTCTTCAGGACGTGAAGAACATGTGGAGAAGGTGGTGGAGCCAAATCCGTTGATCTTTGCCTCTAAATAGAGGGTGATAGGCACCATTTTGCGATTCTTTATCTTATAATCTAATATTTTGATACTGTTGATGTAATTTCTTGAATCATCACCAATCCATAGACTACCAATCCATAATATAACATTTGTAAAACCTTTGTAGAATTATTAATAAAGCTCAAGTGGATGTAGGCCAGTGATTCACCGAACCAACATATATTGTTGTATGTTGCTCTTTCTCATTTTAAATTGATTTCTTCACTTTACTCTCTTCTATAAATTTCTAGGGTGTTTGTGCCAACTTTTGGCATAAACATTTTAGTGCTTTCACCGAGAGTTTTCCAGTCTCCCACTGTTTGGATTTATCTTCTATTTTTTAATTTCTTTAATCCATGAAGTAGATCTACCGTTTTCGTTCTGAGATCCATGATTATTCAGATTTTTCCTAGTCTATCATAGGATCTGCCGAAGTGATGCCTCTAAGAAATGCTAAGGAAAAATCAACCACTTCTAAACCCACTAATGAAGTTGAAAATGCTAATTTCCAACATGTAACACTGCTAAAATTCAAAGTGCTACGGATGAAATTACCAGGGTTGAGATGGATAAGATGATGAAGGAACTAAATGATAAGTTACTCGAAAGACAGAATGTAATGATGAAACAAATAAAAGAGAACCTACGTTTGATGACCTAGATGTCCCGGGGTTGTAAAAGGAACATAAGGGAATTATCGCCCTTTGATTCAGAAGAAGATAGTTCCTCCTCATCGGTGGAAATCAAAGAGAAGGGAAACAAAAGATGAAAAGAAAAGAGCATGGAACATCAAAATTTGGCTTAGGTAGGGCTCATAACCAAAATGAAAAGGTCAGTACTGAACCAACCTCTCAGGTCGGTACCGAGCAGAGGAATATTGGCCCTAATGATGGTGGCATTGTTGATTTGCGTGATGGAGTTGATGATGGAAATAGTCCTATTATTGGTAGCCACAATGCTAGAGTTCAAACAGTTGTTGTTGATCCATCACATAGAAATCATAGAAATCTATCAATTGGATGAACGACTCTCCTAGAGATCGGAGAACCTAGATATCGTGGAACCAATAGAGACCATTTGTAGAGTTAAACATTCGGGGCATGCCATAATTATAATTGTCTAGTAGATCCAATAGAACCAAAGTTTTTGGCGGATATGGTGAGGAAGCTGGTGAGTGAAAACCAGCATAGGAGTAATGATGATTAGGGTTTTTCTTCAAGTAAGTACCTGTTCACCGAGGATATTTTGTGAGAGGAATATCCCGGAAGGTTCATGATGCCTACCATGTCATCCTATATGGGAACAACAAACCCAATGCAACATTTGTTAAAGTATGAATGGCATATGGACATAACAAGGGCAACAGACGCCGTGGGATGTCGATGTTTTCCAATGTTTTGGAAGGTGTTTCCACTATGTGGTTCACTTGACTTCCCCTGAGGTCCGTATCCTCTTTCGACCAACTGGCTAGAAGATTTATGGAGCAGTTCTGACTGCATGCAACCCGTCAAAAAGATGTACATCATTATCAAACTTTTTCCAAAATTCTGGAGAGTTCTTAAAAGACTTCTTAAGTAGGTTTAACATGGCTATGATTGAAGTAAGCAAGGCCAAGGAGGACATCGTTTCAATGGCTTTGATTAGGGGAATACATACCGATACAGATTTCAGTAAATAATTAGAGATGAAACCACCATGACCATGGAAGAGTTTTACAAAAAGGCGCCTCAATACCTGCCCTTAGAAGAGGCAACTACAACTGCTGGAAAGGTTAGTGGTAGGCAATCAGTTGAGGTGGTTCAAAGTAACATGGCCATAAAACAAACCTGCTAGAGTTTTGGGAATGTCATTGTTAATGTATGAAACAAAGGTAATAATCCAAAGAGAAAAACCAGGGTAATAAAGATAGTGAATTGGACTTCAAGAAACTTCCAAGGTTTCTAAAGCACGAAGACTATACTTATTGAATGATATGGTTGAAATATCTACCTTGTGACACATGGTACTGAACATGATAAGAAACCAGCTCTGAGGGAGTCGACTAAGAGAGAGAAAAGGTATGGGAAGTAATACCATTTCCACAAGATGCATGACCATAATACGAACGAATGTAGATATTTACGAGACGTGATTGAAGATTTAATTTAGAAAAAGAAACTCCAACAATATATGGAAGCCCCGTAAGATGGGAGGAAAGGAAATGCTCAACTCCAGGGACATTTGCTTCAATAGGGCCAGGCTGGGCCTAGTGATAATGAGCCTAGGCAGCTTGGGAAAAGATTTATTACTAACACAGGGTGGCTCTCATTTGGTTGAGAAGAGTTGGAATGAGATGGAAAGGTACGGAGTTCTTTAAAGCATGTCGTGTAGAAGAGTAACTTTTCCGTCGAAGATGGAGCTTCGGCAAAGCAATTAAGGCTATGGCGGATGATATTGTATTTAGAAACCGCGACGCAGATGGGGTCGAAACACCTACACTTGACCCTCTGGTGATATCGGCCACGACTAGGCCAGCAACCATGAGGAAAGTTCCTATCAAATGTGGCGATTCTATAAATAAATTATTCAAAAAAGCTTATGACCAAATGATAATGGACGATCAGGATCTGAAACAGTGTAGGTCTCAGATTCAGGGATCTACAGAAGAGGCAACAGGGGCTATTGGTTATATGGATTTACCGGTGGTTTTAGGTGAAGCTAGCTGCAAGAGAGTGCAGGTTGTGACCTTCGTTATGATGGACACTTTTTCTACATACAACGCCTTTTTGAACCGACCAGCCCTTGCAAGTTTCCACGTAGGCCTAGGCCCGTGGTTCTTAATAATGAAATTCCTTACAGAGAATGGGGTAGGTGTCATGTAGGGTGACCAGAATATGGGACGTGAATGATTCATCATGGAGCTAAGAAAAGTGATGCGATGTGTAAAGGGAAAGGGCATAGAGAAGACTCTCTGTGTCAAGCCAATTGATGCATAGAAACCACCACCTAAGCCCTGGCTTGATCGGCATAGTAGATTCCACAAAGTTGTAGATCCATTGAAAGAGCCAAAGGATGCGAGAGCAGCCCTGGCCAAGTTAATAATCAACATCTCGGTCGATCTGTATGATCCTACTTGGAACCTGAAGATCAGATCTCAACCTAGTATGAAGATGAAGAAGGAGCTAACAGGGTTCCTCTGGGCAAACCTAGATGTGTTTGCCTGGACGCATTTCGATATGTGTGGAATATCGCCGAAGATAGCGTGACATGCATTGAATGTAAACTCTAAATGTCCTCATGTGAAGTAGAAACGATGCAGCCTGGGTTTAGAGCAATCCGCTGCGCTTAAGGAAGAAGTGAATGGTCTAAAATCCAATGGCTTTATCCGCGATGCTCCATACTCTGAATGGGTATCCAACCTAGTACTGGTTAAAAAGCCTAATGGAAATTGGCAGACATGCATCGACTATTTAGACATACATAAGACATGCCCAAAAGATAGCTTCCTACTACCGAAGATTGACCAACTAGTGGACTCCACAAATGGCCACGAATTGTTATCTTTCATGGATGCTTATTCTGGATATAACCAAATTCTAATGCACATCTTATATTAAGAACATATCAGCTTCATAACTGACCTGGGATCGTATTGTTATCTTGTTATGTCATTTGGTTTGAAAAATGCAGAAGCAACCTACCAGAGATTGGTAAATTCACTACACCAGAAATGCCAATTAGGCAGTGCTTTTGGCCGTATCAAATGGAATTAGGCAGTGCTGTGGGCCGTATCAAATGGAATTAGGCAGTGCTTTGGGCCATATCAAATTTTGGCGTGGTTAATAATTGATACGGCCGAAAGCCATATCAAATTGATGAATTTGATACGGCTCAAAGCACTGCCTAATTCATGAATTTGATACGGCTTTGGGCCGTATCAAATTCATGAATTTGATATGGCTTTGAGCCGTATCAAATTAATGTATTAAAGTAAAAATAATAATGCATTGCTCTCTATTTTTCACATTACATGTTCCCTTCTTCTACATCGATGCCTACGGTCAGCAGTCAATTAAAAATACAAATAAATGGACAAGCTTAGCACGTATAAAAATGAATATAGGATATACAATTATACAATGTTTAACACATATAAGAAACTCTATATAAGATATACAATTATACAATGTAACCATTCCTTTCTTGCAGAGCTTTGCATGCTTCTGAACATGGAAAAATATACAATATGAGCTTTAAATATTATTATTTTTCTGCATACTTTTTTTTACAGAATCAAAATTCCATTTTAGTTGAACTGGACATGAATTATTGATCGAAACAATCATTTGTGGTGCAACATACAAAGATAACATCTATATAGAAAAATACTGGCAGTCTTTATTTCTTTCCATTTATATGCATGAAATACTCTGATACCTCTGATGTGCTTTCGTAACCAATTTCCTTGGTTGCAATCCAATTTCCTTTGCCAGTTGAACTTTTCTCTCGGGTTCAAGCTTATTTTCTACCTCAAAACTTTTTTCAAGAAATTGAACTTGAGTGATTGATAGCCTTCTTTTTTTCCTCGGTTGGTGAAGACAATCATCATATCATCATCAATTGCATCTTCAATTTCTCTTGGTATAAAAAATTGTTGATTGATTGTACTCCCACCATATACGTCTTCAAAATTTAGCATCGATTTAGACCCTGAATAAAGTATTTGGAGTAAATAACAAATTTCAAAATAAACATATGCATATTTAGTGTAATAGCATTGAAAGAAGAAAATTAAAGCTTAATGGCTATTAATTCTGATTTCTATATTATAACTGAATCTTATATTAAAAAAAAGTTAATAATCATAGACATTCCATCATGTTCCATAAGTGTAATTACAAATTTACACATGTATGACATAGGTATACTTCAATTCATCCATTAAAGATAAGGCTAAACAGAATCCCAGATATAGCAAATATTTCCCAATTCATTGAGTCTAGATTATTTACACATGCTTGCCAAAATTAAACAAGAAATACCTTATTTTTTATATGCAAATAATAATCCAATGACCACCAATTATGTGACAACTATAGAACAACTAGTACCCAGATTAGAAAGAACTACTTACATAAATACCACTAATGATAATCAGATCTTTACTTGAAAAGGATGAATATATACGTGTGTCTTGAACTTTGTATCAGGATTTGGATTCAAAAATAATAAGAAAATTACAACTAAATCCAGCTCGTCCTCCTACCATTCACCCATTCGTTCACATCCAACCTCTCAAAATCTACACCAAAATCCAAATCACAAACTCCGTCCATCTCCTTAATCAACTCCTTCGCTCGTTCCACGATCCTATCCTTTTCCTCAACCTCCAACACTCCAAACCTCCTCCCCACCACATCCCAAAGCACCTTCCTCGCCTCCTCAAACTTCCCCTTCCTCATCAAACAAATCCCTAAATTGCACGCCTTATTCCCGTCCGGCTCCACCACCTGCGCCTTCTTGTACACCATATCCACCGCATCGTAATTCCCCTGCTGCATGTACGCCCATCCCAAATTCCCCAATATCCGCGACGTTTCCTGTTTTATCGACACTTGAAATTTCTTCCCGTGAGACCTCGCCGTCTTCGTGCTTTTGTCGTTGAACGCTTCGCCCATGTGTATCGCCTTCAGCTTCTGCTTCAGCAGCTCGATTTGCTCCTCTATCAGGTTGCATTTTTTGTACAGGTCGATTAGAAGGTTGTCCAGCGACTCTTGTGCTTGCTTCGAACATAGATGCCGGAATGATTTTATCGCTTGGATTGCTTCTTCCGATCTATTTTGCTGTTTCATCAACAAGCTGTTCTTGCAGTTTCGATATTTCTTCCTCAAGCCTTGGAATGAGATTTAGGGATTGTGAGCAGGGCGTGATTTAATTTAGGGATTGCGTAATTTAGGGATGGAGCAAAATGAAAATAGTGTGGGAAATGAAAACTAGCGCGAGCAAAATGTAGTGATCCGCGGCCTTTCAAACGTAGGGTTAGATTTTAGGTGTTGTGGGGGGTGTGGATCGCAGAGGCAATTTGATACGGCTCTGAGACGTATCAAATTTGATACGGCTTAGAGCCGTATCAAATTTCCACTTCCTGGTGTGCCAAATTTGATGTTTTGGTGTAGTGATTCGATGTTCAAGGATCAAATCGAACGTGCAATGGAAGTCTATGTGGACGATATGCCAGTGTAGTCACCGTGAACGGTGAACCACTTAGAAGACTTGTTCAAAATATCTAGTGTGCTCTGAATATGTGGAATGAAACTCAACCCATTGAAATGCTTATTTGGAGTTGCACTAGGAAAATTCTTGGGTTTCCCGGTAAACTTGACGGGCACAGAGGCCAATCCAGAAAAGATTAAGGCCTTGAGGAATGTTGAAGCCCAAAAGACAATAAAAGTAGTACAGAGCCTGAACGGGAAAGCAGCTACATTAAGTTGGTTCATCTCAAAGCCCACGGACAAGTGTATACCATTATTCAATGTCCTCAAAGTGGGAAAAAGAAATTTTGCTTGGACACAAGAGTGTAAAGATGCTTTTCAAGCCCTAATTGATCATCTGGAAAGACCACTCAAGTTATCAAAATCTTTGGAAGGAGAAGATCTATTCATTTACATAGTAATATTTGTTCATGCTTTGAGCGCTGCCGTAGTACGCAAAGAATCTAGAATCCAAAGTCCAATATACTATATTAGCAAGCAATTAACAGGAGAAGAAAAGAATTATCCGAGGTTAGATAAGCTAGCCTATTGCTTGTTGATTGCATCAAGGAAATATTTTCAAGCAAGGGAGCAAAGCTAGCCCCTTACTTGATCGAAGTTTTGGAACTATTCAATGACATCTAATATTGCACGATAACGCATATCCCTAGTGAGAAAAACACAAAGGCCGATTCGCTAGCCAAGCTTTCTAGCTCCGAGGATGCACAACTCATGGGTTTAGTTCCAGTGGAGGTATTATCAACTCCAAGCATCGACTTGCTACACATCGATTAGATCTTGGAGGGTGAAATTGAAAAGGAATCATGGATGACTCCGATCAAAAAGTACTTGCTAATATGAACCTTTCTGGATGAAAGGAATAAACTCCTCCATAGAGATTTATGATTTATTGTCCATGGGGGATTATTGTACATAAGAGGGTTCTAAGCTTCCTTGCTACGATGTGTCACCAATAAAGAAGCTAAAAGGATCCTTGCGGACGTATATGAAGGAGCCTGTAGCGATCACACTAGGAGGCAGACATTAGCAAGAAAGATTCTTTGCTTTATATATTTTTGGCCAACCATCAACCAGGATGTGGCTGATTACACCAGAAGGTGTGACAGATGCTAAAGATTCGCGAAGGTTGCTGCAATCCACCAATAGAAATTACGCAGATGGTCAGTCTATGGCCATTTGCGGTATGAGATTGACATTATTGGTGTGCTACTGATGTCAAATGTCAAAGCAAAGTATGCCATTGTTGCAGTTGACTATTTCATAAAATGGGTCGAAGAAGAACCGCTTGCCAAAATCACGATGAAGATCAATTTCATAGTCAGAAACATTATCTGTTGATTTGGGATTCCACAAGCAATCATATCCTATAATGGAACCCAATTCGACAATGCTAAATTCAGAACTTTCTGCAACAAGTACTGGATTAAGAAAAGATTTGCAGCAGTGTCACACCTACAAGCGAATGGACAGGTTGAGGTGGTGAACAAATAATAAAGTGCATCCCGAAGAAATCATTTATGAAGGCCAAGGGCTAGTGAGTCGATGAATAACCTTTAGCAATCTGGGCTTACCGAACGACCCACAAGTTCACAACTTGTCATACTTCATTCACTTAGGCCTACGGGTAGAGGCTATGATACTGATTGAACTAAAAGTGCCTTCTCATCGAAATATCCATTATAGTCCAAAAATAAACAAGGAACTCCTGCTAGAGTTCCATGATATAGTCGATGAGAAGCGCGACAAAGCTGATTTGAGGGTTGATGCTCACCAAAAAACGAGTAGCTTGACATTATAATACGAAGGTCAGCAATCGGACCTTCGACATCGACGATCTTGTTCTTAAACGAATCTTCCCTAGTCCAGTGAATAGGTGCCTGAGCTGGGAAGGTCCGTATACTACTGAGCAAAGGCTTGGAGATAGAACATTCAAACTAACGACCATTGATGGAATTTCACTTCTGAGGGCGGAATAACAAACATCTATGTCGCTATTTCGCTTAGATGAATATTTGTAAATATTTAACTAGACTTTGATGTAACGTGGCAAATTCTGCCATTATTATTATTATAAATATAAAATGAATTAGCTTTGTAGATAAAAGGATATTATTAGCCTAACTTAGCGTGTGAATAACAACAAATTCGAATATTTTGCATTTAAATAGTGTAGGTATATAGGTGCTCGGAGATAAGTACCTACCGAATTTTGCAATCCATTATTGGATTTAAGGAACATAACCGTTCCAGGTATCTAGAGATAGATACTGATTAATCCTTCAACCCATGATTCAGATGTTAGAGTATAAACACATGGTGGTCAGACAACATAATACACCTCATGGCCTTTGCTTGGAGATAAGCATGGCATCGAACTATTGGCCAAAGACTGGCAAGGTCAATGTGCGATGCCTGGAGATAGGCATCTTGCTTATTCAGCCATGGAGATAGGGCATATACGATCAATGCCCAGAATTAGGCGAGATCAAATATAAACATCCAGAGATAGACATTCAAACCACCCCTTAGGGTGGATAGTCACGGTCAATACCCAGAGATGGGTAGGATTGAACATGGATGTCCAGAGATAGATATCTAATATATTACTCATTGGAGACAAAGAGTGATATAAAAGTCCAACCTCATCACTAGTCAAATAAAACCTGGTTGGAGATAAACTAAGCGAGCTGTTAAGTTATCTAAATAATAGTGAGAAAATCATCCACGTGTACATGAATAAAATGGATGATAATGTTACTCAGATACAAATGTAGTCTCAATTAGCATAAAAAGCTAAGTACATACGCTAATAAAACAAAAATATTTTATTCATTATCCACAAGCTTTGTAGACAGAAGCGGGGGCTGCACCTGCACAAAATCAGCCTATGCACGCAAATTAAAAACTAAGTAGAAAAGAAAAAAAACAGCAGCTAAACATTCTTCCTCTTCTTCTTCTCCTTCCTCCCATCTCTAGAGGAGTGTGTACTAGATTTTCTTGGTCTCCTTCTGCTTGATCCCTTGCCTTTGTCTTCCTTTGGAAAGTAACCTTTTGGAGGCAGTCACAATCGCTTCCCAGAGATTCAGGAGCCTTACTTAAAATATCGCTAAAGATGGAGACATACGTTGGAATGATAATTGGTATTGTAGGCAATGAGAATAATATAGGAGGAGGAATTTCATCAAACTTTTCCTTTTTGATGTCCTTGACCAACATGATTTGCGATTGTTGCATCTCCAACACCGATGGTCCTGACAATTGTTCAGTGACTTCGGTAACAATAATGTCTTCATCTCCCTAAATCTCATGAACATCGCCCACGACCTCTTCATCAAAAGCATGGATCATCTCAGCATCGGGACCTAGAGTGCTGCCCACTAGAGATGCCAGGGTCGGAATAAGGGAAGATATAATAATCAATTTAGTCTATGTAGATTATGTACCCAGAGATATGTCTCCTTTAGGCAAAGGGATGAAAGCGGGTTGACCTGAAACTTGAAAAATACAAAAGTAGAGATTAGAGACATCAATCAGTGTCATATGAGCCGTCTCGAATACAAGTGAGGTTATTATGTACTCCAGGATATGTGGATACTGTATGAGTTGGGTACCGGTCGAGCCTCCCTCTAGAATAGGAGATAAGATGGGAAACTTCAAGAACGATTCGATACACCCGAAGCCTGGCTCCTTGGGGTTATAACAGACATCAAAAAGGATGCTGGATTAGTTGAAGTACCAGAAGCTGCGCTGGCTATGGTAATAGCAGGAGAGCAAGGAAGAGAAGTAATGGTCTCAATAGCTGGCATACCTGATGTCAAAGGAGTAGTAGTGTCTACTGTGGGTCCTTGGGGGATAGAACCGGAATTTTCACCCAAATCTTTAAACCAAGCTCGGAATGGGCCTCGGTAGATACTTCAGGATGTAGGTGGAGCTTGCCAATCTTAAGTGCTTTTATATCTTCTTCCCCCAAAAGGTCAAGCTTTAGCTCCTCCTCATCAATCTCAACTCCATCAAAGTTCTCCCGCTCTTACTTCAATATTTCCTCCCAAGTCATGGCTAAAGCCTAAGGACACCCTTCCTCCAACCACCTTAAGTTGCCAAATTTGATGACATTGACATAGAATCGCACCAGCATAGGTTCAATTTTAAACTTAACTTGATCCTCTGTAGCCTTAACCCACTTATTTGCTGTCTTTGCTCGGGCCTTAGCATCATCTCTCATCTGACGAGTATCCAACAACTCATTGCAATAATCCTTTGCTTGAGTAAGTGCATCATTTTCTCCTTCTTTTCGACCTCCAATAACTCGTTCAGTCTCGTTATTTCTGAGACTTGCTCCTCCACGGTGTTCTTGAGTTTTTCATTTTCCAATGAAAGGGTATGACTCCTGTGGTGAGCAGCCTCAAATTACCTCTGTTGTGTCTAATGATCTTCCCTAAAAGACTTTTTCCTTTCCTCTAACTTCCTCTCAGTCTCAGCCAGTGAAGCCTTAAGCCCTTCGACTTCTTTGTCAAGGGTTTTGATGATGTGTTTGTCGTCTTGTTCGAGATGTTTCATCCCTTTAAGTTCTATCTTTCTCTTATGAGATATTTCAAAAATTGCCTCAGTAGTCTTCTTCCATTTGTGATATTAATTGTACACATCACTTACACATGCCACAAAATCAAAACCAACCTTTTAAGGAATATCCTTTGAGTGATTAACAAATACAACATCATCGAAGCAGATCTTCATAAAGTAATTATTCATAGCAGACAAATGAGGGTTTGAAATGGTTTCGATTTCTACTATGGTAATAGGGCACAAAGCTGCCTTTTCCTAGGCCTTTGTTAGGGACTGTCGGAAGACACCAGCCTAGATGACTGCCTAGACTGTTGTAGCACATGGGAAGACGTTATTGGTTGTATTGTGGGAGGAACGAAAATTGGAGCAATCAGTACCTTAATAGACGGAATTGGGTTAGGTCTCGTTGAAATAAATATCCATACCGTGCAATAGAGGTGAATAAGATCTACGATCAGGAGATGGAATTCTCTCAGATTCCCCATGACACTCGTCATGGTACCTATAGTCTTTGTCCCATCTCTTGTAATCCCACCATTGGCGTCTAGTCAAATCCGACTCGTGGGATGACTCGTGAGGGTGATCAAATGGTCCAAGTTTCTTGTACTTACTTCCCTGACTCTTGAGAGTGTCATACAAATGCTTGCGTTCTATGGAGTCTAAAAGTAAAACACAGACGAGTTAGTGCTTGTAAGATGAAAAATACTATATATAGTATAAAAGGGTGGTGTCGTGTAAGTGGTTGTGTGTCCTAGTACCCTCCATGGACCGTGGACTTCGATTTTGCTCATAGGGATTATTTCCCTTACTTTGGTTGTGGGCACATAACTGGAAAATGAATAGGAGAATCAGTGTCACCAATACTAATGCTGTCGAGGCGAAATGAGCCAAATTCATCTAGTATACTCCCAAAGGACTTATAAATGTCCCTAGATGGAGGAATGGGAGTTTCTTCGACTACAGAAGCTGGTGGAGGCTGTGTAGATGTTCGAGATGAAATGATCTTTAGTTTAAGCAATTGGAGATAAAGGGCACATGAGTTTGATCACTCTCATTGCTAGAGGAATCGTAGCCAAAATCAACATCTGTATCGCCTCTTCCATCACTCTCTTTTTCTTCAATATGCTTTTCTTTTTCTCTACCACTATCTCCAGCCTCTTATCTTATGTCGAAACTAACAACAAGATCTTGTACGGGGGTCACTTCTTGACCCTCGTTGACATTAACTTCAACTTTGGGTTCCTATACAAGATGAATGTCCTCTTAAACCTCAAACACATGGCTTACACTACAGTTTTCCTACAAATGATTATAAGCCTACAAGTTCTGTCAGTAAAGGGAAACCTCATATCTCTTTCTTCCAGTGAAACCTCTTGAAGATAGGTAAGGATCCTTGCTAAGGCGGTGTTGTCGGGCTATCTCGAATCATCTATAAATACAAGAATTAACGAAATAAATAATAGAAACTATGACATCTGCATTAACAAAAAGAAATGAGTACAAGACCCACCTTTGGATAGCCACTTTTGCGCAAAGCTGGGCGGATAACCACAAAGAAAAATTCAGCCATAAAATAGCTTATTTTATTCCAAAGCCTTACCACTATTCAACAGCCTCTGGAAGGTTCCAAGAAGGTGGGAGAAGGGGTCCCCTTTCAATGCTTAAAGCCATATAAATAATGGATCTCTTCGACAGTAGGCACTCTAATCAAATGTCGAACAAATATCATGTACATACAGTTTAGAGAAGCATAGTTTTTCGGATATAATTGGGCGAGGGCAAGCTTCATAAACTGGAGCACTATACAAATGAAATGATTGAAAGGTGGAACATATCCAGCCATACACATATATCGACTACAGGCTGTATACCCTTCTGGCGAAAGATGTGCTCATTGGTAGCATGTGGGAACCAACACATCATCAAAAAGAATTCAATGTCTCTTACATATCCTTTTGAGAGACTCTTCATCCACCCTTTGAAGCTGGAGAATCTTGGGGATCTGCCAAAATAATGGCTTCGCCAATAACAATATCAAGGGAAACTCCTATAAAAGGTTCCTTAAGCGACAAGAAATAAACTATCTCTAAAGACTCATCCATTTGTTGACTAGTTGGATGAGACCGAGAAGGTGTAAAAGTGGAATTTGTCAAAGCCACTTCCGTTGAACTAGATTCAATATCAGACTTAATGTATTTTGATGTCGATGGATATGCTGCCATTGCAGAAAGATGCGAGAAACATCTGTGATCCAAAACTATTAAAATAAACTTAATATATAAGGCAGGTTAGGTAGAATAAAAATTGTTTATAAAACCTGGAAAGAGAGCCTTGTATGGCTAATGGATAAGATCCAACGAACATCAACGTTTGTTGACCAATTGGATATTATCTATTGACGGATGGCAATAATAAACAAATCAAACTGTGTAGTGCATGTGTTTGATGTTCAAGGCATTATAAAAGCAAAATTCTGCATAAAAAGCATCTTCATGTTGGTAAGTTGGTACCATCGCACCATGGAACCGTGCGTCGGACTTTACCTACTACTGTGTAATTTACAATAGTAGAGCCATTATCCGAAGCGAAATAGGATCCCTTTTTGTAGGATCACTGAGTGAAGTATTTGATTTAAAATTACATATAATTATCGAATAATCTGTTCGAATGCTGGACTGCACTCAATATAACCATTATCAGAAACCATCCCAATGAATCATAACTACCAAATACCATTTGACCAAGATAGCCTTGGAAATCTATTTTACCTTCCTCTTTGACTTATAAATTTTTTTACTCAAAAACTTTTTGCAGATTCATTTTTACACTTGAAAAACTCGAGCCAAGCTCGGGTGTGACTCGAATACGACCTAGGGAAAAGTGTGAAAAACAAAACTTAGGAAAAGACCAGAGCCACCCCCTCGAAATCTCATGGCACGCTTCAGGTTCAACCTTGCCTTCGAGTTTTAACAAAAAATTTAATTTTTTCTCAAAGTGTTGGATATGCATCCGATCAAAGGAGAAGGAAGATGGGTTTCAAGAGTCAATTGGGCATGGTTGAAGTCCAAACTGTCAACAAGCCTAAGCAAGACCATCACCTACCTAATCAAATCAGCGCAAGTTTGAATGAGCTCTATTACAAATATGAAAATCAAACCCACCAGCAAATGAATTTGTGCCCTAAGGAAATGCAGGCGATGGGCGTAGATGGAGTTTAAAGCAGCGGTTGTTGATGGCGTCACAAGGCAGTGGCAATGGTTCAAGTTTACGGGTGAAATCGTAGGGGATGTTCGGTAATGGGGAGCTCGAATCAGGAAAACACTTAGCTTAATAGAAGTAGACAAGTGAAGAAATAGATAAGGGTTGGCTTGCATATATGAGGCTCGAACCAATAAAGTTGGCAGAAAAGTTGCCTAAGTACACGGTACCAAACCATGGCCCTGAGATCGGTACCGATCCATAAAAAAAGGAGGAAAGAAAATATTTTTTATCATGAATGTGTGAATAATAATGGTTGTGAGGAGTGTGGTACAAGATCAGGTAAAGTTGTAAACAATAAAATCCTACCTGAACAATGTAAAGGAAAAGTTGTTGAAGAACTTCCAGGACTAGAATGACAAACTCGAACAATATGCTTCGACTCTTATATTTCCCAAGAGTTCCAAATCCAAAGCCGTTTGAAGTGATATGACAATTATCAAAAGGTAAATTACTTCACGAAAATGGTTCACAGAATAAAAAGCGCCTATTCAGAATGGAATTTGAAACTAATAGTTTGTCTTGATCCAAAGCATATCTTGTTAACACAAGATATACTTTGAGAGTCAAATGTTATTCAACTTCATGATCAAGCCATATTTGGATGAGTTAGACCAATCCTATAATAAGACAACAGAACAAAAATCCAGAAACGAATAACTTCAGAATTCAAATTCCAGTTGGAGTCTGGAGATTTAACCATGAACCTACCAATCACCATTGATAATAGCCTACATGGCAAGGTGCCTCAGTTGCAAAGCCAAAAACCAACACCTAAGATAAACTCTTGGATCGATACCGATCTGAGTCCCTTAGTTTGGTATCAATCCATTGAAGTTTCTCAAAATCGTTATTTACCTCATGCCATATGGAGATAAGATAATTGTTGATCAAAACATGCAATTCGGGATGGATTGCCAACGATCCACGATTCAAATATCAAGAGATAAGTCCAAACTTTATTACAACTCAATTAAGTGCCCCTTGATTAATATCGAAGTGAGATAATAACTCATGAGACCATGCAATTGACAACAAGTTAGCCTATGCTCAGAGCATAATGGGAGATAGGAATCATCAAGTAATCTCAAAGGGTCAAATAAAGTTCAACAAAAAATCCCTGTGGGTCTCTACTGATACATAGCCTTTAGGTCCGTACCGACCCGTGAAAATTATTGATTTGGCCATGTTTATTTCGTTCCACCTTCTTTAGGACATGGTGAACGTGGTAGAGACAAATTCGTTGACCTTCGTCTATAAATATGGGATGATAGGCACCATTTCGATATCTTTTTTTTGCATTCTAATATTTTGGTACAGTTGTTGTAATTTCTTAGATCATCACTGATCCATAAGGTCACATTTGTACAAACTTTACATAATCGTTAATAAAGCTCAAGTGGACGTAGGTCAGCGATTAACCATTCCATTATATATTGTCGTGTGTTGCTCATTCTCTTTTTAATTTAATTTCTTCATTATATTCTCTTATATAAATTTCTAGGGTGTTTGTGCCAACAATTGGTGCAAAAAAAATTTCATATAGCCAAACATGATGTTGCATATATGTGTATATGTTTGTGTATGTGTGTGTATATTATCAATTTGTAATTTCAACATATTATAACTTTATAATTAATTCATATGCATTATATCATAATAACTTAATCATTAAATAAAATAATACATATGCATAATAATATTATACACACAGTTGTAGGGGACATAAGCATGTATATAGTTTTATACATAAAATTATGCCTTAGTAGATCCCACCGTTCATAACACGTCGATCTGTAATTTTAACTCCTAAAACCTTCGATTCACC
Organism: Allium fistulosum; assembly: GCA_030737815.1. NCBI lineage: Eukaryota > Viridiplantae > Streptophyta > Magnoliopsida > Asparagales > Amaryllidaceae > Allium > Allium fistulosum. The sequence continues at coordinate 722,883,133 of CM060908.1, forward strand.
ACTCGAACTAGAATTTGGACAGTGAAACCACCTTTGAAATTTGTATTTTGATGTTTAGAAGCTAAGGAGTTCATCCTAGGGAGTGATGAGGATGGCAAGAAGATAAGGAGGCTAGGCGATGAAGCATCAAGTAGAGTAAGGGTTAGTATGCATTGGGATAAACAGAGTGAGCAATGTGAGAAATATCTTCGATCTTTAACTCAGTCTTCAATACCAATTCAAACAAGATCCACCCCTTCTTCCTCCCCCTATGGCTAACCAAACCTCCCTCGATGGCTAGCCATACCTATAACTAATCACAGATAAAAAATATCTTCTTTATTTTAAGCAATTGTTTATATTTAGAGCCCGTTTATACACACACACATACCAATATCGTATTTTGATATATGTACATATAACATATATATATATATACATCCAAACAATTACTAATGGCACCCAGAAAATTTCTAGGAGCCACCCCATTTACTAGAAACCCCAAACATAAATAAATAATATTTCTTAAAAATTAATTAATTTAATTAATTTATAACACTTTATAAACTAATTAAATCATATGGTATTTCAAAGAATTCACATTAGGAAAGATAATTAAACCGAGAACCACAAACTTGAATCAAACCGACTCGAGAAGACCCAAACTCGAACCGAAACCAATGGGTCTTGGGTTCGGGCCATGGTGATGAAAAATGCCATTAAGGCCTGATAATAACAGACCTGACCTGAAAAACACGACCAGAAAACATTGAAATACATGCGTTTTTAGTGTTATTACTCAAGCGGACCTGACTTGGCCCGACCCAAACCGAAGCTCGGGTCGGGTTGGGTCTAGATTTTAAAATGTTTAGTTTGGATCCGGCAAAACCCAACTTGCCTAGAACCGAGACCCTCCATGTAACAACCCTGGTCTATAGATTATCTATCAATATTAAATTATAATTGTAATTATAATTTAATATTGTAAATTAAATAAAAATTTGAGATTTTAAATTGTTTATTTGAAATAAACAATGAATTTTGGAATTTAAAAATGAGAAAATAAAGTTGAAAGCTTTATTTTATTTGGTTAGTGTGATAATAAATGGAAAATGATTTTATTTTAGAGAAAATGCAGTAATTATATTAATTATTGCCCATTTGCTTCTTTTAATAATTTTAAAAAGAAGTATGTAATTTTTAAAGGTGGTTTATTTAAATAAAAAGGTAGAATTTGATTTAAAAATGTGTTTTAGTTATAACTTGAGTTTAAAATGGTTTGCTATATTTTTCTAATTAAAAAAATATTTTTTTTTTTGAATTTTATAAGTTAAAAATATGAATTTATACATTTATTTGGTGTAAATAGTGCATTTATGTAAAATAAGACATTTTAATAATAAAAATATTTTAAAAAATAAAATTATCTTTTTATATAGTGTAAAATACTTTATTTTATTTGTATGTAAGTTTACATTTGGTTTAAAAACTTGAGAGAAATGTAATTTGTTTTGTAAAATAGTGTAACTTGTGCATAATTGTGTATGTACATGAATTAATTACTTAGGCCATTTATTTTATTTTTATTTTTGGGTCCATTAGCCCACTTAGGACATAACATGGTTGAGAAAATGAGAAAACAGAAGTCTGTACGTTCATTTTACAATCTATCATCTCCTTCTTCCTCCTGTAAACAGAAAATAGAACCCACCTCCATCAAATTAAAATCCAACCAAATTTCTTCAATTAAATTCATCAATTTACAATCTTTTTCAGTCTAGAGTGAAAATACAAAGGTAATCTAACTTCAAAACCCTATAATTTCATCAAAATCCTAATTTCAAAAATGAGTTTTCTAATTTACTGTTGAATTCCTCTTGCATGCCTTTTTCTTTTGTTCTACAGGTTTCTAGAGGCTAGAATCAAGCAAAAAGCTTCATTAATCCGAATTTTTGCCTCCATACAGCAAGGTGAGTTGAATAACTCACAAAATCTAGCAAATCCAAAGTCTTAAATGCTTGAATCTGTACAAAATGAGTTTCTGTAATCGATTTTCTGTTGATAGTTTTCTTTTCTATGAATCTAGTTTGGGTTACTTCTTTGCATGCTTATATTTTTTGATTCCGACAACGAAATGCTGCCGGATTTCTTGAATTTGGTAGCTTGCATGTTGAACTTCATCTCTGCAAATTTTGGTTGAAAAATATTATCATTTGGATGTTCAAAACAGTGGTAGAAAATCAACTCAAACACAGATTTTTTTCTGTAGAAATTGTTTTGAGTTGCTGCAAACATGGCTTGAGTCTATGTTTGAAATAGCATAACTCTTTCATTTCTTACTGAAATTCGTCGATTCTTCTTTTATTTGAAAGATAAATTATTCTACTATATGCATACCAATTTTCAGCACAATCTGAGATAATTTGGTCCTCTGCTTCATGCTTGGAAGTTGAACTCGAGATGGTTTTCAGGCCTGTACATTTTCGGTTTTTTGAACTGTTGCAAACATGGCCTAAGTCCATGTTTGAGACAGTGTAACTTTTTCATTTGCACTCGGAATTCATTGATTGTTTTTTTGTTTGAAATATGAAGTTTTCTACTATGTGTATACCAATTTTCAGCTCAATATGAGGTAGTTGGTCCTTTGTTTCAGGCCTGTAAGTAGGAACCAAGATGGTTTTCAGGCCTGTTCATATTTTTGTTTTTGAACTGTTGCAATCATGGCCTGAGTCCATGTTTGAGACAACGTAAAATTTTTATTTCCAATCGGAATTCATTAATTCATTTTTTGATTGAAAGCCGAAAATTCCTAATTTGTGCACACCAATTTTTAGTTCAATCAAAGGTGGTTTGGCCACCAGTTCCATGTCCGAAAGTTGAACCCAGAGAAGACTTCATACCTGGGTATTGTTGCCGATGCATTTTTATGTTCTTTTTCCGTCCGACTTTTGACTTTCACTTCATGTTTTTGTGATATTTCTGAAATGTTTTGAGGCCATGATGTCTATCGATAGACTAGCCAAATTTTGGAGATTTTGAAATTCAAATTTTGGATTAAATTTGAATTTAATTTGAATTGAATTCGAATATCGATTTGAGTGATTTTTTGAGTTTTTATTCGTTTTCGAGCACAGATTTTTCCAAACCTTTTTGAAATAATTTTTAAAATAAATGGGCATTTTAAATTATTATTATATGTTATTTTTAAAGTATTTTCAAATATAGAATCTATTTATTCTTGATAATAAGGGAATTTTCGAATATGGCTTTCAAAATTGGTATTAAAAGCTTGTTTTCTCAAGTAAATTATTTTATATATAAAATACACTTTTTTGCACTATTTGAGCGAACGAGAAGGAGAATTAAATGGTTTGGTAAAACAAGTGGTATGGGACGCGTGCGTTTATCTTATCGATTAATTCCCAACTTGTCCGTTTTGTCGTTTTGACTTGCGAGTCGAGTTTACCGATGAGATGAGATAAACTTTTTACTGCTTTGAGTGTGAAATTTACTAGCGGTTAGTAAACCGTTTAGTGCGAACGTGTGGTATGGGACACACGTTAACACTGTTCGGGTTCCTATCTGAGAGTTTGTGACACATTTGTCTAAGAGACGTATTTGCCAGTACTGGACCTTCGGGTCATTTGTCCTTCGGGATGTTTGTCTAAGAGACGTTTGTCACTGCGACGTATTTGCCCTTCGGGATGTTTGTCTAAGAGACATATTTATTTGTCCTTCGGGACGTTTGTCTGAGAGACGTGGTGCTTTATTTTGGGAGAATAGTACTTGGCAGGCTTCGGCCATAAGCACGTGCTATACCTTTGAGATGATTTCATTGATTTCCTTGTGATTTTCCAAGTGTATCGCCTCTTTACATTATTGGCCATTTGAGCCCTTTGAGATATTATATATGGTGATTACATATTTGGAAATTGAACTCCTTATCGAGGTCTATATTTGAGATTTGGGTTTGCCAACACTTGGCGTTTATTTGAGATTTATACTCTCCTATTTGGAGATATATGAGATTGCCATTTTTGGCGTATTTTGTGTTTGAGACTTCTCCATTTAGAGAATATTTTTGTGATTGCCATTTATGGCGAGTTTTCAATTTGAGATTTGGGATTCTCCTATTTTAAAGATATGGTTCATAGAAACCATTTTAGTGGCTTTTGGAATTTCACCGATGATATGAGGCATTTATTATACTTAGTGTTATTTGATGAGTTTACCTATTTCGAGGACATACACTTAGTGTAATTACATTATTTGAAGTAGAGGCATGCTCTTATTATTGTTTCTTCTCATTCGAGAGGATATCTTACCCTTTACCTTATGCTCATATTTTCACTTATCCTTATAAACTAATTTGTTTAGCTAGATTGACCCGTGTATTTTATACTCGGGTCAGACCGAGGTGTTTCAGGTAAGGTACCCTTATGGACTTGGCCTATTCTTCTTCCGCATGGACTTATCTGCTAGCCCTTTTTGTTGTAGTCTTTTTGTCGCTGCTCTGATATTTATATTGTTTTGACTCGTATGTATATTGTGGTCGTCATACCACTTATGATGTATTATTTGTATTGTATTGGGATGTATCAGTATATATCTGTTTGTTGTTCTGTGATGTGTTATGCATTTGAGTTGTTGTATTTTGTTCTAATAGACCCTATAGCCACCTGTAGTTTTGTATTAAGCATTTATTGGATATGTTGATCCACTTGAGAAAGGAAAAAAAATATAGAGCACTAATCGACGTATTCAATAGATATTTAAGACAAGACTATAGATGGTCGCCCCTAACCAGCTATATTCTCCGCATTAGCAGACAATATTACCCAGTAATACTCTTTGTTAATGTGGGTCTCGGGGTGGGGCGTCACACTCCGGGTCGGGTCCGGGTCCACAGGGTTGGGTCTAGGTCCAACGGGTCAGGTATATTGCCACCCTTAATTCATAAATGCAGTTGTGTGACTCACATTTGTGAATTTAGTCAGCTAATATTGAATAATTCAAATATTAATGTACACACATCACCTTAGTTGATGGTGTGACAATTTGACCAAATTCATTGCTTATAGATTGTTTTTGGTAAAATTAAATTTTAGATCACCTTAAGTGGCACTGTTAAGTAATGATATAATATTAACACATTCACTTCGTTAACACCATATCACTTTAAGATATATGGAGTTGGTATCGGTCAAAACTCTAGCAATATCCATATTCAACCGTTCGATCAATTTAAAATGCCATTTGTTTAATAAAAACATTTATTATTAAAAGTTTTACTTTATCAAGAGATTTTGACTTTGAGTTGGCTAAAGTTGACCGTTATACTAACCTCATACAACTGGGGAGACAAATTCTCTATTAAATAGTGCTTCACTTCCTACGCTTCAACTCAGACCCAACTATAGTCGCTCAATGGTTGCCATACATTATTTAACTATAATCTAAGTTGAGCATCCATGTCGAAGTTCCGTAGTATTCTCAAGTTGAGAGAACTGTGTAACAACATCACACTGAGATTTTCTATTTGACCTAGTTGTTATCAACCAACAAATACTCTCGGTCGAGTCATTCTATAGTTATCTAACGACTATAAGAAGATAACTAGGTGCCCAGTAGACATGAGTAATATACTGCCCAACATTTGGAGACCGTCATGTACTTTGGCCCTAATGGATGTATTGATATTCTTTCTCGAAATATTTTGGTCAGGAATATTTAAAATAAAATGTTATTTTATATTATGATTAATTATTAATGATTGAAAATATTTGCAAATAATCACATAACATTTTATTTAAGGATTTTCTTAATTTATATACTTTAAATTAATTACTTAATTATTTAACCACAATATAATAAAGTATACAAAATAAAACAAACACCAAAGAACTTTTATTACAAACAAGACTGATTATAGAGTTATATAGATATGGCAAGCATCGGCTGCACCTCATTATTGCTACACCCCTATTCCTCCTTGATTTCAGCCATATGCTCCAAATTAAATAATATAATGAAGTGATAAAAGAGAGAAAATTCTATTATTTAATTTGGAGCATATGGCTGAAATCAAAGGGGAACTACGGTGTAGCAAGAATGAGGTGTAGCCAATCCTTACCCATGTATATACATATATATATTGTAACGACCCATAAATTTTGATCGGTTTTATTAACGTATTTAACTGAATTTTGTAAAATTTTAAATAATTGAATTTTGAAATAAAAATTTAATATTCGGATTACGTATAATTAAATATAGCAAATGGTAAATTTTCAATTTATAATATTGAAGTTTATTTTATTGTATAATTTTATTCAAACTCAAATCAGTTAATAATTGACGGTAATAAAATGTTTTCCAAACTTGAATATTATTACACAGTAAATTTCTAAATCTTCTTTGGAGTGAGATACCATCTTTCGTTTTTCCAAATTTGGACTTCTACTGCTCCGTTTATCTTAATTCTGGCAAAATAGCAGTATTTTTCGGTACCGATTATTGACTTTTGATCGGATGATCGTACCACTAATATCTATATACCATTTTGATCGTCTCGTCGTGCTGATCTCTACGGTATATTCAATTCTGTATTTTGAAGTCCGATTAACAACGGAATCCGTAAAATGGTTCGTAGCAACGGTACCATTATATATTGTGACTTTTAACCTCCTAATCTTTTCAAATAAAACATGGAACCCAAACAAGCAATAAATTGCTTTAAATTTTTCAGCTGAAAAATTGGGTGACCGTTATCATTCTTCCACTCTACATTTATTCGTTCACTCTTTACTATATTTGCCGTTACATGATTTTATTTTGGTTCATTCAAAAATTCTTTGTGTCCTTTCGTTTGAACATATAACGTTTATACATAAGCACATAATTTTGATTAGCTGGCATGTTCATTATCTCCCCTCTTTCTTTTTCTTTTATTTTGTTTACAGAAGAACATTTGAGTCCTTCCCCATGCCATCTCCATTCTTTCCAGATCCAACGCCTCGGCTACAACCCCGCAACCACACTCTCCTGACCATTCGTTTTCTCCCCAGTCAAATGCCTTTCCTCCAAAACTTCGCCAGCCTCCCAAGCTATCACCGCAAAGCACCCTTCCCACCACGAAAATCACCAGCCGCTCCTCCCTGTCTAGCAACCACCAATCTGAGCCTCCCTCTCTCGCAACTTCCACCTTGCCGCATGACAGCCGAGCCACCTACCGAGGCTTTTGCTCGCCTCACCCCCTGACAATCCAATCACCACGCTAACACCACAACAACCGCCGATCCCATCCTCCCCGCCCTGTGCCACTGGATCCACCGCATGCATCACCTAGTCACGTCCACAACCTCCGCTCCTCCCAGCACCCGTCGCCTCACCTCCGCATCCCACCTCCGCCTCTAGCCTAACTGAGATTCCCTCTCTCTCTTCCATTTTGCTCGGTCCTCTTTTCTCTAGTCTATAAAGGAAGGTATTGTACTTATATATATATTTTATTATGTTTGTTGTTTATATATATAGCTAAGTATATATGAAACAGTATGAATATATAAGTTGTATATGTTGTATAGTTTTATATTATGATAGTTATTCATGTTCAGTTAATATACGAATAGTTTTATAATATTAGTTATATTATAAGTTAGTGGATATTTTCAAACAAAAATATATATTATCATAAAGTTTGTTGTCTGAGTATGTTTGTAGTCTGCATTTTTCCGGTGATAGTTTGCATATATTATAATAGGTTGTTGTTGGGTTGTCTGCATAGTTGTATAAGTTTATAGATAGTTTATATAAGATGTATGTTATATAAGTTATACAATCAAAGTACTGTGGTCTCAGTTATACATATATATAAATTATAATAAACTTTCGAACCTTAACTATTGTCAGTTGACTTACAGATTAGTTTATTTAGTATATAAGTATAAACATATATGGGCATAGCTGCATATTATCATATATAGTTTGCATATCCACTGTTATAATTGATTTGATAGTACAGAGGTTATTATTATAATATGAGTTGATTAATGGTTTTATTAAAATTCTTTATATTATAAGCATATATAAAACACTTGTTTATAGGTATGCATTTAGTACAGTTTACATAACAGTATACGTACATTGCTGCATTTCAAGAATTATGCATTAGTTTACATATGGTTGGTTCACAATTCTACCTACATACATGCATTACATCCTTGTTTTATCATAGATCTGTGCATACAAAGTTGTTTTGATTTGAAAGTTTAAAATAAACTGACTCTTAAATATATGTGTTTAAAAATAATGATTTTTAATTATATATTTTATTTATTTGTTTTAAATATTGATTCAACGAGGTAATAATCATATTCTGTTCTATCTAGATGATTCTGATTCGTTCTCATCAATCCCTATCTTTCAGTTTTGCCCGTCAATCCACTTTCAGCTTACCTCGCTTTGAAATTGTTGTTTGGATTTGTTCGACGGTCTAGATCGTGATCCAGTTCGTAACACACCCATTCTCATTCATCTCTAGCCTCGAAAGGTGAGCATTCACTCACGATTAACGTTCTTTTATTTTATTAAATTTGATTTCAATTGAAACGCCAATTGAAATACGCTGTTGTAGTTATTTAAATTGTTATATATGCTATTATCTGTAACTGTTCACCTGTGGGATATGATACCATATCCTATTGTTTATATTATATTGTTATTGATGATATATATCCTGTTCTATATTATTATATTATCTGTTATCACTCTGCAAGTTCCCTGTAGTTTAGAATTCACTATGGGTTGAAATGATACATACCCGAACGGACTTTAGAATAGGAGAAAATCGTTATGGGTTGAAATGATAAACCCAAGCGATTTTCATTTGAATTGAAATTGGGATTACGGGTTGAAATGATATCTACCCGTATATATATTTAAATTTACGGATTGAAATGATAAATATTCGTATCACTTGACCATAGATAGGCAATTATATACAGACACCGTTGGTCCACATATATAAATATTTTGAAAATAAAATTTATGGAGATGGGAAGAAATATATGGTTTTAATAAATGTTGATTCTTAAATTAATATATATAAATGGTGATGGTATATAAATAGGTTTAATAATAATATATAATTTAGTTAAGATTGATTTAATACATATAATATGGTTAAGTATTTAAATTTATGTTTCAAAATAGATGTAGGTAATAATTTGAATAAGTTAAGGTTGGGAAGATAATTTTATTTAATTAAACCAATTTGAAACTTATTGAAATTGGAATTTAAGATATGACTTATAACTTGGGTTGATTTAAGTAACTTAATAAATATTTCTTGTTTAAATAAAGTTTAAGGAAATATTTAGTAAAATGTGATTTAAGGCTAGTAAATGATATTGAATCTATTAAGTGAATATTCCCTGATTAAATAATAATGAAGTTAAATCAAGAGCTATATGAAACTGCTAAATCTAACTTTGAAAATGTTGAATATTAAAGCTTTGAAATATATTGAAAAGTAAATGGTATATTTAGAACTGAATTAAATTGATGAATTGAGCTTTGAATAAATTTGAATCTGGAATTTGAAGTTGATTTGAATCGATTTGCGAGACTTGAGGAAATTATAAATACTTTACTTTTTAAATCATTTAATATATATATACTATTTTGGAAAATAGATATATTTGAAATGAAATGATATGTGGGTTTTGAAGTATAAATTTAATTGAAATAACCACGGTGTTATAGTGTATATTTCTACATTGTAGATAGTTCCACGGATCCTTAGAGGATGGTTATCCCAAACATCCTTTAAGTTACTTGTATTTCAGTTGATATTTCACTTGAGTTGGATTTATTAGTATAAGAATGTTAATCCTGACTCGAGTGTTTTGTGTTTTGCTTTACGCTCGGGTCAGACCGAGTGATACAACATTTGAGACTCACCTTTAGAGTTTGGAGCTTCATTTGGAGATCCAACTATCGATTCAGCTTTCAGGTTTTCCAGTTGATTTGTTCAGAGAGGTCATCTATTCGTACTGAAGACTTCACTGTATTTGAAATATTCTGTTGTATTTTATTTTAACTCTGATGTTTATGTAGTAGCTTCATGAACTACTATTTTATCTATTCCGCTGCGTATTATTGTATTACTCTGTGTCTGTGATTCTGTGATTAATTTATTTACTGTATATTTTGAGTTTTGCCAAATGTAAATTAACAATCCACTGTTTTGAAGTATTCAAGTCCGACATGTGTGGATTTATTATCGATTTGAATGGTCCAAAATAGTGGGTCGTTACATATATGTATATGTGTGTATATATATATATATGTATATGTACATATATATGTATGTGTGTGTATAACAAATTACATAATTATCCATAGAGCATACTTGTAACTCTCTTACAATTAATGTGCCACTATGAAACTTGTTTATTAAAATATATCCGCCCGCATTTGTGTTTGTGTTGTTTATTTACATATTTTTGGTAGGAATCATGTGTAGCACCCGGGGTTTCGACATGCTAGTTGAGAACCAATAATCTACTTAGGAAATCTTTAAGCAGAAATTTTTGCATGGAATTTAACTATGCCATTTGTATAAGTGACTCATGCACTACTTATATTATGATTCAAGTACTTAAAAGAACCAAAACAGAATACGGGGGATTTAGCTTTGTAGTTTATTTCCATCTTCAACGGATTCAGTATTGAAGGGCGATATCACATGCTCTTGCATATACCCCAAGTGGTTGTATGCTTTTTTATTTGATACATTGCTCCTACATTAGAGGAAAATTTGGAACTATTGACTTGTTTACCTATGTATGGTGTTTGATGCCGATCCCCCTTTAGGGGAGGCCGCTCCGTCGGAGGTAGCGTGTAGGGTCTTGATTGTATAGTCCCATCGAGGTAGGGCCACTCCAACTTAAAGTAGTGGGCATCATTATGAATGCAAAAATGCAGGATTACTAAGTAGGTAATCATGCTCATATTTGCACCAGTGTCACGTTCCACTCTTTGGGGAATGGGCAACATCATGGATGAATGAGTCGGGGTCACTGTTTGGTGGCAAAGCCAATGGTTCGCCGATGCATTTGGCATGGATGAGAGCATTGTCTAGCTTGTGCATCCTCATTGAGAAGTACACCACGAGTGCATAAATTAGGGTCACAATATTGGTAGTCTCACCATCTATGTGCTAGTATCCCCTGCATGGATGAGAGGTTGTTTGGCTCATACATCCTTATGAAACAGTACATGAAAAATGGATGAATAGAACCACAATGGGGTGGTATCGTCATATATGCCCGATGTCCCCAACATGGATAGGAGTGATGTTTGGCTCATGCATCCTCATGGAGTAGTACCGTACTTCGTCGACATGAGCGAAAGCTTCATGGAACTCTTGCACTCTATCGAAGGTGTTTGCCTTGGCGTCCCTGGCATAGGCTAAGGCATTGCACGCTCGTACATTCTCAGTGTGGCAACTCATATTTTTTATCATGAGCACTGGGATCACATGGGATTGATTGAAAAATTGTAAGATTTGAAGTGCATGCCATTACGGTTTGCGTTGTTGGTTGATGGTTTAGACCACGAGATCAAAGCTCATGAGTTCGAACGTTGAAACTAACAACCCCGTAACAAGTACTTAGAGTATATGTTTGGCAGACACATGTTTTCCTAGAGTTTACAAGCGAAATTTGGTTACTAGATAATTCTAGAATAAAAAGATTGGTAGTATCCAGTTTATTTCACATAAAAGAGACATTATAGTGGTGATCATGCCTTATGATTTCATCTTGCATGGAGTTACTAAATATTGTAGGTCTTAGGTTCTATGGATTCCACGTCTAGGGGATGTTGGTGTCGTTTGGATGAGTGAGAGTAATTGTAAATCTATCGCACTTTAATGGTATTGGGATCTAATGTTAAATTTTTATGATTCAAATATTTGTCAAAGAAGAAAGGAATTAATTAATTGATTCAATCAATCAATTAATTAGGCTTATATGTGGAAAGATATAAAAGGATATTTTGCTGGAAGGAAACAAATTGATTACTAAATCAATTAATTATTCAATGGATTAATAAATAAGGAAAGAAGTCTATTTATGAATTCATTGATTTTGGAATATAATGAAAGAAAAGTTTATACATGGAGATCCAATCAATTGAGGAAAATTATGGAAACCAAGATCACTATTATCTATTTGCACTGAAATCAAATCATGAATTTTTGGAAAGATTTCAAAACAATTGGGCAGTTAATTTACCTAATATCCAAGTAATTCCTTCATTCTTAAGTCTATCTAAATGAAGGATGTTCAACTTCATATGTTTGTGTATGAGACAACAACCACCATTATCCTCTTATTTAGTAAACTCTAATTTCTATAGTCAAATCAAATTAGAAGTTTTGAGCGCAAACAAGTCTTTAGAGAAATTGATTATTCAATTTGTAATTATAGGTTAGTCTCTCCACATTGCTATGTATAATTTTGTAATCTTTCTTTTTTGCACTCTCTTTCTTCAGTAAAATAAAGAATAGTTGTTGGGTCCATGGATGTAGGCAATTTGGCTGAACCACATGATATCTTTGTGTTTCCTACTCTTATATTTTTCTTTGTTTAGTAATTATTGTTCACTGAATTGGCGGCTGATAATTAATTGACAAGCTAAATCCAATTTATTGCTTCCGCCCTAAAGTATCCCGCAATAGTTTTGGAATTAGGGAAACTTAATTAAAATTAGCAGAACAGATTGATACATAGAGATTCAATCAATTAAGGAAAATTATGAAAACCAAGATCACCATTATCTATTTGCACTGAAATCAAATCATGAATTTTTGGAAAGGTTTTAAGACAATTGGACAGTTAATTTACTTAATCTCCAAGTAATTCCTTCATTCTTAAATCTATTTAAATAAAGGAAGTTCATCTTCATGTATGTGTGTGTGAGAGAGCATCCGCCATTATCCTCTTCTTCAGTAAACCATAATTTCAGTAGTCAAATCAAATTGGGTGTTTTGAGCGCAAACAAGTCATTGGAAAAATTAATTATTCAATTTGTAATTGTTGGTTAGGCTCTCTACTTTGCTACCTATAATTTTGTAATCTCTCTCTTGTACTCTTTTTCTTCAGTAAAATAAAGAATAGTTGTTGAGTACGTGGAGGTAGGAAATTTGGCCGAACCACGTTAAATCTTTGTGTTCTCTACTGTCCTATTTTTATTTGCTTGGTGATTATCTATAATGACCTGCCGTTTCGACCCTCAAAACTCGACACTAATACATTCATAATATTCACATGCCGAGCATCTAAGTGTGGGAAAGACAAATTATTAGGTGTGAAAGAAAGAAAAGACATAACAGAACCGTACATCGTGATGAGTAATATATAGTATACACATGATCTTTACAAAAGAAAACTATAATATACATACATCAATTAGAGTAAACTAACCTATCATCGGTTCGGACAGTTATAATAGCATGTCCTCACAAATGCTGATAAATACAAAATAACAAATGCAGCAGAAATAAAAGATACATGAATATGTCTTGGAGGCATCCAGCTCCTCTCCAGAAGCTCCAAAGCATCCAAACTAGATCTGGAAATATGCTCGGGCTGACCAGAGCATTATAAAAGAATAAAGCCTTTTATAAATCTCTTTATATTTACAAAATTCCTTTTATATATCTTTAAAAATCGTTTATAAATCTCTTTTATATTTATATCTTTATGTTTACAAAACTCCTTTTATAAATCTCTTTATACTTACAAAATCCTTTTATAAATCTCTTAACCTATACTTGTCACGAATCTTCGATTTCAAGATCGGACCAAACACTTTCCATAAAACGATCCTTCCATATGTCACTATAAATTTGCAAATGTAATTTATTTTCTAATTTATCAAAATAATATATATTTTTCTTTTAAAAAAACACGTCTAAAATTCATCTTCCAAATCAAAACAGCGTATTATACTATTTCCAAAATATTATAATGAGGCAAATAGCTACCATTGCACTTAACCAATGCTACTACTATCTTTATCACTAAAATGGTTCAAGTTTTAACATATATCAATGCCATATTCAATATAGCCAAACCGCCAAGTTTTGACATTCAACAATTTATACAACAAGTATATAAGTGGAATTAAAATCAACAGTAACAAGGAATCCGAACTCCTCTACAAAATTCCTTATATTTCATTTTATATGTCATTCGTATTCAAACGGAAAGTCAACAGAACCAAACCAACAAATCATTCAAGCATAAAACAATAATTTATATTTATTATATATCATATAGAATTCATTCAAAGAAGATTGAGCTCACTAAAATTCTAGTTGATGCTTAAGCATTCCATTTCGATCTAAAATCGACCGACGTTCGATGTTAGCTCAAAATTCCACTTGCTTCAAACTCGACGAAATATATTCCATTGCATAGATAACGCTCCTATAAGCACAACACAAAAGACAACGTCTTGATTGGATCTCGTACGAAGAAGTGATTCAATCTATAAGTTTGTGAATTAAAATTTGTAATTGAGATTTAATTAATAACTTAATTACCAATTAATATATCTTCCTCAATTACTAATCACCCCCGCTCTATGCCTATACACCACACCCAAATTTGTGCATGACTCCACCATCATATGGAGCTACACTCGATCATTCTATGAATGGACTTCGCCGATGAACTCCTCTCCGCAATCTCGACTCACTGTACCCAAATACTTCGAACTCGATCCCTTCATCAAATCCGCGACCTGCTACTTGCTCCCCTCGACCATAAAATGTCACGACCCCAAACCCCGACCGCATCACCCCAAACTCGGCCATAAGATGCTACTAAACATGAGAAACTCAAACCAAACGACGCCGTCGCCCAACATCGCCTACATCTCTGAAAATCACAAACCCTAGCTCCTCCTTAGCCACGTCGACCATCCCAAACGATGTCGCACTTGACAATACTACAACGGATTAGAAGCCCTCTCCTTTACGAGTTCAACAAATCTAGTTTTATAATTTATCATGAACCCTAGCTCCCTAATTTTTTGATGGGAGGAAGCTTATTATCATTCAATGTAAATGTGAATGGAGAAAAGAAAACGAGGAAAGATGAATGAAGAAAATTATAAGGGTAGGAGTTTGTTTATTTTATAATTTCCAGCACTTCGCTACAAAAAAAATTGTTTGCGTACGAACTGCGAAGGACAGAAACAAAAATAAGATCATGCGCAACTTTACGATACGATCACAAAACAACAATAAAATAAACTGGTTATCTTATTTTGAGAAATTTCAAAAATACGAACGTTTGCCGAAAAATACATCAAATAAGAATATAAATATTTTCAAATAAAAAATTATGAAAAAAATCCTATAAATTGAAATAAAAATACGTCATTAAAAAATCAAGTCATTTTTAACATTTGATTTTCTTATTATTTATCATATACGAATCAAATTTAAATATTTAAATAAACTAAATATTCACATTCAAAACGCTAAAAAATTTAGGTTGTTAAATTCTTCCCACTTAAAAGAATTTCATCCTTGAAATTCCCAAAGAAAGAAAATGTCTTAACACCCTTAGACTTATTAAAATCAATTAGGGTACATAAAATTTCGGAGCACCTCCTTTGCACAGTTAGATCCGGAAAAAATCACAATATCAATATAAGCCTATATCTGGGGACCACACAGCAACAATATATACTTATCATATACCAGAGTGTGTATGACACATAGCAAACACACCTGTTAAGCAAATAAACACATACCCATTTCTCAAGCAGTCAAAATCTACTCATGAAACCAAAAGCAACTAGCAAGTCTTTACTTCCATGTACCTGAATCTCACTTACATAATCCAAAAGAGAGTTAAACATGACAAATGAAACGATACAATATATTAAAAGCCCTTACGATATACGTATTTCATCTATATGCAATATCAAACCCGATCACTTGCTCGATCACATAAACTTCTGTTTTAAACTAGTATCGCTCATTCGACTTCCCTTGTGCGGACTCTGATCAGGATCCTTGATTAGAAACCTCCATTCTCCTTACATAGCCATATACTATGGCAGAAAACTTTAGAATCTTATCAAAAATCTATATCAAGTGTTCGCCCTTAGAATCGAATGAAAAATCTTTGTTTGGATCAGTGTAAATCACCTCAAAATCATGTACTCGTATCTGAATCAAAAACAGTTATGCAAATAAAATGATTTACATACAAATTACGTATTTAGTCCATTGGTTTTTAAATAACCTAATTACTTTTCAGTTCACATTAATTTACACCAATAGTATTTCATTTAATACAAAATCATTTATGAACCATTTTATAACACATTACTTACATTTATAAACATTCAAGACTTAAGTTTATATTCGTACAATACTCCACACATCCTAAGAGTATATATACAATCTCATATTTGTTTTACTTAACCGGGATGTTCAACAAATTTAAAACTTGTTTAACTTGCTATCTTCTTAAATTTATAAGTTACAAAACTAATTTTCTTACATATTCACAAAACACTTAGATTCAATTTCTCAACTAATTCGGATCGACCTTCCAAAATCGCCGAAAATTCCATTTCATTTCAACAAATGATAATTATCAAACAAAAAATCGTAATAAGGTGCACTAACCAACCTACCCTAATGCATATGATACATGTATTCATATAATAACTTAATAGAAAACTTAAGAACTAAACACCCGGTTTTATTTCAAATCAGTTTGAAATAATAATATACATATCCCCTTTGTATATCAAATCATACTTTTGGGATTAAATCAATTCTGTTTTATCAAAACAACCTTATACCAAATCTCTATTGTAGCATCCCCTACTTAAAAACTCGAAAATAAACACTGATGATGCTCCAGTCCTCACCAGAATTATTTTCCAGTGACATAATTGAGTTAACTGCTTTCTATCTCCTTAAAAATCCTTTTAAAATATTTCTATAATCAATACTTTCAAATAATATTATTACTCTTTTCCCTAAAATCTTTGAAAAACAATTTTTGAAACACAGGGATTTAAGTTCTTAAATCTTTTTTATTTATAAAACATACTTATATAATTTCACTTTCTTATATAAAATCATTTCACAAATGTTTACCTTTGTTTATTATAATAGACAACTTTTATTAAAATTAAATTTTAACCCAACAATATCACCGAACGCCTTATGGTCAAATCATGAAAAAAATTCATAAGGTATTTTTATTTAATATTCCCACTATTACCATCTACTTAAACCATGTAGCAAAAAAGGTAAAAATGCTCATAAACCGGTCGAGCACCACTAAACAAACAATAAATGATAATAATCGAATATTATCATTTCCTAACAAACAAGCACACCATAAATAACCATGTTAATAACTGAAAATTATTCTTTTATATATAAAATATAAAATCTAGGTAAAAATATTTCATTTACAAAATTTCAAAAACAATACTATGTTGGTTTGCATTGTTCAGATGTTTAGAATATCCTATTGATACAATTTTTCTTTCTATATCGACCAAAATTTATAAACCACACAATAGATCAATCAACACAATATAAAATATTTTTATATTACTAATAAATACATGCACTCACCCACATACACACATATATGAATACACACACTCAAACTCATTCTAGGGTGTTATAACCCAATCTCTAATGAGTCTACACCACCAAAGCCTATGTTCTTGCTCAAACAAAATTCTAATACCATGCTGTAACAACCTGCCTTTTCGACCCATAGTTGACACTAATACATTCACGGTATTTACGTGCTGAGCATCCGAGTGCCGGAAAGACAAATTATGTAACGACCCGTAAATTTCAACTGTTTTAATAACGTAATTAGTTGAAATTTTGTGAAATTTTAAATGATAAAATTTTAAAATAAAAATTTAATATTTGGAATATGTCTAGTTAAACATAGCAAATGGTAAATTTTCGTCCGAAAATATGAAAGTTTATTTCGCGCGTAAATTCACTTCAATTTAATCAGTTAAAAAGCGTTGAAATAAAATGTTTCCGAAACTCAAATATTTTTACATAGAAAAATTCTAAACCATCTTCTGAGCAAGATGTCAGTTTGTCGTTTTTCAAAATTTGGACATCTATTGCTCCGTCGTTCTTATTTTCTGCAAAATAGCAACATTCTGGTACCGATATCGATTTTTATCGGATGATCGTACCACTGATATCTGTATACCGTTGTGATCGTCTCGTCGTGCTGATCTCTACGGTATATTCGATTTTCAAATTTTGAAGTCCGAGAAACAACGAAATCTACGTAGCGATTTCCGTAGCGGTTCCGCGGTTTGACTTTTGGATTTCCTATACTCTTTCGTTTCCCTATACTGTTTCAAATAAAGAATAATAAAAAATGTAAATAAAAACTTTGTTGCTTTTTTTTCACCGTGTAAATTTCCAATGGCCATTTGCAATTAATTTTCTTGAATTCAACTTACGTGACCCTTGCTCTTTCATTTTACCTGTTCACTTCTTTTGATTTTTTTCTGTTCCTTTCTATTTCCTTCTTCTCACAAATATAATGAATATATCTTTGTTGTTGTTATAATGGTGAAGCCTTGCCACTGTTTTCCTTCTTCATGCCATGACCCATCTTCTCTTTCCCTTCCTCTGCCACCCGTTTTCTCTCCCTCCAGCCTCCTCCCATCCTCCATGCACACAACGCCCGAGAGCCTCTCCTTCCCTTGCTCGTTCCATGAACCCATACTCCCAAATTTTTCACGTCACCTTAGCCTCATTTCCTCCCTAAACCCCGCCACAGCCGTACCCCAACACCGATCCACTCGCCCACTCTCCCTCTTCCATCCACGTCGGCAAAACCTATGACAACCCTTCTAGCTGCTGCAACCTTCCCAAGCCGATCTTCACCGTTCCGCCTGATCACCTATCCTCCCTCGTCCATCACCAAGATCCGCCGCACGCTCATATTCTTCCTGCCTTCGTTCGCCGCGCCTTTGTCCGAACATCTCCGTACTCCGTTTGCACGTGCTACACCACTGTTCAACCCATCCTCCAATCTATTTCTTCTGCCGAGTCTAACCCTATAGCATGTATCTAAGGTATTTTTCATATATATCTTATATATTTATGTAAGTATTGCTTATGTATTGATATATACCTATTAGTATTTTATGTATAGACTGTTTATATTGTTATATATATATGGGTATGATATGAGACGTGATTTTGTTTTCTGGCTTATACATATTATTACATATGCAATTGTCTGCATAAGTTGTACATGTGAATAGTAGTGTAAATAGGATTGTCTGTATATGTAGAGAACCTTATATATCTATGTTCGTTTCATAATGTCAGTTATAAACATATGTAGTCTGTGTTCATTTTTTTTTCCGTTCAACCTGGTCATATATATATATATATATATAGTTTATATATACTTTAAGTTGAAACCGTATTTTCAACCTATTTTATCTTATATAAAAGTTATCAGATCTATAATGAGGTATATATTTGTTTAAATCCGTGAGTATATATATAGTATATAATAAGTTGTCAATCTGTTATTGTTAGCCAACCTATTTTTTTTAGCGTATTAATTGTTTGCTTTTGCTGCTGAAATTAGTATATAATGTTCATACTGTTTTGCATATTCGATACTTTACATTTTCGTGTTATAGTTTTTACTACAAAGTTGTTAATAGTACTGAATACATTACAACGGTATACATACTTGTTATAGATATTATATATGTATTTATTTTAAAGTGTTTATGTAGATTAGTTGTTATATTTTAAATGTATGATTATTTATCCCAAATATATTATTTAAAACGATGATTTCAATTATATTATGATATTTGTTTTAAATGTTTATATTGATTTCATGGAAATAGTAATAGTGATATATATTTGTTGTCTCCATCAAAGTTGTCTAATTGTCTCATCGACTCCCATTTTATCAGCTTTGACCGTCGAAATACATGTCAATCCCGCCTTGCTTTGTAAATTGGCACTTGAATTTGGTCGGATTCACAATTCAAATCGTAACCTATTGTGCCAGCTATCTTCTTGTGTTCTCTAGCCTCGAGAGGTGAGCACTCACTCACGATTAACGTTCTTTTATTTATTAAATCTGATTTCAATTGAAACGACAATTGAAATATACTGCTGTTAGTTAATTATACTGTTATATATGCTATTACCTGTATCTGTTCACCTGTGACATCTGACACCATTTTCTGTTAATTATTTATGCGATGATAATACAGTTTGGCTGATAATTTATTGATTGTTGATGTTTATATTGGACGTTAAATTGTTAATGTTAAAATGATAAATAGCATGCAATTGAACTTGATATAGGATAGTTAAATGTTAAATTTGATTTAATGACACTGCATAATATGACCCCTTTAATTGTTGAATTTATTGACACGTAGGATTTGTTTAATTACATTTTGAACCACTGAATGTATGTTGTTAAATTGATGATGTATGAAATTGAAAGTGAATGACAAGTGAAAAACCGTAATGTAATAATCTTTAATCTACGTGAAATGATAGTGTAGATTCTAGAAATAATTATATTAATTCGCACAAATAACAATGCGAGTTAATACGGTTATTTCGGGATTATTTGAATTGATTATTGGATTGTTATTGATTGTTGTTATTGCTTGTTTATTTACTTTGACACCATCCCAGTTATCACACTGCAAGTTCCCTTTGTTATGCTTTGATTTTGAATTGAATTGGAATCGGGTTGAAATGATAAATACCCAAATTGAACTTTGACCTAGGATAGAAAATTAAATAAAACCCGATTGGTCAATAATTTGATTTAAAATAAACGAAGATTTTATTTGAATAAATAATATGGTTTTGAAATGAAGTTGAAATTTGCATTTTAATGAAAGGAAAATGTTAATATTTAAAAATATGAAATAAAATATTAAAAATGTAATTGATGAAAGAATGTTGTTTAATTTGAGAAATTATTGAATTAAGTTTGAAATTGAATTCAGTTTGAAATTATTAAACTCTAAAATGATTTAATAATCAAGTTTGAAATTATAATTAAGTTTGGAATTATTAAACTTTGAAATTATTTAATAATTAAGTTTTGAATCATTTAATAATTAAATAAGATTGAATTATTTAATGATTAAATTAAATTGAATTTTGAATAAGTGAATTTTACTTCGTAATACTTGAAATTGAGTTTCTTTATTAATAAAGTTTGGAAAATCATTTAAGTAAGTAAATAGGTGAAATTGAATTTCTTTAACAAGAAATAAAATGTGATATTTTTGGAATTAATGTAAGACTTGAAATTTAAAGAATTTGATTTGATGAATTTAATTTAATTCAAAATTGTAAGTTTTGATTTAATGAAGTTGAACTTAAGAATGGATTTAATGAATTGGAAATTTAATGGAAATTGTTTTGAATAACAAATTTACTTAACGAATATTGAATGGAATCGATAAATGAATGTAAATTGATTTGAATGTTAAATTAAATTAATTTAAATGATTTTGAAATGAAACTGATATACGAACTTGGATCAATATTTGAATCGTTTAAATCGAAATTTGAAATTGAATTATAAGATTTGGAAATTATGATTTGGAAGTTTTGAAACGTAAAGTATGGAAATTGGTTTTTGAAAAACAAGTGAAATGTTGATTTACGAATTGAAATTGAAATTGAATTGATTTGGTTTTGAAATATATAAACGACCAATCGGTGTAATAATTTCGAAAGTTATTAAAGAGACCGGAATTCGGTTATGGATATACTCTCTATCTAAACCGAAAACCACTTTAATAACTATACGCGGAGTGATGATCCAGAACGAAGTGGATGGTTTTGGTGAACGCGTTGACTGAAGAAAGAGAACGATTTTGGATGACCCCTGATATGACTAAAACAGGAGCCGCGCCGGGCCATTGAGGATCGCCATCTCTAGCGGACACACTTCTTCGATACCATATCTATTACTTCTGTGATTCGATTTGGGTGCACCCCTCGATTTGGGAGTGTTGTTTCGTGGTGTTGGGGTAGTAGCTGCTATGCCCAACATCAGTCCGGATCACGCAACTACTAGTATCCTAGTTGGTATCGCCTCATGTACCTTGTCATACTGATTATCCTATTCGCGACCACTACGATTTTGATTTGTACCTTTAGTATATGGATTGCCCTCTGGTGACTTCCGGTTTTGGGGAAACTACGGTCTTGTATATGCTTTTGGGAATAAACAGGTTAAGAGGTGTATGGGCCCTGCTTAACCCTATTTTGATATCTTCTTATATTACTGATAGACATTATCTACTTAGCGTACATTACTACCTAGTAGATAGTTTAACGGATCCTTAGAGGATGGTTATTCCAAACATCCTTTGAGTTACTTGTATTTCAATTGCTATTTCACTTGAGTTGGATTTATTAATATAAGAATGTTAATCCTGACTCGAGTGTTTTGTGTTTCGCTTTACGCTCGGGTCAGACTGAGTGGTATTCCAGTATTCGAGACTCACCTTTGAAGTTGGAGCTTGCTTGAAGATCCAGCCATCTATTCTGCTTTCAGTATTCGAGGATTCCAGTGATGTATTCTGGTTTAACTCTGATGTACCGTATTACTCTTCTGTTGTAAACTCTGATGTATTTTATATATTCATATAGTAGCTTCATGAACTACTATCTCTTTTATTTCCGCTGCAATTATTACTCTGTGTCTGTGATCTGTGATTATATTTATCTACTGTATATGTTCAGTTTTGCCAAATTTAAATTAACAACGCGGTATTTTGAGCAATTCAACTCCGGCATAAGTGTCTACCTATACACTTATAATGGACGCGAATGGTCCAAAATATCGGGACGTTACAGTTGGTATCAGAGCTTTGGTAGCTCTAGGCAAAACTTAACATATAGAGTAAATGTATTTACAGAATCACTCTCATTTCGAGTTTCAAACTCTTCCTTTCGACTCGATTTCTTTGAATTTTGGAACGTTCCCTACGGTTTCAAATTTCATTCGTGTCCTTCACTATTTGTCTTCTTTCAATCATGGAGCACCCCATAACTCCATTCTGAATGTCATCTATAATAGATCGGCGGTCTCGCCAATATTCGAATGATTCGTAAAGGAGCAAAACTCCTTTATAATTGGCATTGATTTACCGGAGATTTCTTTATCCTCGGTTTACGATGCTATCTATCTCCTGCTATACCTGAATTCTATTTCTTGAGATCGAATGTCGATTTATCTCGGAATTCCACATCGATCTTATTCTTGAAGTCACGGTCGACCCGGTTAAGGTTGCCCGCGATTTATATAAACTTATCCATCGTCTTATTTTGTTATTTAATTATCTCGTCTTTGTTTCAAATCTATCTTAGAATCGAAATTCTCTTTGATTTGAGTCTATCACAAATTTGAATCTCTATTCTTGCTTTGAAATCCATTATTGTATCGTTAAGTGAGGAAGTGTATTTGTAAATTTATTTTAAAATGTTTTCATATT
This sequence comes from Allium fistulosum, assembly GCA_030737815.1. Taxonomy (NCBI): domain Eukaryota; kingdom Viridiplantae; phylum Streptophyta; class Magnoliopsida; order Asparagales; family Amaryllidaceae; genus Allium; species Allium fistulosum. Next base: position 722,906,728 of record CM060908.1, read on the forward strand.
GTGTTGTTTGAGTTGTTGATGTTGATTTGGGTTTTCGATCGGTTCGTCTGATCAACGCTATCGATAGGATTTCCAAAACACTTGAGCAGAGCAAACTGACACAATATTGTTTCAAATTTGGAAAATGAAATAAATTTGTTTGATTATATTGTGAAAATATAAGTAAAATTTTCTGGAATTTAATAGGTTAATTAAATTGTTTGTTTGAAATGATAATATTTGATTATCATTTATTGTTCTAAATAAATTTATAAATACGGTTTAAAAATTGATTTGGAATTTGAAATGAATTTAATTCAGAAATTTGAGAATTTAGTTTCCGGTGATTTCGAACTTTGATTTTATAATTTTAAAGTATATATTATTGGAAGTATTTTCGAATAGAAATCGTTTCCAAAGAATTTTAAATGTTGAAATCAGTGCTCTTCTCTTTGTCGCTGGAAAATAATTTCGGTGATGGCGGCCGCATCATCGACGTTCATTTTCGAGTTTCGAAGTGGAGATACTATTTTGTAGCTTTGCTACGGGTTTGTTTTGAAAATATTTTGATTTGAATTTCTTCAGTATAATTTGATTTATATATATATATATATATAGGTATCTTATTTTAAATTTGATTTGATTTGATATAAATATATTATATATATCTCTAAATTGTTTAAAGTTAATCGGAAATCTAATTCTTAAATTTTGTTAAAGGATGATTTTAATTATAAATAAAACCAAAATTTGGAATAAATATTTAAACTTGAATAATTGAATTAGGAAATTTTATTTGTATATTGTTCAACTGCATTCTAATACAACTTACCTAAATCATTCAGAAGTTGAATATGTGATTGGATAATATATAAGATAAATTGAATTTATAAATAAATTTGAGTGTTTATAATAAATGTTATACACTAAATCTTGATTATAAAGATGTTAATTGAGTTAGATAGGATAATAAATAAAACTCAGTTAATAATGAAATAAATTTGTTTTGAAAGAATTAATAAATTGAAATTTGATCAACTTATGAAACTACCTTGAATTTAAAAGAAATTAATAGATGTAAATTAATTTAAATCGAAACTTTTATGGTTTAAATTAATTTATATGGTTAAATATATGTGATAGGATATTAAGTAGAATAAATTTAACAGTAATTTGGAATAAAGAAGAATTTAAAATTGTTGGAAAAATATGATTATAATGAAAGACTATTCAAATTTATGATTTTGAAACTGTTAATTAAAGATGATTGGATAATAAGAAAATCAATCTAGAAATAGTTAAAGCTTGATTCAACTTAAGAAAAATCAAATGGATTAAATCAAATTATTGGATATAAATTTATTTAAAATTTTAAACTGTATGGTTTAAATTAATTATTTTATTTGTTTTCCAATCTATTTTCTTTCTGGTTGTTTCTATTCTCCTACCTCGTTCCTTTTCGGGGACGAAAAGTTTTGAGTGGGGGAGAGTGTAACGACCCGTAAATTTCAACTGTTTTAATAACGTAATTAGTTGAAATTTTGTGAAATTTTAAATGATAAAATTTTAAAATAAAAATTTAATATTTGGAATATGTCTAGTTAAACATAGCAAATGGTAAATTTTCGTCCGAAAATATGAAAGTTTATTTCGCGCGTAAATTCACTTCAATTTAATCAGTTAAAAAGCGTTGAAATAAAATGTTTCCGAAACTCAAATATTTTTACATAGAAAAATTCTAAACCATCTTCTGAGCAAGATGTCAGTTTGTCGTTTTTCAAAATTTGGACATCTATTGCTCCGTCGTTCTTATTTTCTGCAAAATAGCAACATTCTGGTACCGATATCGATTTTTATCGGATGATCGTACCACTGATATCTGTATACCGTTGTGATCGTCTCGTCGTGCTGATCTCTACGGTATATTCGATTTTCAAATTTTGAAGTCCGAGAAACAACGAAATCTACGTAGCGATTTCCGTAGCGGTTCCGCGGTTTGACTTTTGGATTTCCTATACTCTTTCGTTTCCCTATACTGTTTCAAATAAAGAATAATAAAAAATGTAAATAAAAACTTTGTTGCTTTTTTTTCACCGTGTAAATTTCCAATGGCCATTTGCAATTAATTTTCTTGAATTCAACTTACGTGACCCTTGCTCTTTCATTTTACCTGTTCACTTCTTTTGATTTTTTTCTGTTCCTTTCTATTTCCTTCTTCTCACAAATATAATGAATATATCTTTGTTGTTGTTATAATGGTGAAGCCTTGCCACTGTTTTCCTTCTTCATGCCATGACCCATCTTCTCTTTCCCTTCCTCTGCCACCCGTTTTCTCTCCCTCCAGCCTCCTCCCATCCTCCATGCACACAACGCCCGAGAGCCTCTCCTTCCCTTGCTCGTTCCATGAACCCATACTCCCAAATTTTTCACGTCACCTTAGCCTCATTTCCTCCCTAAACCCCGCCACAGCCGTACCCCAACACCGATCCACTCGCCCACTCTCCCTCTTCCATCCACGTCGGCAAAACCTATGACAACCCTTCTAGCTGCTGCAACCTTCCCAAGCCGATCTTCACCGTTCCGCCTGATCACCTATCCTCCCTCGTCCATCACCAAGATCCGTCGCACGCTCATATTCTTCCTGCCTTCGTTCGCCGCGCCTTTGTCCGAACATCTCCGTACTCCGTTTGCACGTGCTACACCACTGTTCAACCCATCCTCCAATCTATTTCTTCTGCCGAGTCTAACCCTATAGCATGTATCTAAGGTATTTTTCATATATATCTTATATATTTATGTAAGTATTGCTTATGTATTGATATATACCTATTAGTATTTTATGTATAGACTGTTTATATTGTTATATATATATGGGTATGATATGAGACGTGATTTTGTTTTCTGGCTTATACATATTATTACATATGCAATTGTCTGCATAAGTTGTACATGTGAATAGTAGTGTAAATAGGATTGTCTGTATATGTAGAGAACCTTATATATCTATGTTCGTTTCATAATGTCAGTTATAAACATATGTAGTCTGTGTTCATTTTTTTTTTCCGTTCAACCTGGTCATATATATATATATATATAGTTTATATATACTTTAAGTTGAAACCATATTTTCAACCTATTTTATCTTATATAAAAGTTATCAGATCTATAATGAGGTATATATTTGTTTAAATCAGTGAGTATATATATAGTATATAATAAGTTGTCAATCTGTTATTGTTAGCCAGCCTATTTTGTTTAGCGTATTAATTGTTTGCTTTTGCTGCTGAAATTAGTATATAATGTTCATACTGTTTTGCATATTCGATACTTTACATTTTCGTGTTATAGTTTTTACTACAAAGTTGTTAATAGTACTGAATACATTACAACGGTATACATACTGGTTATAGATATTATATATGTATTTATTTTAAAGTGTTTATGAAGATTAGTTGTTATATTTTAAATGTATGATTATTTATCCCAAATATATTATTTAAAACGATGATTTCAATTATATTATGATATTTGTTTTAAATGTTTATATTGATTTCATGGAAATAGTAATAGTGATATATATTTGTTGTCTCCATCAAAGTTGTCTAATTGTCTCATCGACTCCCATTTTACCAGCTTTGACCGTCGAAATACATGTCAATCCCGCCTTGCTTTGGAAATTGGCACTTGAATTTGGTCGGATTCACAATTCAAATCGTAACCTATTGTGCCAGCTATCTTCTTGTGTTCTCTAGCCTCGAGAGGTGAGCACTCACTCACGATTAACGTTCTTTTATTTATTAAATCTGATTTCAATTGAAACGACAATTGAAATATACTGCTGTTAGTTAATTATACTGTTATATATGCTATTACCTGTATCTGTTCACCTGTGACATCTGACACCATTTTCTGTTAATTATTTATGCGATGATAATACAGTTTGGCTGATAATTTATTGATTGTTGATGTTTATATTGGACGTTAAATTGTTAATGTTAAAATGATAAATAGCATGCAATTGAACTTGATATAGGATAGTTAAATGTTAAATTTGATTTAATGACACTGCATAATATGACCCCTTTAATTGTTGAATTTATTGACACGTAGGATTTGTTTAATTACATTTTGAACCACTGAATGTATGTTGTTAAATTGATGATGTATGAAATTGAAAGTGAATGACAAGTGAAAAACCGTAATGTAATAATCTTTAATCTACGTGAAATGATAGTGTAGATTCTAGAAATAATTATATTAATTCGCACAAATAACAATGCGAGTTAATACGGTTATTTCGGGATTATTTGAATTGATTATTGGATTGTTATTGATTGTTGTTATTGCTTGTTTATTTACTTTGACACCATCCCAGTTATCACACTGCAAGTTCCCTTTGTTATGCTTTGATTTTGAATTGAATTGGAATCGGGTTGAAATGATAAATACCCAAATTGAACTTTGACCTAGGATAGAAAATTAAATAAAACCCGATTGGTCAATAATTTGATTTAAAATAAACGAAGATTTTATTTGAATAAATAATATGGTTTTGAAATGAAGTTGAAATTTGCATTTTAATGAAAGGAAAATGTTAATATTTAAAAATATGAAATAAAATATTAAAAATGTAATTGATGAAAGAATGTTGTTTAATTTGAGAAATTATTGAATTAAGTTTGAAATTGAATTCAGTTTGAAATTATTAAACTCTGAAATGATTTAATAATCAAGTTTTAAATTATAATTAAGTTTGGAATTATTAAACTTTGAAATTATTTAATAATTAAGTTTTGAATCATTTAATAATTAAATAAGATTGAATTATTTAATGATTAAATTAAATTGAATTTTGAATAAGTGAATTTTACTTCGTAATACTTGAAATTGAGTTTCTTTATTAATAAAGTTTGGAAAATCATTTAAGTAAGTAAATAGGTGAAATTGAATTTCTTTAACAAGAAATAAAATGTGATATTTTTGGAATTAATGTAAGACTTGAAATTTAAAGAATTTGATTTGATGAATTTAATTTAATTCAAAATTGTAAGTTTTGATTTAATGAAGTTGAACTTAAGAATGGATTTAATGAATTGGAAATTTAATGGAAATTGTTTTGAATAACAAATTTACTTAACGAATATTGAATGGAATCGATAAATGAATGTAAATTGATTTGAATGTTAAATTAAATTAATTTAAATGATTTTGAAATGAAACTGATATACGAACTTGGATCAATATTTGAATCGTTTAAATCGAAATTTGAAATTGAATTATAAGATTTGGAAATTATGATTTGGAAGTTTTGAAACGTAAAGTATGGAAATTGGTTTTTGAAAAACAAGTGAAATGTTGATTTACGAATTGAAATTGAAATTGAATTGATTTGGTTTTGAAATATATAAACGACCAATCGGTGTAATAATTTCGAAAGTTATTAAAGAGACCGGAATTCGGTTATGGATATACTCTCTATCTAAACCGAAAACCACTTTAATAACTATACGCGGAGTGATGATCCAGAACGAAGTGGATGGTTTTGGTGAACGCGTTGACTGAAGAAAGAGAACGATTTTGGATGACCCCTGATATGACTAAAACAGGAGCCGCGCCGGGCCATTGAGGATCGCCATCTCTAGCGGACACACTTCTTCGATACCATATCTATTACTTTTGTGATTCGATTTGGGTGCACCCCTTGATTTGGGAGTGTTGTTTCGCGGTGTTGGGGTAGTAGCTGCTATGCCCAACATCAGTCCGGATCACGCAACTACTAGTATCCTAGTTGGTATCGCCTCATGTACCTTGTTATACTGATTATCCTATTCGCGACCACTACGATTTTGATTTGTACCTTTAGTATATGGATTGCCCTCTGGTGACTTCCGGTTTTGGGGAAACTACGGTCTTGTATATGCTTTTGGGAATAAACAGGTTAAGAGGTGTATGGGCCCTGCTTAACCCTATTTTGATATCTTCTTATATTACTGATAGACATTATCTACTTAGCGTACATTACTACCTAGTAGATAGTTTAACGGATCCTTAGAGGATGGTTATTCCAAACATCCTTTGAGTTACTTGTATTTCAATTGCTATTTCACTTGAGTTGGATTTATTAATATAAGAATGTTAATCCTGACTCGAGTGTTTTGTGTTTCGCTTTACGCTCGGGTCAGACTGAGTGGTATTCCAGTATTCGAGACTCACCTTTGAAGTTGGAGCTTGCTTGAAGATCCAGCCATCTATTCTGCTTTCAGTATTCGAGGATTCCAGTGATGTATTCTGGTTTAACTCTGATGTACCGTATTACTCTTCTGTTGTAAACTCTGATGTATTTTATATATTCATATAGTAGCTTCATGAACTACTATCTCTTTTATTTCCGCTGCAATTACTACTCTGTGTCTGTGATCTGTGATTATATTTATCTACTGTATATGTTCAGTTTTGCCAAATTTAAATTAACAACGCGGTATTTTGAGCAATTCAACTCCGGCATAAGTGTCTACCTATACACTTATAATGGACGCGAATGGTCCAAAATATCGGGACGTTACAAATTATTAGGGGTGAAAGAAAGAAAAGATATAACAAAACCTTACATCGTGATGAGTAATATATAATATACACATGATCTTTACAAAAGAAAATAGTAATATACATACACCAATCAGAGTAAACTAATATATCATCAGCCTGGACAGTTATAACAGCATGTCATCACAAATGCTGATAAACACAAAAAAACAAATGCAATGGAAATAAAAGATACATGAATACGTCTTAGAGGCATCCGGTTCTTCTCCTGAAGCTCCAAAGCATCCAAACTAGATCTAAAAATATGCTCGGGCTGACCCGAGCATTATAAGAGAATAACACCCGGATTAGTCTAGTAAACCAATATGAGAAACACAAATCATGTAGATTTATAATGTTATAAAACCATTCAAAAATAAAGGTATCTCGTAAGACCATGCTGCATATAAACACTGATGGGTTTTTACCTTACGATAACCAAACAACTTTATTAGAAAATCCAATGATATTATGATAATGTCTAGGGTTCAAAATAAATATTTAATCATAGCCGAAATAGCTACATTAATTACATTCCAACATATTAAGTATATAGCTGTCCGTAAAGGCACGTATTAGAAAAAGGATTCCATAAATGACAAGGCTATTAGGGTAGCGGCTGCCACATCACACCTTTATAAAAACGTACTGGAGCCTCACATGGACTCCCTGCAAATTAGGATCTATCTACCCCTTACTGGATAGTACCGAATATGTCATCACTCCTGCTGTCTTTGACAAACCGTTTTCGTGGCCACAAGGATACAAAATCTTAGAATATTGATCTAGATACAGGTGATGACCATACCCTAATGGTAGCAAACTGTATAGCCTAGAAGCATATCCCATATTTTAGTCATTCTGGGTGAGAGGCTTAAGGCTACATTTTACATTTTAGAAAATCCCACTTGAAATGCTAACATCGCCCTCTATAATAATGGAATGCCAGGATCCATCCATACAATTTGTTCAGGATATAAACAAACTGAAGGCACTACCTCTACTACATCCTTTTTAGAATCACCCTCATGATTAGTAGCAACTAGCCCTTGCACTTTAAGGAACTCCATCTTTGATTCCATCATCTTCAAGATGTCTCAAATTCGAACGCTTATGCTTGTTCGAAGTGGTTTTTGGATAAATCATGCCTATCCTATTTTGGTCCCTCTAAACCAACAATCGATAGTTTCAAAGCTGGCCAAGATTTGATAGTCGGTTATTTAACTCTCAAATAAACAAACAATCCAATTATAAATTTAACTTCATATGGAAACCAAGCATGGTTAAGCACATAAGCAATCCCTAAGCCTCTTTATTAATAATTTCTTTTATTAAAACCACTGTAAATTCTTGTATTTAAATACTTTTACAAAAGATATACATAAGTATACTACTCATTCACTATTCATTTACTTTTCAATACTTGGAAAACTATCCATATACTTATCTCGTCGGTATAAGTCTATTCACAAACCACTTCACTTTCAATACTTAGAAAACGTCGCCATAAACTAATACCAATGGTATAAGTATGCTTATAAATCTAAAGGAGAATTTCCCTCTTTCCAAAACCATGGTTAATAGGTTAAAAATAAATGTTTTTTAAAACATTTTTACTATAACCCAAACCACATTCCTTTTTGGTGTAAGTAAATGAGTCGTATGGAAATTTAATCAAATATATGTACCACCACTTCATGATTTTAAACTTGTACTACCCATCGATTAACAATGTAGGTGGATAAGTTAGCATCCTTCTTTCCCCTCCATACATTCTTAATCTCAGAGATAGAGATAAGTTTCCATATTTTGGAATTTGGTATTAAGTATAGAAAGGATACTTTCCATACCACCATAATTTTAAAATGATTATTTATAGAAACCAAATCTCATTCCTTTTATAAAAATCGTTTATAAATCTCTTTTATATTTACAAAACTCATTTTATAAATCTCTTTTATATTTATAAAACTCCTTTTATAAATCTCTTTACAATTACAAAACTCCTTCTATAAACCTCTTAATATAAATATAAAACTTCTATACTTATCATAAATTTTCAGTTTCAAGATCGGACCAAATACTTTCCATAAAACGATTCTTCATATGTCACTATAAATTCACAAATATGATTTATTTTCTAGTTTGTCAAAATGATATTATTTTTTCTTTGAAAAAACACATTTAAAAATCATCTTCCAAATCAAAACCATTTTCAAATCAAAATAGCGAATCATAGTATTTCCAAAATACTATAATGAGGCCAATAGCTACCGTAACATATAACCAATGCAGCTACTACCTTTATCACTAAAAATGTTCAACTTTTAACATATATCAATGCCATATCCAATATGGCCAAACTACCAAGTTTTGACATTTAACAATTTATACAAGTATTTAACTGAAATTAAAATCAATAGTAAGGAGAATCTGGATTCCTCTCCATAATTCCCTGTATTTCATTTTATATGTCATTTGTTGTTCAAAGGGAAAATTCAACCAAAGCAAACCAATAAATTATTCAAGCACAAAATAATATTTTATATTTATCATATATTCATATATCATATAGAATTAATTCAAAGGTGAGTGAGCTCACCAAAATTCTAGCTGATACTTAAACATTCCATTTCGATTTAAAATTGAATTGCGTTTGATTTTAAATCAAAGTTCCACTTACTCCAAACTTGACGAAACCAATTCCAGTGCATAGATAATGCTCCTACGAGCGCAACGCAGATGACAGTGTCATGATCAGACCTAGTATAAAGAAGTTATTCAATCTATAAGTATTTAAATTAAAATTTGTAATTAATTATTTAATTAAAAACCAAACTACAATTAATCTATCTTCCTTAATTCCTAATCACTCACGTTCTATGCCTGTACACGCACACTCAAATTCGTGCATGACTCCACCATGATATGGGGCTACGCTTCAACATTCGACGAATGGACTTCACTAACGAACTCCTCTCCATAATCTTGACTTACCGAACCTAAAAACTTCGAACTCAATCCTGTTATCCAACTTATGGCCTGCTCCTTGCTCGCCTCGATCAGAAAACGTCGTGACCCCCAAAACTCAACTGCACCACCGCAAACTCGACTAGAAGATGCTATTACACATAAGCAACTCAAAGAAATCGACACCATCGCTTAACATCTCCTACATCTCTGAAAACCACAAACCCTAGCTCCTCCTTAGCCATGTCGACCATCTCAAAAGACACCGCACTCGACAATTCTACAATGGATTTGAAGCCCTCTCCTTATGAGTCTAACAGATCTAGTTTTATAATTTATCGTGAACCCTAGCTCTCTAATTTTATTTTTGAATGAAGGAAGCTTATTTTTTTCACTATAAAAGTGAAAAGGGAAAAGAAGACAGGGAAAGAAGAATGAAGAAAAGATAATGGTAAGAGTTTGTTTATTTTACAATATCCAATACTTTGCTACATAGAATTTCGTTCGGGTACAAACCTCGAATGACAGAAACAAAAATACGATCGTGCATAATAATGTGATACGATCATAAAATAATAATAAAATACACTGGTTATCTTATTTTGAGAAATTTCAAAAATACCAACGTCTGTCGAAAAATATGTCATTTTATTAACATTTAATTTTCTTATTATTTATCAAATTTGAGTATTTAAATAAATTAAATATTCCACTTGAAATGTTAAAAACTTCGGGTCGTTACATTATTGTTCATTGAATTGGCAGTTGTAATTAATCTACAAGCTAGATCCTTTTGGTTGCTTCTGTGCATAAGCCAAACTATTGCACAATGGTTTGGCATTAGTTAAAATTAATTAAAATTTTGCATAATAAATTGGTACCAGAGCTAGCTGTCATGTTCTAGATTAGTTATCAATGGCTAATTATTTTAGTAATGGTATAAAAAATTATGGCATCATCAAATTGGCTAGAAAAGAAATTTTTAGGACACGGAAGGTAAAGACTAATAATGGTGTTCTTCGACGACAACTTGATCCATTTAGAGAAAGAGATAAGAGCTAGAAGCACCCTAGAGGTATAAAAGATTTGCATAGGTCCAACTTCATAGGTCCTAGAAGGGGTGTTTGTTATTACTATAAGAAGAAGGGGCATTTTATACGAGAATGCCCAGCTCTTAGAAAGAAGAGAGAAAAAAAGGGAAACACTTAAGTTTCGACAACAGTTAGATCAATGGTAGTGAAAGTAATACATCATTATTTTCAACCAATTTTCACCTTTTGAAAGTACAAGTTGGGTGATTGATTCTGGTGCCTCTTTTCATATGACGCCAGATAGGAGCTATTTTGTCAGTTATAAGAAGATTGATGACAAAGCAGTTCATATAGAGAATGACACATCTTGTCTTGTTATGGGCGTTGGAAGTGTGAGGTTTAGAATGTTTGATGGTGTTGTTAGGACTCTCATGGATGTTAAACATGTTTAAATGCTACGTAGGAATTTATTATTGGTTGCAGCTTTGAATAGACTTGGTATGAAGATAATAGTAGATGGAGAGAAATTGAGAGTGGCGAAGGGTTCCTTGGTAGTGATAAAGAGGGTGCGAGTTGATGATATTTATATGCTTCATGGAGACACATTCTTGGGAGAGTTAATAGTTTCTACTGATTCTAACATTCCAGATTCTAATCAATAACGACATCTTCGTTTAGGTCAGGTCAATGGGGAGAGTCTTGAAGTATTAAAGAAGCGGCGATTGATTGATGATGTTTGTCAGTTGAAGCCAAGCTCTTGCGGAGACTGTTCTTTTGTGAAGAAAAATCATGTCACATTTGATATTGAGAGATCTAGAGCTACAGAGTTTGTAACGACCGTGATTTTATTACCGTCGTAATAAATGTTTTTAAAATCGGTAACGACCGTAATTTTTAAATTACTGTCGGAGCGAATATTTTAAATATAAATTTTAAACAAAAGATTAGAAAAAAAAAATGATGTAAAAATGATTTCTAAGTCAGTTGCATATTTTTGTGACAACACAATGGAAGCAAATATACAAGACTGTGTTACATTCTTTTGATTTTCCTTCACGTGTAATTGTGAATAGGGTCCAATTTTAAAGCAAAGTTGGAACATTTTGCTTTGCTGCCACTAAGTTTAAAAAGCAAAAATATGAACACTTGCTGTCACTATTTCTAAAAAAAAGAAAAGAAAAGAAAAGAAAACAAAGCGAACGTAGTTGCTTCCACCATCATTAATTGCTAGCAGTGTCCTTCCTTCAGTAGGCCACGTTTCTCTCTTTAATGCATTGTACCCAAGTGGTCAGGTTGCATAATTTATTCAACTTATTCATATTTTTGAAAGAAAGAAAAAAAAGAATAGCTGCAACTTCATTTCATTTGTTTGGAAAGCTTCGGTTACAGTGAGAATTGCATTAATGGCAGCCACAACACTTACTTCCTAAATCTGAATTGCTAGCTAACTTTGAAGCCAAATTGGTGAGTGCAATCTCACATCTATTTAAACTGAGTCATTTATTTCTATCAGTTTCATGATTTTAATTGCGTGCAAAGTGTATTCCAGTTCTAGACCTTCTTTATTTCCATGTGCATATGAAGTATCATCTTGACGACATATTTTTAGTGTGCATGCATCAGTTTGAGTAAAAATTTCATTATCATTGCTTTGAAAATGGTTCCAGGCATATTCACTTATTATTAATTGCGTGTCAAGTGTATACTCCAGGTTGCATCATATTTAACTTGTAGTCCATTTATACATGCGTGCTATTGCTTGCTCTGTCTTTGGTAAACCGGTCACTTTCAAGCTTTCAAGCTTTACTCTGTTACAAGCATGCATATGGTGATGAGTCCAGGACATATATATTTAAAAAAAAAATGCATGCATGTATGAAATCAGGTATTGCAAAGTTTAGTGTGTCCAGGCTTCATACTTCTTTTGTTGCGTGCGTTTTCAAGGGTATAGTATATGCGTGGAAACACCTGTTGCCCAGACATGTAAGTATCTCACTTTTCATGTATCCAGGTCTTATTTCTTTATTACATTAGTGTGTACAATGTTATATAGTCCATGTTGCTTTGTTGCATATTTTAATTAGTTCAGGCCTTTGAAAATGTAATATGCATGCATGTTATGAACGTATTACATTTAGTTACAAATGTCCATATGTATTGTTTTATCACCTCCATGCATTGTCAGGTCACATTTGTTTGGCATTGTCTCTTTACGGGAGTGAAAGTTGAAGGGGCATGTATAGATACCGGTTATTGTTTTGATTTCTTCATTTTGCGTGAAAAACTCAAAAAAGGCGTGTATGGGTTGTTTTATATTTTTACTTCATATTTGTTACGCGCCTGCATAGTGACACATTGCCCAGACCACTAATTTTAATATGCAAGTGCATGTTGAATTGCACGAAAGTGTTTAAATACCAGCTTTTAATTTACGTCGAACCGGTGTTACGTTTTGAGACGTATTTTCCGCCGTTATTTTTGTAACGGAAATTTTTATGCCGGTAGTATATTTGGAAGCGTGTTGTTTTGGTGACATTTTTGACGAATAAAAAGGTATGTTATTTTGACTTCAGTAACCGTCAGTTTGAAGTGAATTTTTAAGCTGTTATTCCACAACGCTGATTTGGCATCCGTTTTTACGGTGTTTTGTGAAATGCAATTTCCTTGACGAAATTGCTACAGAGGTTGCTATTTTAATCACGTGTTTTAAAAATGGTTTTAAATTGAAATTGTTTTCAAAAATTTTACAGTTTGCGCTTTCAAAAGAATGAGAAAGCGATTTAAACGATTCAGCAAAATTGAGGACTATGAACCCTTACTTTTACTGATTCGCTTAATTCCGGACTTGTCCATTTGAGAACGTAAAATGTATTTTTATAAAATACACAATTTTGCACTTTCAAGGAAACGATGAAGAGATTTAAACGATTTAGCAAAAGTGCGGAGTATGGAACCACACTTTTACTATTTTGGTTAAATCCGGACTCGTTAATTGAAATATTTGTTGTTTGATGATTTTGATGATTTTGTGCGCTTTCGAGCCACTATGTTGGACCTTCGGGTCATATGTTGGACCTTCGGGTCGAATACCAGTACTAGACCTTCGGGTCATATGTTGGACCTTCGGGTCATATGTTGGGCGCCAAAAATTATGTTGACAGTACTTGGTAGGCTTCGGCCATATGTTGATGCACGTGCGGCGTAGCTAAAACTCGCCATTTGTTGGGATCGATCCACTTTTATGTTGATTTTCTAGTTGTCTGTTTTGATTTCTAGATTTTGGTGAATTGTTGTTTTGAATTCAATTGTGAATTTGAAAGTTGATTTTGATGGAGTTTGATGTGATTTCTTCATTTAACTATGTTGATTTCTTATGTTGAATAGCCTCATTCGAGACTATTATTATTCTGCTTTGATGTTATTCATGATACATTCACTTCTAAGAATAAATTAGACTGATCCGTTTATTATTTTCTTTTAAATAATACTCGGGTCAGACCGAGTTATTTCAGGATAGACGCTATCTCTGATTCAGTAGCAGCTTCAGCTTTTGGGATCTCACATCATCTTTTATCTAGCCTTCGAGGAGTTCTTTTGGTTATTTGACTCTCATCTTATGTATGTTGATGTATATGTTTATGTACATTTGGTTCATGTGAACCATCGACTGTTGTAGCATGTATTCCAGACTTGTCTTCCGCTATATATCTGATATTTCTGTTCTGATGTGATTATACTATCAGTGTTGTTATTATGAGTTGTTCTGAATTTTTCTTTAGCCACTGTAGTTTCGTTTTAGATTTGGATTGAAAATATATCTTTGGGAGTAATTTACACAACTCCTATCGATGTAATCAATACTCGTCTAAGGCATAACTTACGGATGGTCGCTTCTCACAAGCCTTATTCTTCGCAATAACAGACGTTATTCCTTATAATAACCTTTGTTATTGTGAGCATAGAGGTGGGGCGTCACAGCCTGGTATCAGAGCTGGAATTCAGAATAAATTGTAATAAACACAGAACAGAAAAATAAAAATAAAAATGGAACATGTGTTACAACAATTCGGGAATTTTATTCGTGCCTTTCTAATCTATTCTTTCCACTTAATATGTGGAGTACGTCTAGGAATAAATTTTATATTCCGTAGTATTCCATTTGTTAAACTTCTTATCAATTGTGTATTGTTTTAACTAATCCTTGCCTTCTCTTGTCTTTCAGCCTATGGCTGGAAGAGGTAGAGGGAAGCATTCTTCTACAGGCCCGTCTAGTGGTTCTCATCCGGACGGTGTCTATATGTCAGCTGATCAGTTTATGGAGCTATTTCGAGGTACTCAGCCTCCTGTTGCTACTCCCGCAGCTCCTGCTCAGAAGTCTGCCTTCGCCCGCATGTGTAGTGACTATTCCCACCTTGGGGGTCAGCCTTTTAAGGGATCAGAAAGTGTTATGGAAGTTCAGACTTGGTTGCGCACTTGTGAGCGCATATTTTCTCGGATGGATCTTTCAGATCATCATCGCGTTCTCGTGGCATCTAGTATGTTGCAAGAGCGTGCGCTTGATTGGTATGAGCTCTTTATTTCGGAAGTTGATGAGTCCTCTCTCTCTTGGGTTCAGTTTAAGGAACGTTTTGAACTTAAGTTCGTTCCTGAATCAGAAAAGGCTAATCTCGCTCGTAGTTTCCTTGAGTTGAAGCAAGGAAAGTCCTCTGTTTCTGATTATGTTGCATCTTTTGAGGCTTTATCCAAATATGGAGTTGAGTTCATTAATACTCCGCGTAAGAAGAATCTTCGTTTTGTTGATGGTTTGAAGAAGTATCTGAAGAAAGTTCTTTTGCTTCAGCTTAAGCTCTCTTTTGAGGAGCTTGTTGATTCGGCTCTTTGTCTTGAAGCTGTTGAAAAGGAACGTGATAGTGGTGATGATGTTGAGGTTTCTAAAAAACCCAACAAGAAGAGGTTTCCATTTCGTAAGCCAAATTCTAATCAGAAGAAGAAGAAGCAAGCTACCTCTAGTTCTCAGCCTAGTAGTGCACCTTCTGTTCAGAAGGCGTGCTATAATTGTGGTTCGTTGGATCATCTTCTTCGCAATTGTACTAAGCCTCGCATTTGTCGTTATTGCAAGAAAGAAGGTCATTGGGTTTTTGATTGTCCTATTGCTCCTAAGGGTTTCAAACCGGGGAAGCTTAATGTTGCTAAAGCTTCTGGTGATTCTTCTCAGCCCAAAGGTATTACTCCTTCTGTTTTGGAAGGTTTCCTTTTATTTCATGGCCGTTCTATTAGAGTTCTTTTCGATACAGGTGCATCGCATTCATTCGTGTCGAAGGAGCTTGTTGATATTATTCATTTGGATGTTGTTACTCTTTGCGACCCTTTGAGGATCGTAAATCCTATTGGTGGATCTGCTACTCTTGGTTTGTTGTGTGTTGATGTTGAGATTATTCTTTGTGGTTTCTCCTTTCATGCGAATCTGCATGTTATGGATCATCTTGATTTTGGTATGATATTGGGTATGGATTGGCTCGTCCGTTATGAAGTTCAAATCTTATGTCCCGAAAGAACTTTGTATCTCAAACATCCCGATGCTAGCGAGCGATTATCTATTATATTTCGAAGCATGGATCATACTTCGAATGCGTTCATTTCTTCCCTTGAATCTGAGGATGACCTAGATAATATTCCAGTTGTTTGTGATTTTTCAGATGTTTTCGAGCCTATTTCTAGATTGCCGCCAAAAAGGGCAATTGAGTTCCGTATAGATCTTATCTCCGGTGCACATCCTGTCAGTCGTCCTCCCACGAGGATGTCTGCTAAGGAAAATGAGGAACTCAAGCAACAATTATCTGAGTTGGAAGCCAAACATTTTATCCGTTCTAGCTCGTCTCCTTGGGGCGCCGCCGCTGTCTTCGTTAAGAAGCCAGATGGTACTCTTAGGCTATGTATTGATTATCGCAAGCTTAACGAGCTTACTATCAAAAATAGGTATCCATTGCCTAGGATCGATGACATGTTCGATCAATTAAGTGGCGTCAAGATCTTCTCCCAACTCGATCTTGCTACCGGTTTTCATCAGTTACGAGTGGCGGAAGATAGCATTCCTCTCACTGCATTCCGTACTCGTTATGGTTCTTACGAATGGCTTGTTATGCCGTTCGGTTTGACGAACGCTCCGGCGTATTTTGTAGATCTTATGAATCGGATATTCCGGGAATATCTCGATAAGTTCGTCTTGGTTTTCATTGATGATATTCTTATTTATTCCAAATCTGAAGCCGATCATATTCAGCATTTGGAGATTGTTTTGAGCACTCTTCGTCAGCATCAGCTTTATGCCAAATTCTCCAAGTGTCATTTCTGGGAGAATAAGGTGAAATTTCTCGGTCACATTGTTTCTTCCGATGGTATCTCTGTCGATCCTGCCAAGATCGAATCTATTCAGGATTGGAAGAGGCCCGAGTCCGTTACTGAGATCCGTAGTTTCCTTGGATTGGCGGGTTATTATCGCCGATTTATTAAGGACTTTTCTCGTATTGCTTTACCGCTTACCACTCTCACGAGAAAAGCTGTTCCTTTTATTTGGTCGGATAAGTGTGAGAATTCTTTCTTGAAGTTAAAAGATCTCCTTACTCATGCTCCTATCTTAGTGGTTCCCGAAGGGAATCGTGATCTTGTTGTTTATACCGATGCCAGTGGTTTTGGGCTCGGTGCTGTTCTCATGCAAAAAGATAGAGTAGTTGCCTATGCTTCTAGACAACTAAAGCCTAACGAGATTCGTTATGCTACCCATGATTTGGAGTTAGCCGCCATAGTCTTTGCTCTAAAGATTTGGCAACATTATTTATTGGGTGAGCGTTTTATTCTCTTCACTGATCACAAATCTCTGAAGTATTTATTTACTCAGAAAGAGCTTAATATGAGGCAACAACATTGGCTCGAATTTCTTGCTTCATTTGATTTCGATATTCAGTATACCCCTGGTAAGGGTAATCGAGTTGCTGATGCGCTTAGCCGCAAGCAGCAAGTTGTTGTTTCCATGATGCTAGCAGAGTGGAATATTTTGGAAGCTTTATCTCTTTGTGATATTAGAGACCGTCCTTCAGTTTCTGATTCTCCCGTGCTTTTATTTAGCATGGAAGCTCGTCCTAATTTGTTAGATCGCATTGCCGAAGCCCAGAAGCAAGATCCAGATCTTGCTTATCTTTTTCAGAGTTGTAAATCAGAATCCCGTAGTGGCGATCTAAAGGATTTCGATATTGATATTCATGGTTGTATTCGGAAGAAGGGTAGATTGATTGTGCCTGATATTTCTAATCTTAGAAATGACATTCTTGAGGACTGTCATCGTTCTAAGTATACTATCCATCCGAGTAGTAGTAAGATGTATGCTGATATGAAACGCTTATACTATTGGGAAGGTATGAAGTGTGATATTGCAAGTTATGTAAGTCGTTGCATGACTTGTCAGCTTGTTAAAGCAGAACATCAGCGTCCCAGTGGTCTTTTGCAGCCCCTTGAGATTCCATTATGGAAATGGGATCAGATTTCCATGGACTTCATTGATGGTCTACCTCGTTCGAGGTCGGGCCATACTAGCATTTGGGTGATTGTTGATCGATTGACTAAATCAGCCCATTTTATTCCTATCAAGTCCAATCGGACTGCTCCTTTGTTGGCTAAGCTGTTTATTAAAGAAGTTGTTCGACTTCATGGTGTGCCTAGTTCTATTGTTAGTGACAGAGATCCGCTTTTCACTAGTGGGTTCTGGCAGAGTCTTCAGAAAGTTTTGGGCACTAAGCTCAATCTCAGTACAGTTTATCATCCACAGTCTGATGGTCAGACTGAAAGGGTGAATCAAGTTTTGGAAGATCTCCTTTGAGCTTGTATTTTAGATTTTGGTGGTAGTTGGGAAGACCACTTGTCTCTTGTTGAATTTTCTTACAACAACAGTTTTCAATCCAGTATCGGTATGGCTCCTTTCGAGGCTCTTTATGGAAGGCCGTGTCGATCACCATCTTGTTGGTTGGAATCGAGGGAAAAATTAGTTCTCGGCCCCGATTATATTCGTGATTCTTCTGAGAGGATTGATATTATACGACAGAGATGAAGGAGGCTCAGAATAGGCAGAAATCTTATGCCGATCATCGTAGGAAGCCTTTGGAATTTTCTGTTGGCGATCTTGTATTCATTCGTGTTTCCCCGATGAAGGGTGTGGTGCGTTTTAGTCACTCTGGGAAATTGGCTCCTCGATATGTTGGACCGTTTCCTGTTACGGAACGCATTGGCCCAGTTGCTTATCATGTTTCACTACCTGCTCAGTTTTCGGGAATACATGACGTATTTCATGTGTCTCAACTTCGTCGATGCCTTCGAGATTCAGATTCTATTATTGATCCTCCTATGTTGCAAGATCTTGAGATCTCACCCGACTTGTCTATTGTGCAAAATCCTATTCGTGTGCTAACTATGGAGGTGAAACGCCTTCGGAACAAAGAAGTTCCACTCGTGAAGATTCAATGGTCCGCAAACCCCAAGGATTGCACTTGGGAAACCAGAGAATTCATCGAGCGTTCTTATCCTGGTTTTCTCTCCTCTTCGGGTGGAGGTGAGCATTCGTATCTATCTTTTCTATTTAATCTTAGATTTGATAAATTGTTGTGTTATTGACTGCTTCTTGTATGAAAATTGCGGGGACGCAATTTTTATAAGGAGGGGAGTCTGTAACGACCGTGATTTTATTACCGTCGTAATAAATGTTTTTAAAATCGGTAACGACCGTAATTTTTAAATTACTGTCGGAGCGAATATTTTAAATATAAATTTTAAACAAAAGATTAGAAAAAAAAATGATGTAAAAATGATTTCTAAGTCAGTTGCATATTTTTGTGACAACACAATGGAAGCAAATATACAAGACTGTGTTACATTCTTTTGATTTTCCTTCACGTGTAATTGTGAATAGGGTCCAATTTTAAAGCAAAGTTGGAACATTTTGCTTTGCTGCCACTAAGTTTAAAAAGCAAAAATATGAACACTTGCTGTCACTATTTCTAAAAAAAAGAAAAGAAAAGAAAAGAAAACAAAGCGAACGTAGTTGCTTCCACCATCATTAATTGCTAGCAGTGTCCTTCCTTCAGTAGGCCACGTTTCTCTCTTTAATGCATTGTACCCAAGTGGTCAGGTTGCATAATTTATTCAACTTATTCATATTTTTGAAAGAAAGAAAAAAAAGAATAGCTGCAACTTCATTTCATTTGTTTGGAAAGCTTCGGTTACAGTGAGAATTGCATTAATGGCAGCCACAACACTTACTTCCTAAATCTGAATTGCTAGCTAACTTTGAAGCCAAATTGGTGAGTGCAATCTCACATCTATTTAAACTGAGTCATTTATTTCTATCAGTTTCATGATTTTAATTGCGTGCAAAGTGTATTCCAGTTCTAGACCTTCTTTATTTCCATGTGCATATGAAGTATCATCTTGACGACATATTTTTAGTGTGCATGCATCAGTTTGAGTAAAAATTTCATTATCATTGCTTTGAAAATGGTTCCAGGCATATTCACTTATTATTAATTGCGTGTCAAGTGTATACTCCAGGTTGCATCATATTTAACTTGTAGTCCATTTATACATGCGTGCTATTGCTTGCTCTGTCTTTGGTAAACCGGTCACTTTCAAGCTTTCAAGCTTTACTCTGTTACAAGCATGCATATGGTGATGAGTCCAGGACATATATATTTAAAAAAAAACGCATGCATGTATGAAATCAGGTATTGCAAAGTTTAGTGTGTCCAGGCTTCATACTTCTTTTGTTGCGTGCGTTTTCAAGGGTATAGTATATGCGTGGAAACACCTGTTGCCCAGACATGTAAGTATCTCACTTTTCATGTATCCAGGTCTTATTTCTTTATTACATTAGTGTGTACAATGTTATATAGTCCATGTTGCTTTGTTGCATATTTTAATTAGTTCAGGCCTTTGAAAATGTAATATGCATGCATGTTATGAACGTATTACATTTAGTTACAAATGTCCATATGTATTGTTTTATCACCTCCATGCATTGTCAGGTCACATTTGTTTGGCATTGTCTCTTTACGGGAGTGAAAGTTGAAGGGGCATGTATAGATACCGGTTATTGTTTTGATTTCTTCATTTTGCGTGAAAAACTCAAAAAAGGCGTGTATGGGTTGTTTTATATTTTTACTTCATATTTGTTACGCGCCTGCATAGTGACACATTGCCCAGACCACTAATTTTAATATGCAAGTGCATGTTGAATTGCACGAAAGTGTTTAAATACCAGCTTTTAATTTACGTCGAACCGGTGTTACGTTTTGAGACGTATTTTCCGCCGTTATTTTTGTAACGGAAATTTTTATGCCGGTAGTATATTTTGAAGCGTGTTGTTTTGGTGACATTTTTGACGAATAAAAAGGTATGTTATTTTGACTTCAGTAACCGTCAGTTTGAAGTGAATTTTTAAGCTGTTATTCCACAACGCTGATTTGGCATCCGTTTTTACGGTGTTTTGTGAAATGCAATTTCCTTGACGAAATTGCTACAGAGGTTGCTATTTTAATCACGTGTTTTAAAAATGATTTTAAATTGAAATTGTTTTCAAAAATTTTACAGTTTGCGCTTTCAAAAGAATGAGAAAGCGATTTAAACGATTCAGCAAAATTGAGGACTATGAACCCTTACTTTTACTGATTCGCTTAATTCCGGACTTGTCCATTTGAGAACGTAAAATGTATTTTTATAAAATACACAATTTTGCACTTTCAAGGAAACGATGAAGAGATTTAAACGATTTAGCAAAAGTGCGGAGTATGGAACCACACTTTTACTATTTTGGTTAAATCCGGACTCGTTAATTGAAATATTTGTTGTTTGATGATTTTGATGATTTTGTGCGCTTTCGAGCCACTATGTTGGACCTTCGGGTCATATGTTGGACCTTCGGGTCGAATACCAGTACTAGACCTTCGGGTCATATGTTGGACCTTCGGGTCATATGTTGGGCGCCAAAAATTATGTTGACAGTACTTGGTAGGCTTCGGCCATATGTTGATGCACGTGCGGCGTAGCTAAAACTCGCCATTTGTTGGGATAGATCCACTTTTATGTTGATTTTCTAGTTGTCTGTTTTGATTTCTAGATTTTGGTGAATTGTTGTTTTGAATTCAATTGTGAATTTGAAAGTTGATTTTGATGGAGTTTGATGTGATTTCTTCATTTAACTATGTTGATTTCTTATGTTGAATAGCCTCATTCGAGACTATTATTATTCTGCTTTGATGTTATTCATGATACATTCACTTCTAAGAATAAATTAGACTGATCCGTTTATTATTTTCTTTTAAATAATACTCGGGTCAGACCGAGTTATTTCAGGATAGACGCTATCTCTGATTTAGTAGCAGCTTTAGCTTTTGGGATCTCACATCATCTTTTATCTAGCCTTCGAGGAGTTCTTTTGGTTATTTGACTCTCATCTTATGTATGTTGATGTATATGTTTATGTACATTTGGTTCATGTGAACCATCGACTGTTGTAGCATGTATTCCAGACTTGTCTTCCGCTATATATCTGATATTTCTGTTCTGATGTGATTATACTATCAGTGTTGTTATTATGAGTTGTTCTGAATTTTTCTTTAGCCACTGTAGTTTCGTTTTAGATTTGGATTGAAAATATATCTTTGGGAGTAATTTACACAACTCCTATCGATGTAATCAATACTCGTCTAAGGCATAACTTACGGATGGTCGCTTCTCACAAGCCTTATTCTTCGCAATAACAGACGTTATTCCTTATAATAACCTTTGTTATTGTGAGCATAGAGGTGGGGCGTCACAGCGTTTCTAGAGTTTGTTCATTCTTATATGGAGACCCAGCCCAATTGCATCTTTAGGAGGAGCCAGTTACTTCTTCTTATTTTTGGATGATGTAACGACCCGGAATTACAAGCACATCATATTTAAATATCTGAATTATTTAAATATTTGAATCTTGGATTAAATGTTGATAATATGGTTTAAAAACCTTTTTAACCCCCGTTTTAATCATAAGTAATGAAATTAAACTTATTTTGAAAAATGTTTATAAAAATAAATACTTTGAAAAAATATCGATAATGTGACCGAAAATCGTTTTATTGACAAATAGCTTTTTGACCGTAAAAAATTGTTTTTCTTACATACACTTATTTGCTTAGAAAATTAATAAAATAAAATAAAAAGTTTTTTCCATTTATGGAAATAATTTTTTTGGATGATGTCATGGGTGATGTCATCAAAGTATTTTGAAAATGAGCTTAAATGGAAATACTTAAGGTGTTAAGAGATGATAAAGGAGAAGTGATGTAACGACCCGTAAATTAAACTGGTTTTAATAACGTTATTAATTGAAATTTTGCGAAATTTTAAACGATAAAATTTTGAAATATAAATTTGATATTTGGAATGCGTCTAGTTAAACATAGCAACTGGTAAATTTTCGTCCGAAAATACGAAAGTTATTTCGCGCGTAAATTTACTTCAATTTAATCAGTTAAAAAGCGATGAAAATAAAATGTTTTCGGAACCTAAATATTTTTACATAGAAAAATTCTAAACCATCTTCTGAGCAAACGTCATTTTTCGTTTTTCCAAATTTGGACTTCTTTAGCTCCGTCGATCTTATTCTTCTGCGTTTTTGCTGCATTTTTCGCTAGTAGAAAATTCGAATTTTTATAATTCAATCGAATCACTGATATCTTTATACCGTTCTGATCGTCTCGTCATGCTGATCTCCACGGTATATTAAATTCTATCATTTGAAGTCCGGTACACAATGGAACCCGTGAAATGGTTAATCGTATCGACACCGCATCCGTGAACTTATGTTTTCTACTGTCTTTCAAACTTCAGCCGTGTAATCCAAGTAACAGTAAATTGCTTTTAATTTCTTACCTGAAATCACAGCCGACTCTTTTTATTCCTTTGATTTTGCATTTAGCCTTGTGTTCTTTATGATTTCACCTGGCTGTTATTTTTGGGAATCAAAGAAAAAAAAAGAGACTGCTCGTCTCCAACCCATTTATTCATCACCCATATTTCCCACGCAAGGCAGCAGCTATTAAAATTTTCAGCTTTTGACCTTCACTCTTCCCTATATTCATTATGACATGCTAGTTCAATCTATTCGTTTAGGCCTCTTCTGTTCCTTTTTCTTTCATTGTGATAAATTTTACAAAGTTTTATATATAATCTGAAACTTGGATTTGCTTCATCTTTCATGGACTTGCTCCAATCTCCTATACGTTCTCTCACTTGTGACAACATCTCCAACATCTCCAACATGCTCATCTTCATCTGCTTGAAAGAATATATGTAGAGTTATATATGTTGCAAGTTCAAGCTTATATGCTTTTCACTATGTATTCACGCATGACGCATGCAACCCACCCACGCATGCAACCTAACCCACTCCATCAACTGCCGCATCCTCCACCCTCGGCTGCCGTTAACCAGCCCATCCCCACCTCGAACTGCACGCCACCATCCCACGTCACAGCAGCCGCGCTCGTGCCTTCCTTGTCAACCACCATCAAGCTCGAGTCAGCATCACCGCTCCTCCCTCAAGATCCATGTGATGAATTGACAGCCACCCTGAAGCCCGCAACCGACCTCGGCACTTCCTCCCTGTCGCCTACATGAACCGCCACTCTTCCCTTCTCTTTGCCGAGATCACCGCCATAGCCTACCACTGATTCACTTCGACCATCCCTTCGAGCTCGTAACCATCCCGACGACCAGAGCCTGTCGTGAGCCACCTTAGTCAGCTTGGCCGAACCCGCCTCCTTCTCCTTTTCTTTGCAAAGGTTGATTATATGTCATATATTATGCATATATTTTGATTTTTATGTCCATGTTTGGCATAGTGTATCTCCTGTATTTCTTGTCGAAATTCGATGATTCTTTTTTTGATTGAAAGATGAGATTCTCTAGTTTATGCATGTAAAATTTCAGTCCAATTCAAGGCCGTTTGGTCCTCTGTTTTATACCTGAAAGTTGCAACCAAACTGATTTTGCACTTGTTTGCATGTTTTTTTTTCTTCTGAACAATAGTTAGACTTCATGTTCACAATATCATATCTCACTCATTTTTTATCGAAATGGGTTGATTCTATTTTTAAAAGAAGAGTCGAAGTTACCTAGTTTATGCATGTCAAATTTCAGCAAAATCCGACATCGTTTGATTAGTGGTCGAGGATCTGGAAGTTAGACCCAGGCAGCTGTTCTTTTGTATTTAAACATTTTACACTGGTGCGAACACGACCTGAGTTCATGTTTGACGCATCGTATCTCTTCCGTCTTACTTCAGAATACAGTGATTCTTTTTTTTGTTGGAAAGATTGAGTTTTCTATTTTATGTTTACAAATTTTTAGCTTCATGCGAGGTCATTTGATCCTCTGTTTCTCATCTGGAAGTTAGACCCAGGCAGGTGTTCTTTTGTACTTAAATTATTTTACACTGTTGCAAACACGACCTGAGTTCATGTTTGACGCATCGTATCTCTTCTGTCTTACGTCGCAATACAGTGATTCCCTTTTTGCTTAAAAGATAAAGTTTTCTACTTTCTGTATATAAAATTTTAGCTTCATACGAGGTGGTTCAGTCCTTTGTTTCTTACCTGAAAGTCAGACCCAGAGGGGTTTTCAGACTTGAACATTTAACAGTCGCAACATGGTTTGAGTCTATGTTCGTGACATCGTAACTATTCTCGTCTCTTGTCCAAATCAAGTGATTCTTTTGCACTTTGAAATACAAGTTTTGATCTTTATTCATACCAAAATTTCAAACCATTTCGATCTCGGTAGCACATAGAATTATATTATTAAACTTTGACGCAGGACATGTTTTGTAATTGTTGCTATGTTGAATGTTTTGATTTGATTTCGGCAATTCCTATTTAACAGCTTTGCTCGTCGATTCGTGCCAATCTAGTTTATTCGGAAGTCGTGCTTGCAATTCGTAACTCAACTTCGTTGTTTATTCTCGCTCCCTAGCCTCGAAAGGTGAGCACTCACTCACGATTTACATTCTTTTATTTATTAAATTGGATTTCAATTGAAACGACAATTGAAATATATTGCTGTTAGTTAATTACACTGTTATATATGTTATTACCTGTATCAGTTCACCTGTAACATCTGACACCATTATCTGTTAATTATTTATGCAATGATAATACAGTTTGGTTGATAATTACTTGATTGTTGTTTTATTGGATGTTAAATTGTAATGTATAAAGTGATAAATATTATGCAATTGAATTTGACGTAGGATAGTGAAAAAAAAAATTGAATCAACATATGTGTTGAATTTGGTTAGTTAAATTTGTTTAATATGACCCCTTAAATGTTTAATTATTTAACACGTAGAAAAATGGTTAATTACGCTTGAACCGTTTGAATTTATTAAGCATGAAATTGAATAATTGATGCCAAGTGTAGAACCGCATAAATATTAGTGTAATAATCTTTAATCTACCTGAAATGATAGTGTAGATTCTAGAAATAATCATATTAATTTACACAAATAACAATGTGAATTAATACGATTATTTCGGGATTATCTGAATCTATTATTGGATTGTTATTGATTGTGTTATTGCTTGTTTATTTACTTTGACACCATCCCAGTTATCACACTGCAAGTTCCCTTTTCAATGTTTTTGATTTGGATTGAATTGGAATCGGGTTGAAATGATAAATACCCAAAATTTAACTTTGACTTAGGGTAGAGAATTAAATAAAACCCGATTGGTCAATAATTTGATTTTAAAATTAAGTTAAGATTTTATTTGAATAAATAATATGGTTTTGAAATGAAGTTGAAATTTGAATTTTTAATGAAAGGAAAATGTTAATATTTAATAATCTGAAACAAAATATTAACAATGTAATTGATGAAAGAATGGTTTAATTTGAGAAATGATTGAATTAAGTTTTGAAATTATTTAATAATTAAGTTTTGAAATTATTTAATAATTAAATAAAATTGAATTATTTAATAGTTAAATAAAATTGAACCTCTTGAATTAGTGAAATTAAGTTCTTTATTAATTGAGTTTGAAATTGTAACTAAGTAAATAAATAAATGAAATTGGATTTCTTTAACAAGAAATAGAAATGCGATTTATTAAAATTAATGTAAGACTTGTAATTTAAAGAATTGGCTAGACGAATCTAATTCAATTAAATTTGAAGTTTTGATATAATGGAGTTGAACTAAAGTAATTGATTTAATGAATTGGAAATTAAATAGAAATTGTTTTGAATGACAAATTTACTTAATGAATATTGAATAAAATCGATCAATGAAGTTAAATTGATTTGAAGGTTAAATTAAATTAATTTAAATGATTTGGAATGAAACTTATTTACAAACTTGAATCAATATTTGAATTGTTTTAAATAGAAATTGGAATTGAATTAGAAGATTTCAAAATGGTAATTTGGATGTTTTGAAATGTAAATTTTGGAAATTGGTTTTGAAAGACAAATGAAATGTTGATTTACAATTTTTAATTGAGATTGAAATTGATTTTGTTTTGAAATGAATAAACGACCAATCGGTGTAATAATCACGAAAGTTATTAAAGAGACCGGAATCGGTTAGGGACATACTCACTGTCTAAACCGAAAACCACTTTAATAACTATACGCGGAGTGTGATCCAGAATGAAGTGGTTGGAATGATGTACGTGATGACTGAAAAAAGAGAACGATAATGGATAGCCTTGACACTTGTGTCAAATTGGAAATGACTAAAACAGGAGCCGTGCCGGGCCAAATGGAGGTCAGCTACCTCGAGCGAACACACTTCTTCGAAACTACTCATTACTTGTTGTCGATTGGTGCACCCTTGATTTTGGGAGTGTTGTTTCGTGGTGTTGCGGTCGCTGCGGCGATGCGTTCTCACCAGTCCGGATCAGGCAAACAGTAGTTTCACTACCTTGGGTATTGCCTCATGTGCCTTGTCATACTTGTATCCCTTTATACGCGACCACTACGATTTGTTTTGTGTTATACCTATGGAGTACTCCCTGATAGCCCACTAGTTTACGGTGGAGTTTACAGTGCTGTATAGTCTATAACGCTTATTTAAAATGTGTTAAGGGGGATAATGGTAACGCCTTAACACTATTTTGATATCTTTATATTACTGATAGACATTATCTACTTATCGTACACTACTACCTAGTAGATAGTTTAACAGATCCTTAAAGGATGGTTATTCCAAACATCCTTTGAGTTACTTGTGTTTCAGTTGCTATTTCACTTGAGTTGGATTTATAAATATAAGAATGTTAATCCTGACTCGAGTGTTTTGTGTTTTCTTTACGCTCGGGTCAGACTGAGTGTACCAGTTTTCGAGACTCACCTTTGAAGTTGGAGCTTTGCTTGAAGATCCAGCCATCTATTCTGCTTTCAGTATTCGATGATTCCAGTGATGTATTCTGATTTGTATCTGATGTATCGTATTACTCTTCCATTGTATCTGGTTTAACTCTGATGTAACTTATACATTTATATAGTAGCTTCATGAACTACTATCTCCTTTATTTCCGCTGCATTTATTACTCTGTGTCTGTGATCTGTGATTATTTATTTACTGTATATGTTCAGTTTTGCCAAATTTAAATTAACAACGCGGTATTTTGAATTATTCAAGTCCGACATGTGCGGATGCGAATGGTCCAAAATAGCGGGTCGTTACAGTTGGTATCAGAGCTTTGGTAGCTCTAGGCAAAACTTAGCATATAGGGTAAATGTATTTACAGAATCAGTCTCATTCGAGTTTCAATCTCTTCCTTTTGACTCGATTCCTTTGAATTTTGGAACGTTCCTACGGTTTCAAATTTCATTCTTGTCCCTCACTATTCGTATTCTTCTGAATTCTGGAGTATCTCATAACTCCACTTTGAATGATCTTTATAATGGATCGAGGGTCTCGCCAATCTTTGAAATTTTGTAAAAGGGTGAAACTCCTGTACAATAAGCACTGAATTACCAGAGATTTCTGTATCCTCGGTTTACGGTGTTATCTATTTCCTGCTATGCCAAATTCTATTTCTTGAGATCGAATGTAGATTTGCCTCGAAATTCTGCATCGATCTTATTCTTGAAGTCACGGTCGACTCGGTTAAGGTTGCCCGCGATTTATATAACTTATCCATCTTCCTATTTGTTATTTAAATCATCTTATTTTGTTTTGAACTTATCTTCGAATCAGAATTTCTCTTTGATTTGAGTCCATCAAATTTGAAACCCTATCCTTATTTTGAAAATTCATTCCGGTATCGTCGAGCAAAGAAATGTATTTGTAAACTAATACATATAAATGTTTTAATATATGCTGTGTTGTTTGAGTTGTTGATGTTGATTTGGGTTTCTGATCGATTCGTTTGATCAACGCTATCGATAGGATTTCCAAAACACTTGAGTAGAGCAAACTGACACAATATTGTTTTCAAATTTAGTAAATGAAATAATTTTGTATGATTATATTATAAATATATAAGTAAAATTTTCTGGAATAATAAAAAAAAGAAGAGGTTAATTAATTCATTGTTTGAAATGGTAATATTTGATTATCATCTATTGTTCGATAAATGAATTTATAAACTTGGTTTATAAACTGATTTAGAATTTGAAATGAAATTAAATTAAGAATTTGAGAATTTAATTTCCAATGATTTCGAACTATGGTTTTAAAGATTTAAAATGCACATTATTTAAAGGTATTTTGACTATAATTTGTTTCCAAAGAATTTTAATATATATTATTTAAAGTATTTTCAAATAGGAACCGTTTTCAAAGAATTTTAAAATGTTGAAATCAGTGCTCTTCTCTTTGTCGCTGGAAAATAATTTCGGTGATGGCGGCCGCATCATCGACATCTATTTTCGAGTTTCGAAGTGAAGAGACCATTCTGTAGCTTTGCTACGGTTTTGTTCTGAAAAAAATATTTTGATTTGAATTTCTTAAGTATGACATGATTTATATATATATATATATAGGGGTATATTATTTTAAATTTAATTTGATTTAATATATATAGTATATACATAATTATTTCTAAAGGGTTTGGAATTAAACGAAAATTTAATTCTTAAAAATCATGTTAAAGATGTTTTCAATTATAAATAAAGCTAAATTTTGAATAAGTATTTAAACTTGAAATAATTGAAATTGAAAATTTTATTTGTATAGTACTAAATTGCATTTCAATATAACTTACCTAAATTATTAATAAGTTAAAATGTAATTGGAATATACAATATAAAATAATTTTATAAATAAAATTTGAGTGTTTATAATAAATGTTATGCACTTAGATTTTAATTATATAAAGATGCTAATAAAGATGATAGAATAATAAGTTAATTGAATGAGATAAATAAAGTAAATTTTGTTCTGAAAGAATTAACAAATTGAATTGAATCAGCTTAATGAAATACCTTGAATTAAGATCAATTATTGAATATTAATTGATTTAAAATGAAATTTATACGGTTAGAGTTAACAGTTGAACTAACAAATTTAAATCGAATGACTATTTATTGATTTAATATAAATGGATTTAACCCAATTGTGAATATAAATTAATTTAAATCGAAACTTTTATGGTTTAAATTAATTTATATGGGTTAAATATATGTGATAAGATATATTAAGTAGAATAAATTTAACAATAATTTGGAATAAAGAAGAATTTAAATTGCTGAAAAAAATATGATTATAATAAAAGACTATTCAAATTTAGGGTTTTAGAAATTGTAAATTGAAGATAATTGGATAATAAGATAATGAATTTAGAAATAGTTGAGATTGATTTTAGTGAAATCAAATGGATTAAATCAATTATTGAATATCAATTAATTTAAATTTGAATTTATATGGTTTAAATTAATTGTTATTTTGTATTTCAAATCTGTTTTCTTTCTGGTTGTTTCTATTCTCCTACCTCGTTCCTTTTCGAGGACGAAAAGTTTTGAGTGGGGGAGAGTGTAACGACCCGTAAATTTAACTGGTTTTAATAACGTTATTAATTGAAATTTTGCGAAATTTTAAACGATAAAATTTTGAAATATAAATTTGATATTTGGAATGCGTCTAGTTAAACATAGCAACTGGTAAATTTTCGTCCGAAAATACGAAAGTTATTTCGCGCGTAAATTTACTTCAATTTAATCAGTTAAAAAGCGATGAAAATAAAATGTTTTCGGAACCTAAATATTTTTACATAGAAAAATTCTAAATCATCTTCTGAGCAAACGTCATTTTTCGTTTTTCCAAATTCGAACTTCTTTAGCTCCGTCGATCTTATTCTTCTGCGTTTTTGCTGCATTTTCCGCTAGTAGAAAATTCAAATTTTTATAATTCAATCGAATCACTGATATCTTTATACCGTTCTGATCGTCTCGTCATGCTGATCTCCACGGTATATTCAATTCTGTCATTTGAAGTCCGGTACACAGTGGAACCCGTGAAATGGTTAATCGTATCGGCACCGCATCCGTGAACTTATGTTTTCTACTGTCTTTCAAACTTCTGCCGTGTAATCCAAGTAACAGTAAATTGCTTTTAATTTCTTACCTGAAATCACAGCTGACTCTTTCTATTCCTTTGATTTTGCATTTAGCCTTGTGTTCTTTATGATTTCGCCTGGCTGTTATTTTTTAGGAATCAAAGAAAAAAAAAGAGACTGCTCGTCTCCAACCCATTTATTCATCACCCATATTTCCCACGCAAGGCAGCAGCTATTAAAATTTTCAGCTTTTGACCTTCACTCTTCCCTATATTCATTATGACATGCTAGTTCAATCTATTCGTTTAGGCCTCTTCTGTTCCTTTTTCTTTCATTGTGATAAATTTTACAAAGTTTTATATATAATCTGAAACTTGGATTTGCTTCATCTTTCATGGACTTGCTCCAATCTCATATACGTTCTCTCACTTGTGACAACATCTCCAACATGCTCATCTTCATCTGCTTGAAAGAATATATGTAGAGTTATATATGTTGCAAGTTGAAGCTTATATGCTTTTCACTCTGTATTCACGCATGACGCATGCAACCCACCCACGCATGCAACCTAACCCACTCCATCAACTTCCGCATCCTCCACCCCCGGCTGCCGTTAACCAGCCCATCCCCACCTCGAACTGCGCGCCACCATCCCACGTCACAGCAGCCGCGCTCGTGCCTTCCTTGTCAACCACCATCAAGCTCGAGTCAGCATCACTGCTCCTCCCTCAAGATCCATGCGATGAATTGACAGCCACCCTAAAGCCCGCAACCGACCTCGGCACTTCCTCCCTGTCGCCTACATGAACCGCCACACTCTTCCCTTCTCTTTGCCGAGATCATCGCCATAGCCTACCACTGATTCACTTCGACCATCCCTTCGAGCTTGTAACCATCCCGACGACCAGAGCCTGTCGTGAGCCACCTCAGTCAGCTTGGCCGAACCCGCCTCCTTCTCCTTTTCTTTGCAAAGGTTGATTATATAAGTCATATATTATGCATATATTTTGATTTTTATGTCCATGTTTGGCACAGTGTATCTCCTGTATTTTTTGTCGAAATTCGATGATTCTTTTTTTGATTGAAAGATGAGATTCACTAGTTTATGCATGTAAAATTTCAGTCCAATTCAAGGCCGTTTGGTCCTTTGTTTTATACCTGAAAGTTGCAACCAAACTGATTTTGCACTTGTTTGCATGTTTGTTTTTTTTCTGAACAACAGTTAGACTTCATGTTCACGATATCATATCTCACTCATGTTTTATCGGAATGGGTTGATTCTATTTTTAAAAAATAGTCGAAGTTACCTAGTTTATGCATGTCAAATTTCAGCAAAATCCGACATCGTTTGATTAGTGGTCGAGGATCTGGAAGTTAGACCCAGGCAGCTGTTCTTTTGTACTTGAAATTATTTTACACTGCTGCAAACACGACCTGAGTTCATGTTTGACGCATCGTATCTCTTCCGTCTTACGTCGGAATACAGTGATTCTTTTTGTTGTTGGAAAGATTGAGTTTTCTATTTTATGTTTACAAATTTTCAGCTTCATGCGAGGTCATTTGATCCTCTGTTTCTCATCTGGAAGTTAGACCCAAGCAGTTGTTCTTTTATACTTGAAATTATTTTACACTGCTGCAAATACGACCTGAGTTCATGTTTGACGCATCGTATCTCTTCTGTCTTACGTCGGAATAAAGTGATTCCCTTTTTGTTTAAAAGATAAAGTTTTCTACTTTCTGTATATAAAATTTTAGCTTCATACGAGGTGGTTCAGTCCTCTGTTTCTTACCTGAAAGTCAGACCCAGAGGGGTTTTCAGACTTGAACATTTGACAGTCGCAACATGGCCTGAGTCTATGTTCGTGACATCGTAACTTTTCTCGTCTCTTGTCCAAATCAAGTGATTCTTTTGCAGTTTGAAATACAAGTTTTGATCTTTATGCATACCAAAATTTCAGACCATTTCGATCTCGGTAGCACATAGAATTATATTGTTAAACTTTGACGCAGGACATTTTTTGTAATTGTTGCTATGTTGAATGTTTTGATTTGATTTCGGCAATTCCTATTTAACAGCTTTGCTCGTCGATTCGTGCCAATCTATTTTATTCGAAAGTCGTGCTTGCAATTCGTAACTCAACTTCGTTGTCTATTCTCGCTCCCTAGCCTCGAAAGGTGAGCACTCACTCACGATTTACATTCTTTTATTTATTAAATTGGATTTCAATTGAAACGACAATTGAAATATATTGCTGTTAGTTAATTACACTGTTATATATGTTATTACCTGTATCAGTTCACCTGTAACATCTAACACCATTATCTGTTAATTATTTATGCAATGATAATACAGTTTGGTTGATAATTGCTTGATTGTTGTTTTATTGGATGTTAAATTGTAATGTATAAAGTGATAAATATTATGCAATTGAATTTGACGTAGGATAGTGGAAAAAAAATTGAATCAACATATGTGTTGAATTTGGTTAGTTAAATTTGTTTAATATGACCCCTTAAATGTTTAATTATTTAACACGTAGAAAAATGGTTAATTACGCTTGAACCGTTTGAATTTATTAAGCATGAAATTGAATAATTGATGCCAAGTGTAGAACCGCATAAATATTAGTGTAATAATCTTTAATCTACCTGAAATGATAGTGTAGATTCTAGAAATAATCATATTAATTTACACAAATAACAATGTGAATTAATACGATTATTTCGGGATTATCTGAATCTATTATTGGATTGTTATTGATTGTGTTATTGCTTGTTTATTTACTTTGACACCATCCCAGTTATCACACTGCAAGTTCCCTTTTCTATGTTTTGATTTGGATTGAATTGGAATCGGGTTGAAATGATAAATACCCAAAATTTAACTTTGACTTAGGGTAGAGAATTAAATAAAACCCGATTGGTCAATAATTTGATTTTAAAATTAAGTTAAGATTTTATTTGAATAAATAATATGGTTTTGAAATGAAGTTGAAATTTGAATTTTTAATGAAAGGAAAATGTTAATATTTAATAATCTGAAACAAAATATTAACAATGTAATTGATGAAAGAATGGTTTAATTTGAGAAATGATTGAATTAAGTTTTGAAATTATTTAATAATTAAGTTTTGAAATTATTTAATAATTAAATAAAATTAAATTATTTAATAGTTAAATAAAATTGAACCTCTTGAATTAGTGAAATTAAGTTCTTTATTAATTGAGTTTGAAATTGTAACTGAGTAAATAAATAAATGAAATTGGATTTCTTTAACAAGAAATAGAAATGCGATTTATTGAAATTAATGTAAGACTTGTAATTTAAAGAATTGGCTAGACGAATCTAATTCAATTAAATTTGAAGTTTTGATATAATGGAGTTGAACTTAAGTAATTGATTTAATGAATTGGAAATTAAATAGAAATTGTTTTGAATGACAGATTTACTTAATGAATATTGAATAAAATCGATCAATGAAGTTAAATTGATTTGAAGGTTAAATTAAATTAATTTAAATGATTTGGAATGAAACTTATTTACAAACTTGAATCAATTTTTGAATTGTTTTAAATAGAAATTGGAATTGAATTAGAAGATTTCAAAATGGTAATTTGGATGTTTTGAAATGTAAATTTTGGAAATTGGTTTTGAAAGACAAATGAAATGTTGATTTACAAATTTTAATTGAGATTGAAATTGATTTTGTTTTGAAATGAATAAACGACCAATCGGTGTAATAATCACGAAAGTTATTAAAGAGACCGGAATCGGTTAGGGACATACTCACTGTCTAAACCGAAAACCACTTTAATAACTATACGCGGAGTGTGATCCAGAATGAAGTGGTTGGAATGATGTACGTGATGACTGAAGAAAGAGAACGATAATGGATAGCCTTGACACTTGTGTCAAATTGGAAATGACTAAAACAGGAGCCGTGCCGGGCCAAATGGAGGTCAGCTACCTCGAGCGAACACACTTCTTCGAAACTACTCATTACTTGTTGTCGATTGGTGCACCCTTGATTTTGGGAGTGTTGTTTCGCGGTGTTGCGGTCACTGCGGCGATGCGTTCTCACCAGTCCGGATCAGGCAAACGGTAGTTTCACTACCTTGGGTATTGCCTCATGTGCCTTGTCATACTTGTATCCCTTTATACGCGACCACTAAGATTTGTTTTGTGTTATACCTATGGTGTACTCCTTAATAGCCCACTAGTTTACGGTGGAGTTTACAGTGCTGTATAGTCTATAACGCTTATATAAAATGTGTTAAGGGGGATAATGGTAACGCCTTAACACTATTTTGATATCTTTATATTACTGATAGACATTATCTACTTATCGTACACTACTACCTAGTAGATAGTTTAACGGATCCTTAAAGGATGGTTATTCCAAACATCCTTTGAGTTACTTGTGTTTCAGTTGCTATTTCACTTGAGTTGGATTTATAAATATAAGAATGTTAATCCTGACTCGAGTGTTTTGTGTTTTCTTTACGCTCGGGTCAGACTGAGTGTACCAGTTTTCGAGACTCACCTTTGAAGTTGGAGCTTTGCTTGATGATCCAGCCATCTATTCTGCTTTCAGTATTCGATGATTCCAGCGATGTATTCTGATTTGTATCTGATGTATCGTATTACTCTTCCGTTGTATCTGGTTTAACTCTGATGTAACTTATACATTTATATAGTAGCTTCATGAACTACTATCTCCTTTATTTTCGCTGCATTTATTACTCTGTGTCTGTGATCTGTGATTATTTATTTACTGTATATGTTCAGTTTTGCCAAATTTAAATTAACAACGCGGTATTTTGAATTATTCAAGTCCGACATGTGCGGATGTGAATGGTCCAAAATAGCGGGTCGTTACAAGTGATGTGAGGTAAGCCTTACATGACATAAAGGGGGGTGAGAACAAGCTTATGCTACACCACTTGAAGCTTATAAAAGGAGGGGCACCCCTTGATAATAAATTATAAATTCACAAAGCTTGGAATGAAGTATGAGAATAAAAATGGTGGAAGTGGTTAAGCACTAATCTACTAATTCTTCTCTAACATTTTCATGTCTAAACCAAATCATCTCCAATCTCTTTTAAACTTGGCTATAGGCCTAAACCATCATGGGAAGCATGATTATCAAGTAAAAAGTGGGAGGAAGCGAGAGAAATAGGGGGGATCTTGAATGGGCCGTGAGCAATGGAGGAGGAGGGGAGGTGTTGTCGTGGTTGAAAGTGCTAAAGGTTGGATCTTTAGGCTTTTGGTGATGGTAGAAGGTAGTTCTTTAATTCTTGTGACTTTGTGCTTGTTCTTGGCATGGATCTATGTGGTTATCTCACTATCTTGTTTGAATATATTGTGTGTGTGTGTGTGTTGCATTTTAAATATAAGTTAAAGTGACATTAACAAAGTAAAGTTATAAACTTTGGACCCCTCTTGATTTTGAAAGAAAATGACAATTTTATATTGTATAACATCACTTCTATTACCCACTTAAACATGTGCACGGCCTTGACATGATGTTTAATTTTTTTTTTACTTTTGTATTGAATTTAAGTAAGTATGATAGTGTTTAAAGCGAGAATAGTCGTTATAAGCGCACTTCGATATCCTTTAACTTTAACTTATGTAAATTGAATATTTATGATCTTAACTTGGGATAATTTGATTTGGTTGTTCTCTACACATATTTTTGTGTATTGGAAATTACATAATGTTTTGGGAAGTTATGGAAACTGTGAACCAAAGTTGGGAAAGTTAGAACAAAAAGATGGTTATAAACACACGTTGTAAATATAGCATGTTTTCAGGAATTTTTCTAAAATAATTGGAAGATATTATTTGGGATTTATTTCCATGGTTTTTATGTACTCTAAGGCTATTAATTACTATAATACTTTCAAGTCTTAAATCATTTGTTAAAGTGGTTAAAACTAGTTACAATGATCTTGTTTTTCAATGTTGTTTTTAACAAGGACTTTTAACAACATTTATAAATGTTGTAGTAAGTCGCTTATGATTTTAAGTGTTTAAGAATTATATTTAAGTTTGGTATTTTTCTTTAATCTTTTTAGGGATTTTTTCAAACATGTTTTGAAGTATTTTAAAGTGGTTTGAAGTTTAAATATATTTTTAATAATTATATATGTATTTTCAAAGTAAAGAGGTTTTATAATATAAAACATGTTTTTCATAATATTATAAATTTGTTATTTTCATGTAATATTTTATGATATTTAAAACCTATTTACAAGTGTTTATAAGTTTTGAAAAAGGAAATTAACTTTGCTTAACGCTAAAAGCCGATGAAGTAGGCTTATCTATTTATGAGAGTTAAGATTGATGTCGAGTAGAAATCTGAGCAATAAAGCTCTAACCTACTGATTTTCCTCTTGACCGAGGAATAGTTGAGTCGAAAATGTCAGAAATGTGTTAATAGTATTGTTTTCTAACTCATTTATGGAAGTCATTAATATCACACTTAACACTAAAAGCCGACGAGGTAGATTTATCTATTAGTAAATTCAAGAATGAAGTGTCTAGGCAAAGCTTTGATGCAACCAGTGCTCTAACTTAGCTAACTTCACCCGTGGACAAAGAACAGTTAAGTTGGAATTTTTAAAATGAGTTAAGTATACGAATCGTGATCTCTATAAGCAATCTTTTTAGTTGGATAGTCGATTAGCCGACTATTGAACTTAATCAAATATTAAGTTAGATCTTTAAAAGGAAGTTTTTAAAGATAATATAAGTATGAAATAGTTTTGGGTTTGTTATGTCAAGGTGTTAATAATATTCATCTTTAACCCTTTATGATTATACTTATGAATGTATATAGATCTTTAAAAGGGTGTTTTAAAGATAAGCATAAGTGAAATGGTTTTGGGCTTGTAGTGACAATGTTTAAGTAACATTAGTCTTGAACCTTTTTGAATGGATTTGTGGAAGTACTTAGATCATTAAATGGATATTTTGAAGAAAATTATAAGTAAGGAATCTTTTGGAAAAAGATAGAAAAAGCAAAGGTTTAAAGTAGAAAATCTTGTTAATGATTTGCGAAAATACTTATACCATTTGAGATAAGTATATAAATACTTTTTGAAGTATTGAAAAGAGTACAAATGAATAGTAAAAATTTATAAACGATGTTTTATTATATAAATGAAATTTTACTAATAAAAGAGATTTTAATTAATAAAAGATCAACTAAACAAAAAAGGATTAGAAGTCGCTTATGTGACTTGATCGTGCTTTGTATGACTTGATCATGCTTTGTATGTTTACTCCTTAATGGAAAACATTTAGTCATTTACTTAGCACTTAAAGCCGATGAAGTAGGCTTGTCTATCAGTGATAATTAAGGTTGATGTTCGTATAGGGATATGAGCAATGGAGCTCTAACATACCGGCTTCACCCTTAATCAATGGATAGTGTGAGATCAAAATATAGAAAATGTGATAAGTATACGAGACTTGGTTTCCATATATGGTCATTCTCATTGAATGATCAAATTCGTCGATTCAGTCTTAAAGAGACTAAGATAGTAAGTGTTTTACTTATCGAAAACCACTTCAAGACTGAGATACGTGTTCTATCTCCTGGGAGTGAATCTGTTCGAGATACTGGAATCCATATGTGGTTCTGAGATATGTTAGAGATGTGGGAATCCAATTTAGGATTCGTTTTCTATTTGAATGATGAAGATTCGTATGAAAGATACCGCACATGACCTCGATATCAGAAATGGCTAAAACAAAGTAGGAGCATAGCTTGGATTTTTGCTAACCCGTGGCAGGATATTATCACACTAGATCCAAAGTATGCATATCGAATTTTGAGCACGGGGGTGATGGTATTCGAGATATGAGATTTAGACCGTGGACCGGTTATGCTCACCTTATGGTATATTCTATCTAGAGATATACAATGCTTAGAGGTAATTTCCAACTCTTTTTCATGGATATTGGATTTCGGCTTGACTGAAGGGATCTCCATGGAAAATCCATTATGCAATCGTTTCTTATCGGTTTTGATTGTACATTCTAATAAGCCGTTGAATGTGACTAATGTAACCATTCTAGCTATGTTCTAATATTTATATTCTACACCCTAGACCTTATCTATTATATCAATGTATGTACTTATTATATGGTGGTTCTTTTGAAGGGATAACCGTTATGGCGTTCAATGCGGTCCGAAAAGTACTATTATATGTTGGCTGGCCACATGTTTCTTGAGTTTTTCATACCATACTTATGTTTGGCACGTGGCTTTTTTTCCTAAATTCCGAGTGTGCTCTTTCGAGTAGTTTGAGAAAGGCGGGTTTTCGATGATGTTCTTTGGAGCTCAAGAAGACGAGCTGGATGTTTCACCTACCGTAATATTCCAGTTTCCACTGCACTACTATATTATACATATCAGCATTTGTGAGGAAGGGTTGTTATAACTGTTCATGCTGATGATGGTACTTAGGTTTTGAAATTCCAAAATTTCTATATCGGAGTAACCCTTTGTACCGTTCTTTTGATATTATATATTACCTTTCCACTAATGAGATTCTGATGTTGTGTTCTCTTCTTTCTTGTCTATTTCTTTTTTATCTTTCCCTAACTTTCTACCTTTCCATCATTTGAATGCTCGACACATGAATACCGTGGATGTATTAGGGTCGACATTCGAAAGTCGAAAAGTCAAGACGTTAGACTTGGTATTAGAGCTGAAGGTTAAGTGAGAACCTTGGCTTTGGTGAGGTATGACTCATTAAGAGATAGGATAGTGGAATGCCCTAGCATGAGTTCAGTGTACTATACATATTAGAGTGTATTTGTATTTGTTATAAGCGTATACCTTAAGGGTAATTATAACTGCGAAAATTAAAGATCTTATATAAGGTAACTTATATAAGTGTGAATCATTAAAGTATAGTTTAATTAATGTAGGGGTTAATGATGTTTATCTATTATCCTTCATTAATTTGTTTAGCCGTGCTCAGCTAGTTTATGAGCAATGACTATTGGTGGTTGATTATTGATTTTCGCTTAACTAGTTTAGGAGCAGTTTTACCTCGTACTGCATTGGTTGGGTAGATAGTAATTGTAGACGCATTGAAACAAACACCTTGTGAATTGAGTTTCATAGTTTGACTATAAGGCTTTCGGTGGCATTGTTGGGCAAAAAGTTTAGTTTAGTAAAAGATGTTTAATTTGATCTAAAGGGAAAATAAGATATTTTGGGAGTAAAATTTTGTGAAAAGATTTTATATAAGAAAGTGATTTTATATAAATATCGTTTATAAACAAAAAGGATTTAAATGATATTTTAAGAACATAAATCCTGGTGTTTTTGAAAATGTTTTTCAAAATTTTGGAGAAAATAATAGTAGTATTATTTGAAAGTTAGTATTTGGGAAATTGTTTAAGAAGTTGAGATCATGGCACTTGGTAATATTTATGAAGTATTTGGTACCATTTTAAAATGGTTTTGGTTAAGTCCGAAAGGCATAATTGGATGTATTGAACTCACTTCTGTTGCTTGAAAATAATTATGGTGATGAGTTCAGCATTATCGATGTTTATTTTCAGGTTTCTAAGTAGGGGATGCTACAGGATTGTTTTAGTAAAACGAGTTTCAATTTGATTTCAAAAGTATGATTGATATACAAAAGATATATGTATGTATTATTGTTTCAAAGTGATTTGATATAAAAACTTGATCTTTGGTTCTAAAGGTTTTCTTTGGAAATAAATTGGATACGAATCTTTTTATGTAGAAAAGTTTTGTATGTTTGCTATGTAGGGTGCCTGAGTGGTAGTGGCATAGCCTAGAACGAATGTTGGAACTTTTCATATTTTCACTTTTTAGGTAAAGTGGGCTTAATGAATTATTGAAATTTGTTAAGATATTTTATGGAAATATATAGCCTATGCATTAGGATTATATGGTATGTGCATCATCTTATGATACGTTGTTTGGTGGTTATTATTTGTTAAAATCAAACGGGAATTTCGATGATTTTGGACAATCGAAAACTTTCGAAGCATTATAGAACTTGAAGAAAAATGTTTTTGTGTGAAAATATAAAAGTTGAGTTTATATAACACTGGAATTGAGGAAGTTAATAAGTTAAAACAAGTTCAAAATTTGTTGAACATGCTTCTTAAGTAAAATGAATTTGATGTTTTGTAAACTTAAGTTCATACTCATATGATAAAATACGTAAGTTGTACTTGATTGTTTTATTCACATGATTGTTCATAATCCAGTATTTGAGTATATGATTTTGAGGTGGTTTACACTAGTTCGAACAAGGATATTTCACTAGATTCTTGATGGCAAATACTCGATACTGATTCTTAATACAATCCTAAAATTTTCTATTATATTATATAGCCGTGTAAGGAGTATATAGGTTTCTAATCAAGGAACCTTATCTGAATCTACACTAGAGAGGTCAAGTAATCTATACTAGTTGGAAAATGAAATATATGTGATTAAGTAAGTGATCAAAAATAATATTATGTACGGATGGTCCATGTGCATCGTAAAGATTTTAATATATGCATATTATGTTTAGTTGGCTTATGGAGAGTTTACGGGATGACTCTTCAATTTGTTATGAGATAATATGGGTAATTGTCTAATTGTTAACCTGAGGCTGTTGAGCATAAGGTACGCTTAGTAGATTATTTATCATGCTCGTGTGACGAAAGGATTTTGAACTTAAGCAAACCGTAAGTTTTGTTTGCCAAGTGATTTTGAATACTGCTTAGTATTGCTATGTGGTTGTTCCTTTTATTGCTTGTGTTGGAATTTCAAGGACAAAATATTTGAGTGGGGAATAATGTAATGATCCAGAATTTCAGACACTTCGTTTTAAATATCTGAATTATTTAAATATTTGAATCTTGGATTAAATGATATTAAAATGATTTAATAACCTTTTAACCCCCTTTTTAATCATAAGTAATAACGATAAACTTATTTTGGAACAATGTTTACAAAATAAATACTTTGAAAACATATCGACAATGTGATCGAAAAACGTTTTATCGATAAACAGCTTTTCACCGTTAGAAGTTGTTCAGATTTTTTTTATATACAATTATTTGCTTAGGAAATTAATAAAATGAAATTCTTTTTCCATTTATAGAAATAAACCTTTTGGATGATGTCATGGGTGTTGTCATTGAAGATATTTTGAAAATGAGCTTAAATTGAAATACTTAAGTGTTAAGAGATGATAAAGGAGAAGTGATGGGAGGTAAGCCTTACATGACATGAAAGGGAGGTGAGAATAAGCTTATGCTACACCATTTGAAACATATAAAAAGATGGGTGCACCCTTAATAAATCACAAATTCACAAAGCTTGGAATAAAGTATGAGAATAAAAATGTTGGAAGTGCTTAAGCACTAATCCACTAATTCTTCTCTAATTTTTTGATGTCTAAACCAAATCATCTCCAATCTCTTCTAAACTTTGGTTATAGGCCTAAAACATCATGAGAAACATTATTATCAAGTAAAAAGTAGGAGAAA
This sequence comes from Allium fistulosum, assembly GCA_030737815.1. Classification (NCBI taxonomy): domain Eukaryota; kingdom Viridiplantae; phylum Streptophyta; class Magnoliopsida; order Asparagales; family Amaryllidaceae; genus Allium; species Allium fistulosum. The sequence goes on from CM060908.1 coordinate 722,949,419, forward strand.
GGGAGAGGAAGAGGGGGATCTTGTATGGGTTGTGAGTAATGGTGGAGGAGAGGAGGTGTTGCCTTAGTTTGAAAGAGCTAAAAGTTGAATCTTTAGGCTTTTGGTGATGGTGGAAGGTGCTTCTTTGGTACTTGTAGTTTTGTGCTTGTGTTTGGCTTGGATCTATATGAGTTATATTATTATCTTGTTTGAATATATTGTGTGTGTGTATGTATATATATGTTTATTTGAAATATAAAGTTAAAGTGACATTAACTAAGTAAAGTTATAAACTTTGGACCCCTCTTGCTTTTGAAAGCAAATGACAACTTTATATTATAAGACATCACTTCTATTACTCTCATAAACTTGTGGATCAGACTTTAATTGATGTTTAAATGGTTGTTTGACTTGTTTATTGAATTGAAGTAAGTCTGAAAGTATTTGAAGCGAGAATTGTTGTTATAAGTGCACTTCGATATTCCATAACTTTAACTTGTATAAATTGGATATTTATGATCTTAACTTAGGATAATTTGATTTAGTTATTCTCTATACATATTTTGGTGTATTGGATAGTAAAGAAATGGTTTGGAAAGTTATGGAAATTATGAACCAAAGTCGTGAAAGTTAGAACAAAAAGGTGGTTATAAACACACTTTGTAAATATAGCCTGTTTTCGGGAATTTTCCAATTAAATTGGAAGATATTATTTAAGAATTCTTCCATGGTTTTTAATTATTCTAAGGTAGTACTTACTATAATAATTTCAAGCCTTAAATCATTTGTCAAAGTGGTTAAAACTAGTCATAATGTTCGTGTTTTTCAATTTTGTTTTTGACACGGACTTTTAATAACATTTATAAATGATGTAGTAAGTCGTTTATGATTTTAAGTGTTTAAAAATGATATTTAAGTTCGGTATTTTTCTCTAATCTTTTTAGAGATGTTTTTAAACAAGTTTTGAAGAATTTTAAAGTTGGTTTGAAGTTTAAATATATTTTTAATAATTTATATATGTATTTTCAAAAATATAAAACATGTTTTTCATCAAATTATATAAATTAGTTATTTTCAAGTAATATTTTACATAGATATTTAAAACCTATTTACAAGTATTTATAAGTTTTGACAAAGGTAATTAACTTTGCTTAATGCTAAAAGCCGACGAAGTAGGCTTATCTATTTGTGAGAGTTAAGATTGATGTCGAGTGGGGATATGAGCAATAGAGCTCTAACCTACAGGTTTCTATTTTGACCGAAGAATAGTTAAGTCGGGAATGTTAGAAACATGTTAATCATATTATTTTCTAACTCGTTTATGAAAGTCATTAATACTACTTATGTTTGAAAGCCGACGAGGTAGATTTATCTATTTGTAAGACTCAAGAATGAAGTTTCTAAGCAAGACTTTGATGCAACCAGTGCTCTGACTTATATTATTTTTGCTCATTTATGGAAAACATTTATTCATATACATAGCACTAAAAGTCGATGAAGTAGGCTTGTCTACCTGTGGGAATTAAGACTGATGTTCGTGTAGGGATATGAGCAACATAGCTCTAACCTACCGGCTTCACTCTTGATCGAGGGATAACATGAAATGAAAATATCGAAAACGTGATAAGTATACGAGACTTGGTTTTCATATGCGATCGTTCTCATTATCATTGAATGATTAAATTCGTTGATTCAGTCTTGAAGAGACCTGGATCGGTAAGTGTTTTACTAATTGAAAACCACTTCAAGATTGAGATACGTGTTCTATCTCTTGGAAGTGAACTATTCGAGATGCCGGAATCCATGTGTGTTTCTAAGATCTATTGAAGATATGGGAATCCAAATTGAGATTCGTGTTCTTTTCGAGTCGTAAAGACTCGTGTAAAAAAGTCGAACGTGACATCGACATCGAAAATGGCTAAAAACAGAGTAGGAGCATAGCTTGGAGTTTTGCTTACCCGTGGTAGGATATTATCACTCCAGATCTAGAGTATGCTTATCGATGTTGTGCATGGGGGTGATGGTATTCGGGATCACATATTTAGACATGGATCGATTGTGTTTACCTTATGATATATTCTTTCGAGAGATATATGGCACTCGTAGTAGTTTCTGACCCTTGTGCATGAAGATTGGATTTTGGCTCGGCTGAATGATTCTCCATGGAAAATCCATTACCCAAACATTCCTTATCGATTTTGATTGTACCCTTTAATATGTTGTTGAATGTGACCAATGTAACCATTCCAGCTAAGTTATAATATATATATATATATATATATATTCTACACTCTAGACATTATCTATTGAATCAACTTATGTACTTATTAGATGGTGGTCCTTTGAGGGGATAATCGTTATGACATTCCATGTGGTCTCAAAAGTACAGTCATACGTTGGCCGCATATTTCTTGAGTTTCTCATACCAGATTTATGTTTGACACGTGGATTTTGTATTCCTTAAATTTCTGGTGTGCTCTTTTAAGTAGTTTGAGAAAGGCAGGTTTTCGTTGACGTTCTTTGGAGCTCGAGATGACGAGCTGGAAGTTTCACCTACCGTATTTTTCCTATTTTCGCTACATTACTAGATTGTACATATCAACATTTGTGAGGACAGTTTGTTATAACTGTCCAAGCTGATAATGGTACTTAGGTTTGTAACTCCAAAATTTATGTATTGGAGCAACTATTTGTGCTGTTCTTTTGATATTATATATTATTGTTCCGCTAGTGAGATTCTAATGTTGTGTTCTCTTCTTTCTTGTCTATTTCTTTTTCTTTTTATTTTTCCCTAACTCTCTACCTTTTCGACAATTGTGTGCTCGGCACGTGAATAACGTAGATGTATTAGTGTCAACATTCAAAAGTCGCGTGAATAACGTGGATGTATTAGTGTCAACATTCGAAAGTCGAAAAGTCAGGACGTTACTAATGATTTCTCGCTTAAGGTCTGTGTCTATTTCTTAAATGCCAAAGATGAAATATTTGCCCAGTTTTGTGACGACCCGGAAATTTTGAGCATTTGAAATAGGAATATTTAATTAATTTTAAATATTCATAAGATAATTATTAACTTTAATTTCAAATATCATTAATTATTGGATAATTAATTGTTGAATTTAATTATCGAAATTGGTAAATTATTGAATCTGGAGCTTTAAGCCTGTTAAAAATAATTTAAAGGATTGTAAAAATTATATTGATAGTACTGAAGATAGTAAAAGTGTTGAAACTGAATTTGGAAGTGTCTTGTTCAGTTTTAAAAATATATACCGTTTAAACTGAATTTAAAAATAGCCGTCCGAGGCACAGTCTCGGAATTTGACGAAACCAGTTCCATTGGGTCCGTAATATTGTATTATTATCGGATTTCAAATTTCGTATCGATTGGAGTTGTGGTGTGAGTGTACGATGAGTAAACGTGAGAAAATTTATATCGAAAATTTTAAAAGAAAAAAATCATCATCTGCAACCCTAACTTAAAATAGGCCGAACTATTATCTGAGATAAGCCACCCTATACTCTGGAAACATCGCGTCTTGTCTCCTCTTGTCTCCCTTCAATTTCGTTTAATATCTCACGCAATCCTTTCCTTTTCATTTCACCATTAAATCAAATTGAAATCGTCCAGAAAGAAATTCATGGCCTGCAGATACATTCGTTCACCCCTCTTTTAATCTAAATCAAATATCCCTCTTCAACGCAATTCAGAAATCACACTACCCTTAAGTAATCACGCTCACCCTTTCTTCCCATCATCTAAATCGAATCTGAAAAAAAAATAAAAATAAATAGAGGGACGAACGGAGATTCGTTCGAATCTTATGCTAGCGATTCAAGGAAAGGGGGAGGGGAAACGACTCATGAACGAGGATCGTGTTTCGACGAGGGGGACGCGACGTGCTGTTCTCGAGCACAAGGCGGCCGCGCGAGTGGAGGATCGGAGCTCGAACTTGAATGGGGGAAACGTCACGTGCGAGTGACTGAGAGACGAAGGTTGACAGCAGCATCAGAGCTCGTTCTTGAGCACGAGAATGAGAGGATGGTATTGGTGGACTTCGTCATTGATTTGGGCAGCGGTCGAGATCGAGATAGATTTGTAGCAGTGAGGTATTCGTTCTTTTTCATCTTTTCGGTTATACTTAAAAATGATATTCGAATTGAGAAAATATTAATTAAAATAAGTATAGAGATTATAACAGAAAAGGGATCATAACAGTAGGTTATAAAGTAATTTATCTGTGTAATTAACTCGATGTTTCTGTAGGAGTTGCTAAAGGAAATTATTTCAAAACTAAACTAATAGTTAATTAAATTATAAAATGGGAATTTATTTGTTCAATTAGTTCAAATATTGATAAAATCATATAAATGTTTATTCAAGGTCAATATCGGGAAACCCAAGCAACATCGAAGTGGGTTGCAAACAAAAGCAAAGGTGAGTTAATCTCACTCAGTTAAATTTAAATTTAAATGGTTAAATTTAAATAATTGATTGATTTGATTGATGTGATATATATAGTAGTATATAGCAATATATACATATTGGCATATGTATATATTTGAGTTGTTGATATTCCCGCATTGATATAGCGGATGAGACCCTATGCGCCGCATAATAGCGGATGATTTTATATTAAACCCATATACCGCGATATTCCACCTCGAAGTGGAATTGGTATTGTGCTAACATCTGTGGATGCAGGGAAACAGGTTGGAGGGATCCAACTGGATTCCTCAAAATATTTAATTTTGTTTAAATATTCTGTGATATGATTGTTGATATCCTGTGATGATTTTTATTGGATAATCTGGTTGGATTGAATTTCCCAGTATAATGAGTTATCAAAAGCAATTGAATTGGATTTTTGGAAAGAAATAAAAGAGTAAAATTTAAGTTAAATAATTCTAGTGAATTTGAATAACTTAAATAATGAATTGTAAAAGAAATAAAGCAAATTTCTAAATTCAATCAAATATGGTTAAAGGGGATTTTGAATTAACTTGAGAATAATAAATTTTAAACTAAAGTGATATTATTGGAAAGAATAAAGAAATTATTTTTAAAATTTAAGGATTAAATTTAATTAAAGGAGATGAAGGAATTTTGGAAGTTTAAAATTGGTATTTTCAATTAAAAGGGTTTTAACTCACAATAAAGAAGTAAATCTAAAAGTTAATGTATTTTGGAATAAATGAAGTAAGCAAGGAATTTATTTCAAAATAAAGTAAATTGGGAAATCAATTGGAAATTGATTTAGTTGTTTAAAATTGGAATTTGAAAAGAGAAGTGAGATTTTGGAATTTATAAACTGGGTTTATAAAGTGAAATGGAATATCAGAGGATATTTGAAATATAAATTCAAGGTGGGAATTTATAAAAGAATATGGATTGGTTTAAAAATAAATGTTGGTTTATTTTTAAAAGATGGAAATGAGAAGTGTATTTTCCTGGGATTACCAAGTACGTTTTTTCAAAGCAATTTTTAATTTAAGTTAAAAGTTCTAATTTGTTCAAAAATGCATGTTTTAGGAAATTGATTATTTCTAAAGGTTAATTTCCAAAGTAAGTATTTTCAAAAATCTATTATTGTAGTAACTATATAAAAGTAATTTGGTATTATGTTTTAAAGAGGAAGTTAGTTTATATTTATAAAGTGGTTTTATTTTAAATATTCTTAAAATATATTTTGTTAAGATATTAAAGTAGTTTTTAAATTTCAATATTATAAAGTATATTTATAGTAAAGTGCTTTTAATTTATTTTTAAAATTTAAAAGTGTTTTGTACTTGGTGTTTCAGAGGAAATAAATATTTGGAAATGTATTCCGTAAGCGGAAACTGTTTGAAATTGTTTTCAAATGAGCTTTGAAATTTGGAAATATATCTTGGAAAGATATTTGGCAAATAAATAATGTGGAAAATTATTTATTGTGTGATGGTTGCTTGTGGATGTTAATTGATAGTTAAATAACCGACTATCAATATTGGCCAAATGCGCTGATCGTTTCGAAGAGACCGGGATCGGGTTTCCGTATACCGGGATTCTAGGTTTGGAGACTCGAATACCACTTCGATCCGGTTTGTACGTTTCGTGTAACGTGTTCAGAGTCGAAGATGGAGCAGTGAAGTGCAAGGGCTAGTCGCTACTAATCCTGAGGATATTTCCAAAATGGATGTAGTAGGAATAGTGCCTTCGGTTCCGTTCGAACCCGGGACGGACTTGTATGGACGAATGCTTTCGTGACATCGTCAGGTGGACGATGGGCATTCTAAGGGATATGTGCTATAAAGGTATCGTTTAGCCTCGAGCCTCATCAACCGGGAATGACTGAAAATCAGGGGTTATGCAGCAAGGCTTCGTGGGTAGCCCCCACTTGAGAGTAAGGTCATCCCTGTCTAGATGTCCCTTTTATTTCGGCTTAGTGTTGCGGTTGCTGATCCCAACCGTGGGGTGATTTTATTTGGAATTATCCAGTAAGGGATGATTCCGGTCTTGTGTTGCAGGGGAGCGGGCGTACTCCTCGGTACTGTGATCTAGGCCACGTACTGTGATAGGTGGTACCCCAGTGCCTAGTCATTCGTTGGAAATCCATTCTCCCTACGTGCCTGTACGGTTTTGATTGTGCCCAACTATTGTTGAAATGTGAGATGCAAGCATTTCAGCTAGATTCTATTTTACTTTCTGTAGACACTATTATAATATCAGAAGATTTTGATATAAAGTGTTTTAGCTATCGTAAGGTAAAAACCCGACATGTTTATTTGTGGCGTGGTCTTACGAGATGCTTTTATTTTCAAAAGGATTTTTGAAACTTTAATAATCAATTGAGTGTGATTTTCTCACGCTGGTATTCCAGACTGACTCGGGTATTGTTTTATATGATGCTCGGGTCAGACCGAGTATTATAGGTTACAGGATATGATGCTGTGGAGCTCAGGAGATGAGCTGGATGGCGAGACGTATCTCCCGTACTTGTTTATATATATATTCCGCTGTGTTGATTGTGGTACTCTGTTGTATTGAGGACATGATATGGTTATTGTCCAGTTGTATGTTATGTGTTCTCTGGTGTATACTCTGATGCTATATTATATAAACAGATATAGTTTTGATTTGTGTAAAGATCTGTTGATATATATTATATTTTATTCCGCTGCGATGGTTAGATTCTGATGTTGTTTTTCTTTTATTTTCTTCTTCTACCTCTTTCTTTCTTTTTACCCAAATGGTCCGGTTTTTCGTGTTAGAAAAGCCTAGGTCGTTACAGTGGTATCAGAGCTTAGGCTGGCGATAACCTTGGCTCTGGTGGGAATTTTGAGAGTACTAATAGATATGAGCGCGTATTTGTTAGTGGATATATAAAATGGTTTTATATTGTGTTGGTTGATTTATTGAGTGGCATATGAACCTTCGTCGGCACAGTCTGGACAACTGTATCGAAGGGGTTTCTAAACACTTGAATAGAAAAGTTTGGCACAATATTGTTTTAAATAGGGTGAATGAAATAATTTTGCCCAAATTATTTTGTATATAAAAGAAATAATTATTTGAAATTTATTATAGTTATATTTGGATGCTTGGTTGTTAGAAAATGACAATAATGAGTTAGTCTCATTATTGAGTAGAAATTGAAAACTTATAACCTAAGTTGAAGAATAAATTTATATAACAAAATGGAATTTGAAATATAGACTAAATGAAATTTATAAATTGAGATAACCTTTATATACAAATGTGAATTACAAATGTGATTTATAATCAAATGAGATAAATTCATAAACAAATGAAATTTGTAAATGTAAATTGTAAATGTGACTTATAACTTGAAATAAAATGTGATAGAATTCCAGAGTAATGTTTGGATATAAAATTGAATGGATTTTGAATTTGAAGTTTTGGGAAAGGTTTAAATTCCTTTGGATTTTAAGAATAGTTTTAAAGGTTTTGGGGAAATAATGGTGATATTATTTCATGAATATTTTTGAAATTGAATTGAAATCTGGTGGGATTTGGGATTTAAAAATGTTTGAAATGTTTTAAAGTGATAAAAGCATTAAATTTTCTTACGGTCGCTGGAAAATAATTTCGGTGATGACTGCAGCATCATCGATGTCTATTTTCGAGTTTCCAAAGAGAAATTGCTACCAAACTGTTTTAAAATGGAAATGATTGTGAACTGGGTTGGTTTTGAAATTCAAAGGGAAAATTGGTTGGTAAAAGCAGATTGTTTTGGGAATTGGGATTTGATGTGATATACCAGATGTGTATGAGTTATTTATGGATTCAAAATGGTTTTGAAATAAAACCGGGTAATTGGATTCTCGGAATTCTATTTAAAATATAAATGTGGAAATTTAAATGAATCAACAATATAAAGTATAGAATGAAGTTGATTGAAATAAGAAGGGAATGAAAGTTTAAATTCTGGGATTATAATTATGAGATGAAAATTACTCAATGAGTAATATAAGTTGGTAGATAAAAGAGTTAGAGAACTTGAAGGTGAACGAATTGTAAAACTTGTACAAAATTGTATCCTAGAATTAAAATTTAATTCGAGTATATGAAGGTGAATAAAATATATTTGAATTTAACTTAAGATAAGTTAAATAAAAATTGAGAATTGGAATTGAATTAAACAAGTTGAAGTCGAATTGAATTGGATATAAAGGTAGTGTAAAATGCTTATAATTGTGTAAAGAAATTCATATTCTTAAGTTCTTAAGTGTAATAATTTGAAATTTGATTATAAAGATGGAAATGGACTTAAATGAATAGTCCTAGATCTTAAGCAAGTAAGTTAAACTTATGAATAAAATTAAATTGTAAGTCATAAATGGGAATCCATTTCTTTGAACCATTAAGAGTTATAATTTGAAATTGCAATTATCAAATGGGAACGACTAAGATGAGCAATCTTAATTTTTAAGTAAATCCAAACTTGAATTGTAAAATAAATTGAACTTAAGATAATTAAGTGAAGTGATATTTGGAATTAAAAAGCAAGTATTTAATTTTAACCAGCGGAGGAACTAATTTGATAATAAATTAGTTAATGAAATTGAATTGTGAGTTAATGAAATTGGATTAAAATAGAGATGGTTTGGATTGCGAATGGAATCCAAATAAGTGAAAATAAATTGGAAATGACCTGGTTATTAATAAAATATTTCCAGATGAATTGAGTATGGAAATTAAAATTCATAATGATTGAGTGAATAAACCAATTATATTAAATAAATAAATGGATGGAATTTGATTAAATAAGAATCAAATGAAAGATGGAAATAAAACTTTAAAGGGTTGGTTAAATGGAAAATAAACTTAAGTTATTGACTTAAGTAAATGTTGAATGGAAACTGAACTCAAACAGAAGAGTGGTTTAAAATAAGTTGAGAAATAGTTATTGAATGAATTAACTTGGATTGTTTTCGAGCTAAATAAAATTCAATTTTTGGAAGTTGGAGATGAATTGAATTTAAGAAAGAAAAATTGGAAATGAAAATCTGAATGAAATGTGGAATAAGTATTTATATTTAAAGTGAAGTAGTAAGTTGAAGTAAGTTGAAATTCATAGGAAATGGGAGTTCAATTTGAATATATACACTTCAGTGGTGAAGTAGTAAATAAATATAAGAAAATTTATATGAACTTAAGAATTGAAGAATGAAATTCTTAAGAAAATTTGTATTGGAAATATACTTAGTAATTTTGGAATGGAAAAATAAAAATATATACTAAGTGAATAATTGAATGAATTCTAAAACTGAAGTTGTGAATAAGGGGATAACAATCAAAAGGAATGTGAATAAAGGAGAATTGATATAACTGATAATCAATTGGAATTTATACGTAAGATGTACGTATATTATTTTATTCGCATAGCTATTTGGTCCAGATGTCGAACACAGAATTTCGAGATAGTTTTATCGATCCGAATTAGGATTTTTCACTCGATTTTCAACGGCGAACCTGGATATGGATTGTTGATTGATTCTGGATATTCTCTATCATAGTTTACGGCTATGCAAGGAGAATGACGGTTTCTGATCAAGAAAACAGATCTGAGTCCGCACTAGGAAGTCGGGTGGACGATACTAGTTCGGAAGTGAAATTGTGTGATCGATTGAGCGATCGAATGTGATATTGCGTACAGATGATATATGTGCATCGTACGGGCTTAAGTAAAACAAATATTGAAAATTTGTAAAGGAAAGTATAAAATGACTTTGGAATTGTGATTGAATATTATTGCTTAGTAGGATATACAGGTGTATAAAAGCAATGGATAGATTGGGATTTTGATTTTTAAAAGATAAATTTAATGGCCCGACAAAAAGGTATGTATTTGAATTTCTATATGAAATTTGATTGGGTTTTTGATCCAGCCAGTTGGCTTTTTGTTTTCTTTTTGAGATTGGGAGGCCGTAGAGCCATTTTGTAGTAGTACCGAGCTAGCCGCGCAAAGGAGACGCTGGCGAAATTTTTCAGAAATTTAGGGAGTTAGAAAAATTTTGGAAAATTTTGATAAGTTAAAATTTGAATTCAAATTTAAATTTGAATTGATAAGTAGGTGATACGGGTTGAACTTATGAATAAGTTTGGGAAGTTAAAAGATGATTAGTGTATCATTAATAAGAGATTGTTTGGGTATTGTTAAAACTGTTTGAATTTGAGAAATAGTTAACGGGGATTGAATCATTCTTCCTAACTAGTAATTTCGGGGACGAAATTCTTTTAAGGGGGGAGGAATGTGACGACCCGGAAATTTTGAGCATTTGAAATAGGAATATTTAATTAATTTTAAATATTCATAAGATAATTATTAACTTTAATTTCAAATATCATTAATTATTGGATAATTAATTGTTGAATTTAATTATCGAAATTGGTAAATTATTGAATCTGGAGCTTTAAGCCTGTTAAAAATAATTTAAAGGATTGTAAAAATTATATTGATAGTACTGAAGATAGTAAAAGTGTTGAAACTGAATTTGGAAGTGTCTTGTTCAGTTTTAAAAATATATACCGTTTAAACTGAATTTAAAAATAGCCGTCCGAGGCACAGTCTCGGAATTTGACGAAACCAGTTCCATTGGGTCCGTAATATTGTATTATTATCGGATTTCAAATTTCGTATCGATTGGAGTTGTGGTGTGAGTGTACGATGAGTAAACGTGAGAAAATTTATATCGAAAATTTTAAAAGAAAAAAATCATCATCTGCAACCCTAACTTAAAATAGGCCGAACTATTATCTGAGATAAGCCACCCTATACTCTGGAAACATCGCGTCTTGTCTCCTCTTGTCTCCCTTCAATTTCGTTTAATATCTCACGCAATCCTTTCCTTTTCATTTCACCATTAAATCAAATTGAAATCATCCAGAAAGAAATTCATGGCCTGCAGATACATTCGTTCACCCCTCTTTTAATCTAAATCAAATATCCCTCTTCAACGCAATTCAGAAATCACACTACCCTTAAGTAATCACGCTCACCCTTTCTTCCCATCATCTAAATCGAATCTGAAAAAAAAATAAAAAAAAATAGAGGGACGAACGGAGATTCGTTCGAATCTTATGCTAGCGATTCAAGGAAAGGGGGAGGGGAAACGACTCATGAACGAGGATCGTGTTTCGACGAGGGGGACGCGACGTGCTATTCTCGAGCACAAGGCGGCCGCGCGAGTGGAGGATCGGAGATCGAACTTGAATGGGGGAAACGTCACGTGCGAGTGACTGAGAGACGAAGGTTGACAGCAGCATCAGAGCTCGTTCTTGAGCACGAGAATGAGAGGATGGTATTGGTGGACTTCGTCATTGATTTGGGCAGCGGTCGAGATCGAGATAGATTAGTAGCAGTGAGGTATTCGTTCTTTTTCATCTTTTCGGTTATACTTAAAAATGATATTCGAATTGAGAAAATATTAATTAAAATAAGTATAGAGATTATAACAGAAAAGGGATCATAACAGTAGGTTATAAAGTAATTTATCTGTGTAATTAACTCGATGTTTCTGTAGGAGTTGCTAAAGGAAATTATTTCAAAACTAAACTAATAGTTAATTAAATTATAAAATGGGAATTTATTTGTTCAATTAGTTCAAATATTGATAAAATCATATAAATGTTTATTCAAGGTCAATATCGGGAAACCCAAGCAACATCGAAGTGGGTTGCAAACAAAAGCAAAGGTGAGTTAATCTCACTCAGTTAAATTTAAATTTAAATGGTTAAATTTAAATAATTGATTGATTTGATTGATGTGATATATATAGTAGTATATAGCAATATATACATATTGGCATATGTATATATTTGAGTTGTTGATATTCCCGCATTGATATAGCGGATGAGACCCTATGCGCCGCATAATAGCGGATGATTTTATATTAAACCCATATACCGCGATATTCCACCTCGAAGTGGAATTGGTATTGTGCTAACATCTGTGGATGCAGGGAAACAGGTTGGAGGGATCCAACTGGATTCCTCAAAATATTTAATTTTGTTTAAATATTCTGTGATATGATTGTTGATATCCTGTGATGATTTTTATTGGATAATCTGGTTGGATTGAATTTCCCAGTATAATGAGTTATCAAAAGCAATTGAATTGGATTTTTGGAAAGAAATAAAAGAGTAAAATTTAAGTTAAATAATTCTAGTGAATTTGAATAACTTAAATAATGAATTGTAAAAGAAATAAAGCAAATTTCTAAATTCAATCAAATATGGTTAAAGGGGATTTTGAATTAACATGAGAATAATAAATTTTAAACTAAAGTGATATTATTGGAAAGAATAAAGAAATTATTTTTAAAATTTAAGGATTAAATTTAATTAAAGGAGATGAAGGAATTTTGGAAGTTTAAAATTGGTATTTTCAGTTAAAAGGGTTTTAACTCACAATAAAGAACTAAATCTAAAAGTTAATGTATTTTGGAATAAATGAAGTAAGCAAGGAATTTATTTCAAAATAAAGTAAATTGGGAAATCAATTGGAAATTGATTTAGTTGTTTAAAATTGGAATTTGAAAAGAGAAGTGAGATTTTGGAATTTATAAACTGGGTTTATAAAGTGAAATGGAATATCAGAGGATATTTGAAATATAAATTCAAGGTGGGAATTTATAAAAGAATATGGATTGGTTTAAAAATAAATGTTGGTTTATTTTTAAAAGATGGAAATGAGAAGTGTATTTTCCTGGGATTACCAAGTACGTTTTTTCAAAGCAATTTTTAATTTAAGTTAAAAGTTCTAATTTGTTCAAAAATGCATGTTTTAGGAAATTGATTATTTCTAAAGGTTAATTTCCAAAGTAAGTATTTTCAAAAATCTATTATTGTAGTAACTATATAAAAGTAATTTGGTATTATGTTTTAAAGAGGAAGTTAGTTTATATTTATAAAGTGGTTTTATTTTAAATATTCTTAAAATATATTTTGTTAAGATATTAAAGTAGTTTTTAAATTTCAATATTATAAAGTATATTTATAGTAAAGTGCTTTTAATTTATTTTTAAAATTTAAAAGTGTTTTGTACTTGGTGTTTCAGAGGAAATAAATATTTGGAAATGTATTCCGTAAGCGGAAACTGTTTGAAATTGTTTTCAAATGAGCTTTGAAATTTGGAAATATATCTTGGAAAGATATTTGGCAAATAAATAATGTGGAAAATTATTTATTGTGTGATGGTTGCTTGTGGATGTTAATTGATAGTTAAATAACCGACTATCAATATTGGCCAAATGCGCTGATCGTTTCGAAGAGACCGGGATCGGGTTTCCGTATACCGGGATTCTAGGTCTGGAGACTCGAATACCACTTCGATCCGGTTTGTACGTTTCGTGTAACGTGTTCAGAGTCGAAGATGGAGCAGTGAAGTGCAAGGGCTAGTCGCTACTAATCTTGAGGATATTTCCAAAATGGATGTAGTAGGAATAGTGCCTTCGGTTCCGTTCGAACCCGGGACGGACTTGTATGGACGAATGCTTTCGTGACATCGTCAGGTGGACGATGGGCATTCTAAGGGATATGTGCTATAAAGGTATCGTTTAGCCTCGAGCCTCATCAACCGGGAATGACTGAAAATCAGGGGTTATGCAGCAAGGCTTCGTGGGTAGCCCCCACTTGAGAGTAAGGTCATCCCTGTCTAGATGTCCCTTTTATTTCGGCTTAGTGTTGCGGTTGCTGATCCCAACCGTGGGGTGATTTTATTTGGAATTGTCCAGTAAGGGATGATTCCGGTCTTGTGTTGCAGGGGAGCAGGCGTACTCCTCGGTACTGTGATCTAGGCCACGTACTGTGATAGGTGGTACCCCAGTGCCTAGTCATTCGTTGGAAATCCATTCTCCCTACGTGCTTGTACGGTTTTGATTGTGCCCAACTATTGTTGAAACGTGAGATGCAAGCATTTCAGCTAGATTCTATTTTACTTTCTGTAGACACTATTATAATATCAGAAGATTTTGATATAAAGTGTTTTAGCTATCGTAAGGTAAAAACCCGACATGTTTATTTGTGGCGTGGTCTTACGAGATGCTTTTATTTTCAAAAGGATTTTTGAAACTTTAATAATCAATTGAGTGTGATTTTCTCACGCTGGTATTCCAGACTGACTCGGGTATTGTTTTATATGATGCTCGGGTCAGACCGAGTATTATAGGTTACAGGATATGATGCTGTGGAGCTCAGGAGATGAGCTGGATGGCGAGACGTATCTCCCGTGCTTGTTTATATATATATTCCGCTGTGTTGATTGTGGTACTCTGTTGTATTGAGGACATGATATGGTTATTGTCCAGTTGTATGTTATGTGTTCTCTGGTGTATACTCTGATGCTATATTATATAAACAGATATAGTTTTGATTTGTGTAAAGATCTGTTGATATATATTATATTTTATTCCGCTGCGATGGTTAGATTCTGATGTTGTTTTTCTTTTATTTTCTTCTTCTACCTCTTTCTTTCTTTTTACCCAAATGGTCCGGTTTTTCGTGTTAGAAAAGCCTAGGTCGTTACAAGTTTTGTAAGTGGAATACCTTTGAAGAAGCAGTCGAGCAAGCATTTGAAAGTTTTCAAAGTTGAAAACAGTAGTGAATTTATGTCACAAGAATTAACTAACTATTGTCGGTCCGAGCATATTGTTAGAGATTTTTCTATTTCTGTTGAGTCATATTGTTATAGAGTGACGAAGAGCATGTGTCAAATATTATGGAAGAGTGCTATAAGCTTGAGAATGACTGCTGATTTAGAAGAGGAATTTTGAGTAGAAGCGATATCTTTGGTGGTATTTTTCATCAACCACACACCTTCTATTGCCATAGATATGAAGATTCTTGAGGAGATATGAAAAGATAAGCATGTGAGTATTTCATTCTTTAAAGTGTTTGGTTGTTCAGCTTATTTAGAAGATGAGAGACATGATAAGTTGAAGCCTAAGAAAAGCAATCACATTTTGTTAGGCTATAGGGAAGGAGTGAAGTGTTAGATTGTGGTGTAAACAAACTAGGATAATTGTGACTAGCAAGCTTGTAATATTTGATGAGATGTCTTTGTTAAAGGTGGAACATTTATCAAGTGATGATATTATAAGGACGCAAAATTTCCAAACACATTTGGATTCATCATATTATTCTCATATTCCAAGAGATATTGGTATTTCCAATCATACCATAGTTGATGAGAATATTTCAGAGGTTCAGAGTCTAGGTGGAGCTCAGACGTAGGCAAGACCTTTTGATTCAGATGGTTCTATTTGTAAGCATATTTGTATTGATGATTCTTCATCTCATGCTTCGAATGTTGCGGATCTTGTTGGTAAGTCTAATGGTGTAGACTTAGAAAAGTCTAGCTAAATTTTTGTGAATGAGAATGAAGTATATAATATTGAGCATGCTCTCACTCAATATGAAATGGAGAAGGTGAAACGCACTATTAAATCTTCATTGGTCTCTTAAAATTCTGTATCTACGTGTTCATCTTCTACATCAGATATGTTGAAGAATTTTGGTATTTGCTCATATGCATTTTGTTTGTTGACGTGCATACTATCTTTCTTATGCTTGGGAAAGATTTGAAAGCTACGTTTGGGCAACAATGTCCAAACTAGTTCATATTGATCTTAACACCATGTGGTACAGATCTAACAATTTGTCGAGTTATGAAGTTGAAGAGAGATTATTATATTTGAATCAAGATGGAGTGCCAAATTTTTATAATTAAAATATTCAATCAATCAATTAATTAGGCTTATATGTAGAAAGATATAAGAGAATATTTTTCTAGAAGGAAACAAATTGATTACTAAATCAATTAATTAGTCAATGGAGTTATAAATAAGGAAAGAAGTCTATTTATGAATTCATTGATTTTGCAATATGAAAAAGGAAAAGTTTATACATAGAGATTCAATTAATTGAGGAAAATTATAGAAACCAAGATTACTACGTGTATGTGAGAGAATCCATCATTATCTTCTTTTTTCAATAAACCCTAATTTCTGCAGTCAAATCAAACTAGGTGTTTTGGGCGTAAACAAGTCATTGGAGAAATTGATTATTCAATTTGTAATTATAGTTTATTTTCTCCAGATTGCTACCTATATAATCTTGTAATATCTCTTGTACCCTCTTTCTTCACTAAAATAAAGAATAGTTGTTGGATCCGTGGACATATCAATTTGACCGAATTACGTTAAATCTTTGTGTTTTCCCCCCTCTATTTTTTTGGGTGATTATTGTTCATTGAACTGGCGGTTAATAATTAATCGACTAGCTAGATCTTTTTGGTTGCTTTCACGCACAAGCCTAGCTATTGCACAAGGGTTTGACATTAATGCAAATTATTTAAAATTTTGCACAACATCTAATGTGATAAATTTGGTGTCTACTAGATTGAATAAAGGGTGGTGTGGTGAGACCTATGACGTTCTGGGCTTAAGGTAAGTTGATGAAAATGATTATTCATTGACATACAGTAGCTTACATTCTAATTTCTCTCTACTTTGACAAGCCAAGATTAAGACGCTGATGTTGGGGTTTGCAGTGAACTCCAAACTCGTATACACTGATATTAAAGTAGTACAAGTTCAATTATTTGGTGAAATAAAGCTCCATGATGTTTGCGTGCATCACCATAATTCAGAGCACACAAATGAAGTGATACTAGAGAATTACGAAAGAGCTGCACAGAAACTGAGCTATATAACCATCTAAGTCAATGCATTTTTTATCTAGTTTCAATGACAACTAAAATGGTTAAATTCAGCTTGATTGTATTCTGCATCTTTATAATATCATCATGTATAAATGCGCAGATACATAAAGATGATAGTATGAAGAAGTCATCAGTCAGTGGTTCAGAGGCTGGGAGACATGAAGTTAAGTCAGAGGTGGAAGATTATATCAGTTGTGCGCTGGTTTGCGCTAGGAGTTTCACAATGTGTGGCGACCATGGTTTCTGCAAGGGGAAGCGGTCATGCTTGAATAAATGTTATAATAGATGGGTTTCCTGTGTCACCTTGTGTCTTGATCAGGCCTAATAGAATACTAATTCTGCTATCTTAGCTAATCAACGATCCAGTTTAGATTTAGTTATTTCATCAGTGTCTGTAAAATTTGTATTAAATATAATTTGAATTTCAGTTGAATCATACGATTGAGAAAAGGAAATTTGACGGAGTATTTTAAGCTCAACAAAGGACTAGACAAACAAGCTCACGAAGAATGGAATTGTTTACTACAACTGAGAATTCATGTTCTTGTCAGTTCATTATTTAAAAGTTAATTTTGCATCTATTAGTTGTGGTGAGAGTGCAGCTGTTTATATGATTAAAATATAATGTGAAAATGAACAAGGAACGTTCACCATTGAAATCGAAGTACCATTCTGTTATGGGTTTTGATTCCTTGTGCGTGTAAAACATTCTCATCCCTTAAAATACTGAATGTTCAGAGTTCAAAATTGAAGAACTTACAGGTATTTAAGAATATAAGTAATATGTAATAAAGTAACTAACACAGTTTTATCAATCCGAGTCATCAAGCAAACCAAATCGTGACCGTTCAAACAGATCAATGGCCCACATCTTTTCCCAGCTATGAATCAGATAGCCAGCCTCCATCTGGGCCTTCAGCCCATTTCATTTTGTTTTGTATAAATACTGTTGCCTATTGTATCTTGTATTTTTATATCTGAATATTATCAATTCAATAATACAAGACTTTTACAACATCAAAGTATTGTAATAATTCATTTTGGTATCACAGCAAACTGCCTAACGGCCATATCACTTTGCTCTCTTTCTTTTTCAAGCAGAGTTTGAATCATATTTGGCTCCCCTCAAAAAATTATCATCATCGGAGAGGCCTTTTTTGATATCTGTGCAGAATCTTGATTCTATCAGTTTTTATCTTACCCTCAGTGCCATCCAAGAAGGAGATCAGATTCAGGATCTTCATTTCTCCCTCTGGTTGCATCATTTTCGTACAACAGAGATATTACAAGGATATCTCTTTACTATATGCATTACTGTTTTGCAATAAAACAGTAATACACATTATCTGTCTACCCATTCCACCAAATTTGTGATAGCATTTTATCTGCATCACTCAAGATCCACTTCTTGATCAAGAAAGTAGGCATATCAGAGTTCTTGATTCATCATGGCCCATGAAGAAGATGAAGTTACATCAGCCAACACAGGTAGCAGACCCAAAGATGATCAAAAACCTGACTGCTTCCTGATCAGACCTAAAAATCAAGCAATAAGTACACCATTAGATGAGGATAATTACATCACATGGAAATACCAAATTGAAATAGCATTAAGAGGGTATGATCTGCAAAATTATGTCAAAGGAACCAAGGTGATTCCACCCATCAACACAACAAATGATAAGGGTAATACTGTCAGCAACCCAGATTATTCTTTATATCAAAAACAAGATAATTAGCTCGCATCATGGCTACTTTCATCAGTCAGTCAAAGTCTTTTGTCACAACTCGTTGGATGCTACACATCTTATGAAATATGATCATCAATTGAGAGGATCTTTAATTCACAATCAGCTGCAACAATCATGCACTATAGAAGAGAATTGCAAAATACAAGAAAGAATGACATGAGCATGAGGGAATATTTGGCGAAGATTAAAAATCTTTGTGACAAATTAAAAGCAGTTGGACATGAAATTTCCAACAGTGAACAGATTCTCATCATCACCAATGGTCTAGATCAAGATTATGAATCTTTAGTAACTTTCATTGCCACACAACAAGTCCTACCCGATCTTAATTATGTCCACTCAGCCCTCCTCGCTCATGAAGGAAGAGTTGAACAAAGAAAACTCATGCAAGAAGATTACTCTGCAAATTATGTTTCTACAACAAAGAACAAAGGTTAAAGAAACAACCAGAGCAATCAAAACTCAAGGGGAGGCAGCACTCAAAGAGGCAGAGGCAGGGGAAGGTTTCCAAACAATAATAGAGTCAAGTGCCAAATTTGTGAAAAATTTGGTCATATGCCAAATAAATGTTACTTCAGATTCAAGGAAGACTACAATGCAGCTCAACAAGGTCAGTCTAACAGGCAACCAACAGCCAACATAGCACAGACCAGTAATCAAGCAAAGAATACTACAGATAACTCAGGGGATTGTGATGCCAAGACTGATAACATCAATACAGCTGAATGGTTTCCAGATTCAGGAGCCACAAATCATATCATCAACAATTTGAAAAATCTCAATTTGGGGAACAAAAGCTACACAGGTAAAAATTCTGTTTTAATGGGTAATGGTGAAACTGCAAATATATCTCACATAGGGACAGGCACTATAAAAGGTACAAGGCTACTCTAGCTTAATAATTTATTAAGAGTGCCAAGTATCAAAAAGAATTTAATCACTGTCTCTCAATTTGCTAAGGAAAATAATGTATATTTTGAGTTTCACCCCAAGTTTTGTCTTGTTAGAGATTTGCTAAGCAAAAATATATTGTTACAGGGTAAACTGGAACAAGGCCTATACAAGTTCTGCAATTTGAGAAACGAAAATATTTGTAATAGTACTGTATGGTGTAATAGTACTAGCTTGAATCATAACAAACATGATGATATTTTCCTATGGCATTGCAAACTAGGGCATCCTAGCTATGATGTAGTTAAGCAAGTGTTGAACAGTAATAAAATTTCTTTTTCATCCCTAAACAATTTATCTATATGCACACACTGTCAAATTGGCAAAAGTCACAAGTTACCTTTTCAAAATTCTAAAACTATCTATGAAAAGCCACTGGAGCTGATTGCTGCAGACTTGTGGGGACCATCACCACATAATTCCACCAAAGGAGACATGTATTATCTATCTCTTGTTGATGCACACACAAGATATACATGGATATACTTCTTAAAGGCAAAATCAGATACATGTAATGCTATAAAACACTTCATTACTTGCACTGAAAAACAACTTAATAGCAGTGTGAAAATCATACAAACTGATGGTGGAGGGGAATTCAAACCCTTAAAAGATTTCTTTGATATGAAAGGAATCATACATAGAGTAACATGTCCCCACACATCAGAACAAAATGGGTTGGTCGAGAGAAAACACAGACACATAGTAGAAACTGGATTAACACTCTTGTCACAAGCAGGCTTACCAATGAAATATTGGAGAGAGGCATTTGCCACAGCAGTTTATCTTATCAATAGAATGCCAACAAGAGTGTTAAACCAAGTTTGTCCTTTTGAGAAGTTATTTGGCATTAAACCAAATTACAAATTTTTAAGGACTTTTGGGTGCTTGTGTTTTCCCTACCTTAGCCCTATAACAAACATAAGTTAAGCCTAAGATCTAGCCAATGTATCTTTTTAGGATATGCACATAATCAAAAGGGATACATATGTCTAGATGATCAAGGCAGAACTTACATTTCTAGACATGTTGTTTTTAATGAAGATGTTTTTCCTTTTATAGGAAAGGAGAAACATAATCAAGAAACTGATGCATACCAAGCCATCACAAGTCACATATCAGATCTGTCAGAATGGTTTAGCACAGAAGTTCAAGCTCAAAGAGGTACAACAGCAAGTGGACTTAATAAACATGCAACTACAGGCAATCTACAGCATGAAGAGGATCAGCAAATAGACACACAACAAAATCAAAACCATGAACAACATGAAGAAAATCCTCAACAAAGTCACAACAATGAAGACATGACAAGTGAAACAAATGATGTTCATCACATGCCACATTCATCCACTATTCAACATCCTATGATTACCAGATCAAAGAGTGGGATTTTTAAACCCAAAGCATACAACACCCAACTTATTGAGATAGAGCCAACATCATATGATTCAGCAATTAAAAATACAAAATGGAGAAAAGCCATGGATGAAGAATATAGTGCTCTAATTAAAAATCAAACATGGACCTTAGTTGACCCACCAAAGCATAAGAATATTGTGGGAAGCAAGTGGACATACAAAATTAAAAGAGATTCTAATGGCAGTATCATCAAGTATAAGGCCAGACTTGTGGCAAAGGGATATACCCAACAATTTGGATTTGACTTCAAAGAGACATTTTCTCCAGTCATTAAACCAACCACCATCAGAATTATACTAACCATTGCTATGCATAAGCAATGGAAGATAAGACAATTAGATGTTCACAATGCATTCTTAAATGGGGACTTAGTGGAAGAAGTGTATATGCAGCAGCCTAAAAGTTACAGCACTGAAGCCAACAACAGTAAAGTATGCAAACTACACAAAGCCATTTATGGTTTAAAACAAGCATCAAGGGCTTGGTATGAGAAACTGAAAAGCATACTAGTCAAATTAGGATTTACTGCCACTAAATCTGACAACTCCTTCTATACTAGAAGAGAAAAGGGTAATAGCATCTACATTTTAGTTTATGTTGATGATATTCTTATCACAGGTGATGATCAACAAGAAATAGAGCTAGTCATAAAGTACTTGGACAGACAAATTGCCATAAAAGACTTGGGCGTTGTAGACTATTTTCTGGGCATACAAATTCAAAGGCAAGCAGATTCAAGCATCATCCTATCACAAAAACAGTACATGTCTGACATTCTAGTTAGAGTTAACATGAATAAGGCTAAAGCTCTTCCCACTCCTATGACCAGCAACCTTCAACTAAGAAAGAACAAAGGTGAACACATTGAAGATGTAAAACAATACAGGAGTATTGTTGGGGCTCTTCAATACGCTACTATCACTAGACCCGACATCAGTTTTAGTGTTAACAAGGTATGCCAATATATGCAAGCCCCAACTAACGAACATTGGTGTGCAGTCAAACGTATTCTACGGTATATCAAAGGGACAATTGACTATGGGTTAAGATTAATACCTTGCAGAAGTTTAAGTTTACATGCTTACAGTGATTCAGATTGGGCCAACGACTTGGATGACAGAAGATCCATCACTGGGTACTGTGTTTTCCTCGGTAAAAACCCCATTTCTTGGTGCACCAAAAAGCAGGCCACCGTCTCGAGATCGAGCACGGAGGCAGAATACCGTGCCATTGCAAGCACCACGGCTGAGATTATATGGATTAGCACTTTACTCAAAGAATTAGGGATCGAGATCAATCAGAAGCCAATAATTTGGGTTGATAATCTGAGTGCCATATCGCTATCCATGAACCCCATTCAGCACTCGAGAATGAAGCATTTAGAGATTGATCTTCACTTTGTTCGTGAACAAACAGGAACTGGAAAGCTACAAATTCAGCACGTTCCCACTCTCTATCAACGCGCAGATGTTTTAACTAAGGCTATTTCATCCAGAAACTTTACTCGTTTCAGAGACGAACTCAGTGTTAGCCGAGCCGCCATGGAAGAGAAAGAAGTATGAAACCCTAGTTTGGTTTGAGGGAGCATAATAAAGTAACTAACACAGTTTTATCAATCCGAGCCATCAAGCAAACCAAATCGTGACCGTTCAAACAGATCAATGGCCCACATCTTTTCCCAGCTATGAATCGGATAGCCAGCCTCCATCTGGGCCTTCAGCCCATTTCATTTTGTTCTGTATAAATACTGTTGCCTATTGTATCTTGTATTTTTATATCTGAATATTATCAATTCAATAATACAAGACTTTTACAACATCAAAGTATTGTAATAATTCATTTATATGAACCTCAGATTAAATTACTCACTAGTTTTCCAATGATATGCAAAATTCTGTGTGAAATTCACCTTTTGAATGAGTTTAGAATTCAAGTCCGTGTATATCAGCAAGAAATTTCCTATCTCCACTACATCATAACAGACTATAGTTTGATTGCCTTTAAGAATTCAATCTACTATTGAACCAGCAAAAATATTAATATGACTTAATTACTGATTTGTTCGTCTGAGATATATTACATGGTTTATCCGTCTTGCAAGTACCCTGGTCTTCTTGGGTAGAATAAAAATGGATAGATCGATGCTACTCCTCTGACTAATAAACTGCTACTGTGAGTGAATAACTCAGTTTCTGGTTCAGAACTAAGATCCAATGGGCTTAAAATATAACTAGCTACTACCATTTCTTCATTATAGACGGAGGTCGTCATTAAACTTGATGCACACATGAATATAACAAATGAACAATATATATACATACCTTCATCTCAACTACTAATAACGAGAATTCCATAAATATGATTGCGCCGTATCTTTTTTGAATTTCCTAAAATACACTTTACATATCTACACGGAAATATAAATATCAACATTTAGATCCTTGACTACTTAAAATTATTTGAACCATTTTTCAATTTGTATGACATGCTCATGGGCCATATTGTACTTCAAGGCACCATCCCAACATTGTTAAATGTTATTGGAACAAATTAGTTTTTCACCTCTTAGCTTATATCCAACGACAATTAATACATTTTGGACGATGTGAGACTAATTAAAACAATTAGTTTTAAAATACAATTGCTTTAATGTGTTTAATGTTAATGCACTCTCATATACATAGCAGTACATGTGTGTATGTACTAATAAATATACCTTTGTATCAAAGAAGTGCCAGCACACACATGAAAAGTATGATAACTTACTTTGCAAAATGAAGAAACGGATCACGAAGGCGCAATTATAAAAATAAAACGTGGACATCAAACATGTTGTACATGAAATATATATGGATATGAAGGCCGTGTAAGCACATAAAATATATATACATGCATGTTGGAAACATCGAAATATGAAACACGAATGCAAGCAGATGAACAAGTCGAATGAGAGTGTGGTGTATAGAATAGCACAAGATAAAAGTTAAAACATGAAGGGCATGTACACGTGGCCACAAAATATACATGTGTGAAATGCTTATGATTTCATGCAAAAATGAATGCATGAGAAATATATTTATAGGGCGAAGGCTATGCAAACAAATAGCAAGTGAGAACATTAATAAATTTTACAGATGGCCTTTAATAGTGGAGCCAAATTATATGTGACGACCTTTGTAAATTTAACACGAAGGCTCTGGCACTTTTTTAAAGGCGCCAACTATAAAACGCACGACCACCTATATTTTTAATGCACGATGACTCTGTTAATTTTTAATCGCACGACGTATATTTTTACGTGCGATAACCGAGTAAATTTTTAACACGTAACGGCCTATATTTTAACACGCGATAACTGAGTAAATTTTTAGCGTGCGACGATCTATATTTTGACGTATGATAACTGAGTAAATTTTTAATTAAGGTGCGATGATCTATATTTTAATGCATGAAAAATAAGTAAAATTTTAAGAACCGATAGCCTATGTTTTTTTTGATATAGACAGCCCATGGTTTTAAAAAGTAGGGGATGACTATTTTATAACAAACGAAAGATGTTACTATATTTTGAGGCTAAATTTTACTTAAACAAAAAAGTGATTTTTAATAGTGAGTATTGTCGGACTTAAACTCATGGATGAGTATAGGAGATCGTGAAGATCAAAATAGTGTTAAGATGCCCGAACTGATCAAAATACATGACTCATTGACTTTTAAAAATAGATTTAAGATTTAAGGGTGAAGACTGGGGTAGGATCGCACCCTATCCTCTAATTGCTTAGCCCACAGTTGATCATATCCCAATTCTATTGAGTTGGGCCTAGCCGAAGGACATGCGAAAATGAGATTATGCAAAGAAAAAAATTGTCTTATGTAATAAAATACATACAAAAAAGAAAAAACAATGAAATCGCTTTTAGCATCAGCATTACTCTTTGCTAACTGCATGATAGTAATTTCATGGAGCTGCTATATCCATAATCCTTCATGTTTCCAACTACAAGTAACATTTCATTTATTGAATATAATATATCTAATTAATTATGAAGTTGGGTACATACTTATTAAGGAAGTGTTTAATTACTATATCGGTAGATAAAACTTTCTACATGCTTTGAAAAATTCTACAAAGTGCATTATGAAATTAATACATACACATTGTGATTAGATGCAGACACATTTAGACGTGCTTTTATACTCGTGTATATATAGGTTCAATAATAGCCTCTCTTATTTAACACCATGTAGTAGCCCGCTAATATCAGCCAGAAGTTCCTGTTTAACTAGCTAAGTGAAGAGACAAGTTCTTATTGAACTAGCTGAGTGAAGAGATGACCGAGTGATATGCACACTTATTCACACCATAAACATGAAACATACTTGTCATGCACACTCTGTCAACCAAAATTTCAACTGGAACGAAGAAACCCTCTATATAACATAAGACATTATATAAATGTTCACATCTCTCAAATGAACAACAACGAAATATTGCAATGGCTATTCTGAAAAATTCAACTATGTTGTTCATACTTTCAGCGCTCGTTGTCTTAAACTCAGTTAAAGGTCGATCAATTGCAGAAGCACCTGGCCCAACTCCAATGAAATGCATCCCGACCCATTCTAAATCAAATAATCATAAATGCCTTGATCCACGTATGAAAAAATCTCAATGCTTTGGTTTCTGTTTCATGTTTATCTGTTTTGAATTTTGTTTGCATTGGTGAATCTGAATATGCGTGACACATATCATATTGGTGATTGTTTGAGCTAATAAATAATACTCATCCCCATTTGTAAATTTTTTTTTTGTATTTGTCTGAAAATCAGTTACAAGAGATCTTCTTATGTTTACTTATCCATACTTGTACAATTCCTATCAGTGCAACATATATTTGATACATATAACTTTATTATACTTTTCATGAGCTTATAGTTTGATAACACTAAACTGACTTCATAATTGTATGGGTATTGTTAAGCAAACAAATTTCAACATGTGCCATGTAAACAAACTATGGATGAAATTTTCATTGCATTATCTTCATGATTCCTATTGAGTATTTTTCGATGCGTTTAAGCAGTGTGTATACGTCATACAAATTACGTGAAACTGGTTCAAAGCAGATGCAAGTTCTGTTAGTACGACTGTTTTTCTTTCTTCCTGATATCCAATACTGGTCTCAGAGATCTTCACAATATTAATTGATTAAGTTGAGGATTTACAAATTTCTTATACATATACATATACATACATATATATATATACGTCTATGTGTGTGTGTGTGTGTGTGTGTGTGTGTATATATATATATATATATTAATATATATACATATATAGACGTATATGTATATGTATATAGATGTATATGTATATGTATATGTATATCTATATCTATATCTATATGAAACTTGGTTAAGCTTTATTACCACTCAGGCTAAACTGGTTCAAAGCAGATGCAAGTTCTGTTAGTACGACTGTTTTTCTTTCTTCCTAATATCCAATACTGGTCTCAGAGATCCTCACAATATTAATAGATTAAGTTGAGGATTTACAAATTTCTTATACATATACATATATATATATATATATATATATATATACATACATACATATATATACATACATACATACATACATATACATACATACATACATACATATATATATATATGTATATATGTATATATAGATGTATATGTATATGTATATGTATATCTATATCTATATGAAACTTGGTTAAGCTTTATTACCACTCAGGCTCAATGGCTTTGCGGCCCAAAGCATTGTCGAAAATAAACTTGATTTTGAGAAAACGTTATTACGTTGACAATTTTAATCTGTGTATCTATGGAAAGGTCAAATTAAGCATAGAGGAAAATCTAGAGTTAACTAATATATAATTTAGAGAATTCTAGAAAATGATTTGTCAAAAGAATTGAGGAAAAGTCTAGAGAATGTACTATACTATCAATAAAAATATTTTCTCTCATCTTTTGTATGCAAGCAAAAAAGGAAAATGTTGAAAGAAAAATAAAGCTTATTTTCTCCTTTATAAAATATTCATGTCTCAATCTTCATTTGAAAATTAGTAGTTACTTCTTCTTCTTCTTCTTATAAAAATTTCTCAGCATTGGTATAAGAGCTCGGTCGCTAATCAAGGAAGATGACAGACAAAACGACTCTTTTTTAAGTTCCTTTATTAAAGAGGAGAATTATGATAACTGGAGCATTCGCATGAAGGCGTTATTTGAATCGCAACATGTGTGGAATATCGTAGAAAATGGGTATAAAGAATCCGTCAATATTTCCACTTTATTACAAATTGAAAGAGATAATTTGAAGAATTTGAAGAAGAAGAACCGAAAGGCTCTTATGCTCATTTACTAAGATTTGGATGATGCTACGATAGAGAAAATAGCCAATGCACAAACTAGTAAGGAAGTATGTGAAATTTTGGAGAACGCTTTTAAGGGAATTGACAAAGTCAAAAAATTTAGACCGCAAACTATACAGTATGAGTTTTAATGTTTACATATAAAATCATCAGAATCAACTGATGATTATTTTTCTCGAGTTTTATCTATTGTAAATTAAATGAAAAGATATGGTGAAAAAATAGAAAACTGTAGAGTTGTTGAGAAAATTCTACGATCTTTAGATTCAAAATTTGATCACATGGTTGTAGCAATTGAAGAATCTAAAGATCTAGGATTCATGACGGTTGATCAACTCATAGGTTCACTTTAAGTCCATGAAAAAAACTAAAAAGAATGTTAAAGAAAAGCCATTAGAGCAAGCTCTTCAAATAAAACTTACCTTATGGAAAAATGATATATTTAAAAATGAAAGAAGTTGAAGCCAAAGCGAAAAAGGTCGTGATCAAAGTTATGGAAGAAGTGACTATCATAAAGAGAAGAAAAAGAAAAACGGATATACCCCAAGAGGTGGAGAAAGATGAGAAAATTCAAATCAAAATGGAAGACCAAGGTATGGTAAATCTCAAATAAAATATTATAACTATGGTAAATTTGGGCATTTTGGTTCTGAATGTAGGTCAACTTTCGCTAAACTTCATGAAAGATTTAACTTCGTTAAAGAAGACAAAGAAGATTCTTCACTTTTACGGACACTCAAAGTAGTTGAAATTAAAAATATTATAACTATGATAAATTTGGGTATTTTGGTTCTGAATGTAGGTCAACTTTCGCTAAACTTTACGAAAGATCTAACTTCGTTAAAGAAGACGAAGAAGATTCTTCACTCAACATAAGTATTTGAAATTAAAAATATTATAACTATGATAAATTTGGACATTTTGGTTCTGAATGTAGGTCAACTTTCGCTAAACTTCACGAAAGATCTAACTTCGTAAAAGAAGACGAAGAAGATTCTTCACTTTTATGGACACTCAAAGTAGTTGAAATTAAAGATCAAAATACATGATATTTGGATATGGGAGCTAAAAAGAAAAAAACAAAATATATTGAAGAAAACATGTTAGCTGATGTTGAATGATGAAAAGAAAAACTACGAGATAAAATAGAATGTTGCAAAGAAAATGAAAATGAAGAACAATATCGAGAAGAAAGTTGCAGAAGTGCTACCAAGAGTCGAAGATGTAACTAAAGAGAAAATCAAAAATTTGAAGTTGAAAAGCATATCAAAACCAATGAAGTGAAAAATGAGGCTGCCGAGGTAGTAAAATTTGAAAAAATGAAAAAAGAAATAACAACAAAGGAGAAAGTGAAAGAGAAAGAAAAATAGGTTGATGATGAAAAGAAGAAGATGAAGAAAATAAAGTAAGCGCATACGATGCAAATGATGAAAATACAAAACCAATGGAGATGAAAATGAAGAGGACATGAATCAAGGAGAAGAAATTCAAGAGTTTGGAGGAGATTTAAAATATGAGAATTTTTTTAAAGAAATGGAAATAGATATTTTTTCAAATGTCACGCAAAAGTAAAACTTGGGCAACATACAAAGATATTGGATCGGTCAAAGATTGTAAGAACGAAATTATGAAAGAAAAGAAAGGTAACATATATGGCTCATTTCAAATTTATGACACTAGAACAAGGTGCAAGTTAGAATGCTTACTTTTTGGAGTATTCTATAGTAATGATGGAGGACGAAAAGAATGGAGCACAATAAAAATTCATGAAATTACATCGAAGATCTCGACATTAAAGAAGAATGGTAGTACAATAAGGAAAGATTGGATAGTATCTTTATTCCTATAGAAACACGTAAAATACAAACATGGAAATTTTTGTTCAAAGTAACATAACCAATTTTACGGGGGAGTGTTGAAAATAAACTCGGTTTTTAGGAAACGTTGATTGTGTTGATAATTTTAATCTTCGTATTTATGGAAAGGCCAAATTGAGCATAGAGGAAAATCTAGAGTTAACTAATATGTAATTTGGTGAATTCTAGAAAATAGATTTGTCAAGAGTATTGAAGAAAAGTCTAAAGAATGTACTACACTATAAATAAAAATGTTTTCTCTCATCATTTCTATGCAAGCAAAAAGGAAAATGTAACGATTGAGAATTATACCAATTAATTTATGAATATTTAATTTTATTTAAATATTCAATTAATAATTTTAATAAACAAAATAACTCTTTTTTATATTTTATATTTTATATATATCGACTTGAATATCGAATTGAGTATAATAGTAGCTTGTTTAAGTACCATTGAGATTGCTAAGTCCATTTTCAAATTTGACAAGTTATGGAATTGAAATCAATTTTTTATAAAAATTTAAAGTAAATTGTTAAATTTATTAATAATGGTTAATTGATTAATTTCATTAAAAATGTTTAAGTAATTATTATTTTAATTAATTATGTTGGAAGTTAATTATTATTTTAATTA
Organism: Allium fistulosum; assembly: GCA_030737815.1. Lineage (NCBI taxonomy): Eukaryota > Viridiplantae > Streptophyta > Magnoliopsida > Asparagales > Amaryllidaceae > Allium > Allium fistulosum. Next base: position 722,979,634 of record CM060908.1, read on the forward strand.
ATAATGATTTAGTTAATTATCATTTATAATTTATGGTTTGTCTTAAGTTAATTAATCATTTAAATAATGATGTTTATAAGTTAATTAATTTTTTTTAAATAAAGGTATTTTAAGTTAATTAATTATTTAATAATAAGGTTTAGATTAATTAATTACTTTATTTAAAAGGTAATTGAAGCTGATTAAGTATTCGAAAATGATGCTTAAACTTAATTAATCATTTGGTTATTTGTGTTTAAAGTTAATTTATTTATTTGATAATGGAATTTTAGTTAATTTAATTAAGTTAAGAATAAGCTTTAAATAATAATATTGTTTTATACAAAGGGTTTTAAAGCTAATAAATTTGTTTTAAAAAAGGGGTTTTAGTTAATAAATGAATTAATTAAAGAGTTTTATAATTTGAAAGAAAATTTTAAATATGGAATTATCTAAATTTAAATATTATTCCATATACGATTCAGTTTGAATTTAAGCCAAGTTTATTTATAAATTAATAAATAATCTTTCTTAATTATGGTTGTATAGAAATGCTCTTTCCATACTTAACATCGAAGGATAAGTGGTTTTGGAATTTTAGTAAATAATATTTTAACGACTTTTGTTTTGACCCATTTAATATGACTTTGAAATAGAAACCTATCTTAAATGGTTTGAAATATATACTTATACCGGTGAGTTAAGTATATGAATATTTTAAAGAATAATTAAAGAGATTTAATTAATAAGAGATTAATTAAATGAGGCTTAGTGGTTTCCATGGGAAATTAATTCTGTGGTTGATGTGTGTTTATTTGATAGTTAAATAATCGACTATCAAATCTTAGCCAGTTTTGAACTCTTGAAATATTTAGAGGAAATACGAGGATTATAGAGTAAAATTATCTTAGATGATACTACTGTATGTATAAACTCGTTATGTTCTTCTAGGAAAAATGATATAGAGATCCGTCCACTTAAACGGATAATGGGTGATCCTCACTCTTATCTTGTCTTTTTATTTCCGAAAGAACTGGAGTTAAGTTTACCAGAAACTATCGAATGTTAATTCAAGGAGACCGGGATCGGATAAATATGAATTATCCGAAAACCACTTCTAACCAACTCAAGCTTCCGAATTGGAAGCATTTTGAAGATGAGAGGATCAAGGATTGGGTTCTTTTAAGTGCAAGGGCTGCTTGCTACTAATCCTGAGGGTGATTCCAAAATAGATGTAGTAGAAATAGTGTTGTTTATATCCTAAGCAACTTGTATGAATGAATGCTAGCAACGCATTACTACTTGGAGAGCAATGTTAGCATTCCAAGTGGGAATTGCAAAGAGAGGGAAAAGGTAAAACGTATCCTCAAGCCTTATGAACCAAGAATGACTAAAAACAGGCGATATGTGGTAGGGCTAAGTGGGTCGCACCCATTAGGGTATTTTCATCACCCTTCTAGATATTTATTTATTGATTTGATTGTGCATGAGAGCTCTCGGGATAGGTTGCAATAGTAACCGGGATGATGAAATATTCAGTACTATCCAATAAGGGGTAGGTCGGTCCTATGTTGGCGGGGGGGTCCAAGTGAGGCCCTCGATACATTTTCTAGAGGTGTACTGTAGCAGGCGTTACCCCAGTAGCCTTATCATTGTATGAAATACATTCTTCAATACGTGCCTTTATGGACTTAGTAGTATACCTATTATGCTGAATTTAATTAATGTAACAAATTCGCCTATGATTCAATATTTACTTTAAACCCTAAACATTATTATAATATCACTGAATATTAATATAAACTGTTTTGGTTATCGTAAGGTAAAAACTCGCTCATATTTATGTGTGTCATGGTCTTACGAGGTACCTTTATTTCAAAGGGTTTTATAAGATAAAATAAAATTCCTTGTGATTTGAGTTTCTAACGTTGGTTTTACCAGACTAATCCGGGTTTTAATTTTTCTTAAACACTCAAGTTGGACCCGAGTAATTTTCTAGAGATAGCTTTGGATGCTTTGGAGCTTCAGGAGTCGAATTGGATGACCAAGACATATTTTTGTGTTTGTATTTCCGTTGTGTTTCTTAAGTGTATTTATTAGCAAGTTGTAAGGATAGGCTATTATAACTGTCATGACTGGTGATATTTTAAACTCTGACTTTGTTGTATAATAAAGGATTTTCTTTTGTAAAGATGACTTTGAAATATTATATTATTCAACACAAGGTGAGATTTTGTTCTGCTGTTTCTTTTCTTCTTTTTTCCCAAACAATATGTATTCTGGCACATAGATGCTCGGCATATGAATACCGAGGATATATTAATGTCGACTTTTAAGGATTGAAAAAGCGGGTCGTTACATTTGGTATCAGAGCTGAAGGTTAAGCGAGAATTTTAACCCTGGTGGGGCAAAATTAGTAAGGATAGGGTAAGAGACACCCCATAATAAGTTTGAGTGTATTATATATAAGAGCGCGTATTTGTTAGTGTTATAAAATATTTTGTACTATGTTAATTTATTGATTGAGTGGTTTATGAATTCTTGTCGATACATAAGGTATAATTGTATGGATATGGGCTTCTAAACCATCGCACAAGACAAATCGACACAATATCGTTTTAAAATGGGGTAAATAATTTTATCTAGATTTTTATATATGTAAAAAGAATAATTTTCAAATAGGTATAGATGTTTTTGGAAGGTTATTGATTAGGAGTTAGTTGTATTTTTAATGAATTTTAGCAGATCATTTATTTAGGCTCAGCTAGTTGATGGGCATTTATTGTTTAATAAGATTGAAAACTTGAACACCTAGTGAATTCAGTTTCACCATTTAACTATAGGGCGTTCATAAATAGAGTAGGCTTATTAAATTTTTTGATTTAGGGAAAATGTCCGTAATTAAAGAGAGTGATTATCTAAGGATGACTTTGGTTAGTTTGGACTATAGGACATGATTTTTTTTAATAAAGGGAAATCTTTGAGAATTAAAAATCCAGTTGATTTTGAGAAAAATTTCTAATAATTTTTGAAGGAAAATAATAATAAGTATTTCTTGAGGACTCTTTAAAGTATAAATGTTTCCAAGTAATTTTTAAAAGAACATTCATTTTCTTTGAATAGTTTAAGAAATCATCTCGATTTGTTATGTGATAAAACAAATAATCTTTTAAGCAACGATTAGACATCTGCCTAGGCGAACAGAATGATGCACTTAGTAAATTATCTCTTTATCACTATACGATCGAGATAGGAAGAGTCTCAAATCTGAACAACCCTAAGAATAGTCTTAGTAATAGACTTTTTAAGCTATTTTATTTATAGGAATATGTATAATGTTATTTATTTTAGTAGGGCTTAGTATATGATTCTAAGATTTCTTGTTGTTTTGATTTTAGAGGACACCCATAGTTGTAAGAGGGGCCCGCATGAAGTTTAGAAAGTTGTTTGGTCGGTCCATGGCTAAGAAAGACATGGGGATTCCTGCCATCCCAAAACTGGAGCCGATGGAGGAGGAACCCAAGGAAGAGCCGATTGAAGAGGAGCCCGAAGAGGAGCCGATGGAAGAGGAGCCAGAGGAAGAGCTAGAGGAGGAGTACCTAGAGGAAGAAGAAGAGGAACTCGAAGAATACCAGTATGGGGGGTTATCGAATTATGGAGTTGGGGATGGAGGTGAATGGGAATCCGATGGGCCAGAATCCATGAAGATATCGGGTCCCTCGGTAGAGGACTCCGATGAGGAGGGCTCTGCTTGTAGCTAGATTAGAATTTAGATATTGTATATATCAGTATTTGGTTGTTAATTGGATTTGGTATGTCAGTGTATACTTTTGTATGGATTGTGTATCCCTTGTATGTATGATTGACTTATTCAGATATATTATGGTCAGTAGCTTTCCATTAAAGGTTTCTCTTACTTAGTGATAGTTAGCGAAGGAATCAGAATTCTTTTTAGCATTGTTTGCTGACTTTGGATTGAGGTGAAATTTCAGGGATGAAATTCTTTTAAAGGGGGAGAGAGTGCAATGACCCGAAATTCACCAATTAATTTATGAACATTTAATTTTATTTAAATATTCGCATAATTGTTTTAATAAATAAAATAACTCTTTTTAAAAAATTTATAGCTAATATTAGATAATTCGTTGTTAAATTTGGTTTGCATAGATAAATAGTTTGACGAAAAATTGGAAAAGTGACTGAAGCACGCTCTACAGATTTTCAGCATTTATTCGGACGATAAGTTATTAAAATATTGTAATACCCTTATACAAACTAGAAAACAACACTTTCATATTTCAAGCATGTTATTAGGCAAGGTATAGATAATGTTATATACAAATAATAAGAAAATTAAAAAAATGATAATTTTATTTAAAATTCAAAATATGAAAAAATGGATAAGAAATGAGTTAACAATTCATAAGATCCCTTAAATATGCAAGTGGATAAGAGTACACAAAAACACTCTTTTATCCAATGTATTATCAAAGGCTTGTACTATGATAAGAAATTGAAATGATGGTAAGTTTAGGAAAATGATTAAAGGGTAAAAGTTGAAAAATTACCTTCTTTATTTTTATATATACTCCCTTATCTTTTGCCTTCATTTTCCATACTTGATATCTTTTTTTTTCAAGAATCACTTCCTTAAAGTTAAAAAAAATCAAGATTAAATTTTAGAGCTTGAACTTGGCTTAGTAATAAAAAACATGTGGAAGGTGAGCTATCTTAACTTGATTTATAATCCTGTGGAAATAATTAGTATGAAAATTTATTTAGTAACTTAGTTTAAATCTATGTGGTAACCTGTTTTATGAATCATTCAAGATATCCATATTTATGAAAATAGGTTTAAATTTTCAATAAATTTAGATATATTGGTTGAAAATTTGCAAATATTTACTGTAAAACAAATTTAGTTCTCTGTTTTCAAAATCCACTTCTTCTCTTCATCCTCTAAAATCTATATCTCATAAACCACTTGATATTTGCACTTGCCGTCAACTACGAAGTTGTAAGATATAGTCAATAGTGCTTTTTAAAAATAATTGTCGAACTTTTAGTTTTCTACGGTGGCCTTAGTGGTTTGATTAAAGCAACTAAAAAGGTGAAAATTTGATAAGTACTAATTTGCGAATGGATTACACGATCTCGATCGCCTCAACAACTAGGCATTTTTAAAGCAACTTGTGGGATTTTTTGGGTTGGGGTCGAGTCTTAATGTCGAGATGAACAATTTTTATTCAAAATGGAAATTCCGGCATGGTGATGATCTAGGGTGGGAACGAAGGTGCCCGGGAGTAGCCTTTGACCAAGGTGGTGGTGTGAGGGTGATCGTTGGGGTTACGGTGGTCGGGGTTGCTCTACCGAGCACAATCTAAGGTTCAAGGCTATGGGTTTGGTCGTGATTAATTTTACGGGGTTCGGCCGCGTCAAGCTCCAATAGACTTGGGCCAGAGGTACATGCAAAGATGGGAAGGGTTGCGATGGCATATGGTAGGTCCAGGTGGTATATGGAGGTGGTGAGCGGCCTTTGACTGAGGTCATTTCGTATGCGTGGAACGTTTGGGTTTGGTTCCATGGTCCTAGTTTGATAGGGTAGGGTCTGAGTGATCAACAAAGGGATGGTCGAGGCCAGTAGAGCGAGGCAGACATGTGGGGGCGGCTGGCGGTGGCTGTCAGTGATGGTGGAGGGTGTGCACATGCACTGTGCACGGGGTATACAAGGGAGGGAAGTTTAACTTGATTTATATGAGAAAGTCGTTGGTAATTTATTTTGGAATCTGATTAGGAGGAGAGGTGAAGTATGGGTGCAGGCTGGTTTAGTCTTGTATGTTTGGGTTTTGGGTGGAGAGGCAGTGTGGTATATAAAAAAAGACTTTTAAACTTTGAATTTAGAAAATCGCATAACCTATTCATTCGAAAAACCGTTTGACAGGCGGTTTTCAACGTTGAGTTCGTATTTACTTGTAGAATACACCTATGGGATCATTTGACCCATTTCTCGTAGTGAAATTTAACAACAAATTAATACAGATTGGTTTTAATTACGCAGTTAGTAATTATTACTTATCCCTGACATTTCAATTAGAATAATAAAACATCATTCCGCTATATTTAAGTTGAGTAAATTATATTGGATGCATGTTTAGCAGAATAAATTACTGTTCTACTATTAAGTAATTTGGACATCTATTTCTCTGCCAGTTGATTTATGTCGATTGTTATCAATTAATTGATGGTTGTGTATAGTATTTACATTATGTTGTTTATGTAAATATCTATGTATTGACTTGAATGTCGATTTGAGTATAATGATAGCTTGTTTAAGTACCATTGAGATTGCTAAGCCTCTTTTAAAATTTGACAAGTTATGGATTTGAAATCAATTTAAGTTTATTACAATTTAAAGTAAACTGTTAAATTTATTAATAACGGTCAATTGATTAATTTCATTAAAAATGTTTAAGTAATGATTATTTTAATTAGCTGTGTTTAAAGTTAATTATTATTTTAATTAAACATGATTTCGTTAATTATCATTTATAATTTATGGTTTGTCTTAAGTTAATTAGTCTTTTAATTAATGATGTTTATAAGTTATTTTTTTTAAATAAAGGTATTTTAAGTTAATTAATTATTTAATAACAAGGTTTAGATTAACTAAATACTTTATTTACAAGGTATTTAAAGCTGATTAAGTATGTAATAATGATGTTTAAACTTAATTAATCATTTGGTTATTTGTATTTAAATTTAATTAATTTATTTGATAATGAAGTTTCAGTTAATTTAACTAACTTAATAATATGCTTTAAACAATAATATTGTTTTATAAAAAGGGTTTTTAAAGCTAGTAAGTTTGTTTCACAAAAGGAGTTTTACTTTATAAATGAATTAAGTAAAGTGTTTTATAATTGGAAAGAGGTTTTTAAATCTGGAAAGAGATGGGTTTTATAGAACCTTGTTTATCTGAATTTTATTTGGAACCTATGAGTTTAAATACCATTTCCATATATGATTCAATTTGAATTTAAGCCAACTTTGTTTATTAAATAATTAATAATCCTTCTAATTATGGTGGTATGGAAATGTTCTTTCCATACCTAACACCGACGGATAAATGGTTTGAATCTGCAGTAAACAATGTTTTAAATGACATTTGTTTTGACCCATTTAGTATGACTTTGAAATAGAAACCTATCTTAAATGGTTTGAAATATATACTTATACCGGTGAGTTAAATATATGAATATTTTGGAAAATAATTGAGAGATTTAATTAATAAGAGATTAATTAAATGAGGCTTAGTGGTTTCCATAGGAAATTAAATCAGTGGTTGATGTGTGTTTATTTGATAGTTAAATAACCAACTATCAAATCTAGGCTAGTTTTTAACCCTGGAAATATCTAGAGGAAACACGAAGATTATAGAGTACGGTTATCTTAGATGATACTACTGTATGTATAAACTCGTTGTTTTCTTTTAGGATAAATGATAAGAAACACCTTCCACTTAAATGGTTAGAGGTGGTCCCCACTCTTATCTTGTTTGTTTATTTTTGAATGAACTGGAGTTTAGTTCACCAGAAACTATCGAATGTTGGTTTGAGGAGACCGGGATCAGATAAGTATGAATTATCCAAAAATCACTTCGAACCAACTCAAGCGTTCGAATTGGAAGCATCTTGAAAATGAGAGGATCAAGGTTTGGGCTCTTTGAATTGCAAGGGTTGCTTGCTACTAATCTTGAGGGTGATTCCAAAATGGATGTAGTAGAAGTAGTGCCTTTGGTTTTTCCATATTCTGAACAACATGTACAGATGAATGCTATCGTTGCATTGTTGCCTAGAGGGCAGTGTTAGCATTCCAAGTGGCAATTCCTAAGAGAGAAAAAAGGTAAAATGTAGCCTCAAGCCTCATCAACCGGAATGACTAAAACAGGGGATATGTGGTAGGGCTAAATAGGTCGCACCCATCAGGTTATTGTCGTCACCCTTCTAGATATTTATTTATGGATTTGGTTGCGCATGAGAGATCTCAGTATAGGTTGTAAAAGCAGCTGGGGTGAAGAAATATTCGTTACTATTCATTAAGGGGTAGGCTGGTCCTGTATTGAGTGGAGGTCCATATGAGGCCCTTGGTACATTTTCTAGAGCTGTACTGTGGTAGGCGGTACCCCAGTAACATTGTCATTATATGGAATCCATTCTCTAATACGTGCTTCTAACGACCTAGAATTTTAGTCATTTGAATTTGGAATATTTAATTGATTTTAAATATTGAAAAGTTAATTTTGTAAGTTAAATAACTTATATTTCAAATATAGCGATTTATTTGACAATTAAATTGTTGAATTTGAATATTTGGAATTGTTTAAATAATTGAATCTTGAATTTAATTTGGGCAAAAATGATTTTGAAAACTGATTTAAATTCTGTTTAAACAATAATGTATATAGTAAACTTTTAAATTGGATTTAAAAGTGATTAAATTAATTTCGGAAATAACTCTTTTTTATTAATGCGTGAAAATATCCTTCTGGGTACTGTCTTGGATTTCAACGAAACCAGTTTCATTAGATCCGTAATAGTCAATTATTATACGATGTCGAATTTCATGGCGGACGGACGTATCGTTTGGTCGTGCGAGCTCGAAATGCATTGAAATTAATTGAAGAAATTAAATTAATATAATTCAATTTCAGAAAGTTAACTTCTGTATATGATGTGTGTCCCGATGCAAGCTCCATTGTGTTCAAAATAGGGATATAACATATAGAACGCCAGGCGGCACGCCTTATTTGGTGTTTGAAATTTTAACATGTGAATAGTGCTTTGAAAATTTTCTATAAAAGGACATCAACTTTCTTCATTTGCAACCTAACCCTAAAACAAAGCTTCAACCGCCATTTCCCAAATAACCAAATCCAACCTCCATAAATCAATGGAGAGCTAGGAGCGAAATCAGCCGAAACGTTCAACATGAAAGTTGGAGAGCTTGTCACCACGAACCCATCCATATAAGTCGATCGTCGATCGATAGAGCATGGCGACGACGATTTCAGTTCGAAGGCGGCAGTTTTGGGGCGAAATTCACGACAACGTTCGACATTTGGGGGAGGGGGGGTGGCGCGATGCTGAAATGGATGGCAAGTGGATGGTGGAGTCGCGGCGACGGCGAGCTGGGCGAACGGCAGCGGTAATGATCATCGATGAAGTCGCGTGCTTGGTCGTGTTTTGGTGCCTGGCTTCTTTCGAACGATGAAGAAAGGTAGGGGTACATTAAGAATTTAAAATTTATTTAATTAAAGTTAATGATAATTTAATTATTTCAATCGTTATAAATTTATAACTTTTTCGTACGAGGTCCAAATTGAGTACGACTACTTCAATTGCGAACTATCAATGAATTCTACGCTATGGAATTAGATTGGATTGATTTGGTGCTAGTAAGAATTTGGGTTAAAATTGAATGTCCGTTCAATTTTAATTCAAGCTGGAGCGCTTTGGGAAATTTTTGCAATTTTTGTGATTTAACTCACCTCTTTGGTCCACTTATATTTCTATATAAGTGGGGATAATTTTGTTGTTGATTGTTTGTTGACTGTTTGGATGATTTACTATTTTATTAGCTAGTTTGGATATATTCCTGCCCTTAGAGCGGATGCGACCCTATTACGTTTCCGTGTATGAGCGGATGACTCTTTATATACGATCTCGCCTCGAAGCGGTTGATTTATATTATTTGGTTATATACTGTATGTGATGTAGGGAGACAGGTTGGAAGGATCCAAAAGGATTCCTCACACTGTTGATTTTACTTTTCATATATTTTGATATATGATGTGTTGGATGCCATATTTGATGACATGGATATGGTTTTGCTTATTTAGTGCTATAGTAGCACTGGGCCGTAGTTTTAGTATTTTGAAATACTATGAAATAGTGATTTTGAATTGAAATGATTTTCAAAGCGATTTCGGAAGTACATAGGTTCTATAATAATTTTTAAATTATTTAAAAGAATGAGTATATTTTTAAACAAATAAAAAGTATGATTAATGATGTTATAAAAGTATGGTTTTGTGAAATATTTTTAAATAGAGATTTTTGAATAAGTTTACAAAAAGGATTTATACAACTGATATTTTATAAATAAAGAAATAGATTTATAATTGGAATTTGTAAATATTTTGTAAATGGATTTGAAATTTATTTGGTCAATTGATTATATAAATAAATTAGATTTATAAAGAAATGGATTTATAAGCGGATTTTAGTAGTAAAATGAGATTTTATAAAAGTGAGAATTATAAATAGAATTTTATAAATAAAGTGATTTTATAAAATAGAAGTTCTATCAAATAGAAGTTCTATAAAATAGAAAGGAGATTTATGAACATAGTTTTATAAATATGGAAATGATTTATGTTGAGATTTAATTATGAATTTTTATATAAAGGAATTACATTCAGTTTTTTAAGAGTTAAATAATCTTTTAAAGGAATGTTTTGAAAGTAATATTTTTGATAAATTTAATGGTTTTAAAAGTGATAATCTTTAAAAGCAAAGTTTTGAAAGTAATAATTTCAAACGGAGTTTAAATGGTTTCGAAAGGTGATTTAAAATGTGTTTAGTATCGAAAACATGGATTTCAACATTTATTGTCGGAATAGACGTTCGGGGAAGTATGGAAGGCGTGGACTATAACACTATTGTTATAGTAAATGATTCTCGAAAAGAAATGTTTTATATAGTATATGGAATTTATATAATATATTATTAATCAAATCCTTATACTAGTATTGTTGGGTTGTCGTAACGATGTTTTACACAACATTCGTTTTGACCTAATAAATTGTGGTTTGACCTTCCATTGTGAAATACACGAATTGGTTCTTATGATCGTACTAAAGGCTTGGTGGTATAGGAAGCATTGCTTCTTATACTTAACACTCGTCTGAAGGCGTACAAATTCTGAAGTTGTACGGTTATAGAAATCTATTTGGCGTGTCTCCAACTTAGTAGTGTTATTAAATATACTTATACCATTGATACAAGTTTATGGAAATGTTTTCCAATATCAAAGGATTGAAATGGTTTTGAGGATATATCTTTTTAAAGATAAATTTGAAGTAAATATTTAGAAATTGATTTAATTAATAAACGATTAATTAAATGGGCCTAGTGACTGCTTATGTGCTAGATATTGCTTGTTGCTTTGATAGTTAAATAATTGACTATCAAACTTGGCCATTTTGGTTCCTTGACTTGATGTGGGAACTGATTAGTCGTGCACTTAGCACTTAAGCCGACTAAGTAGGCCTGATTATTGTTTGGATTAAGAATGTTGATTCGAGTAGTGTAGAGTGCCTATGGTACTCCAATCTATCGGGCTTCCTTCTTGGCCGAAGGATTGCAAGTTGAGAGTTTGAATCGTGATAAGCCTACGAGACTTAGTTTCCGTATGCAAGGACTTCTTGCAACTAATCCTAGGGGTAATTCCTAACAGGATGTGGTAGGAGAGCGCCTTCGGTTTGAGTGTATTATAGATATGAGCGCGAATTTCTTAGTGATTGTAAAAATGTTTTATATTGTGTTAATTTATCTGTTGAGTGGCTTATGAATTCTGGTCACTACATGGGATGCCACGTTATCGATAGGGGTTTCTAAATGCTTGAACAAGACAAACCGACATAGTATTGTTTTGTGAATTGGTAAATGAAATAATTTTACCTTGATTATATTTTATATATAAAGGAATAATTTAAAAAAAATTATTATAGTTATATGTGGTGTGTGAATGATAATATCTGATTATTATCATTTGTTGTTTGTTGACTGTGTTCTAATAAAAGTTATCTTTATTATAATGTAAATAAAGATAAACAATTAAGAAATGGTTTTACATAACCAAAGTGAAATTATATATAAGGAAAATTTATAAATATGATTTGTAAAAAAAAGGATTTAAAGGAAATAAAAGCATTGAACTCACTTCGATTGTTGGAAAATAACTCTAGTGATGACTGCAGCATCATCGATATTCATTTTCGAGTTTCTAAGTGACGGATTGCTACTATAGTGATTTGCTATAAAGGTTTTGTTTTGGTAAAACTAGTTTTGATTTTAAAATTCTAAAATATAATTTGATATAAAAAGGAATTATGTATATATATGATTTCAAAATGATTTGAAAAATATAAAAAAAACTGGGTGTTTAAATTCTGGAAGTTGTTGTCTAAGTGTTTTGTGGAAAACATAAGAAAATAAGTTTTATAACTTATAAATTTTGAGAATTAGTGAGTTAAAACAAATTTTTAAAAGAAATTGTTGAATATAAATGTTAAGAAAGGTAAATTTGAAAATTTAATTATGAAATGAAATTTAACTTAAGTTAAGTTAAATAAAATGGAATTTGACTCAAGCAAAATTATGTGAAATTGAATTTGATTTGTAATGAATTAATGAAATGAACTAGTGAAATAAATTAGTCAAATGGATATGAACTTGAGTTATAAAATGAATTGAATATGTTTTGGAATGTTGTTTGCTAGAAATAAATATGAACTTAAGTTGTAAAGTGAAAATAAACATTAGTGGTTGTATAAAATGTTTATAATAAACTTAAGTAATGGTTTTATGAAATGGTTTATAAATGATATTAGTATTGAAAGAAATATACTAAGTAATGAATGAATGTGAATAAAGCAATGTGAATAATGAAAATGAAATGAATGTAATTAAAAAGAATGTGATATAATAAGAAACCAATTGAAATAAATACGTAAGCTGTACGTATATTATTTTATTCGCATAACTATTTGATCCAGATTCGAATATACGATTTCGAGGTGATTTACAGGGATCTGAGTTAGGATTTTCCACTCGATTCTTGACAGCAAACACTGGTTATGGATTTTTGATTGATTCTGATATTCTCTATCATAGTATATGGCTATGCAAGGAGAATGGCGGTTTATAATCAAGGAACCGGATCTAAGTCCGTACTAGAGTGGTCGTGTGAACAATATTATTTCGTAAGTGAAATTGTGTGATCGAGCGAGCGATCGGGTTTGGTATTGCATATGGATGGTATATGTACATCGTACGGGCTTAATAAATTAAATGATGACATTGAGAAAGGAAAATTGATATGGTAATGAATTAATTGGATGGATATTATTTGTTGGATGGTCTCTCTTGTTACATTTGCTACATTTGCATATAGATATTGTATAATGTATGTTATATATTGATATTACTCTCCCTATACTTGTTCTCATTAGTTGTTGGGTGATTAGTAGGTATGGATGGCGTATGCTTCGCATTTGGAGCTCGCTATCACGTTATATTGATTGTATATGCTTGCTAATATAAGAAAAGATACACATCTCGGATTACATATCGTACTTTTATATTTTTTCCTATGGGATGCCTCATCCTTGAAGATGAGATGTATATTTATGATTATATATATTGTTAATTTTTCCGATCAAACCGCTCAAAGGAGAGTCTAACGAAATTTTCCGTAAATTTAAAGCGTTAGAAATTTTTTGAGAATTTTGGAAAATTTTTTGATAAACTAAAATTTGGATTTTGGTTTTATAACTTGAAATGGTATTAGTTGGGTTTTGGAAATTTATTTATAAACTTAAAGATTTAGAAAATATGATAACAAAGTTCAACTAATTAATTTCGAAAAGTTAAATGGTTTAAAAGAATTTGGTAATCCATTTCAACTAACAATTTTTGAAAAGTTAATGGGTTTGGGGCATTTTTCTTACCTTGGCAATTTCTGGGACGAAATTCTTTTAAGGGGGGAGAATGTAATGAACCTAAATTTTAGTCATTTGAATTTGGAATATTTAACTGATTTGAAATATTAAAAAGTTAATTTTATAAGTTAAATAACTTATATTTCAAATATAGCAATTTATTTGAGAACTAAATTGTTAAATTTGAATATTTGGAATTGTATAAATAATTGAATCTTGAATTTAATGTGGGCAAAAATGATTTCGAAAACTGATTTAAATTCTGTTTAAACAATAATGGAGATAGTAAACTTTTAAATCGGATTTAAAAGTGATTAAACTGATTTTATAAATAACTCGCTTTTATTAATGTGTGAAAATAGCCTTTTGGGGCACTGTCTTGGATTTCGACGAAACCAGTCTCATTGGATCCGTGGTAGTGAATTATTATACACTGTCGAATTTCGTGGCAATCGAACGTATCGTTTGGTCGTGTGAGCTCAAAGCGCGTAGAAATTAATTAAAGAAATTTAAATTAATATAATTCAATTTCGGAAAGCTAACTTCTGTATATGATGGAATTGGGTCCCGATACAAGCTTCATTGTGTTCGTACTAGGGATATAACATATAGAACGCCAGGTGGCATGTCTCGTTTGAAGTTCGAAATTTTAACATGTGAATAGTGCTTTGAAATTTTTTCTATAAAAGGACATCAACTTTCTTCATTTGCAACCTAACCCTAAAACCAAGCTTCAGCCGCTATTTCCCAAATAACCAAATCCAACGGCCATAAATCAATGGAGAGCTAGGAAGGAAATTAGCCAAAACGTTCAACATGAAAGTTGGAGAGTGTAAAGGCCCGTAAATCCGTACCCCTTGAGTCAACCATAATTCACATCAGTTAAACTCAAATTGAACGAAAAATACATATCTTTAGGGTGATGAAGAAAAGGGTAGAAGAAAATAGAACAACAAACACAGAATCTCACAAACGTAGCGAAACAAATACAATATATAATCATAGATTTTTATACAAAAAGAATCTGTAACTGTTATACTTACAATCATCAGAGTACAAAAATCAATACATTAATTCAGACAGTTGTAATCACCTGCCCCATATAGCGGAAATAACCAAGTATGTGATATATGTCTGAAATCCTCCAGCTCGTCTCCTGAGCTCCATAGCATTTAAACCTGAATTTGTAATACTCGGTCTGACCCGAGCATTATAATAAAATAACACCCGAGTCAGTTTGGAAAACCAGCGTGAGAAAATACACTCAATTTGAATTATTAACTTTTTCAAAATCATTTTAAAAACATAGGCATCTCGTAAGACCACGTCACACATAAACATGACGGGTTTTTACCTTACGATAACTAAAACATTTTTACCAAAATCGTCTGGTATTATAATAATGTCTAATCAAAGTAACTAGAAAATAGCTGAAATGCTTGCATCTCACGTTCCAGCATAGTTGGGAACAATCAAAACCATATGGCGGTTATTGGAGAATGGATTGCATACAATAACTGGGCCACTGGGGTACCGCCCATCACAGTACACCTCTAGAACATACCGAGGACCTCGTCGGGATCCCCTGCTACACAAGACCGGCCTACCCCTAACCTGGATAGATCGAATATGTTATCACCCCGGGTGTTCCCACCCTTAAAAATCGAGCGCTCCTTCTTTCATGCACAACCATATCCATAATATATAGGTTTCCGAGGATATCTAGAAAAGTGATAACATACCCTAATTGGGTGTGACCCATTTAGCCTTGCTGCATCTCCTCTGTTTTAGTCATTCCCGATTGATGAGGCTTGGGGTTAAGCATTACCTTTCAAGAAACAATTCTACTTAGAATGCTAGCATCCTCCAATGACGATGTTCTGATAGCATTGTCCATACAAGTTGTCCTAGGTCTGGACAAACCAAACCACTATCTTCATCATCTTCACGGTATTCATTCGTAACGTTCAAACCGGACCGAAGTGGTTTTCGGATAATTAAATTCGATCCTGGTCTCTTCGGAACGATTAACGAAATTGGCCAATTATTGATAATCGGTTATTTAACTATCAAAAAAACATCCAAAAGCAGACACTAGGCCTTATTTTATAATTCTTCAAACATTTATTTCAAAATATCTTTACTAAGATATATATTCAAATCTCTTTCCATATTCTAATATTTGAAAACAATTTCAAATACTTAAATCTATAACAGGATATTTTCAAACCATCTCAACACTTAGAAATATTTCCAAATTTCCATTTTTATACTTAGGAAAATATTATAAATCTTATTTTCCAAAATCTTTTCAAATACAACACTTAAGAGAATATTTCATAGCTTAGCTCACAAGTCTTCGGAATCACTAATAAATTCCCTTTTCAATTTCCAAAAACCCAGTATACTTATTTATAACCCCATTCAACAATTTATAACTTTTATAAATTCAGATTTCATTTTCAAAATTCCCATATTCAACATTTTTTAATTCCATTTCCTCCAAATCCCTTATAAAATTCCTCTCCTTAAAATCATATCCATTTATAAGCCTCATTTACGAGTCTCGAGAGAATTTATAAATAAAAAAATTCAATCACTTCAAAACTCTATATATATATAATAAGTATTTAAAAAG
The DNA here is from genome assembly GCA_030737815.1 of Allium fistulosum. Lineage (NCBI taxonomy): Eukaryota > Viridiplantae > Streptophyta > Magnoliopsida > Asparagales > Amaryllidaceae > Allium > Allium fistulosum. The sequence goes on from CM060908.1 coordinate 722,996,034, forward strand.
GATAATAATTTATTTTTAAAACGTGTTCAAATAATTATTTAAAATATCGAAAATGCTTTTATAAACATCAATAACTCATTTTTAGATAAACAAATAAATTTCAAAGCTGATTTTAAAAGTTAGAATTTACTAAAATAAATACTAAACATTTGAAAATCTACATACCGAAGTATTTCAATCCTAACTAGTTTAAAATTCCATAGTTTTCTAAATAAAAAAAATTTCCTTTTAAAAACAAACTTAACTTCTTAGAATTAAAAATATGTTTTTAAAACCTCAATAACCAATTCAATTTTATAAATTCCTCTCGAATCACATCACATCACTTCCATTCCGATCTTCTTAACCATTTTTCACTTTTCAAAAATAGTATCACTATTTTTTTGTCTCTATTTCCATATTCTAATATAAATTCTCCTTGTAAATTTATATTTCCAATCTATCATCTGATATCGATTTCCCTTAATTATAAACATCGTTTATAAATTTTATAACTCTTTTGAGTTTCACCTTTTTTATAAAACTAATCTCGTTTATAAAATTCCATTTTTATAAATCCATTCCTTTATAAACCACATTTATAACTTCTAATCTATTTTTAATATCGACTTCAACTCTTTTTTTTATATTTCCAGAATATCATTTATAAACTCTCTTATATAATTCATTTTTAAAATCTCCATTTAATAATTCACAAAAGTTAAGTATATCCAAAATCAAATATATTTTTCCTAACTCAATTTCTTTAAAATAACTCGAATTCCAATATATATATTTTTATATCAAAAATTCCCTTTTTTCTTCAATTTTAAAAAAACTATGGTATTTAAAATATCAAAATTCAGGCCAGTGCTACAACAACATCCAGTAATTTCAATCACTACAATAATCTATAATAGATTATTCTACATAATCCATATATCACAATATATGAAATTAAATTCAACATTTTGAGGAATCCACTTGGATCTCTCCAACCTATTTCTCTGCATCCACAGATGCTAATATAACATAAAAATACCAATCCCACTTCGAGAGGGATATCGCGGTATATAGGGTCATCCGCTATTATGCGGGGCGCATAGGGTCTCATCCGCTATAACGTGCAGGAATATCACTCCAAATACTAGTATATATATACCACTATATATATAATTTAATATCATCCAACAGATAATCAATTCAACCAAACATCCAGAATTAATTTTAACTATTTAAAACTTAAATTTAGCAATCCAAATGAGTGAGAGTTTTCTCACCTTGATTTTTATTTGCTGAGCATCTAGGTTTTTAAATTATTTAAACTTCTAGCCAACTCCGAAAAATCTCCATATAATTTTTATTTCATAGACCTCGTAGCTACGAACCAAATACGACTTGTTCCATCAGTTTTGGACCTCGTATGAATTTAAATGATACAATTTTAAACAACTCGAATTTAAACAAAATAAGGCTATTTAAATTAATTAAAATTATTAACAGAAATTACCCTTTAACAATCTCGATGCTCTCCCCTCCTTGGCCAAGTCGAACGCGACCAGCCCTAGCCCCACTTCGATTGACAGCCGTCGAGCCACCATCGCCCTTGCGTGCCCCATCGCTGACCAACCCTAATCTCCCTCTGCTCGAATACGTTCCCGCACCCAAGTATGACGTCGTCTCCGACTTGCAACCACTACAAGCACCTCCACGTGACCCAACTCGAAGCTGCGAAACCTTCCCTACCTACGAGCGTCCACTTTAGCCAACGCACCTCCAAGCACCGTGCATGCGAGCGCGAAAAAAAACCCATCAGCTACCTTGCTCGATCACTGCCCTCGCTCGCGCTCTGCCATCATCTTCGGGCCATGACTCTTCATCAATTTGCGAGTTGCTCAACTCGTTCATGAACTTGTGGGATTCGAACGAGATTTCGTTCCCTTCTCTCTTTTTTTTCTACGAACTGGTATATTATCGAATTTGATTTGGAGAAGAGAAAGGGAAACGTGATTCAGGGATTCCATTTTTCAACTCGCAATTTTTTTCTTCTTCTTTACGTTTGAACTGATTTGAAAAGAAAGGGAGGCACTTGAGATTTAAAAGAAGGCGGCTGCGTGTTTAGGAAGGTAAGGTGGCGTGTTTGAATGGAGAAGGGGGCTGATTTGATTTTGATCTGATTTTATAAATATATATATTATTTTATTCCAATATCTCACATTACATATCTCAAAATTTTGAACCCCTATGGAGGCATGCTGCTAGGCGTTCATAATGTTATACCCCTATTGCGAACGCAATGGAAAAGGTTTCGAGTCCTAATTCGATCGTATGGAGAAGATAGCTTTTCAGACTCAATTATTATATTGAATTTTCGATATTAAATTCAACGCGTTTATATCCCGTATGATCAAACGATAACTTCAAACACTACGAAATCTAGAATCTGATAATGATACACTATTACCGATCCAATGGAACATGTTTCGTCGAATTCCAAGACTGTGCCCCGGATTGCTATTTTAACGCGTCGACTAAATCGACGATTTCCAAAATTTACGAAACCGCTCAAAATTTTAGTTTTGAAAACTTATTAACTAAATTAAAATTCTAAATCCAATATTTAAACCTTTTAAATATTCAAAATCAAACGACGAAAAATCTGGGTTGTTACAGAGCGCTCGTCACCACAAACCCATCTATATAAGTCGATCGTCGTTCGATAGAGCACGGTGGCGGCAGTTTCAGTTTGAAGGTGGCAGTTTTGGGGAAAAATTCATGGTGATGTTCGACTTTGGGGGGGGAGGGGCGGCGCGATGGATGGCGCATGGATAGTGGAGTCGCGATGACAGCGGGCTAGGCAAACGACGGCGATTATGATCGCAATGAAGTCAGGTGCTCAATCGCATTTTGGTGTCTGGCTTCCTTCGAACAATGAAGAAAGGGAGGGGTAAATTAAGAATTTAAAATTTATTTACTTAAAGTTAATGATAATTTAATTATTTCAATCATTATAATTTCATAACTTTTTTGTACAAGGTCCAAATTGAGTGCGACAAGTTGTGTTGCGATCATATCAATGAATTCTACATCGAGGAATTGGATTAGATGAATTTGGAGCTTGTAGGAATTCGGGTTAAAATTGGACACCTGTTCAATTTTAGTTCAAACCATAGCGCTTTGGGCAATTTCTGGAATTTCTGTGAGTCAACTCACCTCTCTGGCCCACTTATATTTCTATATAAGTGGGGATAATTTTGTTGTTGATTGTTTGGATGATTTACTATTTTATTAGTTGGTTTGGATATATTCTTGCCCCTAGAGCGGATGAGACACTATTACGTTCTCGTACATGAGCGGATGACCCTTTGTATATGATCCCACCTCGAAGCGGTTGATTTATATTATTTGATTATATATTGTATGTGATGTAGGGGGCAGGTTCGATGGATCCAACAGGATTCCTCACAATGTTTATTTTACTTTTCATATATTTTGCTATATGATGTGTTGGATGTCGTATTTGATGACATGGATATGTTTTTGCTTATTTAGTCCAATAGTAAAACTGGACCTTATTTTTAGTATTTTGAAATACTATAAAATAGTGATTTTGAATTGAAATGATTTTCAAAGTGATTTTGAAAGTATATAGGTTTTAATAATTTTAAATTATTAAAAAGAATGAGTATATTTTTAAACAAATAAAAAGTATGATTAATGATGTTATAAAAGTATGGTTTTGTGAAATATTTTTAAATAGAGATTTTTGAATAAGTTTATAAAAAGGATTTATAAAAGTGATATTTTATAAATAAAGAAATAGATTTATAACCGGAATTTGTTAATATTTTGAAAATGGATTTGAAATTTATTTGGTAAATGAATTTTATAAATAAATTAGATTTATAAAGAAAAAGCTTTATAAGTGGATTTTGATAGTAAAATGAGTTTTTATAAAAGAATGATTTGTAAATAGAATTTTATAAATAAAGTGATTTTATAAAACAGAAGTTTTATAGAATAGAAAGGAGATTTATATAGTTTTATGAATATGGAAATGATTTCTATTGAGATTTAAATATGCATTTTTATATAAAGGAAATACATTTAGGTTTTTAAGAGTTAAATAATCTTTTATTGAAAGTAATATTTTTGATGAAGTTAATGGTTTTTGAAGTGATAATCTTTAAAAGCAAAGATTTAGAAGTAATAATTTCAAATTGTGACGACCCGCCCTTCTCGACCCTCGAAAATCGACACAAAATACTCAATTCTATAATATGCCGACGATCGAATGCCGAAAAAGACAGATTGTAGGAAAAGAAAGAAGGTAGAAGAAGAAGAATGAAACTAAACAACATCAAAACCTCACAGTCGCAGCGGATAAAATATAATATATAAAACAGAACTTTACACAAATCAAAACTATATCTGTTTATATACAATACATCCTCATCAGAGTATATCAATACAACCAACCATAACCAGTCAAACAATCTCAACAATCACAGCAGCGGAATAATACAAGTACGAGAAATACGTCTCGAACTCCAGCTCCTCTCCTGAGCTCCATAGCAACCTATCCTGTAAAATACTCGGTCTGACCCGAGCATTATAATAAAATAACACCCGAGTCAGTCTGGAATACCAGCGCATCATAAATACATCCAAACTGATTATTAAAGTTTCAAAAATCCTTTGAAAATCAAAAGCATCTCGTAAGACCACGCCACAAATAAACATGTCGGGTTTTTATCTTACGATAGCTAAAACACTTTTTATAGAAATCCTCTGATATTATAATAGTGTCTATTTACAAATACTTATTAAAATAGCCGAAATTGTTACATCTATTAAATTCCGGCATACTAGCCACAACGTGGGTAATACAAACAAAACTCGTACAAGGCACGTAGGGAGAATGGATTTCCAACGAATGACTAGGCACTGGGGTACCACCTGTCACAGTACGTGGCCTAGATCACAGTACCGAGGAGTACGCCCGCTCCCCTGCAACACAAGACCGGAATCATCCCTTACTGGATAATTCCAAGTAAAATCACCCCACGGTTGGGATCAGCAACCGCACCACTAAGCCGAAATAAAAGGGACATCTAGACAGGGATGACCTTACTCTCAAGTGGGGGCTACCCACGAAGCCTTGCTGCATAACCCCTGATTTTCAGTCATTCCCGGTTGATGAGGCTTGAGGCTTAGCGTTACCTTTACAGAACATTTCACTTTGAATGCCCATCGTCCACCTGACGATGTCACGAAAGCATTCGTCCATACAAGTCCGTCCCGGGTCCGAACGGAACCGAAGGCACTATTCCTACTACATCCATTTTGGAAATATCCTCAGGATTAGTAGCGACTAGCCCTTGCACTTCACTGCTCCATCTTCAACTCCGAAATCGTTTTCGCGAAACGTACAAACCGGATCGAAGTGGTTTTCGAGTCTCCAGACCTAGAATTCCGGTATACGGAAACTCGATCCCGGTCTCTTCGAAACGATCAGCGCATTTGGCCAATACTGATAGTCGGTGATTTAACTATCAATTCACATTCACAAGCATCCATAAGCATCCATTACACAATAAATAATTTCCATATTATTTATTTTCTTCTAATATCTTTCAAAGAGATATTTTCACATTTCAAAACTCGTTTGAAAATAATTTTCCAAACTCTTCCTTTACAAGGTAAATCTCTTTACCATTTATTCCCATCGGAAATAACCAAGTATAAAACAATTTGCATTTAAAACAGTTAAAATACTTTATACTGAAATATACTTTAAAATATGAAAATTACTTCTATTTATTTACTCAAAATATAAATTTAAAATATGTGAAGAAAACTAGTCATTAACACATAAACTTTGATTTAAAAATAAGGGTTTTAGTTTCACTAAATTCAAAATAGCGTTATAAGAAGAAAAATGCTAATTTTAACAACTTAAGCTAAAACCAACTTTTAAATAAATCCATTTGTAAAATAATTGCTAATATACTCCCAAATTATTACGGTATTAAAAATTATTAATTTATTCCTTTAAAAATAACGATTTCTTAAAAATACTTTTAAAACGATTTAAAACTTAACCTTTAGTTAAATAAAATCTTTTTATAAACATTTACTTGGTTTTCCCAGGGAAACACTTTCCCGTTCCAAAACATTCCAAAGTACTCTTTAATATAAATCCACTGATTTATTTCAAGTCAATTATGTTTTACAACATAAATGTCCAATTCCATACTTAACTATAACTTCCTCCGAAGTTAAATCACAATTTTTCATTTCCGGAAATTCATTTTTAAATATAGTTTAACCATTTTGGTGAATTTTAAATGGAAGCCAAATTTCCAATTCACTTAATTAAATTCCAATGAAATACGGCATTTCAAAACATTCTATTTTTCATTTGAACTTGTTAATTTATAGTTGGAAACTCCATTTAACATATTTTTAATTTCCGGATAACATTAGTCATTATTAAAATAAACACCGTTATTTTAAACAATTTATAATTTCATAAATTTAATCTCCAGAGAATTTATATTTCATATTTATCGATTGATAAATTTTCCCACAATATTAAATCCCAATTTTTCATTTCCCATTCCAAACCAGATTTCAAATTCTATTTTTCAAAAATTCTTAATTTAACAATTTACTTATTTCGTAAAAACCCAATTTTGTCCATTTATAAATTAAATTCTGTAATTATGATTTATACAACAATTTCACAACACAATTAAATTTCCAGATTTAACAATCACAACATATAAACAGGTATTCACTAACAATTATAAAATAATTGCTACAATTGTGAGGAATCCAGTTGGATCCCTCCAACCTATTTTCCCTGCATCCACAAATATTAGCACATCACAATATAATATCAATCCAAACTGATAATAACAGTTATAATCAACCAATCATTCAGATATTCAAATATCAATTATTTATAATGTCTAGCATCCAGATGTGAGTGAGAATAACTCACTTTGAGTTTCGGCGAGCGTTCGAAATTTAAATTAAACCGGACGACGTCCGATTTAACCCAAATTTCTACTTGCCCGGAATGACTCCGGATCTGCACCATCACGTAGTGCTCGTCTCTGCGATTCCAGTGGTCCCAGTTTCGTCTGAATCTGAGTACGTATGAGTTCGTTATGAATTAGTTATTAAATTTTAAAGTTTGCATTTAAATTTAAAACAAATACCCTTTTATATTTTAAAACTACCATCTCAGCCCTTCATCACACACGAGCCTGCTTCCCTATCCTCTTCTTCACGCGAGCACGAACAAGCAACCCAAAAAACGCGGCCAAGGGTTTCAACTCGCACCCACCACGATCAACGTGAGATCGATCAGGCACTGCCGTTGGGTTCGCCTACCCCAACTCCACCCTCGACCCGAGTACCCTTGAGCTCGGTCGTCCCTCTAGCGCACAAACTGAGTGCAAACGGCGGCGACAAACGACCCAATCGTAGCCACCACACAACTCGAAACGCCATCAAGTCCGTATGGATCTAATGCCCTCATTAAGCCCGACGTTTTCTTAGTTATGAGTTTTCGAGTTTATTGTGAGGATTGATCAAAAATAGAAGATGAAATTCAAAAGGTTCCGGCCATTGAAAACAAATGAACGGCGGCTGGATCGTATGCTAGGGTTTAGAGAGATTTAATATATATATAATAGTTCAATATTATTTAATTAATAAAATATCTCAACCTAACAGTTTTCGCTAACGAACTCCAAACTACGCGTTCCGACAGGCTACCCTGGGGTTTTTCCGCATTCCGAACACAATGGAACAAGTTTCGTAAGCTGATTTGATCGTATGCGCAAGATACGGAATTAAACGATCAATTTAAAATTAAATCGGTTAAATCGATTTCGATGCGTTTCGAGCCACCACGGTCACACGACAACTCCGATTGCTACGAAAATTGAAATCCAATAATAACTAACTATTACGGATCCAATGGAACGGGTTTCGTCGAATTCCGAGACTGTGCCCCGGAAGGCTATTTTAACTCGTCTATTAAATCGGGCGATTTTTAAAAATCGACGAAAACGCTTCAAATTTCACTTTTAAAATTTTCTTAACTTAACAATAAATCATATAAAATTTATAACCACATTTAAAATCATTCCGGCACAATCCGGACTCAAAATCTGATTATTTGCATTTTAATAATATTAAATTCATTTTTAAATTAATATAAAATCCCAAATAATAATTTATCGACTTTAAAATTCTTTTAAAAATCCAATAATATTATTTATGTCCAAATAGACTTTAAAATAAATTTTAAAACCATTTTATAGCTATTTACACCCAGATTCACCCTTTTCATCCTAATCCCGAATATTTAATTATTATTATCCAATCTCAAATTAAACCTCCACATTAGAAATTATCACTTGTTGTTTTAGTTTAAACCAATTCTTTTTACTTCAAAATAAATCTTAAACCCATATTAAACATTTAAAATGAATTAAATGTTCAAATTCAATGGCTTAAAAATACGGGATGTTACATTCCTCCCCCCTTATAAAAATTTCGTCCCCGAAATTTGCTAAGGTAAAAATACTCTCCAACCCATTTACTTATCCAATTTACTTAGCTAAAGTTTATATTCACTTTCCAAAACTCTTTAGCCCAATCCCAAACTCAATTGCTACATTTATATTCAAAAGCTTTTGAATTTCAACTCATTTCAAAATAACTTTCCAAGTTAATAAATTTCCCAAAAACCCCAAAATTTTTCTAACTCCCAAAATTTTTGGAAAATTTTGGCGGAGTCTCCTTTGTACGGAGGAGCTTCTGCGATATCGCAGGATACACAAATATATATACATCGGCTCACATGGCCGGAAACCAAAATATATCACAATATATATATCATTTCCCAATTATATTAGCGTAGGCGTACCTTTTTAGCAAATTTTAAAAGCGAGCGGCTAATATAACGCATATACGCGCTCCAACTCTCTCGAACGCCTCCCGTACCTGTACTAAACTCAAGCAACTCATCAGTTTCAAAGATATGAGCATTTTCATAACCTTTCCAATATAAATGCAAGCCAAACATATCCATTTCATAACCAAACCAAGCAATTTCATATTTATGCAAGCTAATCATCTTTATAAACAATTTCACACTTCCGACATCATTTTAAACTCTCTTTACAAACTCAAACTTCATAGTTTAACAATGTTACCATATTTTATTTACACTTCAAAGATTTCAATCATCTTTTTAAATTCCTTATACAAGTCCAAACTTCATTTTTATTTCACTTGAATGACTTACATTCAAGTTTAACATTCTCAATTCATATTTACATCAGTTTGATTACATGCGTACCACTTGCATCAATTTACTTCAATTCAATTACAAATTGATTCACAATCAAATTCTTATTCTTAGATTTGATATACTTACATTTTCTTTATTTTAACTTACATTCCCAATTTGATTTGCAATCAAATTTTATTTTAAACTTGAATCATTTGCATTTCTTTTATAATCCATTTCCATTCATATGCAAACATTACTTATTAAAATGCAACCCATTCTGATTGATTCAAAACTAATTCCATTCTCTCTTTAAATCAATTCACTTGCATTTATATACAAACTTTTGAATTAGATCCAATCCATATCAATTTATTCACAATTCAATTCCAATTGCTTTTAAACACTCAATTGTAAATACATGCAAATTTCCACGCCATTCAAGCAAAACAATTGCCACTTAAGCTTATCACCATTTAAAATTATTTCCAACTTGGATTCATATAAATTTTATTCCATTACATGATTCACAATCCAAGTATTTTTATTCCAATGCAATTGTTAAATTCAAAATTTCCTTGCATATTTATTTCAATATCCAATTCAGGTTTATATAAATATTTTTCCCTCTTGGATTATTTACATTCCATACATCCTTATTTCATCTCAATAATTAATTGAAACAATTTCACATGCATTTCCATTTTATTGTTTAACAAATTGCAATTCAATATTACTAAATAAAGCCCATTCACAATCATTTTGTCTTTCCCCAAGTTGCTTAAGTTCTTCCACAATATCTTCATTATCTTCTTATATCAATTTTATTTGATTTCCATTTGATTCTCATCCAATCAATTTCAATTCATTTACAAAGTTTAATGCTCTTCGTTTATTTATCCAATCCATGTACAAATTATTTTATTAACAAAGAGACCATTTAAATTATTTCTCTCATTTGAATTTTATTTACAATTCAAACCATCACTATTATAAGCTAATCCCATTATACATTCTCACTTCCAACATTTATTACCAAACTTAAATTTCATTCAACAACTGGATTTTTCCCTTACTTTCTAAATTTTGACCAAACTATCAAAATTCTATTTATTGCAATACAAATTCCATTTAATTTAGCTTACACAAGATTTATTTCTAAACAATCATTTGGATTTAATAGAGTAAGCATTACTTCATTCAACAATCATCTCATCTGAATTAAATTTCCATTAAACTCAATTCTGATCCCATTTTAATTCAAGGTTAACTAAATTATATATGCATTTTCAATTTAATTCCTTTCCAGAATTAATTCAAGTTCATCTAAATTTTATTTAGCCCACCTGAATTTAAACCATTTCCTTTACTACTTTCAATAAGAATTTAATTACATTCATTCTTATTCATAACACAACAGAATTTTTAGTATTCAGCTTAATTCCATCTTGGTCGAAGTTAAACCAAATTCAATTTAATCTTAATTCTCCATATCCAAGTTCAACTTATTTACTAACTTCAGTTCACTTACCTCTTTTATATTTTATAATTGTTTCACCTTACTTTGTATTTCATTTAAAATTAAGTTCGAATTCACCATTCCACTTATTATTTCCATTTGTGATTATAATTCCATTTTACTTGAGTTAAAATAAAATCTTCCATTCTCAAGTTCTCCAACTTATTTACTTGTAAGTTTATATTGCTCATTTCAAACCAATCCACATTTTTATAATCACAATGTCAAATCTTAACACTTAATAGCTTAAGAATATGAATTTTATTTGCACAATCATAAGCATTTACATTTCACCGTTATCTCCACTTCCATTTAATTCCAATTTATTTAGATTTAATTCAATTTCAAATTCTTAATTTTATTTAACTTATCATAAGTTAAATCCAGATATATTCCATTCACCTTCATTTATTCAAAGTAAATTTACATTCCATATATACTCAATTCTTTTTTTTTTTTTTAAAATCAACTTTCGTTTATAAGCTATATAGTTGAATCATTTCAACTTTCACATTTTTATTTTAAAATAGAATTCCCAGAATTCAATTTTCCCGGATTTATTTCAAAACCAATTCGAAATAAAAATCAACACATTTCTCTTTGATATTCAAATCAAATACCAAATTCCAAAACAAACTGCTTTTACCAAACAATTTTCCTTTGAAAATTCCAAAATTACTTGTTTCCCAACAAGTCCAAACAAATACCATAACCAACTATTTTTGTAACATCCCGAAAATTTTCGACTTTCGAAAATTCAACATCGATACTCACTTATCGACTGCTGAGCCATCGAATGCCGGAAACCCGAAAAGTTATGGTTTTAAGGAAGAAGAAAAGGTAGAAGAAGAAGATAGAAGAAAAAGAAAGAAGAACAACAACAGAACAAGAGCAGAAACAGAAAACAATATCAGAATCTCACATATCGCAGCGGAACAATATATAATAGATAAATCAGTAATCTTTAAAACAAAGAACTATATCATTTTATACATACATCAATCATCAGAGTCAATATACAACAATGGACAGTTATATAAACTTGTCCTCATACAGAATACACAGCGGAATAAATACTATCAGATACAAATACTACGTCTCGTCATCCAGCTTATCTCCAAGCTCCAGAATATCCAGAATATCCTGATAATATAACTCTAGGCTGCCCGTGTGGAAAATTTGTGGGCACCCAGAGTTTAGAAGGGAACAATAAACTCCGAGTCAGTCATGGTGACTGGTGTGAGATCGTAAAACAGTTATTCTTTAAAATAAACAACAGGATAATTTTAAAGTCAATTCGAAATGCTTTTGGAAAATGAAACTACCATAAGACCTCCCGCCACACACACAATGCAAACGCAGACTTGGAGGAGATTTCTTCTTATGATAGTCAAAGATGCTTACTACGCAAAAAAAATCAAATCCTTTTTGATATTATTATTAGTGCATAGTGGAAAACATTTCGAAAGTAGAATATAAATCTTAGCCAGCATAGGTACCATTATATTATGCCTGCTATAGCTGCCTCCTGAGGAGACAGGTTATACAATTGAAATCGTAAAGGCTCGTATTGTTTCTTTGGATTTCCAACAAATGGTCAGGCTAAGGAACTTCCTATCCACGATGGGTACGTCCCTGGAATAGACGACCCGAGAACCTAACCGGATCTCTGCCAACACAAGGCCGGGTTACCTCTGCAAAAATAGGTAACTACTGACACGCGTATGCCATCCCCCGATCGTCACCGATCTTCCCGAGGATCCCCGATTCGCAACAAACCACATAGATAATAATAATGCAGTAACCACAGAGGTTAAGTATCTGGGCTCCATACCATGATACCACCTTTATCCAGAAGGAATGACATACACTAAGGGGCGCTACTCCCTAGAACCTTGCTGCATTCGTCCTGTTTCGACCATTTCCGGGGTGTGAGGCTCGACGAAGTCTCGTCCACAAAGCTACGCTTTGTACAAAAAGCCCTGCTTCGGGTCAAACAAAATGATCAACCTATGATCACAAAGATATAAGATCAAACAAATGATCATATCACAAATGATCAAACACTGATCATTTCACAGCAACACTCAGTATGCCACGTTACCAAATTGGGATATATCGCTGATAAATTTCAACTACATAACCTCTGAGCTCGTACGTCTCAGAGAAGGGTGTTAAGCTAAGAGAATAAATTCTCCGCCACCAACAGAAATGTATTTGAAAGAAATCAGCTTTATATCTCAAAGTGTAACGTCAGACACACAATCCATACAAGTCTGTTCCGGAATCGAACAGAACCGAAGGCACTTCTCACGAAGCCCTTGCATTTCCGGATAATTTTCTAATCACGTCCGGACTTCCCGTCACTAAGGGTGATAAAACCTCTAAACCGAAGATCAGTCGGTGTAGAGTAACTCGACGGTAATCCTTCCGTTTTCAAAAATATCCGGTCTTCAACACCGGTCTTCGAATGCAATTCATAACGACGTATCACATATTCGGAATGGGTTATACGACCCCATGGTCCTTTCCCGGCTAACCCGAATAGTGAGCGTTTATTCAAAAATAAGTGTGGCATTCAAATTCATCCAATTCACAACAAATACCTATCTAAAGGTAATTATTGATAGTCGGTTATTTAACTATCAATAAAGATGCGCAACATCATCAGATTCCAAATAATTTTCCGAATTATTTCATCTTCAAAAATATCTTTACTAGATATAAAATTTCCACACTTAATCATTTGAAAACATCAATTTCCACATTTCATTTTATCTTTGAAGATAAAATCTCAAAACAGTTCATTTCATATTGGAAAAGCCTTTCCATACTTATTTAAAAATAAGTATTTCACAAATCATTTATTTTCAACATTTGAAAATATTCGATATACTTAAATCAATATTAAGTATACATTTCATTCTTTAAGGAAATCATAAATTTTAACACTATTTGAGTCAAAACGAATGTTGCGTAAAACATCGTTACGACGACTCAAAATCACTAGTATAGGGATTCGAATTTAGATAGATATATAAATCCCAATACTACATAAAAACATTTCCTTTCGGAAATCATTTACTATAACAACAGTGTTATAGTCCATCATTTCCTTATTCCTCGAAAACGTCTATTTCAACAATAAATGTTGAAATCTATGTATTCGATACTTATCACGTTTTAAAACATCTTTTAAAACAATTACTTCATTTCTGTAATATCGCTTTCCCAAAACAAGTTCATTTTACTTAACAATATATTCACTATCCAAAATCGTGAATATACTTTACTATTTTCATTTCACTATTTTCTACACGTTTTATTTTGATAATAATTCGCTATCCAAAATCGCGAATATATCTCCTTTGATAATCTTCTATATTTAATTTATCAAATTCAATCGATTTGTTTCCGAATTTATAAAACAACGTTTATAAATTCCATTTTCTATTTTCTATAACAACTCCGGTTTATAATCTCATTTTATTAATCTTCAAAAATTCACTTATAAGAATAAGTGATTTCGGATTTATAAAACAACGTTTATAAATCACATTTTGTACTTTATAATGATTTCAACTTACAAAATCATTTCATTTTGCAATTTCTATTTATATCCCATCTAAGTGCAAAAGTCAAATTTATAAGTAAATTACTTATAAATCGTTTATTCTACAACATCTATTCACTTTATAACTTCACGTTATAAATCTATTTATTTCATTCACTTATGAAATCCTTTTTATACTTCTTTTTAACACTTATAAAAATTCGTTTTATAAGTCCAATATTTCGATTTATAAAATATCAATTTTATAAATCTTTTTATACAAATCGTTTATAGTTATTCAAAAATCCCAACTTAAACCATTTTATAAATAAATAGACTTTTATTTCAAAAACGACACATCGGTTATATTTCACTAAAAATTATAACTTTTATAACTTTAAAATTTTACGTTTATAAATCGATTCAAAAATTCCATAAAACGTATATTTTCAAAAATCACTTTAAAAACCTTTTTAAAGTAAAAGTCGTTATTTTTACATTTCAAAACTGAATCCGATGATGCAACAGCATCAATCAGTCCATCACAACAGTCAATATCATATATCAATATGATAACAGAATATTCATCAATATCTGTAAATAAATAAATACTGGTGAGGAATCCAGTTGGATCCCTCCAACCTGTTTCCCTGCATCCACAGATGTTAGCACAATACCAATTCCGCTCCAGTACGGAATTATCGCGGTATATAGGTTTTATAAAAATCCGCTTACTAACGGCGCAATAGGGTCTCATCCGCTATACGAGGCGGGAAATCATCAATCCAATATATACATATGCCAATATGTATATATCGCTATATATAGATATATATCCTACTATATCTAATATCACATCCAAATAGTCAATCAATAAATAACTGTAAAAATTCCACATTCAATTTGAGTGAGAAGATCTCACCTTGATTTTAATTCTGATTCCAGCGTTTATTTCGAATAAAATTAAACGCGCGTTTAATTTTACCCGAAATTCCAACTGGCTCCAAACGACTCCAAACCAATTGCATCGCGTAGTATTCGACGATACGATTCCAACACTTTTCGTTTCGTCAATTTCTGATATCGTATGAAAGAGATACAGTGTTACAAAGTTTAACGAATTATAATAAAATAAATTTACAATTTTTCTTTTATTATTTTTCACCATCTATTTTCTGGGCCGTTGATTTCTGTCATCAATTCAGGGCCGCGTGATGACCCTTCTTCCCCAGGTCGTGAAATTCACGTTCGAATCTACCCATTTGCCGCCGCTTTGCCCTAATGCACGCCACCACTTCGATCGATTTGACGATGATCAGGCAACTCCATTCGACTCGCCTATCCAAACACTACCCACGGCCAGAACGAGGGCCAGCTCGGTCTCGTGCCCATCGAGAAAAACGCGTGTAAACCCATGACGAACGCGACCATTCCTTGCCTCCAAACGGCGATCATTGCTCGAATCCACCGTTGATCTTCTAGTACTCGTTGCCCTCTACGTTTTTGCAGTTGAAGATTTCTTGAAATAATGTGTGGATTGCAAGAAAAACGAGGAGGAAGCTTAGTGTTTTTCGGCCATTGATAACAGAGAATGGCGGCCTGAACGTTAACCCTAGGGTTTGAGTGCAAAAGTGATTTATGAAGGTCTTTTATAGAAAATTCAACGAATTACTATTCATCCGAAATTTCCAAACTCCGATTTACGCGCAGTGACTGACGTTTCTGGGGTTTACCCCGCGTTCCGAACGCAATGGAACGTGTTTCGGAAGCTAATTCGATCGTCTGTGCGAGATACGGAGAAAAACGATCAGTTTAAATTAAATCGATTTAAATCGATTTCGATGCGTTTTGGTTCGTACCGGACAAATGGTAAATCCAAAAATTACGAAATTTGAAATCTTACAATAATATCACATTACGGATCCGATGAAACTGGTTTCGTCGAAATCCGAGACCGTTTGAAAAATGACTATTTTTAACTCGACGATTTAAATTAAAATGATATCGGTGCGTTTCGAACTGCCACGGTCAAACGATAACTTCGATTGATACGAAAATTGAAATCCGATAATAACTAACTATTACGGATCCAATGGAACTGGTCTCGTCCAATTCTGAGACTGTTCGAAAATTGGCTATTTTTACAGTCGATAATTAAATATTAAAATATTCAATTTTCTCAATTTAACTCCAAATTCAGTTTTAAGAGTTCTATAACCTTTCTATAACTCCAGTATGATTAAATAAAATTTTACGAATCATTTTCAATCATATTAAACTCGATTTTCAATTATCTCTGGAATTTCACTATTAAATTATTGATTTAATTATCAAATAAAACCCGATATTCGAGAAATAAATCATTCGACTTCTAAATTCCATTTATTAATATTTAAAATCAATTAAATATTCAAATTTTAATTATCAAAAATTCTGGGTCGTTACAATTTTGGTAGCAATCCATCACTTTAGAAACTCGAAAATGAATTCTAATGATGTGGCCAGCATCATCAGGATTATTTTCCAGCGACTGAAGTGAGTTCAGTGCTTTCCACTTCCAAAATCCACCTCAAAACAATTTCTATTCAAAAATATTTCCCCAAAATATACTCCATTCTTGACTTCAAAACCTTTGGAAAACATTTCAACATTTTCACAAAGTCAAACTCCCAAAACTTTGTTTAATTCCATTTGAAATCCCTTTCAAAATTTCCGGGGTCAAAATTCTGGTTTAAATCAAATTTTAATTTCACTTCTTCCTATTTAAAACATATTCAGTCAATTCTATTTGGTTATAAACCATTTTAATATTTTAACTTCTTATTTTCTTATAAATCATTTCGAATTTTAGCTCATGTTTTAATTTATTATTTGATTATGGAAGAAACAACCAAACAAACATCCAATATATATAATTTAGAAAACTATTTCCTTTTATATCAAAATACAATTTTGGGTAAAATTATTTCATTTACCCGCTTTAAAAATAATACTATGTCGGTTTATCTTGTTTAAGAGTTTAGAAACCCCTATCGATACGGTTGTACTTCCCGCACCGACCAGAATTCATAAACACTCAACCGATAAGTCAACACAGTACAAAAACAATTTTATATCCACTATCAAGTACGCTCTCATAGCTATTATTACACTCAACTCATTATAGAGTACTATTGACTCTATTTAAAATGAGAAATTTCCCACCAAAGCCTAGGTTGTCGCCAACCTAAGCTCTGATACCAAATGTGACGACCCGCCCTTCTCGACCCTCGAAAATCGACACAAAATACTCAATTCTATAATATGCCGACGATCGAATGCCGAAAAAGACAGATTGTAGGAAAAGAAAGAAGGTAGAAGAAGAAGAATGAAACTAAATAACATCAAAACCTCACAGTCGCAGCGGATAAAATATAATATATAAAACAGAACTTTACACAAATCAAAACTATATCTGTTTATATACAATACATCCTCATCAGAGTATATCAATACAACCAACCATAACCAGTCAAACAATCTCAACAATCACAGCAGCGGAATAATACAAGTACGAGAAATACGTCTCGAACTCCAGCTCCTCTCCTGAGCTCCATAGCAACCTATCCTGTAAAATACTCGGTCTGACCCGAGCATTATAATAAAATAACACCCGAGTCAGTCTGGAATACCAGCGCATCATAAATACATCCAAACTGATTATTAAAGTTTCAAAAATCCTTTGAAAATCAAAAGCATCTCGTAAGACCACGCCACAAATAAACATGTCGGGTTTTTATCTTACGATAGCTAAAACACTTTTTATAGAAATCCTCTGATATTATAATAGTGTCTATTTACAAATACTTATTAAAATAGCCAAAATTGTTACATCTATTAAATTCCGGCATACTAGCCACAACGTGGGTAATACAAACAAAACTCGTACAAGGCACGTAGGGAGAATGGATTTCCAACGAATGACTAGGCACTGGGGTACCACCTGTCACAGTACGTGGCCTAGATCACAGTACCGAGGAGTACGCCCGCTCCCCTGCAACACAAGACCGGAATCATCCCTTACTGGATAATTCCAAGTAAAATCACCCCACGGTTGGGATCAGCAACCGCACCACTAAGCCGAAATAAAAGGGACATCTAGACAGGGATGACCTTACTCTCAAGTGGGGGCTACCCACGAAGCCTTGCTGCATAACCCCTGATTTTCAGTCATTCCCGGTTGATGAGGCTTGAGGCTTAGCGTTACCTTTACAGAACATTTCACTTTGAATGCCCATCGTCCACCTGACGATGTCACGAAAGCATTCGTCCATACAAGTCCGTCCCGGGTCCGAACGGAACCGAAGGCACTATTCCTACTACATCCATTTTGGAAATATCCTCAGGATTAGTAGCGACTAGCCCTTGCACTTCACTGCTCCATCTTCGACTCCGAAATCGTTTTCGCGAAACGTACAAACCGGATCGAAGTGGTTTTCGAGTCTCCAGACCTAGAATTCCGGTATACGGAAACTCGATCCCGGTCTCTTCGAAACGATCAGCGCATTTGGCCAATACTGATAGTCGGTGATTTAACTATCAATTCACATTCACAAGCATCCATAAGCATCCATCACACAATAAATAATTTCCATATTATTTATTTTCTTCTAATATCTTTCAAAGAGATATTTTCACATTTCAAAACTCGTTTGAAAATAATTTTCCAAACTCTTCCTTTACAAGGTAAATCTCTTTACCATTTATTCCCATCGGAAATAACCAAGTATAAAACAATTTGCATTTAAAACAGTTAAAATACTTTATACTGAAATATACTTTAAAATATGAAAATTACTTCTATTTATTTACTCAAAATATAAATTTAAAATATGTGAAGAAAACTAGTCATTAACACATAAACTTTGATTTAAAAATAAGGGTTTTAGTTTCACTAAATTCAAAATAGCGTTATAAGAAGAAAAATGCTAATTTTAACAACTTAAGCTAAAACCAACTTTTAAATAAATCCATTTGTAAAATAATTGCTAATATACTCCCAAATTATTACGGTATTAAAAATTATTAATTTATTCCTTTAAAAATAACGATTTCTTAAAAATACTTTTAAAACGATTTAAAACTTAACCTTTAGTTAAATAAAATCTTTTTATAAACATTTACTTGGTTTTCCCAGGGAAACACTTTCCCGTTCCAAAACATTCCAAAGTACTCTTTAATATAAATCCACTGATTTATTTCAAGTCAATTATGTTTTACAACATAAATGTCCAATTCCATACTTAACTATAACTTCCTCCGAAGTTAAATCACAATTTTTCATTTCCGGAAATTCATTTTTAAATATAGTTTAACCATTTTGGTGAATTTTAAATGGAAGCCAAATTTCCAATTCACTTAATTAAATTCCAATGAAATACGGCATTTCAAAACATTCTATTTTTCATTTGAACTTGTTAATTTATAGTTGGAAACTCCATTTAACATATTTTTAATTTCCGGATAACATTAGTCATTATTAAAATAAACACCGTTATTTTAAACAATTTATAATTTCATAAATTTAATCTCCAGAGAATTTATATTTCATATTTATCGATTGATAAATTTTCCCACAATATTAAATCCCAATTTTTCATTTCCCATTCCAAACCAGATTTCAAATTCTATTTTTCAAAAATTCTTAATTTAACAATTTACTTATTTCGTAAAAACCCAATTTTGTCCATTTATAAATTAAATTCTGTAATTATGATTTATACAACAATTTCACAACACAATTAAATTTCCAGATTTAACAATCACAACATATAAACAGGTATTCACTAACAATTATAAAATAATTGCTACAATTGTGAGGAATCCAGTTGGATCCCTCCAACCTGTTTTCCCTGCATCCACAAATATTAGCACATCACAATATAATATCAATCCAAACTGATAATAACAGTTATAATCAACCAATCATTCAGATATTCAAATATCAATTATTTATAATGTCTAGCATCCAGATGTGAGTGAGAATAACTCACTTTGAGTTTCGGCGAGCGTTCGAAATTTAAATTAAACCGGACGACGTCCGATTTAACCCAAATTTCTACTTGCCCGGAATGACTCCGGATCTGCACCATCACGTAGTGCTCGTCTCTGCGATTCCAGTGGTCCCAGTTTCGTCTGAATCTGAGTACGTATGAGTTCGTTATGAATTAGTTATTAAATTTTAAAGTTTGCATTTAAATTTAAAACAAATACCCTTTTATATTTTAAAACTACCATCTCAGCCCTTCATCACACACGAGCCTGCTTCCCTATCCTCTTCTTCACGCGAGCACGAACAAGCAACCCAAAAAACGCGGCCAAGGGTTTCAACTCGCACCCACCACGATCAACGTGAGATCGATCAGGCACTGCCGTTGGGTTCGCCTACCCCAACTCCACCCTCGACCCGAGTACCCTTGAGCTCGGTCGTCCCTCTAGCGCACAAACTGAGTGCAAACGGCGGCGACAAACGACCCAATCGTAGCCACCACACAACTCGAAACGCCATCAAGTCCGTATGGATCTAATGCCCTCATTAAGCCCGACGTTTTCTTAGTTATGAGTTTTCGAGTTTATTGTGAGGATTGATCAAAAATAGAAGATGAAATTCAAAAGGTTCCGGCCATTGAAAACAAATGAACGGCGGCTGGATCGTATGCTAGGGTTTAGAGAGATTTAATATATATATAATAGTTTAATATTATTTAATTAATAAAATATCTCAACCTAACAGTTTTCGCTAACGAACTCCAAACTACGCGTTCCGACAGGCTACCCTGGGGTTTTTCCGCATTCCGAACACAATGGAACAAGTTTCGTAAGCTGATTTGATCGTATGCGCAAGATACGGAATTAAACGATCAATTTAAAATTAAATCGGTTAAATCGATTTCGATGCGTTTCGAGCCACCACGGTCACACGACAACTCCGATTGCTACGAAAATTGAAATCCGATAATAACTAACTATTACGGATCCAATGGAACGGGTTTCGTCGAATTCCGAGACTGTGCCCCGGAAGGCTATTTTAACTCGTCTATTAAATCGGGCGATTTTTA
Organism: Allium fistulosum; assembly: GCA_030737815.1. Taxonomy (NCBI): domain Eukaryota; kingdom Viridiplantae; phylum Streptophyta; class Magnoliopsida; order Asparagales; family Amaryllidaceae; genus Allium; species Allium fistulosum. The sequence goes on from CM060908.1 coordinate 723,017,498, forward strand.
AAAATCGACGAAAACGCTTCAAATTTCACTTTTAAAATTTTCTTAACTTAACAATAAATCATATAAAATTTATAACCACATTTAAAATCATTCCGGCACAATCCGGACTCAAAATCTGATTATTTGCATTTTAATAATATTAAATTCATTTTTAAATTAATATAAAATCCCAAATAATAATTTATCGACTTTAAAATTCTTTTAAAAATCCAATAATATTATTTATGTCCAAATAGACTTTAAAATAAATTTTAAAACCATTTTATAGCTATTTACACCCAGATTCACCCTTTTCATCCTAATCCCGAATATTTAATTATTATTATCCAATCTCAAATTAAACCTCCACATTAGAAATTATCACTTGTTGTTTTAGTTTAAACCAATTCTTTTTACTTCAAAATAAATCTTAAACCCATATTAAACATTTAAAATGAATTAAATGTTCAAATTCAATGGCTTAAAAATACGGGATGTTACACAAATGGAGTTTAAATGGTGTAGAAAGGTGATTTAAAATGTGTTATGTATCGAAAACATTGATTTTAACATTTATTGTTGGAATAGACGTTTTCGGGGAAGTACGGAAGGCATGAACTATAACACTCCTGTTATAGCAAATGATTTCCGAAAGGAAATATTTTATATAGTATATGGGCTATATATATATATATATATAGTTAATTAATTAATCAAATCCCCAATTAGTGTTTTTGTGTTGTCATAACGATGTTTTATGCAACATTCTTTTTGACCCAATAAATTATGTTTTGACCTTCCATTGTGAAATACATGAATTGGTTCTTATGATCGTACTAATGGCTTGGTGGTATAGAAAGCATTTCTTCTTATACTTAACAATCGTTTGGAGGCGTATGAACTCTGGAGTAGTACAGTTTTAGAAATCTATTTGGCACATCTCCAAAATGGTAGTGTTATTAAATATACTTATACCATTGATATAAGAATGTGAAAAAGTTTTCCAATATCAAAGGATTGAAATGGTTTTGTGGATATATCTATTTAAAGATAAATTTGAAATAAATATTTGGAAATTGATTTAATAAATAAAAGATTAATTAATTGGGCCCAGTGACTGCTTATGTGCTGGATATGGTTTGTTGCTTTTATAGTTAAATAATCGACTATCAAACTTGGCCATTTTGTTTTCTTGACTTGATGTGGGAACTGATTAGTCATGCACTTAGAACGAAGCTGACTGAGTAGACTTGATTATCGTTTGGATTAAGAATGTTGATTCGAGTAGTGCGGAGTGCCTATGGTACTCCAATCCATCGGGCTTCCTTCTTGGTCGAAGGATAGCAAGTTCAGAGTTGGAAACATGATAAGTCTACGAGGCTTGGTTTTCGTATGCGGTTGAGGGCTTCCTTCTTGGCCAAAGGATAGCAAGTTAAGAGTTGGAAACGTGACAAGTATATGAGACTTAGTTTCCGTATGCAAAGGCATCTTGCAACTAGTCCTAGGGGTAATTCCTGACAGGATGTTTTAGGAGAGCGCCTTCGGTTTGTCCACTTCCTGGATAACTTGTGTGGACGAATGTCTGATGTTGCATTTCTAATTACATTGATTGATCTCTATAAACGTATCATCTATTTGGTGGCGGAGAAGGCAACTTCTCTTTGCTTAACACCCTTTACTAAGACGTACGAGCTCAGGAGTTATACGTTTGTAGAAATCAATTGTGTGATTGTTGAAATGGCAGTATGACATTCAAAGTGGAATGTGCTATGTGAAAGGTAAACGTTACCTTAAGCCTCATCACCTAGTAATGGCTTAAACAAGGTATGCCTTAAGGCTATGTGGTTCGCAACCATTAGGGTATGATCATCATCTTTCTAAATAAGCCTCTATATGTCTGGTATGTGGCATATGCTACAAGACATCTCGGATAGTTCGGTAACGACCGGGGCAATGACATATTCGGTTTCTATCCAGGCCATGTATAAGTGCCAAATTGAGATGTGTTTTGATAAAAAAAAGTTTTTATAACTTTAAAATTCAGTTGAGATGTGTTTTCTCATGCTGATTTACCAGACTCATCTAGGCGTTATTCCATTTCAATGCTCGGGTCGGACCGAGAATATTTACAGATCTAGATTTGAATGCTTTGGAGCTTCAGTAGACGAGCTTGAGGTCTTCAGATCGTATTCACGTATATGTTTATTTTTTGCTGCATTGTTGTTTAAATTATCAGCATTTCTGAGAATAGGTTGTCATAATTGTCCAGGCTGATGATTAGTGATTTTTTGTTGTACTTTGATGGATATATATTACAGTTTTTCTTTTGTAAAGTTCATCGATATTATATTATATGTTGTTCCACTACGTTATGAGATTCTGTGTTGTTTTAGTTTCTTTCTCTCTTCTTCTTCTCTTATCTTCTTCTTTCTTTCCCATAACTATCCATCTTTCTGTTCGATTTGAGTTGGTCATGTGTGGTTTATTGTCAATTCAAATTGTGCGAGTTTGCGGGTCGTTTCAGCGCCTTTATAGACTTAGTTGTATACCTATTATGCTGGAATTTAATTAATGTAACAATTTCACCTATGATTCAATATTTATTTTAAACCCTAGACATTATTACAATATCGCTGGATTTTTGTATAAAATGTTTTGGGTATCGTAAAGTAAAAACCCGTCCATGTTTATGTGTAGCGTGGTCTTACAAGATACGTTTATTTCAATGGGTTTTTTAAGATAAAATAAAATTCCTTGTGATTTGAGTTTCTCATGCTGGTTTTACTAGACTGATCTAGGTGTTAATTTTTCTTAAACGCTCAGGTCAGACCGAGTAGTTTTCCAGAGATAGCTTTAGATGCTTTAGAGCTTCAGGAGTATAGTTGGATAACCAAGACGTATTTTCGCATTTGTATATCTGCTGTGTTTTTCTTGAGTGTATTTATCAGTAAGTTGTAAGTACAGCCTATTATAGCTGTCCAGGCTGGTGATAGTTTAGACTCTACTTTGGTTGTATAATAACGGATTTTCTTTTGTAAAGATGACTTTAAATTATTATATATTATTCAACGTGTTCTGAGATTTTTTTTTCTGCATTTTTCCCAAACAATTTGTCTTTCCATCACTTAGATGCTCGGTATGTGAATACCGAAGATGTATAGTGTAGACTTCCGACGATCGAAAAGTTGGGTCGTTATAGAAAGGTTGAAAGAAAAATAAAGCTTATTTCCTCCTTTGCAAAATATTCATCTCTCAAACTCAATTTGCAAATTAGCAGTTACTTTTCCTTCTTCTTATAGAGATTTCCCAACATGGTATGAGAGCTCGATTACTAATCAAAGAAGATGACAAAAGGAATAACTCCTTTTCAAGTTCCTATATTAAGGAAGATGAATTATGATGACTAGAGCATACGCATGAAGGCATTGCTGAATCAAAAGATGCATGGGATATTGTAGAAAATAAGTATAAATAACCCTCCGATATTTTCTCTATATCTCAAATTGAAAGGGATATTTAGCAGAACTTGAAGAAGAAGGATCAAAAGGCTTTTACGCTCATTTACCAATATTTGGATGATGTTACATTGGAGAAAATAGCTAATGCACAAACTAGTAAGGAAGCATGAGAGATTTTGAAGAACACTTTTAAAGGAATTAACAAAGCGAAAAAAATTAGACTATAAACTATATGAGATGAGTTTGAATCTTTACATATGAAATCGTTAGAATTTATTGATGATTATTTTTCTCTAGTTTTATCTATTGTAAATTAAATGAAAAGATATAGAGAAAAAATGGAAGATTCTAGAGATGTTGAGAAAACTCTACGATCTTTAGATTCAAAATTTGATTACATAGTTACAGCAATTGAAGAATCTAAAAATCTAAGATTCATGACTGTTGATCAACTCATGGGTTCAATTCAAGCCCATGAAGAAAAATTTAAGAGAAAGGTTAAAGAAGAGCCATTAGAGCAAGCTCTTCAAACAAAACTCACATTGCGAGAAAATCAGACATTTTAAAATGGAAGAAGTCAGAGCCAAAGCCGAAGAGGTCATGGTCAAAGCTACGGAAGAAGTGACTATCATAAAGAGGAGAAAAGGAAAAACACATATACCCCAAGAGGTCGAAGAAGATGAGAAATACAAATCAAAATGGAAAATAAAGGTATGATAAATCTAAAATAAAGTGTTATAACTGTGATAAATTTGGGCATTTTGTTTCTGAATGTAGATCAGCTTTCGCTAAATTTCACGAAAGATCTAACTTCGTTAAAGAAGACGAAGAAGATTCTTTACTTTTATGGGTACTTAAAGTAGTTGAAATTAAAGATGAAAATACATGGTATTTGGATATGGTAGCTAAAAAGAAAGAAACAAAATATATTGAAGAAAATATGTTAGCTGATGAGAATGATGAAAAGAATAACTACGAGATAAAAGAGAATGCTGCGAAGAAAGAGAAAATGAAAAATGATATGGAGGAGAAAGTAGCAGAAGAGCTACCAAGGGTCGAAGAAGTAATTAAAGAGAAAATAAAAAAGTTTGAAGTTGAAGAGCATTTCAAAACCAATGAAGTAAAAAAGGAGGCTGCCGATGAAGTAAAAATTGAAAAGATGGAAAAGGAAATAATAACAAAAGAGAAATTGAAAGAGGAAGAAAAACATGTAGAAGATGAAAAAGAAGAAGATGAAGAAAATAAAGTAAGCGAAGACAATGCAAATGATGAAAAATATGAAACCAGAGGAAATGAAAAGGGAGAAGTCGTGAATCAAAGAGAAAAAATTCTATAGCTTGGAGCAGATTTAATATATGAGAATTTTTTTAAAGAAATGGAAATAGAGAATATTAAAGAAGTAAAAATAGAAACAGTCAAAAAAGAAGTCAAAGTAAACAATAATGAATTTCATGAAGGTGAAAAACAAAGAGGAGATCAAAGATTATATAATTTCTATTTTGAACAATTTTATTTTGCAATCGATATGTTTTGAAATGGCATGCGAAAGTAAAACTTGATCAACATACAAAGATATTGATTGGTTAAAGATTGCAAGAGTGAAATTACGAAAGAATGAAAAGATAACATAATGGCTCATTTAAAATTTATGATAGTGGAACAAGATGCAAGTTAGAACGCTTACTTTTTGGAGTATTCTATAGTAATGATGGAGAACCAAAATAAATGGAGAACAATAAAGATTCATTAAATTGCATCCAAGATCTTGACATTAGGGATGAACGTCGACACAATAAGGAAAGATTGGATAATATCTTTATTCCTACTGGGACCCGTAAAATACAAAAATTGAAAATTTTATTCAAAGTAACAAAACCAAGTTTATGGGAGGATGTTGGAAATAAGGTTTTAAATCTCGGATTTCGGTTACGTCTCGACTCGAAGAATTTAGAGAGCTTATCTCGTATCGGGTGAGATCTCGAACGAGATGAGTGCATCTCGGTCGTCCATCTCGAATTTACATCTCGGTTTCTAAAATTCATTTCAGAGTTATCTCGGAGTATATGTCATGTCGAAAATTTGTTTTCATACACCTAAATTTATAATACTAGTCACTACCTTAAGGAAAACACTATGCACTTACCTTGAATATATCACACGCTTATCATTAGTAATTTAGTATGGAAAATATCACTTGTATCATGTAAAATAAACAAATAACTAGATTTCATGAATAATGTTCAATATAATATCATATGAGATAAAGTAGACAAGAAACAAACCATAACATATGCACCTTTACTTTGTTTGGTCATTCACTTAACTTTCCTACACAATATAATGTCTCATTTCTACCTTTTATGATTTATAGTGCTACAAGGGAAATCTTAATTTTATAACTTCAAATACAAAAGTCTATAAGTAAAATTAAGATATTCTATGTCTTATTATAGTATTTAATTATTAGCAAACAAAATCTCATTAAGGAACTAATAGCATAGATATTTCAAACAAACATAGAAAATAGCATACATAGTACAAACAATTTTCAAACATTTAGTGATATTATAAGAAAAGCAAAAAAATGATGTATGAATGAACATGTAATCATCAAATGAAATTAATAGATGAAAGAGAATTCCTTTATTGCTTAAAAATATGCCTCAAGGAAAAAATTTTAGAAGCAAAGACTAAATGAAATCAAATTGAGAATCCATTTGAACATAAAGTTAAATAAGTCAAGCCCAAAATTTGTAGCCGCAAAAAAATAGGTGTAATACCCTAAAATTTTGTGAAAAATCATTTTAATAAAATGATTTAATTTTGAAACATTTAGATTTAAATATGGTGAAATTCTTGGGATTAAATAGTGTGCAAGGATATGTGTGCACATGCACACTGGAAATGGCACAAGGGAAAATCCAAGAATTTGTGGAAAAAAAAAGATAGAAAATTTTTATTTTAATAAGAAAGTAAAATTCTTATTTGAAACATTGGAATTTAACTTAGGCCTAACCAAGTTAAATATGGGAGATATGTCTATACACATTTTTCTGTAAAGCATAAGGAATTAAATAAAGTAATAAAGAGGCAGAAAGATTTTATGTGAATAAATAGGTAATTCTTACTTAGCATAGGGTTTTCTTTTACCAGATCGAACTCATTTAATTAGGATGTATGTGTATAATTTCTGAAAGGCAAGAGAGATCAAATAAATATATATATACACCCATGTGCATGTATATTTCCTGTGAGCAGAAAGTATTAAAAGAAACATCAAAATGACATGAAATGTAATACAAGTCAATATGCTTGTGTAGGTAAAAATAGAAAAGGAAATTTTCCAGAAAAGAATAAAAATATAAAATAAAAACTGAATCACACATTTAGCATGACTTGGGTAAGTAATTAAAGATAGCCATTTTTTTGAAAAAAAAAGTAAAAGGAAAAGAAAAGAAAAGAAAAGGGGCACTAACTATAATAGACTAAAGTGGCCGGGGCATTAAGGACGAAAATGTGAAAATGCAAAATACATGAAGATGGTTAGGATAGAAATGGAATTTTGTTGTAACAAAACCCTAAGAGAAAACACTGGTATAAATAGGCAGTTTAGGCCAGGAAAACATTTTACCCAGAGTTTTTGTAATGACCCACTATTTTGGACCATTCAAATCGACAATAAATCCACACATGTCAGACTTGAATAATTCAAAATATCAGATTGTTAATTTAAATTTGGCAAAACTCAGCATATGCAGTAAATAAATCAATCATAGAATCACAGACACAGAGTAATACAATAATACGCAGCGGAATAGATAAAATAGTAGTTCATGAAGCTACTATATAAACATCAGAGTTAGAAATAAAATATAACAGAATATCTAAAATACAGTGAAGTCTCCAATCCAAACAGATGACTTCTGTGAACGAATCAACTGGAAAGCTGGAAGCTGAATCAAAAGTTGGATCTCCACAGGAAGCTCCAAACTCCAAAGGTGAGTCTCAAATGCTGTATCACTCGGTCTGACCCGAGCGTAAAGCAAAACACAAAACACTCGAGTCAGGATTAACATTCTTATATCAATAAATCCAACTCAAGTGAAATATCAACTGAAATACAAGTAACTTAAAGGATGTTTGGGATAACCATCCTCTAAGGATCTTCAGAACTATCTACGAGGTGGAAATATACACTATAACACCGTGGTCATTCTAAATTAATTTATACTTCAAAACCAAAATATCATTTCATTTCAAATATATCTATTTTCCAAAATAGTATATATATAGGTTAAATAATTTAAAATCAAAGTATTTAATTTCCTCAAGTCTGGCAAATCGATTCAAATCAACTTCAAATTCCAGCTTCAAATTTATTCAAAGCTCAATTCATCAATTTAATTCAGTTCTAAATATACCATTTATTTTTCAATATATTTCAAAGCTTTAATACTCAACATTTTCCAAAGTTAGATTTAACAGTTTCATATAGCTCTTGATTTAACTTCATTATTATTTAATCAGGGAATATTCACTTAATAACTCAATATCATCTAACTAGCCTTACATTTCATTTTTACTAAATATTTTCTTAAATTTATTTAAGCAAGAATTATTCATTAAATTATTTAAATAAAACCCAAGTTATAAATCATATCTTAAATCTCAATTTCAATAAGTTTCAAATTGGTTTAATTAATAAATTATCTTTCCAACCTTAACTTATTCAAATTGTTACCAAAAATCTATTTTGAAAATATAATTTTTATACTTAAACATCTCATAAGTATTAAATCCATCCTAATTTAAATTAAATAATTTAAGGCTCAACATTTATTAAAACCATATATTTCTTTCCAAAACCATAAAATTCATTTTCAAAATATTTATATATATGGACCAACGGTGTCTGTATATATACATCATATGGTTAAGTGATACGGATATTTATCATTTCAATCCGAAATTTAAATATATACGGGTAGATATCATTTCGACCCGTAATCCCAATTTCAATTCAAATGAAAATCGCTTGGGTTTATCATTTCAACCCATAACGATTTTCTCCTATTCTAAAGTCCGTTCGGGTATGTATCATTTCAACCCATAGTGAATTCTATACTAACAGGGGACTTGCAGAGTGATAACAGATACTAAAAATATAACAACAGGCATATATCATCAGTATAAATAACAGATACGGGTGTCAGATGTCACAGGTGAACAGTTACAAATAATAGTAATAACAGGCATATACTACTAGGTACTGGTGTCAGATGTCACAGGTGAACAGTTACAAATAATAGTAATAACCATGTAAATAACTACAGCAGCATATTTCAATTGCTATTTCAATTGAAATCAAATTTAAATAATAAAAGAACGTTAATCGTGAGTGATTGCTCACCTTTCGAGGCTAGAGAACAATGGAGAACAACTATGGAAAAGAGCAATGCAACGGACACTGGCACGAAATCAGGCACGACAAAACAGTTAACTATGACAAGCACGAAACAGATTTTAGCACGATAATCTCGACAAAACGAATATATATATATATATATGGTTCGAAAGGTTTAATTTTAACAAATATAGATAACAATGTAAAGGGAGCAAGCTCTGACAGCCGAAGATAAAAGGACATCCTATACTAATATATAAATGCTGCATACGCAACCGACCCATACTTTGAACAGTATACGTTTTTAAACCAAACAAAATGAAAAACATAGTAATAATAATAATAATATAAAAGTATAATAGACATAGTATACTTATTTATGAAATTTATTTATTTACCTATATCTTTACTTAGGAATAGGCTAGATTGGAAAGTAGCCTTCTTCATTTAACATTCATATAAACAGTATATGTATCAAACGAGAACCACTATGAATAATATAATAATAAAAGTATAATAGGCATGAGTATCACTTTTTTTTATATATGCAAGGCCTTTACATATATATTCCCAAATGCATATCGTATTAGAAGGTCAAAATCCATGTAAACATATACAACCGTTCGTGTAAACTGATGTGCATATAAACATCAATATTATATTATATATAAGCTATACCGATCATATATATTTTTAAAGTATATACGAATAAATCAAAATTATAGACATCAATTCACAATGTATCTCTAACATTTGTATACATCAGGTCACACAATATATATATAATTAATACCTTATATAATATAACATTTCAAAATATCACAAATACCCTTCATATGTATATATATCTCGGCTTAACAAAAATTCGGCGTGCTTGCATATAAAACTAGAACTGCAAACATCCGTAGGAACTCATATATACGTACATTTGTAAACTAATATAAAAAGTATATATATATTATTATATAGATACAAAAGCTGCTATATGATAAAAATTTATATACTACATACGTAAGTCTATAAATAATATATAAATAAATATACACAACAACCTAATACTTGCATAGATGGACAATATATGTATATATATACGACAAACCAGCACTCCATACTTAACACTATACTGCTGACATACGAATATATAACATATATTAGATGACACATGTTGTAGCTAGGCCGATGCTTCAATAACATGTATACTATTGGAAATATATATATATCCTACCGTACTATATAATAATGTCATAAAGATCAAATGTCTACATCTTCCCTAGATTTCAGAATATACTTAAGCTAGATTATATACTTTCCAAAATGTCTATAACACAAATCATTACCTATATATGACCGAGAAGATGCATGCAGGCACAAGCAAAAGAAAGGAGGGGGAGGTCGAACGGGAGGTAGGTTGGCTTTGGCTGCTACAGGGAAAAAAAAGGAGGAGGGAAGGCTTGCGTGAGTTTCTGGCGATGGGAAGAGGTCGGGTGAAGGTAGGGAGGTGCTGACAGCGATGTGGAGGGAATGGGTCAGAATCGGCTGTCGTAGGCGAAGGTGATCAGTGACAGGCCGATGGCGGCGACGGAGACAGGTTGGACTTGGGTGGTGGTTGAAGTGCGAGGCTGGCTCGGAAAGGAGGTGGTGACTGGTGAGGACGCGGCGAGGTTGCATGTCTTAGGTGTGGATAAGGAGGAGGAGGCTACATTGAGTTTCGGCTGAAAACAAGTGGGAGAGGAGATGGAGTTGATCGAAAAGAAGGAAGGGAGTTGTGACAAATGATGTATAGGAAGATATATTGACTAATGTATATATTAATTAAAATCATAAACTGTTAGCAATGAACAAGGAATGAACAGTCACCGAATAAACAAAATGATATAGCAACGGTCAATCCTGATTTAGCTGAAAATGTAATAAACCAATTTATTATTGTTTGGGCAGCACGTTTCAGATTTGAAACGTAAAGGAAAATATAAAGTCAAAATTTCGGTACCGTTACAACGAACAGACTATTGTCTCCGTCGTGTACCGGATTTCAAAACACAGAAATAAATATAACGTAGAGACCAACACGACAATACGATCAAAACGGTACACAGATATTAGTGGCACGATCATCCGGTCAAAAGTCGATAATCGGTACCGAAAATGCTGCTATTTTGCCAGAATTAAGATAAACGGAGCAATAGAAATCCAAATTTGGAAAAACGAATTTCGTAGTTTGATTCAGAATGATCTGAATAAATTTTCTCCTGTTGACATATTTTGGTTTCGGAAAACTTTTAAATTCACTGTTATTAACCGGTTTGATTTGAAATGAAATTTCACAGGAAAATAAACTTCAATATTATCAGATGAAAATTTACCAGTTGCTATATTAAAATAGACGTATTCCAAATAGTAAATTTTTATTTTCAAATTTTATTGTTTAAAATTTCACAAAATTTCAATTAATTACGTCATAAAAATTATTAAAATTTACGGGTCGTTACACTCTCCCCCACTCAAAACTTTTCGTCCCCGAAAAGAAAGGAGGTAGGAGAATAGAAACAACCAGAAAGAAAAATAGATTGAAGGTTAAGATTAAACAATTAATTTAAAACTATATAAATTTTACTTGAAGTATTCATTTGAAAACTTCATTTGCAATCAATTATCTTTAATACTTTAATACTTTTCAAAAATCCATTTGTAAATTCTTGCCTCATTTATCAATACCTTTTATATGTTTAAATAATATCTTTATAAATATAAAAACTATTTGAAAACAGTTATTTACATTATTACTTATATTTACAAAGAAGTTATTTGAAAACATTAAATCCATAATTCATAAATTTATTAATTTATCTCAAGATACTTTTCAAATATTATTAAGAAATCAATAATTATTTAAAAAAAATATAGTCAACAAGGAAAAGAAGGAGGACTTGGAAAAGCAGAATATAGGTGAATAAATAAAGCTGAGCAGATAAGGTAGATTCAAGGAATAGTATCGGGCATGAATAGTTAATTTAGAACCATAAGGGTTTTGATTCCAAATATTGATACAAAATTTTCTTTGTTGGAAATACTTTTATTATAAAATACCTTTATAGCGAAACAAATTTTCTTTCGAAAATACTTTTATAACTCGATGTTTCAACAAGTTTATCCTTGTTCCTGTAGACTCTGGTAGTGCGTTGATCAGGCGCAAAACTAGAATTCTCCAGGTACTTAGTAGACCTGTTTCAACACCCAGTGAAAATACTTGAAAAACCTTTGAAAACAGATATGGAAAGTACAATCCAAACAAATCAACCAAACCAAACATTTATCCAACCATGGTTCGCAGATACACAATGGTTACACCTGGTTCCCCCAGGAAACAATCCATATCCGTAAGCTTTCTCAGCCCTGCGAGTTACGCCATGATGACTAGTAGAATGCAGGATACACAATGGTTACGCCTGGATCCCCCAGGAAACAATCCGTACCCCCAGGCAAGACTCAGCCAGGCATTTGCGCTACTATTCGTGACCTACACAGATTGCAGGATACACAATGGTTACGCCAGGATCCCCCAGGAAACAATCCGTACCCCTAGGCAAGACTCAGCCAGGCAGTTGCGCTATGCAGTCACGAGAAAAAAATAAGACCATGGGTAACGCCATGGAATTCGAAGGACACTCGAGTATCATATCCGGAAAACCAAAATCAGAGAGAATAATATCGATAGAATGAATCCAAGATGTGGCCACAAATCGGATATCAAGGAGAAAGCACTTTCCATATCTTTACTTCGAAAATATGTATCATATAGTACCTTTTCAAATCACTTTCAAATATCGTACTTATATAAAATCCATTATATATAAGATTTAATTTTCAAATAAAATACTTTCCAAAATCAATAGTATATCAAATCATACTTATATATATTTCAATTATATAAGATTTCACTTTCAAATTGAGTACCTTTTCAAATCTATAGTTTTTGAATCAATTTCATACTCATACAAATCAATTTTATATAAGTTCGACAACTCCCAAATCAAGTGTTTAGTAACATAAGGTTCTCAAATTTCAATTTGTTTCAATATTAGTTCAATTTCAAAATCATATACAATTTCACCAAATTATTTCTTCTCAAATTAATCATCTTTAGTTTCAAAGTTTCCAAAATAATAGATTTAGAAAATAAATCCAAATTTCCAAATCAATAATTTAAGTCAACCAATTCATTTCCAAAATCAAATGTTTTCAAAATCATCTTATACTTACGTAAGGTCCATCTTATATAAGGATCAAATTTTCAAAATAAATTTCGCTGTATGAAGAGCCATATGGGATTGAATATCTTTGCTTTTATGGGTTATATATCTTTGTAATTTAAATTGGAAATTTTCTTTTAGTAAGCAAAGATATTCTAACCCGATAGCTTTCAATTTCAGCGTCAAAATATATCAATGATATTAGAATATAAGAGGTACATACGTCATTTTTTTCGTAAAATCACATTTGATCGCTCGCTCGATCACACAAGTTTGCTTTCGAACTAGTATTGTCCATTCGACTTCCCTAATGCGGACTTCGATATGGTTTCTCGACTAGAAGTCATCAGCCTCCTTGCATAGCCATATACTATGATAGAGAATTCTAGAATCAAGCCCAAAATCCATATCAAATATTCGCCATCAAGAATCGAATGAAAAATCCTAACACGAATTGGTGTAATTCACCTCGAACTTGTGTACTCAAACTTGGATCAAATTAATTATGCGAATAAAACAGCATATGTACAACTTATATATTTATTCCAACTTGTTAAATATATAGTTTCATAAAGATGTTACTAAGTTAAAACATTAAACTAAACTTTATTCAAAATATTTTGAAGACCAAATTCTTTTCAAACATTTCAAATCTAAATTTCATATTAGAAAATTTTAAAATTTGCCTTATTCATTTACTTAACAAAACAGTTTCAACTTATTTAAATCATATTACTTCATACTTAAACATTCAAAACAAATTTATATACTTTATCAAAATACTTTTTAAAATTTCTTAGCTTTGAAAAGTTAACCTTGATTTGGAAGTGCTCGAACCTTCAAAATAGTTGAAGAAATCATTTTCAAATTCAGGAGTTGGATATCAACAACAAATCAGTAAGTCAATTTTCAAAAGATAGGCTTATATCAAATTCGAAACACGAGGACTGAACACCGGCTTACTTCAAATCATTTCAAGTATATATATATACATATATCTTTCGAATATCAAATTATACTTTGGAATTTGAAATCAAAATCGGTTTCGCAAAATCACTCGCGTAGCAATGCTACTAAAGTGGCCTCTCCCCCACTATGAAACTCGAAAATCAACGTCGATGATGCGTGCACTCATCACCGAAATTATTTTCCAACGACATAAGTGAGTTCTGGACTTCTATTTTCTCAAACTTCTTTTGAAATTTCTTTGAAATTATTCGAAACTCATTAAAATCATTTGAAACATTTCTTATTCGGAAAATACTTTTAAATCATATTATTATTATTATAATATATTTCAAAATCTTAAAACCAATTTCAAAATACCGGAGTTCAATTCTCGAATTTAAAATTTAAAATCCTTCAGTTATAAATCATTTTTTTGATAAATCAAATTTCTTATATAATTTTTTTAAAATTGCAAATCCTTTCGAAACCTCAAATTCTCATTTTAAAAAGGGTACTAAATCTTTATCGAAAACATTTCACTTTTATATATAGAATATAATCATACTTATCAAAATAACAATTTCTAAAATACCAATAAACCCGATTTCCAAAGGATGATTTAAGAATGGATTTCAAAACAAAGATAGAGATTCAGATTAGGGAGACTCTAATCAAATAAAATTCTGATTCGAAGATAAGCTCGAACGAAGATTAGATAATTAATTACAAAACAGTAGATGGATACACTTATATAAATCGCGGGCGACCTTAACCGGGTCAACCGTGACTTCAAGAATATAATCAATGCGGAAATCTAAGGCAAATCGACATTCGATCGCCAGAGATAGAATTCGGCATAATAAGAGGTGGCAACATCAAAACCGAGGGATATATAAATCTCCGGTGAATCAATGCCAATTGTAAAGGAGTTCCACCCCTTTTCAAAACCTTCAAAGATCGGCGGGATCGCCTATTCTTATAGAGATCATTCGAAGTGGAGTTATGGGATACTCCAGAATCAAAAGAATACAAAGAGGGAGAGACAAGAATGAATTTTGGAACCGCAAGAAACGTTCCAAAGTTCAAAGGAAATCGAGCCAAATGGAAGAGATTTAAACTCGAACGAAAGTGATTCTGTAAATAAATTTACAATATATGCTAAGTTTCGCCTAGAGCCAAAGCTCTGATACCAACTGTAATGACCCACTATTTTGGACCATTCAAATCGACAATAAATCCACACATGTCAGACTTGAATAATTCAAAATATCAGATTGTTAATTTAAATTTGGCAAAACTCAGCATATGCAGTAAATAAATCAATCACAGAATCACAGACACAGAGTAATACAATAATACGCAGCGGAATAGATAAAATAGTGGTTCATGAAGCTACTATATAAACATCAGAGTTAGAAATAAAATATAACAGAATATCTCAAATACAGTGAAGTCTCCAATCCAAACAGATGACTTCTGTGAACGAATCAACTGGAAAGCTGGAAGCTGAATCAAAAGTTGGATCTCCACAGGAAGCTCCAAACTCCAAAGGTGAGTCTCAAATGCTGTATCACTCGGTCTGACCCGAGCGTAAAGCAAAACACAAAACACTCGAGTCAGGATTAACATTCTTATATCAATAAATCCAACTCAAGTGAAATATCAACTGAAATACAAGTAACTTAAAGGATGTTTGGGATAACCATCCTCTAAGGATCTTCAGAACTATCTACGAGGTGGAAATATACACTATAACACCGTGGTCAGTCTAAATTAATTTATACTTCAAAACCAAAATATCATTTCATTTCAAATATATCTATTTTCCAAAATAGTATATATATAGGTTAAATAATTTAAAATCAAAGTATTTAATTTCCTCAAGTCTGGCAAATCGATTCAAATCAACTTCAAATTCCAGCTTCAAATTTATTCAAAGCTCAATTCATCAATTTAATTCAGTTCTAAATATACCATTTATTTTTCAATATATTTCAAAGCTTTAATACTCAACATTTTCCAAAGTTAGATTTAACAGTTTCATATAGCTCTTGATTTAACTTCATTATTATTTAATCAGGGAATATTCACTTAATAACTCAATATCATCTAACTAGCCTTACATTTCATTTTTACTAAATATTTTCTTAAATTTATTTAAGCAAGAATTATTCATTAAATTATTTAAATAAAACCCAAGTTATAAATCATATCTTAAATCTCAATTTCAATAAGTTTCAAATTGGTTTAATTAATAAATTATCTTTCCAACCTTAACTTATTCAAATTGTTACCAAAAATCTATTTTGAAAATATAATTTTTATACTTAAACATCTCATAAGTATTAAATCCATCCTAATTTAAATTAAATAATTTAAGGCTCAACATTTATTAAAACCATATATTTCTTTCCAAAACCATAAAATTCATTTTCAAAATATTTATATATATGGACCAACGGTGTCTGTATATATACATCATATGGTTAAGTGATACGGATATTTATCATTTCAATCCGAAATTTAAATATATACGGGTAGATATCATTTCGACCCGTAATCCCAATTTCAATTCAAATGAAAATCGCTTGGGTTTATCATTTCAACCCATAACGATTTTCTCCTATTCTAAAGTCCATTCGGGTATGTATCATTTCAACCCATAGTGAATTCTATACTAACAGGGGACTTGCAGAGTGATAACAGATACTAAAAATATAACAACAGGCATATATCATCAGTATAAATAACAGATACGGGTGTCAGATGTCACAGGTGAACAGTTACAAATAATAGTAATAACAGGCATATACTACTAGGTACTGGGGTCAGATGTCACAGGTGAACAGTTACAAATAATAGTAATAACCATGTAAATAACTACAGCAGCATATTTCAATTGCTATTTCAATTGAAATCAAATTTAAATAATAAAAGAACGTTAATCGTGAGTGATTGCTCACCTTTCGAGGCTAGAGAACAATGGAGAACAACTATGGAAAAGAGCAATGCAACGGACACTGGCACGAAATCAGGCACGACAAAACAGTTAACTGTGACAAGCACGAAACAGATTTTAGCACGATAATCTCGACAAAACGAATATATATATATATATATATGGTTCGAAAGGTTTAATTTTAACAAATATAGATAACAATGTAAAGGGAGCAAGCTCTGACAGCCGAAGATAAAAGGACATCCTATACTAATATATAAATGCTGCATACGCAACCGACCCATACTTTGAACAGTATACGTTTTTAAACCAAACAAAATGAAAAACATAGTAATAATAATAATAATATAAAAGTATAATAGACATAGTATACTTATTTATGAAATTTATTTATTTACCTATATCTTTACTTAGGAATAGGCTAGATTGGAAAGTAGCCTTCTTCATTTAACATTCATATAAACAGTATATGTATCAAACGAGAACCACTATGAATAATATAATAATAAAAGTATAATAGGCATGAGTATCACTTTTTTTTATATATGCAAGGCCTTTACATATATATTCCCAAATGCATATCGTATTAGAAGGTCAAAATCCATGTAAACATATACAACCGTTCGTGTAAACTGATGTGCATATAAACATCAATATTATATTATATATAAGCTATACCGATCATATATATTTTTAAAGTATATACGAATAAATCAAAATTATAGACATCAATTCACAATGTATCTCTAACATTTGTATACATCAGGTCACACAATATATATATAATTAATACCTTATATAATATAACATTTCAAAATATCACAAATACCCTTCATATGTATATATATCTCGGCTTAACAAAAATTCGGCGTGCTTGCATATAAAACTAGAACTGCAAACATCCGTAGGAACTCATATATACGTACATTTGTAAACTAATATAAAAATTATATATATATTATTATATAGATACAAAAGCTGCTATATGATAAAAATTTATATACTACATACGTAAGTCTATAAATAATATATAAATAAATATACACAACAACCTAATACTTGCATAGATGGACAATATATGTATATATATACGACAAACCAGCACTCCATACTTAACACTATACTGCTGACATACGAATATATAACATATATTAGATGACACATGTTGTAGCTAGGCCGATGCTTCAATAACATGTATACTATTGGAAATATATATATATCCTACCGTACTATATAATAATGTCATAAAGATCAAATGTCTACATCTTCCCTAGATTTCAGAATATACTTAAGCTAGATTATATACTTTCCAAAATGTCTATAACACAAATCATTACCTATATATGACCGAGAAGATGCATGCAGGCACAAGCAAAAGAAAGGAGGGGGAGGTCGAACGGGAGGTAGGTTGGCTTTGGCTGCTACAGGGAAAAAAAAGGAGGAGGGAAGGCTTGCGTGAGTTTCTGGCGATGGGAAGAGGTCGGGTGAAGGTAGGGAGGTGCTGACAGCGATGTGGAGGGAATGGGTCAGAATCGGCTGTCGTAGGCGAAGGTGATCAGTGACAGGCCGATGGCGGCGACGGAGACAGGTTGGACTTGGGTGGTGGTTGAAGTGCGAGGCTGGCTCGGAAAGGAGGTGGTGACTGGTGAGGACGCGGCGAGGTTGCATGTCTTAGGTGTGGATAAGGAGGAGGAGGCTACATTGAGTTTCGGCTGAAAACAAGTGGGAGAGGAGATGGAGTTGATCGAAAAGAAGGAAGGGAGTTGTGACAAATGATGTATAGGAAGATATATAGACTAATGTATATATTAATTAAAATCATAAACTGTTAGCAATGAACAAGGAATGAACAGTCACCGAATAAACAAAATGATATAGCAACGGTCAATCCTGATTTAGCTGAAAATGTAATAAACCAATTTATTATTGTTTGGGCAGCACGTTTCAGATTTGAAACGTAAAGGAAAATATAAAGTCAAAATTTCGGTACCGTTACAACGAACAGACTATTGTCTCCGTCGTGTACCGGATTTCAAAACACAGAAATAAATATAACGTAGAGACCAGCACGACAATACGATCAAAACGGTACACAGATATTAGTGGCACGATCATCCGGTCAAAAGTCGATAATCGGTACCGAAAATGCTGCTATTTTGCCAGAATTAAGATAAACGGAGCAATAGAAATCCAAATTTGGAAAAACGAATTTCGTAGTTTGATTCAGAATGATCTGAATAAATTTTCTCCTGTTGACATATTTTGGTTTCGGAAAACTTTTAAATTCACTGTTATTAACCGGTTTGATTTGAAATGAAATTTCACAGGAAAATAAACTTCAATATTATCAGATGAAAATTTACCAGTTGCTATATTAAAATAGACGTATTCCAAATAGTAAATTTTTATTTTCAAATTTTATTGTTTAAAATTTCACAAAATTTCAATTAATTACGTCATAAAAATTATTAAAATTTACGGGTCGTTACAGTTGTTAAAAAAAATAAGAAAGAAAGGAAAATATTGAAAGGAAGAAGAAGACACACACATAAGGATATTCTGAAACAAGAGAAGGAAGAACTTAGGTGAGTAACCTCACTGAGTTCATGGCATTAAGACCTGAGATGAGGCAGCCACCTTTTATATTGCCATTTACATATTGCTGGTTTTGATGTATATGATTTCATCAATGCTTTTTGGATGTTTTATTTTAAATCTGATATGATTTAATATGGATGTTTTTGGTGATCTTTGATTTGTTGAGACATTTGTCTTTGGATGTGTATCATACTATTTTATTTTTACTCAAAGATGTTAAAGTCCAGAATCTTAAAATTATATAGAGAATACTCTCAACTGTTATAGATCTGTGGCATGGAAACTTTACCAAAGAAAAATGTTGGGAGCTGCATTATACTTGGTATAAGTGCTGAGGCTTGAGAAGAAAGATGTTAAGGGTGCAATAGAAATTTTCTAAGTGCTGAGCCCATAATCAAATCAAAAAAAAAGAAAAAAAAAGAAGCTCACAAGCTAAAATTATGATTGAACCAGATCATGAATCTGAATCAATCATAAAGGCTTGTAGATCAATATAATAAGAACATGCCATGCCTCTTTTACAGTTGAAAATATTCTTATATTTTACTGAGATCAAGACATAATGTGCACATTTTTGGAAATAACTGTCTACTAAATTTCTAAGTAAATTATGCTAGAAAATTTATGGGTGTTACCATGTTTGCAGTGACAAGTTCACTTAGCTATCTGATGATAATATTTAAATCAATGCACTAGTAAATAAACTAGGGAAGGGAAGGCCAAGAAGGCTGCTGGGATGCTTGTTATATTTGATGTATGCAAGTTGGCACATGGTTTGTTTAAGCCCTGAGATCTTTGTGCAATGATGTGAATTAGTTCATTGCAATGTATCCCTGTGATTCCTTGATGGCAGATGAGGCAAGAATTTAAACTGAATTTACACAACCTGTTCATGAAGAGATAGGAATATGAATATTTCTTAGTTTGGGTGGTATGGAACCATGATAGTTCCAGTGAATGCCCATGTTGCAAATAGATGATTATGTTTGCTTGATTATGAATGTAGGTATAGGAATGATAGATGGAGTTATCATACCTTAGTCACTTTATTTACACAATGATATAATAAGTAATTGAAAAAAAAATTCATTCAAATAACAAGTTATTACACTCCTAATTCTCTGTTGCTTAATATCATGAATATACTGATGTTGCTCATACCAGATCATGGATCTGACCCTTATTTGCTCATGGCATATGGGGGTGTCTCACTTTAAAATGAGGCAGCCACCAATGCTCTTTCAGGAAATGCAGGAGCTAAGTAGAAAGTGAAGATGGCAAATGAAAAGGGATTGAATGAACATGCTAGCTAATTTTAATAAGAGTCTAATTTGATTTTATCTACATGTATTCATGAGACAGTTGTGTTTGAAATTGATGTTATGTAATGAACTTGCTATGTGTGATTGAACTGGTTGTTTATTTGTTGAATTATTGCTATGCATTAAGGTTAAAAAAAAATTAAAAGAAATATCTGGGTTGAAAGCCAGAAAAATATGTTTAGGTATTAGATATGAAAGCCTGGGAAGAAAAAAAATATACATATATGTATGTGAGTACATGTTTTGCATAATTTATATTATGTGTTGGTCAATTCTTGAGACGCAGCAATGCACTAAGTTTTTAGAATAAAATCTGAATTTAACTAGAGGTAAACTTATAAAGATTTGAATCTTTTTACTGTGAAACTTTGTAAATCAGTTTTAATACCACTTTTTGAATTGTCTTGAGAAAAGTAAACATTTTGCAAGGCTTGAGATATAATGCCATTGCCTTGAACAAGTGTCTGTTAGAAACAAGACTTATGGGTCAACCAGCTTCAAGTGAGTGAGGTTTTGGTCGACCATATTTGATGGTGTTCTGAATGTAAAATACCTTTCAAAAACTTTAGATTATTTAGAAATTGTTTCACCACAAACAACTTTTAAAAGCTATACCAGATATGCAATCTGGACAGGTCTGCACTATTAAAACCTGGAAACACACATTAATCTTTTGAATATTTTTAAGTTCAAATGCTTGTCACAGCAAATCTTATGCAAATACTCAACTTATAATGTGTTATACAGGCTAAGATTGAAATAAGTAAGTCATATAGATTGAATCAAAAATAAGATAGTTTCCAGAAAATAAATAAGTGGAAAATGATAAGAGAATATATCATTTTCTGGTCTTAGCCAAATATCAATATATTTGAACTAAGAAAAAAAATCCCAAATACTTTGACCAAATATGGACAGGAATTATTATCATATTATAAATATTCAAAAGAACAAGGTAATTAACTATATGCAGATTTCTTCAAATCCAAACTAATCCAAACCAAACAGCCTGCTCTTGTTTAACAAATGGAATTAAAAACATACTCTGATTTTAAACAAGAGGAACACATACATCTTCATATGTATGTGTATATATTTAGGAATTAAACTGATATATTTATATTGGTGGAAAATATTGGATCCTGGATGAATTGTTTGAAAAGAAAATGACCCCGAGAATATTTAATTATGGGGATGTAAAAAAAAAAATTTAAGCATAATATTGAGGGTCATTTCAGTTGGTATCAGAGCAATTGGTTGCATTAATTGTTGAATACTATAGAAATGTATTATATCTGGTTGTTTTGGATGAAATAATTTAGATAGGAAAATATTAACCATAGAAAATACTTATAGTACACTAATACTATTTGCCCATGATTTGGTTAGCAAACCATGGTAGGAAGGGGATCACATCATGCAGGGTCAAGTGCACCACAGATGCTTGATATGCAAGAATTTGTAAGAGTTTTAAGAGATGGAATTGGGCATAGGCCTGAGAACCCACATGAGGAACTTTCAAAACTACTGAAGGCTTACACCAATTTGGGAGGCAAAAGTTTTGAAGGAACTGAGAATGTGATGGAAATTCAAGCATGGTTGAGAACACTGGATAGAATTTTCAATGACATGCAGCTTGATGATCAGAGGAGGAGGCAAGTAGCTTCAAGACAGCTGAAAGGAGTAGCATTAGGCTGGTGGGAGGTGATCATAACTGGAAGAAATGAAAATGAAATCACTTGGAATCAGTTCAAGGAGATGTTGGAGGCAAGATTTGTACCAGCATCATCCAAGACCACTTTGCTTGAAGAATTTATCAAACTTAGGCAGGGAACTTTGAATGTCACCGAGTATACTCAAAAGTTTGAAGGGCTATCTAAGTATGGAGCAATGTTAGTGGCAGATGAAGCATCCAAAAATGATAGGTATATAAAGGGTCTGAACCCAGGACTTAGCAGAGCTATGCTACCATATGCAGATAGAACTTTTGATCAAGTAATTGATCTGGCATTGAAATTGGAACATGACAAGGAAAGGGAGAAGTATAGGAATTTTAAGAGCAACAACAACAAGAAGAATAAGGGAAGATATCACCCTTATGATAAAAAGAAGGAAGAGACAAACAACAAGAAGGACAAAGACACTAAAGCTAATGATGCTAAGAAGAAATTGGTTTGCCATCATTGTGGTAAGGAAGGACACATCAAACCAAGGTGCCCAGAGTTGAAAGGAGGAGCCTTCAAATGCTACCTATGTGGGAAAGAGGGGCATATGAAGAGGAACTGTCCTGAGAATAAACAGCAGGGGAAATTGGCAACTTTGGAAGGCAAAGGTAAATCTGCAGTGAAAATTGATGCTGGAAATCATGGCCAAGTGGAAGGTACATTACTCATTTGTGCCATACCCATAGCAGTAGTATATGATACTGGAGCAACACACTCCTTGATTTCCTATGAATTAGTTAAAATGCTAAAATTAAATTGCATATTGGTTGAAACCCCACTGCTTATACAAAGTCCACTGGGGAGTTCTAGTGTTTTGAACATGAATTGTGTGGATGTGGAGTTAAACATAGGAGGAAATATTTTTATTTCCAATTTATATGTTTTAAATTACCCAAATATAGGAGTTATATTGGGGGTAGACTGGTTAAGGCAATTTAAAGCCATAATTAATTTAGACTCATCCACCATATCATTGCAAAATTCTAGAGGCCAGAGGATCATAGTTTTATGTGAAGTAGCTAAGGAAGGAAAATTATATCATTTAGTTGACTCAGAAAATGATTTCAGTGAACTAACCATTGAAGAAATTCCCATAGTCAATGAATACTTGGATGTGTTTGGGGAAGTTAAGGGTGTTCCACACCATAGACCAGTTGAGTTTCAAATTAATCTCATTCCAGGAGCAAGTCCAATAATTAAGAAACCTTATAGAATGGGGCCAAGTGAACTGAAAGAATTGAAAAATCAGTTGGAAGAATTAGAAGGCAAAGGATTTATAAGGCCAAGCAATTCATGATGGGGTGCTCCAGTAGTGTTTGCAAGAAAACATGATGGTACTTTGAGAATGTGCATAGATTATAGAGAACTAAATAAAGTAACCATCAAAAACAAATACCCATTGCCTAGAATAGATGATCTCTTTGATCAACTTAGTGAAGCTAAAATATTTTCTAGACTAGACTTAGCATCAGGATTTCATCAAATGAAGGTTAAAGACTCAAGTGTTAAGTATACTTCATTTAACACAAGATATGGCTTGTATGAATTTATGGTTATGCCATTTGGATTGACAAATGCTCCTTCATATTTTGTTGATTTAATGAATAGAATATTCAGAGATTATTTAGACAAGTTTGTACTGATTTTTATTGATGACATTTTAATTTATTCCAAAACAGTGGAAGAGCATAAAAATCATTTGCATTTAGTTTTGTCAAGATTAAGGGAGAATGATTTAAAGGAAAAATTTTTAAAGTGTGCATTCTGGAAAGAAGAAGTACATTTTCATGGGCATGTTATCTCTGTCAATGGAATATCAGTAAACCCCAATAAGGTAGTAGCTATCCAAGCATGGAAAAGGCCTAGCACAATCAGTGAGATTAGATCATTTATGGGGATGGAAGGATATTATAGGATATTCATAAAAGATTTATCAAAAATATCATCACCACTTACCAATTTAACTAGAAAGAACCAAGCCTCTGTTTGGACAGAAAAATGTGAGCAAGCTTTTATCAAAATAAAAGAAGCTCTGATAAATGCACCAGTATTGAGGGTGCCAGAAGGAAATGAAAACTTAATTGTGTACACTGATGCAAGTGGCTCTGGGCTAGGGGCTGTGTTGATGCAGCAAGACCAGGTGGTAGCCTATGCATCTAGACAATTAAAGCCACATGAAGCAAAATATGCAACCCATAATCTTGAACTAGCAGCAGTTGTGTATGCTTTGAAACTCTGGAGACATTATTTGTTAGGTGCCAAATTTATCTTGTACACTGATCATAAGGCACTGAAATATTTATTCTCACAAAAAGATTTGAATATGAGACAACATATATGGGTGGAGTTCCTAGCTGCCTATGATCTAGATATACTTTATACACCAGGAAAGGCAAATAAAGTTGCAGATGCCTTGAGTAGACAACATGCTAAGGTAGCCATGTTGATGATGGAAGAGTTTAAGGATTTGTCTATACTTACTGATTTGGAGATTGAAGCAAACAGTGAGGTACAGATGGTACCAATTGAAGAGGATGAAGGAAAAGGGAAATTGAGTATGATATCTCTGCAATCAAATTTACTTCTAAAAGTTGGGAAAATGCAGGAACAAGACTTAAACCTATTGGAGAAGAAAATGCTCTTATTAAAAGGGGAAGAAGTAATAAATTATCAAGTTGATAAGGATGGTTATTTAAGGAACAAGAATAGGATATGTGTTCCAGAAAACATAGAATTGAAGGAGGAAATACTAAATGAATACCATAGGAGTAAGTACTCCATACACCCAGGCAACACCAAGATGTATCAAAATTTGAAAAGAAATCTTTGGTGGAAGGGGATGAAGTCAGATGTGGCCAAACATGTTGCAAAGTGTATGACTTGCCAACAAGTCAAGGCAGAGACACAAAGGCCATCAGGACTGTTACAACCCCTTAGCATACCACAATGGAAGTGGGAGGATATATCTATGGACTTCATAGATGGACTACCTAGATCTAAGAGGGGAAACACAAGTATATGGGTAATAGTGGATAGGCTAACCAAAGTAGCACATTTTATCCCAGTAAAATCAGAAAGAAATGCCCCAAAATTGGCTCAAATATTCATGAAAGAGGTGGTAAGATTACATGGCATACCCAAAACCATTGTGAGTGATAGGGATACCATCTTCACCTCAAGGTTTTGGAAAAGTTTTCAAGAGGCCATGGGGAGTGAATTGTGCTTAAGCACTGCCTACCATCCACAATCAGATGGACAAACTGAGGTGGTGAACAAAGTTTTAGAGGACTTGTTGAGAGCATGTGCACTGGACTTTGGAGGCAACTGGGAAGACCATCTCCATTTAGCTGAGTTCACATATAATAACAGTTACCAAAGCACCATAGGGATGGCACCATTTGAAGCCTTATATGGCAAGCCATGTTTATCACCTATATGCTGGGCAGAGACTAGAGAAAGAGCTGTTCTAGGACCTGATTATGTAAAAGAAACTACAGAGAAAATTGGGTTAATAAGAAAAAGAATAGCTGCAGCTCAAGATAAACAAAAGAAATTTGCAGACAGAAAGAGAAAGCAAGTGGATTATGAAGTGGGTGACTTTGTTTTTATCAAAGTTTCACCTATGAAAAAGGTCTTGAGATTTGGCAAGCAAGGTAAGCTCACACCAAGGTATGTTGGACCCTATAAAATTCTGGAAAGAATTGGTTCATTAGCATACAAACTGGAACTGCCAGAGGAGATGAGAGCAATGCATAATGTTTTTCATGTGTCACAACTTAGAAGATGGGTACATGATAGAGAAGAAATTCTGGAAAAACCTACCCAAATTCAAATAAATCCTAACTTGGTTTATGAGAAAGAACCAGTGGGGATTTTAGCTAAAGAAGAAAAGAAATTAAGGAGTAAAACTTTGAAACTGGTAAAGATCCAGTGGAATCTTGATCCTAATGATTGTACATGGGAGCTAGAAGACAAGATTAGGATAGATTATCCTAAGCTTTTTGCAGATTAAAGGTAATTTTAATTTTTTAGAAAATCTAATGTGTATGGTTGCCATGATTGAATTTTCTTGCTTATGCATATGTTTGATAGATTTTCAAAAAATAAGGTGATGCTTGTTATAAGTACTAGGAAAATTGTGAGGACACAATCCCTAAAAGGAGGGGTGAATGTAATACCCTAAAATTTTTGTGAAAAATCATTTTGATAAAATGATTTAATTTTGAAACATTTAGATTTAAATATGGTGAAATTCTTGGGATTAAATAGTGTGCAAGGATATGTGTGCACATGCACACTGGAAATGGCACAGGGGAAAATCCAAGAATTTGTGGAAAAAAAAAAGATAGAAATTTTTTATTTTAATAAGAAAGTAAAATTCTTATTTGAAACATTGGAATTTAACTTAGGCCTAACCAAGTTAAATATGGGAGATATGTCTATACACATTTTTCTGTGAAGCATAAGGAATTAAATAAAGTAATAAAGAGGCAGAAAGATTTTATGTGAATAAATAGGTAATTCTTACTTAGCATAGGGTTTTCTTTTACCAGATCGAACTCATTTAATTAGGATGTATGTGTATAATTTCTGAAAGGCAAGAGAGATCAAATAAATATATATATACACCCATGTGCATGTATATTTCCTATGAGCAGAAAGTATTAAAAGAAACATCAAAATGACATGAAATGTAATACAAGTCAATATGCTTGTGTAGGTAAAAATAGAAAAGGAAATTTTCCAGAAAAGAATAAAAATATAAAATAAAAACTGAATCACACATTTAGCATGACTTGGGTAAGTAATTAAAGATAGCCATTTTTCTGAAAAAAAAAGTAAAAGGAAAAGAAAAGAAAAGAAAAGAAAAGGGGCACTAACTATAATAGACTAAAGTGGCCGGGGCATTAAGGACGAAAATGTGAAAATGCAAAATACATGAAGATGGTTAGGATAGAAATGGAATTTTGTTGTAACAAAACCCTAAGAGAAAACACTGGTATAAATAGGCAGTTTTGGCCAGGAAAACATTTTACCCAGAGTTGTTAAAAAAAATAAGAAAGAAAGGAAAATATTGAAAGGAAGAAGAAGACACACACATAAGGATATTCTGAAACAAGAGAAGGAAGAACTTAGGTGAGTAACCTCACTGAGTTCATGGCATTAAGACCTGAGATGAGGCAGCCACTTTTTATATTGCCATTTACATATTGCTGGTTTTGATGTATATGATTTCATCAATGCTTTTTGGATGTTTTATTTTAAATCTGATATGATTTAATATGGATGTTTTTGGTGATCTTTGATTTGTTGAGACATTTGTCTTTGGATGTGTATCATACTGTTTTATTTTTACTCAAAGATGTTAAAGTCCAGAATCTTAAAATTATATAGAGAATACTCTCAACTGTTATAGATCTGTGGCATGGAAACTTTACCAAAGAAAAATGTTGGGATCTACATTATACTTGGTATAAGTGCTGAGGCTTGAGAAGAAAGATGTTAAGGGTGCAATAGAAATTTTCTAAGTGCTGAGCCCTTAATCAAATCAAAAAAAGAAGAAGCTCACAAGAATTATGATTGAACCAGATCATGAATCTGAATCAATCATAAAGGCTTGCAGATCAATATAATAAGAACATGCCATGCCTCTTTTACAGTTGAAAATATTCTTATATTTTACTGAGATCAAGACATAATGTCCACATTTTTGGAAATAACTGTCTACTAAATTTCTGAGTAAATTATGCTAGAAAATTTATGGGTGTTACCATGTTTGCAGTGACAAGTTCACTTAGCTATCTGATGATAATATTTAAATCAATGCACTAGTAAATAAACTAGGGAAGGGAAGGCCAAGAAGGCTGCTGGGATGCTTGTTATATTTGATGTATGCAAGTTGGCACATGGTTTGTTTAAGCCCTGAGATCTTTGTGCAATGATGTGAATTAGTTCATTGCAATGTGTCCCTGTGATTCCTTGATGGCAGATGAGGCAAGAATTTAAACTGAATTTACACAACCTGTTCATGAAGAGATAGGAATATGAATATTTCTTAGTTTGGTTGGTATGGAACCATGATAGTTCCAGTGAATGCCCATGTTGCAAATAGATGATTATGTTTGCTTGATTATGAATGTAGGTATAGGAATGATAGATGGAGTTATCATACCTGAGTCACTTTATTTACACAATGATATAATAAGTAATTGAAAAAAAAAATTCATTCAAATAACAAGTTATTACACTCCTAATTCTCTGTTGCTTAATATCATGAATATACTGATGTTGCTCATACCAGATCATGGATCTGACCCTTATTTGCTCATGGCATATGGGGGTGTCTCACTTTAAAATGAGGCAGCCACCAATGCTCTTTCAGGAAATGCAGGAGCTAAGTAGAAAGTGAAGTATGGCAAATGAAAAGGGATTGAATGAACATGCTAGCTAATTTTAATAAGAGTCTAATTTGATTTTATCTACATGTATTCATGAGACAGTTGTGTTTGAACTTGATGTTATGTAATGAACTTGCTATGTGTGATTGAACTGGTTGTTTATTTGTTGAATTATTGCTATGCATTAAGGTTAAAAAAAAAATTAAAAGAAATATCTGGGTTGAAAGCCAGAAAATATGTTTAGGTATTAGATATGAAAGCCTGGGAAGAAAAAAAATATACATATATGTATGTGAGTAAATGTTTTGCATAATTTATATTATGTGTTGGTCAATTCTTGAGACGCAGCAATGCACTAAGTTTTTAGAATAAAATCTTAATTTAACTAGAGGTAAACTTATAAAGATTTGAATCTTTTTACTGTGAAACTTTGTAAATCAGTTTTAATACCACTTTTTGAATTGTCTTGCGAAAAGTAAACATTTTGCAAGGCTTGAGATATAATGCCATTGCCTTGAACAAGTGTCTGTTAGACACAAGACTTATGGGTCAACCAGCTTCAAGTGAGTGCGGTTTTGGTCGACCATATTTGCTGGTGTTCTGAATGTAAAATACCTTTCAAAAACTTTAGATTATTTAGAAATTGTTTCACCACAAACAACTTTTAAAAGCTATACCAGATATGCAATCTGGATAGGTCTACACTATTAAAACCTGGAAACACACATTAATCTTTTGAATATTTTTAAGTTCAAATGCTTGTCACAGCAAATCTTATGCAAATACTCAACTTACAATGTGTTATACAGGCTAATATTGAAATAAGTAAGTCATATAGATTGAATCAAAAATAAGAAAGTTTCCAGAAAATAAATAAGTGGAAAATGATAAGAGAATATATCATTTTCTGGTCTTAGCCAAATATCAATATATTGGAACTAAGAAAAAAAATCCCAAATACTTTGACCAAATATGGATAGGAATTATTATCATATTATAAATATTCAAAAGAACAAGGTAATTAACTATATGCAGATTTCTTCAAATCCAAACTAATCCAAACCAAACAGCCTGCTCTTGTTTAACAAATGGAATTAAAAACATACTCTGATTTTAAACAAGAGGAACACATACATCTTCATATGTATGTGTATATCTTTAGGAATTAAACTGATATATTTATATTGGTGGAAAATATTGGATCCTGGATGAATTGTTTGAAAAGAAAATGACCCCGAGAATATTAAATTATAGGGATGTAAAAAAAATAAATTTTAAGCATAATATTGAGGGTCATTTCAATAGGGTTAGGAAAAAAACTCAAGAAAGTGTCGAAAAAAGAAAAATGAAATTGTATGTAAATTAATTTGGATCAGAAACGTAAATGAAAATCATAAAGTGAAATACTTACTGTAACAACCCGGGATTTAGCTTCAAATTATAATCGTCATTTAACGGTTAAAGTGGTGATAAATTGCTATTGGAATTTAAATCAAGTTGAAATTCTTTTACAAAAGTGTTAAGTGTTTTAATCAGTTATAAATTCCTTTACAATTTGTTAAAGGATTATGCGGGCTTTAATACTGATCCTAGCCCACATTTTATTTTTGTTTTGGTGCTGAGATTAGCAAAAGTATACTCGTTCCTCTTTGACTCATTTTCATTCGCAAGCCCATCAAAGAAAACAAATCACATCCCTGTTATCATCCTTATCTATTGTCAATGTCGGCCCGTTCCTCCATTTCTCTTTTTCATTTTCGCGTGCCCTAACCCTAAGAAGAACAAAAGAACGAAAATGTAAATGGCGGCCACAATATTTTCGTGAGATCGAAGTAGAGCTTCGTGCTAACTAGGTCGCTTTCATCCCGATTGCTTGGATGGTTGAGGCTGCCCCAATTCTCGATCGAGTTCAAACTCTGGCTTCGCTCGATTGCTGGAGTGCTCGGCTTCTTCTAAATTTGTCGACAAGGTGAGTGTTCCACTCACATCTAATTCAAGTTGCAGGTTTATTTAGAGTTTGAATCTTGTGATTTTCGTTCATATTCACTCGTTGAATTCGTCAATTGCCTTATCTTGGCCGTGTGGTTTTGTTTGAATGTTTTGATGATCTCTGATTTTGTTATCGCGATTATGACTTAACTGTGTCAATGACTTCTTTTTGACTTTGGTTTTGAGTTGGTAATTTGTCACTGCTTCGATTTGCAAAGGTGAGTAATTTAATTTACTCACATCTTATTCTCACCTCAAAATTTAACTAGGGTTTAAATTTTGTGGTTTCGTTCGTATTTGTTTGTTAAATTCTTCCTTTGATTTGTCGGCATTCGACTTTGTTTCGAAGTCGATTTCATTTGATTTTGGGTTGTTCGATTTTTACGATGTTGATGTCGTTCCTTTTGGACTTCGGTCTTGATTTTGTGGTTCGCGGCTTTGACTTGCTTACCAATTGAACTTCGGCATTGATTTCACTGTGACTTAGAACTTGTTTTTTCTGGTTTGATCAAATTTCTGTAGCTTGGTTCTCACTGTGACCTGTTTATTCAAGACTATATATGTGCATATATACATATGATGTGTGTATGCATATATTCTTGAATTTAAATGCAAAGTTTGGTCATTTTGTTGCTGGTCTGGTTGCTTGGCATATTCCTGTATTTCTCTGGTCTCTTCTCTGTTTCACTTCACTGTTTTGTTTATCACAGCTGCTTCATTATGTATTAGATGTTGTTGCATTTTAGTTGTAGCTTGGTCTGATGAACTTGAATTAGTAGTCTGCACTTGTTGTTTACTGGTTGTCTTGCTCAGTTGATTCACTTTGCACTCATCTTGGGTTTTGTGGTGTGCACTATGCATTCATGTGCATACTGTTCTTTGATCTTCACTAGGTTGTACACTTGTAGCTGTTGTGTCTGCACTTGTATCTGTTGTACACTTGTAGTTGTTGTGTTCACCTGATTACTTCCAGTTGTACTACTATTTGAATTGCAGTGCTTCATATTGTTTGTTTCTGTTTTATTGTCCAGTTTAATAGTTGCATAACTGTTGTATCTTTTGTTCACTGTTGTACATGGATTAGCTACTGATTGTCTGCACTCATTTGTGATATTTGTTCATCTGAAACCTGGGTAGCTCTGGTTATTTGATCATCTTGTTCAATCTGGATATTGTCATTTTGATGCATTCATTCCAGTAGTCACTTGAAGTTGCATCCATTCCAGTGTACATTGATGCTTGTTTTTGAACTTGAGTAGTCTTAACCTTGGTTTTATTTCTGTAGCCATTGTACAGTGTTCTTGACTTTGTGATGTACACTGTTATACTTGTTTGAACTGGTTGTTGACCCTTTGACATTGATATGTTGATACCTCCTTGCTTTTGACTACTGTGGCACTGAGCTTGATCTCTGTTGTACACATTTTGTCTTGTTCATATTGAATCATACATGCTTACATCCATGCAGATGATTCACTTCATGATTTGTTCTGGACATTTTGCCTTCTTTTATCTTGTTGATTTGGTTTGCTGATTCAGTGGTGTTGCGGTTGAGTTATAGCATTTATGTGTACATTACTTGATTTTGGTCGAGTCCATTTGCACTTGTGTTGAATCTGATTTTTGATTTGACCGTGTGCACTCGAGTTGGCAAGGCAGTGCACATGTATATACGTGTGTACTGCAGCCACACCGTCTTGATTTTATTGGTATTTCTTTTGCTTTTGATGCATGGATCTCTTGTGCCTTTTTTTATACTAGTGGCAAGGCCTTGCACGCGTGCGTGTACGGCAGCCAATCAAAATTGATGTTTTAAATAGATGTTTTCTATTTCTGAAATTGTTTTATGTTTCCAATTTAATATATTTTGAATCATTTTTTATTTAGATTGATTTGATGGTTTTTGTTGTTAATCGCCGTTTCGGCAATTCTGTTCTTTTCAAAATCATCTTCATTCTAAAGATCATCTTTATTTATCTCTTCTGATATTTAAATCTGCCGATTTATTATTTAACACTGTTAAGTGTTATGTTTACCGTTATCCGATTTCTTTGTTAAAAGGATCGGATAGACGGAAAATTATTGTTACTGTCGTCTAATTGATATTTGATTATTATTGCTTCTGTGCACTAATAACTGAGAGTGAATTAGACTGACCCGTGTATTATTTCTTTTGAATTTAATACTCGGGTCAGACCCGAGTTATTTCAGGTTGTTGATTTCCTTCTTTGAGTTGCTGTTCGGGCTATGAAGACTTTTCACATCTTCTGAAGTTGTCTTTGTCATTTTGTAGAAGTCGTGTCATTGTATAGGATGATATGTATTCATGTATATTAGTTGATAATGTACGTGTATATATAACTTCCAGAGTCGATAGTTGTAGTTGTATCATATGTATTGTGTCAACTATGTTGTAACTGACATCAGTTATATATATATGAGACTTTTGTTTTTATCTGTGTTCCGCATTTATATTATCTATGTTATTGTTATATCTAATGTCCTAAACTATTATGAACCATCGTAGTTTGTTTTATACTGATAATTGGGTATGTCGATGGGAGTAAATAAATAAGATGAAAAATGAAAAGTATATACCACTCCTATCGAGGTAACCAATATTAGCGTAAGGCCAACTACGGATGGCCGCTCATATCCAGCCTTATTCTTCGTAATAATAGACAGTATTTATTTTAATACTCTTTGTTATTATGAGTATAAAGGTGGGGCGTCATAGTTGGTATCAGAGCTTGGGGTTTATGGACATAATATAAAACATAACTTGTATGGAACATATGTTACAACTATTGGTCGATGTTTTATTTGTGCTTTGAGTCAAAACTAAAGTTGTGAAATTATGATGAAAATTTTTAAATATCTTTATTTAAAAATAAAAGTGAAATTGTGTTCGGATGATTTGATTGATTTGAGTACTGTTTATCAGAGTGCGCAGCGGAAACAGTGAAACTGTCTTCGCTGAGTACAACTGATAATCTATTTGATTTAGAAATTGAAATAAATTTCATTGGTTGTTTACATAGCTGTAATTATTTTGTTTCTTTGAGAATTTCGAATCCGA
This sequence comes from Allium fistulosum, assembly GCA_030737815.1. NCBI lineage: Eukaryota > Viridiplantae > Streptophyta > Magnoliopsida > Asparagales > Amaryllidaceae > Allium > Allium fistulosum. The sequence goes on from CM060908.1 coordinate 723,051,606, forward strand.
ATTGAGGATTCGAACCAATTGCAGTTATGTGATTTTTATTGAGATCTTTGCTGGTTTTCTTTTATGCTAATCATAGATTGATCAGATTTTTGCTGTTTTGAATTATCTTCATTGAAGATACATTAGAATAATTTCTTTGTTTATATTGTAGTGTGCGTGCAAATATGATTTGCACGTTACTACATTAATTTTACGTTGAACCGATGCTTGGTTATGAAACGTATTTGTTGCCGTTATTTTTATAACGGGATTTTACACCAATGCTATATTTTGAAGCACGGTGTTTTGTGGCATTTTGATGAATGAAAATTCACTGATATTACATTTTGATGTAGATTGTTTTGATGTGATTTTGACGTTTTAAAATTACTGTCGCTTTGGCTTCAGTAACCGTCAAATTTTAAAAGTGGATTTTCAAGCGGATATTCCGCAATGCTGATTTTGTGATCCGTTTTTATGGTATTTTGAGAAGTACAATTTCCTTATCGAAATTGTTATTGATTTGCTGTTTTAATCACGTGATTGGAAAATCGTTTTAAAATGAAAATTGTTTTATAAATTTTTAACAGTTTGCGTTTTCAAAAGAATGAGGAAGCGACTTAAACGATTCAGCAAAATCGAGGATTATGACCCCTTTCTTTTACTGTTTCGCTTAATTCCGGACTTGTCCAGTTGAGAATGTGAATTGTTATTTTTACGAAATAAATAAAATTGTTTTCAGAAATTTTACAGTTTGCGCTTTCAAAAGAATGAGGAAGCGATTTAAACGTTTCAGCAAAATCGAGGACTATGACCCGTTTCTTTTACTGATTCGCTTAATTCCGGACTTGTCCGTTTGAGAATGTAAAGTGTATTTTTACAAAATACACAATTTTGCACTTTCAAGGAAACGATGAAGAGATTTAAACGATTTAGCAAAAGTGTGGAGTATGGAACCACCTTTTACTATTTCGGTTAATTCCGGACTCGTTAATTGAATATCTGTTGTTTTGATGATTTTGATGAATTTTGCACTTTCAAGGAAACAGTGAAGAGAATCAAACGATTTAGTAAAACACGTGGTATGGGACACGTGCGTTTGCTATTTCGGTTAATTCTGGACTCGTTAATTGAAATATTTGATGCTTTCGTGTGCTTTCGAGCCACTATGATGGACCTTCGGGTCATATGATGGACCTTCGGTCAAATACCAGCACTAGACCTTCGGGTCATTTGTTGGACCTTCGGGTCATTTGTTGGGCGCCAAAATTATGTTGAGTACTTGGTAGGCTTCGGCCATTTGTTGATGCTCGTGCGGCGAATTAAAAACTCGCCATCTGATGGGATCGATCCAAGCTTTTATGTTGATTTTCTAGTCTTCTTAATTGATTTCTAGATATTTGTTGTTTCCAATTATCTACAGGTAATTGGATATTTGTTGATATGAGTTCTGATTATCGTTTTTGATAATCGGATATTTGTTATTTCTAATTATCGCTTGTGATAATTAGATATTTGTTGATATGAGTTCTGATTATCGTTTTTGATAATCAGATATTTGTTGTTTCTAATTATCGCTTGTGATAATTAGATATTGGTTGATATGAGTTTTGATTATCGCCTTTGATAATTAAATATTTGCTGATTTGAGATTTAATTATCGCCTTTGATAATTAAATATTTGCTGATTTGAGATTTAATCATCGCCTTTGATAATTAAATATTTGCTGTTTTGAAATTTGATTATCGTTTTTGATAATCGAATATTTGTTGATTTGAGATCTGATTATCGTTTTTGATAATCAAATATTTGTTGATTTGAGATTTGATTATCGTTTGTGATAATCGAATATTTGTTGAATTTGAAATTTGATTATCGTTTTTGATAATCGAATAATTGTTGAATTTGAAATTTGATTATCGTTTTTGATAATCGAATATTTGTTGGATTTGAAATTTGATTATCGTTTGTGATAATCGAATATTTGTTGAATTTGAAATTTGATTATCGTTTGTGATAATCGAATATTTGTTGATTTGAGATTTGATTATCGTTTTTGATAATCGAATATTTGTTGAATTTGAAATTTGATTATCGTTTTTGATAATCGAATAATTGTTGAATTTGAAATTTGATTATCGTTTTTGATAATCGAATATTTGTTGAATTTGAAATTTGATTATCGTTTGTGATAATCGAATATTTGTTGATTTGAGATTTGATTATCGTTTTTGATAATCGAATATTTGTTGATTTAAAAATCTGATTGTCATTTTTAATAAGTAGATAACTGATGATTTGATGTTTCCTGGCTATTGTTGTGATAATTAGATATTGGTTGATTGCTGATTTTTATTGATATGAAAATTTCTGGTCTCTAATAGAGTCTAGATTATGTTGATTTTATTGAATTGCTATTTTCTATCTCTCTCTGTTGATAGTTAGAATTTGCTGATTTTGAAGTTTTGTTTTCTAGTTAATTGTTGAATAACTAGATATTGGCAGTTTTGCGAATTGTGATTTGTGTTTTCTAATCATCTTTGTTGATAATTAGATTTTGCTGTTTTCTAATTATCGTATCGAGAATTAGATATTGCTGTCTTGTGATTTCTATATCCTAATTATCTGATTGGAAATTGAATATTGCCGACGATTGCATTTATTCAGTTTTGCTGCTTTCTGATTGTCTATTGATAGTTAGATTTTCTTGAAAATTTGTGAATCTATTTTATTGGAATTAAAAGATTTCTTTGGCATTTGAATTCTCGACTTTTCTAACTTAACCAGTTTATGTTAGAAGAATAATAGTGGTTGACGACCTTAATTATGAAAATTGCGGGGACGCAATTTTTATAAGGAGGGGAGTCTGTAACAACCCGGGATTTAGCTTCAAATTATAATCGTCATTTAATGGTTAAAGTGGTGATAAATTGCTATTGGAATTTAAATCAAGTTGAAATTCTTTTACAAAAGTGTTAAGTGTTTTAATCAGTTATAAATTCCTTTACAATTTGTTAAAGGATTATGCGGGCTTTAATACTGATCCTAGCCCACATTTTATTTTTGTTTTGGTGCTGAGATTAGCAAAAGTATACTCGTTCCTCTTTGACTCATTTTCATTCGCAAGCCCATCAAAGAAAACAAATCACATCCCTGTTATCATCCTTATCTATTGTCAATGTCGTCCCGTTCCTCCATTTCTCTTTTTCATTTTCGCATGCCCTAACCCTAAGCAGAACAAAAGAACGAAAATGTAAATGGCGGCCACAATATTTTCGTGAGATCGAAGTAGAGCTTCGTGCTAACTAGGTCGCTTTCATCCCGATTGCTTGGATGGTTGAGGCGGCCCCAATTCTCGATCGAGTTCAAACTCTGGCTTCGCTCGATTGCTGGAGTGCTCGGCTTCTTCTAAATTCGTCGACAAGGTGAGTGTTCCACTCACATCTAATTCAAGCTGCAGGTTTATTTAGAGTTTGAATCTTGTGATTTTCGTTCATATTCACTCGTTGAATTCGTCAATTGCCTTATCTTGGCCGTGTGGTTTTGTTTGAATGTTTTGATGATCTCTGATTTTGTTATCGCGATTATGACTTAACTGTGTCGATGACTTCTTTTTGACTTTGGTTTGAGTTGGTAATTTGTCACTGCTTCGATTTGCAAAGGTGAGTAATTTAATTTACTCACATCTTATTCTCACCTCAAAATTTAACTAGGGTTTAAATTTTGTGGTTTCGTTCGTATTTGTTTGTTAAATTCTTCCTTTGATTTGTCGGCATTCGACTTTGTTTCGAAGTCGATTTCATTTGATTTTGGGTTGTTCGATTTTTACGATGTTGATGTCGTTCCTTTTGGACTTCGGTCTTGATTTTGTGTGTGACGCCCCACCTCTATGCTCATAATAACAAAGAGTATTAAAAGAAATACTGTCTATTATTACGAAGAATAAGGCTGGATAGGAGCGACCATCCGTAATTGGCCTTACACTAATATTGGTTATCTCGATAGGAGTGGTATATACTTTTTATTTTTCATCTATTATTTATTTACTCCCATCGACATATCCAATTATCAGTATAAAACAAACTACGATAGTTCATAATAGTTTAGGACATTAAATATAACAATAACACAGATAATATAAATGCGGAACACAGATTGACAAAAATCTCATATATATATAACCGATGTCAGTTACAATATAGTTGACACGATACATATGATACAACTACAACTGTCGACTCTAGAAGTTATATATACAAGTACATTATCGACTAATATACATGAATACATATCGTTCTATACAATGACACGACTACTACAAAATGACACTGACAACTTCAGAAGATGTGAAAAGTCTTCAAATCCCGAACAGCAACTCAAAGAAGGAAATCTACAACCTGGAATAACTCGAGTCTGTCCCGAGTATTACATTCAAAAGAAAATAATACACGGGTCAGTCTAATTCAAACTCAGTTATTAATGCACAAAAGCAATAATAATCAATATCAAATAGACGACAGTCACAGAAACCTCGTATATCCGACTCCTCGATAAGAGAGTCGGATAACGGCAGATATAACACTAAACAGTGTTAAATAATAAATCAGCAATCCAGATCAATTTAAACAATTGAAATGTCAATTTAAAAACAACTGTGCTGATTGGCTACAGTACACGCTAACGTGTACTGCCTCGCCAATACAGTCTATCAAATACTCAGAAGATCAATGAATCCAAAAGCCAACAAATCCAACTCAAATCAAAATGAACCATTTCAAAAAAAAACGCTTAATAAAACAGAAACAGATGGCATCCAATTAAATTAAATCTCGGTGTGGCTGCAGTACACGCACGCGTGCACTGCCTCGCCACTACCGTACGTCGAAACTGCAAAGGTCAAACCCAAATATTGGGTTCAACTCAAGTCACGGGGCTTACTCGAATAAACAAGCAGACAGCTCGAGACCATCAACCAGCCCAACAAAAAGAAACAAAGGAAATGGAACCAACTTACAATAAAAATGCAAAAGGTCAGGTTATTGACTCAACACAATTGCAAAGCACATAAAGGCACCCGTAATATGCAACACAGCGACAAAAGTCAGGCAGTAGCATTCATGAACCGAAAGTGCTAACTGACTCAAATGTCGCAAAACCCCGCAACCAAGATCAAGGCAACTTGACAATACAGTCTCAAATGGAAGCAAAACTCATATATACAGCCTCCAACTAGAATAGCATGTGTATCAAACGAATGCAACAACCCAACAACTAAAATGTAACTTGCATCTGAATAGTGCTCCAAAGATAAGGAGACAGGACAATACATGACACTAGCGACAGTGCACGAGATACAGTGATGCAGAAGCTCACTGAAATGTACAAGGCAAACCAAAAATAAATGTAACATGACTATGGATATATCAAATTCATATTGAAATGCATATGAACATGAAGTAGGCAGTTTATTAACTAGCAAGCAGGTGACACACGGCAATGGACCAAAAGTGTAGCAGTTCAAGGCTGAGAAGAAAGCCAGCTAAGTAACAGTTCGAATATCATTGTAACGATTTAGAAATTTAACTAATTTAAATAATAGTAGTTATTTAATATATGAATTTGAATTCAAAAGTTATATGAGTTTATAGTTATATTCATTTGAATTTATAAAAGATAGCATACATAGATAACAAAATAAATAAGAAAAGCTATGAAAACAAACCATAGCATGAAACAAATGCTACTAAAGAGAAGCCTTACACATGTCTTCTTCTTAGCCTCCCTTCACATGCACATGACACCTCTATGTAACGACCCATATTTTTGGGTCATCAAATTCGAATATTTAAAATGTAACGACCCATAATTTAATCACTTTGAACATGAATAGTTAATATGTTTTTAAATGATTAAATAATGGATTTTATATCTAGAATTATTAACCCTACCTAATAAAACAGAATAGTATAATTACTTGCCTAATAAAACAAGAGAGAATGATTAACCTTGCCTAATAAAACAGAATAGTATAATTACTTGCCTAATAAAACAAGAGAGAATGATTAACCTTGCCTAATAAAATAGAATAGTATAATTACTTGCCTAATAAAACAAGAGAGAATTATTAACCTTGCCTAATAAAACAGAACAGTATAATTACTTGCCTAATAAAACAAAATAGCATAATGATTATTATATTCCATCTAAATGATTTCTATTGGACCAAAATGTGGTCGAATCAAATTAAGCCATCTAAATGATTTCTATTGGACCAAAATGTGGTCGAATCAAATTAAGCCATCTAAATGATTTCTATTGGACCAAAATGTGGTCGAATCAAATTAAGCCATCTAAATGATTTCTATTGGACCAAAATGTGGTCGAATCAAATTAAGCCATCTAAATGATTTCTATTGGACCAAAATGTGGTCGAATCAAATTAAGCCATCTAAATGATTTCTATTGGACCAAAATGTGGTCGAATCAAATTAAGCCATCTAAATGTTTTCTATTGGACCAAAATATGGTCGAATCAAATTAGGCTATAGGAAATGACTAAAGTACCCTTCTCTTCACCTATAAATAGCCAAGTCCATATCTCATTTTATTTCATTCACAAACTACAGAAAGGAGGAGTGGATCCCACGGTGAGAAACTATATCACTTAATATAATGTTTATATTGGTTGTGATTGGTTGAATGGATTGATAGTTATGGATGTTTTAACTATATGATAGTTATATCAGTATTTAATTGTTAAATATTCAGTTATACCATATACTGCTTGTTTGGATGATATGAATGTATATATGGATGATTAATAGTGATAACACTGCACGTTACACTTATTATACACACCCATTTGGATTTAAACGAATAAGTGTTAAGTGTTGTTTGAAAACCCTTGTTGAATGCTTGTTTAATTTGTTTTGCTAAAATATAGTTTTATTTCCTTGTTTGACTATTTGGTTGGTTAATTAATTATTTTAAAATTTAGAAGTTAAATACTTAATGGGGTATGCGGAAACGACTAGTACACGTGTTTCGTCTGTGAGATCCAAGGACACTTGGACGAGGGACGGAACATGTCGAAGGGAAAGCCCGGATGCTCCAAAATAAATATCAAATCATTTTAACCCAAGATAAAATAAAAAGTGCTACAAATATCTGATAGATTGAAGCGTTGATTTATCATTTATTGTCGTGTTTATTTTGTTAATTAATTGTTTGGTTGTTTAGATTGCGCTCGACCAGTTTATGAGCACTGATTATTATTTATTGATTGTTGACTTTTCTTAACCAGTTTATGAGAAATTAATTATCCATATGCATGGGCTGGGTAGAAAATAATTGTAGGATAACACTTTGTGATTTATTTCACAATTTGAGCTATAAGTGATCAATATTTTCCAAATTTGAAATAGTATGAATAAAGTAATTTAAATGGAGGTTTAAATCACTTAAATCAAATATGAATTTGATTTGTTGAGACTTAAATTAAAAATCCATTTGGTTCCGAACGGCTTTTAAAGAACGCTTATTATTCGGAAAGACCGGGAATGAGAATTTCCCATTCCGAATAATAATACGACGCTATGATTGTGATGAGTCGTATTGAAACGATGATGAAGACTAGGGATCTTCACATCTAATGGACTGCTTGTTGATTTCTCTTCATCGGTTTAGCGGCCGATATAGAAACGATACCCTTATACTTTTAAAGCAGTGGTCCAGATGATGTTTGAAGAATCTTCGGATATGCAAGGGCCTCTCACCTTTTGGGCAAAGGTTGAGGAATAAGATGCCTTCGGTTTCGTTCAGTCCCAGAACGAACTTGTGGATGGATGGATTGTCTGACATTACATTCTGACTTTATATGATTGATCTTTATTAACTTATATCTGCTTGGTGGTGGAGAATTTATTCTCTTAGCTTAACACCCTTCCTTGAGACGTATGAACAAAAGGGTTATGCGTTGGTAGAAATCAGTTATGTAATTTTGGATTGGTAATGTGACATTCCGAAGAATGCTATGGATAGGATCAAGGCTTTTGTTGAAAAGCATAGCCTTGTGGGTACGAGACTTCACGAACCTCACACCCCGGGAATGGCCGAAACAGGAATGGATGCGGCAAGGTGTAGGATGTCTATTCCCTTCTAGATATATATAGTGATACCATGGTATGGAGCCCAGGTATTCACTTTGTGGATTATATATTTATATAGCTGTACTGTGGTCTTACACGCCCAGTATTTGTTTGATGTGGATGTTGGAAAAGATCGAGGCCCCGTTTTAAAGGTTGGTAACAACCGGGGGATGGATAGACTTGAGTAAGTAGTTACCATTGAGTGGTAACCCGGCCTTGTGTTGGCAGAGAAACAGTAGTTTCTCGGGACGTCCCTCTAGAGGCGTACCCAATCGTGGATGAGGAAGTTCCTTTGCCTGGTCATTATTGGAAACTCATTCTCCAATACGAACCTTGTACGGTTTTGATTGTATTACCCGCTGTTTAATACAGTGGCTATAGTAGGCATACCATCATGTAACGTATGCTGGCTAAATTAATAAGTTTATTTTGAAAATGGTTCTAAATCACTAAGCACTATAATAATATTAAAAGGATATTTTTAACGTATCAAAGGCATGTTTGACTGTCATAAGGAGAAACCTCGACCATGTGTGCGTTTGCATCTTGTGTGCGGATCGAGACCTTATGATAGTTTCATTTTCCAAAAGCATATACGGAACTTGTTTTCAAAAGCAATTATATACTTTTGTTTCTCACACCAGTCCCATGACTGACCTGGAGTTTATTGTTTTTCCCTAAACTCTGGGTGCCCTTATTTTTCCACACGGGCAGCCTAGAGTCAGGTAATAGATCACCCTGTAGATAGTTGGAGCTGGAGTTGGAGTGTTTATTTGGAGCTTTTGGATCAGAGTGAAGATGTCGGTTTTTGGACTCTCTCTGAAGACTTGTTTCTTTAGTTTCTATTTCCGCTGTGTACCTTGTTCAGTTGTACTTCATGATGTTGTATATAGTGATGTATCTATGACTTTCTAATATCACCTTGTATCATCTTTTGTTCTAAATATATATGAGATCATTTTGTTTCAGCTGTGCATTCTTATTTATACTGATGTTATTTACTGGTAGCAAACCCTACCAATGAGGATTTTAACATTTGGATCTCGACATTGATATCTTTGATATATGATATGTTGATTTTCAAAAGTGAAGAATCCAATTTGATTAGGGAAGATCGTGAATCCTTATATGTTTGGATTTGACTTGTGTGGATTATAGTCGATTCAAATGGTGAGAATTTACGGGTCTTCACAGTTGGTATCAGAGCTTAAGGTTGAGTAAGAACTTTAGCTTCCAGTAATAACATTAGTCACTCATTAGAGATAGGGTTAGTAACACCCTAGAATGAGTATATCTGAGAGAGCGTTCGAATTTCAAACTTTTCAATTCTTATCTAAATCCTAACTCTTTCTTCCTATCTCAGAGAATGAGTGGAAGAAGAGGAAGAAGAGGTGGCAGTACCACCACTAATGGACGGACTGCTCCAGCTGTTGTAGAAGCAGTTATTCCAATCCAACCAGAAGTAGACTTCTCCGTCTTATGCAAGAAATTCACTAATCTGGGAGGAAAGACATATAAAGGCAAAGAGACGGTAATTGAGACACAAGCCTGGATCAAAACATGTGAAAAGATTTTTAAGGGCTTGAATATCAATGATGAGCAAAAGAGGTATCTAGCTACTTGGCAATTGGAAGATGGGGCCCAAAACTGGTGGGAAACTAAAATGATGGAGGAACTAGAAGAAAACTTTTCCTGGTCGAGGTTCAAAAGTGAATTTGAAGAACATTTTTTGCCTGCAGCTGGTGTTGATAGATTGTATGAGGAGTTTGTGGAATTGAAACAAGGTGACATGACTTTTGGAGAATATGTGAAGCGCTTTAATGAGCTTTCTCGATTTGGTTCCGAATTGGTGAGTAACCCTTTAAGGAAAAATCAAAGGTTTGTGAAAGGAATGAAGAAGAGATACCACGGGCGGATGACCATTCATATAAAGCAATCCTTTGCTGATTTAGTGGATATGGGCTATCGTTATGAAGCAGCAGATAAAGAGGAGTCATCTGAAGAAGAGAAAAATGTTGTAAAGAAAGAAGGTGGAAATTCTGGGGGAAATAATAAGAAAAGGAAGTTCCAAGGCAGGAAAAATGACAATAACAAGAAAGTAGGAAACCCGAAAAGTCGTCTATCTGAAGTTACTTGTTACAATTGTCAGGAAAAGGGGCACTATTCTCAGAAATGTACAAAGCCCAAGAAGAAGAACCTGAACTGCTTTGTTTGTCAGAAGCCGGGCCACTTCGTGAAAGACTGTCCCTTGATGAAGCAAGTTCAAAAATCAAATGTTTACGCACTAGAAAATAAGCCTTTATCTTCTAGAGATGCAAAGGGAAAGGGCGTCTTGGAAGGTATTCTTTCTATTTCCAATAGAGATATTCGAGTTTTATTTGACACTGGTGCTTCTCATAGTTTTGTCTCTAAAAATTTGGTTGAAGAACTTAAACTTAAATCCAAAGTAGTAGGAAATCCTCTTTGCGTTAGAAATCCGGTTGGTGGCCCTACGAATCTTCGTTTACGATGTAAGAAGATCCCTATCTCATATTCCTATTATCGGTTTCCACAAAATCTTTATGTTCTTGACTTTGATGAATTTGACACTCTTTTGGGCATGAACTGGTTATCAAAATATAAAGCTAATATAGATTGTGCAAAACGAATTATATCCGTTAAAACCAGTTTTGGAAACTATATTGATATCCCCTGCGAAGATCCTAGTCCGAAACGTGATAAATTGATGTACACCCTAGGATATCCAGATCTCGATATTAAATCTATTCCTATTGTTAGAGATTTTCCTGATGTCTTTGAAGAAGTTAAATCTCTCCCTCCTCGTCGTGAAATCGAATTTCGAATTGATCTGGTACCCAATGCCAGACCAGTTGTTCATTCTGTTCGAAGGATGGCCCCAAAGGAGAAACTAGAATTAACCAAACAAACCCTTGAACTATTGGAAAAAGGCTTCATACGTCCAAGCCGTTCCAATTGGGGTTCAGCTGCTGTATTTGTTGCAAAATCTGATGGATCACTGAGAATGTGCTTTGACTATCGAGACCTCAATAAACAAACTTTGAAAAATAAATTCCCTTTGCCTCGTATCGATGAGCTATTTGATCAACTTCATGGAGCTCGTTTCTTCTCTAAGTTGGATCTTGCTCAAGGATTCCATCAATTGAGAATCGCTGAAGATAGTATTCCCCTGACTGCATTTCGAGGACCGGACATCTTCTACGAATGGTTAGTCATGCCATTTGGACTAACCAATGCTCCCGCATTCTTCGTAGATCTGATGACTCGAGTATTTCGGGATGTATTGAACAAATTCGTGCTGGTTTTCATTGATGATATTCTCATCTATTCCAAAACAAAGGAAGAGCATGCAGAACACTTGAGAGTTATTCTGGAAATTCTGAGAAGTAATGTTCTTTATGCTAAATTTTCCAAATGCCATTTTTGGGAGAAGGAAGTCAGATTTCTTGGACACGTAGTTTCTGAGAAAGGTATTGCGGTCGATCCAAGTAAGATTTCAGCAATAATGGATTGGAAGCAGCCTACTACACCAAAGGAAGTCAGAAGTTTTCTTGGTTTGGCTGAATATTACCGGAAGTTTGTACAGGATTTCTCTAAGTTGGCTAGTCCCCTGACAAAGCTAACAATGAAAAATGCTAAGTTTATCTGGACACCCCGATGCGAAGAATCTTTTCAGGAATTAAAGAAAAGATTGACCACAGCTCCAGTATTAGCTGTGATTGATGGGAATAAAGATTTATCGGTTTACACTGATGCTTGTGGTGATGGAGTTGGCGCTGTTTTGATGCAGAAAGGAAAGGTGATTGCCTACGCAAGTAGACAATTACGACCCCATGAGAAGAATTATCCAACTCATGATCTTGAGTTACTAGTAGTTATCTTTGCCTTAAAGATATGGAGGCATTATCTGCTAGGTGAAAAATTCGATATTTTTACTGATCACAAATCGCTTAAGTATCTTTTCACTCAGAAGGATCTTAATCTACGTCAACAACGTTGGTTGGAATTTCTAGCGTCTAATGACTTAGATATCCAATATACTCCTGGAAAAGCCAATCTGGTTGCCGATGCTTTGAGTCGGAAGCATTCTGTCCTTGCTTATTTGGTAATAACCCCAAATCTGATAGAGAAGATCGCTAGCAAACAAAAGGAAGACCAGTTTCTCCAAAATATATATGGAAGAATTCAACGAGGCGAAGATACAAGTTTTGAGCTGGACAATAGAAACATTGTGAAATTGAAAGGAAGAATTTGTGTTCCTGATGACAAGGAGCTAAAGAAGGAAGTGTTGGATGAATGCCACAAGTCAAAATATAGCATCCATCCTGGGGTAAACAAAATGTATCGAGACATCAAGAGAACCTTCTGGTGGAAGACAATTAAAAGAGACATCTCTATTTATATAAGCAAGTGTGCTACCTGCCAGCAGATCAAGAGTGATCAGCAAAAGTCAGCAGGACTTCTACAACCCTTGGAGATTCCAGCTTGGAAATGGGATCAAGTTTCCATGGACTTTATTGATGGGTTGCCTCAAACGAAAAAGGGGAATGAAGGTATATGGGTTATTGTAGATCGCCTTACTAAAACTGCACATTTTATTCCAGTAAAACCCACTAGAACCGCATCAAGTTTAGCTGATATTTATATCAAAGAAATAGTTCGATTGCATGGAGTCCCAAGCAGTATAGTAAGTGATCGTGATCCAATTTTCACGAGTCATTTTTGGGAAGCTTTCCAAACTGCGTTGGGAACAAAGCTAAATCTTAGCACTGCATATCACCCGCAGACAGACGGACAGACAGAAAGAGTCAACCAGATTCTGGAGGATCTTTTGAGAGCTTGTATTCTAGACTTCAAAGGATCATGGGAGGATCACTTGCATTTGGTAGAATTTTCATATAATAACAGCTACCAAGCAAGTATCGGGATGGCTCCATTTGAAGCGTTATATGGTCGACCTTGTCGATCACCGGTATGTTGGGTTGAAACAGGGGATCGTCTTGTATTGGGACCAGATATGATTAGGGAAGCTTCTGATAAGGTTGAATTTATCAGAAAAAAATTGAAGGTTGCTCAAAGCCGTCAGAAAAGCTATGCTGATAATCGAAGACGTGCTTTGGAATTCCAAGTAGGGGATTCAGTATTCTTGAAGGTTTCACCAATGAGAGGAGTTACTCGTTTTGGGAAGACGAGTAAACTCGCTCCTCGATTTATTGGACCCTTCCCCATTCTGGAAAGAATTGGACCACTAGCTTATCGTATACAATTACCAAACTGGCTAGCTGGGGTCCATAATGTATTTCATGTGTCTCATCTGAGGAAGTTCGTTCATGATCCCGATCAGATCATTGAAGAAATTGCTCAGCAGGATGTGGAGATCACTCCTGAATTATCATTGAAGAGAGAACCACTTAAAATCATCGATCGGGATGAGAAGAAATTGAGACGCAAGGTGGTTAGGTTGGTCAAAGTCCAGTGGAGTGGAGATCCAAATGACTGCACTTGGGAAACTGAGGAAAACATGAAGAAAGCTTATCCCAGATACAGAGTCGACATTCCATCTTAGTCTATCTTATCGGTAAATTCAAATTCCTTATCTTTTAAGTTTTTCCTTCTTATTAATTTCGAGGACAAAATTCTTTAAGGAGGGGCGGTTGTAACGATCTAGAAATTTAACTAATTTAAATAATAGTAGTTATTTAATATATGAATTTGAATTCAAAAGTTATATGAGTTTATAGTTATATTCATTTGAATTTATAAAAGATAGCATACATAGATAACAAAATAAATAAGAAAAGCTATGAAAACAAACCATAGCATGAAACAAATGCTACTAAAGAGAAGCCTTACACATGTCTTCTTCTTAGCCTCCCTTCACATGCACATGACACCTCTATGTAACGACCCATATTTTTGGGTCATCAAATTCGAATATTTAAAATGTAACGACCCATAATTTAATCACTTTGAACATGAATAGTTAATATGTTTTTAAATGATTAAATAATGGATTTTATATCTAGAATTAATAACCCTACCTAATAAAACAGAATAGTATAATTACTTGCCTAATAAAACAAGAGAGAATGATTAACCTTGCCTAATAAAACAGAATAGTATAATTACTTGCCTAATAAAACAAGAGAGAATGATTAACCTTGCCTAATAAAATAGAATAGTATAATTACTTGCCTAATAAAACAAGAGAGATTATTAACCTTTCCTAATAAAACAGAACAGTATAATTACTTGCCTAATAAAACAAAATAGCATAATGATTATTATATTCCATCTAAATGATTTCTATTGGACCAAAATGTGGTCGAATCAAATTAAGCCATCTAAATGATTTCTTTTGGACCAAAATGTGGTCGAATCAAATTAAGCCATCTAAATGATTTCTATTGGACCAAAATGTGGTCGAATCAAATTAAGCCATCTAAATGATTTCTATTGGACCAAAATGTGGTCGAATCAAATTAAGCCATCTAAATGATTTCTATTGGACCAAAATGTGGTCGAATCAAATTAAGCCATCTAAATGTTTTCTATTGGACCAAAATATGGTCGAATCAAATTAGGCTATAGGAAATGACTAAAGTACCCTTCTCTTCACCTATAAATAGCCAAGTCCATATCTCATTTTATTTCATTCACAAACTACAGAAAGGAGGAGTGGATCCCACGGTGAGAAACTATATCACTTAATATAATGTTTATATTGGTTGTGATTGGTTGAATGGATTGATAGTTATGGATGTTTTAACTATATAATAGTTATATCAGTATTTAATTGTTAAATATTCAGTTATACCATATACTGCTTGTTTGGATGATATGAATGTATATATGGATGATTAATAGTGATAACACTGCACGTTACACTTATTATACACACCCATTTGGATTTAAACGAATAAGTGTTAAGTGTTGTTTGAAAACCCTTGTTGAATGCTTGTTTAATTTGTTTTGCTAAAATATAGTTTTATTTCCTTGTTTGACTATTTGGTTGGTTAATTAATTATTTTAAAATTTAGAAGTTAAATACTTAATGGGGTATGCGGAAACGACTAGTACACGTGTTTCGTCTGTGAGATCCAAGGACACTTGGACGAGGGACGGAACATGTCGAAGGGAAAGCCCGGATGCTCCAAAATAAATATCAAATCATTTTAACCCAAGTTAAAATAAAAAGTGCTACAAATATCTGATAGATTGAAGCGTTGATTTATCATTTATTGTCGTGTTTATTTTGTTAATTAATTGTTTGGTTGTTTAGATTGCGCTCGACCAGTTTATGAGCACTGATTATTATTTATTGATTGTTGACTTTTCTTAACCAGTTTATGAGAAATTAATTATCCATATGCATGGGCTGGGTAGAAAATAATTGTAGGATAACACTTTGTGATTTATTTCACAATTTGAGCTATAAGTGATCAATATTTTCCAAATTTGAAATAGTATGAATAAAGTAATTTAAATGGAGGTTTAAATCACTTAAATCAAATATGAATTTGATTTGTTGAGACTTAAATTAAAAATCCATTTGGTTCCGAACGGCTTTTAAAGAACGCTTATTATTCGGAAAGACCGGGAATGAGAATTTCCCATTCCGAATAATAATACGACGCTATGATTGTGATGAGTCGTATTGAAACGATGATGAAGACCAGGGATCTTCACATCTAATGGACTGCTTGTTGATTTCTCTTCATCGGTTTAGCGGCCGATATAGAAACGATACCCTTATACTTTTAAAGCAGTGGTCCAGATGATGTTTGAAGAATCTTCGGATATGCAAGGGCCTCTCACCTTTTGGGCAAAGGTTGAGGAATAAGATGCCTTCGGTTTCGTTCAGTCCCAGAACGAACTTGTGGATGGATGGATTGTCTGACATTACATTCTGACTTTATATGATTGATCTTTATTAACTTATATCTGCTTGGTGGCGGAGAATTTATTCTCTTAGCTTAACACCCTTCCTTGAGACGTATGAACTCAAGGGTTATGCGTTGGTAGAAATCAGTTATGTAATTTTGGATTGGTAATGTGACATTCCAAAGAATGCTATGGATAGGATCAAGGCTTTTGTTGAAAAGCATAGCCTTGTGGGTACGAGACTTCACGAACCTCACACCCCGGGAATGGCCGAAACAGGAATGGATGCGGCAAGGTGTAGGATGTCTATTCCCTTCTAGATATATATAGTGATACCATGGTATGGAGCCCAGGTATTCACTTTGTGGATTATATATTTATATAGCTGTATTGTGGTCTTACACGCCCAGTATTTGTTTGATGTGGATGTTGGAAAAGATCGAGGCCCCGTTTTAAAGGTTGGTAACAACCGGGGGATGGATAGACTTGAGTAAGTAGTTACCATTGAGTGGTAACCCGGCCTTGTGTTGGCAGAGAAACAGTAGTTTCTCGGGACGTCCCTCTAGAGGCGTACCCAATCGTGGATGAGGAAGTTCCTTTGCCTGGTCATTATTGGAAACTCATTCTCCAATACGAACCTTGTACGGTTTTGATTGTATTACCCGCTGTTTAATACAGTGGCTATAGTAGGCATACCATCATGTAACGTATGCTGGCTAAATTAATAAGTTTATTTTGAAAATGGTTCTAAATCACTAAGCACTATAATAATATTAAAAGGATATTTTTAACGTATCAAAGGCATGTTTGACTGTCATAAGGAGAAACCTCGACCATGTGTGCGTTTGCATCTTGTGTGCGGATCGAGACCTTATGATAGTTTCATTTTCCAAAAGCATATACGGAACTTGTTTTCAAAAGCAATTATATACTTTTGTTTCTCACACCAGTCCCATGACTGACCTGGAGTTTATTGTTTTTCCCTAAACTCTGGGTGCCCTTATTTTTCCACACGGGCAGCCTAGAGTCAGGTAATAGATCACCCTGTAGATAGTTGGAGCTGGAGTTGGAGTGTTTATTTGGGGCTTTTGGATCAGAGTGAAGATGTCGGTTTTTGGACTCTCTCTGAAGACTTGTTTCTTTAGTTTCTATTTCCGCTGTGTACCTTGTTCAGTTGTACTTCATGATGTTGTATATAGTGATGTATCTATGACTTTCTAATATCACCTTGTATCATCTTTTGTTCTAAATATATATGAGATCATTTTGTTTCAGCTGTGCATTCTTATTTATACTGATGTTATTTACTGGTAGCAAACCCTACCAATGAGGATTTTAACATTTGGATCTCGACATTGATATCTTTGATATATGATATGTTGATTTTCAAAAGTGAAGAATCCAATTTGATTAGGGAAGATCGTGAATCCTTATCTGTTTGGATTTGACTTGTGTGGATTATAGTCGATTCAAATGGTGAGAATTTACGGGTCTTCACAATCATGAACCAAAGTAGGTATCAATAACAAAGCTGGATGGTGCAAATCTCAATAAAAAGAAACATATGACGAGAAGACTCAAGGTATACAAAGAAATCAGACCTGACAGAAATATGCAGGCATTTCAAACATACATGAAAGCATAAGTATAGGGACAGTATGCACCACTACAAGCATCATGTTACAAACACTACCAGGATGATGCAGTTTCAACCCAAAGTGGATAGGGGAATCAAAAGGTTTCAAAGCTTTGTTCCAAATCAAAGTCAAGTGGAAAACAAAATATCATCACAAGTCACCATGGCCTCAGTCAGAAGTGCCGAAGCCAACATAAATCAACTGCCAGAATTTCAAACCAGGGGAACCAAGGAATCAATGATATATTAAAGCAATTTATCAATGTCAAACAAATATATACGAACTCAACAGAGTGTTCGAATATAAATCAAGACCGAAGTCAATGAAAATCAAACCGCGATGGTCACTAGATACAACCGTGCCGAGGCGACTAGAAAACATGAAATCATCAACAACATCAAAGTAAAAATCAAACAGCCAGAACAAGTAGTGACAAATTCGAATAAATGGATACGAACAAAATTCAAGGCAACTCACGAAATCCTTCAAGGCCGAGGAAACAACGACCATACCAAAAGTCGAAGAATCATTGATCATTTCAAGAATTCGAAACGAAGATCATGTGGCAGAGCAAAAATCGAACAACACGAACGAAGTCGAGATAGCCATAAAATAGGAACACGAAAATCACAGAGCTTCGAGCTCTAATTAACCCAAAGTAGGAATTAGATGTGAGCGATAAGGAATCACTCACCTTTGTCACCATCGAAATAGCCCAGAGCCAAGCAAGGAGGCGAAGTCATCAATCGCTCGAGCCATTCAAGTCAAAGCCATGACAACCTTAAGTCGATCGAAACCCTCATTTGAAAAACGAACGAACGAAGAATCATGGCCGCCATCGAATTTCAGAAGCCCAAATAAGTTGGAGACGAACGAGAAAATGTACCAGGCCGCCACCATTTTTATCTTTTCTATCATTTCTTGCCTAGGGTTTTTTTTTTGAAATGAAAAGGGTCGGGTTTTCCAATCAATAAGAAAAGAGGAATGGGTACAAATGATTTTCACGACAACAAAGAAAAGGCTTGGGCCAAGATTCAAAGCCCACAACTCTTAATGAATTGTAAAATAATTTACAACAGATTTTCAAATGAATTTAAACTTGATTCAAATCTGCATTAGCCATTAAAAATGATTTAATCGTCACTTATAAACTGACGCGAAAAAACCGGGTTGTTACAGACTCCCCTCCTTAAAGAAATTGCGTCCACGCAATCATAGGGAATAAATGGATAAAAGGTAACAACCAAAAGAGCATGGCAATGTCGAATGTATAAGCAAAGCAAGTGTCAGCGAGGAAGTATTAGATAAGAAATCGAAAGGTTCGACTGCTTCAAATCAAAAGAATCAACATCATGGGAATCAGGGATCAAAATCAGACGACTAACAAAAGCAAGAATAATCGAGTTCCAGCAACTAAAAGAGAAGGAAAACAGAGTAGAAATCCCATACAGAGCACGAATTGAATGTGAGTAAATCAAATTACTCACCTGAATTGCCAGAGAAAAAGACGAAGCTCAAATCTCAAAAATCGCAAATATTCAATCATCAAAAACGATAATTGAATTTTCAAATCGCAAATATTTACTTATCTCAAACGATAATCAGAAGACAAATCAAATATCTGATTATCTCAAACGATAGTCAGAAAACAAATCAACAAATATTTAATTACCACAAATGGCAATCAAATTTCAAATCAATAAATATTCGATTATCAAAAACGATAATCAAATTTCTCAAATCAACAAATATTCGATTATCACAATCGATAATCAAATTTCAAATTCAACCAATATTCGATTATCACAATCGATAATCAAATTTCCAAATCCAATAAATATTTGATTATCACAATCGATAATCAATTTCAAATTCAACAAATATTTAATTATCTAACAGCGATAATTGAATCTCAAATCAACAAATATTTAATTATCTAACAGCGATAATTAAATCTCAAATCGACAAATATTTAATTATCTAAAGCGATAATTAAATCTCAAATCAACAAATATTTAATCATCTAAAGCGATAATTGAATCTCAAATCAACAAATATTTAATTATCTAACAGCGATAATTGAATCTCAAATCAACAAATATTTAATTATCTAACAGCGATAATTAAATCTCAAATCGACAAATATTTAATTATCTAAAGCGATAATTGAATCTCAAATCAACAAATATTTAATTATCTAACAGCGATAATTAAATCTCAAATCAACAAATATTTAATTATCTAAAGCGATAATTAAATCTCAAATCAACAAATATTTAATCATCTAAAGCGATAATTAAATTCGAAATCAGCAAATATTTAATTATCAAAAGCGATAATTAAATCTCAAAGCAACAAATATTTAATTATCTAAAGCGATAATTAAATCTCAAATCAACAAATATTTAATTATCTAAAGCGATAATTAAATTCGAAATCAGCAAATATTTAATTATCTAAAGCGATAATTAAAAACAACAAATATCCGATTATCGAAAACGATAATCAGAACTCATATCAACAAATATCTAATTATCACAAGCGATAATTAGAAACAACAAATATCCGATTATCAAAAACGATAATCAGAACTCATATGAACAAATATCTAATTATCACAAGCGATAATTAGAAACAACAAATATCCGATTATCAAAAACGATAATCAGAACTCATATCAACAAATATCTAATTATCACAAGCGATAATTAGAAACAACAAATATCCGATTATCAAAAACGATAATCAGAACTCATATCAACAAATATCCAATTACCTGCAGATAATTGGAAGCAACAAATATCTAGAAATCAATTAAGAAGACTAGAAAATCAACATAAAAGCTTGGATCGATCCCATCAGATGACGAGTTTTTAATTCGCCGCACGTGCATCTCAGAGTGGCCGAAGCCTACCAAGTACTCAACATAATTTTGGCGCCCATCAGATTGACCCGAAGGTCCGCAGAGTGACCCGAAGGTCTAGTACTGGTATTTGACCCGAAGGTCCGCAGAGTGGCCCGAAAGCCCAACAAATGACCCGAAGGTCCAACAAATGACCCGAAGGTCCTCATAGTGGCTCGAAAGCACACGAAATCATCAAATATTTCAATTAACGAGTCCGGAATTAACCGAAATAGCAAACGCACTTGTCCCATACCACGTGTTTTACTAAATCATTTGATTCTCTTCATCGTTTCCTTGAAAGTGCAAAATTGTGTATTTTGTAAAAATACATTTCACATTCTCAAACGGACAAGTCCGGAATTAAGCGAATCAGTAAAAGAAAGGGGTCATAGTCCTCGATTTTGCTGAAACGTTTAAATCGCTTCCTCATTCTTTTGAAAGCGCAAACTGTTAAAATTTATGAAAACAATTTTATTTATTTTGTAAAAATAACAATTCACATTCTCAACTGGACAAGTCCGGAGTTAAGCGAATCAGTAAAAGAAAGGGGTCATAATCCTCGATTTTGCTGAATCGTTTAAGTCGCTTTCTCATTCTTTTGAAAACGCAAACTGTTAAAAATTTATAAAACAATTTTCATTTTAAAACGATTTTCCAATCACGTGATTAAAGCAGCAAATCAGTAACAATTTCGATAAGGAAATTGTACTTCTCAAAATACCGTAAAAACGGTCACAAAACAGCATTGCGGAATAACCGCTAGAAAATCCACTTTTAAAACTTGACGGTTACTGAAGCCAAAGCAGCAGAAATATTTTTTTTTTTTAAACGTCAAAATCTCATCAAAATAATTTACATCAAAATGTAATATCAGTGAATTTTCATTCATCAGAAATGCCACAAAACACTGTGCTTCAAAATAGCACTGGTGTAAAAATCCAGTTATAAAAATAACGGCAACAAAATACGTATCATAACCAAGCATCGGTTCAACGTAAAATAATTGCAATAACGTGCAATTCAAATTTTGCACGTATTATAAAATGAGCAAAGGAATCATTCGAATGTATCTTCAATGAAGATAATTCAAAACAGCAAAAATCTAATCACTATATGATTAGTACAAGAGAAGCCAGCGGAAATTTCAACAAAAATCACATAACTGTAATTTCTTCAAATCCTCAATTCGGATTCGAAATTCTCAAAGAAATAAAATAATTACAGCTATGTAAACAACAAATGAAATTTATTTCAATTTCTAAATCAAATAGATTATCAGTTGTACTCAGCGAAGACAGTTTCACAGTTTCCGCTGCGCACTCTGATAAACAGTACTCAAATCAATCAAATCATCCGAACACAAATTCACTTTTATTTTTAAATAAGGATATTTAAAAATTTCATCCAAATTTCAAAACTTTAGTTTTGACTCAAAATACAATTAAACCGTCGACCAATAATTGTAACATATGTTCCATCTAAGTTATGTTTTATATTATGTCCATAAACCCCAAGCTCTGATACCAACTGTGACGCCCCACCTCTATGCTCATAATAAAAAAGAGTATTAAAAGAAATACTGTCTATTATTACGAAGAATAAGGCTGGATAGGAGCGACCATCCGTAATTGGCCTTACACTAATATTGGTTATCTCGATAGGAGTGGTATATACTTTTTATTTTTCATCTATTATTTATTTACTCCCATCGACATATCCAATTATCAGTATAAAACAAACTACGATAGTTCATAATAGTTTAGGACATTAGATATAACAATAACACAGATAATATAAATGCGGAACACAGATTGACAAAAATCTCATATATATATAACCGATGTCAGTTACAATATAGTTGACACGATACATATGATACAACTACAACTGTCGACTCTAGAAGTTATATATACAAGTACATTATCGACTAATATACATGAATACATATCATTCTATACAATGACACGACTACTACAAAATGACACTGACAACTTCAGAAGATGTGAAAAGTCTTCAAATCCCGAACAGCAACTCAAAGAAGGAAATCTACAACCTGGAATAACTCGGGTCTGACCCGAGTATTACATTCAAAAGAAAATAATACACGGGTCAGTCTAATTCAAACTCAGTTATTAATGCACAAAAGTAATAATAATCAATATCAAATAGACGACAGTCACAGAAACCTCGTATATCCGACTCCTCGATAAGAGAGTCGGATAACGGCAGATATAACACTAAACAGTGTTAAATAATAAATCAGCAATCCAGATAAATTTAAACAATTGAAATGTCAATTTAAAAACAACAGTGCTGATTGGCTGCAGTACACGCTAACGTGTACTGCCTCGCCAATACAGTCTATCAAATACTCAAAAGATCAATGAATCCAAAAGCCAACAAATCCAACTCAAATCAAAATGAACCATTTCAAAAAAAAAAACGCTTAATAAAACAGAAACAGATGGCATCCAATTAAATTAAATCTCGGTGTGGCTGCAGTACACGCACGCGTGCACTGCCTCGTCACTACCGTACGTCGAAACTGCAAAGGTCAAACCCAAATATTGGGTTCAACTCAAGTCACGGGGCTTACTCGAATAAACAAGCAGACAGCTCGAGACCATCAACCAGCCCAACAAAAAGAAACAAAGGAAATGGAACCAACTTACAATAAAAATGCAAAAGGTCAGGTTATTGACTCAACACAATTGCAAAGCACATAAAGGCACCTGTAATATGCAACACAGCGACAAAAGTCAGGCAGTAGCATTCATGAACCGAAAGTGCTAACTGACTCAAATGTCGCAAAACCCCGCAACCAAGATCAAGGCAACTTGACAATACAGTCTCAAGTGGAAGCAAAACTCATATATACAGCCTCCAACTAGAATAGCATGTGTATCAAACGAATGCAACAACCCAACAACTAAAATGTAACTTGCATCTGAATAGTGCTCCAAAGATAAGGAGACAGGACAATACATGACACTAGCGACAGTGCACGAGATACAGTGATGTAGAAGCTCACTGAAATGTACAAGGCAAACCAAAAATAAATGTAACATGACTATGGATATATCAAATTCATATTGAAATGCATATGAACATGAAGTAGGCAGTTTATTAACTAGCAAGCAGGTGACACACGGCAATGGACCAAAAGTGTAGCAGTTCAAGGCTGAGAAGAAAGCCAGCTAAGTAACAGTTCGAATATCATGAACCAAAGTAGGTATCAATAACAAAGCTGGATGGTGCAAATCTCAATAAAAAGAAACATATGACGAGAAGACTCAAGGTATACAAAGAAATCAGACCTGACAGAAATATGCAGGCATTTCAAACATACATGAAAGCATAAGTATAGGGACATTATGCACCACTACAAGCATCATGTTACAAACACTACCAGGATGATGCAGTTTCAACCCAAAGTGGATAGGGGAATCAAAAGGTTTCAAAGCTTTGTTCCAAATCAAAGTCAAGTGGAAAACAAAATATCATCACAAGTCACCATGGCCTCAGTCAGAAGTGCCGAAGCCAACATAAATCAACTGCCAGAATTTCAAACCAGGGGAACCAAGGAATCAATGATATATTAAAGCAATTTATCAATGTCAAACAAATATATACAAACTCAACAGAGTGTTCGAATATAAATCAAGACCGAAGTCAATGAAAATCAAACCGCGATGGTCACTAGATACAACTGTGCCGAGGCGACTAGAAAACATGAAATCATCAACAACATCAAAGTAAAAATCAAACAGCCAGAACAAGTAGTGACAAATTCGAATAAATGGATACGAACAAAATTCAAGGCAACTCACGAAATCCTTCAAGGCCGAGGAAACAACGACCATACCAAAAGTCGAAGAATCATTGATCATTTCAAGAATTCGAAACGAAGATCACGTGGCAGAGCAAAAATCGAACAACACGAACGAAGTCGAGATAGCCATAAAATAGGAACACGAAAATCACAGAGCTTCGAGCTCTAATTAACCCAAAGTAGGAATTAGATGTGAGCGATAAGGAATCACTCACCTTTGTCACCATCGAAATAGCCCAGAGCCAAGCAAGGAGGCGAAGTCATCAATCGCTCGAGCCATTCAAGTCAAAGCCATGACAACCTTAAGTCGATCGAAACCCTCATTTGAAAAACGAACGAACGAAGAATCATGGCCACCATCGAATTTCAGAAGCCCAAATAAGTTGGAGACGAACGATAAAATGTACCAGGCCGCCACCATTTTTATCTTTTCTATCGTTTCTTGCCTAGGGTTTTTTTTTGAAATGAAAAGGGTCGGGTTTTCCAATCAATAAGAAAAGAGGAATGGGTACAAATGATTTTCACGACAACAAAGAAAAGGCTTGGGCCAAGATTCAAAGCCCACAACTCTTAATGAATTGTAAAATAATTTACAACAGATTTTCAAATGAATTTAAACTTGATTCAAATCTGCATTAGCCATTAAAAATGATTTAATCGTCACTTATAAACTGACGCGAAAAAACCGGGTTGTTACATTGTGGTTCGCGGCTTTGACTTGCTTACCAACTGAACTTCGGCATTGATTTCACTGTGACTTTGAACTTGTTTTTTCTGGTTTGATCGCATTTCTGTAGCTTGGTTCTCACTGTGACCTGTTTATTCAAGACTATATATGTGCATATATACATATGATGTGTGTATGCATATATTCTTGAATTTAAATGCAAAGTTTGGTCATTTTGTTGCTGGTCTGGTTGCTTGGCATATTCCTGTATTTCTCTGGTCTCTTCTCTGTTGCACTTCACTGTTTTGTTTATCACAGCTGCTTCATTATGTATTAGATGTTGTTGCATTTTAGTTGTAGCTTGGTCTGATGAACTTGAATTAGTAGTCTGCACTTGTTGTTTACTGGTTGTCTTGCTCAGTTGATTCACTTTGCACTCATTGTAACGACCCGTAAATTTTTGATAATTAAAATAGTTAATTTAATAAGATTTCATGGTTTAATGTTGGAAGAATTAAAAATTTGTAATTTACTTATGATAATAATAATAATAATAACGAGAATGAATTGCAACAATATTTATCTAAGTTAATTATTAATGAATTAAATGATATTCCAATCAATTGAAATGACTCAAATGTTATAACTTGGTTATAAGGGAATATAAGAAAAACAAATGTAAATATTACGTTAACTAATGAAATAAGATGTAGTCAATGATAATGGAATCTAATTTGTCTTATATCGGAAATTTGTAACACTTGTAGTAAATAATAAACTTATAAGTGTGATTAAAAGTAAATGGTGATAATTATTATAAGTTACTTGTTTATTTGTTAGTTGAATCGAATTTAGAAACCAATTGTAAATGAAATGAAATTTTATATATTAACTGGGTTTACAATCAATAACTGAAGTTGAATAACAGATGTTGGATGCACTGGATGTAAATAAAGTAATTGATTAGTAATGAGAATTCATTTAAAATCTAATATTGAAATTTGTTGAATATGGATCAATTAAATTGTTTAAATTTGATATTGGAAATAAATTGAATAGATTGAATAACGGGAATTGAATAACTGTATAACGGAAATAATTGTTCCATAATTTGAATTCGTTTAGAGTTAAATTTTATAAGTTCATTTTCAAATATCTCAAGATAATGAATTTCG
The DNA here is from genome assembly GCA_030737815.1 of Allium fistulosum. Classification (NCBI taxonomy): domain Eukaryota; kingdom Viridiplantae; phylum Streptophyta; class Magnoliopsida; order Asparagales; family Amaryllidaceae; genus Allium; species Allium fistulosum. Next base: position 723,077,851 of record CM060908.1, read on the forward strand.
GATAATCTAAATTGTTTAAAATTTAAATTTGCAAATATTTGAATAATTGGATTTTGAATATAATATGATTGAAAATGATATCGAAGATTGATATAAAATTTTATTTAAACAACAATGAATTTGTTAACATTTAAAATTTGAATTTTTAGAAATTCGGTAAATTTTGAAAAGTCGTCGATTTAATCGACGAGTAAAATAGCCTTCCGAGGCACAGTCTCGAAATTCGGCAAAACCAGTTCCATTGGATCCGTAATAGTGTATTATTATCGGATTTCAAATTTCGGAGCAATCGGAGTTGCCATTTGACCGTGGCAGCTGAAAACGTTTAGAAATTCATTTAATCGATTTAATTTAAAATCGATCGTTTATTTCTATAACTCGTACAGACGATCAAATTGGCTTCCGAAACACGTTCCATTGTGTTCGGAAGGCAGGTAAAACCTTACGAACGCCTGTCGGCACGTCTAATTTGGAGTTCGTTCGGAAATCATGTTATTTGTGGATAATAATATTAAAACAATTAGTTATACGCGTATATTCACGTTCTTCTCTGAGAAACCCTAACTCCATCTTGCAGCCGCCGTTCTATTGATTAATGGCTGAGGGTGTTCTAATCTTCTTCCTTCTTTTTCACCAAATCCATTCATCTTTATCGAAATCTTCCAACTAGTAATTCGTAGAGGGCATCGAGATCTGCAAAGTGAACGGCTGAGATCGTTTTTCAAGTGATGGATTGGCGATGAAATGGAGTTGAACGCCGCGACTTCGAGCACGAATTCCGAGACCATAGGATGACCGAGCTTAGCCAGGTCGTGGGCGGCAGTTGCTATCGCGTAGGCGCACGCACCGAAGCTCTCCGATCGATCTCCGACACGTTGTAGGTGGAGCGACCATCATTTCTTTGTCGCGTACGAGTGGATTTCGTGTTTTCCTGGAGCACGATCGTATGGGGGAGAAGGTGAAGTCACGGCCCTTGATCTCAGATCTGAATTTTGGACGGCCGTGATTTGATTAGGTTAATTAAATTGAAATTGTATATTAATTTTAGTATATAATATGAAATCTTTGAAATTGTATAACTCCTTCATACGTTATCAGAATCGGACGAAACTGGCGATGTTGGAATCGCAGCGACGAGATCTACACTGCAGTGCAGACCCGGGACTGTTTCGAACTCGTTAAAATTTTTGGTTAAATCGAACGCGCTCGATTTAATTTAAAATTTGAACGATTGGCAACGTAAACTCAAGGTGAGTGTTTTATAACGCTCACAATGTACTAGAATATTCTGATGCTAGTTAAATTTAATATTGTGAAGTGATATAATTTTTATTAGTCGTTTGGATAAAATTTGACGGTCATCTAGATTGTCATCGAATTTAATGTTAGAAATTGAAATCGACAGTCAGATTAGAATTGAAATTTAATCGCAATTAAATTACTGAACATTTATAACTATGAAATTTCCGTGATTTATATTGTCTGTTTGGATGATTGGTTGCAATGGATGCTATTGATTGATGTTTGAAATGTTTGGATGTATATTTGGTTGTCGATATCCTGTCATCACCCTTTTTATAAATTACAACTGCAGATTGATTCATTTTGAATAAAATTGAGAAATAGGTTGAAATGATATATACCTATGACACTATAATTCGAATTGAAATGATATATATTTATTCCTGAAATTTAATTGAAATAACTGATCACTTGGCCATAGGGTAGAAAATTATATACGGGCACCGGATTGGTTAAATTAAATAATTTTTAAAAATCTATGATTTGGAATTATTTTAAATGGTCTGATTTAAAGGAATTTAAAATCAAATTTTATAGAAATTGAATTCATCGCGAATTTGACGTTGAGATGTTGAAATAAAATTTTGTTAAACAAATTGGTTAATAATTGAAGTTAAGACTTTGAAATTAAAATTGTGATATGATTGAATTTTCGTAAATTGATTTGATTTTTAAAGGATTCAATTTTTATTCGGACTTTGAATATTATTAAGTAAAAGTGTGATAAAGACAACATTTTGAAATTTGAGAAAATTGGATTTTTGATAGAATTGAATTAATTTGAAATCGAAATTGATTGAACTGAAATTGAGATTTGAATCGACTGAATGGAATTTGAATTTGATTCAGAATTGGTAAGTTGGAAATTAAAATGGTTGACTTTGAAGCTATTTCAAATTTGGTTTTTTGAAGTTATTCTGCTATATAAACTATTTTAAATACTTAAACTATTTTATACTAAACTATTTTAACCTATATTAATTTTATTAAGTTATTTTAACTTATTTAAACATATTAACTTATTTTAATCTATTTTAAATCTACTTAATTTAATTTAATTTCTTTTAAAATAATTAACCTATTTAATTTATTTTTAATTATATTTAATCTATTTTTTTAGCTATTTAACCTATTTAATTATATTAAATCTATTTTAAATCTATTTAACTATATTAAATCAATTTAAAACTATTTTGAAATCTATCTTTAATATTTAGAGTATTTCAACTATTTTCAATTATTTAAGCTACTTTAAACTATTCAAAACTATTTTCCAAAATTTCCAACTGGTCAATAAGGTGAAATGTTTATATTTAAATCTTGGATTTAAATACGAAATGGGTTAAATAAAGTTACAACCTAAATTGAAATGTAACGATTTTTGAAATTGAAATGAGATATTGGGTGAAATGATTTTTGAAATGAAATCGTATATTTTGCGTAAATACGATGATTGTGAAATGGAGTTGATTTTTGAAGCGAACTTGATATTTTGATATCAATTATGAATTGATTTTTGAAAATGTAAAAGAACCATCCGGTGTGTAATAAGCGTTTGGTTGTTAAAGAGACCGGGATCGGATATGGGCATACTCTCTGTCGATACCGAAAACCACTTTAACAACTGTGTACGTGGTGGAGATTCCAGAAATGAAGTAGGATGGTTTGGCGACGATTCTATATGGTATGACGTGACCCTGACTCCCGTGAGTCAGCTTAGATGTGACTAAAATCAGGAGCTATACCGGGCTAATGTGAGGTCATTCCTCTTATCGGACATATTTCTTCGATACCATTATATTGCTTTTGTGATTCGATTTGGTGGCCACCCCTCGATTGTTTGGGAGTGTGTCCGAGGTGGGCGGTAGTAGCTGCTATGCGTCACCACCAGTCCGGGAATGCAATTGGTATATCTACCCTGGCATTTCCTCGTATGCCGTGTTCACATGCCCTAGCGTGCCTTCTACGAATTTGTTTTGTACCATACCTATGGGGTGCCCTCTGCGTAAACCTCACGGAGGAGCGTACGGTACTATATAGACTATGGGAATATATAAAATGTGTTAAGGGGGATATGGGTAACGCCTTAACGCTATTTTAATAGTTTATTTTACTATAGACATATTATAATAGCGTATTGTACTACATAGTAGATAGTTTAACGGATCCTTAAGAGATGGAAAATCCCGTAACATCTTTCGAGTTATTGCATGCACGTCGACACTGGATAAGAGATGTCAAACCCCGTAAACATCTCTGACGCCGTTACACTCATATTTATTTACGATTGATTTAACTTACATAAGGATATTTTAGTCCTGACTCGAGTGTTTTGTCTTTTCATTATGCTCGGGTCAGTCCTGAGTTTTTCAGCTTATTGAAGATCTATTCTGGAGGATGAAGACGAAGATTTGGTATACTATTACTATTATTATACATGCATCATGCTGTCTGCTGCATTATTTTATTTGTTCTGTTGTATATGTATAACTCTGATAAATGTTGTATAAATGATAATCAAAAGTATATTAAACAGCTTCATGAACTGTTTATTTGATTATTATATTTTATCTTTCCGCTGCGAGATTCTGTGATTGTTTCTTGTTTCTTTTCTCTTCTTTTCTTATTCACCCCATTAACAATCCTCCCTTTTGAATGGTTTGAGTTGACAAGAGTGTTTGATTGTCAATTTAAACTGTCCAAAAAGGTGGGTCGTTACAGTTGGTATCAGAGCTTTGGTTTAGCGATAACCTTAGCTTTGTGGGGTCTGACTCTTTAAATAGGGTAGTAATACCCTATGATGAGTCGCTGAGTGCATATGTATGAGAGAGCGTATTTGTTAGTGATATAAAATTGTTTTATATTGTGTTGGTTGATTTGTTGAGTGGCATATGGATTCTGGTCAATACGAGTAATTAACGTTATTGATAGGGATCTCTAAACACTTGAACAGAACAATTCGACATAGTATTGTTTTGAAATTGGGTAAAGGAAATAATTTTGCCCCAATTATATTTTGTATATAAAGATATAATTTTTAGAAATTATTATGATCCATCCAGTTTGTTTGATTGTTAGAAATGATAATATGGATGGTTATCATAAATTGGATATTGTGTTTTAATAAATAAGGTTTATTACAAAATAAATAATGATAAAACAACTTATGGAATGTTTTAAGAAGGTAAATTTTTGTAAGAATAATTTATAAATGTGACTTATAAATCAAGATAGATTTAAATTGGAAAAAAATATTGAGTTTAAGACCCGGAGATTTTGAAAATGGTTTTTCAAAACTTTGAAGGAAAATATGTAGTGATATGAGTTGAAAAAAAAAATATTTATGGAAATATTTTGGAAGGATTTTTAAGAAGGAATGAATTCAGTACTCCTCTCTTATGTCGCTGGGAAATAATTTCGGTGATGACTGCGCAGCATCATCGACGTTCATTTTCGAGTCTCAAAGTGGAGGAGATTTCTGCGAAGTTTTGCTTTGCTTCGAAACTGTTTTGAAAAGAAATGCAGTTTGGTTTAAACTCCAAAAGTATGATTTGATATATATATATAAGATATAAATGTATCTATTTATTTCAAATGATTTGAAATAAACCGGGCATTTAAATTTTTAAAGTTCTGTTAATTGATATTTTTCAAGTTATCTGAATTAAATATGAGTAACCAGAACTTATGTAATAAAAGGATTTAAAAAAAAAACTCTAAGCTAAATGTTTTGAGAAACTTTAGAGTTGAAGTGTAACTCTTAAAAAAATTGAAAGGTGTTGAAAGGTAAAGAAAATTTAAATGAATTAAAATTTTGAACATTCTAATTAAGTAAAATAAATCCTATAAATTTGTAATATATCAAATTGCATTCTAATAACATATAATATGACTTACCAAATGTTTAAAGGTTAAAATGATGTTTAGGGATGTAATGAGATATTATACAAGTATGCAAAACCTAAAAATAATTGAAATATACAAGTAAGCAAAACTTAAAAGTGATTAAAATGTATATAAATGGAAATTTGATTGTGATAAGAATGTTATATACTTAAGTAAAATGTGAAATGATGAATGGCTAAATGGAATAAGTAAGTGAACTTAAGAAAACAGACAAATGAATCGAAATAATATCCTTGTAAATTTATTACAGAATTGAATATAAATTTGCAAAGAAATTGTGAAATTGAAGTTTGTAGCTTTGGAGATAATTATAAACTTAGATAAAGTCCAACTTCTTATATATGACTTTTATAGAATAATTATAAACTAAGTGATGATTAATAAAATGTTCCACCAATAAATTTGTTATTAACTGAAATTATGAAAATGAAGTAAAAATTAACAACTGAATTTGGTATAGCTAAGAATCAATTGAAGAATGAAATTGAATTTAATTAAATTATATGGAATGTTTAAAGTGAACTTAAGTAAGCAAAATCCTATGAAATGATGAATAAGAAATAATAGTATTAAAGAGTATGCTATGTAAAGAAATGGATATGCTAAGTAATTAAGGAATGAATAATGCATTGTGTATAATTAATTGTAAATGAAATATGGTAAGTAAATAAATTGTATAGGAATCTATTGGAAGGTAATACGTAAGTTGTACGTATATTGTTTTATTCGCATAACAATTTGACCCGAACTCGAGCACGGAATTTCGAGATAATTTATATCGATCCAAGTTAGGATTTTTCACTCGATTCTTAACGGCGAACCCTGGATATAGATTTTTGATTTGATTCTGGAATTCTCTATCATAGTATATAGCTATGCAAGGAGAATAACAGTTTTCCGATCAAGGAACCAAATCTGAGTCCGCACTAGAGAGTCAGGTGAACGATACTAGTTTGGAAGTGAAATTTTGTGATCGAATGAACGATCAGATTTGATATTGCGTACGGATGATATATGTACTTCGTACAGGTTTAGGTGAAGCTAATATTGAAAATTGATAATGCAAATTATAAATTGTTTTAAAATTATATGATTGGATATCATTGAGAAATAAGATGCAGGTATTTAAAAATCAAGGAATTTGGATTGCCCGACAAAAAGGTACACGTTTATTTGTCAATTGGATTGATGGTTTTTGGATGGAGCCACTTGGCTTTTGTTTCTTTTACTGGTTTGGGGCCCGTAGAGGCGTTTTGTAGCTGTACCGATCGAGCCGCGCAAAGGAGACGCTGCCGAAATTTTCTGTAAATCCGGGTGTTAGAAATTTTTTTCAGGTTTTAAAATTTTATAACTCATTTGGATAACCAACTTGTAAATTTCGTAAGCTTATCGGAGTAGAGTAGTGAAAGTGTAGTAACATCTTTATAAATAAAATTTCATTGTTTTATAAGTTGATAAATTTGAATAAAATGTATCGAATGCCGAAATCTTTACTTAGTTCCTTTTCCCTTCTTTTTCCTTTTCGAGGACGAAAAGTTTTGAGTAGGGGAGAGTGTAACGACCCGTAAATTTTTGATAATTAAAATAGTTAATTTAATAAGATTTCATGGTTTAATGTTGGAAGAATTAAAAATTTGTAATTTACTTATGATAATAATAATAATAATAACGAGAATGAATTGCAACAATATTTATCTAAGTTAATTATTAATGAATTAAATGATATTCCAATCAATTGAAATGACTCAAATGTTATAACTTGGTTATAAGGGAATATAAGAAAAACAAATGTAAATATTACGTTAACTAATGAAATAAGATGTAGTCAATGATAATGGAATCTAATTTGTCTTATATCGGAAATTTGTAACACTTGTAGTAAATAATAAACTTATAAGTGTGATTAAAAGTAAATGGTGATAATTATTATAAGTTACTTGTTTATTTGTCAGTCGAATCGAATTTAGAAACCAATTGTAAATGAAATGAAATTTTATATATTAACTGGGTTTACAATCAATAACTGAAGTTGAATAACAGATGTTGGATGCACTGGATGTAAATAAAGTAATTGATTAGTAATGAGAATTCATTTAAAATCTAATATTGAAATTTGTTGAATATGGATCAATTAAATTGTTTAAATTTGATATTGGAAATAAATTGAATAATTGAATAGATTGAATAACGGGAATTGAATAACTGTATAACGGAAATAATTGTTCCATAATTTGAATTCGTTTTAGAGTTAAATTTTATAAGTTCATTTTCAAATATCTCAAGATAATGAATTTCGGATAATCTAAATTGTTTAAAATTTAAATTTGCAAATATTTGAATAATTGGATTTTGAATATAATATGATTGAAAATGATATCGAAGATTGATATAAAATTTTATTTAAACAACAATGAATTTGTTAACATTTAAAATTTGAATTTTTAGAAATTCTGTAAATTTTGAAAAGTCGTCGATTTAATCGACGAGTAAAATAGCCTTCCGAGGCACAGTCTCGGAATTCGGCGAAACCAGTTCCATTGGATCCGTAATAGTGTATTATTATTGGATTTCAAATTTCGGAGCAATCGGAGTTGCCATTTGACCGTGGCAGCTGAAAACGTTTAGAAATTCATTTAATCGATTTAATTTAAAATCGATCGTTTATTTCTATAACTCGTACAGACGATCAAATTGGCTTCCGAAACACGTTCCATTGTGTTCGGAAGGCAGGTAAAACCTTACGAACGCCTGTCGGCACGTCTAATTTGGAGTTCGTTCGGAAATCATGTTATTTGTGGATAATAATATTAAAACAATTAGTTATACGCGTATATTCACGTTCTTCTCTGAGAAACCCTAACTCCATCTTGCAGCCGCCGTTCTATTGATTAATGGCTGAGGGTGTTCTAATCTTCTTCCTTCTTTTTCACCAAATCCATTCATCTTTATCGAAATCTTCCAACTAGTAATTCGTAGAGGGCATCGAGATCTGCAAAGTGAACGGCTGAGATCGTTTTTCAAGTGATGGATTGGCGATGAAATGGAGTTGAACGCCGCGACTTCGAGCACGAATTCCGAGACCATAGGATGACCGAGCTTAGCCAGGTCGTGGGCGGCAGTTGCTATCGCGTAGGCGCACGCACCGAAGCTCTCCGATCGATCTCCGACACGTTGTAGGTGGAGCGACCATCATTTCTTTGTCGCGTACGAGTGGATTTCGTGTTTTCCTGGAGCACGATCGTATGGGGGAGAAGGTGAAGTCACGGCCCTTGATCTCAGATCTGAATTTTGGACGGCCGTGATTTGATTAGGTTAATTAAATTGAAATTGTATATTAATTTTAGTATATAATATGAAATCTTTGAAATTGTATAACTCCTTCATACGTTATCAGAATCGGACGAAACTGGCGATGTTGGAATCGCAGCGACGAGATCTACACTGCAGTGCAGACCCGGGACTGTTTCGAACTCGTTAAATTTTTTGGTTAAATCGAACGCGCTCGATTTAATTTAAAATTTGAACGATTGGCAACGTAAACTCAAGGTGAGTGTTTTATAACGCTCACAATGTACTAGAATATTCTGATGCTAGTTAAATTTAATATTGTGAAGTGATATAATTTTTATTAGTCGTTTGGATAAAATTTGACGGTCATCTAGATTGTCATCGAATTTAATGTTAGAAATTGAAATCGACAGTCAGATTAGAATTGAAATTTAATCGCAATTAAATTACTGAACATTTATAACTATGAAATTTCCGTGATTTATATTGTCTGTTTGGATGATTGGTTGCAATGGATGCTATTGATTGATGTTTGAAATGTTTGGATGTATATTTGGTTGTCGATATCCTGTCATCACCCTTTTTATAAATTACAACTGCAGATTGATTCATTTTGAATAAAATTGAGAAATAGGTTGAAATGATATATACCTATGACACTATAATTCGAATTGAAATGATATATATTTATTCCTGAAATTTAATTGAAATAACTGATCACTTGGCCATAGGGTAGAAAATTATATACGGGCACCGGATTGGTTAAATTAAATAATTTTTAAAAATCTATGATTTGGAATTATTTTAAATGGTCTGATTTAAAGGAATTTAAAATCAAATTTTATAGAAATTGAATTCATCGCGAATTTGACGTTGAGATGTTGAAATAAAATTTTGTTAAACAAATTGGTTAATAATTGAAGTTAAGACTTTGAAATTAAAATTGTGATATGATTGAATTTTCGTAAATTGATTTGATTTTTAAAGGATTCAATTTTTATTCGGACTTTGAATATTATTAAGTAAAAGTGTGATAAAGACAACATTTTGAAATTTGAGAAAATTGGATTTTTGATAGAATTGAATTAATTTGAAATCGAAATTGATTGAACTGAAATTGAGATTTGAATCGACTGAATGGAATTTGAATTTGATTCAGAATTGGTAAGTTGGAAATTAAAATGGTTGACTTTGAAGCTATTTCAAATTTGGTTTTTTGAAGTTATTCTGCTATATAAACTATTTTAAATACTTAAACTATTTTAAATACTTAAACTATTTTATACTAAACTATTTTAACCTATATTAATTTTATTAAGTTATTTTAACTTATTTAAACATATTAACTTATTTTAATCTATTTTAAATCTACTTAATTTAATTTAATTTCTTTTAAAATAATTAACCTATTTAATTTATTTTTAATTATATTTAATCTATTTTTTTAGCTATTTAACCTATTTAATTATATTAAATCTATTTTAAATCTATTTAACTATATTAAATCAATTTAAAACTATTTTGAAATCTATCTTTAATATTTAGAGTATTTCAACTATTTTCAATTATTTAAGCTACTTTAAACTATTCAAAACTATTTTCCAAAATTTCCAACTGGTCAATAAGGTGAAATGTTTATATTTAAATCTTGGATTTAAATACGAAATGGGTTAAATAAAGTTACAACCTAAATTGAAATGTAACGATTTTTGAAATTGAAATGAGATATTGGGTGAAATGATTTTTGAAATGAAATCGTATATTTTGCGTAAATACGATGATTGTGAAATGGAGTTGATTTTTGAAGCGAACTTGATATTTTGATATCAATTATGAATTGATTTTTGAAAATGTAAAAGAACCATCCGGTGTGTAATAAGCGTTTGGTTGTTAAAGAGACCGGGATCGGATATGGGCATACTCTCTGTCGATACCGAAAACCACTTTAACAACTGTGTACGTGGTGGAGATTCCAAAAATGAAGTAGGATGGTTTGGCGACGATTCTATATGGTATGACGTGACCCTGACTCCCGTGAGTCAGCTTAGATGTGACTAAAATCAGGAGCTATACCGGGCTAATGTGAGGTCATTCCTCTTATCGGACATATTTCTTCGATACCATTATATTGCTTTTGTGATTCGATTTGGTGGCCACCCCTCGATTGTTTGGGAGTGTGTCCGAGGTGGGCGGTAGTAGCTGCTATGCGTCACCACCAGTCCGGGAATGCAATTGGTATATCTACCCTGGCATTTCCTCGTGTGCCGTGTTCACATGCCCTAGCGTGCCTTCTACGAATTTGTTTTGTACCATACCTATGGGGTGCCCTCTGCGTAAACCTCACGGAGGAGCGTACGGTACTATATAGACTATGGGAATATATAAAATGTGTTAAGGGGGATATGGGTAACGCCTTAACGCTATTTTAATAGTTTATTTTACTATAGACATATTATAATAGCGTATTGTACTACATAGTAGATAGTTTAACGGATCCTTAAGAGATGGAAAATCCCGTAACATCTTTCGAGTTATTGCACGCACGTCGACACTGGATAAGAGATGTCAAACCCCGTAAACATCTCTGACGCCGTTACACTCATATTTATTTACGATTGATTTAACTTACATAAGGATATTTTAGTCCTGACTCGAGTGTTTTGTCTTTTCATTACGCTCGGGTCAGTCCTGAGTTTTTCAGCTTATTGAAGATCTATTCTAGAGGATGAAGACGAAGATTTGGTATACTATTACTATTATTATACATGCATCATGCTGTCTGCTGCATTATTTTATTTGTTCTGTTGTATATGTATAACTCTGATAAATGTTGTATAAATGATAATCAAAAGTATATTAAACAGCTTCATGAACTGTTTATTTGATTATTATATTTTATCTTTCCGCTGCGAGATTCTATGATTGTTTCTTGTTTCTTTTCTCTTCTTTTCTTATTCACCCCATTAACAATCCTCCCTTTTGAATGGTTTGAGTTGACAAGAGTGTTTGATTGTCAATTTAAACTGTCCAAAAAGGTGGGTCGTTACACTCATCTTTGGTTTTGTGGTGTGCACTGTGCATTCATGTGCATACTGTTCTTTGATCTTCACTAGGTTGTACACTTGTAGCTATTGTGTCTGCACTTGTATCTGTTGTACACTTGTAGTTGTTGTGTTCACCTGATTACTTCTAGTTGTACTACTATTTGAATTGCAGTGCTTCATATTGTTTATTTCTGTTTTATTGTCTAGTTTAATAGTTGCATAACTGTTGTATCTTTTGTTCACTGTTGTACATGGATTAGCTACTGATTGTCTGCACTCATTTGTGATATTTGTTTATCTGAAACCTGGGTAGCTCTGGTTATTTGATCATCTTGTTCAATCTGGATATTGTCATTTTGATGCATTCATTCCAGTAGTCACTTGAAGTTGCATCCATTCCAGTGTACATTGATGCTTGTTTTTGAACTTGAGTAGTCTTAACCTTGGTTTTATTTCTGTAGCCATTGTACAGTGTTCTTGACTTTGTGATGTACACTGTTATACTTGTTTGAACTGGTTGTTGACCCTTTGACATTGATATGTTGATACCTCCTTGCTTTTGACTACTGTGGCACTGAGCTTGATCTCTGTTGTACACATTTTGTCTTGTTCATATTGAATCATACATGCTTACATCCATGCAGATGATTCACTTCATGATTTGTTCTGGACATTTTGCTTTCTTTTATCTTGTTGATTTGGTTTGCTGATTCAGTGGTGCTGCAGTTGATTTATAGCATTTATGTGTACATTACTTGATTTTGGTCGAGTCCATTTGCACTTGTGTTGAGTCTGATTTTTGATTTGACCGTGTGCACTCGAGTTGGCAAGGCAGTGCACATGTATATACGTGTGTACTGCAGCCCCACCGTCTTGATTTATTGGTATTTCTTTTGCTTTTGATGCATGGATCTCTTGTGCCTTTTTTTATACTAGTGGCAAGGCCGTGCACGCGTGCGTGTATGGCAGCCAATCAAAATTGATGTTTTAAATAGATGTTTTCTATTTCTAAAATTGTTTTATGTTGCAAATTCAATATATTTTGAATCATTTTTTATTTAGATTGATTTGATGGTTTTTGTTGTTAATCGCCGTTTCGGCAATTCTGTTCTTTTCAAAATCATCTTCATTCTAAAGATCATCTTTATTTATCTCTGCTGATATTTAAATCTGCTGATTTATTGTTTAACACTGTTAAGTGTTATGTTTACCGTTATCCGATTTCTTTGTTAAAAGGATCGGATAGACGGAAAATTATTGTGACTGTCGTCTAATTGATATTTGATTATTATTGCTTCTGTGCACTAATAACTGAGAGTGAATTAGACTGCCCCGTGTATTATTTTCTTTTGAATTTAATACTCGGGTCAGACCCGAGTTATTTCAGGTTGTTGATTTCCTTCTTTGAGTTGCTGTTCGGACTATGAAGACTTTTCACATCTTCTGAAGTTGTCTTTGTCATTTTGTAGAAGTCGTGTCATTGTATAGGATGATATGTATTCATGTATATTAGTTGATAATGTACGTGTATATATAACTTCCAGAGTTGACAGTTGTAGTTGTATCATATGTATTGTGTCAACTATGTTGTAACTGACATTAGTTATATATATATGAGACTTTTGTTTTTATCTGTGTTCCGCATTTATATTATCTGTGTTATTGTTATATCTAATGTCCTAAACTATTATGAACCATCGTAGTTTGTTTTATACTGATAATTGGGTATGTCGATGGGAGTAAATAAATAAGATGAAAAATTAAAAGTATATACCACTCCTATCGAGGTAACCAATATTAGCGTAAGGCCAACTACGGATGGCCGCTCCTATCCAGCCTTATTCTTCGTAATAATAGACAGTATTTCTTTTAATACTCTTTGTTATTATGAGTATAGAGGTGGGGCGTCACACTTACCATAATCGATGTAGATTTTATCATCTTCTTACACTCGTCACTGCCGTAAAATAAGAGACGAAGATTAAATGAGATTTATATAAAAAATAAGGGTTAAAAAAAGTACAATGAAGAAGACTTAAATTAAGGTAAAGGATGAGCCAGCCCAATACGGAAAAAGAGTTGATTTTTTCCAAAATTCAACAACTCGGCCGATATCTCGCTGTTAAATCTCATCCGAGATACCGGACAAGATACTAAAATATCGTCCGAGATTTAGGTCATATGAGATTCAAATGAAATATCCTATTTCGAATCGCCCAGGCTTGAAAACGAGATCTTGGCCGAGATGAGCGAGATTTAAACCTTGGTTGGAAATAAACTTGGTTTTAAGGAAACGTTGATTATATTGACAATTTTAGTCTTTATATTTATGGAAAGTCCAACTTAAGCATAGAAGATAATATGAAGTTAACTAATATGTACTTTGGAGAATTCTAGAAAATTGATTTGTCAAGAGGATTGAAGAAAGTCTAGAGAATGTACTACACTATAAATAAAAATGTTTTATCTCATCTTTTTTATGCAAGCAAAAAAGAGAAGTTGAAAGAAAAATAAAGCTTATTTCCTCCTTTATAAAATATTCATCTCTCAATCTCCATTTGCAAATTAGCAGTTAGCAGTTACTTCTCCTTCTTCTTCTTATAGAAATTTCCAACACACAGACACACACACATATATAATATATATATACGAGGAGCATTCAACAACACTCCAAATAATGCAGCACTCCAAATGCCCATTGATTTCCAACGCAAGCTTTGATTTAAATAATAGTGCAAGTGGGAAGAGAGAGAATGAACTATTATTTAAATTGGAGCTTATGTTGGAAATAAGGAGGCATTTAGGATACTACACTATTTAGGGTGCTATTGAATGCTTATGTGTGTGATATATATATGTATATGTATATGTATATGTATGTGTATGTGTATGTGTATGTGTATGTGTATGTGTATGTGTATGTGTATGTATGTATGTATGTATTATATATGTATATGTGTGTATATATATGGGTAAGGATTGGCTACACCTCATTCTTGTTACACCTCTATTCTTTGTTGATTTCAACCACACATTCCCATTTAAATAATATGACGAGACGACAAGAGAGAGAGTATATATTAATCAAATCAGAATATGTGGTTGAAATCAAGGAGAATGGAGGTGTAGCAGAAATGCATTGTAGCCAATCAAGTGAAAGAAATGCTCGGGCTTTTAATGATAAGAAGAAAGTGGTATTGGCGCTAGTATAATTAACAAAGACATTGCTGCAATAATTAGGATAATTGCAAGAAGATTACGTACCAGCTTAAAGGAATAAGAAAGACAACTATTGGAGAATTTGAGATGGAGGGTACCGAACGAAGGAAGTCGAGCAACGAGTTGTGAGCTGCCATGATTGTTTTTCTCTGAACCCTAATTTGGAAAATTGAGTTAAAATGGAATGTTTGTTGGGTGGAAAGTTGTACTTTGTATATTTGTTGTTTTGTAATATGTGGTTGTAATGTTTGTTGGAAATTTTTGAAAGATCTTCAAGTTCTGGTATCACTGTTGGTAAGTTTTATAAGAAGTAGAAGAATTGAATTTGATAATAACTAGAAAAGAGAGATGTGGACTTTTAAAAGAGGAATAAAATTCTATTACAAACTTTAATTACATTTTTTTTTGCTTGATTACAAAATTTCTTACTTTATTACTTTTCTTGCTTCGATACAAAATAAGCCACTCCACCTCTATTTATAGTAGTACACATCTCAATTGAATGGTGGTGATGTGTTTAATCATATGGTTCACAATCATTCTCTAGAATATTTGTTAATTCTCCTAAAAAGCCTATTCTCTAGAGTTCTCTTAAATTCCTAAGTAAGATGATTCTAGAGACTTTTAATTAGTATATCAAACTCTAGATTATTCTCTAGGCTAAATTTTAGCCTCTTTGGTATAACTTAATTATCTCCATAAATACTAAAATTACTATTGTCTAAATTATGTAATGTTTTCTAAAATAATTAATTAGACCAAAATCAAGTTTATTTCTAATAATGTATAGGCAAGGATCGACTGCACCTCAAATCTCCTTGGTATCAATCAAAAGTTCCGAATTAAATAATATATTTTCTCTCTCTTTCCACTTCACTCTATTATTCAATTCAGAACTTGTAGCTGATATCGGGGGATTTGAGGTTTAGCCCATCCTTGCGCAAATTTTATATGTGTATATATATAGACACACACACATATACATACAATGATCAGCTACACCTCATTCTTGCTACATTTTGATTTAAATAATATAATAAGGTGACAAGAGAGAAATGTTATTCTTGCTACACCTCTATTTCCTATTCTCTCTTATTTTCATCACACGTTTCGATTTAAGTAATAAAATGAGGTGTAGTCGATCTTCGCACATATATATGAAGGATTGGCAGCCCCCTTTATTCAGCCCTCAACGTAGCCCCTTAATTGCAGCCACTTGTTTCGATTAAAATAACTGTATGGTGTGATTAGAGAGAAAATTTATTATTATTTAAATCGGAATGAGTAGCTGAAGTTAAGGGACTACGTTTGGAGGATGAATAGAGGGGGTTGCTAATCCTTCCCCATATATATAGTATATGTATGTATATAGAGTGTGTATGTGTGTATGAGTATATAAGCATGTCCATAAGGACCTAGATTTAATTACCGAAGTATTTATTACTTATTTTTATTTCTAACAGGAAGGTTTTTTATATCTAGAGAATCAAGCAAAATTCAAAATCTATGACATTCATCACACAATTGTAACCGTGGAGTATTGTGATAATAAACAAACAATGAAATTAAAAAAAATTCCATAGAGATTTTAATAAACTGGAGCTTCACATCTATCTTTTTACTGTTAATGCACATACCTTCATAATACAATTCATTCATGGATCTACAAAATTTGCTTGTGAAGAAAATCCAGTATATATGTAAGAAAAAAGTTAGATAGTAAGAGTGTTAGTGGCTACTATCTCAAATGTATCCTAATATACTTTTATTATCCAAATGTGATAAACTCCTAGTATAAAATAAACTCATACGTGTTTTATGCTATATCATGCAGTCCATGAAAAATATAATCTTTTTTCAAATACTCCAAAGCGGTAAGATTTCAGTTTTAATAAAACAAATAAATTCCTAAACAATACGAATCCACAACCATACTAGTTCATCCATTACATACTTAATTTGACAATTACAGTTTTAGTCAAAAGTTAACACAATAATAAAATATCAGACTCCAATTCGATCGCAGTCCTTTTAGTTCTTTCTAGCATATTCTTTCTCACTCCCTCTCCCCCCATGCCCTTAATCTTCTTGCTACCAATCATGACCTAATTACCACCTTCGTAATATTCACAAAATCCATTCTTTTCTTCATAGCTATCACAGTTATATAAGAATGTGAATAATAGATAGAACTTAAATCAAATTACACACCATGTGAAGATTTTTTATTCACTTGTCATTGATTTTCAATATGATTTCCATGTCTTATGTCCATTTGAGAAACTTAGGATGTGGGGTGTATCATCTTGTGAAGCCCTTACTACTCAAAATGCAAGTTTCTGAATTGTACTAAATCTGCAATTATGGATCACATCATGATCAATATGCTTAACAATAAATCATGTTAAATTTTCTGTTAAGAGATGTCAAATTGTTTCACAATGGAGGTTGATTCTGCAAAGACACGGTTCCTCCTCGATTTGGATCCAATAATATTTGTGATATGAAAAAGTTAAATATGTTATGATAACATATAAATATTATAAATTTTGAAAATAGTAATGTATTAAAATTATAGCAAATACAGAAATACTAAATAGTAATGCAATACTAAAATCTCAACTTGCTTAGATTTCAAACCCCATCCCTCCCCCATAGTTCATAACGCATAAATAACTTTTTATTCCAAGCATAAAATGATATAACTATAGACAACATAAAGCATTCAAACTCAGTTTCACATGGTAAAATTTAATTAAGATTTCACAATCTAGAGAAGTGGTAATATTTTTTAACGAATGTTCTATTTCAATCGAGTAATCAAGATACAATTGACCATGGGGTAAATTATTGTCATGTAATTATATAATGCCCCTTAATTCTACCCATCGAATTCAGATCATACATCCTGATGCTCACACCCCGATTGTTGTAGCATAACTTTTTTAATAATTCAAAGCATCTCAATCAAAATGCAACTCTATAATATTTTAATATTATCAAATGCCCAACATGGATTTTGTAGTCTAGATTTTAATAGTCTGTAGAATTTAAAACTTAGACTCTTTGACATTATTTCAAAATACATAACATGCATAAATGAAAGCAGAATATCACAATGTATACTACACTAACTAACCAAAGAAAAGGTAAAAATAACCAATATCAGTTAACTTAAAACAACCTCTCAAATATCGGCATCCCTTCATAGTCCTTGATTTACCTGTAATGCAAAAAAGTGTTATTATAATGCAATTATACTAAAAAAAATTATAAGCATTTTATTTTACATATATCAAATCATGTGGAGTAAAATGATGCCCAATAATCTAATTCACTATCGTCCACTCTTATCTAGTATATGTTACCTTTCTAGCAATAAAGATTAAAGATGCAAACCCAAGTTAGCTGATGTGTTATACTTAAAAGATGAAAAGATACTTAGTCATATTCAGTCTTAATGTATGGATCGTTAATATTGCTAGTCTTAATGCATGGAGCATTAATATAGCTGCACTTCCAAAATTACCTAGGCCAGAGAAAGATGCCTAAATTTATTCATACCTAGTAATCATAGATAACCAATTTAATGGTTAACAAATTAATCAAATTTAGAAATAGTTTGATTTTTTTTAAATCGTATTTTGATACTTTAATAGATCTGCAATTAAGGTGATAGAATGCTCTTATCCATGCGACAAAATATGCCACCATCTTGTTCTCAAAAAAAGGCGAACCATTCATGTAACGCCCCACTCTGAGACCCACTGTAACAAAGAGTATTACGGGAGTAATACTGTCTGTTAAAGCGGAGAATAGAGTATAGTGGAAGCGACCATCTATAATCAAGCTATAACTATCTACCGAATACGTCGAAAGGTGGAATCTATTTAAATTTTTCTCAATCAGGTGGTTCGACATATTCGGTAAATACTTATAACGAAATTACAAATGGCTAAAGATCTATCAGGACAAAGCATAATAACATAATGAAATAGCATCACAGAACAGAATCACATAACAGATATAAAATCCCAGAACAATACATCATCAATACAGATCCAAATACTATAAGTGGGTACAAAGTCACTGCTCACACATGTGAGTCAAAAATATGTACATATCAAAGTCTGAATAATAATAGAATAGTGGAATAGTGGATAAATAAAAGCGCTATCTATCAGCATAGCAGATAATGTCCAAGCGGAAGCACAGAAGCTAAGTCCAGAGACCTAACCTGAAACAACTCGGTCTGACCCGAGCGAAAACACTCGGGTCAGGCTAGCTAAACAATCAGTAATAACTGAGATATATAATAATGCGGTACATAAATAAAATAGTACTTATCCAAAGAGAAGTATATTATGAACCACATGAATATAATGACGATCCCTAATCATCAATAAACAATAAAAATCTCCAAAGAGAAATCAACACCAAAGTGTAGAATAAATAAAGTCGCCTCATATCATCGGCGAAGCCAAAGCCATAAAAAGATGCCCATAGGCAATAATCCCAATAGTGACCAGAGTCTGTGATCAATGCCCAAGCAAAGATCGATGCTCCAAAGAGCCATGGGGATATACTGAAAAGTCAATGAAATCAAACACTGAAAAGCAGTGTCCAGAGACACTGTGGATCCATAAGGTAATCGCACTTACATCGTATGGTTCCATAGAACCAACACCGAATGGCAGTACTCGAATGGATATAAAAATCATCAGATAATACAAGTATTGCACGTGCACCGACCAGAGTCGTTGTTGCCAAGTACTGTAGAGTTGTGATCGATCACTCGCACCGATGCGAAACGCGCGAGACGGCGAGATCCTTCCCAGAAGGATAAAGGCCCAGAGGCACACGCCGAAAAATAAACTGCTCCATAGAGCAGGTGTCCAGAGACGGTTGCCCAGAGGCGTGGTGACCCAGAGGTCCAGTACTGGCCGCCCAGAGGCTAATGTGTCACTAACTTCTTGGAGAGGAACCCGCAAAGTGTTAACAATGAGTCCCATACCCCACGTTCGCACTAAACGGTTTCCTAACCAATAGCAAGCTCACACTCCAAACAATAAAAAGTCTACCTCATATCATCGGTAAACTAGACCCAAAGGTCAAAACGATCAATCGAATAGGTCGGGGATTAACCGGAAAGAAAATACACACGGTTTCCATAGGCCGGAGATTTCCTAACCGTTTAAGCACCTTTCCACTTCGCTCGACGTGCTAAAAGTGAGTGTGAGATTTTTATTATAGAAAATAATGGTGTAAAACGGATTTATAATTGATTTTCGGAATCACTTTTAAAACGGTCTTTTGAAAGGTCTCCTATTATGGAGTAATTAATTTAATAATTAAAAATAATATTATATAATAATTTTCAAAAGCCATTTAGGAGTGAAAAATCTTTTGAAAATGATTCATAAAACCCGTGTACGAAATCTAGAGACAAATCTCAAAGAAATCAATGAAAACCAGAAAATCATCAAAAATATTCTAAGTGTTTGTAACCATTCAAAAACAGCTGTGAACTCAAGTTAGATAATTTATTTGGACCAGCAAACTGTGTCCAAATGTCATGAAAATTTGCAGGCATGTAGTCCAACATCCCTACTTTAAGATGCAAAAAGAATTGCTGGATTCCGAGTTGAGACGAAGTGGCAGCGACGTCTCAAAGTTGGACCCAGAACAAGATTTACACTGTTTACAAACAGCGACTAGAGTTCAACTTCGACACGAAATTCGAAGTACCAAACGAACTCCAATGTTGTCCAAATTTTCCGGAGATGGAGTTCGGAACTCCACCTTTCTAACGAGACCAAAAACGTCGAATTCCGACTTCCGATGCGAACGTAGCGGCATCGCGGAGTGGCGCTCAAAAGCTGGAAACAGAAGGGATATTTGATTTTCAAAGTGTTTGACCATTCAAAAACTGCTGCGAACCCAAGTTCGGCAATTTATTTGGACCAGCAAACTGAATCCAAATGACATGAAAACTGGTAGGCATATAGTCCAACATCCCTACTATAAGATGCAAAAAGAATTTCTGGAATCCGAGTTGAGACGAAGTAGCAGCGACGTCTCAAAGTTGGACCCAGAACAAGATTCACACTGTTTACAAACAGCGACAAGAGTTCAACTTCGACACGAAATTCGAAGTACCAAAAGAATGCCGATGATGCCTAAATTTTATAGAGATGGAGTTCGAAACTCCACCTTTCCAACGAGACCAAAAACGTCGAATTCCGACTTCGGATGCGATCGTGGCGGCATCGCGAAGTGGAGAAAAAAAATCTGGAACAGGGTTTAAAAAAAAATTATTTATTATTTTTTTTTCTTTTTTTTCTCGGGACAGTGGTAAGAATGTACAGTTTTGACCAAAATAACTTCGAAATTTCATGAAACTCAAAACATGAAAGTTTTAGCTCTAAATCTAAGCTTTCCAAAACATCCAAAATTATTAGATTTGGATAAGAAACGAGAGAGATACATGCAAAACAATATCAGATTGAAACTCAAGATAACTTGTTAAAGACAGAATTGGTCTTCTGTCTTTGAACGCATTTCAGGTCATCTAAATGGCAATATTACAGAAAACTCACTGAACAAAAATTGTAGCATATGTTTTAAGCTTTCCGGAACATCCAAAATTATCTAATTCGGATCAAAAACGAGTAACTTATGGCCAAATCAATTTCAGGGTTTTATTTTATCAACCTTGTAGTTTGTTGTCAGGTCAGCGACAAACAAACGTGATTTCGACCATTGAAACCACAAAATTAGGCAAAGCTCAAAACATGAAAGTTATAGGCTACAGAATAAGCTTTCCAGAACTTCAAGAAAATCTTAATTCCGATTTAAGATGAATGAGATATGCCTAATTTACTAACAGCAATAAACTAATTATAATTTCAGCTAGCATATATTACTAATCAATAGTAATTACCTTAATGAGGCAAAAGAACAAATAGTATTTGTGCACAATTAAGCAAGCCAAAAGCCTCAACCTCCAAGCAATGATCAAGAGACTTCAAGGACCCAAAATCAACAAAAAAATAAAACAATAATTACAACATGAAGGTTGAGATAAATATGGGTTAAGAAGGAGGATTAGATAATATGAGAGATTGCATTACCTTTCTTTCTTTCTTTTTTTTCTAGGATTAAACTAATTTATGAAGAGAAGGAGATGGAGCTTCTAAATGGAGGCCATTAATTTTGTTTAGATCTAGGTTTTGAAGTTATGAAGAGGAGGGTTAGGGTTTGGGGGTTTGAGATATTATAAAGGAGTGGGTTAGGCTAATGGGTAATGGTAAGGGGTTTTAGAAACCCATTAGGACTTAGTTTATTTTCTAATGTTATCATGTGAACCAAAATCCTAAGAAGCATTCTATTTTTAATTAAAACCTTATAATTGTCTTATTTAGCCCATTAACCCATAATCACTTTAAAATTCCCCTTTTAAATATTAAATTCCAAAAATATTAATTTCCCCATTTTTAAACCCAAAATACTTTAATTTGCAAACCAATTGCAAATTTAAATTCCCAAAATTTTTGTTTAGCTCCCTTTTCCACTTAAAATCATAATTTTAATTTTTTTTTTCGGTAATTGCAATCTCAGGGTTGTTACAGACTCCCCCCCTTAAGAAAATTGCGTCCCCGCAATTCCTTAAATATAGAAGTCGTCTATAACATCTAATTCACAAAGGAATACAGAAGATAAAATATAGATGCTCACCCGTGCCGGAAGATGAAAGAAAACCTAGGATAAGTACGCTCGATAAATTCTCTGGCCTCCCAAGTGCAGTCCTTAGGATTAGACGACCATTGAATCTTCACAAGCGAAACCTCTTTGTTTCGAAGACGTCTGATCTCCGAATCAAGCACACGAAGAGGATGTTGCTCTATAGATAGATCGGGTGAGATCTCCAAATCAGGCACGATATGAGGCTCGATAATAGAATCAAGGTCGCGCACACACTTGCGAAGCTGAGAAACATGGAACACATCATGTATTCCAGAGAAATGAGCAGGTAGAGCCACACGATAAGCAACGGGGCTGATGCGTTCCATAATAGGAAATGGTCCGACATAACGAGGAGCCAACTTCCCTGTAGAGCAGAAACGCACAACCCCCTTCATGAGAGATATCCGAATAAATACATGATCACCAATGGAGAACTCAAGAGGCTTCCTACGGCTGTCCGCGTAGGATTTCTGACGGTTCTGCGCCTCTTTCATTCTCTAACGAATAAGAATAATCTTCTCAGAAGATTCCCGAACTGAATCTGGACCAAGAAGGAACTTCTCGCCAGAATCTAACCAACACGAAGGAGAACGACATGGCCTTCCGTAAAGAGCCTCGAAAGGAGCCATGCCAATACTAGACTGAAAGCTGTTGTTGTAGGAGAACTCTACAAGCGGTAAGTGATCCTCCCAAAACACGATTCACCCTCTCCGTCTGACCGTCGGTCTGAGGATGATAAGTAGTCGAGAGATTCAGCTTTAAGCCCAAAGCTGACTGTAGGCACTTCCAGAAGTGACTAGTAAAGATAGTGTCTCGATCACAGACGATAGAGCTAGGAATGCCATGAAGTCGAACGACTTCCTTCACATATAACTTGGCAAGCTAAGGAGCAGTCCGAGTAGACTTAATAGGAATGAAATGAGCTGATTTGGTCAAGCGATCGACGATGACCCAAATAGAAGTATGGCCTGACCTCGATCGAGGCAGACCATCAATAAAATCCATGGATATCTGATCCCATTTCCACAATGGAATCTCTAGCGGCTGAAGAAGACCGGATGGACGCTGGTGCTCAGCTTTGATCTGTTGACAAGTCATGCAACGGCTTACATAACTTGCAACATCACTCTTCATGCCCTCCCAATAAAATGGGCGACACATGTCGGCATACATCTTACTCGAGCCGGGATGGATGGTGTACTTAGTGCGATGACACTCGTCCAGAATGTCATGCCTAAGTGATAAATCAGATGGTACCAAAATACGGTTCTTCCTGCGAAGACACCGATGAGAATCAATAGAATAATCCAGCAATGTCGCATCACTAGATCCCGACTCAAGATGAATGAAATGCAATAGGTCTGGATCCTACCGCTGAGCATGGGCAATACGATCCAACAAGATGGGACGAGCTTCCAAGCTGGATAATAAGACAGGAGCATCAGAAGATGGAGCTCGATCTCTAATATCACATAAAGATAGAGTCTCAAGAACATTCCACTCGTCAATCATCATAGAAACAACTGCCGAGTGTTTGCGACTGAGCGCATCTGCAACACGATTCCCCTTGTCAGGGTATACTGAATATCTAAATCGTATGAGGCGAGAAACTCAAGCCATCGCTGCTGCCTCGGATCTAGAATAAGCAAGGATATCGTCGATGAAAATCAGAACGAATCTATCGATGTATTCTCGGAGTACTCGATTCATAAGATCGACAAAGAAAGTCGGAGCGTTCGTCAAGCCGAACGGCATGACCAACCACTCAAAAGAACCATAACGAGTGCGAAATGCTGTAAGAGGAATGCTATCTTCCGCGACTCGTAGATGATGGAATCCGGTGGCGAGGTCGAGCTGAGAGAAGACCTTCACACCGCTCAATTGGTCAAACATGTCGTAACGGGAATTAGAGTTAGACATGATTCAATGATAGATAATTAATTAAGGAATACTACGGAATATAACGGATTCCTATACATATTCCTAACTTATCTATCAATAAACATAAGGAAGGGATTTGATTTAATTCGGATCTGATTTAAAATGTATTGTACTAAGTGTATCTGTTCTGTGTTTATTATGCTTATTCCTGAAACCAAGCTCTGATACCAAACTATAACGCCCCACTCTGAGACCCACTGTAACAAAGAGTATTACGGGAGTAATACTGTCTGTTAAAGCGGAGAATAGAGTATAGTGGAAGCGACCATCTATAATCAAGCTATAACTATCTACCGAATACGTCGAAAGGTGGAATCTATTTAAATTTTTCTCAATCAGGTGGTTCGACATATTCGGTAAATACTTATAACGAAATTACAAATGGCTAAAGATCTATCAGGACAAAGCATAATAACATAATGAAATAGCATCACAGAACAGAATCACATAACAGATATAAAATCCCAGAACAATACATCATCAATACAGATCCAAATACTATAAGTGGGTACAAAGCCACTGCTCACACATGTGAGTCAAAAATATGTACATATCAAAGTCTGAATAATAACAGAATAGTGGAATAGTGGATAAATAAAAGCGCTATCTATCAGCATAGCAGATAATGTCCAAGCGGAAGCACAGAAGCTAAGTCCAGAGACCTAACCTGAAACAACTCGGTCTGACCCGAGCGAAAACACTCGGGTCAGGCTAGCTAAACAATCAGTAATAACTGAGATATATAATAATGCGGTACATAAATAAAATAGTACTTATCCAAAGAGAAGTATATTATGAACCACATGAATATAATGACGATCCCTAATCATCAATAAACAATAAAAATCTCCAAAGAGAAATCAACACCAAAGTGTAGAATAAATAAAGTCGCCTCATATCATCGGCGAAGCCAAAGCCATAAAAAGATGCCCATAGGCAATAATCCCAATAGTGACCAGAGTCTGTGATCAATGCCCAAGCAAAGATCGATGCTCCAAAGAGCCATGGGGATATACTGAAAAGTCAATGAAATCAAACACTGAAAAGCAGTGTCCAGAGACACTGTGGATCCATAAGGTAATCGCACTTACATCGTATGGTTCCATAGAACCAACACCGAATGGCAGTACTCGAATGGATATAAAAATCATCAGATAATACAAGTATTGCACGTGCACCGACCAGAGTCGTTGTTGCCAAGTACTGTAGAGTTGTGATCGATCACTCGCACCGATGCGAAACGCGCGAGACGGCGAGATCCTTCCCAGAAGGATAAAGGCCCAGAGGCACACGCCGAAAAATAAACTGCTCCATAGAGCAGGTGTCCAGAGACGGTTGCCCAGAGGCGTGGTGACCCAGAGGTCCAGTACTGGCCGCCCAGAGGCTAATGTGTCACTAACTTCTTGGAGAGGAACCCGCAAAGTGTTAACAATGAGTCCCATACCCCACGTTCGCACTAAACGGTTTCCTAACCAATAGCAAGCTCACACTCCAAACAATAAAAAGTCTACCTCATATCATCGGTAAACTAGACCCAAAGGTCAAAACGATCAATCGAATAGGTCGGGGATTAACCGGAAAGAAAATACACACGGTTTCCATAGGCCGGAGATTTCCTAACCGTTTAAGCACCTTTCCACTTCGCTCGACGTGCTAAAAGTGAGTGTGAGATTTTTATTATAGAAAATAATGGTGTAAAACGGATTTATAATTGATTTTCGGAATCACTTTTAAAACGGTCTTTTGAAAGGTCTCCTATTATGGAGTAATTAATTTAATAATTAAAAATAATATTATATAATAATTTTCAAAAGCCATTTAGGAGTGAAAAATCTTTTGAAAATGATTCATAAAACCCGTGTACGAAATCTAGAGACAAATCTCAAAGAAATCAATGAAAACCAGAAAATCATCAAAAATATTCTAAGTGTTTGTAACCATTCAAAAACAGCTGTGAACTCAAGTTAGATAATTTATTTGGACCAGCAAACTGTGTCCAAATGTCATGAAAATTTGCAGGCATGTAGTCCAACATCCCTACTTTAAGATGCAAAAAGAATTGCTGGATTCCGAGTTGAGACAAAGTGGCAGCGACGTCTCAAAGTTGGACCCAGAACAAGATTTACACTGTTTACAAACAGCGACTAGAGTTCAACTTCAACACGAAATTCGAAGTACCAAACGAACTCCAATGTTGTCCAAATTTTCCGGAGATGGAGTTTGGAACTCCACCTTTCTAACGAGACCAAAAACGTCGAATTCCGACTTCCGATGCGAACGTAGCGGCATCGCGGAGTGGCGCTCAAAAGCTGGAAACAGAAGGGATATTTGATTTTCAAAGTGTTTGACCATTCAAAAACTGCTGCGAACCCAAGTTCGGCAATTTATTTGGACCAGCAAACTGAATCCAAATGACATGAAAACTGGTAGGCATATAGTCCAACATCCCTACTATAAGATGCAAAAAGAATTTCTGGAATCCGAGTTGAGACGAAGTAGCAGCGACGTCTCAAAGTTGGACCCAGAACAAGATTCACACTGTTTACAAACAGCGACAAGAGTTCAACTTCGACACGAAATTCGAAGTACCAAAAGAATGCCGATGATGCCTAAATTTTATAGAGATGGAGTTCGAAACTCCACCTTTCCAACGAGACCAAAAACGTCGAATTCCGACTTCGGATGCGATCGTGGCGGCATCGCGAAGTGGAGAAAAAAAATTTGGAACAGGGTTTAAAAAAAAATTATTTATTATTTTTTTTTCTTTTTTTTCTCGGGACAGTGGTAAGAATGTACAGTTTTGACCAAAATAACTTCGAAATTTCATGAAACTCAAAACATGAAAGTTTTAGCTCTAAATCTAAGCTTTCCAAAACATCCAAAATTATTAGATTTGGATAAGAAACGAGAGAGATACATGCAAAACAATATCAGATTGAAACTCAAGATAACTTGTTAAAGACAGAATTGGTCTTCTGTCTTTGAACGCATTTCAGGTCATCTAAATGGCAATATTACAGAAAACTCACTGAACAAAAATTGTAGTATATGTTTTAAGCTTTCCGGAACATCCAAAATTATCTAATTCGGATCAAAAACGAGTAACTTATGGCCAAATCAATTTCAGGGTTTTATTTTATCAACCTTGTAGTTTGTTGTCAGGTCAACGACAAACAAACGTGATTTCGACCATTGAAACCACAAAATTAGGCAAAGCTCAAAACATGAAAGTTATAGGCTACAGAATAAGCTTTCCAGAACTTCAAGAAAATCTTAATTCCGATTTAAGATGAATGAGATATGCCTAATTTACTAACAGCAATAAACTAATTATAATTTCAGCTAGCATATATTACTAATCAATAGTAATTACCTTAATGAGGCAAAAGAACAAATAGTATTTGTGCACAATTAAGCAAGCCAAAAGCCTCAACCTCCAAGCAATGATCAAGAGACTTCAAGGACCCAAAATCAACAAAAAAATAAAACAATAATTACAACATGAAGGTTGAGATAAATATGGGTTAAGAAGGAGGATTAGATAATATGAGAGATTGCATTACCTTTCTTTCTTTCTTTTTTTTCTAGGATTAAACTAATTTATGAAGAGAAGGAGATGGAGCTTCTAAATGGAGGCCATTAATTTTGTTTAGATCTAGGTTTTGAAGTTATGAAGAGGAGGGTTAGGGTTTGGGGGTTTGAGATATTATAAAGGAGTGGGTTAGGCTAATGGGTAATGGTAAGGGGTTTTAGAAACCCATTAGGACTTAGTTTATTTTCTAATGTTATCATGTGAACCAAAATCCTAAGAAGCATTCTATTTTTAATTAAAACCTTATAATTGTCTTATTTAGCCCATTAACCCATAATCACTTTAAAATTCCCCTTTTAAATATTAAATTCCAAAAATATTAATTTCCCCATTTTTAAACCCAAAATACTTTAATTTGCAAACCAATTGCAAATTTAAATTCCCAAAATTTTTGTTTAGCTCCCTTTTCCACTTAAAATCATAATTTTAATTTTTTTTTTCGGTAATTGCAATCTCAGGGTTGTTACAATTCATTTGAGGTGAAGAACTCCAAAGGAATACAAATTTACAACAATTATAAATTCTACTTAGATTTTAAAACCTCCATAAAAGTTTACTAATTTGTGCATACTTAAAGGAAAATAAATCCAGAAAAGTTCAGGAGTTTTTTTACAGTACATAAATAAGCACATTGCACTGATTTTTAATATCTTGTATGCTTAAGCAAGATATAGATGAATGTCTCATTCATTCAAGCTTCAAAAATGTATAATGCATTTGTCTGCTATGTTTGTAAAAGAATAAATGATAGCCTATCCTTTATTTTGAACGTCTCTAATTTGCTTTCAATAACAGTATCATGTTTCCGTGTTCAGTATTATGCTAAATTAATTCATATAAATTCAATGCAAAGAACATCCAAATATTTGGTTGAATAACCGTCTTAATTTGCAGACATTCTAGTTCTCATTTCCTAGCAAATTCTTTCAAGTTTACTATTACCGTGTAATGTGCCTTCAACTTATTCCTTTTAATTCTTTTCTCAATTATTTTGTATGAATTAAAGTGGCAGTTCAATACATAAATCTGAATATGCCATTAATAAATGAAAGATGTTCTATATACTATATTTTGTAATTGATTCATAAAGTTTGAGATCTACATTAGAAACTAAAACAAAGTGATTCTAAAGTCTTGCAGTCTACACTTTGTAATTTAAGAAATTCTAGCCATCTGCAACTGGAGCATTAAATGCTAAATATTTAACGGTGTGCTTACAATGGAACCTACATGGAAAATAAATTAACTGTTTACACTAACCAAAGTTACATATTTATATTTTATAAGTAGATATAATTAGATGAACAAACCAAGTACATAACATAGTGAAGCAACAAAAGCCATCCAACCATAAGTAATTAAATCCAATATCAGTAGATTATGAGTAAAAAATACACATAAATCATTCAAGAGCCTAAACACATATAACCTGTGTAACGACCTGAAATTTTCAGCCATTCGTATCCACACATGTCGGAAATTGAATTGCTCAAAATATCAGATTGTTAATTTAAATTTGGCAAAACTCAGCATATACAGTAAATATAATAATCACAAATCACAGACACAGAGTAATATAACAATAATACAGCGGAAACAAAAGGATAGTAGTTCATGAAGCTACTATATATATATATAACAGAGTTAAACAAGATACAACAGAAGCCTCGAATACATAGATGTCTCAATACAAGAGTCAAATACAAAATCTGAATACATCACTAGAATCAACTGGATAACTGAAAGCTGGATAGATAGCTGGATCTCCAAGCGAAGCTCCAACTCCAAAGGTGAGTCTCAAATGCTGTATCACTCAGTCTGACCCGAGCGTAAAGCAAAACACAAAACACTCGAGTAAGGATTAACATTCTTATATAAATAAATCCAACTCAAGTGAAATATTAACTGAAATACAAGTAACTCAAAGGATGTTTGGGATAACCATCCTCTAAGGATCCGTTAAACTATCTACTATGTAGTAATATACGCTATTATAATAATGTCTAATAATAAAATAAACTTACTTTTTAATAGCGTTAAGGGGTTACCCATATAGCCCTTAACACGTAATAGTCCCAGTAGTCTATCCAGTATTAGCATACTCTCAGATCGGGGGCTACCCTCAATACTCCACAGGCTACGGCACAAATCCAAACTCGTACTAAAGCTCGATATGGTAGGTGACATGGCACAACTAGGCAATGCCAGGGTAGATATACCAATTACGCATCCGGACTGGTGGAAACGCATAGCAGCCACTACCGCCCACCTCGGAACACACTCCCAATCAAAATAGAAGTGTGGCCACCAAATCAATCACAAAGTAATAGAATGGTATCGAAGAAATGCAACCGATCAGAGGTGCTACCTCATTGGCCCGTCAATCGCTCCAGTTTTAGCCACCTTATGCCAACTCACGGGAGTTGGGTCCACGTATATACCTCAATAGGAATCGTCGCCACCATCCTACTTCATTCTGGAATCTCCACCGCGTACACAGTTGTTAAAGTGGTTTTCGGTATCGACAGAGAGTATGCCCATAACCGATCCCAGTCTCTTTAACAACCAATCGTTATTATAACACCGTGGTCATTTAAAAATAGTTTATACTTCAAAACCAAAATATCATTTCCATTTCAAAAACCATATCAATACGATATCATTTCACTTCAAATATATCCATTTTCAAAAATCATATCACTTTCCAAAGTTATAACGCTTTCGAAATCATAGTCTTTTAAAAATCAAAACACTTTGGAAATCACAGCTTTGAAATCATAGCATTTTGGAAATCATAACACTTTGAAATTATAGCATTTTGGAAATCATAACACTTTGAAATTATAGCATTTTGGAAATCATAATACTTTGAAATCATAGCATTTCCCTTAAATCGTTTAGATATCAACAATGGTATATATAATAAAATAGTTTATAAAATAAAATAATTTATGTAAATTAGTTATAAGTTAAACAATATATATTAAAATAATTAATATAATTAAAATAGTTAATATTAAAATAGTTTATATTAAAATAGTTTATAATAAAAATAGTTATATTAAAATAGTTTATAAAATAATATAAAAAATAGTTTTTAAATATAATTTAAAAATACTTTATATAATAAAGATAGTTTCCATAAATTCACAAATCGATTCAAATCAACTCGACTTTCAAATTCAACTTAATTCAAATCTCAATTCATAATTTCAACTCAATTCAATTTCTCAATAAAACATTTCAAATTATATCGATTTCAAATAAAGATTTGAAACCCAAAATAAACCATTAACTTTCAATATATTTCAAAGCTTTATATATTCAATATTTCAAAACTAAATTCGGTAATTTCATATATATATATATATCAAATTCACTTTACTATTAATAGTTTTGAAATATTTACTAAATCATTTCAATAACATCTAAATACAGCTTCAATTTACAAATTTTAAATAAACAAAATATCCACTTAAATTTTTATAAGTTTGAAATATTCATTTAAGTCACTTTTAATCAAATTCAAGTTATAAAACATATCTTTAAAATTTCAGATTTAATAAATTCCAAAAAAACTTATTTAAGTATAGTTCTCAAATAAATATAATTTCAAATTTATCTTTCTAACCTGAATCATTATAAACTCTATATTTAAAAATATAGATATTAAATAAATACTTAAACATATTATATATCAACTTTATTAAATCAACTTTATTAAATCTTTAAAATCAATATTTATTAAAATCATATTTTTCTTTTCAAACCATAGAAATCATTTTCAAACTATTTATATATATAGACCAACGGTGTCTTTATATAATTTTATATCCTATGGTCAAGTAATACAGATATTTATCATTTTAATCCGCAATTTAAATATATACGGGTATATATCTTTTCAACCCGCAATCCAAAATTCAATGTCAATGAAAATCGCTTGGGTTTATCATTTCAACCCATAACGATTTTCTCCTATTCTACAGATCGTTTGGGTATGTATCATTTCAACCCATAGTGAATTCTATACTAACAGGGAACTTGAAGAGTGATAACAGATATGGTAATAACATAATAGGCATATATCATCAATATAAATAACAGATAATGGTGTCAGATGTCATAGGTGAACAGTTACAGATAATGGCATATATATAGCAATGTAAATAACTAACAGTAGCATATTTCAATTGTCGTTTCAGTTGAAATCAAAATTAATAAATATAAGAACGTTAATCGTGAGTGATTGCTCACCTTTCGAGGCTAGAGAGATAAACAATGGAGTTGAGTTAGGAAATCCAAGCACGAATCTCAAACAAGGCAAGATTGAACTCGAATCGACGAACGAACCTAATAAAAAGGGATTGACGAAATCAAATCAGAACTAGATCGATGATGATAAATGGTATAAGTGAACATATATATAACTATATATATAATCATATTTAAATACAAACACATTTTTATTGAATATATATATGTATCTCAAATTCTATTATTCAAATTAAAACACATATATTAATATCAACATATATACATTATTATTATTATATTAAAATCAAAAATTATAAATTCACATTACAACAAGTATCATCATTTATGGTACACACTATGTATAAAATGTTGTCACAGCTGTGCATATATAACTGTATTAAAATTCAAAAATCAATATACAAAATAATAGATATATATTATACTAATTAAATATCTGCCTGTAATATAACACTATATTTTATAACTAACTATACTTAAAATATAACAAAACTGTTGTACATATTTATTTAAACCTGTTAACTAATATATAAAATTGTAACAACAAAATATATCTATACAAGCTAAATGAAGACCACTGTTTACAAAATATAAACAAAATATGTATGTGTAGTTTAGTATATATAGAACAAAAAATGTTAGTATGCAAATAACGTACACTTATAAACAAATATATATTTCAATATGCAGTTCGACACTATCATTAACATAATACAGATATAAATACCTACCACTCACGCCTATACATAAAAATTTAAATATTAAATAATATATATATATATATATAACATACATATGTATTTTTCGTACAACTTATACTGACCGTCGGTACATATATATCAACATTCCCAAACTTAGAAATCTAATCTATATATAATACTTTTGTTTGCAAATCTATATAAAACAACGTGTATATATAAATATATATAACTTAAGGTAACCCATATATATACCGTTTCCATTATTGCTTAAAGCGTTCAATAAATACGTGTACATAATTATAAAAAATGTTCCTTTATTGAGCCTCTCATTTCCTTTCGTTGATACATCTAGCTCCTCCGATCAACAAAATAATCGATCATTTTTTTCTATTTCAAGAAATATGATAAAAATTCAAAATATTATTGATCATTTTATGGATTGACATTTAATTTTTCAATTCATTTATACATTAGAATGTTTTATTAATTATATAATATGTTATTATTATACACTAATTTGTTTATATTTTAACATTTTATTAAATATATAATATTTGATTCTTTTAACTTCTTTTATAAAATCTTATAGATTTTCAATTTTAACAAATTATGAATATAATATTATATTTTCACTTTATTATTTTCTACTTTGATAGTCAATCATCCTAGTTTCCATTACAAACACAATAATAATTACATTTCGTAAATCATTTCATTTTGAACGATTCAAGAAAATTTTGACAGCACTTTCCCTTTCTTTCTTGTATCGTACATAAATGCGTGTACAAAATGAACAAAAAGAAAGTGCTGTCGAAATTTTGTGAACCGTTTAAGATGAAATGATTTACAAAATGTAATTACTTTATTATGTTTGTAACTTGTCCAATACAGGGACTAATTCGACAAATGTTGTATCAGATGAATATTAATATCCGTTTTGTAATAAAACGAATATCTATATAACGATCATCTACAATACTTGTCAGATGGGGCCAAAATCTCTCTATGGGATTTATAAAGTACATCATACACTAATTTTCTTTATATTAGCATTGACATTAATTTATTATTTAAATTTCTTAACGATTAAAAAATAATAAAAACTTATTTTTTCAGCATATTTTAACTAACACTAATTTCAATTTATTGCACAGTAATAAAAAATTAAATTTATATACTAATGTGTTTATGTATATTACCGCATACACGTAAACTAACTTTATATATATTAAGGATGTATAAACTAATTAAGGGATTATGTAAGTAAATTGTTTTTGTCGACATTTTAGATAACACATATACTAATTAACACTAAATTATGTTACACTAATACACACATACACTAATCAACAAAAATTAGCCCTGAGTATACATTAATTGTCGGCTTTAAACACTAATAACCCTAATCAACATTTCTCAATCAACTAATACACACAATTATAACCAATCAATGCACTGTTATCAACAAATATACACACAAATTAATACTAATTTTATCATAATTCAGATTAATTAGTTTAGGGGAAGAAAATGCCTGATTTTTGATGAATTGAAGGTGTGGATGGTAAAAGAGAAATGTAATTCTTTATTGAATTGAGAATATGATACAAAATATTGTTTTTGATAAAACAATCAAGTATCAGCAAACTGATATATATATACAATACTTTTGGCCCGCTCCAAAGTTCAGAAAATTACAATAATGCCATTGGGCTAGATGATTGGTTCAACCTGTTGGCTCGGTGAAGTAATATAGTTCTGTTGAGTAGATCACTTCAGTTCATTCTCTTATACTCCCCCTCAAATCGAGCTAGGATTTTCTTGATCCCTCTTTTCTTCAGCCGCCATAAAAAACTTTCACCTCCTACTTTAATCTTTCAAAATTCTTTCTCGATAATGGTTTGGTAAGTAGATCGGCTCTCTGGTAAGTGGCTGGTAAGTGATTTATGCTTAATCTCCCGTTGATTACGCGTTCACGAACAAAATACAGTTCGATTTCCATGTGTTTTGTTCGTGAATGTAACGACCCGTAAATTTCAACTGTTTTAATAACGTAATTAGTTGAAATTTTGTGAAATTTTAAGCGATAAAATTTTGAAAAAAAAATTTAATATTTGGAATACGTCTAGTTAAACATAGCGACTGGTAAATTTTCGTCCGAAAATACGAAAGTTTATTTCGCGCGTAAATTCACTTCAATTCATTCAGTTAAAAAGCGGTGAAAATAAAATGTTTCCGAAACCTAAATATTTTTACATAGAAAAATTCTAAACCATCTTCTGAGCAAGATGCCAGTTTGTCATTTTTCCAAATTCGGGCATCTTTGGCTCCGTCGATCTTATTTTTCAGCGTTTTTCTTGCATTTTCCACTATTAGAAAATTCAAATTTTTATAATTCAATCATACCACTGATATCAGTATACCGTTTTGATCGTCTTGTCGTACTGATCTCTACGGTATATGCACTTCTGTATTTCGAGGTCCGGTGTGTGGTGCTATCTGCTAAACGCCTACCGTATGGGTAACGTTTGAATTTTTGAACTCATTTGTTTGTAAATTCCAATGGTCATTTGCATTTAATTCCTTGAATTCAAAGACTTTAGACCTTTACAATTCCCTACGTTGAATATTTCTCTGTTCGTTTCAAATTTTGTTCGTTCAACTTTTATGTTTCCGAGACAAATTTTAATTAAACAGCAAAGTTTTATTAAATGTTTGATACATATCCTCTGCAATCTTCTCCTCTATCATTTTCGGCCTTCACCCATACGCTTTCCTCCTCTGCCATTTCCTCTTCCTTCTCACTTACTTTTTCCCCATCCCCTTCAAGCCCGCGACTTACTCTCACCTTGCCAAGCTTTCAACACCCAAGCCAACCGTCACATCTTTATCTCCTCTCCACCGTAAGCCACAGCCCACCTTCCTCCTTCACGTGGCACATAAGCACGCAAGACATCGGTCCACAACCGTGAGCAGCCATCAACTCACCCACCGGAGCACCGAACTGCATCCGACCTCAGTCACACCTCCCTTCACCAGCGAACGCCAGCCCCACCGAGCCTCATGCTCGCCACCATCTCTGCCGAGCTGACTCACTCACCCCTCAACCCATCGACCACTCCCCTCCTTTTTCCCAGCCCTCCTCACTGCCATACTCTCACGTGTTCTATTGTCTAAGGAGGTATGGTATATATATTTCTATGATAGTTATATATACATTCGGTTGGTTTTAATAGTATATATATTAGTAGATTTAAGTTAAAGTAAAATAATTTGTAAATCTATGTATCTTGCTGTTTAGGACGAGAATGAATATAAGGTCTTGTTGTGATATTTTAGTACCTTATATATATATACTGGTTGTTTATAGTGGTCATATAGCGTATGCATTCTTTTGTTAGGGGTTTTAGTGATTGAAATTTTAAAAGTTTATATAATATAAGTATATATTTTACCGTAGGTACTGTTATAGTATGTTATATATATATGTATATATGTAGCTCCCTTTCAAATAGTTGCAGTTTGGAAAATACAAGTCTAGTTGTTGTTTATTGTTGTTTACAGTCTGCATATATGTTCAAATGTACTCGACTTGTATGCATATACACACGTATGAAGAGTATATAATAATAATAATAGGTTTAAAGTATTAACATTTATGTAGTATATGTATAAATATAGTTTATATACTATATTACCTGAGTTACATATAAGAGGATGGCAAACTGTTTTCGTACTTATGGGTTTACTGTAGATATGTGGGTGTTTTAGCTTTTATATAGATAGTACAATAAATCGTTTATATTGATTTTTACTAAATACTGATTTTAAAATGTTGGGTATATGAGTTATATAAATTTATGTGAGTTTATGCATGTAAATAGAACCTTAGCTTAGCGATATTAGGTAAATATATAAGTTATTTAGCGTATTTGATCTGGTTATTTATATTATTTTATATAAGTTATCTATAATAGCTGATATAGTTGTTAGTGATTTTAATGTATATGGTAAACCATAAAATCTGTAATAAGCTTATGTAATCTGATATATATAGTTATACACCTGCATAACATTTTGCTCTGTACATAGGTAAGTTATATCTCGCCTGAGTTCTATTTTTTTTTTTGTATAAAAGTTATATGTGTAAAAGTTATAAATTAAGTCGTTATCTTAAAATATGAAATGTATATGTGTTGATTTTATATGTGTGTTTAATTTAAAACGACGGATTTTGAAATACATACCTATATATATATATAACTATATTTGATATATGTCCAAATTTAGAATATGATATATAAGTTCACTTATATAAATTATCTCCATCGATTACGTCCTGATTTGATTTCGTCTATTTCTGTTATCAGCTCTTTCCATCAAATTTGTACCCATCTAACTTTGTTTGGAATTCGTGCTTGGATATTTCAATGACCGTATCAGTGTGTGTATCTGTGTCATCGCCTGTTCTCTCTAGCCTCGAAAGGTGAGCACTCACTCACGATTAAC
This sequence comes from Allium fistulosum, assembly GCA_030737815.1. Lineage (NCBI taxonomy): Eukaryota > Viridiplantae > Streptophyta > Magnoliopsida > Asparagales > Amaryllidaceae > Allium > Allium fistulosum. The sequence continues at coordinate 723,115,374 of CM060908.1, forward strand.
GTTCTTTTATTTATTAGATTTGATTTCAATTGAAACGACAATTGAAATATGCTGCTGTTAGATATTTACACTGTTATTACCTGTATCAGTTCACCTGTGACATCTGACACCTTTATCTGTTAATTATGTATGCAATGATAATACAGTTTGGCTGAAATTGATTGATTGTTGATGTTTATATTGGACGTTAAATTGTTAATGTTAAAATGATAAACAGTATGAAATAGAACTTGATATAGGATAATTAAATGTTAAATTTGATTAACTGACACTTGTATAATTTGACCCCTTTAACTGTTGAATTTATTGACACGTAGGATTTGTTTAATTACATTTTGAACCATTGAATGTATGTTGTTAAATTGATGATGTATGAAATTGTAAATGAATGACAAGTGAAAACCGTAATGTAATAATCTTTAATCTACATGAAATGATAGTGTAGATTCTAGAAATAATTATATTAATTCGTACAAATAACAATGCGAATTAATACGGTTATTTCGGGATTATTTGTATTGATTACTGGATTGTTATTGTTGTTGTTATTGCTTGTTTATTTACTTTGACACCATCCCAGTTATCACACTGCAAGTTCCCTTTGCTATGTTTTGATTTTGGAATTGAATTGGAATCGGGTTGAAATGATAAATACCCAAATTGAACTTTGACCTAGGATAGAAAATTAAATAAAACCCGATTGGTCAATAATATGATTTAAAAAAATAAAACGAAGATTTTATTTGAATAAATAATATGGTTTTGAAATGAAGTTGAAATTGAATTTTAATGAAAGGAAAATGTTAATATTAAAAAAAAAAAATATGAAATAAAATATCAACAATGTAATTGATGTAAGAATGTTGTTTAATTTGAGAAATTATAATTAAGTTTGAAATTATTAAACTTTGAAATGATTTAATAATTAAGTTGGAAATTATAATTGAGTTTGAAATTATTAAACTTTGAAATTATTTAATAAATTAAGTTTTGAATTATTTAATACTTAAATAAGATTGAATTATTTAATGATTAAATTGAATTGGATTTCTTTAAATAAGTAAAATTGAACTTTTGAATAAGTGAATTTTACTTCGTAAATAATTGAAATTGAGTTTCTTTATTAATTAAGTTTTGGAAAATTATTTAAGTAAGTAAATAAGTGGGATTTAATCTCTTTAACAAGAATTAAAATGGGATTTGTTGAAATTAATGTAAGACTTGTAATTGAAAGAAATGATTTGACGAATTGAATTTAATTCAAAATTGTAAGTTTTGATTTAATGAAGTTGAACTCAAGAATTTATTTAATGAATTGGAAATTTAATAGAAATTGTTTTGAATGATAAGTAACTTAACGAATATTGAATGAAATCGATAAATGAATTTGGAATTGATTTGAAGGTTAAATTAAATTAAATGTAAATGATTTCGAAACGAAACTTATATACGAACTTGAATCAATACTTGAATTGTTTTGAATAAAATTTGAAATTGAATTATAGGATTTTGAAATGAATTTGGAAGTTTTGAAAACGTAAAGTATGGAAACTGTTTTGATAGACAAATGAAATGTTGATTTACGAATTCTATTTGAAATTGAAATTGATTTGGTTTTGAAATATATTAAACGACCAATCGGTGTAATAATTACGAAAGTTATTAAAGAGACCGGAATTCGGTTATGGGTATACTCTCTATCTAAACCGAAAACCACTTTAATAACTATACGCGGAGTGATGATCCAGAATGAAGTGGTTGGAATGATGTACGTGATGACCGAAGAAAGAGAACGATAATGGATAGCCTTGACACTTGTGTCAAATTGGAAATGACTAAAACAGGAGCTGTGCCGGGCCAATGGAGGATTGATACCTCAAGTGGACACACTTCTTCGAACTACTTATACTTGTTGTCGATTGGTGCACCCTTGATTTTGGGAGTGTTGTTTCACGGTGTTGCGGGCGCTGCGGCGTTGCGTTCTCACCAGCCCGGATCAGGCGAACGGTAGTATCACTACCTTGGGTATAGCCTCATGTGCCTTGTCATACTTGTATTCCATTTATGCGCGACCACTACGAATTTGTTTTGTACCTTGAGTATATGGATTGCCCTCTGGTGACTTCCGGTTTTGGGGAAACTACGGTCTTGTATATGCTTGTGGGAATAAAAATGTGTTAAGGGTGGAATGGGCCATGACTTAACGCTATTTTGATATCTTTATATTACTGATAGACATTATCTACTTATCGTACACTACTACATAGTAGATAGTTTAACGGATCCTTAAAGGATGGTTATTCCAAACATCCTTTGAGTTACTTGTATTTCAATTGCTATTTCACTTGAGTTGGATTTATTAATATGAGAATGTTAATCCTGACTCGAGTGTTTTGTATTTTGCTTTACGCTCGGGTCAGACTGAGTGGTTCAGCTTTCGAGACTCACCTTTGGAGTTGGAGCTTCGCTTGGAGATCCAGCTATCTATCCGGCTTTCAGTATTCGATGATTCCAGTGATGCATTCTGATTTGTATCTGATGTATCGTATTACTCTTCCGTTGTATCTGGTTTAACTCTGATGTATCGTATTACTCTTCTGTTGTAAACTCTGATGTATTTTATATATTCATATAGTAGCTTCATGAACTACTATCTCTTTTATTTCCGCTGCATTTATTACTCTGTGTCTGTGATCTGTGATTATATTTATTTACTGTATATGTTCAGTTTTGCCAATTTAAATTAACAACGCGGTATTTTGAGCAATTCAACTCCGGCATGAGTGTCTACCTATTCACTTATAATGGACGCGAATGGTTCGAAATTCTGGGTCGTTACAGTTGGTATCAGAGCTTTGGTAGCTCTAGGCAAAACTCAACATATAGGGTAAATGTATTTACAGAATCACTCTCATTCGAGTTTCAATCTCTTCCTTTGACTCAACTCCTTTGAATTTTTGGAACGTTCTCCTCGGTTCCGAAATTCATTCGTGTCCCTCACTATTCGTCTTCTTTCAATTTTTGAGCACCTCATAACTCCATTTTGAATGATATCTATAATAGATCGGCGGTCACGCCAAACTTCGAATGATTCGTAAAGGAGCAAAACTCCTTTACAATTGGCATTGATTTACCGGAGATTTCTGTATCCTCGGTTTACGATGCTATCTATTCCATGCTATACCTGAATTCCATCTCGTGAGATCGAGTGTTGATTTACCTCAGAATTCAGCATCGATCTTATTCTTGAAGTTACGGACGACCCGGTTAAGGTTGCCCGTGAATTAAATAAACTCATCCATCTCCCGATTGTGGTGATTGAATTATCTTATCTTCTGTTCCAAACTTATTTTCGAATCAAATTTCTCTTTGATTTGAGTCCATCAAATTTGAATCTCTATCCTTGCTTTGAAATCCATTATTGTATCGTCAAGCGAGAGAGTGTAATTGTAAATTAATATTAAAAATGTTTTAATATATGCTGTGTTGTTTGAGTTGTTGATGTTGATTTGGGTTTCCGATCGATTCGTCTGATCAGCGCTATCGATAGGATTTCCAAAACACTTGAACAGAACAAACTAACACAATGTTGTTTTCAAATTTGGTAAACAAAATAGTTTTGGATGATTACATTATATATAAATATAAGTTTTCTGAAATTAAATTGTTAATAAATTTGTTGTCTGAAATAATAATATTTTATTTTCATTTATTGTTTTGTAAACCATTGACTATTGCATAATAAATAAATGAATTTATAAACTTAGTTATAATTTGATTTGGAATTTGAAATGAATTTAAATCAGAAATTGGAGTATTTGATTTCCTAAAATTTCAAGCTTGGGTTTTTTAAAATTTTTAAAATGTATATTATTGAAAGTATTTTCGAATAGAATCGTTTTCAAAGAATTTTTAAAATGTTGAAATCAGTGTCTTCTCTTTGTCGCTGGAAAATAATTTCGGTGATGGCGGCCGCATCATCGACGTTCATTTTCGAGTTTCGAAGTGGAGAAACCATTCTGTAGCTTTGCTACGGTTTTGTTTTGAGAAAATATATTTTGATTTACATATATATAGGTATCTTATTTTAAAAAAAAAAATTTAATTTGATGTGATAAATATATTATATATATCTCTAAATTGTTTAAAGTTAATCGGAAATCTAATTCTTAAATTTTGTTTAAGGATGATTTTAATTATAAATAAAACCAAAAATTTGGAATAAATATTTAAACTTGAATAATTGAATTTGGAAAATTTTATTTGTATATTGTTCAACTGCATTCTAATACAACTTACCTAAATCATTCTGAAGTTGAATATGTAATTGGATAATATATAATATAAATTGAATTTATAAATAAAATTTGAGTGTTTACAGTAAATGTTATACACTAAATTTTGATCATAAAGATGTTAATAGCGTTAGATAGGATAATAAGTAAAACTCAGTTAATAATGAAGTAAATTTGTTTTGAAAGAATTAATAAATTGAAATTTGATCAACATTGCAAATACATTGAATTTAAAAGAAATTAATGAATATAAATTAGTTTAAATCGAAACTTTTATGGTTTAAATTTATTTATATGGGTTAAATATATGTGATTAGATATATTAAGTAGATTAAATTTAACAATAACTTGGAATTAAAAGAATTTAAATTGCTGAAAGAAAATATGATTATAATAGAAGACTATTCAAATTTATGGTTTTAGAAATTATAAATTTAAGAAAATGGGATGATAAGAGAATGAATTTAGAAATAATTGAGATTGATTTTAGTGAAATCAAATGGATTAAATCAATTATTGAATATCAATTAATTTAAATTTGAATTTATATGGTTTAAATTAATTGTTATTTTGTATTTCAAATCTGTTTTTCCTTCTGGTTGTTTCTATTCTCCTTCCTCGTTCCTTTTCGGGGACGAAAAGTTTTGAGTGGGGGAGAGTGTAACGACCCGTAAATTTCAACTGTTTTAATAACGTAATTAGTTGAAATTTTGTGAAATTTTAAGCGATAAAATTTTGAAAAAAAAATTTAATATTTGGAATACGTCTAGTTAAACATAGCGACTAGTAAATTTTCGTCCGAAAATACGAAAGTTTATTTCGCGCGTAAATTCACTTCAATTCAATCAGTTAAAAAGCAGTGAAAATAAAATGTTTCCGAAACCTAAATATTTTTACATAGAAAAATTCTAAACCATCTTCTGAGCAAGATGCCAGTTTGTCATTTTTCCAAATTCGGGCATCTTTGGCTCCGTCGATCTTATTTTTCAGCGTTTTTCTTGCATTTTCCACTATTAGAAAATTCGAATTTTTATAATTCAATCATACCACTGATATCAGTATACCGTTTTGATCGTCTTGTCGTACTGATCTCTACGGTATATGCACTTCTGTATTTCGAGGTCCGGTGTGTGGTGCTATCTGCTAAACGCCTACCGTATGGGTAACGTTTGAATTTTTGAACTCATTTGTTTGTAAATTCCAATGGTCATTTGCATTTAATTCCTTGAATTCAAAGACTTTAGACCTTTACAATTCCCTACGTTGGATATTTCTCTGTTCGTTTCAAATTTTGTTCGTTCAACTTTTATGTTTTCGAGACAAATTTTAATTAAACAGCAAAGTTTTATTAAATGTTTGATACATATCCTCTGCAATCTTCTCCTCTATCATTTTCGGCCTTCACCCATACGCTTTCCTCCTCTGCCATTTCCTCTTCCTTCTCACTTACTTTTTCCCCATCCCCTTCAAGCCCGCGACTTACTCTCACCTTGCCAAGCTTTCAACACCCAAGCCAACCGTCACATCTTTATCTCCTCTCCACCGTAAGCCACAGCCCACCTTCCTCCTTCACGTGGCACATAAGCACGCAAGACATCGGTCCACAACCGTGAGCAGCCATCAACTCACCCACCGGAGCACCGAACTGCATCCGACCTCAGTCACACCTCCCTTCACCAGCGAACGCCAGCCCCACCGAGCCTCATGCTCGCCACCATCTCTGCCGAGCTGACTCACTCACCCCTCAACCCATCGACCACTCCCCTCCTTTTTCCCAGCCCTCCTCACTGCCATACTCTCACGTGTTCTATTGTCTAAGGAGGTATGGTATATATATTTCTATGATAGTTATATATACATTCGGTTGGTTTTAATAGTATATATATTAGTAGATTTAAGTTAAAGTAAAATAATTTGTAAATCTATGTATCTTGCTGTTTAGGACGAGAATGAATATAAGGTCTTGTTGTGATATTTTAGTACCTTATATATATATACTGGTTGTTTATAGTGGTCATATAGCGTATGCATTCTTTTGTTAGGGGTTTTAGTGATTGAAATTTTAAAAGTTTATATAATATAAGTATATATTTTACCGTAGGTACTGTTATAGTATGTTATATATATATGTATATATGTAGCTCCCTTTCAAATAGTTGCAGTTTGGAAAATACAAGTCTAGTTGTTGTTTATTGTTGTTTACAGTCTGCATATATGTTCAAATGTACTCGACTTGTATGCATATACACACGTATGAAGAGTATATAATAATAATAATAGGTTTAAAGTATTAACATTTATGTAGTATATGTATAAATATAGTTTATATACTATATTACCTGAGTTACATATAAGAGGATGGCAAACTGTTTTCGTACTTATGGGTTTACTGTAGATATGTGGGTGTTTTAGCTTTTATATAGATAGTACAATAAATCGTTTATATTGATTTTTACTAAATACTGATTTTAAAATGTTGGGTATATGAGTTATATAAATTTATGTGAGTTTATGCATGTAAATAGAACCTTAGCTTAGCGATATTAGGTAAATATATAAGTTATTTAGCGTATTTGATCTGGTTATTTATATTATTTTATATAAGTTATCTATAATAGCTGATATAGTTGTTAGTGATTTTAATGTATATGGTAAACCATAAAATCTGTAATAAGCTTATGTAATCTGATATATATAGTTATACACCTGCATAACATTTTGCTCTGTACATAGGTAAGTTATATCTCGCCTGAGTTCTATTTTTTTTTTGTATAAAAGTTATATGTGTAAAAGTTATAAATTAAGTCGTTATCTTAAAATATGAAATGTATATGTGTTGATTTTATATGTGTGTTTAATTTAAAACGACGGATTTTGAAATACATACCTATATATATATATATATAACTATATTTGATATATGTCCAAATTTAGAATATGATATATAAGTTCACTTATATAAATTATCTCCATCGATTACGTCCTGATTTGATTTCGTCTATTTCTATTATCAGCTCTTTCCATCAAATTTGTACCCATCTAACTTTGTTTGGAATTCGTGCTTGGATATTTCAATGACCGTATCAGTGTGTGTATCTGTGTCATCGCCTGTTCTCTCTAGCCTCGAAAGGTGAGCACTCACTCACGATTAACGTTCTTTTATTTATTAGATTTGATTTCAATTGAAACGACAATTGAAATATGCTGCTGTTAGATATTTACACTGTTATTACCTGTATCAGTTCACCTGTGACATCTGACACCTTTATCTGTTAATTATGTATGCAATGATAATACAGTTTGGCTGAAATTGATTGATTGTTGATGTTTATATTGGACGTTAAATTGTTAATGTTAAAATGATAAACAGTAAGAAATAGAACTTGATATAGGATAATTAAATGTTAAATTTGATTAACTGACACTTGTATAATTTGACCCCTTTAACTGTTGAATTTATTGACACGTAGGATTTGTTTAATTACATTTTGAACCATTGAATGTATGTTGTTAAATTGATGATGTATGAAATTGTAAATGAATGACAAGTGAAAACCGTAATGTAATAATCTTTAATCTACATGAAATGATAGTGTAGATTCTAGAAATAATTATATTAATTCGTACAAATAACAATGCGAATTAATACGGTTATTTCGGGATTATTTGTATTGATTACTGGATTGTTATTGTTGTTGTTATTGCTTGTTTATTTACTTTGACACCATCCCAGTTATCACACTGCAAGTTCCCTTTGCTATGTTTTGATTTTGGAATTGAATTGGAATCGGGTTGAAATGATAAATACCCAAATTGAACTTTGACCTAGGATAGAAAATTAAATAAAACCCGATTGGTCAATAATATGATTTAAAAAAATAAAACGAAGATTTTATTTGAATAAATAATATGGTTTTGAAATGAAGTTGAAATTGAATTTTAATGAAAGGAAAATGTTAATATTAAAAGAAAATATATGAAATAAAATATCAACAATGTAATTGATGTAAGAATGTTGTTTAATTTGAGAAATTATAATTAAGTTTGAAATTATTAAACTTTGAAATGATTTAATAATTAAGTTGGAAATTATAATTGAGTTTGAAATTATTAAACTTTGAAATTATTTAATAAATTAAGTTTTGAATTATTTAATACTTAAATAAGATTGAATTATTTAATGATTAAATTGAATTGGATTTCTTTAAATAAGTAAAATTGAACTTTTGAATAAGTGAATTTTACTTCGTAAATAATTGAAATTGAGTTTCTTTATTAATTAAGTTTTGGAAAATTATTTAAGTAAGTAAATAAGTGGGATTTAATCTCTTTAACAAGAATTAAAATGGGATTTGTTGAAATTAATGTAAGACTTGTAATTGAAAGAAATGATTTGACGAATTGAATTTAATTCAAAATTGTAAGTTTTGATTTAATGAAGTTGAACTCAAGAATTTATTTAATGAATTGGAAATTTAATAGAAATTGTTTTGAATGATAAGTAACTTAACGAATATTGAATGAAATCGATAAATGAATTTGGAATTGATTTGAAGGTTAAATTAAATTAAATGTAAATGATTTCGAAACGAAACTTATATACGAACTTGAATCAATACTTGAATTGTTTTGAATAAAATTTGAAATTGAATTATAGGATTTTGAAATGAATTTGGAAGTTTTGAAAACGTAAAGTATGGAAACTGTTTTGATAGACAAATGAAATGTTGATTTACGAATTCTATTTGAAATTGAAATTGATTTGGTTTTGAAATATATTAAACGACCAATCGGTGTAATAATTACGAAAGTTATTAAAGAGACCGGAATTCGGTTATGGGTATACTCTCTATCTAAACCGAAAACCACTTTAATAACTATACGCGGAGTGATGATCCAGAATGAAGTGGTTGGAATGATGTACGTGATGACCGAAGAAAGAGAACGATAATGGATAGCCTTGACACTTGTGTCAAATTGGAAATGACTAAAACAGGAGCTGTGCCGGGCCAATGGAGGATTGATACCTCAAGTGGACACACTTCTTCGAACTACTTATACTTGTTGTCGATTGGTGCACCCTTGATTTTGGGAGTGTTGTTTCACGGTGTTGCGGGCGCTGCGGCGTTGCGTTCTCACCAGCCCGGATCAGGCGAACGGTAGTATCACTACCTTGGGTATAGCCTCATGTGCCTTGTCATACTTGTATTCCATTTATGCGCGACCACTACGAATTTGTTTTGTACCTTGAGTATATGGATTGCCCTCTGGTGACTTCCGGTTTTGGGGAAACTACGGTCTTGTATATGCTTGTGGAAATAAAAATGTGTTAAGGGTGGAATGGGCCATGACTTAACGCTATTTTGATATCTTTATATTACTGATAGACATTATCTACTTATCGTACACTACTACATAGTAGATAGTTTAACGGATCCTTAAAGGATGGTTATTCCAAACATCCTTTGAGTTACTTGTATTTCAATTGCTATTTCACTTGAGTTGGATTTATTAATATGAGAATGTTAATCCTGACTCGAGTGTTTTGTATTTTGCTTTACGCTCGGGTCAGACTGAGTGGTTCAGCTTTCGAGACTCACCTTTGGAGTTGGAGCTTCGCTTGGAGATCCAGCTATCTATCCGGCTTTCAGTATTCGATGATTCCAGTGATGCATTCTGATTTGTATCTGATGTATCGTATTACTCTTCCGTTGTATCTGGTTTAACTCTGATGTATCGTATTACTCTTCTGTTGTAAACTCTGATGTATTTTATATATTCATATAGTAGCTTCATGAACTACTATCTCTTTTATTTCCGCTGCATTTATTACTCTGTGTCTGTGATCTGTGATTATATTTATTTACTGTATATGTTCAGTTTTGCCAATTTAAATTAACAACGCGGTATTTTGAGCAATTCAACTCCGGCATGAGTGTCTACCTATTCACTTATAATGGACGCGAATGGTTCGAAATTCTGGGTCGTTACAGTGAATGAATGATGGGGTTTGCTGATAAGGATACGGTGCTTAAATTGTCGCACCAAATTACTGATTTTTGTTGAATTGGAAACCTTAGTTCATAAAGTAGGGATTCTATCCAAATGATCTCTGCAGTCGCAGCGGCAACGCTTCAATATTCCGCCTCTGTGCTTGATCGAGATACGGTGGGCTGTTTTCTAGAACACCAGGATATAGGGTTTTTACCCAAGTATATACAGTAGCCCGTAGTTGAGTGCCTGTCATCTGGGTCACTGGCCCAATCTTCATCCGCAAATCCTTATATGTTTACATTGTTTCTTGCTTTTAGATGTAATCCATGACTTGTTGTGCCTTTTAGATATTTGAGTATTCTTTTTACTGATTTCCAGTGATTGTTGCATAAATTGACAGACTTTGTTGACACTATATGTTATCTCAGGCCTTGTAATGGTTATGTATTTAAGTGCTCTAACGGTACTTTGATATTGTTTCTCATTGTTTACGATTTCACCCCTGTATTTAGATAGATGTAGGTTGCTCACCATTGGTGTGGGTAGAGAATTTTCTTGATCCATGTTGCTTTTGATAAGAACTTCTGAGATATATTTTCTTTGACTGAGAATGATTTCTAAATTGGATTTTCTTTTGACTTATACACCTAGGAAATAATTTAATTCACCTGAATCTTTAATAATGAATTCTTAATTTAAATGCTGAACTACTTTGTTGACTTCTGATTCATTATCTCCAGTGGTTATAAAATCATCTACGTACACAAGTATAAAGATAGTAGTGTCTTTACTGTGTTTGATGTACAATGAGTTGTCTGATTTGGTTGCAGCATACCCCAATTTTATCAATGTTGCATTTAGTCTATCATTCCATACTCTAGGTGCTTGCTTTAAACCATATATTGCTTTATTCAATCTGCATACCATATTGTCATCTTTGCCGTGCTTGAATCCTTGTAGTTGTTCCATGTATACTTCTTCCTTGAGAAATCCATTAAGGAAGGCATTATTTATATCCAGTTGCCTTATTTTCCAATTTTTATGTAATGCAATGGTAAAAAAACTCTTATTGTAGTTGACTTCACGACTAGTGAGAAGGTTTCTGTAAAGTCCAACCATATTGTTGTGTGTATCCCTTGGCTACAAGTCTTGCCTTATATTTATTAATGGTTCCATCTGGATTTTTCTTCAGTTTGAATGTCCACTTGCACCCAATTATTTTTTGATGTTCTGGTCTCTGCACTAAATCCCAAGTTTTATTTTTCATAAAAGCTTGATATTCTTCATGCATAGAAGTTTTCCATTTGTTGCTTTTTGATGCTTGCTCATATGTGACTGGCACTTCAAGTTCTAATGTTGTTGTATATACTTTGGGTTTGAAAATGCCTCTTTTTGACCTTGTTATCATGTGATGTCCAGTCTGAACAGGTGTTGATTCATGTGATTGAGTAGCTTCATGCTGATAGTTATCTTCATGAAGTTCTTGTTCATGATCTAATACTTGTTCATTGTCATAACTGATGTTAGTTGGACTGCTTGTGTCATCTAATGTCTTTCTTGTTTGCATTGACTTATTTTGCTCATCAGCTTCACCATTTCGGATATCATCAGCTTTCCTTCCACATTCCTCCTTATACAGAGGTATAGAGACTAATGCATTGTATATCTTTTGATTTACTTTCATATTTTTCTCTGCAAAAGGAAAAATATTTTCACTAAAAGCAACATGTCTAGAAATAAATATTTTACCATTACTGCTTAGGCAGTTATATCCCTTTTGTTGTGTTGAAAATCCCAGAAATGTGCAGGGGGTTGATCTAAAATTGAGCTTGTGAGCATTATAAGGCCTTGTGCATGGGAAACAGAGACACCCAAATATTCTCAAGCTTCAGTAATCCACCTTGGTATTGAAAAGAATTTCACTAGGGGTTTTAAACTTCAGCACTTTTGTTGGAAGCCTGTTTATTAGATATACTGAGGTTGAGAATGCTTCTGGCCAGAATTTGATAGGTAATGATGCCTGTGCCAAAAGAGTTAAGCCTGTCTCAATAATATACTTGTGTTTTCTTTCAACCAAACCATTTTCTCTAAGTTAGGCCTGTCTCAACAATATACTTGTGTTTTCTATCAACAACCACCATTTATAGTGGTTTATCTAACCATTTCCACATAACTCATAGTTAAACTTCCACTTTTGTTGCAAATCGCGATGAACACGATGAACAAAATTCTCGGCTAGACAATGAAATGAGGCTCGACTTAGCTCGGCTTCCACACTCAAGCTCGGCTAACACTTGATCTCTTCAAACTTCCCAAAATGATTAGGCTCCAAGTATCGATCTAGCTTTGATTGGCTAGAACAAGCTCTGATACCAAAACTGACGCAGCGGATTAAACAAAACAATCTTCAATCGGTGAAAGTAGCAATAGATGGATTGATGAATACTGAAATGCTCGAATTCGTTGATCCGAAGATACCGAACTCTAGCTATCCCGAACTCGTTGATCGCGCACGATACCGGGTTCAAAGATCTTCAATTCTTCAAGCGTTGATCAAGCGCACTTGATTCCACGAATCGGCTTCTACAATCGTTGAATCGAGCGCACTCGATTAACCGAAAGAGGAGATAGGAGATTACACTCAACTACCAATTTGAATGAAAGCACAAAGCTAACAAAAGAGAATTTTATTCAAAAATCAACAACCCTTACAAATGTCTTACACGGCCTATTTATAGGCGTTTTACAATTCACACGAAAAAAAACAACAAAATTACACCATCTCTTAAGTCGGTTCCGACTTACGACCTACGAGTCATGACATAACACCAGTAGTTAAAATACAACACCCTGTCAACGACCTACGACTTACAATCAGACGATATATGAAAACAGACGACATACGTCTTATAACAGATACGACTCAACATATATGTATATTACAAAAGACTCACGACTTATAAAAGTTGCGACCTACGACTTAATATAGGTCGGTAACGAATTATCAACAGCTCCAGCTTCCATCAGCGGCAGAGATTAACTCGGTAGAAGAATCAACGGTAATAAGCTTCAGCGACTTAAAACATGCGAGATACTTCTTCCGACTTAAGAAATTCTGACGACTTAAGATATAACCATCTTCACACGACTTACGACTTAAAGTCTTTGCGAGTTAGAACTTCAGCGACCTACGGTAGGTCGTGGCTTCTATAGGTCGTAACTCGTCATCAGTAGGTCGTCCCTTGTCTACACGATCTAACTGCTTGCTATCTCGCTTATCTTCCTTAAGTCATACCAACGACTTAAAAGCTTTGTTAGGTCGTAGCCTTTTCTCCCAGACTTGGTTATTTCGTATCCCTCTGGAATTAAGTCGTAGCTCCTCCTCCCGTGATATTATAAGTCGTGGACGACCTACACTTCCTTCCATAAGTCGAGGACGACTTATACCCACATCCTTAAGTCGTGTACGACTTAAGTCGTGAAGAATTCTGGGTTGCGCTGCATCATCCTCCCCAGGTTGAGAAAAATTCGTCCTCGAATTTGCACTCTCATCTTCCACAACAAACTCATCCTCATGATATGGTACGTGATGCTTAACATTGAACACGTCAGACGTATACACATCATCTGGCAGCTTCAATTTATAAGCATTTTCATTGATTCTCTTTAAAATTTCCACTGGACCAATCTTTCGTGCTTTCAAATTATTGTACGTTCCCACCGGAAAACGATCTTTTGTTAACACTGCATAAACCAAATCACCTTCATGAAATTCAACATTCCTTCGTTTCAAGTCTGCAGATCGTTTATACTTCTCATTTGCTTTCTCCAATCGTTCCTGAACGATTTTATGACATTCCGCTAATCCATCAACAAAATCAGCAGCTTTCTTAACTGTCTTCTTTGATTGTGGCACTACCGTTAAATCCAACGGTCCCTTTGGTAAGCTCGAATAAACAATCTGGAATGGACTGAACCCAGTACTTCGATTCACAGCATGATTATGAGCAAACTCTGCCTGGCATAACTTCACATCCCAACTCTTCAGATTATCTTGCACAAGACACCTCAACAAGTTTCCCAACGATCTGTTCACAACCTCGGTCTGTCCATCCGTTTACGGATAATAAGCACTACTAAACTTCAGCTTCGTTCCCACCATTTTCCACAAACTCAACCAAAAGTGACTCTGAAATCGAGTATCTCTATCTGACACAATAGATTCTGGCAATCCATGAAGTCGATAGATCTCCTTGAAAAACAATTGAGCAACATGAACAGCATCCGCCGTCTTCTTACAAGCAATAAAATGTGCCATTTTCGAAAATCTGTCCACCACAACGAATATAGAATCATTTCCCCTCTGTGTTCTAGGCAAACCCAAAACAAAGTCCATACTGATATCCACCCATGGTTTTACAGGCACGGGTAACGGCATATATAAACCAGCATTAGTCGCAGTTCCTTTCGAAACCTGACAAATATGACAACGTTCCACAAACTTCTCTACCTCTTTCCTCATCGATGGCCAAAAGTAAGAATGTGAAATCAACTGTAAGGTACGGTCTCTCCCAACATGTCCCTCTTCGTGTAACTCCTTGATAATCTTCATTCTCAGACTACCCTCCGGTATGCACAATCGATTTCCTTTAAAAAGAAAACCATCAACCATCATAAACTCATCAGTCTTCCCTTCATTGTCCTTTTCAACAAATTTCTTAAAATAAGGATCTTCGGCAAATAACTCTGGTAACATATCAAATCCCGTCACTTCAACTTTCATTGTAGTTAACAAGTGATTTCTTCTACTCAACGCATCCGCAACACGATTCGTCACTCCCGATTTGTGTTTCACAACAAATGTAAACTGTTGCAGATATGCAATCCATGATGCATGTCTTGCTGAAATCTTGTCTTGTCCTTGTAAGTGCTTCAATGCCTCATGATCAGTGTAAAGAACAAACTCTTTCTGAAACAGATAATGTCTCCAGTGTTTAATGGCTTGCACAACAGCATAAAATTCCACATCATATGTACTGTATCTCATCTTCGCTCTTGACAACTTCTCACTGAAATATGCAATTGGACGTCCCTTCTGACTCAACACTCCTCCAATCCCAACCTTGGATGCATCAGTATGTAGTTCAAACACTAGCTGAAAATCAGGTAATACTAGAATTGGTGCAGATGTCAGCAACTTCTTGATCTTCCCAAAAGCATCCCCTGCTTCCTCTGTCCATGCAAATTGTTTACCCTTCATACAATCTGTAACAGGCGCCATCACACTACTAAAGTGTGGAATGAACCTTCTATAGAATGAAGCCAACCCGTGAAAACTACGAACTTCTGTTATCGTCTTGGGCTGCGGCCAATCTCTGATAGCTTCGATTTTACTTTGGTCAACCTGTATTCCTTCTTCCGACACAACATATCCCAAAAATAAAACACTCCTCGCCATAAAGACACACTTCTTTGTAGCAGCATAGAATTGTTCTTCGTGAAGAATAATTAACACTTTCTTCAAATGTTGAACATGCTCTTCTTTACTAGCACTGTAGATCAGAATATCATCAAAGTAAACCACAACGAATTTCCCAATGTACGGTCGGAAAATTTGATTCATCACCCTCATAAATGTACTTTGTGCATTCGATAGACCAAATGGCATTACCAGCCATTCATACAATCCTTCCCTCGTCTTGAATGCTGTCTTCCATTCATCCCCTGGTCTAATGCGAATCTGATGATAACCGCTCTTCAAGTCAATCTTAGAAAAGATTACGGACCCACTGATCTGATCCAATAAATCATCAAGTCTTGGCATCGGAAATCTGTATCTGACTGTGATCTTATTCAATGCTCGACTGTCAGTGCACATCCTCCACGTTCCATCCTTTTTGGGTACCAATAAAGCTGGTACAGCACAAGGACTTAAACTCTCTTGCACACGCCCCTGTTCAAGCAATTCCTCTACCTGCCTCCGCAACTCTTCATGTTCCTTCGGACTCATTCGATAATGTGGTCTGTGTGGCAACACAGCACCTGGAACAAGATCTATCTGATGTTGTATATCCCTCAACGGTGGCAATTCCGTTGGTAACTCCTCTGGAAATACATCGTCAAACTCTTTCAACACCGGTTTAACTTCTTCTGGAATTTCAACCTCTTCTCCGCTCTCTCGCCCAATCAACAAAAACACTTCAGGCTCCTCCTCGACTTCCTTCACGAACTCCTTTAAAGACAACAAAGTTTTAAGCTCTTCAATCTCCTCCAACTTGTTTTCCTCCTGTTGTCGCTTCTTTGGAACTAGAGTAATCTTTGTGCCTTCAAACATGAAACTGTAACTGTTGGTACGCCCATCATGTTGCACCGCCCTATCGTACTGCCACGGTCTTCCCAGCAACAAATGACAGACATCCATATCTACCACATCGCACCAAATTTCGTCCTTATATTTCTTCCCAATTGAAAACTTCACACAAGCTCTTCGTCCAACCTTCACCTCCCCGCCTTTCCTCAACCAAGCTAGCTTGTACGGTTTTGGATGTTTCTCAGTCTTCAATGCCAACTTCCTCACAGCTTCTGAAGAAATTATATTATCACAGCTTCCAGCATCAATAAAAAATTTGCAAACCTTCCCCAAAATAGTACATGTCGACTGAAAAATATTGCTCCTCAACCAACTACAATCCTCCTCTTACTTTGGTGTTAAACAGGACCTCTTCATCATTAGATTGTAACCTTCGTCTCCCGTCACTTCTTCTTCCTCCTCATCAGGTGGTGAATTGGAACATTCAGCTTCTTCATCCTCATCCTCAACCTCCGCTATCATAGTTCTCTTCTTCGGCTTTGGACATTCGCTACTTTTGTGACCAAATTCCTGACAATTGTAACATTTGAAACCGTTGTTAACCTTTGTCTTCTCAACCTCCTTCACTACTGGTCTACTGATAGGTTTAGAAACATTAGAACTTCCACCAACACCCTTCACTTGATTGTTAGAATTAGTAAACACACCACTTCCTCGTCGTCCCTGTTTCTCCCAAGCCAACGCTTTCTGATGTGCTTCAGCTACAGATCTTGGATCGAACATATTAACCATATCCTGAATCTGCATTCGCAATCCCCCAATGAACCTAGATGTCAGCTGCTCTTCTGTTTCCATAATATCATTCCTTGCAATAAGTTGATAAAATTCGTCAGCATAGTCATTCACAGTTTTCGTCCCTTGTCTCAAGTTTTGCAAACGTTGATACATCAAAGATTGATAATTGTAAGGTAAGAACGTTGTTTTCATCAACTTCTTCATCTTCTCCCAAGATTCAACTTTTGACTTCCCCATTCGTTCACGTGTAAGCTTGGTTTGCTGCCACCATGCCAAAGCTCTACCCCTCAACCTCGTAGCAACCAACTTCACTCTACGATGTTATGGAACTTCTTTAAAGTCAAAAATCTCTTCAACATTAGCTACCCAATCTAGAAACTCCTCTGCTTGCATACCACCTTTGAATTCAGGAATTTCAGTCTTCATCCCCGATTCCCACTTGTGATCATACTCAGAGTAATTTCTTCCTTGTCCTCGTCCTTGTCCTCGAACACTACCACCATCATACTCCTCTTCAAAGTCAGATGTATATCGTTGTCTATCTCGTCCACCCACATCTCTACTACCTTCACGCCTACCACCATCATCCCTTCTATCTACATTCCTCCGTTCACGATCATTCACGTTCCTCCCACGCCCTTGATCATTTTCAACACTTCTGTCTCGATTGGAATGTGGCGAGACTCTACTACCCCCATGGTTAGATTCAGGTGAAACCCTTCTCCGATTTTGATTCATTTCTAACATCATCTTCTCTAATCGTCCAATCCCTTCATTAAGCTTCTTACTAAAGTTCTCATTAATTCTCTGCTCCATCTCATCAGTTTCTTCTCTTCGATACAAAGCTTCTATGTTTTGGTGACGATTAGCTCTCCTTGGCGGCATACTTGAAAATTTTCACAAACACTTCAAACTCAAAATTCAAACACCTTTCGGACTTTGATCCAAAATGAAATGGATCGAAACTTCCACTTTTGTTGCAAATCGCGATGAACACGATGAACAAAATTCTCGGCTAGACAATGAAATGAGGCTCGACTTAGCTCGGCTTCCATACTCAAGCTCGGCTAACACTTGATCTCTTCAAACTTCCCAAAATGATTAGGCTCCAAGTCTCGATCTAGCTATGATTGGCTAGAACAAGCTCTGATACCAAAACTGACGCAGCGGATTAAACAAAACAATCTTCAATCGGTGAAAGTAGCAATAGATGGATTGATGAATACTGAAATGCTCGAATTCGTTGATCCGAAGATGCCGAACTCTAGCTATCCCGAACTCGTTGATCGCGCACGATACCGGGTTCAAAGATCTTCAATTCTTCAAGCGTTGATCAAGCGCACTTGATTCCGCGAATCGGCTTCTACAATCGTTGAATCGAGCACACTCGATTAACCGAAAGAGGAGATAGGAGATTACACTCAACTACCAATTTGAATGAAAGCACAAAGCTAACAAAAGAGAATTTTATTCAAAAATCAACAACCCTTACAAATGTCTTACACGGCCTATTTATAGGCGTTTTACAATTCACACGAAAAAAAACTACAAAATTACACCATCTCCTAAGTCGGTTTTGACTTACGACCTACGAGTCATGACATAACACCAGTAGTTACAATACAACACCCTGTCAATGACTTACGACTTACAATCAGACGATATATGAAAACAGACGACATACGTCTTATAACAGATGCGACTCAACATATATGTATATTACAAAAGACTCACGACTTATAAAAGTTGCAACCTACGACTTAATATAGGTCGGTAACGACTTATCAACATCTCCAGCTTCCATCAGCGGCAGAGATTAACTCGGTAGAAGAATCAACGGTAATAAGCTTCAGCGACTTAAAACATGCGAGATACTTCTTCCGACTTAAGAAATTCTGACGACTTAAGATATAACCATCTTCACACGACTTACGACTTAAAGTCTTTGCGAGTTAGAACTTTAGCGACCTACGGTAGGTCGTGGCTTCTTTAGGTCGTAACTCGTCATCAGTAGGTCGTCCCTTTTCTACACGATCTAACTGCTTGCTATCTCGCTTATCTTCCTTAAGTCGTACCAACGACTTAAAAGCTTTGTTAGGTCGTAGCCTTTTCTCCCAGACTTGGTTAAGTCGTATCCCTCTGGAATTAAGTCGTAGCTCCTCCTCCCGTGATATTATAAGTCGTGGACGACCTACACTTCCTTCCATAAGTCGGGGACGACTTATACCCACATCCTTAAGTCGTGTACGACTTAAGTCGTGTACGACTTAAGTCGTGAAGAATTCTGGGTTGCGCTGCATCAGTAGTTCTCTTTTGCCTTTGATACTTGCATTGCCAACATGAGATATGCTAATAGATTTGCCATTACCTATAAAAATAGATTGCGTACCTTTATATTCTTTATTGCCTAGATTCATATTTGTAAGTTGCTAGTGATATGATTTGTTGCACCTGAATCTAGGTACCATGCATCATTTTCTATGTCATCTGGTCTGGTCAAGATTTCTACCTCACCATGAATCTTGAAATTTTCTCCTTGGTTCTTGGATTCTTGATTTGTATGCACCATGTTAACATTTGGGTGAAAGTTTCTCTGATTATTGCTTGCTTGTTGGCCTGTTGAGTAATTTTGGTCAAATCTGAAGTAGCATCTATTGGCTGTATAATGACCATATTTTTCATAGATCTGACATCTGACTCTATTATTGTTGTTATTCCATCTGCCTCTGCCTTTGCCTCTGTAAGTTTGAGCACTTCTTTGACTATTTTGATCATTTCTTGTATTTTGATTTCTTTCTTGATTCTTGAATCTGAAATTTGATGAGTTTGATGCATAATTGATACTGAAATCTGAATTAGATGATTTTCTTTGTTCAATTCTTCCTTCACGCGCAAGTAAGTCAAAGTGTATATATGATATACTTGGTAATTTTTCCATAGATGAGATAACTGCAACAATAGACTCGTAATCCTCATCCAGTCCATTTAGAATAATAAGAATTGGATCAGTGTCAGTAACTTTGTATCCAGCTGAACCTAACTGGTCATATAAAGTCTTTATCTTTGATAGGTATTCCCTTACTATCATCTCATTCTTGCGTATATTTTGAAGTTGTCTCTTGTAGTTCATAATTCTTGCTGATGACTATGCATTGAAAATTTGTTCTATAGTGGTCCAAATTTCATATGATGTATTGTATCCTATAATTTGTGGTAGTAGACTTGCACTGATAGTTGATAACAGCCGTGCATTCAGTAGACTATCTTGTCTCTGATATATGATGTACTCTGTATTGCTGACTAATACTCCATCCTTGATGATGAATTTTGCAGGAATTGAGGATGTACCAAGAATGAAATCTTCTAGGCCATATCCTCTTATAGCAGTCTGAATACTGTATTTCCAGTGCAAATAGTTGTTTTCATCGAGTTGTATGTTGATTATTTCACTTCTTGGATTAATTATTTTCTTGATGATATCTTCAACTTCAGATGTAAGGGTAGTTTGAGTGGTTTGAGGTAGTGATGATGCATGAGGTGCATCATCATCATTTCCTACCATAGTGAAAGAAACGGGTCAGATGAAGAGATGACTCTGATGGCCTTCCTGGTGCAGCCGCAAAGCCAAGACAATGAAGTTTCTCTGATTGGATTTGTAGGCAAGGCACTGGGTAAATGATGGTTGAGTTCTTGAATAGTTTACACTTAAGATCTTGGATTAAAAAGGTTGGGAAATTCTCCTCTATGATGATAACTTTTTGAAAGGAGAAAAATTGATCAATCCAATCTTCTTCTTGTAAGATGAAGATGAATTAATGAGAGTATTGCTTGATATGTTGATTGTTGTTAGGCTGTATCAAGCTTTGATACCATAAAAGAGAAATGATTCTTTATTAAATTGAGAATATGTTTGATAATACAGTCATGTATCAGTAAACTGATATATATAAATACTTTCGGCTCGCTCCAAAGTTCAGAAAATTACAATAATGCCCTTGGGCTAGATGACTGGTTCAACCAGTTGGCTCAGTCAAGTAGTATAGTTCTGTTGAGTAGATCACTTCAGTTCATTCTCTTATAGACGGTTGGAGATTGCAAATTGATAAAGATTTGACAGATTGCGGTGGCTTACGACGGATAGGGACAGATTTGAGTGGATTTGGGGGTTTAGAGCTTTTAGTCTTAGATTTGGTATTGTGAAATGAGGAAGAAAACGAGTTCGGCTACTGCTATATACGCATGATTCTAATGGTTTTCGACGGCCGTGGATGGCTAATTTTTCGACGGCCTTCGACGGTTGTTGAATAAAATAATTTATCTTTTCTCTGTATTTAAAATAAACTTTAATTTATTATCAAAACTTAATTTGCTATAAAAATTTTTATAAAGTTTACAATAACACAGTTTTGTTTTTAACTATTAAAAATGCTATTTTTATTCGTTATACAATAATTTTTTAACGATTTGATAATTAGTTATGAATTTTAAATGCATTTAACATAATAAATTTATACAAAATAAAATATTTAGTAAAAAAATAAATATGTTGAATCTTATGTCCATCTAAGGTATTTTGGGCATAGGGTCGAAATATGAAAGGAAAATAAACAGGTTTAAGGTATCACACTTGATTTTTCAAATTTACAGTCGTTCGTCGACATTCAGACTTAAACATTTCGTTCAAAGACCAAACGATCTTCAAACAAGACGAAATTCAAACCATATTTACTATATTATGTATTTATCCAATCCGTAAGGTTGGATTTCAAAAAAAAACATACAGAAAATATTTAGACTTCAAACATGTCATTTTCATAGAAGTTGTCCTAATACATATCAAGTGTTATGCAACTCCTTGGAAAATGATATATTTTAAGTCTAATTTTTTTCCTTCCTTTTTTTCTCGATTCTAGCCATATGGATTGGATAAATACATTATAAAGTATATATATGATCCAAATTCTATCTCGTTTGAAGATCGTTTAACCTTCAAACGAAAGGTTATTAATCCGAATGTAGATAAACGGCTAGAAATTTGAGAATCAAGATCGACACCCTAAATTTATTTATTTTTTATCATATTTTGGAAGTGAGTCCAAAATACTTTAAATCGACATAAGATTCAAAAAATTTATTATTCCATTGAATATTTTCTTTTATATCAATCTATAATGTTAGATACATTTAAAAATTCATAATTACTTATATAATGGTTAAAATATATTTAAATTCACAAAAGAGTTATGCATCATAAATTTCACCGAAGTTGTATAATGGACGGACTGGAAGTTGCATAAATCGATCGTTTGAGTTTGATTTTCAATAAATTTAAACATCGAATTACACAACAAAAGATTATTGAAAATACTAATTTAACTAACATCACAAAATTGCAGAATTGAATAAAAATATCTTCTTTAATTTGTAGGAATTAAATTAGTATTTTTAAACAAATTTCAAACATCTATAAATAAAAATTTAAAATAATATGATAAATTAAATTAATTAAAATAGGTAGCCGTCGGAAGCCGTCCAAACTATATGATGGGGCCATTGTCAACCGTCGAAATTCTCGTTGCTCCTTGTAGTGATACGCACACATACACACACATGTTATTAAGTAATATTTACCAGCATTATAATTTATGTTTTAATACCGAATTTGTTGGTTGAGTTTCTTGTTGAAATACCAAATCAAGCAATAATACTATGTTGAAATATTTGAAGAAGATAAAATAAAGCAGAGAAGAAGAGGGAGAAAAAGAATAAAAGATAAACAGACAAGAACTACATTCTATTGAATTACCTGTATAAACCAGTTACAAAGTATCTTACTTATAGGCATGTTTATTTGTTGGTTGAGTAAACATATAAAAGAAAAATAATATAAAAATAGAAAATACAATAACTATAAATGCAAAAGCAACAATCTTGATAAGGAAAAATACAAAAGAGGCGATCTCAACAGTCAAAATTGTAAGTGTGTTGCTAAAAGCACCACATTTCACTCTTACCAATACTATGATAATTTTACTAAAAATGACATAGTTACTAACACCACATCTTCTATTATTTCACTCCGTTATAAACAACCGTTCAACAACAAAAATCATAGAGATTTGTTATTGACAATTCGAAAATCATTGTACGATGGTTTACAGCCATATGTTTCACTTTCTCCATAGATAGGAAAAACCACCGACAGACAATAACTTGATGAGTATCCCCTCCGGTGTTATTTAGAAAATGTTATTAAGAAGACAGCTATAGTGCTCTTAGTAGCACCCATTACAAAGTAGGAAAGTTTTTAATTTACTCTATTATTATTATTATTATTAATTAAAGCTTCTAATCCTAAATACGATAGTTATTTTTTCTTGCTCATGTTCTATCTTAAACAAAAGAAATCAGTACAACTAGATCCACACTTCATAGGAAAACTTTGAATTTCTGACCCCCTGTTCGATCTGTTCAGGATCATAGGGTCTTTTTACTGGGAGGATGAACTTTAGCTTAGAAAGTAATAAATTTTGAAGGCTAGATACAAATTGAGCAGTGCTAAATGCACCACTGACGCAGCGGAAATATCACTTGACGACGAATTAAAGAATTCGTGTCAAACTAATCGATGAAACGATTAGATGAAGCAATATGAATCGATGAATTAATGATACCAAATGCCCAAATCCGTTGATCACGAAGATACCGGACTTTAGCTATCTTCGACACGTTGATCGTGCACGATGCCGTGAGAGAAGATCTACAATTCTTCGACGTTGATCAAGCGCACTTGATTCCGTGAATTGGCTTCAACAATCGTTGATTCGAGCGCACTCGAATGCCGAAGGTGGAGATAGGAGATAACACTCAACTACCAATTTTAATGGTGGCACAAAAGCACACAAAAGAAATTTTATTCAAATTCAACAACCTTTTACAAATGACATAACTCGCCTATTTATAGGCTTACAACACAAAACTTACAACACAACTCATAGGTCATGAACGACCTAACAATTGCGACCTAAAACAAAACTCACGCGACTTAAAAACTTACGACCTAAAAAAAACTCCATCAGCGACCTTCAGAGAATCCGCGACCTAGAGATCTTCTTGTGACCTAACTGGATTCAGCGACATAAGGCAATTCACGACTTAATGAAGTTAGCGACCTATCGAAGCTCAGCAACGACCTAACGAAGCATCTCGCTGGATCATCTCGCGACCTAGTATAGGTCGTCCACGACCTAGAGCAGAGCAATACGACTCGCGACCTATGGAGGAAGACGATTCGCGATTTAGAGACGCTTCACGCGCGCGACTTAGGGCTTCACTAGATTCACGGAGGAGAGGTGATGCACGTTCGCGAGCCAGGCTAGAGGAGGGGAAGCGACTTAGGCAAGGTCGTTCGCGACCTAGGGAACGTCGCTCACGATCTTCTTCTTCGCGACCTCGTTCGCGATCTGTTGAGGTATGCGCTACATCATCCTCCCCTTGTTGGAACAAATTCGTCCTCGAATTTAAAAGTTCTTCCCCATTGGGTTGTTCATCTCCATAATAAGGTAAAAGCTGTTTAACATTAAACACATCAGAAGTATACACATCCTCTGGCAGCTTCAACTTATAAGAATTTTCATTGATCCGTTTTATAATTTCTACTGGACCAATCTTTCGGGCTTTCAACTTGTTATAAGCACCCACTGGAAAACGATCCTTCGTTAACACAGCATACACCCAATCACCCTCGTTGAACTCCACACTTCTTCTCTTCTTATCTGCAGCTCATTTATACTTCTCATTTGTCTTCTCCAAACGTTCCTGAACGATTCTATGGCATTCTGTCAATCCATCAACAAAATCAGTAGCTCGCTTAACTGTCCCCTTCGGTTGTGGTACTATCGCTAAATCCAACGGCCCCTTTGGCAAGCTTGAATATACAATCTGAAATGGACTGTAACCAGTGCTTCGGTTAACAGCATGATTATGAGCAAACTCCGCCTGACACAACTTTAAGTCCCAACTCTTCAAATTGTCTTGTACAAGACATCGCAACAAGTTTCCCAACGATCTATTCACCACTTTCGTTTGCCCATCTGTTTGAGGATGATATGCACTACTAAAATTCAGCTTCGTTCCCACCATCTTCCACAAACTCAGCCAAAAATGACTCAGAAATCGAGTATCTCGGTCCGAAACAATAGATTCAGGTAACCCATGTAAACGATAGATTTCTTTAAAGAATAACTGTGCCACATGAACTGCGTCTGTTGTTTTCTTACAAGCAATGAAATGTGCCATCTTCGAGAAACGGTCTACCACAACATATGTAGAATCATTTCTCTGTTGAGTTCTAGGCAAACCCAAAACAAAATCCATGCTGATATCAACCCATGGTCTAGTAGGCACGGGTAATGGCATATACAATCCCGCATTCGTCGCTGTCCCTTTGGAAACTTGACAAATATGACATCTCTCCACATATCTTTCAACTTCTTTTCTCATAGAAGGCCAAAAATATGATTGCGAAATCAACTGCAATGTACGATCTCTACCCACGTGACCCTCTTCATGCAGTTCTTTGACAATCTTCAACCTCAAGCTACAATCTGGAATACACAATCGGTTTCCTCTGAATAAGAATCCATCTTTCATCACAAAATCATCAGAACTCCCTTCCTGCATCTGATCCAGCACTTTCGCAAAATAAGAATCTGAAATAAGAAACTCTGGTAACAAATCAAATCCCACTACTTCCACTCGCATAGTTGTCAGCAAATGATTTCTACGGCTCAATGCATCGGCAACTCGGTTAGTAACTCCTGATTTGTGCTTCACAACGAAAGTAAACTGTTGTAAATAAGCAACCCACGAAGCATGCCTTGCTGAAATTTTATCTTGCCCCTGCAAATGTTTCAAAGCTTCATGGTCAGTGTATAGCACAAATTCTTTATGAAATAGATAGTGTCTCCACTGCTTTATGGCTTGGACTATAGCATAGAATTCCAAGTCATAAGTACTGTATCTCGTTTTAGCTCCCGTCAGTTTCTCACTAAAGTAGGCAATAGGATGACCCCTTTGACTCAACGTTCCCCCAATTCCAACCTTGGATGCATCAGTATGTAGCTCAAAGAGTAACTGAAAGTCTGGGTATCTAAGAATGGGCGTTGTGGTCAAGAGTGTTTTGATTCTTTGAAAAGCAGAATCAGCCTCCTCAGTCCAAACAAACTTCTTCCCTTTCATACATTCCGTAACTGGTGCCAT
The DNA here is from genome assembly GCA_030737815.1 of Allium fistulosum. NCBI lineage: Eukaryota > Viridiplantae > Streptophyta > Magnoliopsida > Asparagales > Amaryllidaceae > Allium > Allium fistulosum. Next base: position 723,142,029 of record CM060908.1, read on the forward strand.
CACACTACTGAAGTGTGGAATGAATCTTCGGTAGAATGATGCTAAACCATGAAAACTCCTCACTTCTGTTATTGTCTTAGGCTGTGGCCAATTTCGAATAGCTTCAACTTTACTCTGATCAACTTGAATACCATCCTTCGACACAATATAGCCCAAGAATAGAATACTCGTAGTCATGAAGGTACACTTCTTCGTTGCAGCATAAAATTCCTCGCGTCGTAAAACCAATAACACTTCCCGCAAATGTTGTAGGTGTTCTTCAGTGCTTCCACTGTAGATCAAGATGTCATCAAAATATACCACTATAAACTTCCCGATAAATGGTCGAAAAATCTGGATCATGACTCTCATGAATGTACTCGGAGCATTTGACAAGCCAAACGGCATCACCAACCATTCGTACAGACCCTCCCGAGTTTTAAAAGCAGTTTTCCACTCATCACCCGGTCTAATACGAATCTGATGGTATCCACTTTTCAAGTCAATATTTGAAAACACAGCAGCACCGCTCAACTGATCCAACAGTTCATCCAGTCTCGGCATTGGAAATCGATATCTCACCGTAATCTTATTCAATGCTCTACTATCTATGCACATTCTCCACGTTCCATCCTTCGGCACCAACAAAGCTGGCACTGCACAAGGACTCAAACTCTCCTGAACATGCCCTTGTTCCAGTAATTCGTCGTCAAGTGATATTTCCGCTGCGTCAACCGCAATATAAACTTCATTTTACCCAAAAAAATTAAAAAAAATAGAAATGGTGCTACAGTTTACCCAACGCGGGCGGCAACATACAACCAGACGTTAATATTAAGCCGTTCGGAGTAGCATAGTTTTTTTTTAAATAGTACTTTCGATCGACAGTATGGAACCGAACAGTGGAATTCAAAAAAAATTGTTGGGGTAATTGGTTCATATGACATTATGAAATTGTCAAAGTTTTCAAATCATACGACGTTGTATCGCCGGACGGCAGTATGAAACTGGACAGTGTGATTCAAAAAAATTTGTTTGGGTAATTGGTTCATACGACATTATGAAATTGTCAAAATCTTCAAATCATACGACGTTGTATCGCCGGACGACAGTATGGAACCGGATAGTAGGATTCGGAGTTCAATCAATGGTATGGGTAACACGTGGGTAATTCTAAGCTAGTAAAAATATTTTGTTGGGTAAAAGAGAGACTGGGTAAAATGAAGTCAATATTGCGGTGCATTTAGCACTGCTCTACAAATTAGTCTTTTGATATTATTTATTTTCACGTTTTTTCTCTCAAGTGTGATGTTAGTTAAATTTTCAATTGAAATCCAAAAATAGAATCATAACCAAAGAGACATGATTTGAAATCAAATTTAAATTGTAATATTTTAATTTTTTGTATAACAATGTTTTATCACATACTGAAGCTGTTATCCTAAATTAATTTATCATCTATCAATCTGATATAATAATAATGTTTGTGAAGTACTCAATTCTAAAAAGCCAAGAACAAAATTGAAAAAATGCAATAATATATAAATAGTGGAAAATAGGCACAAGGACAAATTTTGAAAAAAGTTTATGCTGAAAGACAATAAGTTTCACTTTTAGGCTGAAGGACAAACTTTAAAAAAAAATTAGGCCGAAGGACAATGCTAAATATAGCTAGCATTTTGTACATTGTAAAACTGAATATAATGCTAGTTGTAACTAGCATTTTGTATATAGTGAAAACTGAATATAATGCTAGTTATAACTAGCGTTGTCACTCAATCTAATTTTCTTTTAAAATTTGTTTTTCAGCCTAAAAGTGAAACTTAGTATTCTTCAACCTAATTTTTTTTCAAAGTTTGTCCTTTTGCCTAATTTCATCTAATATATACTATATTCTATAAAAGTCTGAAACAAAGAAGAAAAGTGACATGTTCAATTTTTGTTTTTTTGGATGGTTTTGCAAAAGTTGCTTTTTATTTCTTCAGTACGTTTATTTTCCCTCACCGAATTATCATTTTCAGCACCGTTAACTGCAAAGAAAGCAAAGTTAACACATGTAATAGCTTATAAGCAACATACACATATATCACACAAAATACATGAAACAAATACTTACCAACTTAAAATCATGTTATCTATGCCTTATTTTAACACCTTAATTTCCAAATCAATCCACATATAAATTCAAACAAACATTTCCTACATACATAACCAGCCATATATAATACAATCCTAGCAAACAAAAGCATCATAATAAAAAGAAATAATCATGCAGGGAAAATCAAACTCTTGGACAAAATGGTTCAACATAATAATATTGCTGCTGCTGGTAGCCATAACCTGGGTTATAGAAGCAAGGAATGACGATTCTAGCCCACCAGAAGATGGGGGAGTACACTATCCCTCTTTGTGTGATCCACATTATCCCCAAAGACCTTCCATCTGTCTAGCATTCGAACAGTGTAATTGGAGGTGCACCACTGATCTGGGTGCCTGCGTAGTCGACACCTGTCTTCCTATGCCACTTGGCGCTCTTCAGGCTCGTTGTTTTACCAACTGCACTTCCTCTTTGCTCTCGTGCAGGCGTGCTTGCTATTGATTGATTATTCACCCACCTACTGAATAATAAGAATGTATCCCAATATGAGCACTGGATGCATGGTTCTGTTTATTTATTATAACACTGAATAAAACTGTTATGATCTTGCATATTGGTTACGTCGTTATTACTACTTTGGTTCACTTGTTATACTTGTGTATTGAAGATGGTTTGTATCTTTTTATCTATTCAGGCAATTTGAACCTACGTACCTTGATAGTTGACATGTGAATCTAGTCACTCTGTCCTTGACACCTTGTTAGTATAATCAAGGTCTCTAACTTATTGCAACTGGATCCCCAAAATACAATAGGCTTGGGAATATATTCCTAATATAGCCACCTCTTCAATTTCACCTCATTTGGTCTTTCAAATGAGATAGGTTTTACTATAAAAAAAATGGAAATGAACTGACGTACCATTTCTATCATTAAGGTTTTTTTTTGTTTTCTTTTTCATTTTCTTTTTGGCCTAATGATCCACATTGAATTTGTGAAAGTAATATATCAAATTTTAATATTCATTTTTTTTAACTATTTTGAATTTCCAAATAAAATAAATAAATAGAAATATTCATTTGCGCAAAAGTAGAATGATGATCGTCACAGTTGAAATATGCGTCTCAATTTGTCAAAGCAAAGAGAATATTTCGTTCTTTGTGATGAAGAAGACCGTTCATAATGGGAAATTTACCACAACCGATTGGGATATGAAATTAAAGTCAGAGCCTTGAAACTGATCACGACGAACTTCCTAAGCCGATTGCTCAGAAATATTACTGGACTGCAAGTTTCAGCTTGGATTTTTAGATGGTTGGGCCCGTTTAATCATTTTGTTTTATTCCAAAGGCTAGAATTGATAAATGGAAATTCCATTTGACAGAAAACATCAGTACAAGATTTCACACAAATAATCTGATACGGATATGTTCTCTATTGGATGAAATATGGAAAGAATAAGAGAGATAATAGAAGAAATGAAGAAAAGAGCAAGACAGAGAAGAAATATTTAGTAAAGAAAATGATTCATTTAATTTCCTGCCCCCTATTTCATTACATAGCACTATTATATAAAGATTCTTACAGGCTATTTGTAACCAACATTGGACAGCTGGTACAATATGATTTGCAAATCATTCTTGGCCATACGTTTTGTAATTGTAAGATGCTACTAAAATAATTTGTTATAACAAACTTTGTCTACTTCTGCCTTTGTTATATTTTGGAGAATTGTGTATTGTTCTCTGTATCTTGCAAAACCTTAATGATTCTTTTAGGCCGAGATGTAGCAGCACTTGGTGAGTGTGATGAGCAGATCCTATCATTGCCGTCCCCTTGAAATCGACCTTGTCCTCAAGGTCGGTGATGCACTTGTTGAACTTTTTAAGCATCTTCTTTTTACGATCATTTACACTAAGCCATTTGACATAGTTGGACCGAATCACATAGAGACCATAAGCATCAGATATGCTGCCTCCAGGATCAAATACAAACATAATTTTCTCCTCTTTGTTCCAACGAGCTAGTACAACAATTTGTATTTCCATAACATTTAAACAATAGAGCCTGGACATATTCTTCTCACCATGTAGTGTCACATTTTGAATGGACCAGCAAAGCCCAAAAGGTGACTCATACGCAGGCACGTTCATATTAAACAAATTATTTAGTCCTAAATCAACTCCTGTAAATTGCAATTTCTTCGCAACCTCAAAATCATTCACGAATTTTTCACCCAAAAATTAAAATTGGTCATGCTTACTTGCAACTTTCGACTCGATCATTGAGAATACCCGGATGTTACTTCGAGATGCGGCAGCGGATGAACGAATCTGGGTTGTCGACCTATTTATTATGCGAAATATAAGAGGGGAGATGGAGCTTTGGATGTCGTGAATGGTAAGCTTTCCTTCGTTGAACAGATCTGGATGAATGATTTCAGACATGTCGATGAAAATATTGATGGTAGAATTAGATCTGCCACCGACTAGGTTAGGGTTTTGGGTTTTGGGTTCGGGTTCGGGTTCGGGTTGAGGGATTAGGGTTTGGGACTTGATTGTACTCGATGGACTCGCAGGAGACGGGCTTGAAGGAAATGGACTTTCTAGGGGAGTAGGAGGAGGTGGATTTAGCACGGCCGAAGTGATGATTGTTTGGCACAAAGGAGGACTTAAAAGTGATGGAGCGGAAGAAGTGTCGATGATGGAGTTTGGTGATAATGTGGTGAGGGAAGGTGCTTTTGTGGATGAAGGTGAAGAAATCATAGAGGCCATAGTATGAGGGGATGTCGAAATAGTCGGAGCAGCAGCTGATATTGTTGCAACCGCAGTAATGGTTGTCGAAGCTGTCAGGGGGGGTGATCCAGGCAGTATCACTACTGGTGTTGCTGGCGAGAAGCATAAATTGAGGGGAGGTGTCGATGATTTTAGATTAGAAGGATTTGAGAATGCAGGAAGACGGAGGGAAGGTGCAGCAGCGACAGAGGTTAGAGGAGGAGTCGGTTTTGTCAAGCTTGTAGCAGCAGCATACAACGGTATTGGAGGAGTTGGTGGTGGTTGGAATGAAGATATTTTGGAAAAGAATTCGACAAGGGTTTTGGTAGTGTTTTGTAAGGCCGTGTTTTGAGAGACGATGGCGGATTTTATGTTGGTGAAGGTGTCATGGTCGGATTGTAGCATGGTTTGTTGTAATGAGAGGGTGGTTTGGATGGCTAGTAGGGAGCTGCGGATGACGAGGTGGTAGGAGTTGTTGCGGAGTTGTTGTAATGTTAGTGTTTCACCCATGGCGAGAGGAGAGAACGAAAGTGAAAGCACCAATTGATACGGATATGTTCTCTATTTGATGAAATATGGAAAGAATAAGAGAGATAATAGAAGAAGATGAAGAAAAGAGCAAGACAGAGAAGAAATATTTAGTAAAGAAAATGATTCATTTAATTTCCTGCCCCCTATTTCATTACATAGCACTATTATATAAAGATTCTTACAGGCTATTTGTAATCAACTTTGGACAGCTGGTACAATATGATTTGCAAATCATTCTTGGCCATACGTTTTGTAATTGTAAGATGCTACTAAAATAATTTGTTATAACAAACTTTGTCTACTTCTGCCTTTGTTATATTTTGGAGAATTGTGTATTGTTCCCTGTATCTTGCAAAACCTTAGTGATTCTTTTAGGCCGAGATGTAGCAGCACTTGGTGAGTGTGATGAGCAGATCCTATCATAATCTTGGTGGTTAGATCTCATCGTAATTATTTCCACATTGCGTATAAAGACAAAATAGTTCAACGATCAAAATTTAATGTGTCAAATTTTGTATTTTATTTTATATCCTAATAGGTGCTCCCAATGTATATTGAGTATAATGCACGTCCAGGTGGACCTGCACTTAATCACAATGTGCATGCATTTATAGTTGTATGCATTTATAGTTGTACACATCAGAGTAGATTTGATATTCTATTGCTAGTAGAAACTGAACCTTAAGCAGCCAGAGAAGACTGAGAAAACTGAAGAATAGTCATATATGTATATATCTATATATTGAAGACCAGTTTGTGAATTAGTTATGGCACATATTTAGTATAAACAAATAATAGAATTTTTATTATGTCTTTTTTGTTTAGGCTATCAAACATCTTATTATTAATTTACCAATATCAGTACCAATGATTATCTTTTTAAGTTCAGTGTGTGTATATGTGTGTGCAGTCAGTGGCATACACAAACAATCGAATCACTGGGCGTGGAAATTCAAAAAATAAAAGAAAACAAATTTATTTTCATAACAAAAATTAACACATCTTTGATCCACAAAATTCTTATATTAACATTCAATTTAAGCATGAGAAAATATTACAACATCAAATGTTCATAAACAAACCCTCCTAGGTTTCATATTTTGAAAATTTTGAATGATACCGTCAATTTCAACCGTTTCTAAAATATCTCGTTCAACGAAAGGAAAACATATTAAGCAAATTAAGTTTTTGACAATGGCAAAAGAAAAGAAAGGGAAGCAGATTAACTTCTCCCAGGTATAGCAATAGAATATCCAACACAAAACATTAAATTAACACAATAGCCCCAAATAGCTAATTCAGAAATCAGAGAATCAAAATTCAAATCAATACCTCAATTCGAATTACTGCCAACTTCAATCGCCTAGAATTCTAGAAGCCTGGAGTTCAATCGCGTCTGGAACCGCCTGGACTTCAATGCGTGTTGTGGTACTGTGCTGGGATTTAATCGCGTCTGTCGCCTGGATTCTGAAGTGGAATCGCTTGGAGGCTGGAGTGGAATCGGTGTTCAAAGAATCATGCTTTTTTTGCATGATAAATTTTATGTTAGTGCCCTAAGTTTTATGCCGCATTCAAAGAATTGTGTTGGTGCCCTAATTTATTTGACTTGTCAACTAAAAAAAAGTTTTAAAAATAATAATCAAATTCCAGTAGGGGCGGTGGCCCTCGCTGGGCCTAAATTATGTCTGCCGTTGTGTGCAGTTATAATACATTTGGTGTCATAATTTTTTGATATCAACTTAAATTATCAAAAACGCTCTTAATACCAAATTTTAATATCACTTGAAAATAGGATCTAACAATTAATTTTTTTTTTCAAATTCAAAACATGTCTACAAATATTATTAAATCTTAATATCCCTATTACTGTTGTTATGGTTGCACCATCTAAGATTCCATCTTCTGACTGTCCTTGCTTTAATATGTTTTTTATCTACATTTGAATTCATTTTTTCTGGAATGTTATGAGCATTGAAATTGATAAGTTTAGTTTGTTGGATTTAAAATCATACACCATAGTATCAGTTGCAATTTTACATTAAACATCCTCACATGTTACCGTTTTCACAGAACTTAACAACTTTAAAACCAGAAAGATAAAAATAGTCAATAGGATGGAAGAAGTTCAATATCTGCTAGTAAAAAATAAAATAAAAAGATGTCTATTCCATTGCAGATAACCACAAAAAAACATAGTTGTATATATGGGAACTAATTAGGATGAAGAAAATGAATGGTGTTCATGTGCTGCCCAAGAAATTCCTTCTCTTTGACATGGTAGAGGCATGGGTTTAGCAATGTTCTAGGCATCAAAACCTGTGCATTAATCCCAAGAATTTAACTCTTAACACAAACTGCCATAAACAAACAACTAAATTAGCAAAAAGAGTAAACATATAGATCTTAAATTCCCAGTTTTCTGAGCTTGATTAGCTTCTAGTTTATCCGCTAATTGCACATTCCGAGACACAGATATCGGAGTTTTGGGTCCGAGAAGGTGTTCGAAAATGGCAATTATGAGTGAACATTGCTACCAAAATTGCAAATGCTACAAAGCCGAAAGAAATCACACTCATTGATGTCCCAACTTCTTTCAAATCTACTACCTTTTCTGTTGTTTCTGATGGTGCTGAATTTGAACCCCACATTTTCAATCTTTCACCAAAATATCAAGTTTTTATAAATCTAAGAAAAAGGAAACCCAAATCGAATAATAGGGAGCTCCTAAACTATGAAGGAAAAAAGAGTTTTACATATATTTTGAGAAGGGTGATTCATGTTCATCGAGCGGTAGTGGATTCTTCTCATTAATTAGATCTTCGGGTTCTGTAGATATACTCGCTCCAGATTTGCAAACGGTGATCCGATTAGGGTTTCGCTGTGTAAAATGAAAGGAGGAATTCGTGTAATAAATAATGGGATTGTTAAAATACAGTAAGAGCGCAACTATCAATTTTAAAGAAGAAGCGAACGCGATGAAATGTAAAAAGCGAATAATGAGAAGGGTATTTTTGGTATTTCCAAAAGACATGGTTGAATTCCTATTTAAGGAATTCTCATTACTAGTAGTAGAGATGTATTGAATAAATTAAATATCGTTACATGTAAATTAAACCTATAATTAATTGATAATGTTTTTTAGGGCAATTTATGTTAGAAAATCACTTGCATAGCATACTATTATGAGTTTTTAAAACTCATATTGTATGTACATTCAGAATGAACATCTGAGGGATTTAGCTTTTGGTACTTGCTACTGTGCCAATGCGATCGTTTTCCTTTGCAAAATTGAAGTAGGGATAACGTTGAATTGTCCGTTTGGTTTTTTTACGTGTTTATACGGTGTTGGAACCATTAGAGGAAGCATTCTGGAAAGTTTGATCTTAGGTTCTTATAAACATAGCACATTGATTTCAATAGAGATAATGTTGGAATTTTGAATTAGATTATAGTCAAAATGGGAAAACACGGTCCATACTTACGTGCATGGACGTAATGGGAATCTGATATGCCTATTGTTGAACCACGGAAATATTCATTACTTCCAGTTGCTAAATTCATTACGTGCATGGGCGTAAAAAGCAAACAATGAGAAGGGTATTTTTGGCATTTCCAAAAGACGCGGTTAAATTTCTATTCAAGAAATTCTCATTATTAGTAGTAGAGATATATGTTCTTATTATCATCTTCACTTGTAAATAAGGAATTGATTTATGTTGAGATGATGAATTCAAAAAATTAGATTTATCCATTTATCTAATTTAATCTCTATTGTAACTCATCAAGGCAACTAAAAACAATAAGTGGAATATTGTTTCCAAGTAGATTATACACATTATCCTATTGACAGTGTAACCACTGTATATCTCCTGTGTCTCTTTGTTGTTGCATTCAGTTTATATATCATGTTTGGTTAAGTTGTGTGTTGAATAGGGTTGTTTGAAGAGAAATTGTGTGTTGGTTGTTTTTATACTCTTTTGATGATCATATGTTGCTCTTAATTCCACATTTTTGTGTATGTGGTTGCAACCATTTTGTCAAGGACACAATCCATACAATTGTGTTAGATCATCAAGGTTTATCTTAAGGTATTCTTAGAAATGAAGAGGTCACATTATAGCTCAAGAATTTCTATGATGGTCACTACTCATTACCAGTATTTTACGTTATGTTCGTAGATCATATGTGATTCCCGAATAGTGACTTGTAAAATAGAAGTGGAATGATTATAATGATTTTGAAAAGTGATAATGGAAGATAGAGCGAAATCAGATACATCAGGTTTAATTGATACACATTTGTTGTTGGATGATATCTTATATGTGGAGAATAAAGAGATGGAGGAATTAACTTTCACTACACTTCAACTTTCTATGTTAGAGAATATTATCCTGGAGATTACATGTGAGACCACCATTAAGGGTATTTGAGACAAGTTGGAGGAGTTATATAAAATAAAACACTTATAATCATTCGATCTTTTTGTGGACATTTTTCACATATAAGATCAAGGAGGGATACCTGTTGAAGACACTGGAAAACATTTGATGGGTTGCAAATGAAGATGAAGACAGCAAATTCAAAAATTGAGGAGGAACAAAAAGTAATGATAATATCATGTTTGTTACCAAAGTAGTAAATAAGGTTGTTTGTGCGTTGAATCATAATCATAAGAGTAATTAATCTTTAACTAGCGATGATTTTGCACTCTGTTGTATGATTAGATTTGGCATATAAACATTTGGATCTTAAACTAGAGTTGAATCCATCTAGGGCGAGCGAGTGAGTGGGCCGAGAGGTGACTAAGTGAGATGGATCTGGACTGCGATAGGGAATGTGTCAATTATTGGCTGCGTAGTGAAGGACATTAACTTTGATTTTTCAATGACAAGAGACAAAAATTTAATTATAGGGCCAAAATTTGGGTTCATAGTCCCTTTATAAAGATCTTTTTTCCATCCATCTCTCTTCATTTATTAAAAAGCTCAACCGAGAAAATTGATAAAGATTGAAGCAAGATGCTAAGGAGATTGTCAACTGCCTTGAAGGAAGAGTTATCCATTAGTGCGAAAGACAAAATCATAGAGAAAATAACAACAGGAGATCAACAACAACAAAGCTTAGACCAACACAATGACAAAAGGAGTAGATATCTAAGTTGGAGTTGCTCAATGACGAGTTTGGATTTGTATGGCGATTAAGTGTCTAGGCAAATTAATCTCTCTCTAAAGGTTCCTTTATACTTGATTAAGGTCGTTTCCATATTATATGATCATAAATTAAAGTTTGATGACTGGGTAAGAGACATGATTGGTATCTAGAGTAGATTGGTATTTGTTACGATTATTTTGAGAATTAGAGTGGTTCTTTATTTAAGGAGATAACTTAATTTTTTTGATGTCTCGAATATTCTAAACTAAGGCCTCTAGAACCCTAGTCTAGAGACATGCCACTTGAGCTAATTATCCTTAATGTAATTTTTTAGGATTTCGTATGGTTTCCTCTGATTTGTTGTGATTGAGATCAACTAGAATCTAATTAGGATTGATGATGCTTTATTTAGTCCTGAGAGAGTGTGTAATTATTATTTAATTATCAGGCTTTTAATTTGTAAAATGATTCCTCGCTGGTGGTTCAGATGAGATCTAGATTGAGAAATGATGATTTTATACAAGTTTAGGTGTCCATGGCGTAATTTTGGGATCACCGAAGTGAACGAAGGATTGGGACAATGACTAGTCTCTAAAGTCATTCAAATTAGTTTGAATGGCCCAAAGTTCGGTAGGTCGGTCTTGGTTAACTAGTCATGTACAATTTGAAGTTGAGATTAATGCATCACTCTAGACTAGAAATTTAGTACTCCAAGTAGCTAGGTAGTCTGAAATCTGTCTAAATTTTCAATTGAATGGTTAAGGTGAGAAATAGTTAGCTAATCCTAAAGGAAGTATTTCTTGATGATCTAGTTGTATTTTGAGGCATGCTACAAGAAATGTGTTGTCGGTAACCCAAATGGCGAAGTGGAAAAGTGAGAGCTCAAAAAATTTAAGTTGTAAGTGGGCTAAGGAGATACCTTAGTGGAATCTATTGCAAACAAATGAGTAAATATTAAAGATGAACTATGGTTTCAAGCAAGCGAGTGGTTGGGGCATGCAATACTTAGTGGAGATCGAGGCTGTAGGTTAGTTGCATGCTCGAAGGTGTGTGTGAGTGATCGGTGGAGATATAGGTAGTGAATCGAATGATCACTCGCAACCATGCTTTGCAATAGTACATTGTTGCTTAAGTGTGGATTTATTAAACAACAACAAAAAATATTAGGAGACTATGGACATGCATTATGACAACCCGCATCTCTGGAGACACCAATTCAAGGCCTAAAATGGTATTTGAACTCATGTCGTACCAAGAAGTACGAATCATCGGGTTTTAAGGTTTCCTTAGTAAAGAGAAATTATAAATTTTAGAACATTCTACACTTCAGATCTCATAGTGGAAGAAAATAAAATATAAATACTGAAAATAGTCTAGTGTAATATAGTCACAAAATAACATCGTACATAGAATGTCTAACATAGATAAAATCTCCAAACGATGGTATATAATGATGGTCTAATGGATAACATAATATGTGTACATACAGGAGCAACTATAAGTAAAATATATCTCTAATGCATTAAGTCACCCCCTCCACACATATAGTCTTGTCCGCCACACCTAATTATCTAACCACTTATGGTAGATATAAAGAGGAAGAAATGAAGGGGATCAAACAAAATTTGGTGAATGAATCATATCACTACTGGTATTGTGTTGGCAAGTAATTAATTGCAATTGTAATCTACACAACTTAATGTGTCCATTTGTGTTCGTGTATCACATATAAAGGATTGGTTACTTTACAAATCATAGGGTATAACTCTTATTAAACCAACATCAACAACGTCTTACAAAGGTTTCCACCTGAAGGTTTAATGACCAACATTGAATAGCTCCAGGTCTATCCCTAGTATGCAATCTAAAAAAATAACTGCCTAACCATGCATTGAGTTAATATTCTCAAAGGTAAAGCACTTAAATCGTATATACACACTGAGCGAAAACCACAATGCCTTAGCATGCATCGAGTATATGGCCTCAACAATTTATTTTATGCTAAAGCATTTGTGTCACCTTCTCAATGGTAAACTTGTCCTATACTCTTTATCGTTCAACCTGAAGCTAAAGAAATCACTTATAACGACTCCCCATGAGGTTCAGCCACTACCCAACTGTATAGCCCTACTATTGTGGACATCTCTACATCTCTTCCCTACTATCCAACATGTAATACATGTGACCGACGTGCCCAAGTAATAATAAGAGCATTTAGTTGTGCTATAATTGCATGCCTTGTCGAGTTCCACATTATGCACGCCATGAAGTGTGAATATAGGTACGACATCCAATATAGAACTGTTGCTCGATTTTCTTTTAAATAATAAGCAAGCCGATTAAAGAAAGGCTTGGCTCAATCAAAGCCAACCTAGTTACCGTATGACCGGCCCATGAAAACTGACCTAAGCTCAAGTTGGTTCCATATCCCATCTACTCAGCAAGGCATCAAGCTATACCAACCGTCTTATCCCTAGGAAACAGTCACAGTCAATTCATCAAGGAAGACAAAGCTAGGAATAGCCCTGCTTGGTTTGGTTCGGCCCAGTTCAATGACGACCGACCATCTCATGCTAACCTACTTTCATCATGACTCTAAGTTAGCCCGTCCACTCAGCATCACTCTAGTTGTCGATCGGCATAGCTCGAGACTGCCACAACAGCTAATGTGCTCCACAAGACAAGCGCAAGTGTGATCCGTCCTTGGCCCGGCTTTAGTACAGCTGCCTTCGACTAGTACTAAGCAGCTTGTCCCATCATCTCACATCCGACCTAGCATCACCTCCTCGGCATGGTCCTTAGCACCAACAGTTCGGTAAATTTAGGCATGGAACAACCCGCCCGCTCATAGTTATGAACATCTAGACTGGCTTTAAGCCAGCCCTTCTAAACAACTCCATCGCTGTCCGACACGCTCAGGGCAACTTCAAACAACACGCATTTGTCAAGGTCAGCCCAAGCATAACCGTCTTTGACCCAATATCACTATATCATGCCTCGTCATGTCATAACTGTCCCAGCCTATTCTTTGCATTTTGGTCCTTAGCTATATTCAGTCTCCAATATAATGGAAGCTTGACTAGATCCATCCATCTACCTAGCCACACATGCAGACAAACGTAAAAGACAAGCCATGCATCCAACTATACACGATACTATAGAGAAGTGGCCGAAAATACACCTACTCATGTAGCTTGCCATCAGCATTTAATGCACATTAATTACAATGTATGCACCTAGTACAAAAGGACAATTGGCATGATTCTCAACCACTAATTCCATTCTACCTTTACAGATATCTCCCATCAGCCCATGCGACAAGGTCAACGGCCAAACACTCTTCTCGCTTGTTTTCCAGTAAAATCTCAGCAATTCATTACCTAGTTCATCTATTATAAATACCTCATGTATTGCCACTTCAAAGGGATTGAAAAATATTAGAATTATGGTCATTGCCTATTTCCAGAGCTCTCTTCATAGCAAGTTAAAGCCCTAGGTACTTGAGATTAGTTAACTTTTGTAGTCTTAAGTGCTATATTTCTTATTATTCTCTTGTAATTCCCTATAATCATAAGATAGAGATATTGTAAAATAACTTCACAGTTGATGTGCGCAATCTTGTCGAAACTCTAAATTTGGTGTCGCTTTACTTAACTCTATTTGCATTCTTCCTCCTTTTTCATCTTTAAGCCTAGTAATTAGCCGGTACCCTTTGCTTTTATAGTCTAACCAGGCGGATTCAGAGGTTGGCTAAATCTCTAGTCGATATTTTGGCGGTAAAATTTTGTCGTTGGTAGGAAGGCACCCCTCTAAAGCTCTTTGCCTTCATCACTTTTCTTCTCTACAAAAATATGATATCATTTGTTACCATGGACCTATTTCTAGACTAAAAGGCAATAACTCCAATGAGCAAGAAACTAATGGCAAGATTGTCGCTAGTGTTTTCCAGCCCATTCTTGGGATTAATAAAGGGATGTGGCATACTGTGTTGAAAAAATTAACGAACGTGGGCATCCTGGCCCATAAGATACAAAGTTTGAGGACCCTATTGGACAGCCAAGCTACTTTAAACTTTGTCCCACCAGCTCCTCCCGCGGTCAATCAAGTCGACCAGCCTATTCATCAACCTGTACTACCCGACACTTACAGTCTCATGAACACTAATGAGGCCCAAGGAAGAGTGGTTCCTGAAACCCCACTCATGGATGTTGTTCACCCAAGAAGATATACTACACGTGTGTCTAGCTATGTTGGTATTACTGTAACAACCCCGAATTTTATATAAATTTAAATTGATAATTAATTTAGTTTTTGAATAAAAATTATGAAATTAATTGATAAATCGATGCGAGTTTCCCCCGAGCACAAATAAAAATGTGTTAACTTATTTGAATTTAAAATCTTAAATATAAATGGTTTAAAAATAAATATAAAAATACAGACATTTGACACAAGTATAAAATAAATAAATAAGTAATTTTAAATTTAGAATTGATGGTTAATAATAATTTGAATTTATGAATTAAATACAAGACAATAAATATTAAAGTAAAATATTCATAATAAATATTAAGTTAGAAATAGAATCAATATATAAAAGATAACTATAAAAAATATAAAGCAAACAAATAATTGCTAAAATTTTAACAACAAATTAAAATCTAGAAATTTATATATGTTACAAAATAAATATAAAGTAAATACATATAAATCTTAATCACATGATTAATAAACAATACAAACAATACAAATAGAATAGACTATAAAATAATAAAAGAAAAATAAAATAAAGTAAAAATAGAAGTTTACTCATATTATTAAATAATGAGACAAGGCAAAATAAAATCTAATAACATATTAAAGATTTACATTATAAAGTAATAAAATAAACAAGAAAAAAATAAGTATAAAAGCTTGCAAGAGAAGACACTCAAAATTATCTTCATATTTGTACAACCGATATATATTTGTACAAAGGATAAGTATGTTGTACATGATAATTAATGTAAATGTCTCTAGTACACTACCCTATATCTTATCAGCCACCAAAAAGAAATATCTCTGATTTTTTTGTACAAACAAAAAAATAATACCACCCTGTATAAAACATATCCCTATATACTCATCAGCCTTCCTCATTTCAGTTTCGTCCATCTAAAAAAATTGAGTAACCTCTGAAGTAAACACCATTTCAAAACTTAAACAAAAATTAAATTTAAATGGCAATACAAATTAGAGAATCAAAGGAAAAAGATTTCAGCTTGCAAATGTTCAAAGCCTGGTTCAAAAAGAGACTCTGTTCTTTCTTCTGGAAAATCAATGTGAGTAACATATTTTTCTTTAAATTTAAAAGTATAACTGTTGCAAACACATCTGTGAACAAGTATGTTTGTATGTATACATGAATCCTCTGAGTAGAATTAAGTGATAGATGAATGTGTGTGCATGTTGACTCCTGTGACATCTTGTGCTCTGTTCAAGTTTCAGTTTTGAGTTTGAAAAATTATTTCCTCTCAATCTACTTACTGATTGAACTCGAGATTAAAACAAAATTTGTTTGTTATAGTATATGTTAAAGAGTAAAAATCTATTTAAGCTTAATCAACTTGTTAATCTTTTTGGAAATCAAGAAATCTGAACCCAACTTCAAATTAGCCAAATTTGAATTTCTTAATTCCTAAATTTAGGTGTGTAGATCGAATCCATATGTTTTAACATGATTTTTAAAACAAAGATCATAAATTTTAGAGTGGGAATGGAGGAGCAGTTCAGGGTTGTTTGAATTGCATTCTTTTGGCGATTTCTGGTGATCCTCTGGTCCATCGGGGTCGGGATCCTTACTAGTGATAGAAGGATGATCGGGGATTCGAGGAAAAATAGTGCGGTGGTGGTCAGAGGGTTGTGGCGGCGGCGGCGAGCTCGTATGGTCAGTAGACCTAATTTTTATCGACATTTAAATTTTTGATTCGGTCGTCGTCGTCAATTGATCGAGTGTGTCGAGCTTTTGTGTAACAACCCGCATATTTATCGATTTTATATTTAAATATTTTATCGTTAATCGGATTTTAGTCCGAAAAGCTACTTTTTGCATACGGACAAATTAGGACTCGAGACCACTTCCATTGAGTTCAAAACATTGTTTGCAATCTTTTAAGTATAAACATCGATATGTTTGTAGATAGCGGAATTTTCGTCACTTTTTGCTTTGGACCTTTAGTTTGAGGCTGAACCACTTGTTAACTCAGCCCAACCCCTTCCTTCTCTTCACCACTTCATTCTTCATTTCTAAAACATCAAAGCTTCTACAAAAATGGAGGAGGGAATGGGAAATTAAAACTCCAAACTCAAATTCAATTGCAAATCCAACATTCAACTCCAAATTCAAGTAGAAGATATTGGATTCAAGCTTTGGATTGCTTCTCCTTGCTTTCAAGCTTCATCTTCATCCATTTTAGTGAAAAGGTGAGATTTTTATCTCACATTCTTGCCTATATCTATCTTGGATCTGTTGGGGATGATTTCCTATCATTTTAGCATGCACGATTGCTTTTGGTTTGGATCGAATCGGCAAAAAACTCCAATTTTCAGTATTTTGGCAAAAATCTTGGCTTAGGTCGTTCTGCCTGTGCTATGTCATTCGGCATGGAAAAGTCTCTGCCTGCATAAACAATGTTCTGCGCTTAGGTCGTAGGTCGCTCAGGGGAGTTAGGTCGTAGGTCGCTCGGCTTCATGAAGCCATTAGGTCGCTCGGCCCGCCCTCATGTTAAGTCGCACACTCTTTGCAACGGTAGGTCGCGTGCCTAGTTAGGTCGCGAACTCTTTAGGTCGCGTACCCCTTTAGGTCGCGTGCCCAGTTAGGTCGCGAACCCTTTAGGTCGCGTACCCCTTTAGGTCGCATGACCTTGTTTTATGTTAGGTTGCTCGGCCCTATTAACCTCGTTAGGTCGGTCATGTTAGGTCGCGAGTCCTCCTTAGGTCGCTCGCCTCTGTACTTCGTTAGGTCGCATGACCTCTTAGGTCGCTCGGCAGATTCATGCGCTAGGTCGCGAGTATTTAAGTCGCTAGGTCGCTTGGCATTGTGCCGCTAGGTCGCTCGGCACTTTGGTGTTAGGTCGTTTGACCTTGTTTTCTACTAGGTCGTTTGGCCTTGTTTAATGCTAACTCGTGAACACCTCTAGGTCGCAACCACTAGGTCGCTTGACCCCTTAGACCCCTAGGTCGCATCCATTAGGTCGTTCAACCTATTTGACTTAAGGTCGTTGCACTTCAATTCGACCACGTTAGGTCGCAAATATATTCCTACTTTGATGGTTTTGGGATAGATTTCTTTGGACTTTACTCACGTCTTCGAACGTGAATTTATGTGATTCGATTTGTTTCAACAATCGTTTTGTGACTTGTCACTCTAAAGATATGAAGGTTTCAATACTAGTAGTAAATATCAAAGCTCTTTCATCAAAACGATTTCAACTCTATTTTATTACAAAGCTCTTTTTCCTAAACCGTTTTCCAATCTATTAGTATATACAAGCCTTTACTTCACTCGGATGAGAAATCGAATTAAACGACTTAGTAAAACGAGTGGTATGAAACGCTTGCGTTCACTTCGTCGGTTAGCTCTTGGACTTGTTCGGTTGAACCCTTTTGTGACAATTTTCTAATGAATATCTACAGCTTGTTCGTAAATATTTAAGTTAAGCAAGTGGTTATGGGACATGAAGCTAAACTCATATATTTACTGGCTTGGTGTGATTGACGCTTCTTGATGATCATGACGATCATTTTTGTGATTTGATTTAGACTAGTAATTGTGCGATGTCTCTTTGTCTACGAGGGAGACTAGACCCCGTTTGTGTGATGTTTCACCATCACATATGTGGGGTAGCGCCCCATGGTCTTCGGGCCGTTCGTGTGTCAAAATTTAATGGATAGCTTCCATGAGATAGCTTCTTGTTCTTGTGTTACACGTGTTGGTGAGTTTTCATGCTCCCGTTCTTGTGATAGGCCTCCCCCCTTTTTATGTGATTTCTAGATTTCGTGTGTGGATTTCTGGAATTTATGCTTCACCAATTTTCATGATTTTCATTGATATGTTTATCAGTTTTGTGCATTGGTGAATTCGTGTGTCATTGACTTGTTATGAATACAAGTTTAGGGTATGATACCCTATTTTATCTTTGAGAAGATTCTTGTGATATTGATTAATCTCTTGTTTATTTCAATTACATACTTTTAGTAGTATGCCATTATGGTTATTACATGATCATGACACATCTTTTACTTTATACCATATCATCTGATATTTATAGCTAGACTGATCCATTTATTATTTTCTTATAAATAATACTCGGGTCAGACCGAGATGTTACAGGTGCTTCTGCTTGACTTCTCTTCAGGATTATTCTGACTTTTTGCACTACTTAGATTAGTAGTTTTTGGATGTACACATTTAAGATATAGACTCTATGTTGTGTATTATTCTTTTGTATAGCACGTGTTGCTATTCTTTTGTATTATCGTGGATCATTCTGACCACTACTCTGATGTACACTTTCATGTGTTATATATATTCATATCTTTTTCCGCATTTGTGATATGGATGTCTATGACTGATTTATGTTATGTTTATTTCTATGTTTGTTTCCGAAGATTATATATTGCCACCGTGTGATAGCTTTGAGTTTGTATCGGTATGTCGAATTTCCTCCTTAAATGAAGTTCATGCTATACTATCTGACATATCGGTGCTCGCACAAAGAAGTTACATGGATGGTCGCTCCTCAACAGCCTTATTCTCCGTGCTAGTTGACAGCATTACACCGTAGTGTTCTTAGCTAGCGTGGGTATAGAGGTGGGGCGTCACATTTTGGGTAATGGTCGAGGGAATGTCGACGAGTCGTTGGTCGGAATTTCAACTTCTCTGGTGGTCGAGGCGTCGAGAATGGTGCGTTGCCAGGTTTGGTCGGAGTTGTTCCATTAGTTTCCAGGTTTGGGTTTAAAGGCTCGAATTTGATTTCGAATTTGTGTTGAAGTTATGATGGTCGGGATACGATGAGGGGATGATCGCCGACTTGCTAAGGGCTGTGGTGATGACTGGAGGTGGTCGGAGCCACCGTGCATATGCACGGTGCATCTTTGGTTCAGGGAAAGTCTGGGTTGAAGGGAAGGGTGATACTCGGGTTTTCTCGAGTGGATTAGGTTTTGTCTCGAAGCAGTATGAGGTTTGACTCGAAGTCATTAAGGGTTAGACTCGGGTTATATTTGTTGTTGCCAGTTTCAAAACCTGTCAGATTTTAAGTTTTAAAATTTAAAAGCAGATTTTTAAACCAATTTTAAACCAAGTTTTAAATCTAGTTTAAGTATGAATTCAAAATCTAATTTGAATCCTAGTTTTGAAATAAAATAAAGTTTTATAAAATTTAAATGTTTTAACAACTTCGAATGTTAAAGTAAATTTTTAATGATTTGAATTTAAAGGAATTTGGTTTAAACACTTTTAACATTTCTTTTATAAGATATAAGTATTTCTTTAACATGAGATCTAAAAGGTTTTTAAATTGTTTTTAAACTTTGTTAAAGTTAAATTTGAATACATTTTAAATCTGAAATTTAAAAAAGGAATTTAAAGTAAATTTAAAAGTAAATTGTTTTTAAATGCCTTGTTAATGATAATGAAATCATTTATAGGAATGAGTTTATCTTAAAGTTAATTCATGATTAAGGTTTAACTATTTAAGAAATCAATTACGAATTAATAATTGATTAATTAAGTAATTAGGGATAATTACTTATTATGATTAATTAAGGATAATTAATCAAATGGAGATTAATTAAGGAATAAATAATTTATAAATTAAGGATTATAAATCAGATATTAATTAATAATTAAAGTTGATTAATCAAGTGATTAAGCAATAATTGATTTAAGGATAATGTGATAAATTAATTAAGGTAATTAATTTGAGAATAATTAATTTATTAAAGGTTAATTAATTAATGAAAATGATTAAGAAATAATTTGTAATTAAGGAGTAATTAGTTAGTTATTGTAATTACTTAAGAATAATTTATTGATTAAGGATAATTAATTAAGGTGATTGATTAATTAATCTATATCAAATGACTTGTAATTAATTAAGCAGGATTGGATAACTAATTCATAAGTAACTAATTTAATTGGAAGTAAATTGAATTAATTAGGATTAAACAATTAATTCATCCTGCTTAAAAATGATTATTGAATGTTTGACCTTACTTATGAATGATTGTATTATATGAGATGCCTTGAATTGATTGTCCTATCTGATCTGTGATATTTTGTTCTGTGTGATGCTTTGTGATTAGGATTGTTTTAATTCAAGCTGTGATGAATGTAATTTATTTATTTATAATGCATTTATATTATCTATTTGTGATTCTGTGTATATAGATAAGCGTTATAGGAATATACCGCTTATCGATATTGATATGCTTAAATCTATGATGATGTGATGATTTGTAATGTTGCACTACTGTGTGAAACCCCTGGACAACACTCTTACACACACAAATATGGATTCCACGAAGAAATCGGTTAAGTCACAGATGATTTAAATTTAATGTTTTTGAAATTGAAATTTTAATTTCAATTGATTTTGGAAATGGATTTGTGTTAAATGTTGAAGTTTTTGAAAAGGAGTTTTTAAGATAAAAGTTATTTTGAATAACTTGGTAAAGTTTTCCAATTTAAATAATTTAATTTGAATTTGAATTCAAAAATTTGGAATTGAATTCCATGTTTGGAAATTATGGTTAAGATGTCATAAATGTGTTTATATGAATTTAAACCATTTTTAAAAGTATGGGTTTGAAAATTTGAATTTAACCCAAGGACTTTAACTCGTATAAATGAATCAGATTTTCCAAAATTAAAACAGTTTGTTTTCAAATAATAAAAGCTTTCATATAAGAAATTAATTTCCAATTTGTGTCAAAGGAATTTCAAGTTTGAATTGAAAATAGTTTCCCAAGCTATTAAAAGATCTTTTTGAAACTGGGTGAACTTTGTGAGATGAATCTTTTTGTGTAAAAGATTAAAATGGTAATTTTTTTAAACCATTTGAAAGAGAAGTTTTGGGTAATGAGTTGTGACTTAATTGAAATCCCAATATCCATATGTTTTAAATTTTACGCTCACTATTCGGTTTAGCCGGGAGAGGACCTTTGTGTCATATAACCCATTCCGAATAAGTGATACGTCGTATTTGGATAGCAATTGAAGACCGGTGGTGAAGACCGGGTATTTGTGAAAACGATAGGATAACCTATCTTGTCTCAGCACTGAGTGGCTCCGGTATAGAGATTTCCTAAGTGATGGGAAGTCCGATCGGGATTGTGAATATCCGGATTGCAAGGGCTTCTTTGGAAGTGCCTTCGGTTCTGCTCGAACCCGGAACAGACTTGTATGGTTGTATGTGTGACATTACACTTTGAGATATAAAGCTGATTTCTTTCAAATACATTTCTGTTTGGTGGCAGAGATTTATTCTCTTAGGTTAACACCCTTCTCTGAGACATACGAGCTCAGAGGTTATGTAGTTGAAGGTTATCAGTGATATACTCCCAATTTGGTAGTGTGGCATGCTAAGTGTTGCTGTGTGTTGTTGATTATTTGTTGATCAAAGCATGGCTTTGTGAAAAAGCGTAGCTTTGTGGACGATACCTCATCGAGCCTCACAAATCGGTAATGGTCGAAACAGGAAAGATGCGGCAAGGTTTCAGGGGTAGCTCCCCTAGGGTATGTCCATTCCTTTTGGAAAAAGGTGGTATCATGGTATGGAGCCCAGATATTTACCTGTGTGGTTGCTCCAATCTCATTTACTGTGTGATTGTTGCTGTGTGGTCGAGGCGCCTCGGATAAAGGTCGCAAACGACCGGGGGTGGCATATCTCAGGTTTACTACCCGGGAAGGGGGTAACCGGCCTTGTGTTGGCAGAGAGCAGTTGTCTCTCGGGGCGTCCCTCCAGAGGCGTTTCCATGTAGCAGTAGGAAGTTCCTTAGCCTGACCATTTGTTGGAAAATCCAAAAAAACAGTACGAACCTTGTACAGTTTTAGTTGTTTAACCTGCTATGGAATGTGGCGGTAACCTGCTATTGAACATAGTAGCTATAGTAGGCATACAATAATGGTTGTATGCTGGCTAAGATTAATATTGTATTTTCGAAAGGTTTTCCTACACTATGCACCAGTAATATTATCAAAAGAGTTTTGTTTGCGTAGTAAGCATGTTTGACTATCATAAGAAAAAATCTCCTTCAATTCAGCGTTTGCATTGTGTGTGTGGCGGGAGGTCTTATGGTAGTTTCATTTTCCAAAAAGCATTGCGGATTTCAATGTTTAAAATCCTTTTTGTTGTTTGTTTAAAGATAAACTGTTTTTGTTACTCACACCAGTCCCATGACTGACTCGGAGTTTATTGTTCCCTTCCTAAACTCTGGGTGCCCATAATTTCCACACGGGCAGTCTGGAGTTGGGTTTTTTTTTTCAAATAGTCAGGTTTAGTAGATTATCGGGAGCTAGTTCAGTTTTTGGAGATCAGGACCGACATTGCTTATCTTGGTGCAACGTGATGGTGGTTCGAGTTTGATGTTGGAGTTGTTGGACTCATTCTCTTTTTCAGATCATTGGAGTTATCAGTTCTGTTGTTTCCGCTGTAGCATTATTATTTGTCTCTGATATTGTTGTATCATATTGATATCATTGTTGTATATCATTCTGGATATTGTATTCATTGGAGTTGTATATGATATCATCTATTTCTTTCTTCCGCTGTGTTGTTATACTCAATGGTGTTATAAGCTCCGGTGAACCAGATTCGGCGTTTGAATCTGCGGCACTTCGAGTACAAGTGAAGTACGGGTGCCGATTTTTGAAGGCCGAGTTCAGGATCACTACATTTGGTATTAGAGCTAAGGTTAAACTTTAGCTCAGGAGTATAACACATTAAGTAGCTCATTAGAGATAGGGTGAAGCATACCCTAGAATGAGTAATCCCTAAGATATCTGTCCGTATACCTCAGTAAATTCTCTTACTATTCACTGACAGTAAATACGAGTGCAAGAAGAGGATGAGATAGGGGACAGGAGAATACGACTATAAATGGTCAATAACCTGTAACAACATGGAAACAATCTTTTCTCTATCAATCTCTTTTGTTCGTCATCTTTTCTCAATTCTTTGATAGTTCCTGGTAGGTCCAGGAAGAAGATTTGAAATGGGACATAAACTCCAAATAGGTCAAATTGTTTGTTTGGATGAATTGGTTGCTTTGGTTGCTATGGTTTATAGGTATACTTTAGTTCTAAACTGAAAGTTTTGAAATTGTATCCATATATCTATCTATTCTTTGGGTCCCAATATGTTCTACGAATGGTTAGTCATCCCTTCGAACTGACCAATGCCACTGTATACTTCGTAGATCTGGATAACCCGAGTATCTTGTGGAAAAATTAAATAGATTCGTTCTTGTATCTATTATTGATATTCTGATTTGGTAAGCCAAATGCAGAATAGATATTCATTTGATTTGATGAAATATTCTTCATCTGTCTTTGTGTCTCCCTGGCAAATTTCGAGGACGAAATTCTCTTAAGGGAGGAAGGTTGTAACGACCCCGAATTTTATATAAATTTAAATTGATAATTAATTTAGTTTTTGAATAAGAATTATGAAATTAATCGATAAATCGATGCGAGTTTCCCCCGAGCACAAATAAAAATGTGTTAAATTATTTGAATTTAAAATCTTAAATATAAATGGTTTAAAAATAAATATAAAAATACAGACATTTGACACAAGTATAAAATAAATAAATAAGTAATTTTAAATTTAGAATTGATGGTTAATAATAATTTGAATTTATGAATTAAATACAAGACAATAAATATTAAAGTAAAACATTCATAATAAATATTAAGTTAGAAATAGAATCAAAATATAAAAGATAACTATAAAAATATAAAGTAAACAAATAATTGCTAAAATTTTAACAACAAATTAAAATCTCAAAATTTATCTCTGTTACAAAATAAATATAAAGTAAATACCTATATATCTTAATCTCATGATTAATAAACAATACAAACAATACAAATAGAATAGACTACAAAATAATAAAAGAAAAATAAAATAAAGTAAAAATAGAAGTTTACTCATATTATAAAATAATAAGACAAGGAAAAATAAAATCTAATAACATATTAAAGATTTACAGTATAAAGTAATAAAATAAATAAGAAAAAAAATAAGTATAAAAGCTTGCAAGAGAAGACACTCAAAATTATCTTCATATTTGTACAGCCGATATATATTTGTACAAAGGATAAGTATGTTGTACATGATAATTAATGTAAATGTCTCTAATACACTACCCTATATCTTATCAGCCACCAAAAAGAAATATCTCTGATTTTTTTGTACAAACAAAATAATAATACCACCCTGTACAAAACATATCCCTATATACTCATCAGCCTTCCTCATTTCGGTTTCGTCCATCTAAAAAAATTAAGTAACCTCTGAAGTAAACACCATTTCAAAACTTAAACAAAATTTAAATTTAAATGGCAATACAAATCAGAGAATCAAAGGAAAAAGATTTCAGCTTGCAAATGTTCAAAGCCTGGTTCAAAAAGAGACTCTGTTCTTTCTTCTGGAAAATCAATGTGAGTAACATATTTTTCTTTAAATTTAAAAGTATAAATCTGTTGCAAACACGTCTGTGAACAAGTATGTTTGTATGTATACATGAATCCTCTGAGTAGAATTGTGATAGATGAATGTGTGTGCATGTTGACTCCTGTGACATCTTGTGCTCTGTTCAAGTTTCAGTTTTGAGTTTGAAAAATCTTTTCCTCTCAATCTACTTACTGATTGAACTCGAGATTAAAAAAAAATTTGTTTGTTATAGTATATGTTAAAGAGTAAAAATCTATTTAAGCTTAATCAACTTGTTAATCATTTTGGAAATCAAGAAATCTGAACCCAACTTCAAATTAGTCAAATTTTGAATTTCTTAATTCCTAAATTCAGGTGTGTAGATCGAATCCATATGTTTTAACATGATTTTTAAAACAAAGATTATAAATTTTAGAGTGGGAATGGAGGAGCAGTTCAGGGTTGTTCGAATTGCATTCTTTTGGCGATTTCTGGTGATCCTCTGGTCCATGGAGGTCGGGATCCTTACTGGTGATAGAAGGATGATCGGGGATTCGAGGAAAAATAGTGCGGTGGTGGTCAGAGGGTTGTGGTGGCGGCGGCGAGCTCGTAAGGTCTGTAGACCTAATTTTTATCGACATTTAAATTTTTGATTCGTTCGTCGTCGTCAATTGATCGAGTGTGTCGAGCTTTTGGGTAATGGTCGAGGGAATGTCGACGAGTCGTTGGTCGGAATTTCAACTTCTCCAGTGGTCGAGGCATCGAGAATGGTGCGTTGCCAGGTTTGGTCGGAGTTGTTCCCTTAGTTTCCAGGTTTGAATTTAAAGGCTCGAATTTGATTTCGAATTTGTGTTGAAGTTCTGATGGTCGGGATACGATGAGGGGATGATCGCCGACTTGCTAAGGGCTGTGGTGATGACTGGAGGTGGTCGGAGCTACCGTGCATATGCATGGTGCATCTTTGGTTCAGGGAAAGTCTGGGTTGAAGGGAAGGATGATACTCGGGTTTTCTCGAGTGGATTAGGTTTTGTCTCGAAGCAGTATGGGGTTTGACTCGAAGTCATTAAGGGTTAGACTCGGGTTATATTTGTTGTTGCCAGTTTCAAAACCTGTCAGATTTTAAGTTTTAAAATTTAAAAGCAGATTTTTAAACCAATTTTAAACCAAGTTTTAAATCTAGTTTAAGTATGAATTCAAAATCTAATTTGAATCCTAGTTTTGAAATAAAATAAAGTTTTATAAAATTTAAATGTTTTAACAACTTCGAATGTTAAAGTAAATTTTTAATGATTTGAATTTAAAGGAATTTGGTTTAAACACTTTTAACATTTCTTCTATAAGATATAAGTATTTCTTTAACATGAGATCTAAAAGGTTTTTATATTGTTTCTAAACTTTGTTAAAGTTAAATTTGAATTCATTTTAAATCTTAAATTTAAAAATGGAATTTAAAGTAAATTTAAAAGTAAATTGTTTTTAAATGCCTTGTTAATGATAATGAAATCATTTATAGGAATGAGTTTATCTTAAAGTTAATTCATGATTAAGGTTTAACTATTTAAGAAATCAATTACGAATTAATAATTGATTAATTAAGTAATTAGGGATAATTACTTATTATGATTAATTAAGGATAATTAATCAAATGGAGATTAATTAAGGAATAAATAATTTATAAATTAAGGATTATAAATCAGATATTAATTAATAATTAAAGTTGATTAATCAAGTGATTAAGCAATAATTGATTTAAGGATAATGTGATAAATTAATTAAGGTAATTAATTTGAGAATAATTAATTTATTAAAGGTTAATTAATTAATGAAAATGATTAAGAAATAATTTGTAATTAAGGAGTAATTAGTTAGTTATTGTAATTACTTAAGAATAATTTATTGATTAAGGATAATTAATTAAGGTGATTGATTAATTAATCTATATCAAATGACTTGTAATTAATTAAGCAGGATTGGATAACTAATTCATAAGTAACTAATTTAATTGGAAATAAATTGAATTAATTAGGATTAAACAATTAATTCATCCTGCTTAAAAATGATTATTGAATGTTTGACCTTACTTATGAATGATTGTATTATATGAGATGCCTTGAATTGATTGTCCTATCTGATCTGTGATATTTTGTTCTATGTGATGCTTTGTGATTAGGATTGTTTTAATTCAAGCTGTGATGAATGTAATTTATTTATTTATAATGCACTTATATTATCTATCTGTGATTCTGTGTATATAGATAAGCGTTACAGGAATATACCGCTTATCGATATTGATATGCTTAAATCTGTGATGATGTGATGATTTGTAATGTTGCACTACTGTGTGAAACCCCTGGACATCACTCTTACACACACAAATATGGATTCCACGAAGAAATCGGTTAAGTCACAGATGATTTAAATTTAATGTTTTTGAAATTGAAATTTTAATTTCAATTGATTTTGGAAATGGATTTGGGTTAAATGTTGAAGTTTTTGAAAAGGAGTTTTTAAGATAAAAGTTATTTTGAATAACTTTGTAAAGTTTTCCAATTTAAATAATTTAATTTGAATTTGAATTCAAAAATTTGGAATTGAATTCCATGTTTGGAAATTATGGTTAAGATGTCATAAATGTGTTTATATGAATTTAAACCATTTTTAAAAGTATGGGTTTGAAAATTTGAATTTAACATAAGGACTTTAACTCGTATAAATGAATCAGATTTTCCAAAATGAAAACTGTTTGTTTTCAAATAATAAAAGCTTTCATATAAGAAATGAATTTCCAATTTGTGTCAAAGGAATTTCAAGTTTGAATTGAAAATGGTTTCCCAAGCTATGAATAGATCTTTATGAAACTGGGTGAACTTTGTGAGATGAATCTTTTTGTGTAAAAGATTAAAATGGTAATTCGTTTAAACCATTTGAAAGAGAAGTTTTGGGTAATGAGTTGTGACTTAATTGAAATCCCAATATCCATATGTTTTAAATATTATGCTCACTATTCGGTTTAGCCGGGCGAGGACCTTTGTGTCATATAACCCATTCCGAAAAAGTGATGCGTCGTATATGGATAGGAATTGAAGATCGGTGGTGAAGATCGTGTATTTGTGAAAACGATAGGATAACCTATCGATTGTCTCTGCACTGAGTGGCTCCGGTATAGAGATTTCCTAAGTGATGGGAAGTCCGATCGGGATTGTGAATACCCGGATTGTAAGGGCTTCTTTGGAAGTGCCTTCGGTTCTGTTCGAACCCGTAACAGACTTGTATGGTTGTATGTCTAACATTACACTTTGAGATATAAAGCTGATTTCTTTCAAATACATTTCTGTTTGGTGGCGGAGATTTATTCTCTTAGCTTAACACCCTTCTCTGAGATGTACGAGCTCAGAGGTTATGTAGTTGAAGGTTATCAGTGATATACTCCCAATTTGGTAGTGTGGCATGCTAAGTGTTGCTGTGTGTTGATGATCATTTGTTGATCATTTGTTGATCAAAGCATGGCTTTGTGGACGATACCTCATCAAGCCTCACAAACCGGTAATGGTCGAAACAGGAAAGATGTGGCAAGGTTTCAGGGGTAGCTCCCCTAGGGTATGTCCATTCCTTCTGGAAAAAGGTGGTATCATGGTATGGAGCCCAGATATTTACCTGTGTGGTTGCTCCAATCTCATTTACTGTGTGATTGTTGCTGTTTGATCGAGGCGCCTCGGATAAAGGTCGCAAACGACCGGGGGTGGCATATCTAAGGTTTACTACCCGGGAAGGGGGTAACCGGCCTTGTGTTGGCAGAGAGCAGTTGTCTCTCGGGGCGTCCCTCTAGAGGCGTTTCCATGTGGCAGTAGAAGTTCCTTAGCCTGACCGTTTGTTGGAATATCCAAAGAAACAATACGAACCTTGTACGGTTTTAGTTGTATAACCTGCTATGGAATGTTGCGGTAACCTGCTATTGAACATAGTAGCTATAGTAGGCATACAATAATGGTTGTATGCTGGCTAAGATTAATATTGTATTTTCGAAAGGTTTTCCTACACTATGCACCAGTAATATTATCAAAAGAGTTTTGTTTGCGTAGTAAGCATGTTTGACTATCATAAGAAGAAATCTCCTCCAATTCAGCGTTTGCATTGTGTGTGTGGCGGGAGGTCTTATGGTAGTTTCATTTTCCAAAAAGCATTGCGGATTTCAATGTTTAAAATCCTTTTTGTTGTTTGTTTAATGATAAACTGTTTTTGTTACTCACACCAGTCCCATGACTGACTCGGAGTTTATTGTTCCCTTCCTAAACTCTGGGTGCCCATAATTTTCCACACGGGCAGTCTAGAGTTGGGTTTTTTTTTCAAATAGTTAGGTTCAGTAGATTATCGGGAGCTAGTTTAGTTTTTGGAGATCAAGACTGACGTTGCTTATCTTGGTGCAACGTGATGGTGGTTCGAGTTTGATGTTGGAGTTGTTGGACTCATTCTCTTTTTCAGATCATTGGAGTTATCAGTTCTGTTGTTTCCGCTGTAGCATTATTATTTGTCTCTGATATTGTTGTATCATATTGATATTATTGTTGTATATCATTCTGGATATTATATTCATTGGAGTTGTATATGATATCATCTATTTCTTTCTTCCGCTTTGTTGTTATACTTAATGGTGTTATAAGCTCCGGTGAACCAGATTCGGCGTTTGAATCTGTGGCACTTCGAGTACAAGTGAAGTACGGGTGTCGATTTTCGAAGGCCGAGTTCAGGAACACTACAATTACCCCATATGTGGTCATGCCTAGAGAACCAAGGATTGGCATTCCCTGTTAGCGAAATGATCGTCGGCTTTTGAGCATCTGCAGACTTCAGCTTTTTACCGTCTCAATAGTGATGCTCCTACAATTGACATAAAGCATGTGGCTCTTTCGGTGTAGTCTAGATCTCATAAGGGTGTGGCCAAGATTAGATCAAGAGATAATCAAGCCAAACATTCAATGTCGTCCTCTGTGCATAGCGAGGTAAGGTCTTTTTCTTCAGCTCATCATCATCACCATTCTCCATCCCACTAACAAACTCTCACTCCACCCAGGCGTAGGGTGAGTCCTCAACCTATCGGTGGCTAGAATATCCATCAGCAGGCTGATGCCAGCCTCAAGGAAGAAATGCACATTCTCCACCAGCAACTTAACAGGATTCAAGCCCGATTGGGGGTGAAGCATTCTATGATGATATTAACGGAGAACCATTTTCCGATGAGAATCTGTACACTTACATCCACCGGTGGTATGCTTTTCCATCCATAGACAAGTATAATAGGAATGCTACCCCATCTGATCACATGACTGCCTTTAATTTCATTACCCACGTTGGTCAACTTTGCAGCCCAAGAAAGTGCTTGTTCTTTCCATCTACTCTCACTGGACCGGCTACCCGTTGGTTCTTGCATCTATGCCTGGGCATTATCAATTCTTGGGCCCAGTTATGCTTAGATTTCAAGACTCGATTCTTTGTATCCAAGACCCATGTTATGATGGCTAGTGAGCTAGGTAACATTAGGCAGGGTCCTACTGAAAGCTTGGTATCATATGCCAGTTGCTTCAACAAATAGTCCACCCAAGTTAGGGGTGCAGACTTGAATAGCTTGGGCGGCCCTTTGATCGAGAGTTGGATAATAGTCTCGAATATGGAAGGAACTCTAGCAATAGCTAGCTACGTTTCTGACCAATTTCCATCAACAGGTGAATGGCATGAGAAGGACAGAAGATGCAAATCATTCAGACAATGACGTTAAATGTAACAATCTGTTATCGAGAAGAAACTAAATGATAATAAATCAACTGTGATTTAAATTAATTAATTGGGATTTTAGTGGTGATTTGAAAATTTGATAAGAAATAATTTATTAAATGATAAGAACTTAATATAAAAAGAATAATGATTTAAAATTCCTTTGATTATTTTTCAAATATGAAAATATGAATTAATTGTTTGATGGAATTATATCTTTGTAAATATGAAGTTTATTAAGATAAGAAATAATTTAGTAAAATAAATAATGTTGTGATTTATTAGAAAGTAATTTGTGATAGAAATGATTTTACAATTGGACTTTAGAGTAAATTGTTTCATGTAAAGGTAAAGAAAGAAAGAAAAAGAAAAAAAAATGAAGTGAGGCCCAAGCCCAACAACCCAAATAAAACCCTAAACATCATGTTTGATGTTTCAGTTCTCCAAACACTTCTATCTCTTGATTCTTCACCTCATCTTATTTATACATCACTCGTGTTTTTATTCAGGACTTTAGAAAAGAATCTTCAACCCCAAATCCTACTCTTTCAATAAATCTAATTAAGTTCATATATAAATCTATAAATTCCTAAATCATAAAATTAAGCTTCTCGATAGCTCTACACCACATTGCAATCAAGAAATCATGTTTGGAGTCAACAATTAGAGGAAGAAGTGGTTTACTATTAAAGGAAAGAAGAAGTAGTGAAGAAGATGAGAAGAGTAAGAAGTAGAGTTAGTGTGCTTCTTCATTTTAGGTGAGTATTTTAACTTATAACTATGTCAATACAGTTATGTATTTTGATGTCTACAATGTTGACATGCCTACGTATCTTGTTTGAATACATTTCATGATACTCTATTCTCGCCGATCTTACATTTATTGTCTAATTCTTGTTTGACGATTAATTGTTGTATGATATGGTTAAACAATGTTGAATACACTTAAGAGTGGAAGTAGTATGTAGAATCAAGGGAGGAGATGATCAGGAATGCACAAAGTAAGGCACATGAATCGCGTGCTTGAGCTCCCTACCGGTTGACCGATGGTGATCCCACCGGTGTAGATGTCTGGGATTGATTCCTAGGCTTAAACCTGGGATAGTTTGTTTTTATATTTTTATATATATTAAATTATATTCTTATAAATATTTAAGATCTAAATAATGAAGAGTGTTCCTTGTCTATAATGAGATAATTATTTTGAGGAAATATAGTGTATATATATAATTTGATAATAATTATATTATTAAAACTATTATCTTTTATTAAAAATAATTATGTTTTAGTCTTATTAGGTATTATAAAATTCTAGAAATATACAGAATGGTTTCTAATTGATATTTTATTATTTTCAAAGTATATTTTATATAATTTTGAATATAATTAAAGTGATGAAAAATATATTCTATCCAAAATTTGGAATATAGTAAATTGATTTGGATGTTGTAAAATAATTTAAAAATAGTATTTAATTGTAGAAAATTATGAAATAATTGTTAAGTGTGATGCTTAGTGTTATGAATAATTTTGAGGTTTTAAAAGAAGGAAACGAACTTTCAATTATTTCTGAATATTAAGTCAATATTTAAATTTATGAAAGTTTATGAAATTAGTAATTTATTGAATAGAGAATATAAGCGTCTGGGATTGATGAAATTAGTAATTTAAAATAATGAAGAGGTGTTGCAGTATAATGGTGAGATTGATGAAGATGTTAGTTTTAGAATTCGAGTGGGATGGGTGAAATGGCGACAAGCGTCTGGGATTCTCTGTGACAGGAAAGTCTCACAAAAGCTTAAAGGAAAGTTCTACAAAACGGCAATCAGGACTACGATGTTGTATGGTGCAGAATGTTGGCCTACTAAAAGCCAACACATCCAAAAATAAGCGTAGCAGAGGTGCGTATGCTGCGATGGAGCTACGGTCATACAAAAAGAGACCGAATTAGAAATGATGATATACGTGATAAACTTGGAGTAGAACCAATTGAGGAAAAGCTAATTCAACATCGCTTAAGATGGTTTGGACATCTTCAATGAAGGCCGACCGAGGCACCTGTGCGTGTTGGAATTATAGGCCACGTCGAATGCTCAAAGAGAGGTAGAGGTCGACCAAGGTTGACATGGGAGGAAGTTGTAAAAAGGGATTTGAAGGATTGGGATATATCCGAAGAGTTGGTGACGGATTGGAGCGAGTGGAAGTTAGCGATTCACGTACCAGAACCATGAGCGTTGAGTTCGAAGTTTTAGATTATAGGACTAGGGAATAGAAGCCTAAGACGTAGGTTTGGTCTTTGACCAATATTACTATTAGTATCATTATCGCTATTGTTATCCCATTTTTGGTCAAAACTGGAATATCAATGTTGTATGCGTTTCCACCACGACCGAGCCAAGAAGAAGCAAGCAAGCATATATAAGTCTGGGATTTCACCCAAGGTTCAGAGTCCATTCGGTACCCCAACACTCAAGCCCATTCGGCAGGTTTCATTCGGCATTCCCAATGCCGAGGTCCATTCGGCATGTCCATTCGGCATTCTCCATGCCGAACCAGCCCATTCTCCTCCAATGCCGAACCAAGAAGCCTCTCCATGCTCCTACCTCCGAACCATGGTACCACCGATCCAAAACAACAACCGGACCAACTCCACCGGACCAACCTCACCATCTCACGACCGAACCATGTTGGTACCGGACCAAAGTCCTACCGGTCCAAACACCACCGGTCCAATCAATACTCCACCCACCGCCGAACCAGGGTGTTGCCGAACCAAAGTCGCCAGTCCAGGTTTCGCCAGTCCAGGTTTCGCCAGTCCAGGTTTCGCCAGTCCAGATTTCGCCAGTCCAGGTTTCGCCAGTCCAGGTTTCGCCAGTCCAGGTTTCGCCAGTCCAGGTTTCGCCAGTCCAGATTTCGCCAGTCCAGATTTCGCCAGTCCAGATTTCGCCAGTCCAGGTTTCGCCAGTCCAGGTTTTGCCAGTCCAGATTTCGCCAGTCCAGATCCACCAGCAGCTATATACATCCAAGACCCCTGCCCCCCTGCCTCACTCTATAAATAGAGGGGCAGGGGTACAACAATGGGGGACAAGTTTGAGAGCTCAAGCACGGAAGGAACTTTCAAACACTTTTAGATACTTGTACCAAAGCTTTGTACTTGTAATCTGAGATCTAAAGGAGAAATAACATATAAAGTGGACGTAGGCACGTTCTGGCCGAACCACTATAAATCTGTGTGTCTTTTTACAGTTTAGCCCCTGCTTTTCATATATTTGCATAAGTCACCCAAATCACTAAGAACAGTATAAGATCTACTAAATCATACAACTTTGAGGTGTTTGTCCATTTTTTGTGCAAACATTTTTGGTGCTTTCACTGAGAATTGAACTCAGGGATTCTACAGCTTGGAATTTGAATTTGAGAGTTTAGAGATTCGAATTGGAAGAGTCATGGCGAGACAATCAAGCAGAAGACCAACACCAGAGCAAAGGCAACAGGAAGGGAGTCAAGAGGCTTCCTCAGGAGCAAACCAAGCTTCAGTCTTCATCACCAGGGATGAGATGGAGGCCATGATGAGAAGACAAGAAGAGATGATCCAGAACTTGCTTCAACAGATTGGACAACTTGGAGCACGGAACCAAGGCGCAACTGGAGTTCAGAACGGAGCAGGACCCTCTGGTGTAGCACCAGAGCTAGGGGGCACCCACGCAGAACATGTCGATCCGACCCAGGGAAGAGAGATGGGGGCAACACACGACAACTCCCGCGGACTCGGGGGGCAGGTCGAAGGCACTGAACAAGGACTACAGCTCGGAGACAATGACAGATTAGCAGAGATGGTTAGGAAAGCTATGAGAGGCGGTTTAGTAAACAGAGACTTGGAAGATGTAAACAGGAGTCCTTTTTCTTCGGCGATTAGGATGGCTAGGAACCCACCAGAATTCAAGCTACCATCGGTAGAGATGTACGATGGGAGGACAGACCCTGCGGTCCATCTTACTAAGTATATGAGGCACATGGAAGTGCTGGGGGCATCACAGGAGGTCATGGCCCGGTGCTTTCCACTGTATTTGACGGACATCGCAGCGTTATGGTTTAGGCAACTGGAGAGCGGCTCCATAGGAACATGGGCAGATTTAACTGAGAGATTCATGAGGCAATTCAGGGTCCATATTGCGAGACCTAAGAATGTAATGACCTTGGCAACCTTGAAGCAGAAAACTGGAGAAACTTTGAGGAGTTTTCTGACACGATTTAATGCGGCAGCAGCATCAGTGGATCGACCAGATCCGTCCATGGTTATGATGGCGGCTGTATCTGGAATAGCTGATAGCACAGAGTTCAAGAATTCGTTAACTAAGGACCCGCCTATGAATCTAGGTGAGTTCTATCATGAGGCTGAAAAGTTTTTGCGTTTGGAAGATGCTAATGCAGAAAGAGGGGAAGAAGATGACGTTTACACAATCAAGAGCGGAAATCCACCTGGAAGGGGTGCGGAAACTAGCAATGGAAAGAGAAAGGCTGAGGATAATGATGACAGGACAAAGCGGCTACGAAGAGAGCCACGATTCACCACCTATTCAGAGCTGAATGAGAGTTTGGAGCGAATTTATCAAGATACAAGAGAGCGGGTTCCCTACCGTAGACCAATGCGAAGGGATCCAACCACTGACGAAAGGAGATCAGACAGATATTGTTTGTTCCACGACCTAAACGGTCATCATACCAATGATTGCAGGCATCTGAGAGATGAGGTGGAGGGACATATCAGGAACGGTATGCTTCTTCAGTATGTAAGGAGGCGAGCTCCAGCGGTGGAGCCAGAGCGACCACCATCTACATCAGCCAGGGCTGCCCCTGAACCAAGACACCATTTGGTTATCCACTGATTTAAATAACGATGAACAAGTCGTAAACTTCCCACTAACACAGTTAAATCATTTACACATGTATGAGATCTCGAACGATCTCCAGGCATGCTCTGAATGATCATTGATTGTTTCACAGTGAGAATTTACACTTTGACATCTTTGCTTTGCTTTTGTTTCGTTTTGATTTGAACATTTAGACTTGGTTTGTTTGAACATTTCTATTTCTAAACTCAGCTGTTGAATGGGTATTTGGTTCTGATAATTCTGAAATGGCTAAGCTACTTACACGTGTACGGGGTCGCGAACGACCCTTAGGCATGCTCTGAGATGGCGATAAACCGCCGTGACAAAAAGATTCAGGGACCCACTCGAACGTGAACCTGGTATCGACAATATTAAGCCCCCCCCCCCCCCCCGGGCACACCTATTCGCCTCGAACAGGCACCCAAACAATCCAGGGACCCACTCGAACGTGAACCTGGCATCGATAATATTAAAGCCCTCCCGGGCACACACAACTCGCCTCGAACGGCACCCGATCGCGAACGGTCACAACTCGCCTCGAACGGCAAAACTCGCCTCGAACGGCAAAACTCGCCTCGAACGGCACAAAATTCGCCTCGAACGGCAAAAATTTGCCTCGAACGGCAAAACTCGCCTCGAACGGCACAACTCACCTCACCACAAATGGCTCGATCGCGAAAGGTCGCCATTTGAGGTCCACCCCCGACCGCCAACAGTCGCACCTTACCACGAATGGCTCGATCTCGAACGATCGTCATTCGAAGTAAGGCACTTGACCGCGAACGGTCACATTTCACCCCAAGTGGCTTGATCGCGAACGGTCGCCATTTGAGGTCCGCCCTCTGACCGGGCTCGGTCGCACTTTACCTCAAATGGCTCGATCCCGAACGGTCGTCATTTGAAGTAAAGCGCTTGACCGTGAACGATCACATTCCACCGCAAATGACTCGATCTCGAACGATCGTCGCATGGATTTAGACGCTTGACCGTGAACGGTCGCACTTCACCTCAAATGACTCGATCGCGAACGGTCGTCATTTGAAGTTAGGCGCTTGACCATGAACGGCCGCGCTTCATCCCAAATAGCTCGATCACGAACGGTCGTCATTTGGGGCCATATAAAATTATCAAGTTCTTTACAGGTTGTCGATAGGATATGAACATCCAGCTCATGGCATTACAAAACACGCCTTCCTACCGCAAGGCATATTTTGGGGGGCAAAGTGTTATCCCATTTTTGGTCAAAACTGGAATATCAATGTTGTATGCGTTTCCACCACGACCGAGCCAAGAAGAAGCAAGCAAGCATATATAAGTCTGGGATTTCACCCAAGGTTCAGAGTCCATTCGGTACCCCAACACTCAAGCCCATTCGGCAGGTTTCATTCGGCATTCCCAATGCCGAGGTCCATTCGGCATGTCCATTCGGCATTCTCCATGCCGAACCAGCCCATTCTCCTCCAATGCCGAACCAAGAAGCCTCTCCATGCTCCTACCTCCGAACCATGGTACCACCGATCCAAAACAACAACCGGACCAACTCCACCGGACCAACCTCACCATCTCACGACCGAACCATGTTGGTACCGGACCAAAGTCCTACCGGTCCAAACACCACCGGTCCAATCAATACTCCACCCACCGCCGAACCAGGGTGTTGCCGAACCAAAGTCGCCAGTCCAGATTTCGCCAGTCTAGGTTTCGCCAGTCCAGGTTTCGCCAGTCCAGGTTTCGCCAGTCCAGGTTTCGCCAGTCCAGGTTTCGCCAGTCCAGGTTTCGCCAGTCCAGATTTCGCCAGTCCAGATTTCGCCAGTTCAGGTTTCGTCAGTCCAGGTTTCGCCAGTCCAGATTTCGCCAGTCCAGATCCACCAGCAGCTATATACATCCAAGATCCCTACCCCCCTGCCTCACTCTATAAATAGAGGGGCAGGGGTACAACAATGGGGGACAAGTTTGAGAGCTCAAGCACGGAAGGAACTTTCAAACACTTTTAGATACTTGTACCAAAGCTTTGTACTTGTAATCTGAGATCTAAAGGAGAAATAACATATAAAGTGGACGTAGGCACGTTCTGGCCGAACCACTATAAATCTGTGTGTCTTTTTACAGTTTAGCCCCTGCTTTTCATATATTTGCATAAGTCACCCAAATCACTAAGAACAGTATAAGATCTACTAAATCATACAACTTTGAGGTGTTTGTCCATTTTTTGTGCAAACAGCTATTAGTATTATTATTATCATTCCTCTTATATATACATATATTTTTTTTTATTTTTTTTTATTTTACTTAGTTATTATTATTAATTTAGTCATTTGACTTTATTTTATTATTGTTATTTTTATTGTTATTATTATAACTTTTAAATTGATTTTGTCATTTAATTTTGGGTTCCATCTCTAGCCAACCCTAACTTGTTTGGGAATAACGGCTTAGTTGTTGTTGTATTGATTAGAGAACATATATTTGTCATTTCATTTCAATTTCAATTCACGTGCTTTCATGGTTTCCTCTCCTACCGCTCCTAGGACTTCACCCATCTCTTCGCCATCACTTCCCTACCGTACCCATGCCTTTATCCCTACTTTTGGCCACATCACTATACCCGACCTTTCTGCCATACCACCTGCTCCTGTTCCCGACCATGACTATGCCATTCCTCTACCCATCGACCCAATCATCTCCAATGTGTACCCATCACCTCTGACACAACCGCCAATTCCACCCATACCGAAACCACCTGATATCCAACCCTATCCTTGTTCGACTAACCATGGACCAAATCTGCCGACCACATCTAACCTTCCATCCCCCGCTAAGAATCCACTTCCATATCGGTGTCCACATCTACTACCACTAAGCCGTGGGCATCACTTTTCAAGTCTAAGCCTAGAAATACTGGCATATACTTAACGAGATCATTCAATCTTACATATGAAGGTTCTGCGCTTACCATGCCTGCCGAAGTTCAAAATGAAGGGATAAAATACTGGACACAACGTCTGGTGGGGATTTTCTTGGATGATAAGCTACCATACAGCACTGTTATCTACCATTTACAGAAGATATGGCGACTTAACAGAAAATATAAGGTGAAAGCCGACAACTCGAATTTTTATTTTGATTTTTCTGATGAAGAAGATAGACAGAAGATTCTTGAAAGAGATCCGATTTTTATTAGAGGCAAAATGTTTATTATCACTTCCTGAAAACCCACTTTCAAAAGTGCACAATCCCAAATTAAATCGGTTCCTATATGGGTGCATTTTCACAAAATTCCTATACTTACATGGACAGTACTAGGCATTAACTAGCTTGCTTGTCACTTGGGTGAACTAGTTTGTTCCAATGAAGCTAATGAAAAAATGCAGCGATTGGAATATGCGAAATGCCTGATAGAAATTAAACCTGATAAGGAGCTACCTAACCTTATTCAATGTAGAGAAGGAGATGATGCTGTTTTTGTTGAAGTTTATTATGACCGGAAACCAAAAATTTGTGTCCACTGTAAATGTTTTGGTCATGAAGCTGCTACGTGTATTGATAAAATAAAGTGCATGCATACTGATGCAGAATGCAATGAACAACTGGTACTTGATACTCTATGTAATCCTATACAACAGGATACTGTTGATACTGATAATGCGAGAAAATGTGATGCTGCCACTAAGAATGACGATACTGCTGGATGGAGAACAAAAACACACAAACGTTGGATTAAGAAGAAATCTCATGCACATCAGGTACATATGAAGGACTTGACAGCTGCCAACAATGTAAATGATGTTGTACATGTACATGATCATGTACATGATCAGGAAAAAAATAATGTTGTTCATGGTCATATACATACTCAAGGAACAAATATTGTTATTCAACATACTGCCTCTACTCATTCTCTTTCACCACCTCAAACAAACCTTCCTACCACTGACCATCATTCAATCACTGATATCAACATTCCCACGCATAACCAGTCAACAGGCCCACCACCAAATACCCCCATTATTCCATTATCTAATAGTTTTGATATTCTTGCCGAATAAGACACCGAACCATGCACTACTGATACTTTTCATCCTGACATACCACTCAACATTTCTCCTCTAGCAGATACCATTGTTTCACATACCAATTCTGAAACCTTTCCTCCTGATATGCCTGACACCATTCATCAGCAATCTTCTAATATTCCTTCCATTGATTCTCACACTCTCCCATATGCTCATATCCATCTTCCCTCATCCATCACCAAACAACTCCTTGAACAAAAAATCATCCATAATGGCTTTTTTTCTGATCAAAACACTAGATTACAGCTTCTCTTTCAACAAGATTTTCCTACACATAACTTATCAAACAAAAACCAAAACAATCAGCATACTAACTCCCAACCCTCCCAAACATGCATATCTCCACCTGAATAGCTGACTAAAAAAAGAATAAGAAGAATATCAAAATTAAAAAAGGCAAGGAGCATGAAGACTATGACAGTGGACATGACTACCCAATAACTGAGATACAGCTACACAACTTGAATGCTGATGATGAGGAAGGAAATACACAGCAGACAAGCAGCACTGGTCTGAGAAAATCAGGTAGGAAAAAGAAACATATCAGTTCTAATGCTTGAAAACATTGGAGCATGGAACTTAAGGGGTGCACACCTCCCCTTAAAACAACAAGAAGTCGAAAACTTGATATCTCAACACAAATTGCAAATGATTGGTATTCTGGAGACCAAACTCAATGAAATCTGTACCAAAAATATGTTCTCCTTCATCAATCCCCTATGGGATTATGAACATAACTTGACACATGCGGAATATGGTAGAATTCTTGTGATGTGGAACCCCCAAACATACAAAACCAATACTATTTCATCCTCTGATCAATACATCCACCTACATGTTACTGATATATCATCCTCTTCTCATTTCAACATCACCTTTATATATGCTTCATGCAACAAAAACACCAGAAACATGCTCCATTCATTTATTCAAACCCAAAATACTGTCAATATCCCATGGATCCTCCTGGGTGACTTCAACTACATGTATGCCTCATCTCAAAAATTTGGAGGCAATCCTCTTGCCTTTCATGACATTAACCCCGTTTTCCAATCAATTCAGATTGCTGCTATACACAAAATCCCTTCGATTGGTCCTCTATATACATGGAATAACAGAAGACATGACAGACGTACTTTTTGTACATTAGACCACTCACTCTTCAACTACCTTGCCCTTTCTTCTTGGCCTAACCTTACATCCAATGTTCTACAACCAGGTATTTCAAACCATAGCCCCTTCGTCCTTTCCTGGAGTATGAAATCTATAAAGCTTCAAGCTCCATATAATTTTTTTAATTTTTGGACTAACCACATACAATTTCATACTATTTTCTTATAGGGTTGGAACATAGCAACATACGGCAATCCTATGTATATATTGCAGAAGAAATTGAAGAATGTTAAACACTATTTAAAACTATGAGCAAAAACAAAATTTAGGAGTGGTTCATCTAAATCCAAACAACTTCGTAATGATCTTAGAAAAGCTCAAATTGATATGCTTGATGATCTAGACAATGAAGAATTGTCTAATGCAGAACATATATTAAACCAACAAGTTCAGGAAACACTTCGACATGAATTGGATATGACTAAACAAAAGCTTGGGAAAGAATATTTCTTCCATGGTGACAAGAACACTACCTTTTTTCACAATGCCCTCACTATCAAGAGATCCAAATCCAATATTAATACTATTGAAGACCAAAATGAATCCATACAAACTGATGAGCACCAAATTGACAAGGCATTTATAGATTATTTCTATGCATGCTTTTCTAAAACTTACAAAGAACCTGACCTAACTGACATCTCGCATATCATATTACCCAAGATCACTGATATTGATGCCATGAACCTTATCAATATGGTCATATATGCTGAGATCAAGGATGCTCTATTTGATCTAAATCTACATGGGCAGTCATTAACATCACTTTTGTTAAGGCTATCCAATATTTCTTCAATACAAACACCATGCTTGGTGGTATAAATGCAACTAACATTGCTTTGATACCCAAGATTGAGGAACCAACTTCAGTTACACACTTCCGCCCTATATCATGCTACAATGTCATATATAGATGCATCACTAAGATTCTGGCTAAGTGAATCAAGCCTATCCTTAGCATAATTATCTCTCCCAATCAAACTGCATTTCTTATGAATAAAAATATTACTGATAATATCCTACTGACACATGAGTTACTGAGAGGCTACAAACAAAAGAATGTTTCACCCAGATGCATGATGAAATTAGATATACAGAAGGAATTTGATTTGATTGAGTGGATATCTATTGTTGCCATCATGACTAGGATGAGCTTCCCTGAGACATATGTTGCATGGATTTACACTTGTATATCCACTGTTACTTATACTCTT
Organism: Allium fistulosum; assembly: GCA_030737815.1. NCBI lineage: Eukaryota > Viridiplantae > Streptophyta > Magnoliopsida > Asparagales > Amaryllidaceae > Allium > Allium fistulosum. Next base: position 723,184,375 of record CM060908.1, read on the forward strand.
AAAGTCAATGGCCACTGTGCTGGCTATTTCAAATCATCCAGGGGATCAGGCAGGGTGATCCGGTCTCCCCATATTTATTCATTATAGTCATGGAGCTATTGAACTCCATTCTCAACTCCCTTGCTGTTGCTCATAAGCTAAAAACACATCATAAATGCAAGCAACCTCTCATCACATCACTTATGTTTACTGATGATATTGCCATTTTTGCAAAACCAGATGCTAATACAATATCCAATATTAATGCAGTGCTCCTCAAATTTCATGACATTACAGGATTAAAAATCTACAAGAACTAATCACACATCATCATTGCTGGTCTTCCTACTATTGCTACTGAGACCATTACCACTTTGTTTGGATTACAAGCTATGCCTGAGAACTCTATTTACTTAGGTATCCCTATTACCACATCTAGAATATCGACTACTCAATGCATACCTATGTATGAAAAGATTATATCCAAGCTTAGGCATTGGCCTACACATCTTTTATCTCAAGCTGGGAGAATTACTGTTGTGAAGTCCATTATTTTTAGAATGACATCATACTAGTCTCGACTTTTCATCCTACCAAAGAAATTGCTTTCTATGATCAATGCAACTACGAACCATTTCATATGGCCTGGTGACTGCCATTCACATAAACCTATTCCTATTGCTTTCAATAAACTATGCAGACCAAGAAAAAAAGGGGGATTAGGTATTATCAACTTACACTGCTGGAACATGGCAGCTGCAACAAAACATATCAATGACATTCTGGGTAATATTTCATATTTGTGGGTTAAATGGATAACCAAGAACTATTTATATGGCAAACACTTCTGGACTATGACATCTCCTACCACTCTAGCTGGTACTGGAAGAGTATACTTAACATGAGACATACTATACTTCCTCTTGTCAAATACAATAACTTCTCTAATATCCAATCTCCTTTTTGTCACTCTCCTTGGGCGGCTAAAGGTGTGATATTGAATGACATCTTGGACAATATGCAGAAAAACTCCACTGGCATCCCTAATAATGGTAATACACAGCATTTCATCTTCCATGACAAAATCATTATGCCAACTGCTAGCTCAGTGGTGGTTAGAAACTTATGGAATATGATCATGTAAAAACAACACATTAACACTCCACACAAAATAAAATGGACATGAAAGTAATGTGCACACTCCATTTCAGCTACATACAAAGAATTACTTCCTTATTGTATTAGGCCTAATTCGTTATGGTATCATAGAATTTGGAGTTGTTTGGGGAACTGAAAAGGATAATTTCTTACTATGGAAGACTATACATAACCCCCTTCTTACCAGAGACTAGTTAGTTGCCAGGGGCTTCATCGTTAATAACAACTGTGTTTTTTGCAATGATCACCCAGAGAGTAGAGATCACCTGCTATTCCAATGCACTATGATTTATCAAATTTGGAAGTCAATAATTCTTGCAGCTGGAATATACTACAGTAATACCAATCGCAACCAATAGTGGTTTGAAATTTTCAAGAGATCGAGGTGGAGAAATGAATTAGGTGATCGAATGCTTGTTGTATTGAAATGCTTCATTGCTGTTTGTTGGCGGGAGAGAAATACAAGAGTATTTGATAATAAAAGTAAAAGTAAGAAGGAGATTATTGTAGATGTTAAGAGGGCTGTAAATCAGCGAATGAAATACTTGCATTCGGCTGGACCAGACTTTACCTGGTGATTTAATTAATTGGTATTTGGGCTATTTGGGCCTGAATCCTTTTTTATTTATATCGATTTTCTACATTTTGTGTTTTTGTTTTTTAACTTCTTCTGTTTTTGCATGTAACTATCTTTCTTTTTCAATAAGAACCGGTAGGGGACCAGTATAATACCTCGATTGCCTTAAAAATATATATTTGTTATCCATTTCTAAGTATATATTTTGTTATAAAAGAATAGATGTGATTTATTATTAATATTGATTTGTTTGTTGTTATATATATATATATATGAATAATTTACTTTATATTACTTTTCAGTGCATTCTTTCCTTGTATATTGAACTGGACTACATGAATGATTAACCGTTGATTTGATTTGTTTTATATTTTAAAGATGTTATGGTGATGACATCTTTACATTTGATTTGTGAGAACTCATTTTTATGTGGTGAGAAATTTGAAGAAACGGATCAGTGATACAGTCTAGTATAGAACTTTTGATAATATTTTTTCGATTATTCATTGGAGTTGTCATATAGGGATATCCAATATGGATCGAGTGTATTTTTTGAGCATTGAGTAATTATCTAAATAACATGCAATGGTATGGGACACCATTGTGTTATTCGATTGATTATTTATTGTAAGTAAATGTCACTCAAATAAGGGTTACACTCATGTGTATATGGTGGTACTCCTTGCGATGAGTATTCGATAGTCATGTGGTGACTTATAAGAGCCATGTGACAGCCTATGATTAGAGGTATGTATAACAATAGGATACGAATACTATATGACCATCAACATTGTGTCCATCTCCCTTTATGGTTCGGAAGTGAACCAGATTGGCCAGAATCCACCCTGGCAGCCTGATCGTGGAGTAGCGCCCCTGATCCTGACACCATTGTTATATATTTTATCAGATGCACATCATAGTAGATGGGTAAATGCCCATAACCCATTGTATCGCTTAGGCCAGGAGTCTGTTACCTCTAGGAGCAAAGTAGGATCGTGACCGAGGCTACGCGTTGACGAGCCATTGGTGGATATGTGTCTCAATGTCTGTCATGGTAACCGAAGACTGTAGAAACATATCCGGGTATAGGCATACGGCAGTAGATCCTAGGATCCTGGAGCGGGCATACGACCATCAGTCTCCCATCTAGTTCCAGTATGTGTGCATAGTGGATTGGCATATTTGTTATCATTCCTATGATGAGTTGACTATGCTTGAGATCTAGTGTGTCTAAAGTGTAGTCAGTATTCATTTATCCATACTCTTTTGGTTTGATATTCTAGAGATAACCTTTGTTTATTGATTGTGGTTTGGAATTTGATATATTATCTTTGTGATTTGTATAATATTGGATATTATTTGTATGATATGACGGGCTATCTCACATTATCTATTGATTATATGACTTTATGATATTACATTAGGGAATTGTTGTAAGTTAGTCCGATTCACTTGATGATTTCATTTTATATGATGATGTAGTATTGTATGGATGACTCGCCCATTGGATATAGTATTCTTGATTTCTATTGATTTGTTTTATACGGGTGATGACATCTTTATGAATGGTTTTGGTGATATTTATGTTATAAGATATTTCAGTGATCTTTCAAGTTATTGTAATTATAAACCATGCATAAGTCTTCCTCTTTATCCATTGCAATCATGGACATGAGCTAGTATGCATTATTATCCTTAGTATATATTATTTCACCTATATTTATTAACCTATGATTTAGACATAGTCTGACCCATGTGTTATTTATATAATACTCGGGTTAGTCCGAGACATTTCAAGTTCGGGAATGAGATGACTGATTTATGGATGTTGGGCATAGATAGACTAGGATGTAGCATTATAATTATCATCTTGAATTTTATTATTTCATGTATTTATATTCATGTACATATATATATATATATATATTCTTCAATTATTCTGGATCTACATTGTATATTGTATATTATATTTTATCGTTGCAATTCTGACTCTGTGTTCTCTTTTTTTGTTTTGTATATTATGTATTGTTCTATCCTGGAGGCATGCGTGTTTATTGCTTTGTGCCAGTACTAAGTACATATAGATGAATTATTTCTTAGATGATTTAATATATACCAGTATTAGCCTAAGGGAATATTCACGTGTGTGACCTATATAGCCTCATTCTTCGTATTATCTAACAGTATTGCTTAGTAATACACTTGAATCGTATGGGTATAGTGGTGAGGTGTTTCATTGAAACTAGGCATCCTACCAAAGTCGGTCCTCATAACAACAATGAAAAACGAACCAATGGTTGTCAGAATGACACTAAAAGGAGAGCAGAGGCCGACACTCGGTACAAGCTTAGGTATGCCAGTTATGCTATCTTGAATATGGATTTTGCCACAATATATCTCACACTGGGACCATGTACTCTTTCATAGGCCCAAAACCACCAGATATGGAAAGACAGAGGAACCTTAAGGTAATGCCAAGTACCGTGTGTTCCATCAACATAACAGCCGCTCCATAATCGATTTTTGGGTGCTTAAAGGCAAAATACAGTAGCTCTCCTAAGAGGGAACATTTCTAGAGTATTTTTGGGATCAGGTAGAACAAAGGAATAGCTTGCAAAAATCAGCCAACTCAGCCCCAACAACCCAACAACCACTTCACAGTTATCATCGACATTTTGACCATATGAATAGGCCCGCATGTGGCCAACAACAGCCGAAGGAGCATAGTCTCGGTATTAAAGAGAAATGGCCATGCCCAATCAGGTCTATTCACTAGAACATTAAGCATCAAAAGCACCCTGGCTGGAATCATACCAATCGATCATTTCACTATTAATGACAAAGAAATAATCTTTTACCCCCATTACGATCCAATGGTCGTTACTCTTGCAATGGTCAACTTCAATGTATATTGAAATTTATTAGATGGTGGAAGTTTAGTCAATGTCATGTTCAAACATGTTTTCGAGGCTCTCAGACTTCCTGCCTCCAGCTTCACCCATGCGCCCTATCGATTTACGGCTATAAGGGTGTAGGAATTATTCCAATAGGCATCACCTCACTCATGATAATGATCTGCCAAGAACCCCTTGCTACAAAAATTCGAGTAAACTTTTCTATAGTTGACTATCCTTATGCATATAATTTTTTAATAGGATGACCGACACTTGTTGAACTAGATGCCACTGTCTACTACAACTGCCTTATCATGAAGTTCCATGTCCAGAGTAGAGCTGGTGAGACCAAAGGTAATTAGCAAAAGGCTAGGGAGTGTTATGAAACCTACTCTAGTGTAACACCTCATAAAATTAACAGTGATTAATAAATAATTTTCAAGGCTCAAAAATAAAATTTGAGCAAATGTTAGAATTTGGCTATGGAACTTACACTATTGTGTTTGTAGCGATTTTCTGAGCACTTTTCATATTTGGAATTTTGTGATCGGAGTTCAAATGAAGAAATTATCAGCGTTTGATGATTTCAGAATGAAAATAACTAAATAGAGAAAATATGAAATAAATAATAATAAATGCGAGACCCCATCAGTCGACCCTCTCACTTGCGTCGTGGACCGCTAGTGGTCAACCGCTTATAAGGGGCGGTCGACCGATCTTGAAGGTGGCGGCTAGGGTTGAGCCTTGGCCAAACGGTCCAGATTTAATTATTTAAATATAACAAAGATGATTGATTCGGGCACCTATAAATAAAGGCATAACCCCTCACTTCTCTTCTCGTATTTTCTAATCAATGCAACAAAGCTCTACTATTTTTCCTTCTCTTCTATTTCTACTAATTATAAAATATTATATTATATGTATATATAACCAAAGAAGGGCGGAAAATAAAAGAGAATGAGCGAATCAATATTGAGGAAAAACGTAAATTTCATAATTTTAAATCTATATTCCCCTTAACGCTAAATCTCCACTCATATATGTAATTCTAATAGTGTGTGTGTCTTGTTATACATATTCTTTTGGATTGGAAAAGAAAAGGAGTCAAGTTAAAGGGATGAATTCAGATTTGGAGATTTGGAAAGTCAGGAAGGTGAGTGGTAAATTATATGACTTATTTATAACATTAAAACTTATATTATTAAATTTTATTTAACTATTATGCCTATATAAGATCTAATGAGTTGTAGGCTTAAAGCGAACGTAAAGGAATATCGCACACATATGCTGTAAGATAGGTGATTGGAATAGGAATGATATTTTCACCTTAATATGGAAATTTGGAAATCAGTCCCTAAATTTGTCAAAGTTAATTATTGATAAAGCTGTAAAGTTTATTCTAGATTTACAGTTGGATTGTAAAATGTTAGTATTAGTTTAGATTACCCTAGTTTGACTTGGAATATGAATTTCTATGTTTTAATATATTGGGAGCATGGTACGATTTAGTTGTATCTATTTCCATGTAATTTCCATAAATTATCTAATTCCACAAATGTATAAAAATGTGTGTCGTTTGAAATAATAAGGAATATACCAAAAATGAAAGAGATGTGTAAAGTACGGAGGTTCTTCCCCGTAGTTTGCACTATCTATTTCAATAAAAGAAAAGAGATGATACTTTGTAATCTCAAATGAAGCAAAGGTTTCACTTTTGGTTAATTTATAAAAATTTATAATACTAACCTTTTTGGATGGATAGCTCTGATAAAATGTGCAAAGGAATGTTTTGGTTTAGGAATTAATAGTTAAAAATAGGAATATATATATATATATATGACCGCGCTTACCGATTAAAAATAAAAATATATTTATATAGCATAATATACGTCGATATTCTCATTAGTTATATTAGGATGTCCAGTTATATATAGCATAGCAAATTATAGGATTAGGAGGTATAGATGGAAAGGAAATTGTATCTCCAAAATTAACAGGGCAATAAATGTGCAGTTAATACGGAGTTACATGAATTAAATAGGGACATAAATGTGTTTAATGGGACTGATTAAAGGATTTCATATGGCATTTATGGAGAAATGAAATAAGCATAATAAGTCGAATTAGAACGAACAAATAAATGTTATTAGAGATTGTCCAAATCGAATAGTAATGACCATTTATTATGGACAATTGAGATTTATGGAATATAGTAAATAAGCATATAAGATAAGAATAAAAGCCGGAAAGCAGTATGATTTTCATAGTGAGAAATTAGACAGCCTTCGTTATATTCAAAACGAGCATGAATTAGTGGGACTAGCCCAACATTTAGGCTAAAGATGATTGATTTGGTTAGTGGGTTGGGATGCGAGGTAAGTAGAGTTACACAACAGAAGTCTGCCCTTCACCTTTAGGCTACCAGCGGTTGTGGAAGGTCGGTGGGCTTTGTCAGTATTGTTGCTGAACTGGTATTTAGTAGTAGGATGGCATACAGGTTATAACCACTAGCGGTCCCATGCGGTCGGTAGCAAAGAATCGGGTTACGCCATAATGGATTTTGCTTCCTAATTGTGTGGAATCTGTATGGGATACGCACAGAACTCAAAGTTTAATTATTTAGTTGTCTATTTGTCGGAGGTAGGCTAGTTAATCCTTAGATGAGCTTTTGAGATGCATTAGTAATATGGTAATTAAATTATTAAGCTGTATATATGGGTCATCAATCTTTGTAGCTAGAACCAATTAACTGGCGATTACGTTATAGGGCCCTGCTTTTGGGTTGAGGTATTAATTGGTCGATGGGTCTTCCTTCTCCCTATTTAAGAAGTATTAAGTGGATGGTGTTTTCAGGTAGTACAATGTTTAGACATATACGTATATAGGCATACATCATACATACATACATACATACATACATACATACATACATACATATATATATATATATATATATCTCAGAGGAGGTTAAGCATATCGCATAGACATAACACTTAAATAAGAATCAATCAGCATAAAGGATAAAGTGTACAAATTTTTAGTCATCGGAACATTGTTTTGACTGGCTCCTTATTCCAACACACATGATAGATTTAGAGGGACGTGTTACTATGTAAGATGAGAATAGTATATGGTGAAGTCTTCTCATTCATGCTCAGTACTGACAAGGCTACTAGATATCCAAGGAATACTATTGATTCCAAGGTAGTAGCCTCTGTCAGTATTTATGTTCTAATATATTTTTCTATTATATTGTGAGTTTATACTAATTACTCTCTGATATACTTATGTTTATTATAGGTTATTGAAACCAATGATCCGTACCCTGAAGGATATGGGTTTCGATTTAGTCAAAACTCGGGTCTATTAAGGTGCGAGTTGTTACATTTGGTATCAGAACTTTTGTTAGTCTATCATAGGAATTAGGATACGCAGAGAGAACATGTTTGCATTTTAACCTTTCATTATATATATATTATACACCAAACTCTATGAATTCCAACTATAGAAGTAGTTGCGACCATATTTTGAAAAGATGGATGAGGCAACTATGAGTTGGAACAATGAATAGAGTTACACTTATACACTACCTATATTACCCCACGGTGTGCAGGCTGTATTATATGGCGTTAACCAAGAAGAGCATAAGCACGACATATAGAAGGACCCCGGAAGCTGGATGGTACTTGACTCCTTTGTTTGGCTTAAGCTGTCGTATGATTGTGGATTCCAATGGATTGATGATTGAAGATGTACATTTCATCCAGATAGATGGGAAGTAAGAACATATATGTTGTAAGCACCTTGAAGAAAGATGCGAAAAAGGATTGAGTAAGTTTCTGCAGAAGGCGTGCATTGATCACCACAAGAAGAAAAGTCCGAAAGAAAGGACAATTAAAGTCTAAATCTGAGTCTGACCCATATGAAAGAATTTAACAATAATATTCTTATAAATTCCTTAAAACTTTTTGAATGAATTTTAAAAGATTTATTAGAAAGTTTTTTTTGAAAAAGCAAGGAAATTTTGAAATCTTAGTTAAAATTGGTTGGGTTAAAATTTTTTGATTTGAAGGTTTTAGATAAAGGGGTTTTTCATTTTTGAAATGAATGGAAACGAGAGCATGTGTTAGGTTCGATGATTTTTCCATTTTTTGTAAATTTTGGCAGTTCCTTTCTAAAATTATTTCTAAGGGGAAGATAAATGGAAATGGTACTTAATTGAAATAGGGTAAAGAGAATATAAGGGTGTGGACACTCGATAGTGAAGATAGGAGGAATATTCCTTTATAAGGGAAATATGGAGAAAAGCAGCTGAAATAGATTTATACGTATCTTTTTTTCATGTTAATGAAGAAAAGCCTAATAATTGAAGCAGTAGGCGAACGCATTGCAGTGAGTCATTGGGGAAATAATAAAAGAGGAAAATAGCTATGTAAGGAGAAGCCACTTGAAGGAAATTTAGGTAGGAAATTTTTTAATGGTAGCAACAGTAGAAAATTTACATACGAATGACGTTGGGAATTATATTAAAATAGGATTAATAATCTAGTTAGTAATAGTATAGGAAATAAACGATAGGGATAGGATAGGAGAAATGGTTAGTTCCCATAAATATGTGCAGTAATAGTACATATCTTTTTAAAGTCCCCCTCATGTGCTATTAGAATCTCCGCTAAGGTTCATAGTGCAAATGGATGAGTAGTAGGAAAATAAGAGAATGGAAGTTATCCTTGTCTACTCCAGTTTTCATTGTTTAAAGCTATAGGAGGTGTTTTTGAAAAATGGTTTGGTATAACAATTGAGTTTTTGATAAACGTTTTGAGTTTAAAAATCCAACTTTTAAAGAGATAAAATCTCTGTTACAAAAAGCCTTTGAAAATGGAAAGTTGGTTAGAATGGGAAAATTTTCATTGCTCCTTTTGGACACCAAGCTATTTTTTAAAAAGATTTCTAGTTTTATATTTTCAAAGATAAAAGTTTCGAATTAAGTATTTCATGACTATGAAATTTTATTCTTTCTAAAAGTTATGAAAAATCAAACCAATTTTCAGAGTAGATAGGAATGACTACCTAGATAAAACGGGGCAAAGGTTAAGGTTATGAATAAAATAGCTACAAATGCTTGTAGGATAGCAACAAGAAATCCTTGTTGAATATAAGGAATATTGGTATGAACCTAAAAATGTTTGATTAGAATGTGTGAAAGCCATAAGAAGAACCCTCGTAGGATTGGGGAATGGTATCAAAGCACACTTTTGTGAGTCCTAGGATATACTCGCATAAAAGATCAAGGACAGAAAAAAATACCAAAGTTTGAGAATAATATCAAGAGATTTTGATTGAAAGGAAGATAGTCGGATGATAAGAGAAGAGGATAATAAGATGGAAAACACACAAAGAGGATGTTTATTGACTTAAGATCAAAGAAGGCAAGATAGGTGGTAGAAAAGTTATTCCCCCAAGCCAATTTTCTGATGAGTTATTCTAAATGTGCATAGTCTTTATTTTTTACTTATTGCAGTGTGGGAATGCACAATTTATCCCATAATCGGGTGTAATAACTGAAGTGGTGGATGGACCTTGTTTACTGAAGCAAAGGAGGTAAGTTAAGATATGTGGATTATAGTTGAATGACATACTAGAAATGGCTAGCTTAATTGAGTAAGAGTGATAGGACTACAACTTCGTAAACACTAGTTGATGATGAAAGGCAACTTCCAGCAATTGTTTATTTTAGGTTATTGGGATGTAATAGCCAGTTGTCTCCCTCCAGGTATTGGAAAACCCTACGATATGATATGAGATATATTCCTATTTTATCACTGTGTCGATTTTTTGGATGAGCTTAGACTGCTATTTATGTACATAGGAAACAGTGCAAATAAGGAAATCTCATAAGGACATTTAACTAGCGATAAAATGTAGGTAAGGCTTGTAGTTTATAAAATAAATTAGGAATTAAGTTAGCAAATGATTTGAATCTCAAAAACTTTAGAACTTTGGAAAAAATAAATTTTAGCAAGCGAAGGATAGAAATGTTCTGAAATCACGGGACACTATCTATATGGCTTAAAAGCTAAAATTAAATATGCTTGAGTGTTGTTTGTTGTTTAAAGTAAAAGGAAAGGTTTCCTAAAATCATGGATTAAACGCACAACGTTAGGGAATCATATGTATTAACTCATCAATTGAGTCTCAATTACGTTAAGATGTGGCTTGATTTGTTTCTAAGGATAGAGCGGCAAATATTTTGAAAAATTGTATTCGAGTGCTTTTGAAATTTTTTGTTTAAATTCTTTTGAGAAGTTAGGTTCAAATGCTTTTGGAAAATTTTATTCAAATGCTTTTGAAAAAAATGGTATTTAAAAGCTTTTGGGAATTTGATTTTTCTAACTATTTTGCAAGTCTGATTGAAATAGGGGAAAGATTTTTGACGAATTATTTTAATTCAGTTTTCTAGTGCCACATGCTCAATGTAGGGAGGATCAACGTGTTAGTGAATATGAATTTTACTGTCCGACAAGGGTGACCGTATACAAAACATAGGGAATAACAAGGGAAAAAGCTGTTTTAGCTTTTGAAATTTCTATTTTCATACCTTATTAATTGTGCATAGAACTTGCGTTTAGGATAACTCTGTTTTACCATCCAAAAATAAACCTCCTTATGCAAATTATACTTGGAAAAGTTGGTGAAGATTTGATGGAATAATCGATGGTTCCTAAGTACAACAGAATAGGTATCCAAAAGAAGGTTGGAAATGTGAAATTCTCCATTTAAATTTCTCTTCCAGCATAGGAGTATAGATTCAGAAAAACTGGATTTTTAAATTTTTGGATGTTAGAAATTGTATGTTAAGTATTGGATAGTAGGAATTAGATGAAAAATTGGTTGAACCATACTCCTACTTATAGGAGTGTGGAAATTATTATGTGAAAACAATGATATTTACTTTTGAAAACTTGCATACATATAGAACTATTAGAATATATAGGTTGTTTGTATCATATTTTCAAAATATTTTTAAAAGAATGCATTCACATAGGAGGCGTTGATTTAGAATTTATTCAGCATGCATATCATATATGTATTGATACACCATGCACTTGTACATGTTTGGTTGCAAAATTGGTTGTACACTTATTGATTAGATAATTTAGATAGTTGAGCACTGTGTTACTTTACTCAACCCTTGAGGAATTTAGGGAATGAAATTCTTTTAAGGTAGAGAATATAACACACCATAAAATAACAGTAATTAACAAATAATTATTAAGACTTAAAAATAGAATTTGAGCAAATGTCGGAATTTGGCCATGAAATTTGCACCATTTTGCTCATGGGAATTTTCTTAGCAACTTTCATATTTGAAGTTTTGTGATCGGAGCTCAAACGAATAAGTTATCAGCGTTTGCACTTTTCAAAACAAAAATAATTAAATAGAATAATAGGAAATAAATAATAATAAATGACCCCACCGATTGATCCCCTTACTTGGGTCGATCGACTGCCAGCAGTCGACCGCTTATAGTGGGAGGTCAACCGGTCCTAAAGGTGGAAGCTAGGGTTGAACCTTGGCCGAACAGGACAGATTTAATTATCTAAATCTAATATACATGATTGATTCAAACACCTATAAATACGGGCCTAACCCTTCACTTTTCTTCTCATATGTTCTGATCAAAGCGGTGAAGCTCTACCATTTTCCTTTGTCCATTATTTATATTAATTATAAAATATTATATTATATGTATATATAATCGGAGAAGGGCAAAAAAAAAGAGAAGTAGCGAATCGGTACTACAGAAAAAGGCAAACTTCATAATTGTAAATCTATATTCTCCTTAACTCTAAATCTGTTCTCGGATCTGTAATTCTAATAGTATTTATAATCTTGTTATACATATTCTTTTGAACTATAAAGGAAAAGGAGTCAAGTTATAGGGTTGAATTTTGATTTGGAGATTTGAAAAGCTAGGAAAGTGCATGGGAAATTATATGATTTATTTGTAACATTGAAACTTATACCATTGAATTTTGTTTAATTATTATGTGTTTATAAGATCAGATGAGTTGTAGGCTTAAAGCAGACATATAGGAATATCGTCTACATATTCTTTAAGATAGGTAATTGTAATAGGAATGGTATTTCCACCCTAATTTTGGAAATAAGTGCCTAAATTTGTTAAAATTGAATGTTGATAAGTTAATTCTAGATTTATAGTTGAGTTGTAAAATGTTAGTATTAGTTTAGATTAACCTAGTTTTACCTGAAATATGAATTTCTATGTTATAATTTATTGGGAACAAGGCATAATTTAACTGTAACTATTTCCCAGTAATTTCCATAAATTATCTAATTCCACAATTATAAAAAGTGCGTAGTTTGAAATAATAAGTAATATACCAAAAATGACAAAGATGTGTAAAGTACAGATGTTCTGGTATATTAAGACATGAAAAGGAATGTTCTGGTTTAGGAATTAATAGTTAGAAATAGGAATATATATATAGCTATAACCACGCTTAGCGATTAAATATATATATATATATATATATATATAGCATAATATACATCGATATTCGCATTATTTATAATTAGGACATCTAGTTGTAAATAGCATAGCAAATTATAGGATTAGGAGGTGTAAATGGAAAAGAAATAGTAACTGCAAAATTATAGGGAAATAAATGTGCAGTTAATAAGGAGTTACGAGAATTAAATGGGGACTTAAGTTTTTTTAATGGGACAAGTTAAAGGATTTCATATGACATTTATTGGGAAATGAAATAGGCATAATAGGTTGAACTAGGACGAATAAATAAATGTTATTAAAGGTTGTCCAAATAGAATAATAACGATCATTCATTACAGACAATTGAGATTTATGGAATATAGTGAATAAGCGTATAAGATAAGAATTAAATGCTCGAAGGCGGTTAATTTTCATAGTGAGAAACTAGACAGACTTGATAATATGTGTAACGACCCACCTTTTAGACCCTCAAAATTTGATACTAATACATCCACCGTATTCACGTGCTGAGCATCCAAGTGCTGGAAAAATAGACTGTTAGGGGAAAAAGAAAGAAAACACAGAATATAATCTCACATTGTGATGAGTAATATATAATATACAACAGATCTTCACAAAAGAAAAATGCAATATATATACATCAAAATCAGAGTACACCTAATCTCTAATCATTGGCCTGTACAGTTATAATAATCCTTCCTCACAAATGCTAACAAATAAAACAACAGATGCAGCAGAAATAAAGAATATACGAAAAGATACGTCTTGGAGATCTAGCTCGTCTCTTGAAGCTCCAAGGCATCCAAACTAGATTTGAAAATATGCTCGATCTGACCCGAGCATGACAACAAAAATAACGGTCAGATCAGTCTAGTAAACTAGCATTAGAAACACACCTCAATTGAATTTTAATGTTATAAAAACCTTTTGAAAATAAAGGTATCTTGTAAGACCACGTTGCATATAAACACAGACCGATTTTTACCTTATAATAACCAAACATTTCGTAGGAAATCTTTTGATATTAAAATAGTGTCTAGGCTTTAAAATAGGTATTGAATATAGCCGAAATTGTTATATTAATTAAATTCCAACGTAATAAGTATACGACTAAGTCCAAAGGCACTTATTGGAGAATGGATTTCCATATAACGACAAGGCACCAGGGTACCATCTACCATAGTACACCTCTTGAAAATGTATCGAGGGCCTCACATGGACCCTAGTGAATCAGGCAGGCCCCACCCCTTACTAGATTGTTGTGAATATTTCATCACCCCAGTTGCTTTTGCAACCTTTCCCAAGAGCCCTCATGCACAACCAAATCCATAAATAAATAAATAAATATATATATAAAGGGTGATGACAATACCCTGATGGGTGCGACCCACTTAGCCCTGAAGCATATCCCTTGTTTTAGTCACTTTCGGTTATTGCACGTTTCACCTTTTGAATAGCAATCCCACTTGGAATGTTAACATTGCCCTCCAAGCAGTAATGCAGTGCCAGCATTCATCCATACAAATTCGTTCTGGGTCTGAACGAAATCGAAGGCACTACTTCTACTACATCCATTTTGGAATGACCTTCAGGATTAGTAGCAAGTAGCCATTCCGCTTCAAACAGCCATTTTTTCGATCATCTTCAAGATATTCCAATTCGAAATGCTTATGTCGATTCGAAGTGGTTTTCGAATAATATATTTGATCCCGGTCTATCCGAACCACCACTGATAATTTTAAAATAGGCCAACCTTTTGATAGTTGGTTATTTAACTATCAAATAAACAAACACTAAGCCTCTTTAATTATTCTTTTCATTAATTAAAGCTACTTTGCAAATTATCGTATTAAAATACTTTTACAAAGATATATCCACAAGTTCTTTATACTCCTTTCAATACCTGAAAAAATATCCATATACTTATCTTAGCGGTAAAAGTATATTCACAAAAAAAGCAATAGTGCTTTCCCAATTTAGAAAATGTGTTCATATACTTTTCTCAACGGTATAAGTATATTCACAAAACATTATGAAAGATTTCTTATTTCAAATCATATTAAAGGATTAAAACAAATATAGTTATTAAAAAACGTAGATAAGGATAAACCCAAATGGTATTCTGTCGGTGTTAAGCATGGAACGAATGTCCATACCACCGAATTAAGAAGGTCAATTTGGGAAATCCAATCTCAATTTCTTTTGTAAATTTCTTCCATAAATCCTTTTTAATAAATCTCTTTCATTTAAGAACATCTCCTTCATTAAAATTCAAAATTCATTTATAAAACTTTTAATAAATCTCCATGTTTATTTATAAAACTATTTTATAAATATCCAAAACCATTTATGAATCTCTTTTACAAATATCCAAAGTCATTTATAAAACTTCTTTTATAAATATCCAAAATCATTTATAAAACTTCTTTTATAAGTATACGCACTAAATTCATTTTAGAATTTCTTTCATAAAATATCATTTATAAATTCCTTTATAAATATATATATATATATATATGTATGTATGTATGTATGTATGTATATGTATAACATAATTACAACCTCTTTTTATAAATTCCAAGACTTTACTTAATGTCTCATATACAAACACTTTTTATATTATTTATAAAATCTTTTGTAAAAACTTCTTTTTTATAAAATACCATTTATAACTTATTTTATAAATCCACGAATTAATTTCAACTCTTTATAAAACTCCAAATTCATTTATGAAATTCCTTTCATAAATTTTCTAAATAAAATTACCGAAACTCCCTTTTTACATCAAACTTCAAAAATAAAACCATACTTAAAATACAAATAAATTCCAATATCATTAAGAAAACTCATATGCCTTCCATAACACAATCTTTCCATATATTTCAATAAATTTCCAAATGGAATTTATTGCTCTAATTTATTAAAATGATATTGAGTTCCTTTTATAAATTCATTTCAATTTATACAACACCCCTTATACATCTTGAAATTTATCACACTTCCAGTTTACAAAATAGAACCAACTACTTTCTCTAAAACAACCATTCCATACTTTATTATAAATCCAAAAATGTGATTTATTTCTCAATTTTATCAAATGAAAATAACTTCCTTTTTTATAAAATTTCACTTATAAAACTCTCCTTAAATTTATAAGATACCATTTATAAATCTATTCTTTTATTTACAACATTTTATATAAAATGTCTCACAAATATTTATTTTCAAAATATTTCCATCTTCTTTTAAAAAATCACTTTTAATTGAAAGATAACCCCTTTTATTTACTTTTGAACACAACTATTATTGTTATAATAATTTTCTATTAAAACAAATACTTCTAAAATATTAAAACATTTACTTAAATATAAATATTAGAAAAGAAAAATGTAAGAAGTTGAAATAAAATAGAAAAGTTTAAGAACTCTTTTAAATTAAGGTATCATAGAAACTCCAAAACATTTAGATTTAAACTCATTATCCTAAATGAAAAATCATGTCTAAACCAAATCAACAATTCATAGTATTTCAAAAATACTATATCAAGGCCAAATGTTACTATAGCTCTTAACTAGTGCTATAACAACATTTTCAACTAAAATGGTTCGATTTTCACACATATTGGCATCACATTCAAAATGACTAACAATCAAATTCAGCATTTAACATCCTAAATCACAAATATATAACTAAAATAAATCAACTGGTAAATTACTGAAAATTAAAACTAACATCGAGAAATCCAGATTTCTCAATAAAATTCCTGTACTTCGATTTCAAATGACAATTGCTTTAAAGCGAATATTTTAACCAATCAAACAATAATTTCAACCAAACCCAAAAAGTAAAATTTATCTATATAGCATACTAATTTATCCAAAGAGATGAGTTAAATGCACCGAAATTCCAGTTATCGCCGAAGCGTTCTGGTTCCGTCTAAAATCAAACAGCGTTCGATTTTTAGCTGAAATTTCTATAAGATCCAATCTCATCCAAAGCGTAGCTAACATTATTATGAATCTAATGCGACTGACCGCGTTCGATTTGGATCTTGTATGAGGGAGTTATTCAAATTATAAGCTTTAAGAATTTTTAATATAATTAATTACAATTAGTTAAACTAATTACCCAAATAAAAAAAACCCACTCCACTAATCCTTCTCCCCAAATTCAATCCTTCCAACCAGACCTACTCCTCATAACCATTACCGAAGCTTTGACCACCAATTCTTCCTCCACCATCGATAAAATTTCAATCCGACAAAAACAACGGACTCTCCATCAAAATCTCCATCTTTGCGTCCCCCTGAACCCACGCTCGATCGAGCCGCCTGAGTCGCAACCTGCACCATGAATGCGTATGGTCATGAACATCGTCCCCACGTACACGGCCATGCATGTGCCTTCCGACCTCACGAACAATCGATGTTTCACCAATCGACAGTCATACGTCCAAAAAATCAAAACCTTACTTCACTTTATCCTCATATAAACTATCGAACCCCCAACATAGTTGCCGCATGCTCTAACAATCCTATTATATGTAGATCTAAGCCTATAAAACCCAAAGATTAAACTTTTCCCTTTTTTAGATTTTAATTTGATTTGTTTTTTATTTAAAAAAAAGAAGCCAATTTCTTTCATCCTTTGTCTAATGAAAAAAGGTACGGGGAGACGAAGAAAGGAGATGATCAAAGAAATGTTTGGTGTTAATTATTTTTGTTTTCAATATTTCGACATCTCGCCACACAGATTTTCGTTCGCGTACGAATCTTGAACAACAAAACAAAAATACAGTCACGCTTAGAATAGCGACATGACCTCAAAAAAAAAATATATACTAGTTATTGATTTCTTAAAAATCACAAAAACACTGTTGTTTGCCAAAAATTCATCAAATGATTATTTAAATAATTTCCAAATTAAAAATTATGGAAAAATAAATTAAATTAAATAAAAAACACGTCAATAGAAATCGAGTCGTTATATTAAAAATAAATTTCCTGATTATTTATTCACACCATTTATTATTACAAATAAATTTATAAGATGAATTCACCTTTATTATTCATTTTTTTACATTAATTAAACGCTCAAAATCAAATGACCAAAAAATTTCGTCTTACATTCTTCCCTTCTTAAAAGAATTTCGTCTCTAAAATTTTAAAGGTAAGAAAAATATCTCTAAACCCTTTAACTTTTCAAAAACAATTAGTTGAAAAGGATCATGGCTTCCATGCGGTTTCCTAAGCCTTTTGTTGCATGGGTATACACTTGCATATCCACACCCTGCTTCACTCTTAACTTCAATGGAAAAACAATTGGGTACTTCAATAGTAGCCAAGGAATCAGGCAAGGGGATCTAATATCACCCTATCTATTTATACTTGTCATGGAGGTGTTCATGTCTGTGTTACACAAGCTTATGCCGAAAAACAAATCAAATATCACCCAAAATATAAGCAAACTTCGATAATATCTCTTCTGTTTGCTGATGACATCATGTTATTCACTAAACCGGAGCTTTCATCTATTTCCAACATAATGAGGATCATTGATAACTTCTATTTGATGACTGGGTTAAAGCTCAACTTGCAAAAATCTAGCTTATTCACGTCTGGGATTCCTGATACGCTTTATGATGTTCTCCATCGTGCAACTGGCCTCCCCTTGATGGACCATGACATGAATTATGTGGGTTTGCCACTGTTCACTAGAAGAATAACCACAGCTACTTGTCTTCCTCTATATAGCAAAATCACTTCTGTGATGAGCTGCTGGGCCAATAGGTGGTTGACATAAGCTGGTAGACTAGTTCTTATTAAAGCTATTAGCCACTCTATGATTGTTTATTGGGCAAGAATGTTCATTTTGCCGAAGAAGGTTCTAAGCATAGTGAGAAGTGCTAGGTTGCGGTTCTTTTGGTCTGGATCTATTCATTCTAGAAAGTTGCTGCCTTGTTCCTTCCAAAAGCTAGAAACACCTAAACATAATGGTGGACTGAGGCTACATAACATACATACATGGAATACTGCTGCCTTTAGCACTCACTTTCGCAACATAATCTCCAAATCTACCTCGTTGTGGCTTAAGTGGACTTGGATTCATGGCATAGGAAGGAAGAACTTCTGGACAATGGATGTCCCTCAAGCATGTAGCTGGGCATGGAGAAGGATACTTGGCCTTCTTGAAACTTTCTTGCCATATGTCAGAGCAAACATAGCATCAGAGTTGAGTATTTCTTTCTGGGGTGATCCTTGGAGTGCGCGTGGGGTGATACTATCTATGAAGATGACTTATCAGCAAATTTTGCAGTCTGGTATTCCCAGAAATGCAACTGTTGGCGCATATATTAACAATAGTCAAATAATTCTTCTATATTCTAGCAACCAAGTTATCAAAACACATTGGCAAAGGATTGAGGCTGCTGAATTCAAGGCAGAAGATACTGACCCTGTCAATTGGGCTAGTAAGAAACACTCCACCAAGCATATCTATTGTGAGCTTGCTATGTTTGACACCATGCCTATATTTAAATCGACAAAGCAGATTCGGTGCAATCGAACTACTCCTGCTGATAACCTGATGATGTGGAAAGCCATTAATAAAGTGTTATTAACAAAAAATGTTCTCAACTCCTATGGGTTAGATTGTCCACTACTCTATGTATTTTGTGCAACGCAAAGTGAGACCAGTGATCACCTATTTTTTAGCTATGGTGCATTGTTTCCACTATGAAAAAAACTAATGGCCAGAGCTGGAAGGCGTAATGTTACCACGGATTCACAAATGGAATGGGAAATTATGTTCAGATTGACAAGAGGCAAGGGAATCGATGCGACTGTGCTTCTGCTGTGCATCAAAAAATATTTAGGGTTGGTATGAGAGGAGTGAAATAGAAGGTGTTTTAAAAACAAGGAAAGAAATATGGACGTTCTTTGGCATGTGCTATATAGGAGAATTACCATGCATATGAAATTTTGTAGTGTGTATTACCTTCCCTCTTTAGTTTGGAGTTAGCTGATCCTTTTTGTCTTTTGTTTAGCTTCTTGCTCTCTGTATTCTCTATGTGGTGTATTTTCCCTTTCTCTGTTTGTTATTTTGTGTGTGCTTAGCTCTGAGTCTGTTCAGAGCTATTTTATTTTATTGTTTTGTTGTATTAAAATCTGGTAGAGGTCCAGTCAACCTCGCTAGCTATGCTAAATAAAAATAAAAATTCTAAGTCTATTAAAATTATGGAAAATTTCAGCAGCGTCTTCATTGCGACTCGATCGAAAACTACAAATCGCCACAACTGTAAGAACATGAAATTTAATCACTTTTGATTTTAGGAATATTTAATTAGCTTTAAATATTCGATTTGGGGATTTTTTTTGAAATATAATAAATTTATGTTTCAATTAATTGTCCAGTTTTTAATGGTGTATGTTTAATTTAATTTATAGAATTTTTTCCTAATTTTTATTTTGAAAAATAATTAAACTTTCATTTGACATTTTTTAGGACAAACGTTGGTATTTTCGAAATTTAACAGAATTGTGTAACATATGTGTTTTATTTATGTTCTATGATCGCATCTCAATTCTGTACGCGATCGTGTTTTATTTTCTATATTCGCAGCTCGTACGTGGATGCGATACTGTGTGGTGGAGTACTAGAATCTATTTAAAATAAAAACATAACAGTACACTGCCATCTTCCATACAGCCACAATCTTGTTTATTTGCTTCCTTGGTCTACCTGTTCCTTGTCCTCTTTGATCTTGGCCATGAGTTAGACATGTTTCAGGATTTGTCCCTTTAGCCTTAAGATAGTAGTGCATATATAGGTGCACTCAGGGAGTAGAGCAAGTTTCTTCATCTTCCATTTGCTTCTCCTTCATTTTGATTTTCGGACAATGAATAAACTTCAATTCATCTCTTCAAAAATCTCTAACTCTCAATGCAATCAATATTTGCAAATGATTCCCAAACGAAATTAGTTCGTATCAGCATCTAGTTTTTTTTTAAATTGGTCACTCAAGTTTTCAATGAAAAACGAGCAAGATATCGCCATATATCAGCAAGGGTGAAATTTTGTCACCAAACTTCAAAAATCAAATTCCCTTGATTCGTTGAGAACTAGTTGACGTTGTTAGCATCTTTGGAGTCGGGATGGAATGTATTATTTTTGGTAAATTTTTTGCGGCGATCGGAGGCGGTCAATGATGGAGATCGAAAGCTAGGGCTTTGAATTGGTTTCAATCGAGGTAGGGTTGGATGAATCGGAGTTCTGATTTAGATTCAGGGTGGAGTGACGCGCCTTGAGTTAAATTTTGGTGGAGTTTGGCGACAAAATTTGTCATGCGTCTTATCGCCTATAGCTAGGATGGATCTCAGATCGCAATTGTCTAGGGGGTGTCGAGGGTGGGATGATGAGTGTAGGCATGTCGAGGTGAAGATGGGAAGAATGTTGGTAGTGCTAGTTCGTCCGTTCGGTAGCTGATTGAGTGTGTTGTGTGCACGAATGCACGCATGTTCAAAAGCAGGAGCTTATTATATTAGTTTGGGGAAGAAGATCATGTTCTTTGCGGGTTTGGGTAGAAGGCTAGCTGGCTCAGCCGACTTAAGTTTTTAGGTGAGAAATTCTTTTTATTTTAGAAATTAAATATGTTTAAACTTGGAAAAAAAGTAACTCACCCATAGTAAATCGGTTTAACCTGCGGATTTTTGCATTGAGTTCGTATTGACGAATGCAACGCTTTGACATAAATTGTGAGAAGTTTTGGAGTAATATATGTTAACCCACCTTTTGCCAAGGAAGTGAACAGGCGAATTTAACCCAACAGACTTTACGATTATCCAGGCCATTAGCCAAGAGCGATGATTATGAGGTCCAGAAATCGAGTGCGGGCAATGATATGAAGCGACGATCAACCGATACTAAAAGATAGAATCTCCATTTAGGGGATCGGTGCCTATCCCTTTCCCATGGGATTGGTACATGTCCTCAATTTTTATCCCAAACCAGGTGAGACCAGTATAAAGTTACAAGGAAGGCCCTACGAGGCTACATTTCAAATCTCAAGTTGTTTGGAGTTTGTATGTGCAAGTTATGGGAAAATTACTTCACCCAAGAAAGGGATCGTATAAAAAAGGGATCGACATATTTCAGCCAAGCAAGTACAACTCAGTAGAAAACAATCAATATCTTAAAATCCATAAGTCCAATGCATATGAAATTTTGTAAGCAGGATGTGGAGACCCTAATGATCGCACATTAAAAGGATGAAGAAAGAGGAATTGACCCTCTTAGAGATCGGCTAAACCCAACTTTATAGCAAAGATCGATTAATATCTCAATATCTACACATCTAATTGACATGAAACTTAGAAGACAAGCTAATTACAACATGCAGAACACTCCATAGGGCATTTGGAGCAAGTTGGAAGGATCAGTACCTATCCCTCCATAGAGATCAGCTAAAATCAGCCTTCACAACATATTGCAACAAAGATTGATCAATAACTCGAGTTCTGCTAATCCAATTGGTGTGAAACTTGTAGGCTAAGCATAATATTACATGGTTTAGTTCCCCCAAGGATCGCATGGCATTTGTAAGAGATTTAAGGGATCGGTACCTATCCCTCTAGAGGGATTAGTAGAAATCAGAATTCAAGAAACACTACTTCATGGAAAATACGATATCTCACAAACCGTACGTCATAATTGCATGAATTTGAGGAGCAGTTAGCAAACATCATGGGGCATCCCTCATAGGGATCGCGGCTCATTTGGACACACTAATAGGG
The DNA here is from genome assembly GCA_030737815.1 of Allium fistulosum. NCBI lineage: Eukaryota > Viridiplantae > Streptophyta > Magnoliopsida > Asparagales > Amaryllidaceae > Allium > Allium fistulosum. The sequence continues at coordinate 723,207,311 of CM060908.1, forward strand.
ATCGGTATTGATCCCTATTGTGGGCCTGAAAATTTTTAGGTGGCCTCGTCTTGGTCTCTCGAACCTTCTGTCTTTCGCTCGACCCATGCACGTCTTCCCTTGTAAATACAGTAGGCATAGCATCAGAAAAAGGATCTTTTTCTGCTTCTCTTTATCTTCAACCTAGACTACACTCTGCCAATTTTATTCTTGGATTCCGAATTGTAACTGTAAACAAACTTCAGTATAATAAAAAGGATTATTTGGGAGTGGACGTAGGATGGAGTTATTCGAACCACTATAAATCTAGTCACTTTTTACTTGCTTTCTAATTGTTTTAATTTTTTTTCTATATTTCTTTCTCTTCATATTTCTGTGATAGGATTGGATATTGGTACTTTTACATAATTGGGTGTTGCTGGCCAGTTTTGACGCCAACATTTTTGTGCTTTCACTGAGAAAGCTAACCCTCGCGGATTTGGAGTTCAGATTTGGAATCAATTAGAGAGCTTGAGTTTGAAGCAATGGTGAGACAATCAACAAGCAGAAAAGTAGTAGATATGAGCCATTATGAAGGAAGTCATGAGGCTTCCTTAGGAGTTAGAGCTAATAAAACATTTGTCAACATCACTAGAGATGAAATGGGAACAATGATGGACGCTGTGTAGGAACAAATGCTGAAAAGATAGGAGGAGATGATGTAGAATCTACTCTGATAGATTGGATAGGCTAGAGCAACAAGAGCTGCTGAAATGCAAATCCAAGGAGTTGGAACGATATGGACAACTAGAGCTATGGATCAAGGTGTTGAGGCGGTAAGATTCGCTAGAAATCGAAACCGGTAGCATGGAGGCGGAGCTATTGGACAAAGGAGTGGAATAGAATAGCCGAGGGCAGTCCCCGGCCATCTTAGAGGGATCGACACTGATCCCTCCAAAGGGATCGCCACCGATACCCAAAGACATTGGGGCATTCCCCTAGGTCTGGTCAATCATGATGCTGAGGATATGCGGTTAATCCATGGAGCTTGGTGCGAATTGGAATTTGGATGCTTATCTAGTGGAATAAGTTCCAGAATTCTCTCGTAGACTTGGGGGCAGCTTGGACATGATGATAGGAGGCTTCCACTAGAAGACAATAATAGGTTTGCAGAGATGATCAGGCGGGCTATGCGTGGAGGATTAGTGAACTGGGATGTGGAGGATGTAAATAGAAGTCCATTAGCTCCTAATATCAAGAATGCTAGGAATCCGCTAGAATTCAAACTACCAACACAGGAAGCTTATGATGGAAAGTTGGATTTCTAACTATGCATATGATGAGGTATATACGGCATATGGAATTTATGAGGGCTTCGGAAGAAGTCCTGGCACAATGCTTCCCCCGTGCTTAATGGATGTAGCTGCATTATGGTTCTGACAGTTGGAGAGCAGTTCTATTAGCACATGGACGGAATTGGTCGAAAGATTTATAAAGCAGTTTTGGGTTCACATTATGAGACTCAAGAATGTGATGACATTGACATCAGTAAAATAGTGGGTGGAAGAATCACTTAAGAATTTCTTAACTAGGTTCAATGCGGCGGTTGTTTTGATGGATCGATCAAAGCCATCGATGGTTTTGATGGCTGCAGTATCAGGAGTTGCAGATAATTTAGATTTTAAGATATCACAGATACGGGATCCACTGATGGATCTCAAGGAATTCTACCATAAAGCAGAAAGTTTTCTATGACAAGAAGATGCGAAAGTTGATAAAGAGGCAATGGAAGTTAATACCGTACGGGGTGGAGAAACGCCCGGTGAAAGCTAAGGAAAGGATAAAGGTAAATGGAATGTGGATATAAGTTTTGATGGATCGAAGCGACAGAAGGGGAACACAAATTCTCTTCTTACTTGGAATTGAATAAAACACTAGAATGGATATATCTGGATACTCGAGGACATCTTTCGTATTAAAGTCTGGCAAGGAAGAAACCCTACGAACGCCAATGGACATCAGGAAAGCGCTGCATATTCCACGAGCTGGATGAGCACAATACAAATGTCTATAGGCATTTGAAAGATATCATTGAGGAACACGTGAGGAATGGTCAGTTACAACAATATGTATGTACTCGGGCTGCGGTAGTGGAACAACAGCAGCCACCTCCATCTCGAATGAAAATGGCACTGGGTCAAGGCATCATCATCAACTTGTCATCAATTGATTGGGATGGCATGGAATAAGTAAAAAACTCCATAGTAGGATGGCAAGTCACTTACACATGTATGAGATCGAGGACGGTCACTAGGCATGCTCTGAGAGGATGATAAACCGTTGTGCTCGAGTTTTTGAAATTTGTTTTTTCCTTCTGGTTTTCTTTGAGCTCTTATTTTTCTAATTTTTATTTGAACTCTGGTTTATTGGTTGTATGGATTCTTATTTTATATTTTAGCAAATGGAATTAGGAATGCTTAAATTTGGATCAATGTAATAGATAACATAGGTCACGACTAAGGCCCTATTGGGAGAGATGGGATAACAATCGCAAGGAATGAGTCTTTTCATCGGGCGAACACGAAGAAACAGACTCGTGAGTCCTGGATGCAGATTTGGATAAAACGATACAGAGACACCATGGATTTGGATTGGAAAATACGGCTATTAATAGGTTATGGATTTCGGATTTTGAAATTATGGCAATTCAAAACACACCTTCGTATCGCAAGGCATGTTTTGGGGGACAAAGTGTTAACCCACCTTTTTCCAAGCCAGTAGATAGGCGGGTTTAACCCAACAGACATCACAGTTGTCAAGGCCATTAGTCAAAAGCGATGATTGTGAGGTCAAGAAATAAAGTGTAGGTAATGATATGAAGCGACGATCAACCAATACCAAAAAATAAAATATCTAAAATATTCTAAGTATAGATTAGTGCCTCGCCCAGGTAGGGGATCGGTGCCTATCCCTTTCCCTAGGGGATCGGTATATGTCCTCAATTTTTTCCCAAACTGGGTGAGACTGGTATAAAGTGACAAGAAAGGCCCCATGAGGCTGCATTTCAAATCTCAAATCGTTTGGAGTTTATATGTGCAAGTTATGGGTAAATTACTTCAGCTAAGAAAGGGATCGTATAAAAAGGGATCAACATATTTCAGCTAAGCAAGTACAACTCAATGGAAAATGTGATACCTCACAAACCGTACATCGAAATTGCATGAAATTTGGAGAGCAGGTAACTAACATCATAGGGCACCCTTGATAGGGATTGTAGCCCATTTGGACACATTAATAGGGATCGGTATCGATCCCTATTGTGGGCCTGGAATTTTTGGGTGGCCTTGTCTTGGTCTCCCAAACCTTCTACAAAATTTCAGCCCAATCCCTGCACGTCATCCCTTGTAAATACAGCAGACATAGTGTCAGAAAAAGGATCTTCTTTCTGCTTTTCTTTATCTTCAACCTAGGTTACACTCCGCCAATTTTATTCTTGTATTTTGGATTGTAATTATAAAAAAACTTTAGTATAATAAAAAGGATTATTTGGGAGTGGACGTAAGCCAAAGTTAGCCTAACCATTATAAATTTTGTCTCCTTTTACTTGCTTTCTGATTGTTTTAAGTTTTTTCTTCACTTATTTCTCTTTATATTTCTGTGATTAGATTGGATACTAGTTATCTTACATAATTGGGTATTAGTGGTCAATTTTGATGTCAACATTTAGGTGCTTTCACTGAGAAAGCTAGCCCACGTGGATTTGGAGTTCAGATTTGGAATCAATAGGGAGCTTGGATTTGGAGCAATGGTGAAACAATCAACAAGGAGACACATAGCAGATATGAGCCATCATGAAGGAAGTCATGAGGCTTCCTCGGGAGCTGGAGTTAATAAAACATCTATCTACATCACCAGAGATGAAATGGGAACGATGATGGACGTTATGTAGGAACGGACGCTGAAAAGATAGGAGGAGATGATGTAGAATATACACCAACAGATCGGACAGGCTAGAGCCATAGGAGCTGCTAGAATGTAAATCCAAGGAGTTGGAACGATATGGACTACTAGAGCTATGGATCAAGGATTTAAGGCAGCATTATTTGTTGGAAATAAGAACCGGTAGCATGGAAATGGAGCATTGGACAAAGGAGTTGAACTGAGCAGCCGAGAGCAGTTCCCGGCCATCTTAGAGGGATCAGCACCGATCCCCAAAGACATGGGGGCATGCCCCCAGGTCTAGTCGATCGTGATGCTGGAGGATCTGCGGTCAATCCTATGGAGCTTGGTGCGAATAAAAATTTGGATGCTCGTCTAGAGGAATAAGTTCCTGAATTCCCTCGTAGACTCGAGGGGTAGCTTGGACATGATGATAGAAGGCTACCACTGGAAGACAATGTCAGGTTTACAAAGATGATCAGGCGAACTATGCGTAGAGGATTAGTGAACAGGGATCTGGAGGATGTAAATAGAAGTCTATTCGCTTCTAATATCAGGAATGCTAGGAATCAACTAGAATTCAAACTACCAACATTGGAATCTTATAACGAAAAGTCGGATTTCCAACTATGCATATGATGAGGTATATACGGCACATGGAAGTACTAGGGGCTTTAAAAGTCCTGGCATGATGCTCCCCCCTGTACTTAACGGATGTTGTTGCGCTATGGTTCAGACAGTTGGAGAGCGGTTCTATTAGCACATGGACGGAATTGGTCGAATGATATGAATCAGTTTCGGGTTCACATTACGAGACCCAAGAATGTGATGACATTGGCATCAATAAAGCAGTGGATGGGAGAATCACTCAAGAATTTCTTAACCAGGTTTAATGCGGCAGTTATTTCAGTGGATCGACCAGATCCATCGATGGTTTTGATGGCGGCAGCATCAGGAGTTGCAGATAATTAAGATTTTAAGATATCACTGAGACAGGATCCACCGATGGATCTTGGGGAATTCTATCATGAAGCAGAAAGGTTTCTATGATAAGAAGATGCAAAAGCTGGTAAAGAGGCAATGGAAGTTAATACGGTACGGGGTGGAGAACCACCTGGTGAAAGCTTAGCAAAGGACAAAGGTAAACGAAACATGGATAATAGCTTCGATGTGTCGAAGCAACAGAGTGGGGAACCCAAATTCTCTTCTTACTCAGAATTGAATGAAAACCTAGAATGGATATATCTGGATACTCGAGGATGTCCTCCATATCGAAGGCCAACAAGAAGGGAACCCTCCGAACGCGAACGGACATTAAAAAAGTGCTACCTATTCCAAGAGATGGATGGGCACACTACAATTGGCTGTAGGAATTTGAAGGATATCATTGAGGAGCACGCGAGGAATGGTCAGTTACAACAATATGTAAGGACTCGGGCTGCAGTGATGGATCAGGAGCAGCCATCGTCCATCTCGAATGAAAATGGCACTAGATTAAGGCATTATCATCAACTTGTCATCAATTGATTGGGATGGCATGGAATAAGTAACAGACTTTGCAGTAGGACGACTAAGTCACTTACACATGTATGGGATCGAGGACGGTCCCTAGGCATGCTCTGGGATGATGATAAACCATTGTGCTTGGGTTCGTGAAATTTGTTTTTTTCTTCTTGTTTGCTTTGAACTCTTATTTTTCTACTTTTTATTTGAACTCTAGTTTATTGTTTGTACAGACTCTTATTTTATATTTTGGTAAATGTACTTAGGTATGCTTAAATTTGGATCAATGTAACAAATAACATAGGTCACGATTGTGGTCCTACTGGAAGAGATGGGATAACAATCGCAAGGAATAGGTCTTTTCATTTGGCAAACGCGATGAAATGGACTCATGCATGATGGATTAAGTCCTCAACTAGTTGTCAAGGTCAAAGAATAAAACCCAACAAGGTTGTTAGGTATGGACTATACTGGCAAGGGGTAGGTCGTCTCGCTCGAACGCGATAGATCGACAGTCGTCGAGTATGGATTATGCTCGGCAAGGATCTGGAGAGATCAAGGTCGTCAGTTGTGGACTATGCCTAACAAGGGGTAGGTCGCTTCACTCAAATGCAATGGATCGACCTACTTAGATCGTTGAGTACGGATTGTGCTCGGCAAGGATTCGGTGAGACCGAGGATTTGGATTAGGATAACAACCCGGAGAGGTCATGGATTTGGATATCATTATCGAACAGCAATGGATTTGGCTTTGGATGGATGCAGATTTGGATAAAACAATCCGGAGAGACCGTGGATTTGGATTGGATTCTGGATTGGAAAATATGGCTATCAATGGGTTATGGATTTTGGATTTTGGAATTATGGAAATTCAAAACACACTTTCCTATCGCAAGGCATGTTTTGGGGGACAAAGTGTTAACCCACCTTTTTCCAAGGCAGTAGATAGGCGGATTTAACCCAACAGACTTCACGATTATCAAGGACATTAGTCAAGAGCAATGATTGTGAGGTCTAGAAATCGAGTGCAGGTAATGATATGAAGCGACGATCAACCGATACCAAAAGATAGAATCTCCAAAATATTCTAAGTACGGATTAGTGCCTCGCCCAGGCAAGGGATCGGTGCCTATCCCTTCCCCTAGGGGATCGGTACATGTCCTCAATTTAAAATCTCAAGTCATTTGGAGTTTATATGTGTAAGTTATGGTAAAATTACTTCACCTAAGAAAGGGATCATATAAAAAGGGATCGGCATATTTCAGCAAATCAGGTACAACTCAATGGAAAATGTGATATCTCACAAACCGTACGTTGGAATTGCATCAAATTTGGAGAGCAGGTAGCTAAAATTTCGAGCAACCCTCTTAGGGATCGCAACCCATTTGGATACACTAATAGGGATTTGTACCGATCCCTATTGTGGGCCTCAATGGGCCTGGAAATTTTTAGGTGGCCTCGTCTTGGTTTCCCAAACCTTCTTTCAAAATTTCAGCCCGATCCGTGCATGTCTTCCTCTATAAATATAGCAGCCATAGCATCAGAAAAAGGATCTTATTTCTGCTTCTCTTTATCTTCAATCTAGGCTACACTCTGCCAATTTTATTCTTGGATTTCGGTTGTAACTGTAAATAAACTTCAGTATAATAAAAAGGATTATTTGGGAGTGGACTTAGGCTAGAGTTAGCCAAACCACTATAAATCTTATCTCATTTTTACTTGCTTTCTGATTGTTTTATTTTTTCTTCTTCATTTATTTCTCTTCATATTTCTATGATTAGGTTGGATATTGGTACTTTTACATAATTGGGTGTTGGTGGCCAGTTTTGATGCCAACGATATAATTATTAATACCGACTAATTATAATTACCGTAATTTGGATAATTACATAGTTAGATTAATTATACTTTATAGGTGTAGAGAGATAAATGAAGAAGATAAATTAAAACAGAGAGATATAGACTAAATTAACTGCAGAAATCTAGAACACCAGATTTATAGTGGTTCGGCGTAACTACCTACGTCCACTTTGAATTGTAATCTTTATTACTTTCCCAAGTAGTTAAATACAGATACAATCCTTACAATAATAACTTGAATACAAGTTTGAACTGAAAAGAGCCAGTCTTGAAAGCGGTGGAGTCTCCCCAGTGTTCTCGAAAAAAGGTCTTTTTCACTGTGCCCCTGCCCTTCTATTTATAGACGAAGATGGGTTGGACTTCCTTCACGGGCCTAGGAACAAGGTATCTCGGCCCACAGTAGGTGACTCCAGCACACCAAACCAAGCATGCCGAACGAGCAATGCCAAGCGAGGAATGCCGATCGAGAACCATTTGGTTGACTATTGAGTGACCTGGAGTAACCACTCAAGAGAACCGGGTCCAGTAGTGAGTTGAAGCGAAATGAAACTATGCCGAATGCCCTTACGTTGTGTGAACTTGATAGCTTGTTAACTTCCTTCGTATTCACCGAACTAGGGATGCCGAACGAGGGAGGATGCCGGTCGAGGCCTGGGATGTCGAGCGAGGGAGGATGCCGAGCAATGGCTCTGCATGCCGAACGGGAACTCTGTGCCGAGCGCCTCGTTACTGGGTTAAATAACCGGCTAACACTTTGCCCCCAAAGCATATCATGAGAGTCAATCATGATATGCTTTGAACCATAACACATCTACACTTACTGCTCCTTTATTATTCCCTCTCCTCCTTACGGCTCGGTTTACTCGTGTGCTAGACCATTTAATTGTCAAGTCTGAAAGTCGTTCGGCATAATTCCTGCCGAACCACTGGAGTTTGCTTGACCTAGTCTACCGGTCGATGCCTGTTCGACTTCCTCCTCTTATTATATAAGTGGATGCATCCTCTCCTTCTCTCCTTTACTTTTACCTTGCCTCAAGAACACATTACTTCTTCCCTCCCAATTTCGGCAACTTCGCTATCCTTCTTTTCCTACCCTGAATCCAGCAAGTCTTCTTTACAATTCTTCTCCAAGTCGAATCAACAGTCCCTGGTCCTGATCAGATTCCTAACCTCGGCCATCCTTTTAGGTAATAACCTATCTTTACAATTCTTCGAGTTCGTGGACTTTCGTCAGACCAAGGACCAGTTGAAATCGTGTGGATGAAGTAGATGGATCGTGGTTTGACCACACCTTAGGGCTAGGTGGAGAGGAGGAAGGGAGAAGGTGCCAGAGGCTCTTAGGATGTGGTCTCTTGTTGGGTTGCTGTACGCGGGAGTTAATTGGAGAGTTGTTTTTGAGTCACGGATTTAGGTAGTTCGGTGAGGTACCGGTAAGTGGGTGAAAAAACCGACCAAATGTAGGATTGGTGGCCCGGTCGTCTCCATAGGGAATTTGCATTAAGGAGTCAGGAGTTAAGTGGTTTAGTTAAGATGTGTCGAGGGCCGCTCCGTAGTGAGCGTTGTGAGTGTTGGGTAGGTCGCTCGGCATTGAGATAGCGGAGCGAGGTGAATGCCATCCGACATCGAGAGATTTGAAGTAGGTACAAGTCTGGTATTGCTGAAGAATAGGGAATCGGTTCGGCATGCGTAACGATGAAGAAAGATAGTAGGAGAGAAACGTGAGTCTGGTTTAGCATGCCAAGCGAGGCGGCTCGGCATGACTGTGGCTCGACATGACTCCCGCGTGCCGAACAGTGAAGGTGGGGTAAGGAGAGTTTAGGTGACTACTTAGTCAAGTCTCCCGAGTACCGTTCGGCATTAGGTCTTGAAGTAGACAACAATAGTCAGAACCATTCTAACTCAAACGTAACTCACGTTGACTGGACTTACTTATTATGCCTATACATGTGACAAAAGCAAGGACATGGACTTGAGCAAATAAGCATATCGACCAATCTGGACTGATAACTCCCCTATTTTGACAACTATAAACTTGAACTTAACTTGATTAAAACAGATAATAACCTTCCACATACAGTACCGATGTTGAGTTCAAGATAGAAACCATCATGCGACAAGCTCTCGGATACGGTCAGCGATGACGGTCCCCGAAGACGAAAGTTCAATGCTTAACTTTATTTTACCAACTTTATGACTTGTAATTCTTTGGCACTTATACCTGAATGGTTGCACTAGCTCACACACTACACGGGGGAGTATTTTTGTTGTTATGTCTATTGTCGATCGTTTTTAAGTACAGTTCAAACAGGTGTTTCATCAGAGCAAACACTCATTAGAGATGTCTAGAAAATACAGTTCTGCCACAGTATCGGATCAACCCGAGCGAGCATCTCAGCAGGAAGTGGTTGGGACTTCAAATTCATCCACGTCCCTTGTTCACGATATTCCGAGTCCCGCGATTGCATCTGACGATTTGGCTCCCGATGCCTTAGATGCATCGATTCTCTTAGACGATCTAGTTGACTCTCAAGCTTCAAGGATTAATGAAAGCACTCTACGCCGTCTTTGCTCAATTCATGGCATTCCGTTCGATGATGTGCTAGTCCCTTCAAGGAAAGATCGTCCCTATTTGCCCCTAGCTGGATATACCGCCTGCAACATATTCATGTGCTGGGTCGGTAGTTTGCCGCCATTTAACTCCTTTCTTCGGGACATGTTACAGTATATTGAGATCGCCCCATCGCAATTACATCCAAATAGCCACGCGTTCATATACGGCACTTGCATTCTCTTCATGAGTGTCCTTTTCAGGCTCCCGACTCCTGGCGATATCCGTTACATCTATCGCTTCAAGAGACGGTCAGATAGTCCATCTTTTGTATTCCTTGAGCCGCATAGCAAGTGTCAAATCCTGACTGGGGCATGGAGCAAGTTTGCCCAGTATAAACAGGAGTGGTTCTACGTGCACTGTCCTCCCGGCTTCGCGAGGAGATGGGTGGAAGGGAGTAAGTCTTTTTTCTAGATCAATACTCGTGTTTGGCAGAAACTGCACCTTTTTTAACTCTTTCTATACTTTTACAGGTATCAACCCATGTCCCGAAGGCTCCAGGTATTATGAAGCTGTCGAAGCTATCCGAGCTATTCCCGTAGAAGACCGGGACATCAGATCTCTCATTTCAAATGAATCGCTCACGAAGTTTGGGCTGCTTGCGGAAGGTCGCCGAATAAGCCTCCCTCAAAGCATCACTATACCTAGGCCTGCTTCGTGCAAAGGAAAAAAGTAGGCTGAGTCTTCAGCAAGTAACGCTCCTGACACACCAGAGGAGGAGATTAGAGAAGCCAAAACACTTGAAGTACAGGGCGAAAATGTTAGCCCTGCTCGGGACCCGATAGTCGAGGTCCACGATATCGCGCCTTCCCCTTCGAAGGGAAAGGAGAAATTGACCTACAAATTGAGGAAGAAGACGGTGGGTGGAACCTCTAAGGTCGCGCCTTCCCCGAGCAAGGGAGGATGCCGGTCGAGGCCTGGGATGTCGAGCGAGGGAGGAAGCTGGTCGAGGCCTGGGATGCCGAGCGAGGGAGGATGCCGGCCGAGGCCTGGGATGCCGAGCGAGGGAGGATGCCGAGCGATGGCTCTGCATGCCGAACGGGAACTCTGTGCCGAGTGCCTCGTTACCGGGTTAAATAACCAGCTAACATAAAATAACATGGATAAGGTAATTTGGACACCTGTGTAGCGAAAAAAATACCGTTTCGCTAATTAAATTAATTGGTCATTTATTTAGCAGAATAAATCCTCGTTATGTTATTTTATAGGTTTTGACATCTAATTATATATTGTTAATTGATATGCCAATTTGAATAAGTGATGTGTTAACTAGTAGTGGTTAATTGTTGAATTTATTTACATAGATGTTGCTTATGTAAATGCCAGTTATTAACTTGGAAAGTTAAACTAAATGATATGGTAGCTTGTTTAAGTGCAATTTTTATTGCTAAGCCTCTCCATGAATTCTTAAAAGCTAGAGACTTAAATCAACTTCAATTTTAAACAATTATAAATGTTTTACATAATTATTATTTTAGCAAAGTGTTTTATATAATTATTTTATCAACGGTGTTTAAAGTTAACTAATTTATAATTTTGATATTATTTAAATTATTAAGTTATATTCTAAATATGATTTAAAGTTATTTTATACTTTAATGATATTTAAAGTTATTTTATAATAATTTTATTTTAAAGTCAATTATTATTTTAAAGTTAGTTATTATTTAAAATTACTATTATATATTTTAAATTATTACTTATTATTATTTTAGATAATATAGTTTTAAAGTTGATTTATTATTATAATAATATTACTTCAAAGTTAATTTATTAATATATTAATAATGGTTAAAAGATAATTTATTAATATATTAATATTGTTTTAAAATTTAATTTATTTATATATTAATATTTTTTTAAAGATAATTTATTATTATATTAATATTGTTTGGAGTTAATTAATTATTATATGATTAAAATTATTTAAAGTTATATTTTTATGTTGTTAATACTTTTATTCATTGTAATTAAATGATGTTTTTGTTTTTAGAAAGGAATTATTTTTAAATGAAGATTTTGAAATTGGAAAAGAAGTTTTTTTTCCTTTAATTATTTTAGAAAGGAGATTTATTAATTGTTTTAGAGATTTATAAAATATTTTTTAAATGATTTTGGATAATTATTGTAGAAGTTTTATAATTGATTTTGGATATTTGTAAAAGTGTTTTTAGAGAGTTTTGGATATTTATAAAAGAGTTTTATAAATAACTTAGAGGTTTATTAAAGGTTTTATAAATGGATTTGGAATTTCTGTAAAGGAGATGTTCATAAATGAAAGAGATTTATTAAAAAGGATTTATTGAAGAGATTTATAAAAGAAATCGAGATAGGATTCTTTCAAATTCACCTTCTTAATTTTGGTGGTGTGGACATTTATTCCATGCTTAACACCGAAGGAATAGTGTTTGGGCTTATTCTCGTCTCCTTTTCTTTTTAATAATATTTGTTTTAATCCTTCTGATATGATTTTGGAATAAGAAATCTTTCTAAATGATTTGTGAATACACTTGTACTACTATATATATAAGTATATGGAAAAGTTTTCCAAGTTTTGAAATTGAAATGGTCTGTGAATATACTTATCCCGGTGAGGTAAGTATATGAATATCTTGATAAATATTTTGGAAAGAGATTTAATTAATGAAAGATTAATATTCAAAGGCTTGGAGGTCTCCATGGAAAATGTGATCCCTATTTGAACGTTTGATTATTTGATAGTTAAATAACTGGCTATCAAATCTTGTCCTAAATATGTAATCCTTCTTAATTTTGGTGGAAGGAAAGCAATTCCCTACTTAACACCGAAGGATTTTAACTCTGGAAATATCTAGGAGAAAACGGGGATTATATGGTACATTTGCTATCGGAGGTGCCATACTATATGTATAAACTCGTTTTGTTCTCCTAGAAAAATGATAGGGAGATCCATCCACATAAACAATTAGAGGGTGATCCCTGTTCTTAGGTATTGTCTATTTATTCCAAAAGATCGGTATTAAGCATTCCAAAAATCAATTGATTGGTTTTGGAACATCTAATAAGCGGGGGAGTGTACTCGTAAGAGATGACTCGAAACCATAACCACTCCAAAACCATATACGGGTTTTATGCTTGGAGGAGATTTGGGTTTTGTTTTGGATGTTGGAATCCATGTGTGGTTCCATGACCCATTGGGGTATGGGAATCCATGTGTGATTTCGAGATCGTTGGGATATGGGGAATCTATGTGGGATTCCGTAATCTATTTTGATTGTGGTGCGTGAGTTGGAACGTCGGATGTCGCTTCATCTATGGTAATGACTAATACCAAAGAAAGGATGTATGGACAAGGATTGAGCTAAGCTATAATGGTGCAGTTATCTCCTTCCTAGAATTAGCTACGGTTGTTGTGCATGCAGGGACCGATACATTCGGCTTGACAGTTTTTGGAGCCAGCTATGTATTTCCTATTAGACATCACTAGGAAAGTATTGTTGCTTTGGAAAGATAACTCTGATCATTTTGTAGGAGGACCATTATTGAAGTACTATGGCACCTCCGTGGAATCCTACACAATTAGTGATGTTTACATACCTAGTATCGTATTGGGGCCTTAACGATTTTTGATTACATACCTAGTATTGTTGCGATGTACACTCACGAGCATCACAGCTACTTGATTATTATTATTTTCACCCTTAAACATTATCATAATATCACTAGATTTTCTATAAAATCTTTTAGGTATCATAAGATAAAAACTCATTTGTGTATATGTGTGGCGTGGTCTTACGAGATACCTTTGTTTTGGAAGGTTTAGAAAACATTAATTAAATCTATTTGATTGTGTTTTTCATGCTGGTTTTACCATACCGACCCATGCGTTGTTTTCCTATAATGCTCTAGTCAGCTTGTGCATATTTTTCATATTTAGCTAAATGCTTTGGAGCTTTTCAAGAGACGAGCTGGATTCTCCAAGACATATTTACGTATCTTATAATTTTCTGTTGTTTTGTTGGTCTTGGTTTCTATTTGTATTTATCATAAATTGTAAGGACAGGTTGTTATAACTATCTAGGGCTAATGATAGGTTAGTGTACTCTAATTTGAGTTGTGTATGTATAATAAAGATGATTTCTTTTTGTAAAGATCTTGTGTATATTATATATCTTCTCGTCACGATAAGAGATTCTATTTTGTCTTTTATTTCTTTCATCCCAACAATTTTTTTTTCCGGCACTTAGATATTCGGCATGTGAATACCATGGATGTATTAGTATCGATTTCTAAGGATCGAAAACGCAGGTCGTTACAGTTGGTATCAAAGTTTAGGCTGAGTGAACATCTAGGCTTTGTGGGGTAAACTTATTAGGGATAGGATTTGTAATATCCTAGAATGAGTGTGAGTATGTATATAAGAGTGCGTACTTCTTATTTTCGTAAAAATGTTTTATATTGCGTTGTTTGGTCGGTTGAGTGGTTTATGAATTCTAGTCGATGCGTTTGGCCAACATTATTGATAGGGATTTCTAAACACTTGAACAAGGCCAACCGATACAATATTGTTTTAAAATTGGTAAATGAAATAATTTTACCTAGGAGTATTATATATTTATATATATAAAAGAATAATTTTCAAAATTTAAATATAGTTATTCTTGGTTGTGCTTGTTTATTGGGAATGATAATATTCCATCATTATCATCTACGATTTGATTAGTCATGCTCACCCAGTTCTAAGCACGACTATTGACTGTTGATCTATCTAGAATTTTACTTTTTGAAACCATGAGTTAGGTATATAGGAATTTTGAGAACGTTAAAAAGAACACCTTGTAAATTAAGTTTCACAATTTGGTTGTAGGATTTCGTTGATATTGTTGGGTTAAAATTTTGGTTTTGATAATAATTGTTTATTAAAAAGATATTTTGAATTTTTGAAATAAATTAGAATGATTTTATATAAAAGTTGATATTATAAAATTGGGTTTTAATAAAAAGAGGTTTATTAAAAGAAAGTTAGAATATTGCAGAGATAAATATTTGAGAATTGATTTTTTTAAGGGAGTGGTTTTATAAATTTGGTTTATAAAAATGTGTTCATAAATGAAAGGACTTTTGGAGGATTTAAATCCCGGTGCTTTTGGAAATTGTTTACAAGGTTTTAGTAGTAGTAATAATAATAATAATTGAAAGTATTTATGAATAAAATATTTGAAAAAGGGATTTAAGGAAATATGTATATTTTTATTCCAATGATTTTATGGGAAAAGAAAAAATAGTTTTTCCTGAAAGGGTTTTAATGTATAAACATCTTGGAAATGGTAATAATAGTTTACTTAAAAATAATTTTAAGTATAAATACTTTTGGAAAGAAATTTTTATTGAAAATGTGTTTTCTTTGGTTTGGTTCGAGGAATGAGCCCCTATTTGTTTTGTGATGATTGGAAAAATCTTCTAAGCGACGATTGGATGTTTGTCTAGACAAACGTTGTAGTGCACTTAGTAAATTATTCTCTTTTACACTGTACGGTCGTAACAAGTACAATCTTAACGGATCCAAAGCAAGTTTGAGATGGATATTTTTGATTAAAAATATTTATTTGGAAACATATAGTGTTGTTTTAAAATGGGTTTGAGAATGAAAGAATTTTTTTAAGTTAACTAGTTCAAGTGGCTCAAAAATAACTACAATGGGTAAGAGACGTGTTCGAATGGTAAGCACTTCTCTTATGTATTATCCTTCTGATAAGGGAATTCATGATATTGTTTGGTAGTACCCAGTTTCTTCATAAAATTTTGAAGTTACTCGGGCTATATAAATATATATATATATATATATATATATATATATTCTATGGATTAAAATATATATTATCATTTCAAAAAGTGTTTTGAATAAAAAAATCGGGTGTTTTAAATACTTTAGTGAACTCAAAATAAAAGTTTGAATCTGATAGTTGTATGTACCCTTAGGGTGTGATTGGTTATTTTACAAGTTCTACAAATTAAGTTGTGTTTTATGAAAATGTTTTCAAAAATAATTTAGTGAAAATAGAATTGGTATTAGTGAGAACCAATAATATACGTGCGTAAATTGAAATTGGATCATTTCTCTCTCTTTTATATAGTTTTAGTCCAAGATTTGAGTACCTACTTTGAGGTATTCCACACTGTTCCAAATGAGGATCTATCCCCCACTTTTTGATGGCGAACGTTGTTAGTTCCTGAGACGATGGTTTTGATGACAATAACCTTAGGACTTGTTATAAAATATAAATACTAATATTCTTGTCTAGATATATATATATATATATATATATATGTATATGCAAGATATATATATATGCAGGTACTGAAGAATGAAGGCTATACAGTACAGAGATTCAAGTCTAATGAATTCAAGATTGAAGAAAACAAGACTGAAGACTCATGAGTATCAAGAGTTCAAGATTTCAAGATTTCAAGAGTTCAAGAGTTCAAGACATCAAGATAAGTAATAGAGTCTAGATTTATGTTAAAACTTCATAATAGCACTAAAATTTTTATTCAGATTTTAATTGTGGAATGGAATCCAGCTTCTCGCTTTAATAGTGGGATGGAACCCACGACCTCTTTAGTGGGATGGAACCCACGACCTTCTCTAGTGGAATGGAATCCACGAAATTTTCAAAATGACTTATTTTAAATATTTTTTAAAAACTTTTTAAAAGTCATCACTCTCGGTTTAAATAGTTTAGCCTTAAACTATTTTTATCCTCCTTTATATTTTGATTTCAAAATCAACTCTTGTTTTTAAACTATCTCCTAGTTTTAATATTATAAGTTTTAAAATCTTAAAAATATATTCTATACTTAGTTTTTAGTATTACTTTTATATTATAGATTATATATTTTTAAAATTGTTTTTTAATCTCTTTTATAAGTTTAAACTATATTCAAAATGCTTTATAAACTTCAGAAATTGTTTTGATAAGTTTTAGAATAGAAATCACTTTTTAAAAGAAAAATCAATTTTCAAAATTCAAAGGGGCATGTTGACATACCCCATCCTCCCATGTCGGCATGGTGGCCGTATATTTCAAAATTTAAATTTTCAAAAGAAGTGTTAATTCATCATAACCTTTCGTGAATGGACACGACTGTTGTTCCTCTATAAATACGTGATGTATTGAACGAATTTTAACATAAGTTTTTCTTCATTTCTCCACTCCTTCTTCTCCACAAAAATATTCTCTTATATTTCAAATGCTTTAACAAAACTCTGTCGAAATCCTAAGTGAATCAAACTTGATCATCTCTAGTTTGATTCTCTACCACTCTCTCTCAAAAATCTCAGTGCTATCAGAGTTATAGGATCATTTGTAATCAAAGATCGAAGTGTATCGAGTCTCTCTCTATTAAAGTGTGATTGGAAATGGTGTGATTGTGGCCTGTAAATCAATTGGGTGTGATTGTAGCCCGTAAATCAATTAGGTGATCTAGTAGCCTGGTTAAATCAAGAGAGTTTACCCTAGACTCGAAGATAGGAGATTGTATCTCGTAGCCTTGAAATCGAGGTTGTAATATCGGCGTTATATTTGAAAAGAAATCTGCACAAGAAATTGAGTGGACTGGATGTAGGCTAACTCCAAACCAGTATAAAATTCTGGTGTGTTCTTTCCTTTACTGCATTATTTACTATTCGCATCTATGTCTGATTTTGTGATTGTTTTTGTGTTTGTTAATTGCATCTGTCTGTGTTTAATTTCAAAATATTTCAAAAATTCCATAAAATCCACTAAACACTATTCACCCCCCTCTAGTGTTAATCCAGCCTTAAGATCCATAAATCTGCATTTCCAACAAACGCCCGATAAGGGTTCTTGATATGGAACCAAGGTTTTCTATCATAGTATATAGTTATATAAGGAGAACAGAGGTTTCTAATCAAGAAGCCTGATCAGAGTCCGTATTAGTAAATCGAGTGAGTGATACTAGTTCGAAAGTGAAGTTATGTATTCGAATAGTGATCGAATTAGATGATCTATAAACATCATACGGACTTACAAGTAATATTAGGTGTTCATCTGGTGAAATTTCGGGAGCAAAATTCTTTTTTAGGGTGGGAGAATGTAACGACCCGAAATTTATCACATTGATTTTTGGAATATTTAATTAGTTTTAGATATACGATTCAGGGATTTTTTTTTTGAAATATAATAGAATCTATGTTTCAAATAATTATCCGATTTTTGATGATATATTTTTGATTAAATTTATAGAATTTTTCCATAATTTTTAATTCGGAAAATAATTGAACTTCCATTTTACGTATTTTACGACAAATGTTGGTATTTTCGAAATTTAATAGAATTTGATAGCCGGTGTGTTTTATTTTTGTTCTGTGATCGCGTCTCAATTTTGTACGCGATCATATTTATTTTCTATTGTTCGCGAATCGTTCGCGAGTCATATGCAGACGCGATACTGTGTGGCGGAGTACTGAAATCTATTTAAAATCAAAACATAACAGTACACTGCCATCTTCCACACAGCCACAATCTTGTTTATTTACTCCCTTAATCTACATGTTCCTTATCCCCTTTGATCTTGGCCATGAGTTAGGACATGTTTCAGGTTTTGTCCCTTTAGTCTTAAGATAGTCGTGCATATATAGGTGCACTCAAGGACTAATGCAAGTTTCTTCATCTTCGATTCTCGTCTCCTTCATTTTGATTTCCTAACAATGAATAAACTTCAATTCATCTCTTCAAAAATCCCTAAATCTCAATGCAATCAGTCTTTGCAAATGATTCCAAAACGAAAGTAGTTCGTATTAGCATCTAGTTTTATGTTAAATTGGTTGCTCGAGTTTTCTTCGAAAAATGAGCAAGATATCACCATATACCAGTAAGGGGGGATTTTCGTCACCAAACTTCAAAAATTAAATTCCCTTGATTCGCTGAGAATTAGTAAACATTGTTAGCGTCATCGAAGTCGGGATAAAATGTAGTATTCTTAGTAAAGTTTTAGCGATGATCGGAGATGGTCAATGACGGACATCCGAAGCTAGGGTTTTGATTTGGTTTCAATCGAGGCAAGGTTGGATGTATCAAAGTTTGAATTTGGGTTCAGGGTGGAGAGGCGCACCTTGGGTTGAATTTTGGTGGAGTTTGGCGACAAAATTTGTCGCATGTCTTATCGCCTGTAGCTAGGACGGGTCTCGGGTTGTAATTTTCTAGGGTGCGTCGGAGGTTGGATGATGGGTGTAGGCGTGTCGAGGTGAAGATTGGAAGAATGTTTGTGGTGCTGGTTCATCGGTTCGATGGCCGGTTGTGTGTACAACGTGCACACGTGCACGCGTGTTCAAGGGTAGGAGCTTGCTAGATTAGTTTGGGGAAGAAGATCCTTTCTTAACGAGTTTGGTTAGGAGGCTAGTGGGCTCGGCCCACTTAAGTTTTTTTGGTGAGAATTCAATTTTATTTTAGTAATTAAATATGTTAAAACTTGGAAAAATCGTAATCACCCGTTGTAAATCGGTTTAACCCGCGGTTTTTGCATCGAGTTCATATTGATGAGCGCAACGCTTTTGACATAAATAATGGAAAATTGAAGTAATATAATTTAATGATAAATTAATACTAACTAATTATAATTACATAGTTAAATTAATTATACTTGATGGGTTTTATCTATTTGGCCAAATAAACACTGAACTGTTAAAGTAAGTTGGAGAGGGTAATTTGGATATATGTGTAGCGAAATAAAACATCATTCTGCTAATTAAATTAATTGATCATTTAATCAGCAGAATAAATCCCTATTTTGCTATTTTATAGATTTGGACATCTAATTATATGTCGTTAATTGATACGGCAATTTGAATAAGTGATGTGTTCACCAATGGTGCCTAATTGTTGAATTTATTTACATAGATGTTGATTATGTAAATGCCATTTATTAACTTGGAAAGTTAAATTGAATGATATGGTAGTTTGTTGAGTACCATTGTTATTGCTAAGCCTCTTTCTGAGTTCTTAAAAGCTAGAGATTTAAATCAACTCCAATTTTAAACAATTATAAATGTTCTACATAATTATTATTTTAGAAAAGTGTTTTATATAATTATTTTATCAGCAATGTTTAAAGTTATATTTTAAATATTATTTAAATTATTAATTTATATTCTTTTCAAAAACTCAACCCCAAGCTCTGATGAAATCGAAGGGATGAGATGAGCTCACTTAAGTTTTTTTGGTGAGAATTCAATTTTATTTTAGTAATTAAATATGTTAAAACTTGGAAAAATCATAATCACCCGTTGTAAATCGGTTTAACCCGCAGTTTTTGTGTCGAGTTCATATTGATGAGCGCAACGCTTTTGACATAAATAATGGAAAATTGAAGTAATATAATTTAATGATAAATTAATACTAACTAATTATAATTACATAGTTAAATTAATTATACTTGATAGGTGTTATCTATTTGGCCAAATAAACACTGAACTGTTAAAGTAAGTTGGAGAAAGTAATTTAGATATATGTGTAGCGGAATAAAACATCATTCTGCTAATTAAATTAATTGATCATTTAATCAGCAGAATAAATCCCTATTCTGCTATTTTATAGATTTGGTCATCTAATTATATGTCGTTAATTGATATGGCAATTTGAATAAGTGATGTGTTCACCAATGGTGCTTAATTGTTGAATTTATTTACATAGATGTTGATTATGTAAATGCCATTTATTAACTTGGAAAGTTAAATTGAATGATATGGTAGTTTGTTAAGTACCATTGTTATTGCTAAGCCTCTTTTTGAGTCCTTAAAAGCTAGAGATTTAAATCAACTTCAATTTTAAACAATTATGAATGTTCTACATAATTATTATTTTAGCAAAGTGTTTTATATAATTATTTTATCAGCAATGTTTAAAGTTATATTTTAAATATTATTTAAATTATTAATTTATAATCTTTTCAAAAACTCAACCCAAAGTTCTGATGAAATCGAAGGGATGAGATGAGCTCCCCCCAAGCCTAGCCTGGTCCAACCACAGACAAGAGGATTTTCAGCCAGCCTAGCACAAAGATTTGATGCCCCCAACCATGTTATGTGGTTTTATGGGGACCTACCTCCGTGCCTTAAAATGGGAGTAGGGCAGAAGGGAATCGAACCTGCGACCTGCTTACCAGGAAGCGAGTATCTTACCACTACGCCACTACTTGCGGACATTAATTTATATTCTAAATATGATTTAAAGTTGTTTTATACTTTAATGATATTTAAAGTTATTTTATAATAATTTGATTTTAAAGTTAATTATTATTTCAAAGTTAGTTATTATTTAAAATTAACTATTTATATTTTAAAGTTATTACTTATTATTATGATAATATTGTTTTAAAGTTAATTTATTATTATAATAATATTATTTCAAAATTTATTTATTAATATATTAATAATGGTTTAAAGAAAATTTATTAATATATTAATATTGTTTTAAAAGTTAATTCATTTATATATTAATATTTTTTAAATATAATTTATTATTATATTAATATTATTTGGAGTTAATTAATTATTATATGATTAAAAATATTTAAAGTTATATTTATATGATGTTAAAGCTTTTATTCTATATAATTAAATAATGAATTTGTTTATAAAAAGGAATTATTTTAAATGAAAGATTTTAAAATTGGAAAAGAAGTTTGTTTTTTTCCTTTAATGATTTCAGTAAGAAGATTTATAAATTATTTTAGAGATTTATAAAAGAGTTTTATAAATGGTTTTGAGAAGTTTCATAAATGACTTTGGATATTTGTAAAAGAGTTTTTAGATGGTTTTTGATATTCATAAAAGAGTTTCACAAATAACTTGGAGGTTTATTAAGGGTTTTATAAATGGATTTGGAATTTTAGTAAAGGAGATGTTCATAAATGTAAGCGATTTATTAAAAAGGATTTACTGAAGAAATTTATAAAAGAAATCGAGATAGGATTTTTCCAAATTGACCTTCTTAATTTTGGTGGTGTGACATTCGTTCCATGCTTAACACCGAAGGAATAGTGTTTGGGTTTATCCTCGTCTCTGCTTCTTCTTAAACATTATTTGTTTTAATCCTTTTGATATGATTTTGGAATAAGAAATCTTTCTAAATTACTTGTGAATATCCTTATATTATTGTGTGTGTGTGTGTGTGTATAAGTATATGGAAAAGTTTTCCAAGTTTTGAAAGTGAAATGGTTTGTGAATATACTTATCCAGTGAGGTAAGTTTATGAATATTTTGATAAATGTTTTGGAAAGAGATTTATTTGATGAAAGATTAATTTTCAGAGGCTTGGTGGTCTCTATGGGAAATGCGATCTTTGTTTGAATGTTTGATTATTTGATAGTTAAATAACCGACAATCAAATCTTGGCCTAAATATGTAATCCTTCTTAATTCTGATGGTAGGAAAGCAATTCCCTACCTAAAACCAAAGGATTTTAACTCTGGAAATATCTAGGAGAAACACAAAGATTATATGGTACAGTTACCATCATGGGTGTCATACTATACATATAAAACTCGTTTTGTTCTCCTAAGACAAATGATAGGGAAATCCATTCATATAAACGGTTAGGGGTGATCCCCGCTCTTATGTATTGTCCGATTATTTCTAAAAGAACCAGTATTGAGCATTCTGAAAATTGATCGATTGGTTTTGGAACATCAGATAAGCGAGGGAGTGTACTCGCAAGAGATGACTCGAAACCGTAAGCAGTCTAAAACCATATACGAAATCTATGCTTGGAGGAGATTCGAGTTTTCTTTGGGATGTTGGGGTAAAGACTCGCAAATTTATCGATTTAATAAATTATATTTATATTTGATATCTTCAAATACAAGATTTCTTAACATAATTTATAATATTTTGAACCATAAATAATGATGGTAAACTAGTTTTAAAGGTATATTAACAAATATAGATATTTGGGATTTTATTAGAAAAATGACGAAAATCGGTTTTTAGAAATTGAAATTTTCTCAATATTAGCATTCACGGAACTAGATACATACACATATTTATCCATTTAAGCAAGAATAAGAAACAAAATTATTTATTTTATTTTTGAAAATAAAATATATTTATGACATCATCAAGGATTTCATCAATTTATATATTTTATATAATTTTAAAATTAAGCTTAAATAATAAAATAATTGTTTTAGAATGATAATAATTCATATTAATTAGTAATATAGTAATAATAAATCATTTATAATAGTTTTATAAAAATATATACTTGATTTGAAAATATAAGAAAATTCATAACGCTTTATCAATATAACAGCACTTTTTGTAAACACTTGTTTAATATTGATTTATATGGTTTTATAATTCAAATGTGACCATTTAAATTAATTAATAATGATGAGAAATATTTTCAAATTTTGCTTCCATTTATATGTAATTTAATTAATAAGTGAAAATGTGACTGGGAATCGGCTTTAAGATTTTCAACGGTTTAACGAACGAAAGTTGTTCAAAGTGGTTGCAACGTTGTTTATAGGTCTTGTATACATATTTAACATACACATGAATGTCCTAACATAACATATGCACATATATAACATACACACACACACACACATATGCACTTAGTAAAGAAAATATCTAAGATATTTCCATTTTCTTCATCCTTAATTATAATAAAGCAACCATCTCTTCACTCACATCACCTTACAAGCACATAGGTTAGGCACATGGAAGGGGAGTTTTGACAACATCTAAGGGTATTTTTGTATATATGCATTCTTAAGGGCTAAGCTTTCTAATCCTATAAATACCTATCCATACACACTCATTTCAATCACAAACCATCTTCTTCTTCACCCTCTTCTTCTTCTCTAAAGCCTCTTAAATGGCTTCTCCTTCATTCTTATCTCCTCTCTAACTTTCTAAAAAACTATGCAAATCATATCGAATCTCTACCAAACTTTGCCAAAGTTCTTATATCATATAAGAAACATTCTTTAGCTTCTAAAAAGTCAAAGAATGATGGAGTTATGGGGAGAACCTCCCTTGGGCCGTGAGCTATATGGTAGAGGGGGGCTAGGCCATGATCAAGGAGAGGGGAGGAGGTGATAGCCGTGTGTAAAGGAAGTGATAGTGGGAGTGTTCGATTAATTGAATGTTGATAGCGAAGCTATAATAAAATTTAGAAAGCATAGAAACCAATGAAGGTGAGAAACTCTACTTGTTATTACCATAAATTATATGATGATATGATATGTTAGATATGGATGTTTTTTATATTTGATCATCATGTTTTTGATGTTGATGATATGTTTGTTTGATGTGGAAATGATTCACGATATAATACACGTCGAATTTACACTAAGGAATCACTTTCCTTTATAAAATGGAATGGTATATATGGCATTGTTAAACTCTTTAAAATAGTGCAAAATGATTTATAAATGGTCTATCAACATTAAAACTCATTTTAGCAAAGTTTGGAAAATGGAGTAGAAATAAGCCATCACGTTTCGGCTGTTCACGATTTCACGACCTGAAAAGTTAAACGAACATGTAGAATGAAATATGAGTCGGAATTCGTCATTAAATAACATCAAATAACATTGTTTTTTACGCATTAAAGATATATTTTGAAAATGTGAAATCTTCATTAAGGTTTAAATTACACTTTTCCTAACTAATTAAATATGAAATGTTTTGGTATTTCCAAAGTTAAAAGGGGGCATTAATTAACCAATGAATTTGATAAAGAGGTTTAATTTTCCCGTATATACTGAAACAGATTATTTTTTAGATATGTATATCTTTAAAGAGATATTTTGCTTAGATAAAAGATATTGATTAATTGAATAATAATCCCTTATATACTTGACATCTTTTATCGATAATTGGTTCGGAGAAACCGGGGTCGGATTTGGGTGATTCCTATCCGAAAATCACTTCGAACCAATATATGTTCGAAAGTGAAAACATGTTGAAGACGATGTTTTGAAGATGGAGATCTACATAATGTAGGGCTACTTGCCACTAACCTCTTGGGTAATTCCCTTATCATATATATGGTGGTAGTGGTTCCTTCAATTTGAAATCTTCGATGCAAGGACTACTCGCTACTAATCCTAGGGGTGATTCCTAAACAGGATGTAGTAGGAGAAATGCCTTCGGTTTGTCCTATACTTGGACAACTTGTATGGAAAAATGTCTGACATTACATTTCTAAGACCACATACATTGATCTTTACAAATGTACATTTGTTTGGTGGTGTAGCAGTAACCTCTCTTATACTTTACACCCTTCTCTGAGACGTATGAGCTCAGAGGTTGTACTTTTGTGGAAATCAATTAGTGTGTGGCTGGAAATGGCAATGTGGCATTCAAAGTGGATTTGTTCCGTGAAAGGTAAAATGTTACCTTAAGCCTCACACATCGGTAATGGAAAAAACATAATAGAAGCGGTAGGGCTAAGTGTGTCACTCCCATTAGGATATAGCCATCACCTTTCTAGATTACCATCTATATTTTGGGGTTGTTGTGTATGTTGTGGCCACAGATAGGTCGGGAACGGCTGGGATGATGGGGTATTCGATACTATCTATGGTAGAGGTAGGCCGGTTCTATGTTCGTAGAGGTTGGAGCCTCAGGTGCATCCCTCTAAAGATGTACTATTGGAAGGTAGTCCCTTACCTTGTCATCGTATGGAATCCATTCTCCAATACGGGCCTTTACGGTTTTAGTTGTAGAACCTAGTATACTGGAATTTAATTAATGTAACAATTTTGGCCATGATTAATATGTTATTTGAATGGTTTTTCAAAGAATGTCATTAAAAATAATATCCTTGTTTTTGCATAGAAAATGGTTTGGTTATCATAAGATAAAACTCGCACGTGTCTATGTGCGGCGTGGTCTTAAGAGATACCATTTGTTTTCAAAAATATCAATCTTTTGAGTTTTCTCGCACCAGTCCCACGACTGACTCGGAGTTTATTTGATTTTCCCTTAAACTCTGAATTACCTATTTTTTCAAGCAGCCAAGTAGTTCAGGTCTAGCTTGGAACATTTTGGAGGAGCTTGAAGCAGGAGCTGGAGTTTCCAATATATATAGTTATTCATTTCCATTTCTGTTGCATTTTTTATTGTTTGTATTTGGCACTAGTAGGGATAGAGATTTATAACTGTCCAAGGTGAGATTAGGATATACCCCGATGTATGTATTTAAAATTTTCTATATTGAAATAATATATGTTATTCCGTTCGTCTAAGATTTTGTTCTGTCTTTATTTTTTTACCATGATCGATCCATCTTTCCGGCACTTGGACTTGCGGTACATGAATACCGAGGACGTACTGGTGTCGATTTTCGAGGGTCGAAAAGGCGGGTCGTCACATTTGGTACAGAGCTTAGGTTGAGTGAACACCTAAGGCTGGTATGAATGAAGTCTCATCAGAGATAGGTTTAGTCATACCCTAGTATGAGTAACTCATTAAATATACGGTAAGTGACACCCTAGAATGAGTTTGAGCGTATTATATATGAGTGTGTATTTGTTAATGCTATATATAAATGATTTGTTGTTTTGGAAAATTGGTAAATGAAATGATTTTACCAAGGATTATATTTTGAATATAAAAGAACACCTTTCAAATGATATAGTCATTTATGTAATGTTTAGTTGTTAATGGAATGATAATATTTAGTTATTGTCATTGATTAATTGGTTATTTGATTTAAAAGTTTAAATAGAACAACTCATGAATTTAGTTTCACAATTTGACTATGTTGTGTTCGATAAATAATAATGTTGGTTTAAGATTAAATGAATTTGTGTAAGAAAACTAAATTTTATGAATGCGTTTAATAAGTGATTTTATAAATTGCATTTATAAAACATGTTTTATGAAGAGATTTTGAGAATTTAAATCCTGGTATTTTGGAAAAGCTTTGAAAAAATTACAATGATTTGGTAGAAGTTTTAATTTTAGGAGTAGAATTTATTAAATAGAAATTTTATATTTATGAAAGAGTTTTTATAAAGTTAAAATATCTTTTAAGAGAAATGATTTGAAAGTGATATTTTGAAATAATAAAATTTGTATTTGAATTCTTAGGAAAGTTGATTCAAAATAAAATTTATTTTGAAAAAGGAGCATTTTAACATATAAGTCCATCTTTTATTATAATGGAAATACAATTTTAAAGAAGATACAAATAGTTTGAAATAAATATTTCCGAAATGGTTTATATAAAAGATTTATAAAAGTAAATTTTATAAATAAAGTAATAAATTTATAAACGGTGTTTTATAAATTTTAAAGATGGATTTATAATTGATATTTTGTAAATAGATTTATAAATGGGATTTTATAAATAAAGGAGATTTAGAAAGGAATAGATTTGTAAATGAAATTTTATAAATAAAGAGATTTCATAAAAAGAAGTTTTATAGAATAGAAAGGAGATTATAAAACATGGTTTTATAAATATAAAAGGGTTTATCTTGATGAGTCAAGGATGGTTTTTATAAAGGGAGATACATTTCGTTTTAAAAGTAAAAAAATCTATTAAAGGAATGTTTTGAAAGTGATATTTGCAAATGGAGTTTAATGGTTTTAAAAGTGATTTAAAATGTGTTAAGTAATAGGAAGACATAGATTTGAACATTATTGTTGTAACAATTGTTTTCGAGAAAATGAGGAAGAGAAAGACTGTAACACTGTTATTATAGTAAGTGATTACCAAATGGAGATGTTCTATATAGTATATGGGATTTATACATATCCTATATTTGATGTTAAGATTCGAGGTAGGTAATTTATATATATTTTTAAGTTAATAATGTCGTCCATTTAAGGTCTGAGAGGTAATGATACCCCAACTTGATCACCTTCATTGTTAACTAATAAATAGTTTAAGTTCGACATTGAAAATTGAAATTAAGTATAATTAACTAGATCTCTATACTAGTGTTTTTGGGTTGTTGTAACGATGTTTTACACAACATTCGTTTTGACCCGATAAAGTGTATTTTGGAAAATATGAAGTTATCCTCAAAGATTTTTATAATGACCCGCAAATCTATCAATTTGATAAATTATATTTATTTTTATATATTCAAATATATGGCTTCTTAACATGGATTATGTTGTCATTGTCTTAAACAATAAATAATGATGGTAATCTTATTTTGAATAAGTATTTACAAAAAATATATACTTTGGAAATATCAATAAAATGACCAAAAACGATTTGATCGATAAGCGGCTCTATAATTATCCGTTTAAACAAGAATATGAAATAGAATTATTTATTTTATTTTTGGAAATAAAATATATTTATGACATCATCAATGAAGCCATTATAGTTAATAATTGATTTATGATTTTAAATTGAGGTTTAAAGATTTAATAATTATTTTATTATTTTAATAATTGTTTTAATTGATAATAATTCATTTATAATAGTTTTGTAAAAATATATTTGAAATTATAAGGAAAATTGATATCACTTTATCGATATAATAACACTTTTTGTAAATAGTTGTTTAATATTGATTTGCATGGTTTTATAATTCAACTGAGGTTATTTTAATTAATTAATAATTATGAGAAATTAGTTTTCAAAATTTTGTTTACATGTGACAGGAAATCATTTTCCGATTTTCAATGGTTTAACGAACGAAAATTATTCGAAGTTGTTGCAATGTTGTAGAAGACATAATACATATTCATATGCATGTATACATATCACATACTCATATATACATACATATAACATATATACAAATATATGTACACAAATTTGGGAAAATAGTTAAGATATTTTCTAAAGACTTCACCTTTAAGCAAAACAATGTCAAAGTAATCGTACATAAGGACATGAATGGATGGCATGGAAGTGAAGTGACGAATGATGATGGAGAAGGGGAGGTGCGTGTGTAAGAGGTGATGGAGGTGGAGCACATGGGTGATGGGTGAGGTGATGTGATATTTTTATGGCAAAACTTGCCTATAAATACCAAGCTCCATTCTATTATTCATTCACAAATTTCCTAAGCTTTTCCTCTTCTTCTTAAGCTTCTTCTCTTTTCTTCTCTTATTAATGGCCATAGGCCGTGAGCTTTGTGGTGCAATGGTGGTGAAAGGCCTTAGGACCATGAGCATGTGGAAGTGAGAAGGAAGGCCAAGAGCTTGATGGTGATAGGAAGCTAGGCCATGCACTATGAGATGATGGGAGGCCAAGGCCATGGGCTATATGATGGAGGAGGAACAAGGCCATGAGCATAGGTGGTGATAAGAAGTGATGGCCGAGAGGAATGGGTAAGAAGGAGTTGTATGGTGATGTTTAGATGAAGTTCAAAGGGTTTAGTAAAGTGTTGTGGTGATTTAAATGTTGGTAGGAAGTGAATTGGTTTGAATAATGGTGAGAACACTTGCTTAAGTAAATTTTAAATTTAGTTAATGATATAAATGTTTAATTGATAAATTAATATGCTTGGTTGGTAATTGGTTGATAACTTGGTTGCTAACTTGGATGATTATATTGGATGATATATATATATATATGTGTGTGTGTGTGTGTGTGTATGTATATGTATATGTATATGTATATATGTATATGTATATGTATGTATGTATGTATGCATGCATGCATGCATGCATGCATGAATGTATGTAAGTATATGTTTGTCTATGTTTTGTTATGATGATTTTTCATCAAGTATGGATGAAATAATATGTTTGTTTGGATGTGTAAAACATTCATGTATAATACACATCAAATATACACAAGGAAATCATGTTCCTTTATAAAATGAAATGGTGTAAATGGAAATGTTAAACCTCTTAAAAATGGTTTAAAATGATTTAGAAATGTTTTATAAACACTAAAATCAAATTTAGTGAAGTTTTGACAAGTTATGAAAATTCAGTCAAAAATAGGCATGTCGTGTAATTGTAGTTCGCGATTTCACGCCATAATAGTTAAATCCATTTATATGATGGATTCGGAGTTAGAATTCTTTGTAATAAGAATTTTTTGAACTCTTGTAATCATAGTTTTCAAACAAAATAAATTTTTTGATATTTCACTTAGTAGATTTTGAAATATGAGAAAATGAAGTTTTCAAAATAATCGCGCTTTGGCAGTTTGGAAACCAAAGCGATAAATTCTTTAAAATTGATATTTTTAATTCTTAAAATTATGTAATAAATTCTATAAATATTTTAAAGTGTTTTCAAAAAGATTTAAGTTATAAAAATAGATTTCTAAGTAATCGAAAAGTTATTTTGATTAAATAAGCTTTGAAAACACCATTTGTATCACCATTCGCAGCACTTTTTGCAGCACTTTTTGATAACTTTTGAAATATGGATTTAAACTTAACAACTCTTTTTCAAATCTTTTATAAATGTTTTCAAATAAATATTTAAGTGTTTTAATGATGATTTGGAGGTTTTATAATTTATTTTAAAAGTTTTAATTAAATGATTTTAAAAAAAAGCATTTATAATCAAGTGATTTAATCTTGGCTCTAAAAGTCGATGAGTAGACTAGATTTTTCTATTTATGAAATCCGGATGTGAGATGCTTAAAATAAGTAGATTTTCAGGAGCAACATTGCCCTGGCTCACCCGGCCTCTTTTCTAGGTGAGGAACATATAAGGTCGAAATGCCAGAAACGAGGCAAGTATAAAAGATTCAAATTTTCGAATTTAAATTTAATACTTGGATTATATAGAGATAATCTTCTTACACTTGGTATTAAATTCCGAGGAGGGAACCTATACTATTCATGTAAATTTAAAAGGTGATTTCACCGTTTTTCGATGGATAGTAAAGGTTGAACATGGAAATTGATGTTGAGTAGAATCGGTATAATTTCTATCATCCCTTTTTAACTCAAAAAGGTTTTGCAATATGACTTATGAAAAAGATTTGGTATTTCCAAAGTTAAGGAGAGGTTTGATGATTCCGTATATACCAGAATAAACTGTTTTAAAGATATATATCTCTAGAAGATATTTTTTATAAAAAGGAAGTAATTAATCAAATGATAAGCACCTATTTACTTAATAACTTTTTATCCATGATTGGTTCAAAGGAATCGGGGTTAGATTTTAGTGATTCTTATCCAAAAACTACTTTGAACCAATTTATGTATTCAAAGTGAAGACCTGGAATGATAATAAATAGAATAAAGGGTTGTTTGTCACTGACCCTCAGGGGAAATTTCCTATATCATAAAACTGTGGCATTAGTATCTTCATTTTATCTTCGAGAAAGGGCTGCTTGCTACTAACCCTAGGGATGATTCCCAATAGGATGTGTTAGGAGAGTTCTCCTAAACAACTTACATGGGCGAATGTCTGACTTTGCATTTATAATCACATTGATTGATCTCTATAAACGTATCATCTGTTTGGTGGCGGAGAAAGCAACTTCTCTTAGCTTAACACCCTTTCCTGAGACATACAAGCTCAGGAGTTATACGTTTATAGAAATCAATTGTGGAATGACAATATGGCATTCAATGTGAAAAGTATGCTATGAAAGGTAAACTTTGCCTTAAGCCTCGTACACCGGAAAAGACAAAAACAGGGTACAAGCAACAGGGCTATGTGGGTCGCGCCTATTAGGAGATGGTATCACCTTTCTAGATTACTCTATATATATCGAGTATGTTTTGCATGCTAAAAGAGCTCTTGGATAGGTCGGGAACGACCGGGGTGATGACATATTCAGTACTATCAAGGAAGTGGTAGGCCGGTCCATTGTTGGTTTAAGCGCCAAGTATTTGGACCTTAGGTACATCCCTCTAAAGGTATATTGTATGGAAGGTAGTCTCTTACCTTGTCATTGTATGGAATCCATTCTCTAATAACTTCCTTTGGACTTAGTTATAAGCCTATTATGTTGTCAAATTTAACAAATGGAACAATTTCGGCTATTTTAATATGTTTATTTGAACAACATTTTTCAAAGAAAGTCATTAGAAATAATATCAATGGATTTCATGTAGAAATGTTTTGGTTATAGTAAGGTAAAAACCCGTTCCGCGTTTATGTGCGGCGTGGTCTTGTGAGATAGATTTTGTTTTCGAACACTTGTATTTTGTGTTTCTCACACCAGTCCCATGACTGACCTGGAGTTTATTTCCCTTTCCTTAAACATTGGGTGCCCTATTTTTCTGGGCAGCCTAGTAGTCAGGTTTAGTCTGGAGCAATCTAGAAGAGCTCGGAGCATGGAGTTAGAAGATTCTTCGGCAGACTATTACCTCTTTTTCCACCACACTTGTGTACTATTTTATTCCACATTTGTACGGACAGAGATTTATAAATGTCCTTGTTTAACTCTGATAAATGTATTTAAAATTTCAACTGTAAAGATTTTATATAATGAAATAGTAAATGTTATTCCATTCGTGTAAGATTCTATTCTGTCTTCTTTTCTTTTTACCCTTAAGGAACCGGGTCTTCGACGCTTGGATTTGTGGCACATGAATACCGAGGATATATTAATGTTGATTTCCGAAGGCCGAAGAAATGAGTCTTTACAATTTTTATGGATTTAAGTATATAAAGGTATTTTCTAAGTGTTAAAATTGAAATAGTTTCTTTGGAAATAAGATAGAAATTTTTAGTGAATAATTTTTTTAAAGTAATTATTATAAAGAGGCATCTTTATAAAAATGTTTGAATAAAAGTTTTATGGAATGTTCTCATAGAAACTTTGGGAAGGCTATTAAGTACTATGGGGTATGTAAATCATTTTGTTGCATGATTTTGATCTAAGATTCGAGTACAGGAGTTTGAGGTGTTTAAACTAGTCCGAAAAAGAATTTATAACTCGATTCTTGACGGCGAACATTAATGAAGGTTTATAGTTGGGTACTTGCGTTTTTTATCATAGTTGAGAGCTATGTAAGAAAAATGAAGGTTTCTGATCAAGAAACCTGATCAGAGTCCGCACTAGAGGATCGAGAAATCAATACTTGTTCAGGAAAAAAAGTTATGTATTTGAGTAGAAGATCGAATCCAATATTGCATACGGATGATCTGGGTATATTTGAGTTTAAGATCGAATCAGATATTGCATATAGATAATCTGTGAGCATAACATGGGTGTGTATTTGAAATTTAAAATAATTTTTTATTAGGTTTTTGGTTAGGTGTAATTTTAGGGACGAATTCTTTTAAGGGGGGAGTCTATAACAACCCATAAATTTATCACTTTGATAAATTATATTTATATTTTAGATATTCAAATATAATATTTTATAACACAAATTATAATATTTTGAACCATAAATAATGATGGTAAACTAGTTTTAAAGGTATATTAACAGATATAGATATTTGTAATTTTCATCAGAAAAACGACGAAAATTACTTTTTAGGAAAATTGAGATTTTCTCAATATTAGCGTGCACGAAATTGGATACATGCACTTATTTATATATTTAAGCAAGAATATTAAATAAATTATTTATTTTATTTTGGAAATAAAATATATTTATAACATCATCGGGGATGTCATCAATTTATATATTTTCTGTCATTTTAAAATTAAGTTTAAATAATTAAATAATTGTTTTAAAATGATAATAATTCATTTTAATTAGTAGTATAGTGATAATAAATCAAAGATAATAGTTTAATAAAAATATATACTTGATTTGAAAATATAAAAAAATTCACAACGCTTTTATTAATATGACAGCACTTTTTGTAAACACTTGTTTATTATTGATTTATATGGTTTTATAATTCAAATGTTATTTTAATTAATTAATATTGATAAGAAATTAGTTTTCAATTTTTATTTACATTTATATGTAATTTAATTAATAAGCAGAAATGTGACCGGGAGAGATCTCAAATTTTCAACGGTTTAACAAATAGATGTTGTTCGAAGTGGTTGCAACGTTGTTTACATGTCTTATGCACATATATAACATACACATGCATGTCCTAACATATACATATACACATACATAACATACACATACACACACACATGCACTTAATGAAGAAAATATCTAAGATATTTCCATTTACTTCATCCTTAAGTCTAATAAAGCAACCATCTCTTCACTCACATCACCTTACAAGCACCTTGGTTAGGCACATGGAAGGAGAGTGGTATGTAAGTGATGTTTTGAAAATATCTAAGGGTATTTTGGTCCATATGCATGCTTAAGGGCTAAGCTTTCTAATCCTATAAATACCCATCCATACACACTGATTTCATTCACAAACCATCTTCTTTTTATCCTATTCTTCTCTAAAGCCTCTCTAACGGCTTCTTCTTTTTTATTATCTCCTTTATAGCTTTCTAGAAAACTATGCAAACCATATCCAATCTCTGCCAAACTTTGCCTAAGTTCTTATATCATCTAGGAAACAGTCTTTAGCTTCTAAAAAGTCAAAGAATGATGGAGTTATAGGGAGAACCTCCCTTGGGCTGTGAGCTATAGTAGAGCGGGAGGCAAGGCCATGAGTAAGGAGTGGGGAGGAGGTGATGGCTATGTGTATAGGAAGTGATAGTGGGAGTGTTTGATTAGTTGAATGTTGATAGTGAAGCTATAATCAAATTTAGAAAGTATAGAAACCAACGAGCGTGAGTAACTCTACTTATTTTTATTATAAATTATATGATGATATGATATGTTTGATATAGATGTTTTCTATGTTTGATCATCATGTTTTGGATGTTGATGATATGTTTGTTTGATGTGAAAATGATTCATGGTATAATACACGTTGAATTTACACCAAGGAATAACTTTTCTTTATAAAATAAAATGGTATATATGGCATTCTTAAAACTTTAAAATGATTTATAAATGGTTTATAAACATTAAAACTTATTTTGGCATAGTTTGGAAAATGGAGTAAAAATAAGCCGTTGCGTTTTGGCAGTTTGCGATTTCGCGACCTGAATAGCTAAATAGGCATGTAGAATTGAACATAAATTGGAATTCATTGCAGTAAGAATTTTCCGAACCATAATGAATATAGTTTTCAAACAAAAGAAGAAAATAAAGATTTCATTTAGGAAAGTTTGAGATATGCCAAATAAAGTTTCCAAAAACGTCGCGCTTTGGCAGTTCGGAAACCAAAGTGGCAAAATCTTAAAAATGGATATTTTAAATCTTTAAAAATATGAAATAAATTCCATAAATATATTAAATGTTTTAAAAAGTATTTGAGTTATTAAAATGAAAATATGTGGATGAAATTAGCAATTTGATCAAAGAAGCTTTAAAACACTATTCGTGGCGCTTTTCGATAACTTTTGAAATAAATACTTAAACTTGGGATTATCTTCCCAAATCTTTTGCAGATGTTTTTCAAATAATAAATCAAGTATTTCAAAGAGTTTAGAGTTGATCAAATAACTTGATCGCCTTATGGGTGATAGAGAGATAGTCTCTAGCCCCAAGCTTGGACAACCAATGTTTGGGTTCCACTCTAGATATCTGGACTGGCCCAACGGAGGGGATAGTAAATTTGATTTACTCGGACCACATCTTCCTAAGATAAAAAGAGAGTTGGAGCTTTCCAAAAGTTAAACAAGATTTAAAATATGATTTCGGTTGTTAAAGAAAACATTCTAGTTAAACTCCATATTGAATTCAGATTAGGGAACTCGTACTATCCGTATGAATTTATAAGGTGATTTCACCATTATTCAATGAATAGTACAGGTTGAATATGGAAATTAGTATTGGATATAATCAATCTAAAATTTATGGATTCCTTTTATCCAATACTAACTGGTTTGGGTGTACATTAAACGATGTCTTAAATAACTTTGTTCTTGACCCATTAAAGATATATTTTGGAAACCTGAAATTTTCATTAAGTTTTGAATTATACTTTTCCTAAGTAATTAAAGATGAAATGTTTTAGTATTTCCAAAGTTAAAAGGGGGTTTTAATTAACTAAAGGATTTAATAAAAGAGGTTTAATTATCCTGTATATACTGAAACAGAATATGTTTTAAACTTGTATATCTCTAAAGAGATGTTTTACTTGGATAAAAGACATTGATTAATTGAATAATAATCACCTATATACTTGACCACTTTTATTGATAATTGGTTTGGAGAAACTGGGGTCGGATTTCGGTGATTCCTATCCGAAAACCACTTGGAACCAATATACGTTCGAAAGTGAAAACATATTGAGGACGATGATTTTGAAGATGAAGATCTCCATAATGTAGGGTTGTTTGCCACTAACCTCTAAGGTAATTCCCTTATCATATATATGATGGAAGTGGTTCCTTCAACTTGAAATCTTAGATACAAGGACTACTCGCTACTAATCTTAGGGGTGCTTCCCAAATAGGAGAAGTGCCTTCAGTTTATCCTATGCCTGGACAACTTGTATGGACGAGTGTCTGACATTTCATTTCTATGACCACTTACATTGATCTCTACAAACGTACATTTGTTTAGTGGTGTAGGAGGTAACCCCTCTATACTTAACACCCTTCTCTGAGATGTACGAGCTCAGAGGTTGAACTTATGTGGAAATCAATTAGTGTGTTGTTGGAAATGGTAGTGTTGCATTCAAAGTTGGATTTGTTCTGTGAAATTAAAACATTACCTTAAGCCTCAACATCGGTAATGAAAAAAACAGGGTAGATGCGGCAGAACTAAGTGGGTCACTCCCATTAGGATATGGTCATCACCTTTCTAGATTACCCTTGATATTTCGGGTTTGTTGTGTATGCTGTAGCCACGGATAGGTCAGGAATGACCATGGTGATGGCATATTCGGTACTATCTATGGTAGAGATAGGTCGGCTCTGTGTTGGTAGAGTTTGGAGCCTCAGGTGCATCCCTCTATAGATGTACTATCGTAAGGCAGTCCCTTACCTTGTCATTGTATGGAATCCATTCTCCAAACAAGCCTTTACAGTTTTAATTGTAGAACTTAATATGCTAGAATTTAATTAATGTAATAATTTCGGCTATGATTAATATGTTGTTTGAAAAGGTTTTCAAAGAATGTCATTAAAAATAATATCTCTAATTTTGCATAGCAAATGGTTTGGTTATCATAAGGTAAAAACCCGTTCGTGTTTTTGAGCGACGTGGTCTAATGAGATACCTTTTTTTTCAAAAATATCTGTGTTTTGAGTTTTCTCACACCAGTCCCATGATTGATCCGGAGTTTATTTTCTTTTCCTTTAAATTCCGAGTGCCTTATTTTTTCGTGCAGCCAAGTAGTTGAAGTCTAGCTTGGTACATTTTGGAGGAGCTTGGAGCGGGAGCTAGAGTTTCCTCTATAGATAGTTATCCATTTCCATTTTTGCTGCATTTGTTACTGATTGTATTCATCACTAGTAGGGACGGAGATATACAACTGTCCAGGCTGAGATTAGGATAGACTCTGCAGTATGATTAAAATTTCTACTGTAAAGATTATATATTGAAATAATATAAGTTATTCCATTTGTGTAAGATTATATTAAGTCTTTATTTTCTTTTTACTCTTGATCGATCAATCTTTTCTGGCACTTGGATTTGCAGCACGTGAATACCGATGACGTATTAGTGTCGATTTTCGAGGGTCAAAAAGATAGGTCGTCATAGTATGAATCCATGTGTGGTTCCGTGACCCGTTGGGTGTGGGAATCCATATATGACTCTGAGGTCTATTTGAGATGTGGGAATCCATGTGTGATTCCGAGACCCATAAGGGTATGGGAATCCATGTGGGATTCCATGATCTATTTTAATGGCGGTGCATGTGTTGAAACACTGGATGTAGCCTCATCAGCGGTAATGACTAAAACTAGAGATAAGATGCATGGCCAGGGGTTTAGCTCAACCATAAGGGTGCAGTCATCTCCTTTCTAGAGTTACCTATAGTTTTTGGGCCAGCTATGAATTTCCTTTGTACAGCACTAGTGATGTATTGTTGCTTCAAAAGATAACTATAATCCTTATGCAGAAGGACCATTCTCGATGTATTGAGGCACCTTCGTGGAATCCTACATAATTAGCGAACGCACCATTACGATTTTTGACTATATACCTAGTATTGTGATGAACACTCATGAGCATCACAACTCTTGATTATTATTATTTTCACCAATAGACATTATTATAATATCACTAGATTTTCTATAAAAAAAAATTGGTTATCATAAGATAAAAACTCATCCGTGTTTATGTGTGGCGTGGTCTTACAAGATACCATTATTTTGAAAGATTTAGATAACATTAAGTAAATCCATTTGACTGTGTTTTTCACGTTGGTTTTACCAAACTAACCCGAGTGTTGTTTTCCTATAATGCTCGGGTCAATTCGAGCATATTTTTCAGATTTAACTCGATGCTTTGGAGTTTTTCAAGAGACAACCTAGATTCTCCAAGATGTATTTATGTATCTTATATTATTCCGCTATTTTGTTGTTCTTGTTTTCTATCTGTATTTATCAAAAATTGTAAGGATGGGTTGTTATAACTGTCTAGGGCTGATGATAGGTTAGTGTACTCTGATTTGCATTATGTATGTATAATAGAGACGGTTTTTTGTAAACATCTTGTGTATATTATATATCTTCTCATCACAATGTGAGATTTTGTTTTGTCTTTTATTTCTTTCAGCCTAACAATCTGTCTTTCCGGCACTTGGATATTTGACATGTAAATACGGTGAATATATTAGTGTCTATTTCTAAGGGTTGAAAAGGCAGTTCGTTACAGTTGGTATCATAGCTTAGGTTGAGGGAACAGCTAGGCCTTATGGAGTTAAACTCATTAGAGATATGGTTAGTAATATCCTAGAATGAGTCTGTGTTATATATATAAGAGCACGTATTTGTTATTTGTATATTAATGTTTTATATTATGTTGTTTGATCAATTGACTGATTTATGAATTTTGGTCAATGTGTTTGACCAACGTTATCGATTGGGATTTCTAAACTCTTGAACAAGGCCAACCGATACAATATTGTTTTAAAATTGGTAAATGAAATAATTTTACCTAGGAATGTATTTTATATATATAAAAGAATGATTTTCAAAAATTAAATAGAGTTATTCTTGGGTGTGCTTGTTTGTTGGAATGATAATATTTCATCATTATCATCTAGCATTTGATTAGTCATGCTCACCTAGTTTTGAGCATTGACTATTGATTGTTGATCTATCTGGAATCTTCCTTTTTGAAACCATGATTTGGCTAGATAGGGATTTTGGGAACATTGAAACGAACACCTTATGAGTTGAGTTTCAAAATTTTACTATAGGTGTTCGTTGTTAATGTTGGGTTACAAATTTGGTTTTGATAACATTTGTTTATTAAAAAGAAATTTAGAATATTTTGAAATAAATATTTTATAATGATTTTATATAAAAGTTGATTTTATAAAATTGGATTTTGATAAAAGAGGTTTATTAAAAAAAGCTAGAATATTTCTAAGATAAATATTTGAGAATCGATATATTTTTAAGGGTGGTTTTATAAATTTGGTTTATAAAAATGTGTTTATAAATATAAGGATTTTTGGAGGATTTAAATCCCAGTGCTTTTGAAAATTGTTTTCTAGGTTTTAGGAAAAAAAAATAATAATAACAATATTTGAAAGTATTTATGAATAACATATTTCAAAAAGGGATTTAAGAAAATATGTATATTTTTATTCCAAATGATTTTATGGGAAAAGAAATAAAGTTTTTCTTGAAAGGGTTTTAGTGTATAAATATCTTGGGAATGGTAATAACAGTTTACTTAAAAATATTTTTTAAGTATAAATACTTTTGAAAAGAAAATTTTATAGAAATATGTGTTTTTTTTGTTTGGTTCCAGGAATGCGTCCTGATTTATTTTATGATGATCAGAATAATCTGTTAAGTGATGATCAGATGTTTGCCTAGGCGAACATTGTAGTGCACTTAGTAAATTATTCTCTTTATCATTATACGGTTGGAACGAGTTCAAATCTGGAGAAATCCAAAGCAAGTTTGAGATGGATATTTTTGATTAAAACTATTTATTTGGAAATATATAGGGTTTTTTTAAAATGGGTTTGAGAATAAAAGAAAACTATTTTAAGTTAACTAGTTTGAGTGGCTCGAAAATAACAAAAAATGGGCAAGAGATGTGTTCGAATGGTAAGCACTTCTCTTAAGTATTAGCCTTCCGATAAGGGAATGTAAGATGCTATTTGGTAGTACCCAGTTCCTTTGTAAAATTTTGGAGTTACTCAGGCTATATAAATGTGTGTGTGTAATTATATTCCATGGATTAATTTCAAAAAGTG
Organism: Allium fistulosum; assembly: GCA_030737815.1. Taxonomy (NCBI): domain Eukaryota; kingdom Viridiplantae; phylum Streptophyta; class Magnoliopsida; order Asparagales; family Amaryllidaceae; genus Allium; species Allium fistulosum. The sequence continues at coordinate 723,247,465 of CM060908.1, forward strand.
TTTAGAATTAAAAAAACTGGTTGTTTTTAAATTCTTAAATGAATTCAGAATAAAAGTTCGAATTTAATAGTTGTGTATGCCCTTAGGGTATGATATGGTATTTTACAAGTTTAACATATTAAGTTGTGCTTTAAGAAAATGTTTTCAAAAATAATTTAGTGAAAATAGAATTAGTATTGGTGTGAACCAATAATGTAAGTGCATAAGTTGAACTTAGACCATTTATCAATCTTTCATATAGTTTTGATCTAAGATTCAAGTACATGATTTGAGGTATTTCATACTGTTCCAAATGAGGATCTATCGCCCGATTTTTGACGGCGAACGCTGGATAAGGATACTTGATATGGAACCAATGTTTTCTATCATAATTTATGGTTATGTAAGGAGAATGGAGGTTTCTAATCAGGAAGCCTGATCGGAGTCTGCATTACTAAATCGGGTGAGTGATACTAATTTGAAAATGAAGTTATGTATTCGAATAGTGATCGAATTAGATTTTGTATATGAATGATCTATAAACATTATGAGGATTTATAAATAACATTGGGTGTTCATGTGATGAAATTTCAAGGACAAAATTCTTTTTAAGGGAGGGGAATGTAACGACCTAAAATTTTATCACTTTGCTTTTAGGAATATTTAATTAGTTCTAAATATTCACGTTGGGGATTTTTTGAAATATAATAAAATCTATGTTTCAAATTATTATATGATTTTTGATGATGTATTTATAGTTAAATTATAGAATTTTTCCATAAATTTTAATTTGGAAAATAATTGAACTTCCCTTTGACGTATTTTATGGAAAATGTTGGTATTTTCGAAATTTAACACAATTTGATAACTAGTGTGTTTTATTTCTATTCTATGATCGCCTCCCAATCCTATACGCGATCGTATTTTATTTTCTGTCGTTCGGGGCTTGTACGCTGATGTGATACTGTATGGCGAGTACTGGTATCAATTTAAAATCAAAACATAGTAGTACACTAGCATCTTCCACACATCCACAATCCTGTTTATTTGCTCCCCTAGTCTACTTGTTCCTTGTCCCCTTTGATCTTGGCCATGAGTTGGACATGTTTCAGGTTTTGTTCCTTTAGCCTTAAGATAGTCGTGCATATATGGTGCACTTAGGGAGTAGAGCAAGTTTCTTCATCTTCCATTTGCTTCTCCTTCATTTTGATTTCCTAATAATGAATAAACTTCAATTCATCTCTTCAAAAATCCCTAACACTTAATGCAATCGATATTTGCAAATGATTCCAAAACGAAAGTAGTTTGTATCAGCATCAAGTTTTTTTTAAATTGGTTGCTCGAGTTTTCATTAAAAAACGAGCAAGATATCACCATATATCAGTAAGGGGAAATTTTGTCACCAAACTTCAAAAATCAATTCCCTTGATTCGTTAAGAATTAGTCGACGTTGTTAGCTACGTTGGAGTCGGAATGAAATGAAGATGGTTAATAACGAGCATCGGAAGCTAGGGTTTCGATTTTGTTCCAATTGAGGTGGGGATGGATGAATCAAAGTTCGGATTTGGGTTCAGGATGGAGAGGTGCAGCTCGGGTTGAATTTTGGTGGAGTTTGGTGACAAAATTTGTTACGCGTCTTGTCACCTGTAGCTAGGACGGGTCTCGGATCGCAGTTGCCTAGGCGGCATCGGAGGTTGGATGATGGGTGTAGGCGTGTCGAGGTGAATATGGGGAGAATGTCGGTGGTTCTAGTTCGTCGTTCGGTGGCCAGTTGAGTGTGCAACGTGCGCACGTGCATGCATGTTCAAGTGCAGGAGCTTGCGAGATTTGTTTAGGGGAGAAGATCCTATTCTTTGTGGGTTTGGGTAGGAGGCTAGTAGGCTAGGCTCGCTTAAGTTTTTGGGTGAGAAATTTATTTTATTTTAGTAATTAAATATGTTTAAACTTGGAAAAATCATGGCTTACGCATAGTAAATCCGTTTAACCCGTGGATTTTTGCGTTGAGTTTGTATTGACGAGCATAGTGCTTTGACATAAATTATAGGAAATTTTTGGAGTGGTATAATTTAATGATAAATTATTACCGACTAATTGTAATTATGTTAACTTTGATAATTACGTAGTTAAATTAATTATACTTGATAGGCGTTTTCTATTTGGCAAAATAAACACCGAACTTTTAAAGTAAGTTTGATAGGGTAATTTGGACACATGTGTAGCAGAATAAAACATCATTCCGCTAATATAATTAATTGGTCATTTAGTTAGCAAGATAAATCTCTGTTTTGCTATTTTATAGATTTGGATATCTAATTATATGTCGTTAATTGATATGCCAATTTGAACAAGTGATGTGTTAACCGGTGGTGGTTAATTGTTGAATTTATTTACATAGATGTTGATTATGTAAATGCCAGTTATTAGCTTGGAAAGTTAAGTTGAATGATATGGTAGCTTGTTTAAGTACCATTGTTATTGCTAAGCCTCTTTCCGAATTCTTAAAGCTAGAGATTTAAATCAACTTCAATTTAAACAATTATAAATGTTTTACATAATTATTATTTTAGCAAAGTATTTTATGTAATTATTTTATCAGCAACATTTAAAATGAACTAATTTTTATTTAAATATTATTTAAATTATTAAGTTATATTCTAATATGATTTAAAGTTATTTTATACTTTAATGATATTTAATGTATTTTATAATAATTTGATTTTAAAGTTAATTATTATTTTAAAGTTAGTTATTATTTAAAATTAACTATTTTATATTTTAAAGTTACTATTTGTTATTACTTTAGATAATATTGTTTCAAAGTTAATTTATTACTATAATATATTATTTCAAAGTTAATTTATTAATATATTAAATGGTTTAATGATAATTCATTAATATAGTAATATTTTTTTAAAAGTTAATTTATTTATATATTAGTATTGTCTTAAAGATAATTCGTTATTATATTAATATTGTTTGGAGTTAATTAATTGTGATATGATTAAAAATAGTTAAAGTTATATTTTTATGGTGTTAAAGCTTTTATTCATTATAAATAAATAATGAATTTGTTTATAAAAAGGAATTACTTTTAAATGAAATATTTTGAAATTGGAAAAGAAGTTTGTTTTGTTCCATTAATGATTTTAGAAAGGAGATTTATAAAAGAGTTTTATAAATGATTTTGGATAATTATTAAAAAAATTATACATGATTTTGGATATTTGTAAAAGTGTTTCTAAATGGTTTTGGGTATTTATAAAAGGTTTTTATAAATAACTTGGAGGTTTATTAAGTGTTTTATAAATGGATTTGGAATTTCAGTAAAGGAGACGTTTATAAATGAAAGAGATTTATTAAAAAGGATTTATAAAGGAAATTTATAATAGAAATCGAAATCAAACTTTTTCAAATTGACCTTCTTAATTTTGGTGGTGTGGACATTTGTTCCATGCTTATCACCGAAGGAATAGTGTTTGGGTTTATCCTCGTCTCTGTTTCTTTTTAAACAATATTTGTTTTAATCCTTTTGATATGATTTTGGAATAAACAATCTTCCTAAATTATTTGTGAATATACTTATATTATTATGTATATATAAGTATATAGAAATTTTTTCCAAGTTTTGAAAGTAAAATGGTTTGTGAATATACTTATCCCGGTGAGGTAAGTATATGAATATTTTGATAAATATTTTAGAAAGAGAATTAATTAACCAAAGATTAATTTTGAGAGGCTCGGTGGTCTCCATAGGAAATGTGATCTCTGTTTGAATGTTTGATTATTTGATAGTAAATAACCGAATATCAAATCTTGGCTTAAATATGTAATGCTTCTTAATTTTGGTGGTAGGAAAGCAATTTCCTGCTTAACACCGAAGGATTTAAAATCTGGAAATATCTAGGAGAAACACGGGATTATATTGTATAGTTACCATCGAGGGTGCCATACCGTACGTATAAACTTGTTTTGTTCTCCTAGGACAAATGATTGGGAGATCCAAACACATAAATGGTTAGAGGGTGATCCCTGCTCTTATGTATCGTCTGATTATTTCCAAAAGAACCAGTATTGAACATTCTGAAAATAGATCGATTGGTCTTGGAACATCTGGTAAGCGGGGGAGTGTACTCGTAAGAGATTATTCAAAACCGTAACCACTCCAAAACCATATGTGGGTTCTATGCTTGGAGGAGATTCGAGTCTAGTTTTGGTTGTCGGAATCCATGTGTGGTTCTGTGACCCATTTGGTATAGGAATCCATATGTGATTCCGAGGTCTATTTGAGATGTAGGAATCCATGTGTGATTCCAAGAACTGTAAGGGTATGGGAATCCATGTGGGATTCTGTGAACTATTTTGATGGCGGTGCATGAGCTGGAACGCCGAATGTAGCCTCATCAACGGTAATGACTAATACCAAAGGTAGGATGCATGGCCAAGGGTTTAGCTAACCAATAAGGGTGTAGTCGTCTCCTTCCTATAGTTAGCTATAGTTGTTTTGCATGCACAGAACGAAGCATTCGGCTTGATAGTTTCTGGGGCCAGCTATGTATTTCTTATTATACATCACTAGGGATGTATTGTTGCTTCGGAAGGATAACTCTGATCCTTGTGTCGGAGGACCGTCTCAAAGTAGTGAGGCACCTCCATGGAATCCTATACAATTAGCAAACGCTCCATAATGATTTTTGATTATATAGCTAGTATTGTTGTGATGTACACTCATGAGCATCACAGCTGCTTGATTATTATTATTTTCACCCTTAGACATTATTATAATATCATTGGATTTTCTATAAAATGTTTTGATTATCGTAAGGTAAAAACCCATATGTGTTTATGTGCGCCATGGTCTTATGAGATACCTTTGCTTTGAAAGGTTTAGATAACATATTTGTGTTTTTCATGCTAGTTTTAGCAGACTAACCAGGGCATTGTTTTCCTATAATACTCGGGTCAGCATAAGCATATTTTTCAGATTTAGCTGGATGCTTTGGAGCTTTTTAGGAGATGAGTGGGATTCTCCAAGACATGTTTACGTATCTTATTTTTTTCCGTTGTTTTTTTGTTCTTGGTTTCTGTTTGTATTTCTCACAAATCGTAAGGACATGTTTTTATAACTATCCAGGGCAAACGATAGGTTAGTGTACTCTAATTTGTGTTATGTATGTATAATAAAGATGATATCTTTTGTTAAAGATATACCGTATATTATATATCTTCTCGTCACGGTGTAAGATTCTGTTCTGTCTTTTATTTTTTTCACCCCAACAATCTACCTTTTTGGCACTTGGATATTCGGCACGTGAATACCGTGGATGTATCAGTATCGATTTCTAAGGGTCGAAAAGGTAGGTTGTTACAACTACGGGCCCAAACCTACCAAAAGAAAATAAAAGCAAAGTGGCCTCCCATATTTGGGGAATGAAACCATCCAACCAAATCAAAATATAAACATGTACGTATTAATCGGGTAACCAAACTTTACTCATGAAACCAAAATCATCAAACTAGCATTAGCTTCCATGAATTTGCATCTTACTTACAAATAATATCCAACCATTTACTTGCATTTATAAATGTCAAAATCGTATAATTTTAATAAATCATGTACGATGTACATGTACCATCCGTATGCAATATCCAATACGATCTGTAACACCCTTAATTTTTGATAACATTAATCAAGAGATTTAATTAGATAAATTAAATAGAATAATGTAAATGTTAAAGGATAAGGGGATTGAGATTTGAATTAATTTAATTAAGGTCGTGCCTAACAAAATAACTAATGGGCTTAAGAATAGTTTTAGGGTTAAATAGATTACATAAGGGTATATTAGGGATTTTGCCGCCCATAACCCTTACCCTTATATATTTTTGTTCCTACCATCTAACTACCCATTCATGTCATCTTGAAAACAAAGCGTAAGAAAGTGTGGCCGGCCATTAATAAGAGAAACTCAATTAAAAGCTAGAGAATCAAGCTTAGGGGAAATCAATCTCAATCCAATCTCCTTAACTTAATCAAGATGAATAATAGTTCCATCTCTATTTTGTTTTGAATCATATGTTTTCGAATTTAAGGGTAAATTCATTTTTATAATAAATTGGATGATGATATGCTAGAATATTGATTTGTTTAATTTAAACAAGATTGTTTAATAGGGTTACACACATTTTTAGGATAAAACCGGTTTTTAATGATGTTTAAATGCCATGGAAAAATTTTATGTTATGTAAAACATGATTTTGGAGTTGGGTTGTGATTTTGATAATTTTCCAAGCTATGGAAAGATTGTTATGAACTTTCAAAGGAAAATATGGTTATTTGGGTTTATAAATTTATTTTGGAAAATATATTAAGAATTTGGGTCTGGAATTTTGATATGTTAGATAACATGATTAAAGTGAATATTTGGAATTTTTAGGGATTTTTCCAAAGTGATTTGCTAGGCAAATTAAATTATTTTAGAAGAGGGACTTCTTTGCAAAATTGGTTTTGCTTAATGGAAGGGCATATTTGATTAACTTGACCATGGTTTAGATTTGAAATTAGTGGCAGTTATTTTGGTAAAGAATTTGAAAAGGTTAAGGCAACGAATCTGGTGTTGACACGTGGCAGGTTAGTAGAAAAAGATTTGCTTTGAGTAGTATAAAACTAGGTTTACACAGAAAAGATGGTTTCACCTACTTTGGAAGTACCTTTCGACATAGAGCTTCCGCCTTCAACCCAGTCGAAACCTATTAAGCCGAAACCAATACATAAGGTATCACAAAGATGATACGTAGTGGATTGGAGAAAGGCGAAAGGTTAAGCGTCGAAAGCATATCTTCCAAAGGAGTCGCTACTTTGGTTCGTTTTTAAAAGAGAAGCACCTGCCTTTGTTTTTTTTAGCCTTCAAAGGAGTCGAAGCATATGGTTTCGAAAAAGGTTTTAAAATCGAAAGGGTTGCCATTAACATAATTTTGGTTTCGAATGGGTTACGAAAGAATGTTTTGAAAGAAGGGGTTCCGACCTAGTCGAAGCCCTGCTGCCGTTCTTTAGCCTTTCGATGGTATTGAATATATCAATGCTGTCGAAAGGTACTTTGTTTTATAAGTATAAGCCACTTCATGTAGCTTTTGAAAGGGGTTAGGGGTTTTGAAGGTAATGGTTTCGAAAGGGGTTTCGACACCAACCTTCTAATATTTTACCCAGATGTTTTATGCTTTCGAAAGGATGATGCCGAAGCCATCATTTTTTCCCTAATATTTTTATATGATAAAGGATAGTTTCGAAAGAGATGCTTTCGCCTATATTCACTTTGACCCAAATAATATTTTAAGTATAAACCCAATGGTTTTGAAAGAGGCACTTTCAATGATGTCGGAAGGGTTACTTCCAATGGTGTCGAAAGGGGCACTTTAACTGGTTTCGAAGCTATGCTTCTGAAGTTAAATGTTAATACTTTAATATAATCGAAAGGTTTTGAAAGGAAATTTTTAAAGTATTATAAAAGCAGGAGCCTAATGTTTTGAAGATAGATTTTAATGCTTTCGAAAGAGGTCATCCTATGAAGTCGAAAGCAGGGTTTGAAGGTTTTGAAAGGTTGTATAACCCAAACTCTATTTTCAAATGAAGAAACCCATGACTGAATTAAAGGAGTTTTTAACTTGTTTTAAGAAGAAGCTTTCCTTGATAAAATAATAGGTTGAAGGGATTAACCATGTTTTATATTAAACCCACAGGAGTGGTATTGTTATGTTATTATGCATGCTTCTTCAAATATAAATATATTCACATTAAAATGGGCCCATAACATATTTTGAAAGAAAGGGTAGAAGAACTAGCTAGGTTGACCCTGTAGTGAATATAATATGATTAAACTCATGGCTGAGTAGAATTGCATCCAAGAGGTCAGGGAGACCGGAACATAGGATGCCTAAATATGGAAGTTGTTAGGGAGACAGGTTCATTGTGATCCCATGAAAACTGATTAGGAAGTTATTTGAGTTACCAATAGGCTCATAGTGATCCCATGAAAACTATGTTATAAAGAGTGATTGGCAGGGGCCAATTGGTTTGTAGTGCACCCATGAAAACTATATCCGGATTAACTAATTGACAATTGTCACTTGGTTCCTAGTCAACTTATGAAAACTAGGACAAGAGAGAAGTTATTGGAGTCACCAATAGGTTCAGGGGAACCTATAAATTAATTGAGTTAATTGACAGGAGCCAATAGGTTCATAGTGCACCCATGAAAACTATGAAAAAAAAGGATAGGGAGTCCATATATTATGTAAAGGTTATTAGTAAGCCCATGAAAACTAATAGGTTAATAGTAATCCTATAAACTATAAAATATGACAGGTAGTCAATTTAAACAGAGGATGGAAAATCCGGTGTGTTTTAAAATGTTGCATATCATCATAATATTTTGAAATGACTATGTTTTTAACCATTGCGGATGCAGGAGCATAGTATATGGTTTTATAGAGGTTTTAAGATAGTAGTGAGGGGAAAATCCATTCCGCTAAGCGGCATGGTCTCACTAGATTTCTAAATGATTTGAGATGGTAGATTATTATTCATACCAGGTATTATGTCTGACTCGAAGTTTATGTATTCCCCTTAAACTCTCGGGTACTCAATTGATTTTGAGTAGTTTGAGAGTTGAGGTTAATAGGTACCTCATTAGACAAATAAAGCTTCCGAAGATGTGCAGGAGGCATGATAGCTATATAGAGTTCTCCTTTATTTGATTTTACAGTGTTGTTTGTAATGGCAAAATTGTTATATTGCCTATATATACTCTGTTCATCCAAGGGTGCATCTTCATATGTCTCTCTTGGAGTATGTTGTAATAAATATATTTTCTCTTAACGTGATTGCGATTATGGGATTATGTCATGAATTGAAAATGTTTTAATATGGAATGTGGTTTTGTTTGAAGTTTCAAATTTTTTCCATATTCATGTGTTTCTACGTATCAATGAATCTAACACCGCCGTATTTGGTCACCGAGGATTAATAACTATGTATGACTGCAGCATCCGTAGTCGTTAGTTTGGGCCTCCAAGTAGGGGGGTGTTACAAGTTGGTATCAGAGCATAGGTTTATGAAAATTTAAAAAAGAAAGTTAAACCTAAAAGATTTTTGAAACATAATCTAATGAATTTTAAAATATGATCGTGGTTTGGGTTAACGCTATAGTAACGTACTTGTGTTTGATATATATATATATATATATATAAGTACGTGTTCCTCTCTCTCTTAGACCATTCTTCTGTATCTTATTAAGGCTCGTATGCAGATTTACGAGAAAGAAGATATGGAAGTAGAAAATGGAAGAGGAAATCTAGGTGGAGAAAGCACCACAACCAACAGAAATGCTCGACCTAATACCAGGAGAAACCAAGGTTGACAGGCTAATGCTAATCCAAATGTTGAAGCCAACGTAGGTGCTGGAAATCCATCAGTAGATGCGGGGATGGTGTATCAATTGTTGGCCAATCTTTTGCAAGCTGAAGTTGCTGGTAATGTTGGAGGAGCTAATCCTGTGGCTCTAGTTAGGAATAATTATGCAAAGTTGAGTAGAGACTACACCAGTTTGAGTGCAAAGCCGTTTGTTGGAATGGAGGATGCTGTTGAAGTTGAGAATTGGCTATTGCACTGTGAGAGGATCTTTATTGATCTAGGATTGAATGATGGGCAAAAGAGGAAGCTGACCTCTAGGAAGTTGGAAGGGGCAGCGCTTCACTGGTGGAATAGTGTGACCGCCGAAGTTCCGGAGGAAGAACTAACATGGGCTGATTTCAGAATGAGGTTCGAGCAAAAATTTTTATCTAAGGCTGCTAAGTCGGCATTGATGAGGAAGTTTATGGATTTAGTCCAGGGTAATATGTCAGTAATCGAGTACGCTGCCAAGTTTGGTGAGCTGTCTCGATATGGATATGCCACTATAGACACTAACATCCGAAGGAACGAGATGTTCATTCGAGGACTGAGACCAGAGCTTGCTAGAATGACTATGATTCATATCTGTGATCCTTGTAATGTAGTGGTGGAGATGGCCATTCGCCATGATGAGATGCTGGCTGGTTGTGCTAGTGAGAAGTCAGTTGAATCCCAAGGTCCTTAGGGAAAGAAGAGGAAGTTATTTAAAAAGAAAGGAGCCCAGAAAAAGGGTGCTGCCAAGAAGGCAAAGGCTGATTTAGTGTGCTTCAAATGTGACAAGAAGGGTCATTATGCTCATGAGTGTCGGATAGGAAGGGGAAGAAGGCTGCAGATAAGAAGAATGTGAAATGCTTCAATTGTGATCAAGTTGGGAATTACAGGAACCAGTGTCCAGAGCCAGTCGGACAAAGGGAAGGATTTTGCTGTTGGATCATCAGTTAAGCCTACTACAGCTGATAAGGGAAAGACTGCGATGGAAAGTGCGTTTTTGCTTTAGAATATACCAGTTAGGATACTTTTTGATACTGGTGTATCACATTCATTTATATCCTAGTGTTTGGTTGATAGGTTATGCTTAGAACCCACATACCTTGTTACTTCCTTAAGAGTTGCGAATCCAATAGGAGGGCATGCAACTCTGGGGATGTGATATGACCAGTTAGAACTTGATTTGTTAGGTCATAACTTTGCATGGAGTCTGTATGTTTTTGATTTCATAGATTTCGAAATCATTATGGGTATGGATTGGTTGAGAAGGTATGAGGCCAGGATATTCTACCAGGATGGGGAGGTATCTATGAGACACCCTTATAGTCATAACCAAACTATATTCTCAGTAGATAATTCTGACTGGAGTAGTTGTGCTTTGTTAAGTGCAATGGATGTGGGAGAAAAGTTAAGTCAGGTTCGAGTAGTAAAAGAGTTTGTAGATGTCTTTGAGCCAGTTACAGGACTACCACCGAAACGAGCTATTGAGATTTGGATAGATCTTGTGCCAGGAGCTGAACCTGTGAGTAGACCACCTAGCAGGATGACACCAACAGAGATGAAGGAACTGAAGGTGCAGCTAGTGGATCTGGAAGGAAGAAATTTTATTAGACCAAGCAGTTCGCCTTAGGGAGCGGCCGCGTTGTTCGTGAAGAAACTAGATGGGTCATTAAGGATATGTATCGACTATCATAAGTTAAATGAAAGGATGATAAAGAATAACTATCCTTTGCCGAGAATTGATGATCTGTTTGATCAGTTGAGTGAAGCAAGAGTGTTTTCCCAATTGGATTTGGCGACAAGGTTCCATCAGTTAAGGGTGGCAGAGGATAGCATTCCTTTGATAGCATTTCGAACTAGATATGGTTCGTATGAATTGTTAGTAATGCCATTCGGGTTGACTAATGCACCTGCTTTCTTTGTGGATTTGGTGAATCGAGTCTTCCGAGAGTATTTGGATAGATTCGTATTGGTGTTTATAGATGATATTTTGGTATACTCTAAGGAGGAGAGTAAGCATGAAGATCATCTTAGAGTTGTGCTAGAGACCCTGAGGCAGAATAAGCTAAAGGCGAAGTTTTCCAAGTGTCATTTTTGGAAGAAAGAAGTTAAGTTTCTTGGTCACGTGGTTTTAGAGAAAGGAATGTCAGTCGATCCAGATAAGATCGAAGTTGTGAACAATTGGAAGAGACCAGAGATGGTGACCGAGATTTGAAGTTTTCTTGGACTTGCTGGCTATTACCGGAGATTCATCAAGTATTTCACGTGGATAGCAGCGCCTTTGACTAAGCCTAGCGGGAAGGAAGTGAAGTTTTTTTGGTCCGATAAATGTGAGGAAACATTCCTTAAGTTAAAGCATTTGTTGACCAATGCACCAGTGTTGATAGTTCCAGAAGGAAACCAAGGGTTGATGGTGTACACTAATGCATGTGGGACTGGATTAGGAGCAGTGTTGATGCAGATGGTCAAAGTCATTGCCAATGCATCTAGGCAGCTTAGACTGCATGAAGTAAGATATCCTACGTATGACTTGGAGTTGGCTGTGATGATTTTTGCCTTAAAGATTTGGAGGCACTATCTCTTGGGAGAGAGATTTGAGTTGTATACCGATCATAAGTCTTTAAGATATTTATTTTTTTAGAAGGAGTTGAATATGAGACAGCAGAGATGGCTGGAGTTTATGGCTGCTTATGATTTTGGTATAGAGTATACATCAGGGAAAGGTAATAAAGTGGCTGATGCTCTTAGCAGAAGACACTAGAATGTGGTGCTGGCTATGTTGGTGGAATGGAAGGATCTAGAAGCTTTGGCCAGTTGTGGTGTGCAGTTAAGAATGACTGCTAGTTCTAGTCAGAGTACTACCATGTTGTCCTGTTTAGAAGTTCGACCGGTGTTGATTAAGAGAATTGCTTCTAAGCAGATGGAGGATCCACCATTAGCCGAGAAGATCAAAAGGCTTGAGGTTGGAACTGAGGTCGATGATTTTAAAGATTTTTGTCTTGACCAGAGAGGATGCTTAAGAAAGATGGGACGATTATGTGTTCCAGATGTTGAGAACTTGAGGAGAGAAGTTCTTAGGGAATGTCATAGATCCAAATTTACAATTCATCCTGGAGGGACCAAGATGTATCAATATATGAAGAGGAGCTTCTATTATAAAGGCATGAAGGGGGATGTTGGCTTATGGTTTGGGCAGTGTGTAAACTGTCAACAAGTGAAAGCCAAATGTCAGAAGACTAGTATGTTACTTCAGCCTCTAGAGATTCCAGTTTGGAAATAGGATTCGATATCCATGATTTTATAGATGGGTTGCTAAGGTCAAGCAAAGGAAATGAGAGTATATGGGTCATTGTAGACAGGTTCACTAAGAGTGCCCATTTCATTCCAATAAAGTCGACCATAACGGTACCTTTTTTGGCAAAGTTGTTCATGAAAAACATGGTTAGACTTCATGGAGTTCCTAGTAGCATAGTCAGCGATAGAGATGCTTTATTCACTAGCGAATTCTGGAAGAGTCTACAGGATGTGCTAGGCACTAAGCTCAAGATGAGTACCGCATATCACCCACAGATGGATGGGCAGATAGAGAGAGAGTCAATAAGGTACTCGAGGATTTGTTGAGAGCTTGTGTGTTGGATTTTGGTGGGTCTTAGGAAGATCACCTACATTTGGTTGATTTTCCTATAATAATAGTTGCCAGACTAGTATAGGGATGGCGCCTTTTGAAGCTTTGTATGGAAGACCATGCAAATCACCGGCATGTTGGTTTGAGACTGGAGACAGATTTGTCTTAGGTCCAAATTTGGTTAGAGAGGTGTCAGAGAAGATTGAATTGATCCGAGAATGGATGAAGGAAGCTCAATCCAGATAGAAGAGTTACGCAGATAAGAGGCGCAAAGACCTAGAATTCTCAGTTGGAGACAGGGTGTTCATTGAGGTATCACAGATGAACGGTGTGGTACGATTTGGGAAGTTAGGAAAACTGGCACCGAGAAATGTTGGGCCATTCCAAATTATAGAAAGGACTGGAAAGCTCACATACAGAGTAGAGTTGCCGAGCAGTATGGCAGGTGTCCATAATGTATTTCATGTGTCTGATCTTCGCAAGTATGTGCATGATGAGGCCACTATTCCTCCAACAGAGTTGGAAAATATAGTAGTAGAGCCTAATTTAACTTTTGTTAGACAATCAGTTTGGGTTGTAGCGAGAGAAGAGAAAAGATCAAGGAACAACATAGTCAAGTTGGTGAAAGTTCAATAGAGTGACAACGAGAAGTACTATACTTGGGAGACAGAGGACATGACTCGAGATACTTATCCTGATCTGCTTTGAGGGTATGCCTAAATTAGATTTATATAGATAATTCCTAGTCAGGTAGATTAGTATGGTTGTTAGGAGTCATTACAGACTATTGCTATGTTTAGTATTTAGTCCTTACTGAATTTCGAGGACGAAATTCTTTAAGGAGGGGAACCTGTAACACCCCTAATTTTTTATAACATTATTCAAGAGATTTAATTAAATAAATTAAATAGAATAATGTAAATGTTAAAGGATAAGGGGGTTGAGATTTGAATTGATTTAATAAAGGTCGTGCTTAAAAAATTATTAATGGGCTTAAGAATGGTTTTTGGGTTAAAAAGATTACATAAGGGTATATTAGGAATTTTGTCGCCCATAACCCTTACCCTTATATATTTTCATTCCTACCATTTCACTACGCATTCACGTCATCTTGAAAACAAAACATAAGAAGGTATGGCTGGCCATTAACAAGAGAAACTCAATTAAAAGCTAGAGTATCATGCTTAGGGGAAATCAATCTCAATCCAATCTTCTTATCTTAATCAAGGTGAATAATAGTTTAATATCTATTTTGTTTTGAATCATATGTTTTCGAATTTAAGGGTAAATTCATTTTTATGATAAATTGGATGATGATATGCTAGAATATTGATTTGTTTAATTTAAACAAGATTGTTTAATAGGGTTACACACGGTTTTAGGGTAGAACCGGTTATTAATGATGTTTAAATGCCAAGGAAAAATTTTATGTTATGCAAAACATAATTTTGGAGTTGGGTTGCAATTTTGATAATTTTCCGAGCCATGGAAAGATTGTTATGAATTTTCAAAGGAAAATATGGTTATTTGGGTTTATAAATTTATTTTGGAAAAATATTAAGAATTTGGGTCTGGAATTTTGATATGTTAGATAACATGATTAAAGTGAATTTCTGGAATTTTTGGGGATTTTTCCAAAGTGATTTGCTATGTAAATTAAATTATTTTAGAAGAGGGACTTCTTTGCAAAATTGGTTTGGCTTAATGGAATGGCTTATTTGATTAACTTAACCATGGTTTAGATCTGAAATTAGTGACTGTTATGTTGGTAAATAATTTGAAAAAGTTAAGGCAACCAATCTGGTGTTGAGACGTGGCAGGTTAGTTAGAAAAAGATTTGCTTTAAGTTGTATAAAACCAGGTTTACTCAAAAAAGATGGTTTCGCATACTTTGGAAGTACCTTTCGACACAGGGCTTCCACCTTCAACCCAGTCGAAACCTATTAAGCCGAAAGCAATACACAAGGTATCACAAAGATGTTACACGGTGGATTGGAGAAAGGCGAAAGGTTAAGTGTTGAAAGCATAGCTTCTGAAGGAGTCGCTACCTTGGTTTGTTTTAAAAGAGAAGTGCCTGCCTTTGTTCTTTTTTAGCCTTCGAAGGAGTCAAAGCATATGGATTCGAAAGAGGTTTTAAATGGTTTCGAAAGGGTTGCCATTAACATAAGTTTGTTTTCAATGAGTTACGGAAGAATGTTTTGAAAGAAGGGGTTCCGAGTCTTCGACCTAGTCGAAGCCATGTTGTCGTTCTTTTGCCTTTCGATGGTATTGAAGATATCAATGCTGTCGAAAGGTACTTTGTTTTATAAGTATATTCCACTTCCTATAGCTTTTGAAAGAGGTTAAGGGTTTGGAAGGCAATGGTTTCGAAAGGGGTTTCAACGCCAACCTTCTACTATTTTTACCCAGATTTTTTATGCTTTCGAAACGATGATGCCAACGACATCATGTTGGATGGTTTCGAAAGAGATGCTTTCGCCTATATTCACTTTGATCCAAATAATACTTTAAGTATAAACCCAACGGTTTCGAAAGAGGGACTTTCAATGATGTCGGAAGGGTTACTTCCAATGGTGTCCAAAGGGGTACTTTCAACTGGTTTCGAAGCTATGCTTCTAAAGTTAAATGTTAGTACTTTAATGTAATCGAAAGGTTTCAAATGGAAAGTTTTAAAGTATTATAAAGGTAGGAGCCTAATGTTTTGAAGATAGATTTTAATTCTTTCAAAGGAGGTCATCTTATGATGTAGAAAGCAAGGTTTCGAAGGTCTCAAAAGGTTTTATAACCCAAACACTTTTTTAAAAAGTAGAAACTCATGGCCAAATTAAAGGAGTTTTGAATTGGTTTAAGAAGAAGCTTTCCTTGATAAAATAATATGATAAATGGATTAACCATGTATTATATTAAACCCACAGAAGTGGTATTGTTATGTTATTATGCATGCTTCTTCAAATATAAATATATTCACATTAAAATGGACCCATAACTATATTTTGGGGGAAAGGGCAGAAGAACCAACGAGGTTGACCCGGTAGTGAATATAAATTGATTAAACTCCTGGATGAGTAGAATTGCATCCAAGAGGTCGGGGAGACCAGAATATAGGATGCCTAAATATGGAACTTGTCAGGGAGACAGGTTCATAGTGGTCCCATGAAAACTATGATTAGGAAGTTATTGGAGTTACCAATAGGTTCATAGTGATCCCATGAAAACTATGTTATAAAGAGTGATTGGCATGGGCCAATTGGTTTGTATTGCACCCATGAAAACAATATCTGGATTAAGTTATTGACAGTTGTCACTGGGTTCCTAGTCAACCCATGAAAACTAGGATAACGGAGAAGTTATTAGAGTTACCAATAGGTTCAGGGGAACTCATGAATTAATTGAGTTAATTGGCAGGAGCCAATAGGTTCGCGGTGCACCCATGAAAACTATGAAGAAAAAAAAGGACAGGGATTCCATACATTATATAATGGTTATTAGTAAGCCCATGAAAACTAATAAGTTAATAGTAATCCTAGAAACTATAAAATATGACAGGTAGTCAATTTATACAGAGGATGGGAAATCCAGTATGGTTTAAAATGTTTGCATATCATAATAATATTTAGAAATGACTATGTTTTTAACCATTGTGGATGCAGGAGCATAGTATATGGTTTTATAGAACTTTTAAGATACTAGTTAGAGGAAAACCCGTACCACTAAGGGACGTGGTCTCACTAGATATCTAAATGATTTGAGACGGTAGATTACTATTCATACCAGGCTTTATGTCTGACTTGAAGTTTTTGTTTTCCCCTTAAACTCTCGGTACTCAATTGATTTTGAGTAGTTTGAGAGTTGAGGTTTACAGGTACCTCATTAGACAAATAAAGCTTCCGGAGACGTGTAGGAGGTATGTAAGCTATATAGAGTTGATTTTGCTGTGTTGTTTGTAATGCCAAAGTTGTTATATTGCCTATATATACTCTGATCATCCAAGGGGGCATCTTTATATGTCGCTCTTGGCATATGTTGTAATAAATATATTTTCTCTAAATGTGATTGCGATTGTGGGCTTATGTAATGAATTGAAAATGTTTTGATATGGAATGTGGTTTTGTTTAAAGTTTTAAATTTTTTCCATATTCATGTGTTTATGTGTATCAATGAATCTAACACCACCGTATTTGGTCGTCGAGGATCAATAATTTTGGATGACTGCAGCAGCCGTGGCCATTAGTTTTGGGCCTCCTAGTAGGAGGATGTTACACGATCGCTCACTTGATCACACGGATTTCACTTTCGAACTAGTATTACTCACTCGACTTCTCCAGTGCGGAACCCGATCTAGTTCCTTAATAAAAAACCGTCATTCTCATTACATAGCCATATACCATGATAGAAAACTTTAGAATCAAATCAAAAATCCGTATCAGGTGTTGGCTATCAAGAATCGAGTGAAAAATCCTAACTTAGACCGACATAAATTACCTTGAATTCATATGCCCGGGTCTAGACCAAACAGTTATGCGCATAAAATGATCTACGTACAACTTACGTATTTATTCCATTGGGTCCAAAATTATACCAAATTTTTTTTATTCACGTTCAATATTAAACCACACTTGGTTTTCCAATAGTAGTTCCTTTAATACTAAAATTCATTTAGAAAACATATCGTAAATCATTTTATTTAACTTTACTTAAGTTAAATTTCAACCCATAGCTCAATTTCAAGTTTAGTTTTCTTAACTATACGAATTATTTGTAATTCACATTTATTATTACTTAGTATATTCCCTAATACGAATTATTTGTAAAACACAACTTATGTTTTATCAACACTTAAAAATTTTGAGTTCATTTTCTTAATTAATACTAGAATTCATTTTCTGACTCATTTCATAACCTATTACTTTAAGCCTACAAACACTTTATAAGGACTTATCTTCATTAATAAAACATTTCCCAAGATTTATATCACTTCCAAAGATTCAATATTTTACTTAAGAAATATTACTTAAGTCTGTTAACGTTCTATAACTCAAGTTCATATTTGCAAAATACTCTTCTATTTCCTAAGAGTATATATACAATAACAGATTCATTTTACTTAACATGAATGTTCAACAAATTTAGAACTTGTTTTAAATTATCATAATCTCAAATTCATAAGTCACAAAACTTATTTCTTAAATTTCTCATAACACTTAGCTTCAGTTTCTATGTCAAATTTGGAATTTCCGACTATCCAAAATCTTCGAAAATTCTGATATGAAAGTAAATGTGCATATTTTTACTTCCATATTTTATCGAATTTAATTAAATAAATTATCATATAGGGTGTTTTAACATATTTAAACCAAAATTCAAATTATTTTCAAATCATCACATATTCATCTTCATATAGGGGCGAAATGGTCATTTTTGTGCATATATTAATTTGAGAAAAATTACTTGGACATTTTTATGATTTTTTGTAGGAATTTAGATTCAAATGCAAGTGGTTTCATGAAGATACATGCATGCACAAGAGTGAAGACAAAGGAATGAAGATGGAAATAATTCAAACTCATGAACATGGAGGACCCCACCTACCCACCTACCTTAATGAACAAATTAAAGCTAATGCACATGCTAATGGCCATTAAAGCTTTAGACACATTTAAGTGGTGGATTATCTTATGCTAATGATGACTTGGTGGTCACACTTCCTCAAGGGTAGTTTGGGTAGTTCCCAAAAAATGGATTAGGGTTTTAAAACATGTATAAATACCCCTTATGTTTCATGTAATCTCTCTTCCTCTTAGACACTTTAGTTTAGTTTAGGCTCAAAATAAAATACAAGCTCTCTTTCTCTTTTCATGGCTACTTAGCCATATTTCTTTTCATGTAACTTTCCTTTTTTTATGCAATGTTAATTAATGTTCTCTTTTATTTACATGCTTTTTTTCTTTCTTGTTAGTAGTTAGTTTATTTTTCATGCAAGTAGATTAGTTTTTATTGCTTTTTAATTAGCTCTATTTTTATTTAGCTCTCTTTTTCTTTTGTTTTTATTTCATGTTGCATACTGCGATTGTTGATATGATAACAAATATGAGAGGCTAAACCCCTTCAATTTAGGGGCAATGAAGCTCTCTTAATCATGTAGCTTCAACATTGTGATCATTTATGTTCTCTTTTTGGTGCTTAATGCAAATATTTGAAGTGGTTTAACTTGTTGTTTTAGCTTTGAATTTGATAGCCTATATTGTTGACACCAAATAGGCTATGCTTAAACAAACATCAAACACAAATTACCTCTTCATCTACATATGATGTTTGTAATAAAGTGATTTTAAATCAAAATTTGATGGTCTATATTTCCAATCAATAGTTAATAGGTCATGCTTAAAATAGATTTTGCTTTCAACTTTGTTGTCATTTTTCATAAAAGTTAGTAAGTGGTTTAAGGGGTGTGTTATAGTTTGATGGCTTATAATGAGCTGATTAATATCATAGATAGGCCATACTTATGATAAGCACATCAATTAAACTCACTAATGACAAAATTAAAGAGATCATAATTTCATGTTTTGTTGAACTATGTGATCTAGAGAGTGGAGTTATCTCCAAATTGCCTTTCTACGCTCATATTTTATCACTTTCAATTTTTGTTAGTTTCTAGAATTTTCATTTTTAGCTTAATCACACTCTCAAATCTTGGTTAATTTGATTGAATAGAAATATAAAATCTAACAATTCCCTGTGGATCGATCTGTACTCGCCACGTACTAGAATTGTACGCTGTGCGCTTGCGGTTATTTTTATTATAAATTCGATCAGCCGTTTTCTAACTTGATAGGAAATTGGTCGACGAACAAATTCTATTTCATTTAAATAAATGGAAACTACCAAGCAACATTTCAAAATGAGATGCAGCACTAAACTATCCTAATGCATAACATACATGAATCCATAAAATAATTTAACTGAAAAAGATAAGAATTAAACACCCGGCTTTATTCAGTGCATTTTGAAATAATCTATAATATACATATCTCCTTTTTTATAACCAATCAAATTTTTGGGATTTTCGAATCAAGATCCAATTTACCAAACCAACTGGGTAACAAATTACCATGGTATCAATTCCTTACTTAAAAACTCAAAAATGAACATCGATGATGCTATAGTCATCATCGGAATTATTTTTCAACGAGTAAAGTGAGTTCGGTTCTATTTATCTCCTTTAAAATCCATTTTAACTCCCTCTATTCATAAATTTGCATTTATGAATTTCCACTTTACATTTGGATTTTGTGGGTAGTATCCGCTGAAACCCTCACGAGACAACACTCGTCCTACCAGGGACACCCAGAGATTCAACGGCGTGTTGCATACGCTCAATGCAATCGTGCTCCCTAGGAAAACGGATTTATCTCAGTTTTTCTTTATTCGAGGACAAATAAAAAGATAAGCGTGGGGGTATTTGATGTGAACGTAAATGTGCATATTTTTACTTCCATATTTTATCGAATTTAATTAAATAAATGATCATATAAGGTGTTTTAACATGTTTAAACAAAAATTCAAATTATTTTCAAATCGTCACATATTCATCTTCATATAAGGGCGAAATGGTCATTTTTGTGCATATATTAATTTGAGAAAAATTACTTGGACATTTTTATGATTTTTTGTAGGAATTTGGATTCAGATGCAAGTGGTTTCATGAAGATATATGCATGCACAAGAGTGAAGACAAAGGAATGAAGATGGAAATAATTCAAACTCATGAACATGGAGGACTCCGCCTACCCACCTACCTTAATGTACAAATTAGAGCTAATGCACACACTAATGGCCATTAAAGCTTCATGAACATTTAAATGGTGGATTATCTTATGCTAATGATGACTTGGTGGTCACACTTCCTCAAGGGTAGTTTGGGTAGTTCCCAAAAAATGGATTAGGGTTTTAAAACATGTATAAATACCCCTTATGTTTCATGTAATCTCTCTTCCTCTTAGACACTTTAGTTTAGTTTAGGCTCAAAATAAAATACAAGCTCTCTTTCTCTTTTCATGGCTACTTAGCCATATTTCTTTTCATGTAACTTTCCTTTTTTTATGCAATGTTAATTGATGTTCTCTTTTATTTACATGCTTTTTTTCTTTCTTGTTAGTAGTTAGTTTATTTTTCATGCAAGTAGATTAGTTTTTATTGCTTTTTAATTAGCTCTATTTTTATTTAGCTCTCTTTTTCTTTTGTTTTTATTTCATGTTGCATACTGCGATTGTTGATATGATAACAAATATGAGAGGCTAAACCCCTTCAATTTAGGGGCAATGAAGCTCTCTTAATCATGTAGCTTCAACATTGTGATCATTTATGTTCTCTTTTTGGTGCTTAATGCAAATATTTGAAGTGGTTTAACTTGTTGTTTTAGCTTTGAATTTGATAGCCTATATTGTTGACACCAAATAGGCTATGCTTAAACAAACATCAAACACAAATTACCTCTTCATCTACATATGATGTTTGTAATAAAGTGATTTTAAATCAAAATTTGATGGTCTATATTTCCAATCAATAGTTAATAGGTCATGCTTAAAATAGATTTTGCTTTCAACTTTGTTGTCATTTTTCATAAGAGTTAGTAAGTGTTTTAAGGGGTGTGTTATAGTTTGATGGCTTATAATGAGCTGATTAATATCATAGATAGGCCATACTTATGATAAGCACATCAATTAAACTCACTAATGACAAAATTAAAGAGATCATAATTTCATGTTTTGTTGAACTATGTGATCTAGAGAGTGGAGTTATCTCCAAATTGCCTTTCTACGCTCATATTTTATCACTTTCAATTTTTGTTAGTTTCTAGAATTTTCATTTTTAGCTTAATCACACTCTCAAATCTTGGTTAATTTGATTGAATAGAAATTTAAAATCTAACAATTCCCTGTGGATTGATCCATACTCGCCACATATTAGAATTGTACGCCGTGCGCTTGCGGTTATTTTTATTATAAATTCGATCGGTCGTTTTCTAACTCGATAGGAAATTGGTTGACGAATAATTTTTTGCTCCCGTTGCCGAGGAATAGTTTTTATTTTAATTTTCTATTCTTCGAATTATTTTCGTTTGATTTTTGTGTGTGTTTTGCATTTTTTTATAAAAAAAATTGTGTGTTTTGGTGTGATTTTAGTGACATTTTGTTTGTGTGCATGTTGTTTTAGTTTTCGATTTACATTTGCATATTAAAAAACATATATACAATTTCATTTGAAAAGAAAAAAAAATTCATTGCATTTTTCAATTTACATTTCGATTTGCATTTACAATTTAATTCACATTTGAAAAGAAACAGCGGCACTTGCCATACAAGCCACGATCATTCTCTGTCATTCACTTCACTACTAATACATCCAACACCCAACCATTCTGATTTCAACACAACATTCTCCCCTTGCTTACAACTCCACTCCACCACTGTGACAGTCAACATACCACTGTGACAGTCATCTTTTGCTCAACCATCTCTACAACATCTGCATTACCATATACAACTCTGCCTATAAACATCTGTTCAACCAATTCCACAACAACAGCCTCATACAAGCTCATCCCACTCTGTTACAATCAATCAACTCCACTTAATTAACGGTAGCTCAACCTCCTCACTGTGCCTCCTCGCTCCACATCACTTCATTACCATTCAATTCCCACACACTTGCCATCCACCACTGCTAGCTGCTAATAGTTCAATAATCACCAAGGCACAGCGTTGCCACAACCCCCGCCAATTACAATATCACCAAATATCTCATATATCACCAAGGCCATTACAATTCAACTGTGACAACTACACTAAAGCCAACTTCATTTGCCACTTCAATATCAAGCATCACATCTATTCATTTCCCATAATCCTACTTCTTCATTCACATCATTCACCATTCCAAAACACATTTCCAGTGAATCGCCTATTTGACTGCACAAATCTGCCAATGTGCACATTCATTGCCTTACACCATAATCCCTGGTCCATTTCCACTGACAGTAACAATCCTCACTGCCATCAACCCATACAAATGCTTCTCTACTCACTGCCTTGAACATCTACTCTACTTCCCGCTGCCTAGTGCCTCCCCCTTCAACCTACACATCAGTTACAACACACTATCAATTTCATTCCACCATCTCCTGCTACTCTGAACATCAGTGCAACTGCATCACCATAACATACATCAACTATCTGCATACATTATCAACTATGACCTGCAACATTATCAACGCAGCCTCCATCGCCAATCCTCAGTCACGACCAAAATCGCACTTCTGCCCATTTCAACCAACAACCACCATCCTCTATAACTCAATCGCAAATTTCAAACTCCAATTAAATCAAAAACCCCTAACCGCTACCTTTAAATACATCAACAACACCAACCACAATCGGTATCCAATTCCCTGAAATCCCGATCGCGATCTTCAACAATCCACCAACCGCCTCATCGACCTGCTACCACCGCGAACCACTCCTCTCAGCAATCGCGACGCGTGACCATCTTTTTGCCGATTCAATCACCTCCTCTTAGTTACGAATTCAACTCAATACTCAAGCAAGTGAAAGTAGAAATTGATTTCTGGGTTAAACAAATTTCGACTTAATTTTTATTTTAGAAGCGAGTTTAGAAGAGAGCATCATTTTTTTAATCGATAGCTTTAGTTTTAATTTGGGTATTGGGCTTTTTAAGTGGGCGGGTTCATTGGTTTGGTCAGATTGAAAATTGGTGAGATTGTTTTCTTTCTTTTTTTGTGTTTTTATTTATTTAGTTTAAGTTTTAAGTTCTTTTCATCTTCTTCTTAAAAAAACAAAAAAAAACAACTTTTTTCTTTGTTTCATATTTTCCTTTATTCAAAAAAAGAAGGGTTGTGTTCGATTTAAATAATTGGGTTCAATTCAAAAGTTTTGTTTTGAATTAATTGTTGCTCGTTTCAACTCTCTTTTTCAGGTTTAGTTTAATTTGTTTGATTTAAAAAAAAGATTTTAGGTTGTTCTCAATTGTTTTAGTTTAATTTGTTTTGTTTTTAAATTGTTTTAGTTTCTTCTTTGATATATATTAAAAAAAACCGTATATCTCTTGTTCAAATCTGTAGGTTGCCAAAACAGAAAATTGCAAGGAAAAGAATTGCTTTGCTTGCTTAAAAAAATTGCTGCTTAAAAATAAAATTGCTAATAATTCTTCACACTCTGGTATTGTGCTTTCATCTCTAGTGTTATTTGCCTTGCATTGTTGTTGCTTGCATATAAAAAAATCTCAAAAACAAATTTCATCGTAATTTCATTGTTAATACACGTTTAATTTCAGTTTTGCATTTCATCCTAGAAATTTGATTAATAATCACGGTTAGACATCGATAACTCTTAATTGTATATTGACAAGTTGTCCTCTTTCGACAATTTAATTTCTTGGTGTCTAGGCTACGGTAGAGCAATACCCATTTATAAATATTACGATGATTCGTAAATATTATAGTGTTTATTTCTCTAAAGGTACTTAAACCTTCGGCTGCATTGCTATGGTGATTCGTGGTGTACCGATAAATCCTGTCTGTTACCTGGCTAAGAACTATCTTGTTGTATTAAGACAATGTGTGATTATACAATTTTGGGTTAGGAGTTATCTAGGATAGATAATTTGTAATTAAATCCTTACATTCGTTTAGTTGCAATAGTTCATCCATATTAAAAAAAAATCAAAATCAAAAACTAAAAAAATTATAAATATTTCTTAACTTAGTTTTTTTTTAAATCCTTTGAAGTTTTTTAATCAAAAAAAATCCAAAAAAAAAATTTGAGTTCGTTTTTTTTAGAAAGGCAAAAATCCAAAAAAATAATATAGAACCTTTTCGAAAGAAAAAAATTAAAATCCAAAACTAAAACAAAAAATCAAATTTCCTTTCTAAAACAAACATAAATTCTCCTTTATGAATACTTTTCCTTTATATAAAAAAATTCAAAACAAAACATTCTTGAAAATGTCCCAGTTTCTCTACTCTTTTAAATTTTACAATAGTTGTGAAATTCAATATAATCCATATAATTTCGCTCCAAATTCTTATGGATATTTTAACAACTATCGTACAAACAATTCGAATTTCGAACCACAATATTTTCAAAATAATGGTCAACCCTCAACTCTTGAAAAGTGTATTGAAACTATTGAATCTTTAATCGTACAACAAAATCACATGACTGATTTGTGTAATTCATATATGTGCAACAATTCAAGTCAAAGTTTTCAAAATAATCAAAATTTGAATTCACTTCCAAACTCTAATGATTTTGATTATAACCCATCCCAATTCAACTTCGAACTCTAAAATGAATTTCAAAATCACGATGGAAATGTGAATCATTTTTCAAATGATTTTGGCAATGGGAATAGTTTCATTTTTGGTGCAGTTGACAATTTTTGTTCTCAACAAATTCAAATTGAAAATTATCAAATTAGTAATCATGAATTTAATTTAGTTGAGCAAATGGAAAAAGATTATGGGGATTTGTTACTTTAAACCTACAAAAAATTTCGTGAGAAACAAAATCAAATCCCAACGTGTGAAGAATCAAATGATAATCCACCGTTTATCGAAATTGACAATATTTGTTCTCAACAAGTTCAAATTAAAAGTTCTCACAATAATAATTATAAATTTTATTTTGTTTAGCAAATGGATGAAATTTATAACAATCACACAGATTTGTTGCGTGAAACCTACAAAAAATTTCGTGAGCAACAAAAGCAAATCTCAACTTGTGACGAGTCAAATAATAATCCACATTTTACCCAAATTGACGATTTTCAAATAACAACTTTTGAAATTGAAAACGGCAATCTTAGTGAAGTTGTTGAAAATATAGTAATTAAGTTGGATTTCAATTCTTTTATGAGTGAGAAACTTGATTTAAAATTCGATCCTCCTTTTTTCGATTTTGAAAATTTGAATACAACTTTGGATTTTGAACATGATATATGCAATGAAGTTGTGCATAATCCAACAAAGGAAGATGAATTTAATGAACACAAACTCTTTGGACTTTTCGAAAACGAGTTGTTAAATTTTGAAGGGGAAAATTTAAATCATCATTTTGGTTTTGACATCAATAATTTTGAAGAAGTTTTCAATGATAAGCTTGACTTTCAATTTGGTGAAAATAAACTTCAACTTCAACTATCAACCCCAAAAATCATCGAAAATAAAACAACTCATACGATTTTTAATAAAACGACGTCCGTTTTTCCAAATCGACATTCAACTTTGAAATCTTTTATGATTTGGTTTTCTGTGCTTAAGCTGTGTCTCTCATACTTGACGAGACAAATGAATCGGTCTTTGGAAGACCGTTTCATTTACTCTTTAACAACATATTTTTTGATGTCTTATAAATAATAATCTTTTCATGTAAATATAGGTCATGTTTTTATTTTATTTTTCTCCTTTCACATGAGTTGACTGTGAGGACACAGTTAAAATTAAGTGTGGGGGGGAGTCTCATCTTCATTTTTTAATTTTCATGGCATTTTTTTGAATTTTCATTTTCTTTCCAAAACTCAAAATTTCTATAAAAAAATCTCAAAATTTCTAAATCTCAAAAATATTTTCTTTTAGCATTTTGATTTATTTTTAAAAAACACCATAGGATAAGTAAAAGTTTTGGTTATTAAATTGAAATCTTTGAAAATTTAATTGTCTTAACAAAAATAAAAATAAAGTTTGATTACAAGTAATGAAGGTTTAACTAGTATATAGCAAGGTTCATGGGTGATAATTATGAAGTATATTCTAATTGAAATCTTTGTTTAATAAGTGGTTGATTAAAAGTAAAGGCGATAACATTTTCAATCTTTTAAGTTAAGTAATGCCAAGATGATATTGTAAAACTCTCTCTTCAAAAAAAATTGAAAAAAAAGAAGAAAAAAAATCTTGTTGTATATATGTATATATTTTATTAACACCTACAGTCGATAGGTGTACACACTTGTGTGTACACTCGCCATGCTCTATACCCTTCTCACGTAAGTTTGAAAGGCAGTGCATGATCGGTATATCTGGCCTCAGTTTACCTGAGTTAGGTATATGTATATACAAATTCTTTTATGAATAATGCCTATAGTCGGTTGGTGTTCACACTCGTGTGTTCACTCTCCACGCTCTGTATTCCCCTCACATAAGCCCGCAAGGTAGTGCATGGGTGGTATATCTGGCCTCAGTTTACCTGAGTTAGGCATATGTAAATATTGTTAATATAAATAAAATTTTCAAAAATAAGAGAGAGTAAGAAATTGAAATCTAAGCACTATTTTTACTTATTTGATTTGACTTGTTATTCAAAAGAAATGAAAATACCACTTTGATAAACTTTGATAATCAACTGAGGATCCACTTCATAGTTACACTGTGTTATCAACCGAAACAACGAGTTAAACTATAGCCTATTGTTATGATAACTTGATTTTTGTTGGAAATTTTGACAAGTAAATGGACTTAACTTTCATGATGATGACCAAAAGCTATATTTAACTTAGTTGTGTCGATTTAAAAGTAAATTCCTCATTTGTAAATATTTTCAAAACTTGCATCCATATCTTTGTAAATAAACCTTGCATTTATGAATTTCCACTTTACATTTGGATTTTGTGGGTAGTATCCGCTGAAACCCTCACGAGACAACACTCATCCTACCAGGGACACCCAGAGATTCAACGGCGTGTTGCATACACTCAATGCAATCGTGCTCCCTAGGAAAACGGATTTATCTCAGTTTTTCTTTATTCGAGGACAAATAAAAAGATAAGCGTGGGGGTATTTGATGTGAACGTAAATGTGCATATTTTTACTTCCATATTTTATCGAATTTAATTAAATAAATGATCATATAAGGTGTTTTAACATGTTTAAACCAAAATTCAAATTATTTTCAAATCGTCACATATTCATCTTCATATAAGGGCGAAATGGTCATTTTTGTGCATATATTAATTTGAGAAAAATTACTTGGACATTTTTATGATTTTTTGTAGGAATTTGGATTCAGATGCAAGTGGTTTCATGAAGATATATGAATGCACAAGAGTGAAGACAAAGGAATGAAGATGGAAATAATTCAAACTCATGAACATGGAGGACTCCGCCTACCCACCTACCTTAATGTACAAATTAGAGCTAATGCACACACTAATGGCCATTAAAGCTTCATGAACATTTAAATGGTGGATTATCTTATGCTAATGATGACTTGGTGGTCACACTTCCTCAAGGGTAGTTTGGGTAGTTCCCAAAAAATGGATTAGGGTTTTAAAACATGTATAAATACCCCTTATGTTTCATGTAATCTCTCTTCCTCTTAGACACTTTAGTTTAGTTTAGGCTCAAAATAAAATACAAGCTCTCTTTCTCTTTTCATGGCTACTTAGCCATATTTCTTTTCATGTAACTTTCCTTTTTTTATGCAATGTTAATTAATGTTCTCTTTTATTTACATGCTTTTTTTCTTTCTTGTTAGTAGTTAGTTTATTTTTCATGCAAGTAGATTAGTTTTTATTGCTTTTTAATTAGCTCTATTTTTATTTAGCTCTCTTTTTCTTTTGTTTTTATTTCATGTTGCATACTACGATTGTTGATATGATAACAAATATGAGAGGCTAAACCCCTTCAATTTAGGGGCAATGAAGCTCTCTTAATCATGTAGCTTCAACATTGTGATCATTTATGTTCTCTTTTTGGTGCTTAATGCAAATATTTGAAGTGGTTTAACTTGTTGTTTTAGCTTTGAATTTGATAGCCTATATTGTTGACACCAAATAGGCTATGCTTAAACAAACATCGTCAAACACAAATTACCTCTTCATCTACATATGATGTTTGTAATAAAGTGATTTTAAATCAAAATTTGATGGTCTATATTTCCAATCAATAGTTAATAGGTCATGCTTAAAATAGATTTTTCTTTCAACTTTGTTGTCATTTTTCATAAGAGTTAGTAAGTGGTTTAAGGGGTGTGTTATAGTTTGATGGCTTATAATGAGCTGATTAATATAATAGATAGGCCATACTTATGATAAGCACATCAATTAAACTCACTAATGACAAAATTAAAGAGATCATAATTTCATGTTTTGTTGAACTATGTGATCTAGAGAGTGGAGTTATCTCCAAATTGCCTTTCTACGCTCATATTTTATCACTTTCAATTTTTGTTAGTTTCTAGAATTTTCATTTTTAGCTTAATCACACTCTCAAATCTTGGTTAATTTGATTGAATAGAAATATAAAATCTAACAATTCCCTGTGGATCGATCTGTACTCGCCACGTACTAGAATTGTACGCTGTGCGCTTGCGGTTATTTTTATTATAAATTCGATCAGCCGTTTTCTAACTTGATAGGAAATTGGTCGACGAACAAATTCTATTTCATTTAAATAAATGGAAACTACCAAGCAACATTTCAAAATGAGATGCATCACTAAACTATCCTAATGCATAACATACATGAATCCATAAAATAATTTAACTGAAAAAGATAAGAATTAAACACCCGGCTTTATTCAGTGCATTTTGAAATAATCTATAATATACATATCTCCTTTTTTATAACCAATCAAATTTTTGGGATTTTCGAATCAAGATCCAATTTACCAAACCAACTGGGTAACAAATTACCATGGTATCAATTCCTTACTTAAAAACTCAAAAATGAACATCGATGATGCTATAGTTATCATCGGAATTATTTTTCAACGAGTAAAGTGAGTTCGGTTCTATTTATCTCCTTTAAAATCCATTTTAACTCCCTCTATTCATAAATACTTTCAAAATAATACCGTTATTTTTTTTCCCAAAACTTTGAAAAACAATTTTTGAAAACACTGAGATTTCAGTTGTCAAATTCTCAGTTTAAAAAACTTTTTATATACTATATTTATAAAGTGTATTTATATAATCTCACTTCCTTATATAAATTCACTTCACAACTATATATCTTTGTTTGAATTATAATAAACAACTCTAATTAAGATTGAATTTTAATTTTAGCCCAACATCAACATCAAACGCGTTATAGTCAAAATCGTGAAACTAAATTCACAAGGTGTTCGTACTTAATTTAGCCAAAGTAATAAATGCTCTTCAAGTACCTGAGTACAACTATTCAACAATAACTGATAATAATTGAATATTATCATTCTCTAGCAACCTAACACATCATAAATAACTATATTAATTTTATGAACATTATTCTTTTATGTATATAAAATATAATCTAGGTAAAATTATTTCATTTACCTATTTCAAAATAATATTGTGTCGATTTGCCATGTTCAAGAGTTTAGAAACCCCTATCGGTACAGTTGTTCTTTCTATATCGACAAGAATGCATAACCACTTAACCGATAAATCAACATAATATAAAAAAATTATAGCACTAACAAATATGCGCTCATATATATACATACTCAAACTCATCCTAAGGTCTTGCTTACCCTATCTCAAATGAGTTAACCCCACAAAAGCCTAGGAGTTTGTTTAACCTAAGCTCTGATACCACATTTAACGACCCGCCTTTTCAACCCTCGAAAGTTTACACTAATACATTCATGGTATTTATGTGCCAAGCATCCAAATGCCGAAAAGACAGAATAGAATCTCACTTCATGACGAGTAATATATAATATACAACAGATCTTTATAAAAGAAAACTATAATATATACACATCAAAATCAAAGTACATTTATTCACTAATCATCAGCCTGGACAGTTATAACAACCTGTCCTCATAAATGCTGACAAATAAAGCAACACACGCAGCGGAAATAAAGAATATACGAAAGATACGTCTTGGACATCTAGCTTGTCTCCTGAAGCTCCAAGGCATCCAAACTAGATCTGAAAATATGCTCGGTCTAACTCGAGCATTATAAGAAAAATAACGTCCGGATCAGCCTGGTAAACTAGCATGAGAAACACACCTTAATTGAATTTTAATGTCGTAAAAACCTTTTAAAAATAAAGGTATCTCGTAAGACCACATCGCACATAAACACAAACGGGTTTCTACCTTACGATAACCAAAATAATTAATAGGAAATCTTCTGAAATTAAAATAGTGTCTAGGTTTTAAAATAAACTCCGAATATATCCGAAATTGTTACATTAATTAAATTCCAGCATTATAGGTATACAACTAAGTCCGAGGACACTTATTCGAGAATGGATTTTCATACAAAGACTGTAATAACCCGGATTTCTGGACATCTGTAATTGATATAATATTTGGGTTAATTAATAGAAATACTGAATTGTAGATTGAACAAATGAATCTGATCAAATAAATATTTATAGTTGTAATTGTGTGTATATATATAGATTTAAATAGAATTATTATATACAAATTAAATTTGTCTTTGTTTAAATATATATATATATATATATATATATCAAATTGATTTTTTCAAATTGGATTTGAATTTGAATTTGAATTTGGATATTTAAATTTGAAATTCAAAAGATATATATATATATATCTTAAATTATACTTTGGTTTTAAAATGTATTTTATTTGATTTTATTTAGAACATAAATTGTTTTATATTATTTTCTTTTTAAAGAAATTTATTTATATAAATTAAAATATGTATTTATAAATTATAAAATTAATTATAAAAGCTTTATAAAACATTTAAAATTCTATTTATGCATGCAAATTTACATGTGTTAAGATTTATACCTCTCTAATAACATGTGTTAACAAATTAAATAAGGTTAGAGACAAGTGTTAATTCTATTAACAAGTGTCACATTTTTCATTTTATTTTCTTTAATTTTAGTAAATCAAAATTAAATCTATATAAACATACATCTTCTATCTTCATTCCTTTTTCCTATTTTCATCTCAAACAAAGAAACTCAAACTCTGTAAAACATTATACAAACTCAAGAAAATCAAAACAACTCAAAGATCATCTCAACAATCAAGCAAGCTACGATCAGAATCAAATACAAGTTTCAGAAACAAAAGTATTTCCAGATCATCATCAAAACCAAATATCAGATCAAAATCAGGAGAGCCTGTTCTCTGCCTTTACAAAACAAGTGAGTAAACATCTGTTTTAAAAATTCAACCTGTTTTATAAGTTGTTGTCGTTAGTCCTTGAGTTGATGGTTTTGATGACAACAACCTTAGAATAAGATTATAAAATATAAATATTAACATTATAGTTTAGATATATATGTATATACAGGATTTAACCATGCAGGTACCAAGAATGAAGACTGTACAGTACAGAGATTCAAGATATAAAGATTGAAGACTCATGAGTATCAAGAATATCAAGATTATCAAGAGTTCAAGATTTCAAGATAAGTATTGAGTCTAGAATTATGTTAAAACTTCATAATAGCACTGAAATCTTCACTCCATTTTTCTTTTGGGATGGAACCCATTTCTACCTTTTTAGTGGCTTACAAACCCACGACAAGTAGCTTTCAAACCTACGACAAGTGGCTTACAAACCCACGAACATCCTGGTTTGGTATAAGTTCTCGAGTCCTGATATGATGAGATATTCTGCAGGAAGAAGCTTGCAAAAGTACTTCAAAATGATTTTCAAAACTACTTCAGAATGATTTTCAAAACTACTTTTCAAAATGTTTTAGCCTTAAAAATTATCTTTTCAAATGATTTTCAAAAAGATATTTAGCCTTAAAATATTCTTTGTTTTTGTTTTTAATAAACTCTTGTTTTAAACTTCGTTTGTTTTAAACTATCTTTTAATTATAATATATTTATACTTAGATTTAAATATAAAATTATAGTAAAATTTTATATATATTATTCTCTATATTGATCTATGTATTTTATCTATAGTCAAGTATATTTATAAAGTTTAAATAGTTTTTAATATAAGATAAAGGTTAATTCAAAGAAAATCAAATCTTCAAAAAATGCTTTGGGATGTCGACATGCCCTAGTACCCCATGTCGACATAGTGACAGTTAGATTCAAAAATTTGAATTTCAAAAGAAGTGTCTATTCGCCATAACCTTTCACGAATGGACATGGCTGTTGTTCTTCTATAAATATGGGTTAGTTTCAACGAATTTGAATATAGATTTTCTGGTTTTTCACTTCTCTTCTTCTTCCACATTTTCTTATTCAAAACTCTATCATCACTCTGCCGAAATCAACATTGAATCTAACTAGATCATCTCTGGTTTGATTCTCTGTCACTATCTCATCAAGATCCTCAGAGTTATTCAGAGTTATAGGCTTTCTTTGTAATCAATAGAGTAAAAGGTGTGATTGTAGCTTGGAAATCAATCAAGTGAGAAAAGGTGTGATTGTAGCCTTGAGAAATCAATTGGGTGAACTTGTTGCCTGGAAATCAAGTATCTCTACCCAGAGGATTGTGATTCTGGAGGGTGTACCTCGTGGCCGTGAAATCGAGGGTTGTAATTGTTGAATTGCTTTTGAAAGGAAACCCGTACTTAGTTGTGCGGGACTGGATGTAGGGTAACTCCGAACCAGTATAAAATCCGGTGTGTTCTTTCCTTTACTGCATTTACTTTATTTCTGCATCTGTGATTATATCTGTGTCTGAATATTGCATACATTTGTGTACAAATCAACAATAACTCAAAAAGATTTAGTAATTTCTTATAAAAACTATTCACCCCTCCCCCCATCTAGTGTTCATTCTAGCCTTAAGATCCATATTCCGCATTCCTCACATTTGGTATCAGAGCAAGGTTTTCAAAAGTTTCATAATCTGAATTTTGAAAAGTTTTCTAAATGGCTACCAACACTGGTACTGTTTCTAACAGTAGTTCATTTATAGAAGGTCAGTCTACTATCAGACCACCACTTTTTAATGGCAGTAACTATGCATATTGGGCATGTAGGATGAAAATATATTTACAATCTGTAGGATTAGACACTTGGAATATCACACAGAATGAATATTCTGAACCCACAACTAACTTTACACAGTGGACCACTGAGCAAAAGGCTGTTGCACAAAATAATTCTAAAGCAATGAATATTCTGTTTTGTTCACTTAATAGGAATGAATTTAATAGAGTGTTAGTTTGTAAGTCTGCATATGAAATCTGGAAAACTTTGCAAGTGACTCGCGAAGGAACAAGCAAAGTTAAACAGACCAAAATTTCCATGCTCACAAATCAGTTTCAGTTATTTAAAATGAATACTAATGAGTCTATTTCAGATATGTATAGTCGATTTCAAGATATTGTGCATTCTTTAATATCCTTGGGAAAGGAATTTTGGGAGGAAGATCAAGTCAGAAATTTTTTAAATTCTCTCACTCTAGAATGGGATCAAAAGACACTTGCAATTGAAGAGGCAAATGACATCAGTACTTTAAAGATAGAAGAATTGATTGGAAATCTAATGTCGTTTGAAG
This sequence comes from Allium fistulosum, assembly GCA_030737815.1. Classification (NCBI taxonomy): domain Eukaryota; kingdom Viridiplantae; phylum Streptophyta; class Magnoliopsida; order Asparagales; family Amaryllidaceae; genus Allium; species Allium fistulosum. The sequence goes on from CM060908.1 coordinate 723,281,966, forward strand.
TCCAAATGATCGGGAGAAGAGAAAGCAAAGCATCTGAAAAGAAATCAATGACATTCAATGCATTAACCGACGGATCAAACTCAAATAGTGATAATGATGAAGAGATAGCATTTATGACCAGGAATTTTCGGAAATTCCTGAAATACAGAAAGATGAATAATCTCAAGAGAAACAACTATAAGAATTCTGGAAATCAGAATGCGGTGCCAAACAATGTCAAATGTTTCAACTGTGATGAACCAGGCCATATGAAAAGAGACTGTCCGTATCCAGATAGGCAGAATCCTCCTATAAACAATGATTCAGTAAAGAAATGGAAGCATGCATTTACTGCTACTCTAGATGACTCAGATTCGTCCTCAAGCGATGATGATCAGAAGATAGATAATTCAAATTTGTGTTTCACGGCAGTTCATGACTTCAACGAATTCAAGGAAACGGACTCAGAAAAAGGTATACATTTACAATACAATTGATTGAAATTGCATGCTTAGAATTAGATGATTGATTGCTTGATTGATTGATTTTGAATTGGTGTGTTGATTGAATTTTAAATTTATTATTTTATTATTTTTATAATTTTATTATTATTATTTTTTTATTTTTTTTTTAATAATATAATAATATTTTCTGGAATATACTATAATTCAAATAATATTCCAGATATATATATATAAACATTAATATAATAAGTATATATATATTAGAATACTTAGGAAAAATAAATCATAGAAATTCACAGGCATATGTCGACATGGTCCCTACCCTGATGTCGACATAGGTACCAGAATTTAAAATTCAAAATTTGAATTCAAATGGTTGAATTTCTCTCTACCTTTTCACTTCATTCAATACTCTGGAAAGGCATCTTTTGACCAGAGAACATGTCTTTCAAAAATCTATTTATTCACTATCTTTTATCACAACTTTTCACTTTCATTTTCAAATTCAAACTCTCTCTTCAAAACTTCAAGCTCTCTACTCTCTACTTTAATGGCTTCTTCAAGCAACCCCTCCACCATGAGACTTTCCAGAAACTTGAAAGAGCAACTCCTCAATAATCCGAAGGCCATAAAAGCATACAACAATTATGCTAATTATGGAAAAGTCCATCCCGAAAAATTTGCTATTTTTCAAGATTTTGCTTCTTATGAAATTGATACTCTTTTTGCAAACAATCAAATTCTTAGTCTTGTTGATTCTTCTCAAAATGATTTTGTTTGTTACCCAAATCTTTTTAAAATTTTCTATGCAATTCTCAATCGAGAATTTTATGAAGGAAATGATAATGAAATTTGGAGTAGTGTCAAAGGCACTAAAATTGTTTTGAATTGTGATCTTTTGGGTACCATTCTCAATTGAAAAAGCATGGGAATGGATCTTTCTAGTTTTCAAATCGATGAACATGATCGTGAGACATTTCATCATATTTTTGAAGGAGATGAAAACTTTGAATTTAAAAACCGAAACTTTCGTCCAAAAGCAAGAATTGTTAACCTTCTTTTACAAGATACTTTGACCCCAAGTTCGGGGAATTTTAACAATCCTACCTCAAAAGTTTGCAAAGCTCTTTTTGCTATTTTCGGAAATTATGATATCAATTGGGCGCAAGTTATTTTTGATGAACTTCATCCTAAAAAAAATTAAATGGGAGAAAACACTTTATAACATGGAATTTACCTTACTCAGATTTTCAACTATTTTGGAGTAAATTTCAAAGGAGAAGAATTTATTTCAAGAAAAGTTTTTAATATCTCAAACATTTCTCCCATGAAAATTCCATATGTTTTTCAACCTTATGAGAGTCTTGCCGAAAAAGAAGAGCATTTGGCTCATGAAGAAATGGAAGAGGAAGAGGAAGAAGAAGAAGAAGGGGATGAAATGGAAATAGAAGAAGAAGAAGAAGATGATGATGAGACATCCTTAGAAAGTATTGATTATCCCTCCAATCCTATCAACAAAACCCTTCTCAAAAACCAAAAGATTATTGTTGAGAATCAACGGGTTCTTAAAAGATCCGTTAGTAAGAAGTTGGAGAAAATATCATCCAAATTAAACAAGTTTTCCTCCAAAGTCAGCAAGCAACTTGGATTATCTTCATCTTCATCATCCTCTAACTAGTTCTACATTTTCATATCATGTCGAATTAGTTTAAGTTTGTTGTTTATGATTAATCATTGTATCACTCTTCTATGCAATGAAATTGAATTTCTTTTCTATAATCTAGCTTATCTTATCTCTTGAATAAATGTTAGTATATTATATACATATATATACACAGTTATTCACAAAATCAAAATTACCATCAAATTTCACTGCCTCATGTCGACATACCCTCTATGACCATGTCGACATGTACTGGTCAGAAATGACACTTCATTTTGAATTTGAAATTTGAATAACTACCATATGTCTATTCATTTCAAACGAATTTCTACACCTATATATACCCATTTCTTCCAGAATTCATTACTGAATATTATTTCTTATCTATTCTATCTCTCATTCTTCTCTCAATTTCAAAAATGACTAATCCAATTCATGACTTATCCGAGAATCTTAAAGAAACTCTTAATTCATTCAAGAATATTCTCTCGTTCATTCTTCGTAACCAGCGACACTTAGAATTGAGTCAAATGCAGATGATCAAGGAGCAAGAAAGGCATTTCAAGGCAATTCAATGGATGATTTCTTCCCTGCACAAGGATGATAATGAAGCACATCCTCCTGTCTCTCTCACAAATGACAATGAAAATTGGGATGCCATCAAAGCAGACCCTATTTTCAGAGAAGAAGGATGGGTGGAAGTTCCTCATAACGTTTAATTGCTTTATTTAATTTGATTACTTTGTTTGAATTGATTGCTTTGATTGAAATTGTTTGTTTTGACTGATTTGATTGGCACTTGGTGTGGATTGATGAATGTATAAATATACATTGATATATTTATCGTTGATTGAATATCATGTCTATAAGTATAGTTATTTCTTAATATACTCTATTATATAGTTTATTAATGCAGGTACTTGAGTACAAGAATGAGGGGGGGTTACATAGTTTAGAGTTTGTTTGTTTGTTTTTGTTGAAGACAAAAGGGGAGAAATATAAAATAGGGTAGATAGGCATAGATTAAGGGGAAGTTATCAGATTTAGGGGGAGTTATTAGGATAGAAGTAATATTTTATAAACAAAGGTTGTCATCATCAAAAATGGGGAGATTGTTAGTCCTTGAGTTAATGGTTTTGATGACAACAATCTTAGAATAAGATTATAAAATATAAATACTAACATTATAGTTTAGATATATATGTATATACAGGATTTAACCATGCAGGTGCCAAGAAGGAAGGCTGTACAGTACAGAGATTCAAGATATCAAGATTGAAGACTCATGAGTATCAAGAATATCAAGATTATCAAGAGTTCAAGATTTCAAGATAAGTGTTGAGTCTAGAATTATGTTAAAACTTCATAATAGCACTGAAATCTTCACTCCATTTTTCTTTTGGGATGGAACCCATTTCTACCTTTTTAGTGGCTTACAAACCCACGACAAGTAGCTTACAAACCTACGACAAGTGGCTTACAAACCCACGAACATCCTGGTTTTGTACAAGTTCTCGAGTCCTGATATGATGAGATATTCTGCAGGAAGAAGCTTGCAAAACTACTTCAAAATGATTTTCAAAACTACTTCAGAATGATTTTCAAAACTACTTTTCAAAATGTTTTAGCCTTAAAAATTATCTTTTCAAATGATTTTCAAAAAGTTATTTTAGCCTTAAAATATTCTTTGTTTTTGTTTTTAATAAACTCTTGTTTTAAACTTCGTTTGTTTTAAACTATCTTTTAATTATAATATATTTATACTTAGATTTAAATATAAAATTATAGTAAAATTATATATATATTATTCTCTATATTTATCCATGTATTTTATCTATAGTCAAGTATATTTATAAAGTTTAAATAGTTTTTAATATAAGATGAAGGTTATTTTCAAAGAAAATCAAATCTTCAAAAAATGCTTTGGGGTGTCGACATGCCCTAGTATCCCATGTCGACATAGTGACAGTTAGATTCAAAAATTTGAATTTCAAAAGAAGTGTCTATTCGCCATAACCTTTCACGAATGGACATGGCTGTTGTTTTTCTATAAATAGGGGTTGGTTTCAACGAATTTGAATATAGATTTTCTAGTTTTTCACTTCTCTTCTTCTTCCACATTTTCTTATTCAAAACTCTATCATCACTCTGCCGAAATCAACATTGAATCTAACTAGATCATCTCTGGTTTGATTCTCTGTCACTATCTCATCAAGATCCTCGGTATTATTCAGAGTTATAGGCTTTCTTTGTAATCAATAGAGTAAAAGGTGTGATTATAGCTTGGAAATCAATCAAGTGAGAAAAGGTGTGATTGTAGCCTTGAGAAATCAATTGGGTGAACTTGTTGCCCGGAAATCAAGTATCTCTACCCAGAGTATTGTGATTCTGGAGGGTGTACCTCGTGGCCTTGAAATCGAGGGTTGTAATTGTTGAATTGCTTTTGAAAGGAAATCCATACTTAGTTGTGCGGGACTAGATGTAGGGTAACTCCAAACCAGTACAAAATCCGGTGTGTTCTTTCTTTTACTGCATTTACTTTATTTCTGCATCTGTGATTATATCTGTGTCTGAATATTGCATACATTTGTGTACAAATCAACAATAACTCAAAAAGATTTAGTAATTTCTTATAAACACTATTCACCCCCCTCCCCTCTAGTGTTCATTCTAGCCTTAAGATCCATATTCCGCATTCCTCACAGTTGCATATGATAACTATTTAGAGAAGAGTTGTAGGAATGCTTGCATGTATGAATTTATATGTTGCATTTATAATATGTGAAGTAATGTTCTGTGCATGTCATAGTGAATGAATGTACTTGCCTTTGTTAAATTTCAACAGTCTAAACTAGTTTCAAAAATCAATTTCTCTTGTTCCAATTCTTTTTAGGGTATGATCATTAAAAGGAAAATGATTGTATGAATGTTATATTATTTTTAAAAATAATTATAAATGAAATTAGTTAGTGTTTTATTGGAAAATTGGAAATTTATAGTAAAAATGTATAAAGTCAGGAAAATCAAATGATTAAATTTCACGTTTAGATTTTATAACCTGATTAGTATTTGGAAATAATGAATTTAGATAAAGAAATCATGGTTTTTAATGTTGTGGATGTTGAGAATTCTCGAGTTGAACGGGAATTGGTCTTCGCTCGATTTTTGGTGATCGGAGGAAGGATAGGCGTCGAATTTGCTGCTGGAGGAAGCTCGTGTGGCGAGGGTCTTGGGAAAATTAGTGGGTGAATTTTCAGTTCGCCGTGGAGGTGGTACGACGATGGAATAGGGTTTGCCGACCAGTTTTGGTCGACGATGTTTCAGAGGGAATTTCGTCACCGTGGGTGAATCGGTCTTTACCGGAGCGAGGGGGATTGTAGCGTAGGATCGTGACGAGGCTCGAGGTCGATCGGCAAGGACTCAGTTGGTTGTAGGTGGCGATACGTGGTGGTTGTCGTTGATCGATGGGTTCCAATGGGTACTTGTATAGCTCGTTTTCGATTTTTGGATCGATTTGAAGTTCTAGGTGGTAAGGATCATCGACGAGGAGATTGGCGACTTGTGGGTGGTCACAGCGATGGTCGGAGTGGCCTCGATTGGTGTGCACGGTGCACATGTGTCCTTCATGTCTGGTGAGTTGCTGTGTTACTTGAAGCATCGGGGAAGTCAGGGGTTTTGCTCGGGTTCGTACGCGAGTTTTTCCGAAGGAAGTTGAAGCGGGGTTTTTGGGTTTGGAGCCGAGTGTTTTTTTAAGAATGATTTAAACAAGTTTTCAAAGAAAAATATTAAACAAGTTTTAAATAATTTCCTAACCAGATTCTTTTAAATGATAATTAAGTAAATGACTAAGATAATGGTTTATCTTAGATAAATTAAGGACTTAAGTAATTAAGGATTAATTAATTAACTTAAGTAATTATAGGATAATTAATTAATGTAATTAAAGGTTAATTACTTAATGAAATTAATTAAAGGATAATTAATTAATGTAATTAATTAAAGGATAATTAATTAATGTAAGTAATTAAAGGATCATTAATTAATATAAGTACTAAAGGTTAATTAATTAATGAGAATGATTAAATGGTTAAAGAATATGGACAGTTTGGCACAGGTCCCTAATAAGTTTCAAAATACACAAAAACCCCAGTAAAATAAAGTTTGTAAATTAGGTCCCTAGAATTAAGTTACTGAATAATGACATACACTTATGCAATTATTCAGTGAATAATTGCAGACATTTATGCAATTATATCAAAAAATTGCGGAAAATTCCGTAATTATTCATCCAAAAAATTGCGGAAATTTACGCAATTTTTTCAAAAAGTTGCGGAAAATTCCACAATTATTCACCAAAAAAATTGCATAACTATATGCAATTACTTAGTAACTTAATTCTAGGGACCTAATTTACACACTTTTTTTACTGGGGTTTTTGTGTATTTTTAAACTTACTAGGGACCTGAGCCTAATATTCACTAAAGAATAATTAATTTATGAAATTAATTAAAGGATAATTAATTAGTGTAATTAAAGAATAATTAATCAAGGATGATTAATTAAGATGGATAGTTAAGGGATGATTAATTAATTGGTTTGTAATTAATTAATGTTAAGTATGCAGGATTTAAAAGTAATTAAAGTAATAAATTTAATTCATTGGTGGTAAATTAAATTAATTAGAGATGATGTGGTTGATTAATCTTGCTTATGGATGATTGAATGCCTTGAATTATGTGATATCTCTGATATGTGATATATGTTGCTTTGTGATTTGAGATGAATTGTTGTGTATAAATTGTATTGTTTAAACTTAAACATTTTGGCTTTAAAAGATGGTATTGAATTCGAAGAGACTGGGATCGGATATCAGCGATATCCGGAACCACTTCGATTAGTAATCTAATTTTTTTTATAGATTTGATTATGGAATCAAATGGGCTGGAATGGAATAAATTAAGTAACTAGACCATTGAAACTAAGTAATGGTACTTAGGCATTATTTTGTGAAATAAGTGTTTGGCTACAGAATGATTAAAACTCGTAGTGATGAACGAGTTACCCTGGTTTTCGGAGAAACTTTATAACTTTGTATTTCATGTAAAATGGGTTTACTCACGCTGGTTTCCAGCCTGACTCGGGTGTTACTTTATGGTAATGCTCGGGTCAGACCGAGTATTACAGATTTCCAAGTAAGGATGTTCTGGAGCTCAGAAGGCGAGCTGGATGGCAGGAACGTATGGAGTGTATTCCGCTGTGATATATTGTAGTTGTTTGGGACATGTTGATTTGTATATGTCTAGTGTTTGAGTATGTGTGTAACTCTGGTGTATAAAAATGTAATCAACTGATACAGTATTCTTTTGTAAACTGTTATTATTTGATATTATATTTTGATCCGCTGCGAATGTGAGAATCTTTGTTGTATTTCTGTTTCTTCTTCTTCTATCTCTTTCTTCCTTTCCTAACTATCTGGAATTTTCCGGATCGAAAATTTCGGGTCGTTACAATGACAAGGCACTAGGTACCTCCTGTCACAATACACCTCTAATAAATGTATCGAGGGCCTCACATGAAACCCTTATGAATCAGGACTAGCCCTACCCCTTTCTGGATAGTTCCGAATATTTCATTACCCTAGACGCTTTTGCAACCTTTCCCAAGAGCACTCATACACAACCAAATCCATATATATATATATATATAAAAAGGGTGATGACAATACCCTAACGGGTGCGACCCACTTAGCCCTGAAGCATATCCCATGTTTTAGTCATTCCTGGTTGTTGAGGCTAGAGGCTACATTTTACCTTTTGAATAGCAAACCCACTTGGAATGTTAATATTGCCTCCAAGCAGCAATGCAGTGCCAGCATTTGTCCATACAAGTTCATTCTGGATCTGAACAAAACCGAAGGCACTACTTCTACTACATCCATTTTGGAATCACCCTCAAAATTAGTAGCAAGTAGCCATTGTACTTCAAAGAGCTCCGTCTTCGATCATCTTTAAGATATTCCAATTCGAAATGCTTATGCCGGTTCGAAGTGGTTTTTAGATAATATATCTGATTTCGGTCTCTCCGAACCGACAAAGATAGTTTAAAACAGGCCAAGATTTTGATAGTTGATTATTTAACTACCAAATAAACAAACAATTAAACCAAAGATTTAACCAAGCACGGTTAAGCACAAAGCAATCACTAAGCCTCTTTAATTAACAGGAAAAATATCCATATACTTATCTCAACTGTATTAGTATATTTACAAAAACACTACACTTTCCCTACTTATAAAATGTATTAATATACTTATCTCAACGGTATAAGTATATTCACAAAACATTATGAAAGATTTCTTATTTCAAAATCATGTCAAAGGATCAAAGCAAATATTATTTTAAAAGAAACAGAGATAAGGAAAAACAGAAACGTTATTCCTTCAGTGTTAAGCATGGAAGGAAAGTCCACATCACCAAAATTAAGAAGGTCGATTTGGGAAATCCAATCTCAATTTCTTTTGTTAATTTCTTCAATAAAACCTTTTTAATAAACCTCTTTCATTTATGAACATCTCCTTTACTAAAATTCAAAATCCACTTATAAAACTCGTAATAAATCTCCAAATTTATTTATAAAACTCTTTTATAAATATCCAAAACCATTCATAAAATTCTTTTACAAATATCCAAAATCATTTACAAAACTCCTTTTATAAATATCCAAAATCATTTATAAAACTTCTTTTATAAGTATAAGCTTTAAATTCATTTTAGAATTTCATTCATAAAATATCATTTATAAATTCCTTTATAAATATACATACCATAATTACAGCATCCTTTTATAAATTCTTAAACTTTACTTTAATGTCTCCTTTATAAATACCTTTTCTATTTTTATAAAATCTTCTATAGAAACTTTTTTTATGAAATACCATTTATAACTTATTTTATAAATCCCCGACTAATGTTCAATTCTTTATAAAACTCCAAAATCATTTATAAAATTCCTTTTATAAATTTTCTAAACCAAAACTCCCTTTTTAAATCAAACTTAAAAAATAATACCAAAATCCAAATACAAACAAATTCTAATTTCATTATACAACTCATATGCTTTACATAACACGATCTTTCCATATATTTCAATAAATTTCCAAATGGAATTTATTGCTCCAATTTATCAAAATAATAATGATTTCCCTATATAAATTCATTTCAATTTATAAAACACCGCTTATACATCTCCAAATTTATCACACTTCAAGTTTCCAAAATAGATCCAACTACTTTATCTAAAATGATCATTCCGTATATTATTATAAATCCACAAATGTGATTTATTTCTCAAATTTATCAAATGGAAATATCTTTCTTTTTTTAAAAGATTACTTATAAGACTCTCCTTAAATTTATAAGATACCATTTATAAATCTATTCTTTTATTTACAAGATTTTTTATAAAATGTCTCACAAATATTTATTTTCAAAATATTTCCATCTTTTTTAAAACAAAATTCAATTTTAAATAAAGATAACCCCTTTTTATTTACTTTTGAATACAAATATTATTATTATTATTGTTTTCAATTAAAATAAATACTTCCAAAAATAATTATTAAACATTTACTTAAATGTATATACATATGAAGAAAATTAAAAGAAGTTGAAATAAAATATAAAAGTTTAAAACTCTTTTAAATTAAAATATCATTGAAATTCCAAAACACTCAGATATAAAATCATTTTCCCAAATTAAAAATCATTTCCAAACCAAATCAACAACTTCTAGTATTTAAAAATAATATATTGAGGCCAAATAGTAACTATAGCACTTAAACAGTGCTATAACTACCTTTTCTACTAAAAAGGTTCAATTTTCACATATATCAGTGTCACATCCAAAATGGCCAACAATAATATTCAGTGTTTAACAATCTATATCATAGATGTATAACTGAAATAAATCAACAAGTAAATGAGTGGAAATTAAAAGTAACATTATCGAGAAATCCGGATTTCTTAATAAGATTCCTATATTTCAATTTCAAATTCCAATCGCTTTAAAAGCAAATATTTTAACCAATCGCCCAATAATTTCAGCCAAACCAAAACAGTAAAATTTATCTACTATATAACATACTGATATATCCAAAAGGGTGAGTTATACTCATAGTAATTCTGATTATCACTAAAGCGTTCTGGTTCCATCTAAAATCGAACAGCATTAGATCTTTAGCTGAAATTTCTAAAACCTCTGATCTACACTAATCCAATTCCAAAGCATAGGTAACGTCATTACGAATCCAATGTGATTGGCCATGTTCCATTTGCATCTTGTATGAGAGAGTTATTCAAATTATAAGCTTTGAGAATTTTTAATATAATCAATTTCAATTATTTAAACTGATTCCCAAATAAAACAAATCCCTCTCCACTAATCCTTCTCCCTAAATTCATTCCCGCCAACCAGACCTGCTCCTCACAACCACTGACGTAGCTTTGACCACCAAATTCTTCCTCCACCATCGACGAAATTTCAATCCTACAACAACTACAGACTCTCCATTAAAATCTCCATCTTTACGTCCCCCTGAACCCGCGATGTTCAAGCCGCCTTAGTCGCGACCTGTACCCCAAATGCGTACGTTCATGAAACGTCGCCCACACCTACACAGCAATGCACAACCCCAAAATCGACCCTTAGGTGCCTTTTGACCTCATGAACTTAAATACAATCACCATTTCACCAATTGACGACCATATTTCCAAAAACTCAAAACCCTACTTCACTTTAGCCTCATACAAACTACCGAATCCCTAACATAGTTGCCATACCCTCTAACAATCCTACCGAATGTTGATCTAAGCCTATAAAACCCAAAGATTCAACTTTTCCATTTTTTAGATTTTAATTCAATTTTTTTTTATTTAAGAAAAAAGAAGTTGATTTCTTTCTTCCTTTGTATACTGATCCTGACCCTCCATAGTCCCTATATTATATTTCATCTTATCATCAATATACTTATTGTTATTTTTTAACACAGAATGATTATATTGATATTACCTCTCATGGTTACCAATAGATGTCATGTAAGGCATACGGCCAGCGAGTGGAGTGATCAGACTTAGAAAAAAGTCCCACTCTACTAAAAAACCAGTTGCATAACTTATGTCTCCAATGTGAAAAAATTGAATCATAATTTCCTGATGCCACTTCTTTTTTCAAAGCATTAATCGCAGAAAATGATCCTGGCTGTAAGATATTTCATATGTAGAAGGGAGTTAGGTTCTGTAGTTTCCCTTAATGAATCACTGGATACATTTTTTAGCATAACTTCTTTATAAAGAAATGTGAACATTTGATGAAGAAAACAACTTGGATGTAATGCTCTGCAGATAAGTCTAATGGAGCTTTTCCCATATCTCCATAAGCAAAAAACTGCAACTTATCTGATCCTGATGCAGGCGCTGTTTCAGATGTATTTTGATTGCTCCACCCAACCAAGTTACTGTTAATTATTTAATAGTTAGATGAGAAAATTAAATTGAATGCTAAATATAATGAAGACTGTGCATGAAAGTTGGAGAAGGTTGTTGCTTAGTCAACTATAAATAAAAGTAGTACCTTCCATATTTATAAGTGTAAGTTTGAGAAGGTTGTAGCCCAGTCATAATTGTTTTATGAATAAACCCTGGATCATGCCATCCAAAATCTTTTGCTGGACTTGCCAAAACACTGACTGAAAAAGCAATTGTTAGTTATTGAATTTTAACTCTCCATGGTAAAAATAAAACTAAACAAAAAAGGATAAAATGAATGCAATTATCCTCTCTAGGCAACTTACTGCACATATCATCCTTAGTAAAGGTTGTGACAGTAGAAGTAGCAGATTTTCCACCTCCATATTGAACTTTTTGTGGTTTCTTATCACCACTAACCCATCTAAGTTTCATCTATATACAAGTGAAAATATTCAATACCAATACTAGTATGTATTTATGTGCTGAATCATTTTATTACATTACCAGTTATCCATAACAGAGAAATAAATTACTCGTCATACACTAGAGATTTTCTATCTTATCAATTATCACACACAAATGTCCTGGGATCTTTTAATAATTAAAGAAAAAACAATTACCGAGGTTCCAGTGGAGTCAATACTAGATAAATGACCATACAAAGGCATGGAAGGATTTGCAAAACGTATGGGTTGTGTTCTTTTGAAAATACAAGTTTTCTTAAACCCTCCTGTGAAGAACACAAACTCAACATCAGTTCTAAAATTGACGACATGAAACATTAAGGTTGCAGCGTAGGTCTCTACTGCAAAGTTGCCTTCCTCGTCCTTCTCTTTGCACACTTTGTTTTGACAACTCAAGTAAGATGGATCATTTTTCAAGTATTGACCCTGTATATGACAAAAAGACATTAATAATTATATTTAATACGTATAGTTCAGTATACTTGTAGCTAAATGGAAAAATGCAAACAGATAACAAATTAGGTACCTTGACATGATAGTGACATAGCAGAGGCAGACTGCTTAGATCTCCAGTTTGCACATAATAAAAGTCGTTGAGTATGCAATCTTTAAAGCTGCCATCAATTTATGTACATAAAATCAGCTTCTTATAAACTATAACATAATAATCGAGCTTACTTAAATTTCACAGTTATGGAGATTGTAAAATGTTCCGATGATAATTCATAAAATATGATTCAGACATTGTTTGCAAACTTCCGAAGCTATATAGTCAAAATAAAATGTAGTACTTTATGTTCTTAAATGTCATATAAATCTTCACACCAAAAGTATATATTATGATGATAAACAAAAAGGCTTTAACTAAGAAACATATAGCACATACATAAAAGTAAAATTTGTACATAGAACTAGAGGGTGATATCATAGCAACCCAGTCAGAAGCATCGGGGATTAAAACTCCACTAATAGTGACAGTAACATTTGCTTCATCAGGCAGAGGAGAAGGACCTCCAACAACACTTATGTCGATATATTGGTTTGGATCCAGATAATTAAGTAAGAACCTACGATTTATCACCCGAAAGTCCGATAAGCCAGTTTGTTCTTTGAACATGTCCCTTGATCCACCAAGCAAGGGAGATGAATGTAAAGAAGAAGATGTAATGAATAATAAGAACAATATTGTAAGTACTGAAAATGGTTGAATGTTGTCCTTTTGGTAACTAATGTGTGAACATATGCGTATGGTCTTTGTCTCTATATATAGATTTTTTTAGATGGCTCCAGTGGATTGCATGATGTATAGAATTCTACAGAATGTTGCATAAAAGTTATTTAATTATAAAAAAAATTGATGTGATAAGTGAGTTGACGTGTGCGGTAGGACGAAATAATTAGTTATAATTATACATGAGCATATCTTCCATGATAAATGGATATTCAAACCTGTCAATTTTGGTTAACTGATTGTTTGAAAGTTCATCTCCTCATAGTTCAAAACAGAAGCAACATGTTATCTTTTTAATGTAATTCTTTGGATTGTATGTACATGCATTTATATCTTATTGAAAATTTGGTTAGAAACAGAATAATATCTTTCTCCATTTAATACTGGAGATAGTTTTAGCTGAGTTATATATTTAAATGCAGTGCAGGGATGCTTATGGGTACTTGCATGTCCAAATAGTTATGATACTTACTAAAATAAAATCAACTATTTTTGCTATTATTTATTGTTTTATCTAGACTGGCTATCAATTAAAATGTTCGAATTCTGTTGTAGAAATATAAATCTCATTACAAAAACCTACAACTCTATTCATCACAATTTTAGCAGAAACCTAATGAGTAAAACCCAATAAGTACAAAAATGATAAATCATGATGAATTGCAAAAAAAAGAGGAGGACCTAAAAATCGAGTAGATCTTCATGGAGGAAAATAAATCACTGAACGATTGCTTCCAGCACAGAGAAGGAGGCTGAACATTTGCTTCAAGAGGCTGAACATTTGCTTCAGGAGGCCGAACAATTGCTCAAAGGGAAGTCCTGATTGAGCGAAGAAAGGAGTCCAACATGGAGGATGACGTCGAATGATTGCTTTTTAGGAGGTTGGTACCGACGAGAATCTTTCTAGGGTTTCATTACCATTTTTATTTTGGAAACAAGAGAAAGAAGAGATAACGGGAGAAATGATTTGGTCGCGAAAATGAAAGGAAAGCCCGCCATCTGTTTCATTAAAGTCCGCTTTATCATTTTTCTTGATACAACATACAGCGTTTGAACATGATTTTATTTTCTTTATATCAACCAGGACTGCATTTGTGATGAAAACGCTGAGAATCATTGCAGTCAAAAGTTAATTTTGTTGTAGTGGGGAGACAAAGAAAAGAGGTGATCAGAGAAATGATGGGTGTTAGTTATTTTTATTTTTAATTTTTCGGCATCTCGCCGCACAGTATTTTGTTTGTGTACGGACCCCGAACGACAAAATAAAAATACGGTCTCGCTTAGAACAGCGACACGACCTCAAAACAAAAATAATATACGTTGGTTATTGATTTCTCACAAATCACAAAACACTGACGTATGCCAAAAATCGTCAAAGGATTATTTAAAAAATTTCCAAATTAAAAATTATAGAAAAAACAAATAAATTATATTAAAAATACATCAACGGAAATCGAGTCGTTATATTAATAATAAATTTTATGATCATTTATTCAAACCATTTATTACTGTAAATAAATTTACAAATGAATTCACCTTTATTATTAATTTATTTTACATAAATTAAATACTCAAAATAAAATGATAGAAATTCCGGGTCGTTAAATATGTTTAGAAAGTGTGTGAATTAGTGGACCTAACCCAATATTTTGGCTTAGTTTTATTGGTTTGGTTTAGAGGGTAGGGATGCGAGGTCGGTAGAGTTATACAATAGAAATCTTTCCTTCCTTTGAAGGCTACCAGCAGTTTTGTGTGCTTACTACTTATGTGGGATATCTGCAACCACAGGACCTATAGTATGCAGTTGCGTATAGGTATGGAAAGATATACCAAGGGTTCGCCTTGGATTTGAAGTATTAAATACTCTGGTACTTTTAGGAAATGGGTTTGTAACACTCCGTAATTTGGCGTTGGTTATTAAATTAGTTAGTTAATTAACTAATTAGGCTTCAAAAATGGAATTTATGCAACAGATGGAATTTGATGATGAAACTTGCACCATTACGTTTACGGTGAAATTCAGACCAACTTTCATATTTGGAATTTTGCAATTGGAGTCCAAACGAAGAAGTTACGGATGAAAAAATGAATTCGAAACGGAAATAATTCATTTAAGAAATTAACGTTTTTAATTAATTGAACGGGGTCCACAAGTCGACCCGCTTAGTGTAACGGTCGACCTAGGGCGGTCGACATCCATGAGGGGGGTAGTCGACTGCTCTTAAGGTGGCGGTTAGGGTTTTTCCCTAGCTCAATGGCCCGAAAATATTATATTTTGATTTAATGGTTCTAGTTGATTGTAGCGCTTATAAATATAGGCCTAACCTTCCTTTTCTTCTCATATTTTTTTAAATAGAGCAAAGAAGCTCTACCATTTCTTCTTCTCCAATTTCTTTCTAAATTATAAAAAATAAGATGTTTATATCTATATTCAGACAACTTAGAGATGAATAGAAATCAAATGAAAATGAGAAGAGAAGAGAATCAACTATACTTATATTTGAGAATTTGGAGATCAGTCAAAGGTTCAGATCTGGAGATTTGGATCGCTTTTAAAAGATGAGTGAGAATTTATGTATATTGTTTTTGATTTTAAATCTATTTTATTGGCATACGTTAGATTTTTATGCTTAAATCAATTTTATTTGTGAGTTGTAGTTTCAAATTAGTGTAAAAAACTATTGCCTGCATATTCTTATCTTAGATCTATCTTAGAAATATGTTTACACCTAGATCTGGATATCAATCCCAAAGAATTTAGAATTTGAATGTTGTATATTTTTATTCCAAGTCTGTATTTGAGAGTAAAACAAGATTTATGGATTATTGCCCAATTTCTAATATGTTGTAGATTTTCCATAGTTTAATTTGTGGAAAGAACATCTATTTTGATTTTTATAAATTTGTTACTCTTTCCACTTTTAATTGAAACGGACGACGTTTGATTTAACAAGGAATAAAAAATTATCCATTCCTTGTAATTTCAAGTGGAGTCAATCTTTCCTTTTTGTGTTAAATCAATTTATGAAAATCATAGCAGAAAATCTTCCAAATGAATTTAATTCCAACAAATTAGATATGTAAAGCATATTCTAGTTACATATTTATGAATAGAATATATTTGATTATGAATAGGTAGTTTTATTAGGCAGTTTATACGTACTTATGACATTAATAAAGAAGAAAACGTTTATTCGTGCTTCATTTATGTGTAACGTTCATTAGTTATTATTATATCTAGGGAAAGTGAATTGTTAGGATTAGAAAATGAAGTAATTAATATTAATGGGAAATAAATTAGGAATTCCGATTAATTAATTAGTAGAAAATGAAAGATTGTAACCTAGATTAATGGGCAATTAATGAGAAATGATGGATAGTATTAAATTAAGGGTTAAAATTAATAGAGACAAATGAATTGATGAGATTGATAAAAATGGAATAGATATAAAAAGGTTACTAATTTAGAATTAGTAACCATATATAAATACCTTAGGAGATGTCCGTTAGGATTTTATGGACAAATTTGACATTTATGATCATTAAATGGGGATTTATAGATAGATAAGTATTTAAGGTAAATCTTATTGCCTTAAATAAAAAGAGAATTAGTAAGTTAAGTCCAGTGTCAACCTAAGATTGTATAAGTAAAGACTTAGGATGGTTAATAGGACTTAGTAGGTTAGTGATGCGAGGTCGGTAGAGTCACTCGACGGAAGACTACCCTTCATTTTGAGGCTACCATCAGTCGGGTGCACTTACTACCGATGTGAGATTTCAACAATCTTAGGACCCGTAAGGGCGTGAGAGATTAGACCTACTTTCTTAATTGAAAAGTAATAAAAGGTTCAAATATGGAATTAGGAAGTAGTGAGGAATATCTCTAAAAAGGTTTAATTCAATGTTGAGGTATTAAGTGGCTATCTTAGAGCCTACCTTCGTACTGAAAGAAGTAACTAATGAGATTCCATATTTATAATTAAGAATGTTGATTATCTCGATATAGGTTCGCTTCAGGTTTGAGGTATTAAGTGACTGGTCTAGGGTTCGCCTCTCTCCTACAAAATAAGTACTAAGTAGCCTAATAAGATTTCCAAGCAATATTAGCTAGATAGTACTAATTAGGAGTCCACCTTGGGGTTAGGTATTAAATGGAAAAGGCCTACCTATAAATAGATGTTAAATGGTCAGAGGTCTGCCTAGTCCTTATTAATGAGGTATTAAGTGGGTTGGGTATAGTCTCACATATTGCTACGACTTTAATATCGGTATGTGCGCTAGTGATATGACTATTATGAATTATAATGCCATAGATAGTGGTCAAAGATCTACGTAGTTAGGACCAATAGACCAATAATGACGATGCTAGAAGTCCACCTTTGGAATAGGTCTTAATTGACTAAGTCTACCTCGATTGAGGTCTTAAATGGAAAAGTCTACCTATTTCTTTTCTAAAAGTATTATGTAGTGATAGTAGAAGCTCGCTTCATATTTAGAAGTATTAAGTGGAAAAGGGGTATGGAAGTATTGGGTAGTTGATAAGGCTTCATCAGTATTTTGTGCCTTGGGAATGGGTAGGTAAGTAATCGTGTGTGCAATGCAGGGTTAGATTAGAATTGCTAAGCTTAATAGATATAATAATTAAATGGGAGCTAATTGGTTTATATTTATGTTATGGATAGTTTATAGATTTTCCAGTCACTGGAACGTTGTTCTGACCCTCTCATCATTACAACCCACAAGATATATTTAGAGAAACTTGTCACTAGAGCTGGACATGTTAGTTGTTGTAGAAGCCTTCTTTTCTCTCATGCTCGATGCTAATGTGATAATCTGTTATCCAAGGAATACCATTAGTTCTAAAGTAGTTGTAATAATCAGTATTCTTATTACTGTTTTCGTTATGAGATTAGAGTTTTATCTCTGATAATGCTCATGCTTATTTGCAGGTACCAAGTCCAACGATTTGTGCTTTGATGGACTTGGGTTTCGATTTTTTTTGAAATTTAGGTCCATTAAGGTACATGTGGTAACATTTAGTATTAGAGCCTAAGTTAGTAGATCAGAGGAAATTGGATAAATTGAGAGAATGCATTCATACTATCTTATCTATTATTATTATATTTTTACGTTAGATTCTAATAATTCCGACTGTAGAAGTAGTTGTAGTTCCACTTCGAAAGAATGGGCAAAGCAACTATGGTTGGAAATATCTTAGAGTAATATTTTCATGCCGACTTCCAAATACCCCATGGAGTGCCGGCGATGCGTAAGACATTGTTGATAAAGAGCATGAATACTACATATGGCTGAATCTTAGAGAATGGAGGTGTTCGACTTGATGGTTGAGTCTGGTTACCTTATCATTTTGGATTTTGATGATGAGTTCCAGTCGGAGACACATATTTATTCCAAATGGACAGGAAATTGGAGTCTGTATGTGGCATATATCCAGGAACCAGTTTTGGTAAGAGATTTTCCATCGATCACCTCTTTGATCGCAAACCAGATTTTTATTTGGAGAACTAATGTCAATTCCTTAGTTTTAAACCTATAAGAGAGTTTTTCTAAAGTATATTTTGGAAATGCCTTAGATTTTGGAAAAAGGGTTTTTCAAAGGATTTCTTTTCCCAAGGATTTGTTGTGGGAAATTTTGAAATTTTAATTTTCAAAGACACACGTATACTACTATGTTGATCGTGTTTAGAAATTTTCAGTATATAAAAGATTAATTTTTGATATCCTTAAATATTTATATGCATATATCAGTAAAGGATTGGTTTTAATTTTTGGCAAGAAAATAGATTTCCAATTTTGGAAATTTATGTTTAAAAAAATGCGTTGGAAACCATGATATACATACAAAGATAGATAGATATGTATGTATGTATGTATGTACGTACGTATGTATGTACGAGTTTGATTTTTTAAGGGAAGTTTTAGTATGAAATAGTTTCTATTATTTAGAAACAAGTATAAAGAATCATATATTTAGCTCAATGATTTTTTGTTTTTTAAAATCTTCTCTCTATAAGGTACAGACAAAATAGGAATGATTTTCAATTTTATAGGGTGTAGTTTGAAGTGTTGTTGTACGACCAACAATTGGAAGAAATATTTTCATTCGAAGTAGGCAGGAAAGAGCAGCAAGAATATTTTTGAGTTTTTGGAATTGTTGTTGGTCGCAGTAGTTTTATTGGGACTACTTTGATTTGCTGGAGCATGGTTCAGGACTAGGTGGTAGGATTGGACACCGTCGTGATAAGGATAGGAATTTTTCGGATTGTGTCGATTGAAGGAGACAGTGTGAAACGATTGTTATTATTTAACCTGACCTAATTGGATCTATGTTCAATTAATGCTTAGAACCCGTCTAGCGGTTGACCACCTAGCGGTAAACCTAGAGTGGTCTACAAGTTAATGAGTTTTGGCACAACTTGAACCTAGAGTAGGACTATAAAAGTCACGTTCGAATTTCCTCAGTTGCCTTCTTTCGTTCCTCCTTCCTCCATAAGACGAACTCAATCTCCATCCTCTACCTCCTCAAAGTATCAGCCCCTCTCTTCTGTTCCTCCCTTAGGCGACGCCGTTTTTCCCTTGGAGTAGCAGCCTTGCCTTCCCCTCGTGCTAGTTTTGCAGGTTAGATCTTGCCTAACCACCACTCCAGATCTAAACCAAACTTCCTCCTTCCGACCACTTCTTATCCCAAGACACCTGTCCGCACTACCTGTTTTTCCTTTCACCATTATGGTCTAAACCCTCAAGAGACCACTTGGATGGACTGGAATGAGCAGAAGATTTCGCTGCTTTTGGGCTGGAAGAGCTATTCATCGCGGTAGGATTTGCACTGATCCTCTGCTTTAAGACCTTTGAGCAGGAATGTTACCCGTGCTACATCTGTTTTTTCGATGTCATGTTGGCATAGTACTTCGATGAAGGCAACAGTGTTATTTGTTGAAGGTGATGGGTGTCTTGATTGAGCTGACCAATGATTATATCGCTAAGATTTTGGAGGCCTCCGCAAAGGACACGAACTTAGATGATTTTAAAGTGACCGACTCAAAGAATTTGCAGCAGATCTTTTCCCAGGATGTCATTGTTTGGAAGATGGATAATCCATGTCTGATTGCCCGTTAGGTTCTGCACATTATTCAACATAACGTCATCCCTAAGACGGGAAGTTCAGACCAAATTTATTCCATAGTGCGGAAGACCACCTATGCCAGTATTGGTGGCATCGCCATCAATTGGACCCCCACCCTTATGATGCAATTTATTGATTACGGATTAGCACTCTATAGAGTCACTTTCCAAATTTTCACATATCCACTCTCATCTTTTTGTAATACGGGTGAACCTCCATAGAGAGGCAGTTTAGTAGAAGGTTCCTTCTGACATCATTAGACCTTCCTTGGAAAGATGGCAATTCCGAAGCCGTCAGCTACACCAGCAACGCCAGTGGCACAAGATTAGGTGTATAGCCACCATGCTACGACTTCTCCAGGGTCACAACAATGGATCTAGCTTTAGTCAAGGAACAAGGCTTCTCATAGTCTGTATGCGTTATTTTAGGATTTATGGTATTGTTGTCTTTTCCCTTCTAGTATTTGTTCTTTTCTTTTAGGTTGTTTGGCCTGTAACTGTTAGTTATCTCTTGTAAAAGGTATGCATGATATTATGAGTTCCTATTTATTTACTATGTTATTGTTTCTAGACACACAAACCACTCTTATATATGCATAGTGAAGAAGCAATATAAATATGGAAATTTCATAAATGGCACTTAACTAACAGTAAATACAATATAAGACTGGAAGTTTAGAATGGTTGGAAAATTTTAGCAAGAACATGATAAAGTTATTTTGGTATCACGGGTCATTGCTCATGATCCCTAAAAGCTAAAAAATTTGGGTAATTGGGCATGATGACATTTTTAAATAAAATATCAAGTTTTATGGTTAAAGGTTTGTTATACAATTTTATAATTTGCTTTATGCGTTTAGCGCATAACCGACTTCTGACTATGCTGAAATTGTGGCTTAATTTATCAAAAGTTTTAACAAGGAAATATTTTGAAAAGCTTCCCTTTTGAAGAAAAAAAAGTAGTTTTTTTAGGTTTTAGTTATTTCTGGCTTTTAAATTGTTTTTAGAATTTTTGTCCAAAAATTCTATTTCAAAGGAAAATGTGCGTCTAAATATTGTAGGATTTCATTTTTCAAATGAAGAACAAATTTGAAAAGTGAGGACGATTTTTGTGAAATATTTGATTTTGAAGGCCACATGTTAAGCATAGAGAAGGAAAATAGAGTTAGAAATGGCAGATTTAGCGGTGCATAAGAATCGATGATGCGATAAATGCAAGCGGTGATAAGGGAAAAGTTGTTTTAGCCTTAGAATTTCTATTTTCATACTTGTCGATGACTTGTGCGAGTCTATTTTTGGACTCAATTCCATTTTAGAGCCTGAAAATCGATCGCCTTCTGCATTTTATGCATTGAAAATTTAGAGTAAATCCAGGGCATCAAGGAAATTTCCATTGTACTACGAGAATATGAAGATTATAAAGTGGTAAGAATGTTAAATTCTCCACCTAAATTTCTTTTTCCAGCATAGGAGTAAAGTTTAGAAAGTGATTTTTCGACACATTAGATTTTTGGATGGTAAGAATTGGATGCAAAATTGGTTGCTTCATAATTTTACTCATAGGAACATGGGGGTTTTGGTTGAAAAGATTTATCAAAAGATGCATACGTATAGAACTGTCAGTATACATAGGTTGTTTGCATCATATTTTTCAAAAATGTTTTCAAAGAAATGCATTCATATAGGAGGATGCAATTTAGAATTATTCTGCATAAATATTTTCTATGTGGTGATACAGTAAATCACTATGGACTTGCACGTTTGGTTGCAAAATTGGTTGTATACTCATTAGTTGTGTAGTTTTGGGTAATTATGAGCCAAAACCATGACTTGATCATTGGTGAAATTTCAAGAATGAAATTCTTTTTAAGGGGGAAGAATGTAACACCCCGTAATTTAGCGTTGGTTATTTAATTAGTAGGTTATATTAATTAATTATGCTCCAAAAATGGGATTTGTGCAAACGATGAAATTTGACCATAAAACTTGTGCCATTGCGTTTGTGGCAAAATTCTGAGCAACTTGCGATCGGAGTCCAAATGAAGAAGTTACGGTCGAAAAAATTTCAAAATAGAAATATTTCTTTTAAGAAATTAACGCTTTTAATTTATTAAATGGGGTCCGCAGGTCGACCCGCTTAGTGCAACGGTCGACCTGGGGCGGTCAACCGCACTTATGGTGGTGGCTTGGGTTTTCACTTGCGCAATAGCTCGGATCTATTTTATTTTGATCTAATGGTTCTGGTTTCTAACGCATATAAATATAGGCCAAACCCTTCCTTCTCTTCTCATATTTTTTTGAATAGAACAATGAAGCTCTACCATTTCTTCTTGTCTACTTTCTTTCTAAATTATGAAAAATAAGATATTTATATCTATATTCATACAAATTGGAGAGGAATAGAAATCAAATGAAAATGAAAGAAGAGAATCAACTATGCGTGTATTTGAGGATTTCGAGATGAATCAAAGATTCTACTTCGGATCTGGAAATTTGTATCGCTTTTAAAAGGCGAGTGGGAAATTATCTATATTGTTTATGACTTTAAATCTATTATGTTCGCATACATTTGATTTTTATGCCTAAATCGATTTTATTTGTGAGTTGTAGGCTCAAATTAGTGTAAAAAACTATTGCCTATATATTCTAATCTTGGATCTGTCTTAGAAATAAGTTTACGCCTAGATCTGAAAATCAACCCCAAAGATTTTAGAATTTGAATGTTTTTTATTTTTATTCCAGATCTGTACTTGGTGTAAAATAGGATTTTTGGATTATTGCCCAGTTTGTGATATGTTATAGGTTTTCCATAGTTTAATTTAAGGAAAGAACATCCATTTGATTTCTATAAATTTGCTTACGTTTCCCTTTTCATTCAAAAGAGTGACAGTTGATTTAACAGGGAATAAGAAATTATCCATTCCTTGTAATTTCAAATGGAGTCAATCTTTCCTTTTTGTGTTAAACCAATTTACGAAAATCATAGTTGAAAATCTTCTTAAGGAAATTAATTCTAGCAAACTGAATATGGAAAGCATATTCTAGTTACATATTTACGACTAGAATATATTTGGTTCAAGGTTTTAAATCTCCCCGAGATCAGCCGAGATGAAAATCCGAGATATTAGCCAAAATCCGAGATTTGGCAGCTTGGTTAGTTATAAGTGTTTTAAATATCGCCCGAGACAGCCGAGATATTTGCCCGAGATATTGGCCAAAATCCGAGATTTGAAACCTTGATTTGGTTACAAATAGGTAGTTTTGTTAGGCAGTTTATATGTATTTATTGCGTTAATAAAGAAGAACAACATTTATTCATGCGTTATTTATGTGTAATGTTCATTGGTTATTATTATATTTAGGGAAGCGGATAGTTAGGGTTAGAAAAGGTAGTAATTCATATTAGTGGGAAATAAATTAGGAATTCCTATTAATTATTTAATAGGAAATGAAAGGTTGTAACCTAAATTAATAGGAAATTAATGAGAAATAATGAATTGTATAAATTAAGGGTTATAATTAATAGAGAAATGAATTAATAAGACTGATAAAAATGGAATAGATAGAAAAAGGTTACTAATTTGAAATTAGTAATCATACATAATGTCTTAGAAAATGTCCGTTAGGATTTTATAGAAAAATTGGCATTTATGAGCATTAAAAAGGGATTTATGGGTAGATAAGTATTTAAGGTAAATCTTATTGCCTTAAATAAAAAGGGAATTAGTAAGATAAGTCCAATGTCAACCTAGTGTAGTATAAGTAAAGACTTAGAATTGTTAATTGGACTTATTAGGTTTGTGATGCGAGGTCAGTAGAGTCACTCGACACTCGACGGAAGATTGCGCTTCACTTTGAGGCTACCAACAGTCAGATGCACTTACTACTGATGTGAGATATTACTAATCTTAGGACCCATGATGGCGTGAGAGATTGGACCTACTTTCTTAATTGAAAAGTATTAAAAGGTCCAAATCTGGAATTCGGAAGTGGTGAGGGATATCTCTAAAATGGTTTACTTCAGTGTTGAGGTATTAAGTGACTATCTTAGGGCCCATCTCCCTACTGAAACTAACGAGATTCCATATTTATAATTAAAAGTGATGATGGATATCTCAGGAAGGCTTCGCTTTGGGTTTGAGATATGAAATGACTGATTTAAGATTGCCTCTCTCCTATAAAAGAAGTACAATGTAGCCAAATGAGATTTCTAAGCAATGTCAGCTAAATAGTACCAGTGAGAAGTCCATCTTTGGTTTAGGTATTAAATGGTAAAGGCCTACCTATAAATATGTGTTAAATTATCAAAGGTCTCCCTAGTCCTTATTAATGAGGTATTAAGTGGCTTGGGTACAGTTTCTCACGTTGCTAAGACTTTAATAACGATAGATGCGCTAGTGGTATGGCTATTATAAATTATAATGCCATATATAGTGGTCAAAGTTCTCTGTAGTTAGGAGCAATAGACCAATAATGATGATGCTAGAAGTCCACCATGGGAATAAGTCTTAATTGGCCGAGTCTACCTCGATTGAGGTCTTAAATAGCAAAGTCTGCCTATTTCTCTTTTAAAAGTATTATGTGGTGATAGTAGAAGTCTGCTTCATATTTAGAAGTATTAAGTGGCAAATGGGTATGGAAGTATTGGGTAATAAGGCTTCGTCAGTATTTTGTACCTTAGGAATGGTTAGGTAACTAATCGTGTATGCAATGCAAGGTTAGATTAGAATTGCTAATCTTAATAGACATAACAATTAAATGGAAATCAATAGGTATCAATTTATGTCATGGATACTTTATAGATTTTCCAATCACCAGAACGTTGTTTTGACTCCCTCCTCGTTACAACCCACAAGATAGATTTAGAGGAATGGATCACTGGAGATGGATGTGTTTAGTTATTGGGGAAGCCCTCTTTTCTTTTATGCTCAATGCTGATGTGACAATCTGCTATCCAAGGAATACCATTTATTCCAAGATAGTAGTCATAGTTAGTATTTTTATCCTATTATTGTTTCCGTTGTGAGTTTAGATTTCTATCAACATCTAATAATGCTCATGCTTATTTACAGGTACCAAATCCAAAGATTTATGCTTTGATGGACTTGGATTTCGATTTTTGTCGAAATTTTGGCCCATTAAGATATGGGTGGTTATAGGGTCTGCTTCATTTCTAATAAGAGATATTAAGTAACTAGAATGGACATTTTCCTTGACTTGCATTAGGTTAGTCTAAACAGGATTTTGACTATGGAAGGTCGGTGGGCTATTTAGTATTGTTGCTGAACCGGAATTTAGTAGTAGTGTTGGCATAAAGGCTATGACCAATAGCGGTCCCAAACGGTCGGGTGCAAAGACTCAGGTTATGCCCTTATAAATTTCGCTTCCTACTAATGTAGAATCCCTATGGGATATGCACAGAACTCAAAGTTTAATTAGTTAGTTATTTGTTTATCGTATGTAGAATCTTTATGGGATATGCACAGACCTCAAAGTTTAATTAGTTAGTTGTTTGTTTATCATAGGTGGGCTAGTTAACCCTTAGATGAGTCTTTGAGATACATTAATAATATAGTAATTATGTTAATAAGCCGTATCTAGAGGTCATGGGTCTCTGTAGATAGAAACGATTGACTAGAGATTACGTCACAGAGGGCCTGCTTTAGGGTTGAGGTACTAAATGGTCGTTAGGTCTGCCTCCTCCCTATTTAAGAATTATTAATTGGACGGGTTTTTTGGGTAGTACAACTTTTAGACATATATGTGTGTAGGCATATATATATAGTTATACCTCGGAGGAGGTTAGACATATCGTACACGCACATAGGATTGAATAGACTAGCCATAAGTAATAGACATAACACTTAAATAAGAATCAATTGGCATACTTTAGTGTTAGGGATAAAATATGTAAATTTATAATCACCAAAACGTTGTTCTAACTCCTTCCTCATTACAACCTACAGGATAGATTTAGAGGAACAGTCTACTAGTGCAAGACGGGAATGGTAGAAGGGGAAGTCTTCTCATTCATGCTCGGCATTGACAATGAGACTAGATATCCATGGAATACTATTGATTCCAAGGTAGTAGCCTTAGTTAGTATTATGTTCTATTATATTTTTCTATTCCACTGTAAGTTTATATTGATCGCTCTCTGATATATTTATGTATATTACAAGTTACCAAAACCAACCATCTATGCCTTAATGTATTTCGGTTTCAATTTAGTCAAAATTTAGATCTAGTAAAGTGCTGGTTGTTACACCCAAGCAAGTACAGAAGGTTGTTCTTATGCTTTAATAAGAGCTTGCAACAATCGACGATGAGTCAACTGAGAGAACCATCGAGCCGGTCAGCGCTCTAGTGTGCCGAGACCAATCCTAATTCTAAAGCATCAACATCATCAATTCCTCCCTTTATAACAATCCCCCAGAGTAAGTTGTTGCAGTCAGCAACATGTCACCTAGGAGAGTGCCATACACTCGTGTTGGGACCATCCTTTCCACTAAAGAAGTAGTGCTCGTGGTCATGCTAAGACCTCCTTCAGCCATAAAGCCGCTTCAACCGACTGCATGACACCTATGAGCACCCTCGAGCCAAGTAATGCTCAGGGTCGTGCCAGGACCATCAGTAACACTGAAGACTGGGATAGCAAGGACCCTATATCCATGGCCACTCCATAAAGAACTAGAGAGCTTATCATGATAATGCTACAAAGTTATTGCCTTTAAATAATTTCATGTACCAAAGTTTATCGATCCAATTAGGTGGATCAGTTGCTACTATTTTATCACTGTTAATATGGTTATGGTAAAAAAATTCAGTAGGAAAAATATTCTAAATACCAAAAGTTACTAATCTAATCTAGTGGATACAATCTTTGTAATCTAGGTACAATCAAGAGATAATATATACATGTAAAAGGTACACTTCTACTACTGCTTATTGTTCTTCTTAACCCACAAAATGTGCAATGTGTAAGATTTATATACTCCTTCCAATATAGCATGCATCCAGTCGACGCATATCAATATTTTCACAAGAAAAACAAATGCTGACACCTTCCTTTTCAACAAATGCCAATTATCCCTCAACCTGGTCCTTAAATCTTCTGTGGTTATATGTCAAACCAAACTAATGATCTCATTCGTTAATTTTCCTATATTGTTGTTTGTTGATTTTATAACAACTTATCTAGAAGTTGTTGCCAATTCTGTCATTAGACATCTACCAAAAAGTGGTCATTTAGACAATTCTAACAAGTAAAAAAATTTTAGCTTTCGGGTTAGGTTTTTCCTATACATCCATTAAATATAACCACATACACAAATCTACGACATAAAGAACAATTCAGTTATTCCATTTTTAGACTAGGCTCATTAAATCAACATCAACGTTTTCAGTCTCAACTTCAACAATGTCTTACGTATCAAATTTACGTTTTTCTTCATTATTATATTTCCATAAATAATAACCATCGATAAAACCGTATTTAGTCAAATGGAATTCTATTTAATGATAATCGTGGGGTTTATTTAGCTTTACACCACCTACAAGACATTGAGCCACTATTATATTTGCCATATCACAAGATTCCACCTGCATGAATTCCTCTAAAACTCTTTAGAAAGGTCGAAACTGCTCTTATGTCCTAAAATTTTGTGTATCCCACATCGTCAAACTTTTAAGTTCTTTTTCTGCATAATTAACATAAGTCATGTTATATTTTATTGTAAAAAAATTGTTAACATATAATTAGGAATTGGTAGTTATTTCTTGTAGTTATTTCTTTTATTGTATAAATTCGTAGTTATTTACTATAGTTATTTCGTTTAATCTATTTATTGTTTATATAATATTTTTAAATAAATTTTGTTTAATCGAAACCATACCATTCATTTTGTTTTTAATTGAATATTATATAAATTATATTATTCATTTAAATAATAAGCACAAATGCTATATTCTTTTATTTCAAATGCATTTTTTCAATGTTTAACTTGGGTGATTTATTTATCTATTATTCATACGATTTTTTATATAAAATTTGTTTAATTGAAATTATATCATTCATATTTTTAATTAATTTTATATATGAATTTAAACTATTGTTTTAAATACTTTACAAAGTTCGTTTTTTTAATACATTTTTTAAAGTCTAATGTCTATTTTCTACCACTAATCCTCCTTCTATTATAAACACAACGCTATTTTTACATTTCATTAATAATTTCGCACCAAATGATTCGATTGATTTTAATAGCACTTTCCCTTATTCCCCGTATCGTACGCCAATACGCGTACATGGGGAACAAAAAGAGACTCTCCCAAAATTTTATTAGTTATTTGAACTGAAATGATTTATAAAATGAAAAAATATTGTTGTGTTTATAACTGTCCAGTACTATAAGAAATCCAACGAATACTTTATTAGATGATTATCGATGTATGTTTCACAACAAAACATCTATACGAGGATCATATAAAATAACTGTCAAGTAGGGTATAACATAGTAAGATTACCAAAATTTTCTTATATTAAGTTCTTTCCCAAATAATTAGTTTATTAGTTGACTAAGAATCAATGTAATCGATTGCTAATCATTTGTTAATCAACAATATTAATCTGTTTTAAACAATTATGAAACGGTTATTAACCAATTATTAGTTTTCAAAATATATCATGCATTGATTGGGAATAACATATGATTAACAGACCACATATAAATTATTAAGAAACTATTAACTAACCGGTAAGGGCTAACATACGGTTAATTAACTATATCAATTAACTAATCGAAAGGTCAAATATTTTCCAAATAATTGCATTAAGAAGGAAGGAGCAGAAGGCAAGCGAACAAATCACATCGACATGGGGTTGCATCGGGTATGGTAGGCGGAGTTCGACTAGGTTTGGCGATGGTAGGTCGAGGTTAGGTTCGACATAGGAAAGATGTCAAGTTCGGGTTTGGTAAGGGCAGTAGAAAGGATGACAAGGTTCGATAAGGACGGTAAGCGGAGGTTGAGTTCGAAGATGATTGGCGGTAAACGCAATGGCATCAAGTTCAACGGCAGCAATGGTTGGTAGCTATAATAATCCTCCATTTACATCACCCTGAATCAATGCTAAACAACCACATACGATCCTGAATACTGTAATAGTGAAATGTTTGGGTAAAAAAACTAAACAAAATTCTGCATGACCTCTATGCATAATTCAACACGGAATAACAAAATATATTATGATTAGCATAGGTGCACGAAGGCACAATCAATGCACAAATGCATGATAGTCAAAAGCCTAAAGGCATGCCATATATCAGGTATAGATATAAGATATAATATGGATATCTAACTGAATAAAACATATCACGAATAACTTAGTTTATGTAAACTCCCTAAACATGGGGTACTGAATGAATACATCAAATATAACATATAAGCGTATACATGAATAAGATTGCTAATATACATAACCATACATGAAATAAACATTCATAGAAATAAGTAGTGCATCCTTGTTTATCTGACTGTCTAATTAGCATGCCCCATAGTAATCATGTCTCTTGGACTACTCATAAGAGTAAACAAAAGTTGCCCATATAGGAAATAAAAAGAGAGAAAATGAGGGCCAGCTAGAAGTTTAGTGAGGGGAACTAACCTCGTATAATTGTAGCTAAATAATCATATATTCATCCTAATATGCAACGGATTTATATGAAAATACCACAATTCAAAACAATGATTATCCCAACAATATAGGGTACTAACAACATGATAGCTTAGTGTAGGAGTAAAATACTATACTCCATGGTCAAAGGTGTCATTGGTCTCCCAATATTGGTCAATCTAAAACATAAAGTGAATACAGCAAATCACTATGCTACACACAAGCTTTACCCACCCTGCTCCACATATAAATAATATATGAGTACTATCATAAGTTAACGCTATTTGGAAATCTGAAACCTATATCTAGTGGTGAATTGCAATTAGCTACCCATATAAAGTATATTGGAGTCAGCCTATCCCATTGGATCTTAATTGCACCTAGAAGTACTATTGACTCATATAGGTCCAATTACAACACTTACTTCTAATGTATGTAGTTTATTTTGGTTTTAGGAATTTCGTTGAGTGGGGAGAGTCAAGTCTGGTTTAGGGAGATAACTGAAGTGTTGCATCACTAAGATGTCACTAGGACAATGGAATTACCTACGTCTTAGTGATGCCTATTGTTTTATTATTATTATTTTAAGTCATGATGTTATTAAGGCATTAGTAACTCCTATGCCCTAGTTTGACGCCTTTTGGACGCCACTGTTTATTTTACGTAGTATTTAGTTTTAATTTCAAAGTAGTATATAATTTTATTAATCTTAAAACAATATATACTTAATTTATAATTATGGGTATAATTTACATGTTATTATATATATTTCAATATTATTATAAAATTACTTAAATTTAAAATACTATATAATTAATTATAATTTTAGTTTAATTAAATGTTATTAATTAGTTAGTGTGTGTACTAATTATTATAATAATACAAATTTATTTTTGAATATATTTTAATTTTAAATATTACATAATTTATCATAATTTTAAGTATAATTTACATATTATTATAATATAATATAGTATATATTTTTATTGTAATTATATTAAATTTTAATATAGATATAGTTAATTTATAATTTTAAGTAAAATTTCAAAATAAATTTTGTTTTAATTTTGATAAAAAGTATAAAATAATAAGTTATTTAGAGTGCAATTTTTAAAATTTGATCGTACAAACTCATTAATAATGTATTAGAAGCTTAAACATACACTTTTTAATTCCAACTCAATTTGTTAGATTCAATTATTCATTGGTGTTAGTTAATTTTCATTAAAAAAATAGTTTACTTAAAGAATTGAGGAACAAATCACGTTGAAATAGTATGAAACTGTATTAGAATCAGATCCTTGTATAATAGACGGTAAATTCATTATTATCACCCATTGGAGTCCTACACTTGACGCTGCTTAAGATCAAGTAATGTCCATCCTAATTTGGGCTAGTTTTACTTATATCGGTTCCTCACTTTAGTCGATTGAAGGTCTTGACTAGTTGGCTAGTCATGTAAGTGAGCTAATTTTCTTTGATGAGAACATTGAGTGTAGGTATCACTTGGAGTTTGCCAAAACTCTTGTAAAGATAACCCCGGATCGTTCTTTATCGACAAAGTTATCTACTATAGTTTCTGAGTCCAGGACTATGCACATTATGGTGTCTTACTTATGGCAGCCCCCGACCTACTCCTACTGCCACTCTTTTGGTCATACTGTACCCTTTTGCATTCATATTCATTTACCAATGATTCGGACATTGTGGCACCCCTCTCGAAATCCCTGAGAAAGTTCCATTGCAAAAGTCGATGCCTCAACAATGGAGAGTGGAGAAGACAGTTATCCTTGCTTCTAATCCTATAACATATGCATACTCAGCCCCACATGACCTCCCGACCCTTCTGAGCTTGCCAAGCTCGATGCTTTTCTCTCCTCCGCCTTCTCTTCTTGCAACTCTTACAATGGCAAGCTTCATTTGGAGAAGTCCATCGCTATTGAGACTTATGACCCTCCTTATTTGTGCATCCTTCGCATGCTCGGCTCTTGCAAGGCCTCTAGTTTAACATTGCATCATCTTGATGATCTTGAGGAGGGAATTGAATATGATATTTCAAATCTTTTTTTAGTTCTTGGCATTTGTTGCCTTTTGTTATGTAATAAGTATTTTGGCATTTTGAGTTTTGGTCATGTACCGCTTGGATTGTGTAGTAGTCGCTTTGTTAGTTAGTGATCTAAGTCATGTTATGTATCATATGAGTTGTAGCTGCTTTGGATCAATGTCAAACACCAATTTTTATATTATTAAAAAGTGCATCGGCCACTTTAAAAACCGACTTATCTTTCCAAAAAATAGCAATAATTATTTTGTACAATCATATTTTGAAAATTCATAATATAAGCAAGATTAGTTCAAACTAGTTGTTTTAAATATAAGTTACATATAGTTCCACCATAAACAACCAGTTTGAACCGACTTTCCAATTTACGTTATAAAATTTTGAAATCCAATCGTACATAATAGTTAATACCATATAAAAAAAACTTCTGTATACCGTTTCATGTCATTTTGACTAAAAAATTAGTTAACTTATAAGATCGAGGATCAAAGTAAGTCGGAATAACATGTAATTGTATATTTAGGATTTGTGACAATAATTATTATTTTGTATGGTCAGGTTCTGAAATTCATAATGTAAACAGGACTTTTAGTTCAAAATGATCGTTTAATATAAGGTACTTAGAGTTCCATAAAAAACGACCAGGTTTAATCGATATTCCTATTTACATTCCAAATGTTTGAAATCTGATAATACACATTCGTTAATACGTATAAGAAGTTTAAATATACAAATTCATGTCATTTCATCTAAATTTAACCCTCCTTCATTAAAAGCAATCATTCGTTAGTGTTAGTTAATTATTGAAAAATATCAGTTGACCTATATCATCGAGGAAGTTGGAATTCCATGAAATTGTATACTTAAGCTTTTACGATGATAATAAGTATTTTGTATAAATATATTATGAAAATTCATAAGGTAAATTGGACCGCTAGTTCTGGCGCAAGTAATTACCAACGCCTTAGCAATGCCATACCTTTCAAAAAGAAATTAATAAATGATTCATATGGGTATATAAAGGCATCAGTAATGGCGTAGGCAAACAACTTTGTGACCATATCTTTCACAAAACAGTTCAAAAAAATAGCATGGCTTCCAAAGGCATCAGTATTGCTTATGGCATCATAATGGCATAGGAAAATAATAATACTTTTGCGATGTCTTGTCATACCAGAAAATTAGAATATGCCAAAGAAAAATGAAGCATAGGTAATCCATTGCTAATACATGTAACATGATCGAGACAACATTAATTATTGACACCTTAGTGATGCATGAATCCTTACTGATTAGAGATGCCATACAATCATCGCATCACTATAACATCACTGTGTAGCATTAGAAATCAGGCCACTCTCTAGTATTGTGTCTTTAACATCTATATTTGCATTAAATTTTTAATAGTTGTAATGTTGAGAATAAGAATACTACAAAGATGAATATGATTAGCTAATAAAATCACATGTTGATTGTTATCACAAATGAATGTATGCATTTTGCTAAGAAATAATTTAAAAAGTCCAGTTTTTATTTAGTACTTTGAAAATTAAGTCGACTTCTGCATATTTTCAAATTTAAAATTATATTTAAATTTTATTTAAACTGGATGTTGACTTTGATAGATTTATAGGTACGCCCTATGGGCAATTATGTAACTGTTACTATATAACTAGTAACCAATCTTGTTCAAAATAAAATATGTTTTCTTTCTATTATATATTTGATATAATGTGTTATATATTAACTAATTAACTTAGTTAAAAGTATATTTAATAGAAAATCTGTAACTGGTATATTTTGTGATAATGGTTACGTGCATTGTAACCATGAGTGATTTATTATAGCAAAATAAACATACCATTTTAAATATTCCTAGTCAAGATGTATCAAGACCGGATATCGATATATCAGTTGAGACTAAAGTACGTAATGCTCTCCAAATGTTGAATAGTGTATTACTCGTGGCTAAAGTACGTACTAATAGTAATTGGATAGTTATGAATGACTCACTTAATAGTTTTCTATTGATTAATATAACCAAGGTCAAATAGAAAGTATCGATGTGACAAAATTACACAGCTCTCTTGACTTGAGAATACTATTGATCTTTAATATGGAAGCTCTGCTTCGATTATAATTAAATCGTAGCATGACGTCCATTAAATGACTATAACATGGTTGAGCGGAAGCATTGGAAGTGAAACACTATTCAAGAGAGGATTCGTCTCCTCGTTTATATGAGGTTAGTATCACGATCAACTGAAGTCAACTCAAATGACTTTGTCATGCCACCTGCTAAGTGACGTGTGAACCAAGGATTTTATATTTGGACTATAAAGTTGAATATGGACGATGTTAGAATTTTGACCATTACCAAATTTCATAAGTCCTAATGTGATATAGTTTTGATGAAGAGAATTGATGTAAATAATTGTAACTACCGGGTAATGCTTTAATAAAGTAAAATTGGACTTTACTGAATCTATGTAAGTGATAAATTTGACCATAATATCATACCACCTACTAAGTGACGTGTGAAAGTTAATATTCAAATTGTTCGATATTAATCGCTGATCAAATTTATACCTAAGAATCACACAACAAAATGTTGAATATTCCTGCTACTACCTGATTTAATTAATCATAGTTGTTATAAATTAATTAAATTAATAAATATTAATGAAATATTAATTATAAGATTTTATTTAATTTTTGTTGACCAATATTACATAATGTGTATATAGTAGATATAAACAACACATATCGATATACGATATCGATATGCATTTAAAATGGATTTAATTGCACATTTGTTCGATCAAGCTTGAAGTAGTCAGGACGCCCAAGTGAGGATTGGTATGGCTAGCTATATGGAGGGTTGAATATGATAGAATGATGATTCAAAAGGCAGGAATGAGTAAGAGAAATGTGTGGATCTAGATCCTCCTTTTTCTTCTTCGAACCCTAGTTATTTATACACATCACATCCCATTTTAGAAAGGGTTAATTGAAGCCCCAACTCTCCCTAGATCAGGCTGGCCACTCTTGTCTCTCTCCTCTACATTTTTTAAGCTTCCATATACACAAATTAAATCAAACTAGAAGATTGATAGATGATGCATTTGGATTGGTAGCTCCTTCAAGATTTTAGAATCTGATTCAAGGAGTTTTGATTCTACATCTTAGGATGTTTCATCTAGGTTATAGACAAGATAAATTTTATATATTTACATATTCATATTTAATTGTTCAATTATTATTGTATGCTAAGGTAGTACATATATCTTAAATTGGAAAATCCTAAATAATGATTTAGAATGGACTATTTGCGCATAAAAACCAAATTATCTCGAAGTCAGTGGGAGCGGTATTGAGTTTATGAGTTTTAGAATATGATCCAAGATATGATACGAAAGTATCATTATATAAGCTTGGAATTGAGTAAGTATTTAGATAGAAATGCCAAATAACTTGATTTTCAATCAAAATACAAAGGAAGCGTGCATTCATAAGAAAGAACTACTAAAGGTACTAAAATATTTCTAAAAAGGTAAACAACTTACTACTGATTGTTAACGATGTCTTATGTAAAATCAATAATAGTTTAGTTTTTTAACACTCATTCTTCGATTTATAAACTATATCTTTTATAATAAGTATAAAAGACGTCGAGAATGTCCCAAACGATATACAAAGACACATTATTAGAATGTTAAATATGGAATATGTAAGATGGATTCCTTATGTATTGACAATAAGAGTTATCATACATATTGCATTATCTACAATAACATATTTTGTTTATGTATTTGATGCATGAAGCAAATATCAAATACAAGTTATGGTCACTAGATGATAGTTTAGAGTGTTCTCGAGTATTTATAAAATTCTAAAGAATTGTTGAAGGAAACAACGAACTCTTTATGAAGGATTGTTCGGACTCAAACTTCATAAGTGTTATCAAGTGTAATTTGTAAATATTAAATTCATGTTCAAACCCTAAATAAGAAGCTTTAAGTTGGAAATAGTCCAATGAAAGGTTGTTCAATGAAAGGCTAAGCACATCGCCTTTGAATAGCGCGACAATAAGAGCAATGTATAAATATAAATGTACAAATTTATAACTAAGCTAGTGGTGATTACAAGTATTAAGACTACTAATCATTGTTATATAATAATCATGGAAAAATAAGAGCTCACTAGAGGTTTTGAAACATACTCCAAAGAGTTCTATATGATAAAGGTAGTTTATCAGCATTGTAGAGAGTTGATTGACATTGTAGATAATTAAACAACATAGCAGATCCATTCACGAAGGGTCTAACTCGATCGGTTTTCATCAAACTGATCGAAGGGATGGGATTAAGACTCCATAATTGACCCCAAGTGTAAGTGGGAGATTGATAGAGTAAGGAGTATGCCCTAAGGGAAATTATGTAATTGTTACGTATATCTAACTCAATAACCAACGTTGTTCGAAAATAAAATGTATTTTCTTTCTATTATGTACTTGATATAATGTGTTGTGTATTAATTAACTAAATTATTTAAAAGTATATTTTATAGAAAATCCATAAATGGAATGTTTTGTGATAATAGTTACAATGCGTTGTAACCTTGAGTGATTACTACCTAATTAAGAAGACATAATAGTTACAATGTGTTGTTTTCATGTATATATATATAGGCTTATCTTTGACTTAGTTGACCAAGTATTTGCTTTATATATATATATATATATATATATATATATATGTATATAAAGCAAATACTTGGTCAACTAAGTCAAAGATAAGCCTTTTTGGCAGTTCCCCAAATGACCTTTCCTATGCTTCGTATGTTAAAAACAAGTAGGGTTGTTTATGTCAATAGTCTTTCCACGTTAGAATCGTTTTCCATTTTCCCACGATCATCTCTATTCTCCCTAATCATTCTTCTCGGTCCACCTTCCTCGGCTTCCCACTTTCTAATGAGATAGTGTTATCATCAAAACCATTAACCTAATTGGATCCTTGCCAACCATCCACTGCTCTTATTTTAATTGAAAATGGTATTATCTTCTATGGTTTTAAACGATTTACGTATTAACCTAATTTGTAAAATGATTTTGATTTGATGTTCAAAAATAGCTTGCCATCAGCTTTCATTAAATCTAGATTCTTCGGCATGTCTTGAAGGCTTCTTGGTTCTTTGATTGAAGCACTCATCACTTTCAATATTGGTTAGGGCAACCGATCTCTAATGATGAAGCTTTAAAAGTAACAACTATCTTACCATTTGTTCATAGTAGAAATCTAGGTTTTAATCATATATTATTATTGTTTATTGTCTATATTTATTGTTTCTACGCAAAGAATTAAGAGTAGTTTGAACTTTCAAATTTAAATATTTATTATTTGGTTGAATGTGAAGCAACGTTTGCCATGACTTCATAATATAGACTTAAGATATTTGATGGAACATTGGTAGCGTGCAAGCGACTTAGGTGCCAATCCCTCATAATATAGACCGAGGAG
This sequence comes from Allium fistulosum, assembly GCA_030737815.1. NCBI lineage: Eukaryota > Viridiplantae > Streptophyta > Magnoliopsida > Asparagales > Amaryllidaceae > Allium > Allium fistulosum. The sequence continues at coordinate 723,319,688 of CM060908.1, forward strand.
GCTTGCATATGCTACGATGACTTGCCTTTGACAACTGGCTTGCGAAGGCGGAGTTGCCAGAATGAACAAAATTGCAACATTGTCTAGACTTGCATGGGCTGAACTTCCAGAGTGTTTTGTTGAAACTGGAGTTGAATATGAGAACTTCAGTTGAAATTGCAAGCATCTCTAAAACTGAAGCAAGTTGTAGTGAGTACATGTTATAGGGAGTAGGAATATGTGTTCACAGTTCAACATGCAATGAAGTGAATCCAAAATCCTTACATCTCTGTGCACAATTGGATCAACAAACGAAGCTTCAGGTAAATGCTGTTAGTCCATGAGATGATGGTTTTGATGACAACAACCTTAGAATAGATTATAAAATATAAATACTAACATTACAAGTTTAGATATATATGTATATGCAGGATCTAACCATGCAGGTATCAAAAATGAAGACTGTACAGTACAGAGATTCAAGATATAGAGATAGAAGACTCATGAGTATCAAGATTATCAAGAGTTCAAGATTTCAAGGTTAAGTTTGTTTTATTAGGAATATTTGTTAAAACTTGTAGAAAAGCACTGGCATCTTAATATCCAATTTATTCGTGGAATGGAATCCACTTCGAGCCCGTTAAAGGGATGGAACCCTAAGTAGGATGGAACCTACGAAAATCTAGTGGGACATTGTTTTGTATCCACTAATTTTAATTCAAATGATTTTACAAAATTATCTTGTTTTCAAAATGATTTCAAAACTTTCCTTTTAAAAGATTCAAAACTCTCTATCCTGATTTTAAATAATTTTAGCCTTAAAAACATCTTTAATTTCAAAGTCAAATTACTCCTGATTTTAAACTATCTTTCAAATAATATATTTAACTTTTAAATATTTATACTTAGATTTAAATATAAAATTATAGTTAAATTATGTATATATTGTTCTTTATATTTACTTATGAATTTCAACTAAAGTCAAGTATATTTATAAAGTTTAAAATAGTTTTTATATAAGATAAAAGTTATTTTCAAAGAAATTCAAAACATCAAAAAAGACTATGGGATGTCGACATGCCTATAGGTACCATGTCGACATGGTGTCAGTTTGATTCAAAATTCAAATTTCAAAAGAAGTGTTTATTCGCCATAACTCTTCATGAATGGTCATGGCTATTGCTCTTCTATAAATAGGGGTCAGTTTCAACGAATTTTTAATCACTTTTTTTCTAGTTTTCACTCCTCTTCTTCTTCCACATTTCTTAATACAAATTTATACCATTACTCTGCCGAAATCAACATCGAATCATACTCGATTACATCTAGTTTGATTCTCCATCACTATCTCTACAAAGTTCTCAGTGCTATTCAGAGTTATAGACTTCTTTGTAATCTATTAGCGAGAAAAGGTGTGATTGTAGCCTTGGAAATCAATCAAAAGGGAAAAGGTGTGATTGTAGCCCTAGAAATCAATTGGGTGAACTTGTTGCCCCAGAAATCAAGTATCTCTACCCAGAGGATTGTTATTCTGGAGGGTGTAACTCGTAGCCTTGAAACCGAGGGTTGTAATTGTTGAATTGATTTTGAAAGGAAATCCGTACTTAGTTGTGCGGGACTGGATGTAGGGTAACTCCGAACCAGTATAAAATCCGGTGTGTTCTTTCCTTTACTGCTTTTACTTTATATTTGTATCTGTGTTTGATTCTGTGTTCATATCTGTGTTTGATTAGTGTATACATTGTTAACAAATTAAGATAAACTCAAAAGGATTAACACATTTCTTAAAACACTATTCACCCCCCCTCTAGTGTTAATTCTAGCCTTAAGATCCTTAATCCGCATTTCTCACATTTGGTATCAGAGCCTTGTTTTCAAAAGTTTCATTATCTAAATTTTGAAAAATTTCAAAATGGCTACTAACACTAGTACTGCTATTACCACCAACACTAGTTCATTTGTAGAAGGTCAGTCTACTGCCAGACCACCACTTTTTAATGGCAGTAACTATGCATATTGGGCATGTAGGATGAAAATATATTTACAATCTGTAGGATTAGATACTTGGAATATCACACAAACTGAATATTCTGAACCCACAACTAATTTTGTACAGTGGACCACTGAGCAAAAGACTGTTGCACAAAATAATTCTAAAGCAATGAATATTCTGTTTTGTTCACTTGAAAGAAATGAATTTAATAGAGTGTCAGTTTATAAGTCTGCATATGAAATCTGGAAAACTTTGCAAGTAACTCACGAAGGAACAAGCAAAGTTAAACAGACCAAAATTTTCATGCTCACAAACCAGTTTCATTTATTTAAAATGAATACTAATGAGTCTATTTCAGATATGTATAGTCGATTTCAAGATATTGTGCATTCTTTAATATCTTTGGGAAAGGAATTTTCGGAAGAAAATCAAGTCAAAAAATTTTTAAATTCTCTCACTCCAGAATGGGATCAAAAGACACTTGCAATTGAAGAGGCAAATGACATCAGTACTTTAAAGATAGAAGAATTGATTGGAAATCTAATGTCGTTTGAAGTTCAAATGAACGGGAGAAGAGAAAGCAAAGCATTTGAAAAGAAATCAATGGCATTCAATGCATTAATCGACGGATCAGACTCAAATAGTGATAATGATGAAGAGATAGCATTTATGACCAGGAATTTTCGGAAATTTCTGAAGTACGGAAAATTGAATAGTTCCAAGAGAAACAACTTTAAAAATTCCGGTAATCAGACTACAGTACCAAACTTTATCAAATGCTTCAATTGTGACGAACCAGGTCATATCAAAAGAGACTGTCCGCATCTAGATAAGGAAAACCCTCCTATAAACAATGATTCTGCAAAGAAACGGAAACGTGCATTCACTGCTACTCTAGATGACTCTGACTCATCCTCCAGCGACGATGAACAGAAGAAAGATAATTCAAATCTGTGTTTCACAGCAATTCTCGATTTAGTCGATACCAAAGACACGGACTCTGAAAAAGGTACACGTTTACAATACATTAGCTGAAATTGCATGCTTGAATTGATTGATTGATTGATTGTTTTTGAATTGATTGATTGGTTGATTGATTTTGAATTGATATGTTGTTTGAATTTTAAAATTTATTTTCTATTTTTTACTATTATTTTATTATTATTTTTATTATTTTTGACACATTCTGAAATATATTATACGTACGATAATATTTCAGAAATATAGACATTAATAATAATATTTATATATATGTATAACTTAGGAAAAATCATGTCATGAAAATTCAAAGCCACATGTCGACATGGCCCCTATCATGATGTCGACATGCCCACCTGAATTTGAATTTCAAATTTTGAATTGAAATGTTTGAATTTCCCTCCACCTTTTCACTTCATTTATTTCTCTGAAAAGATACCTTTTGACCAGAGAATATGTCCTTTGAAAGTCTATTTATTCACTATCTTTTATCATATCTTTTCACTTTCATTTTCAAATTCAAACTCTCTCTTCATATCTTCAAGCTCTCTACTCTCTACTCTAATGGCTTCTACAAGCAACCCCTCAACCATGAGAATTTCCAGAAAAATCAAAGAGCAATTATTCAATGATCCGGAGACAATTAAAGCATACATCAATTATGCTAATTATGCCAAAGTCCATTCCGGAAAATTTGCTATTTTTCAAGATTTTTCTTCTTATGAAATTGATTCTATTTTTGCAAACAATGGTGTTTTAAGTCTTATTGACTCTTCTCAAAATGATTTTGTTTGCTATCCTAATCTTGTCAAAATCTTCTATGCTAATTTAAACCATGGTTTTTATATTGGAAATGAGAATGAAATTTGGAGTAGTGTCAAAGGCACTCAAATTGTTTTAAATTGTGATCTTTTGGGTACCATTCTCAATTGCAAAAGCACGGGAATGGATCTTTCTAGTTTTCAAATCGATGAACATGATCGTGAGACATTTCATCATATTTTTTAAGGAGATGAAAACTTTGAATTTAAAAACCAAAACTTTTGTCCTAAAGTAAGAATTGTCAATCTTCTCTTACAACATACTTTGACCCCAAGATCGGGAAATTTTAACAATCCTACTTCAAAGGTGTGCAAAGCACTTTTTGCTATTTTCGGAAATTATGATATCAATTAGGCGCAAGTTATTTTGGATGAACTTCGTCCTAAAAATTTTGAAATGGGAGAAAACACTTTATATCATGGAATTTACCTTACTCAGATTTTCAACTGTTTTGGAGTAAATTTCAAAGGAAAAGAATTTATTTCAAGAAAAGTTTTTAATATCTCAAACATTTCTCTCATGAAAATCTCATATGTTTTTCAACCTTATGAAACCCTTACCAAAAAGGAAGAGCGTTTGGCTCATGAAGAAATGGAAGAGGAAGAAGAAGAAGAAAGGGATGAAATGGAAATAGAAGAAAAAGAAGAAGGTGAAACATCCCTAGAAAGTATTGAATATCCCTCCAATCCTTCCAACAAAACCCTTCTCAAAAACCAAAAGATAATTGTGGAGAATCAACGGATTTTAAAACGATCCGTTAGTAAGAAGTTGGATAACATTTCTTCGAAGATGAACAAGTTCTTTTCTAAAGTCAGCAAGAAACTTAGACTATCTTCATCATCTTCATCTTCTAACTAGTTTTATCTTTTAGTATCTTATTGTATTTGTCTTAGTTTTTTTTTCGAATGTTCATGTAGTTCATTATGCTTAATCTTTGTATTATCGTAATGAAATGAAATTTCCTTTCTGTTATCTATCTTATCTTATCTCTAGAATAAATGTTAGTATATTATATAAATATATACATATACACAATTATTCACAAAATCAAAGTTGTCATAAATTTTCACTAACCCATGTCGACATCCCCTAGAAGACCATGTCGACATGTACTGGTCAGAAGTGATTATTGATTTTGAATTTGAAATATGAATAACTACCAAATGTCTATTCATTTCAAACAAATTTCTACACCTATATATACCTTTTTCTTCCAGAAATCTTCACTGAAATTTATTTCTCATTATCTATATCCTTCATTTCTTTCTCTAATTCAATTATGGCCAATCCTATTCACAATCTATCTGAAAATCTTGAAGAAACACTCAATTCATTCAAGAATATTTTCTCTTTTATTCTACGAATCCAGCGTCACTTAGAATTGAGTCAAATACAGATGATCAAGAAATAAGAGAGACACTTGGATGCAATACGATGGATGATCTCCTCTCTACACAAGGATGATAATGAAGCACATCCTCCTATCTCTCTCACCAATGACAATGAGAATTGGGATGAAATTAAAGCAGACCCTATATTTAGAGAAGATGGATGGATAGATGTTCCTCGTAACGTTTAATCTTCTTTCTTTGTTTGATTTGTTTGAATTAATTTGTTTGATTTAATTTGGTTTGAATTGATACTTTGTGTGGATTGATTTTATTTGGTTTGAAGTTTGGTGTGTGAAACATATATATATACACTAAAATGAATATAGTCTTTAATTAAGTTATTATGCTCATAAGTATCATTATTTCTTAATCTATATATTATATATTCCATTGTATAGTTTATCAATGCAGGTACTGAAGTACAAGAATAAGGGGGAGTAAGTTTTTTGTTGATGACAAAGGAGGAGAAATATAAAATAGGGTAGTTAGGCATAGATTAAGGGGGAGTTGTTAGTTTTAGGGGGAGTTATTAGGATAGAAGGAATATTTTATAAACAAAGGTTGTCATCATCAAAAAGGGGGAGATTGTTAGTCCATGAGAAGATGGTTTTGATGACAACAACCTTAGAATAGATTATAAAATATAAATACTAACATTACAAGTTTAGATATATATGTATATGCAGGATCTAACCATGCAAGTATCAAAAATGAAGACTGTACAGTATAAAGATTCAAGATATAGAGATAGAAGACTCATGAGTATCAAGATTATCAAGAGTTCAAGATTTCAAGGTTAAGTTTGTTTTATTAGGAATATTTGTTAAAACTTGTAGAAAAGCACTGGCATCTTAATATCCAATTTATTCGTGAATGGAATCCGCTTCGAGCCCGTTAAAGGGATGGAACCCTAAGTAGGATGGAACCTACGAAAATCTAGTGGGACATTGTTTTGTGTCCACTAATTTTAATTCAAATGATTTTACAAAATTATCTTGTTTTCAAAATGATTTCAAAACTTTCCTTTTAAAAGATTCAAAACTCTCTATCCTGATTTTAAATAATTTTAGCCTCAAAAACATCTTTAATTTCAAAGTCAAATTACTCCTGATTTTAAACTATCTTCAAATAATATATTTAACTTTTAAATATTTATACTTAGATTTAAATATAAAATTATAGTTAAATTATGTATATATTGTTCTTTATATTTACTTATGAATTTCAACTAAAGTCAAGTATATTTATAAAGTTTAAAATAGTTTTTATATAAGATAAAAGTTATTTTCAAAGAAATTCAAAACATCAAAAAAGACTGTGGGATGTCGACATGCCTATAGGTACCATGTCGACATGGTGTCAGTTTGATTCAAAATTCAAATTTCAAAAGAAGTGTCTATTCGCCATAACTCTTCATGAATGGTCATGGCTGTTGCTCTTCTATAAATAGGGGTCAGTTTCAACGAATTTTTAATCACTTTTTTCTGGTTTTCACTCCTCTTCTTCTTCCACATTTCTTAATACAAATTTATACCATTACTCTGCCGAAATCAACATCGAATCATACTCGATTACTTCTAGTTTGATTCTCCATCACTATCTCTACAAAGTTCTCAGTGCTATTCAGAGTTATAGACTTCTTTGTAATCTATTAGCGAGAAAAGGTGTGATTGTAGCCTTGGAAATCAATCAAAAGGGAAAAGGTGTGATTGTAGCCCTGGAAATCAATTGGGTGAACTCGTTGCCCCGGAAATCAAGTATCTCTACCCAGAGGATTGTTATTCTAGAGGGTGTACCTCGTTGCCTTGAAACCGAGGGTTGTAATTGTTGAATTGATTTTGAAAGGAAATCCGTACTTAGTTGTGCGGGACTAGACGTAGGGTATCTCCGAACCAGTATAAAATCCGGTGTGTTCTTTCCTTTACTGCTTTTACTTTATATTTGCATCTGTGTTTGATTCTGTGTTCATATCTGTAACAACCCGAGATTTTAAAAGTCAGTTATCATCATTAGACGATTAAAGTGATGGAAATTGATATTGAATTTGGATCGGGTGGAATCCTTTGATAAATTTTCTTTCAAGATTGCAATTGGATTTTTTAAAGTCAAAACTCTTTTATAAATTGTAAATGGGTACTGGACCTTACGAATTTGAAAATATCGGTCCACATTTGTTCGTGACCGTGATATCAGTGGATACCCATTCTTTCTCCTCATGATCCAATTCAATTCGTAACCCTAAATCGCGAGAACGAAAGAAAATGGCGGCTCGTTTCCCTCGACAAAGTTAGGGCTTTGCAAGTGGAGTGCAGTGGTATCCAATTGATTCCTGGAGCTTCGGTGTTCGCTAGGGTTAACTGGTCGAGGCTACTTCAATTCGCGCCGTGATTGATGCTCGAGATGATTGTGCAGTTCGTCTTCGTATATATCTTTTGATTCGACACCACAGGTGAGTAAATCCTCACATCTAATTCCTTCTCGTTATGATGCATCTGAAATTCGACTTTGATTCGATTTTGTCTATCTTAGCCATTGACTTTCGTTCGGTGTTGATAAGTGATGTTGTTATGAGAATTCCGACTATGCACATATCGTTCGACTTTATTTGTCGTGGATGACTTCTGTCTTGTTTAAATTGATTTGGAATTTTATATCACTAGGCTTGACTGGTTGATTTTTACTTGATGTTTCTTTTACTTCGGCTCTGCATAGTTCGATTTTACGACTGTTACAAAAATTATCTCTGGCATTTTGGTTTTATTCTTGCTGCTTGATTATTTTTGTGTCTTCTTGTATATGCATACATATCATTGTATGTGTGTATGCATATGTGGTTTTGATGCTATAGTTGCCTGCAGCACTGACTTTTTGAAACCTGCAAACTTGATTTTGAGAAACTATTTTGGGGGAGAATTTGCCTTGACCTTGCAATTTGCTTCAGTGTCGATTTCGGTTCAGTGTCGATTTTGGTTTAAACTGCTGCTGCCAGTTTTCTTTGTTGTGCACTGAGTCTCGACTTGTATCACCGCAAAACATATGTTAAATTTCTTGAGTTAAAATGAATTTAGTCTTGCATCTCCACTTGTACCCGAGTTTGAACCTGGTTCATGTCGATATTTGCACTGTTGCACTTGTGCCCCTCGGTTTCTGGTCGAGTTTACACTATCCAGTTTCGTGTTGTGTTGAATACCACATTTGATCCACTGGCCTTGCTTCATGTGTACTCAGTATCACTTGATATTGTTGTTTCGTTACTGAGTCTTATTCATGCGTGTTTCAATTAGAGTTTAGTCACCACTGTCACTTGAAGTTTGTATTCATTTTGACCTGATTATTCAAAACTATATATGTGCATGTATACATATGATGTGTGTATGTTTATCTTCGTGAATTTAAGTGCAGTGTTGTCCATTTTGTTGCTGGTCTGGTTGCTTGGCATATTCCTGTATTTCTATGGACTCACCTCTGTTGCACTGTCACTTATTCATTGAGTTACATTCTAATCTAACTGTGACATTTTTCTGGGTTGCATTGAGTACATCCATACTTATGTTTAGTGCTGGTGTACTTGATATCTTTACTAAACTCTAGCCTCAAATATACTTCTGTCTAGTGCTGGTGGACTTTCACTGGGTGGTTCACTTGTTCATCTGGGGTCGTGGCATTCATACTTTACTGTCATGTAAACTTGTTGTCTTCATGTATAGTTGCTGTCTACATTCATGTTGGTTGCCACTGAATTTTTATGTTTTTGCCATTCACTTGTGTACTATATGGAGCTTGTTGTATATATGATATGCTAGCTCGAGTCGCTTCACCATTGAGTGTTTCATTGCGTTCATGTACATTTGGGTCTGGTCTCTATAGCACTGACTCATGTGTTCATTTTGTAGTCTGGTCTCTTTATCCACCCTTTGTTGATCAATATACACTGCCCTGTGTACATCTCCACTACTTCATTTTGTTGCACTGTGTATTCCAGTGTGCCTTTGGTCATTTTATTGAACATGAGTCTGAGCTAGTATGAACTTGTTCATTGTATTGCTCCTTGATTTTCTGGCCTTCACTTGATATCTGCTGCACCATGTAGAGACTTTGCTTGCATATAGTCTTGTTGCCTCTGTTTCATGTTGTATGGCCTGGTCTTATTCTGGACAGTTGTAATTGGGTGCAGTTTTACCCGCACAGTTTCTGGCCACTGTCTTGCATTCACTCGAAATCTTGTTGATACTGGGTTTATACCCCAGTGTTCCTTTGCATATTTGAATTGAGGCGCATCATGGTTTCTCTGACCTGCCTTGAACACTTTGCATTTTATTTGTTGTTTGGTGCCTCCTTGAATTAGTGTGGACTGTTTTGACCATTCAATTGTATTCGAATTTGATTTTCGAATTTCACCTGAGTTGAATCCGATCTGGATTTGACCTTGTGACCCTTTATGATTTTCACGGAGCTTTTATGTATCTCCTGCGATAGTGGCGAGGCAGTACACGCGTGCGTGTACTGCAGCCCTATCAGATTTGACAGTTTTAAATTGACGTTTCAATTGTTTAAATTGCTTTGGATTTCTGTTTTGTGGATTAACACTGTTAGTGTTATATCTGCCGTTATCCGGTTCTCTTATCGAGAAGTTGGGTACACGAGATTTCTGTGACTGTCGTCTATGTGATATTTGATTATTACTGCCTATATGCACTAATAAACTGGTTTGAATTAGACTGACCTGGGTATTATTTTCTTTTGAATGTAATACTCGGGTCAGACCCGAGTTATTTCAGGTTGTAGATTTTCTTCTTTGAGTTGCTGTTCAGGATATGAAGACTTTTCACATCTTCTGAAGTAGTCCGGGTCATTTTGTAGTAGTCGTGTCATTATATAGAACGATATGTATTCATGTATATTAGTTGATAATGTACTTGTATATATAACTTCTAGAGTCGACAGTTGTAGTTGTATCATATGTATTGAGTCAACTCTGTATTAACTGACATCAGTTATATATATATATGAGACTTTTGTTTTATCTGTGTTTCGCATTTATATTATCTGTGTTATTGTTATATCTAATGTCCTAAACTATTATGAACTATCGTAGTTTGTTTTATACTGATAATTGGATATGTCGATGGGAGTAAATAAATAATAGATGAAAAATAAAAAGTATATACCACTCCTACCGAGATAACCAATATTAGTGTAAGGCCAATTACGGATGGTCGCTCCTATCCAGCCTTATTCTTCGTAATAATAGACAGTATTCCTTTTAATACTCTTTATTATTATGAGCATAGAGGTGGGGCGTCACAGTTGGTATCAGAGCTTGGGGTTTATGGACATAATATAAAACATAACTTGGATGGAACATATGTTACAACTATTGGTCGATGTTTTATCTGTGATTTGAGTCAAAACTAAAGTTTTGAAATTTTGATGAAATTTTTAAATATCTTTATTTAAAAATAAAAGTGGAATTGTGTTTTGTTGTTTTGATGAAATTGTGTTCTGATGATTTGATTGATTTGTGTTCTATTTATCAGAGTGCGCAGCGGAAACAGTGGAACTGTCTTCGCTGAGTACAACTGATAATCTTTTTGATTTAAAAAACGAAATACGAAATTGATATGAATTTCATTTGTTGTTTACATAGCTGTAATAATTTTGTTTCTTTGAGAATTTCGAATCCGAATTGAGGATTCGAAGAAATTGCAGATATGTGATTTTTTGTTGAAATTTCCGCTGGCTTTCTCTTGTACTAATCATATATTGATTAGATTTTTGCTGTTTTGAATTATCTTCATTGAAGATACATTCGAATGATTTCTTTGCTCATTTTATAATACGTGAAAAATTTGAATTGCACGTTATTGCAATTATTTTACGTTGAACCGATGCTTGGTTATGATACGTATTTTGTTGCCGTTATTTTTATAACGGGATTTTTACACCAATGCTATATTTTGAAGCACGGTGTTTGTGGCATTTTTGATGAATGAAAATTCACTAACATTACATTTTGATGTGGATTGTTTTGATGTGATTTTGACGTTATAAAACTACTGTCGCTTTGGCTTCAGTAACCGCCAAATTTTAAAAGTGGATTTTCAAGCGGTTATTCCGCAATATTAATTGTAACCGTTTTTACGGTATTTTGGGAAGTACAATTTCCTTATCGAAATT